>JASAUF010000434.1:2400000-3872500 GCA_030180095.1 Magnolia changhungtana | reverse complement strand
ACAGTGATGTCCGTGACAAATCCACTCGTCCATTTGTTTTTGAATACCACGATGGGAAAGGAATCTAAAATTAGTCATACCACATGAAACAATGGGGATTGAACGCCTGTGCGCCAGAAGTTTTTGTATCAGGATGATATTTGTTCCTACACTTTATCTAAGTGGTAATAACCATACGAATGGGTTGGATGGCATATAAACATCATGGTAAGCTCTAAGAAGATTTCAATGATGGACGTTTCGTTTCCCACATTTTAGTTTGTAGTGGCCCGCCTGAGTTTTGGATCTACCTGATTTTTTATAATCATATCCTATTGTGGTCTTTAAAAATAAATGGATGGAGTGATTTGTCATAGACACCTCTGTGGGGTCCAGCACAGGTATATATATAATATATGTGATGGGGCCACGTGCAATGTACTCTCTTATGCGTGTTTTTACAAAAATAAAATATGATCCAAGCAGCATGTGTACCTAATATTAGAAATATGTGAATGGAATAGAAAGCTTAAGTTTTTAGAGGCATGTTTGTCTCGAAAACTGTGGACCACCTGATCAATGACCAACCCAACACTTGGTTCAGGGCATTTATATGCCAGTGCCCCTGATTTGATGGATGGATTGGTTCTCAGACTTATTAGGTCATTATGGCACATTTGTGTCATGAATATTGTTGTTGCTCAAATCCGATCGATCCTGCGTCACCTCAAGCGAGTCACCAAGTACCTGCAATTTAACAGAGAATAAGAGAAGACACTGTAGGCACCGATTAAGGTTGAGAACCCTCTGATGCCTAAGTCAAGTCTATGGACTTACAATAGAGGTAGTAGAATCGGGATAGTTGTATGTCCCCTTTACCCATAGCATGGGATATATTTATAGGCTTTATAGGCAGTTTACGTATCTGAGTTGATTTGTTGGATATGCTGGAGAGGCCTATATTTGAGTCGGACTCTAATTTCAAGAATATCTCTGACTTTATCTCGATCAGCGTGATTTTCAGTTATAACCTCGTCAGATCAATCCTGTCTTTATATAAGATTCTCTTTGGATATTTATATTCTGAGGTCAAGGTCGGTATCCAATATCGATGCTGGTACCTGAGGTCGGGTTGGGGGCCAAAGTGACAATTGAGGTTGAGGTAGAAAGTAGCCGACACCAAAGGTCGGGGTGATTTTCCAGCCCTCAAGCAATATAAAAAGTCATCGAGTCTTGTTGCTCAGCTCATCTGTCTCATACATTTGTTTAGCTCAATTTTACACATAACAATGGCCCCCCCTACTTCTGAGCTTTATATTTTATGAGCTTAGGAAGTAACGTTTGAACTAATATATGAGTAAGGAGTCTTGATTCTTTAACTAGAGAATGTCAGCTCATTCCATGTATGTTTCTTAATTTTGTTGCTTAGTAGTTAATGCGGGAATTGGAAAGGGACAGGCTTACTGCGATGATCGAGGAGGATATTACGATAGTATCTCTGTATGAGGAGTCATGCATAGCGTGGCGAGCGTTGTTTTGTTTTTATGTGTGGGTGGTCTTATATGATGACTTAGTAGATATAATAGTCAAGCATGTACGTTTTTAGGTTATGTAGCTTGTAAACAAAATATTAAGAACGAGGAACCTTTTCCCTTCAACTAGGGGATGTTTCTCATGGTCGAACGTGAAAGTTGCGAGCATAGTAAGGAAAACCGTAGGAATGAGAAAAGAGCACCTTCTTCCCTTTAACTAAGGGAGGTCACTCACAGTCAAGCATGTAGATAAAAACGGTAAATAATTTAGTAGAAATAAATTGGAGAACCATCTTCCATTTAACTGAGGGAGGTTTCTAATAGTCAAGCACAAGTAACTTCTATCGAGGCGATTAGTCGAGCACAGTCGTTTCACCCGTCATAGTTCCTCACGGGTAGTAGATCTTTAAATGATCGACATTCCATATATAAGGTAAGAGCTTACCCTCCATGTCTTCTAGTCAATACATCCCTTGTAATACATCCATGTATTCTAGTTAATACGTCCCTCAATACCTAAGGTCGAGGTTGGCCGATGAGCCTCATTACCGAACTTGGTTAATTAGTTCATCTCGGTCATCAGGTTTCCTTGCTCAGCCCAGCTTCCCTAAGTACCTGATCCGGTGTGGTGTTCAAGGGATTGTATCGATGAAAGCGGCTTTCCATATGTCAGTTAATATGCTAGACTCGGTTTTGGCCATCCTCCTTCTTTATTTTAGTGTTAGTGGCAGAGGGCTCTCTTTCCTCCTTTAGCTTCATGTCTTTAGTCAAGTTGTTTCCTCCTTGAGCAGCTCTCTGGGAACTAAAGAGCTCATCTATATTAGAATATTTTTTAGATCGGTTAAGTAGGTCGGGTTTCTTGCAAATCAAGAAGAGGAACTTTCCTTGTTTAAGGTCTGCAACCATGACGGACAAAGCTATCTGGTCAGAGTAACCGTCGACCTGGACTGCCTTGACATTGAAGCAAATGATGTAATCTCTCATTAGCTCGTCCTCCCGCTACGTGATCGTGAGGAGGTGAGTTAATGTATTTCTTCTTTTTTTCCTACTGACGAACTGGGAGATGAATGCTTTGTTGAGTTGAGCAAACGAGCTGATGGACTTTGGCTTCAGGTGTTTGTACCATTTTCGTGCAGCCCCTGACAAGGTCAGGGAGAATGCTCTGCACATCACGGCCCCCGAAGCTCCATCCAGTCTCTAAAAGATTCAAGGTGTTCAGTGGGATCCCTTGCCCCTATTGAAAGGGTATCTAGGGCATCCGAAATCTAGAAGGTAATTGGGTCCTTATGATGTCGTTTGTGAACAGGGCTCAGCTTCCTCAAGCAAGGTGTCAACGGAGGTAGACGCCTTTGCTAAGTAAGCCTGTCAGATATCTCTGAGCTAGTCCTGGATCTCTTTCAACTCCGCTTCCCACAAAACTTCATTTTCTATTATGGCTTCAGGAGCTTTTTCCCACCTTTTCTTCTCCAAAGTGTGGCGCCAATTGTACTCAGAGAGCTCGGGTGTCTCCACTGTTTGGGTGGGGACGCACTTGCTCCGTGCCAGTTGATCTTACACCACGTAGGAGTTGCGAGGTGGTTATGGAGGTCGAGATTGCTCGGTTGCTGCCCCTAGTTTCACACCTTAGTTGTCGGGGAGGGGGTGTTGCCTTTCTAATATTCGCATAATGTGATCATTATTGTCAGTCAGGGCCTTGACTTGGTTCTCCAGGGAGATGAGCCGACCTCCCCTGTTGCTAGATCTTTGCATGGCCATCAGGGGATGAGGGTCGGTGTGATGATTGAAATGCGAGGCTTGAAAATCATTGGGTTGTTCCTTCGGTGCAGTGATTGGTTCTGTGATGGCCGCCAATGCCCTTCTTTTCCCTTTCGCCATTGTGGGATAGGAGGAAAGGAAGCGAGCAGCCCTAGCGCAAGAGGAGCTTTAAACATCTTTGATGTCATTCCCACAAACGGCGCTAAACTGTTAATGATCAAATCTGGTCGATCTTGCTTCACCTCCTGCAAGCCGTTAAGTACCTGCAATTTAATGGAGAACAAGAGAAGACACTGGGGGCGCCGATTAAGACCAAGACCCTCCGATACCTATGTTAGACATATGGACTCACAATAGGCATAGTAGAATCGGGATAGTTGTTTGTCCCTTTTACCCATGGCAAGGGGTGTATTTATAGGCTTTCTAGATAGTCTACATATCTGAGTTGATTTACTGGATATGCTGGAGGGGCTTGTATTGGAGTCGAACTCTAATTTCAAGAATATCTCCGACTTTACATCGATCGACGTGGGATCGAGCCTAAAATGATGTTGAGAAATGTATGGACGGCATGCATAAAACACATACATCATGCATTGCATCGAAAGTGGTGGATTCTCTTCCTTTGTTGGTTACACCTACTACAGATTTGCCACCTGCTAAGAAGGAAGCACTGGACAAGGAATTTCAACCAACTTCTCCTTCCATGTCTGGAACTATCATTGGTGTGTATGACTAACATTTGGATGTTTTGTGTTTTCAGTCGTCTTTATGGTGGCAGATTGGAATTAGATTTTTTTTTATTTTTTTTTTTCCACTTTTCCACCCCAAACCACATTAGATGCTCTCATTCCAAATTGCAAGTGAGATAAGAATGGTAGTGCATGCTTTGTATGCCACCTGTGGTATGGGGTGGAAAAGTGTGGGAAAAAAAAGGAACCCGCCTAATGTGGTTGTCACTTCCTGAACCACCCAAAATGCTTACTGGATTGGTTCGTCTGAAAATGCGTGACCAATCCCAATCCATGAGGACATCCATATTGGCTGGTGTATTTAATTGGTACCCTTTCACTCCAGCATCTTTATCTTCATCAGTTTAAGGCATGATGGTTGCTCTAGATGGTTACTTGAATGACTCCCTTGTACTTCAGAGAGCAATCTGCTAGGACTGCAATTTTTATTGTTAGCCATGTGCTGTTTCTTACTAGTGCTTTTGTATCGAAGTTTAGGTCTTGGTAGCTTTATATGAGGATGTGAAATATCACATGGATTCAGAGAAGATGTAGTATGCCAACATGCACCTTGATTGAGGGTTTGTTTGGTTGCACCAAATTAGACCGATTAATCAGAAAATCACCTTCAGTTGGTATCAATGTATTATTTAGGAAGTTATTTGTGTGGATTCATCAGTTAATTCTTGACAAAAAAGAGCTTTAACCAATGTTGCTAGTAGCCTGTCTCTGTTCTGTCTCCCTGCTCAATGGTCTATTGCTAGAAAGGAGTTCTCTTGTATAAGGGAGTGGAGTATGTAGTGGTGTGCTGGGTTGTGTTCTTTCTTCTATTGTTTTTCTGCCTTTAATTTTTTAACAAAATTTCAACCTTCATTAAATAAATAAATAAATAAAAGGAAAGAAAGGAAAGAAAGAAAGAAAGAAAAAAGAACAAAGAAGAGAAGACATCTCTTATTGCATATGGAAAACCTGTCCCCTGGTCCAGATAGAACTAGCTGATTATCTTCCGTATATGTATTTATAGGGAATCAGTTTGCACATGCTTTACATCGAACTTGTCGTCATGGATTAAACTCTATATTGCTCCTTTTACAGAACAGACAATGCGGTAAAGAATCGCTTGTCTAACCTTTGCAAGAAACGAGCAAAACATGAGGCATTGTCAAAGGAGAACAACAATGTATACGTCACTCCAAATAACAACATGGTTGTATTTCAAGATGGCTGCATAGCAGCTAGAATGTCTGTATCAATAGAACTATAAAGAAAATCAGATATAGAATACATTGGGTTTTGCCCACTCTCAATAACAATAGAATCCAATCTTTTACATATTTGTAGAGATTGCTCACAAAACAGTTTCTAAGCATATGTATTTATTGTAATTTAGGACCCATATCTCAGACTTACACATAAAATTACACCATGAAAGAAGGATTGTTTGGGGGCTGTGGAACAGAAAAACAACGACTAAGACCTCCTCTGGCAGTGCTGGTTCAAAACTTAAATAAATTGGGCAACTTGCCAATGCAGCATCATGCCACCAACAATGATCCAGCCTGCACTGATGGTAAACAATCTCGAACTTCAATTTTCTTCTTCTTATCTTTTTTATTTCCAAAAATCCAATTAGATTCCTGTTTATGTACTAGAAGCATTACTGACATTACCTATTTCAACATGTACTGCAACTACTTTCTTTTTCAATCCAAGGAGCCATTTGGACTGCACACTCTCCTCTTTTACACTAATTCTGTCTCAAGCCATTCTCTCTTCTTGCAGTAAGATTGATGGACTAGGGAACAACGGAACATTGAGTCTCCAGCTATCAAGCCTCCTCTCACTGAAATATTTGCAATTATGATTCAGATAGAAAATGCATGTAACTAATTTCCTTTCATTTCTTCAAGTTCAGATTCAGAAAATTCTCGGGAGAACTTCAGAAGTAGAGATTTTTCTTTTGGGTTTCTTAAGATTAATGAATAATTAGTGAACAATTTGCACGTTGTTCACAAATAATTTGTGTATCATGAAAACCATGAATTATTCAGGATCTCCGTCGCTCTCTCTCCATTTATCTTTGTCTATCTAGCTATCTACTGATTTATTTTGAACTGTTTTCCTTGTATAGTGATGCTGGATTCAATAGCATTCACAGTGAAATTCCTTTCAATTTACCCCCCAATGCCACCCATATGTAAGAACCTTTTTATTGTTTTTTTTCCCTCCTTCAGTCATGTTATTGTCTTCTGTTTTTGACTTTTTCTTTTCTTTTCTTTTGCAATGCAGAAATTTGGCATTCAATCAAATCAAATAGAACATCCCATCCTCCTTGGTTTCTATGAAATATCTCTACTCCCTGTGAGTTTCTCTTGTTGAATAAGAACTAAAAAATGTTTTGGTTTATCAATATGCGACAGATTTTCATGAATCACATTTTATCTGAATGCATGAATCTTAGCCACAATTCCCTATCTAGGCCCATTGGAAACATATTTACAGATCTGCCAAATCTAAAACAATTCTAAAATTTGAAACAATACTTTTGCTATGTAGAAAAGTAGATGAGAATTTAGGTATCTATATGTAATTTGTTTGGTCTCGATTTTGAGTACTTGTTTTTCTTTAGAATCAGAATTTACCAATTGAATTCGACCCAAATTTCAGTGTTTAAATATCTTTTCAGGGATCCATTTTACAACAATTTCAGTAAAGATTTGCCAGTCTCATTCAGTAATTTGACCAATCTTAACATTCTTTAAGCATGACAATAGACCTATACTTTTTCTAATCGCAAATGTAATTGTTCTGCATTCGTCTCCTTTGTTAATACTTTAACGGGTTACATTTCTAGCCTGAGCTCGACTTACTACCCATTTACCTTAATCCAAACTCACCTTAATAGCAGGCTGCCCCGACCCATTGTCACCCCTAAGACACGGAATCATTTGTCTTTGAGCCAAAAGAGATGGTCCTATATGTCAAGACTTCATTTTAATTATTGTCAAACGAATTGATAGGCGATGGGAGCACTAAATTTATGGAGTAGACCACCATGCATGTTCTTGCAGTTTCTTAAATGTTGGTAGCTCATCCACCCTCAATGCTGATTTACATCAATCCAAACATTCCAGACTGTCCAAATCATAGGAACCATCACTGATGGAGTGTTTGCTAAAAATCAAGTCTACGGAGCGATCATAACCTTCTAATTGCCCTGGTAATAATTCAACGACCTTTATGAGATGGTCGAGATTTTCCAATGAGTGGAATCTTTAGGATGTGCCCTCTCCAAGATGGGTCCTGGGATTTACAAGGGCAAGATCATCTTTCCTGAACCGATCACATACAAGCCATATGGCACCGTAATCCTTACCATGCAAATAGTACATCCCATCATGAATCTCGCTCATTTCCTAAATCACGTTGATCCACTCATTAGATGGGCCCCATCTGTAGGCTGAGTCATACAACCTTTGTTTGTAGGGTTCAAAGTTCATTCTGTGTTGATTGAATTGTAAATTTGTTTGATTTGTTCTCTTATTATCTTGTAAATGTAGGCTTGATTAAGTAACTTTAGAAATATAGATTTATATGTTGAATGTTTAATTCTTTAAACTCTTGAGCTATATAATTGTTTATTTCAATATACTAATTGATTTTCATTTCCCTTTCTTCATTTATGGTGTTCTCCTGTTTCGTGGGCTGCAGGTCAACCAGATTCACTAGGATTCAAGGGATTCAATGCTCATCGGGCCCATGACCAACCTTATACAGACCAAACACAACCAACTATGCAACAATCATTTAGTGCAAAACTTTTTGCTGATATTGTTAGCTGAACAAGAGAATAAATTAGGAATTTACATCAATTCAATCTCCTCATTTGCCTTCTTTTAGTGAAAATAGTTCTCGGGCAATGTTTTCTATCAGCTAGACTAATCTCATAGGAAACAAAAAGAGAAAGTACATTCTATCATGGCCAGGTGGCAACTTGGGATTGGGTAATATACAATCCATTTTTTATGGAAATAGAAATTTTATATATTTGGGATTTGGATGATAGATCTGATTTTGATTTCTTCCTTTTCTTTTGTGTAGACTTACCTTCTCAAATAGGTTGGTTGGTTGGTTTAGGGCATTAGATAAATAGGTATAGCTAGTTTTGGATGTGTATGATGATTAGCCAATTCATTTTCATTATTATTATTTTTAATTTAAAGAGAAAACGCCGACAGCTTTATCCATACCAATGATTGGAGCTGTCAAAAACACCGACAGTTTAAATCCGTCGGCGAGAAACGCCGACTCCCCCTTTCCCGACGGCTCATCTGATGGATAAAAGCCATCAAGGAAAGTCAATACCGATGGCTTTTAGCTGTCAGCGTTGCCTTTGGCAATAAAGATTCATTGCGGATATTTTTATTCAGAGTTCGAGGTCGAGCTTGGTACCTAGGGCCAAAGTGACAAGTGAGGCTGAGGTAGAAAGTAACACCAAAGGTCGGGGTGATTTTCCGGCCCTCGAGTGTTATATAAAGTCACCAAGTCTCGCTGCTCCACTCATTTGTCTTGTACATTTATTTAGCTCCATTTTACCCATAATAAAAATGAACTTCAGTACACACCCCGGCTTATCAAAGCTCACATCATATATATGCCATGTCTATAAGTTTTAGATGATTGCATACCAAGGTTCATACTCCGCCATTGTATCAAATAACTCTGCTTATGCAATCGCTTCTCCAACCTCCATTGCTACATCTTAATAACCTCTTTCTATCTCCATTTTCACCAACATGCTGCTTTTTCAGCACATTTTAATTCTCAAATAAAACATTTTTTATTGAGTAGATCTAACACAACTAGTTGGACGACAGTGTCCCACTCCGCTAGTGCATAGCTAGTAATGTCGTGGGTGTATAACATCCAACCTATCCAACTAGTTGTTCCACCATACCTAACACAAGAATCAGACCAATCCACTTATCAAGTGGCCCACAATGCATACCTTGAATCAAACGAGTGTTGCAGGAGTCAAATGAGTCACGAATCAGAGGTTAGGATTTTGTGCAAACAATCTGATTCTGGGATTATGGTCTAGTTAGAATGCGTTCCAAAATTTATGTATTTTAATCTCAGTTAATGTATGGAAACAAGTAATCTTTAAACAACCGAGAGAAGCGATGAAATCTCATTGAAAATTAAGATGACACATCCACGGGAAGCTCGAATTTTCAGTTTGAACAAGTGTGGCCATCCATCGGCTAGACCTCACCGTGTATATTTTACAGTCCAAAGATAAAGGTAGTCCACTCAGGTGTGCCACCATCTTCGAAATAAGATGACAGGTTAGAAAAGTTCCATGAACCTTTTTCACCATTTTATATTGTTTTCAGTTAAATCTGGCCTACATGACCAGTTGAGCGATCTGATCATGCATGGTGATGTGTGGCTTCAAAACGTATGCTCGTGCAATGGCCATTGCTTGCTAACTAATATAGACAAATATTTCACTTAACCAATCTCAAGAGTTATAATAAACCTTACAGCTAGAAAGACCGGCACAAGAAAAATCATATATCGTGTGGGAATTGATACACTTATCAGATATTAAACTGATATGAACATATAGTAAACTCGAAGCAAGAATAACTCGTTCTAACAATTCTAAGAAAAACTGATAAAAGAAGAGAATAAAAAAAAAAAAAAAAAAAAATCCTCTTGGACACTCTCACCGCAACATATATGAGGGGTCTCGATTAGCCATGCGATCTTTTTGTATGTCTTTGAATGAAGGAAGCAAACTGGGCTTGATGTTATCTTTTTCCCACTCTAAACCATCCCACCATTCTTTCTCCCCACGTGTCTCCGGTAGAGAATTCTGAGTGCTATGAAGAGAAAGAGGGAGCTTCTTCAACTTTGGGCAGTTAATCACCTCGACTACCTCCAAGGAAGGAAAATCCATTGCATAGCTACAGATGTTCTTTAGTTTTGGAAGGTCCTCCAGCTTTATAGCTTTCAGTTGCATTAGCCCTTTGTCTCCCACCTCTTCATCATCAGCTGCCTTGCTTATTACTTCTTCTAGCACATCACAACTCCTTATCTCGATTGTTTCGAGACTCTCAAGTTGTAGCAAACCAACGATTTTCTTTAACTTGGAACAATTGGAAATATGTATACGGTTCAGGCTTCTGAAGCACAGGCAGCCCACATGAATGCAATTTAAGACTGAGAGACAATCAAATCGGAGCCATTCTAAGCTCGAAGCAGGATAATCATCATCGCTCTCCCCATCCGCACCAATCGTCGCCTCCTCCAACGTTCTGGAATCTTCAATAAAAAGTCTTTTAAGACTCCTCATTACTGTAAGACGGGATGATAGTTGGGTGGAGATAGTCCAGCCCTTGCACCCTGTCAGTTGTAGATACTGAATCATGTTCCGCATCTTGCTAGATCTAAGTAACCTTTCAAGAGAATGCACAGTTGATATGGTGATTCCAAGATGAGTTAAACGTTCCAGGCCTTCCAACTCAGTCATATTGAATCCACTGCTCCCTTCTTCCCAGTTTAAATACAAACTTCCAAATAGGTTAATGACTCTTAACTCAGGAAGTCTGGAGATTAGCCCATGAGGAATTCTTTCCAAACACAATGTACTCTCTAACTCCAACTGCCTCATCTTTACTAGATTTCCTATCTCTTCAGGCAATGATGTTATACCTGTGGCTGATAGATTGAGATATCTTAGCTCTGCCAAGTTACCGATCCCTGCCGGAAGCTCGGACAGAACGATCGATGTACCTGACAGATCCAAGACCCTAAGAAGAGGCATCAACTGAAAAAAATCAGTGTGGATCTTTTCACAATGATTCCATTGGAGCATCAAGGTTAAGAGGTTGGGGCATTGAGGAGTCTCCATTAGTTCACTTATGTTATTATTCATTAGAGATATCCTCTCAGCCTCCTTCCACCTTTCAACCTCTGGTGCTTCGCTCAGTCTAACGCCCGCTTGCACCAAAAACTTGTTCTTCTTCTCCCCGCACTCAGAAGCTATCCATAATGCAAGGTCACGTATCACGTCGTGCAACTTCACCTGTGTTTTTTCATCAGAACCACTCTCCAACAAACACACAGCCTTTAATCTTCCAATGAGATCATGTCCCTTGTTACGAGCTTGATCAAGATCATTATCCCACCCATCTAAGAATCCTTCACTTATCCAGTAATCTATAAGTTCTTCTTTGCCAATGGAGTAGTCCTCCGGAAACAGTGCGCAGTACAGGAAACATGATTTAATGGTGTCACCATTGAGATTATCATAACTGAATTTGAGACGCAAAAGAATTGTATCATCCATGCCTGATATCTCTGATGGTGGCCTGCTGGTGCTCAGAACTGATATCGCGTGCTTCCATTCCTGTGGTGTCTTCTTGCATGCCATGGCCCGCCCGATGGCAATGAGTGCAAGGGGCAGACCCTTGCACTCTTTAGCAACGCTCTTGGCAAGGATTGGTATCTCTGGATGAGAATTCATGGCCTCTTCTCCAACATTCTGTCGAAATAGGTCCCATGCTTCTTCCTCCTGGAGGCATTCTACTTTGACCTTCTTGTCGACAGCCATGAGGCCACAGACATACTCAAATCGTGTGGTGAAGACGACCTTGCTCCTGTTCCGGCTGCCTGGACGAGGAATTCCGATCATCTCTAGATCCAGCGAGTCCCACATATCATCGAACAACAGCATGAATTTCTTCCGTTTCAGGACGTTGTGAATATCTTGAGCCCGTGTCATGTCATTACCTTCATTCTCTGGCCAAGACAAGCCCAACCGCTTGCCAATATCCCTCTGAATATTTCCCACATTTAATTCTTTAGACACCACCACCCAAATCACAACATCAAATTCATGGCTTCTTACAAGGAATTCGTTGTTGACCTTTTTCAAGAGAGTCGTCTTACCGACTCCCCCCATTCCATATATACCAATAACATTGCCTTCTCTAAGCCAATCAAAAGTCTTCTCCAACATCAAGTCCATGCCCAGAGCTGATGTGCTAGGCTTCTCTTCAATTGCATCAGGAAGCATCTTCTCTGCCACTACATCGAAGGAAACTCCTTTGCTTGTCAACTCAACCACATCTGTCAGCTTCATCGCCACCCTCTTGCCAAGCTTGTAGCCCGACCAACAATTGGGACGGCAATTCCCAAAACACCTCGTTGTTTGCTGAAAAGATTCTTCCATCGCGTTCACTTCTCTTTCGGTGCCTTCTACTCTTTCTAGCCACCATTGCACATGGTCTTTTCTTTTGAGTAGCTGCCTTTCGGCGACATCCACCTTTCTCTTCACATCATTCCTCACCCATTTCAATTCGTCCATGGCCTTCTTCAAGGAGTCGACATTTTCTCGGAGATTGATGGCATATCGCAATGGCAAGGTTGTGGAATCCCACAAGCGAGCAAAAATGTTGGTGGCTGGGTTGATGAATTCCATGCTATGGAGGTGGAAAAGAAAATGGGTGTAAATGAGTTCTCAGAAATGCTATTTAATAAAGAGATGCTCAAGTGCTCTAAGAAAAGTTATAGTTCTCCTCTTTGCAAGTTTTAGTTTTAGTTCTCCTCTTTTCAAGTTTTAGTTCTCTTCTTTGCATAGGGATACTTGAACAGTCCAATCGATTGATCTAGACTATCCATTAAGTTTAACAAAAAATTTATGGATTACCATGCCAATATCTAACCAATTGAACAATCCTAACCATCTGATCGATGGCCTTTAATATGGACAGTCATGGATTGCTCATGATTCTAAAGAATCACTTCTGTTAGACAATTATAACAATTCTATTCATGAGTAAGAAAAAAGGATAGAGACAAAAAAATGGCCCAATCAAGATGGATTTGATCATCTGAGCAGTTGAAACTTGCTTATATATATGGTGTGGCCCTTGAAACGTGTTTTAGACATAATGAACAGTTTTAGATGGACTCGAGGAGTACTATAACTTACAATGTTGGGAGGGTGTTGGAGCATTTTTTTTTGTTTAGTGAATAACATAGAGCATTTTTTTTTGTTTAATGAATAACATAGAGCGAGTTCATTGTTGTGCACCGAATTCGCAAAGGTGGGGCTCATTGTTGGTTTTATCAAAGCCATTGATCTGATGGCCCCCATCAGGAATGGACAGTGCCAAAATGTCTCCTCAATTAGTCAGGTTTGACCTTTCCATTGGTCCCTTCTCATGGCTTAGTGGTAGACTCACAAGAGTTTCAATACTAAGGTCATGGTTCCTGAGTACCCATTGTAGTGTGTGGGTGTGAGAAATTTGAAAAATGCAAATACATAGTAAAGAAATGCACCAACAACTCACATTCAATTGTGGAAAGATCAAAGATTTGATGGAAAAGATCTTCTAATTTGAGAAATTTAGGGGCATGGTCCATCAATGAAAGAGGCTATCAGATCAGTGGCTTGGATAAATCAATCATGACCTGCGGCGTACAAAATCAGGGAAGTGGGCCTCTCAAGGGACTCCCAACGAGGCCAGCTTGCATGGCACTGGTTGTGATGGTATTGGGCTATTGTTGAATACATATCCATGTGGTCATGGAATTCACTCCATTCATCATGTGGGCCCCCTCGTGTTCATTTTAAAACTAAACTTCATGTCTATGAAAAACTCAATGTGGCTGAACTTGCGAACAATGTCGAATCATGCTTATTAAAAATTCACAGTTCGCTGAAAATCGGATTTCTACAGTTAGAAACATCCTCGGTTTCGACAAGTCAAGTGCTCCTTTCACATATCTTGGGATCCCCATCTTCCAGGGACAACCCAAGAGGATATACTTTCAAGGTTTGATTAAAAAAATTCTGAATAGGATCTCAGGTTGGAAATTATCCTGTCTCGAGCTGGTAGATTAATTATCATCAACCATGTTCTGTCTAGCGTGCCTATCCACACGATTGCTGCGTCGAAAGTGCCTGCTTCAATTCTAACGGATTTGGAGAAGGCCTTTTCAGATTTCTTTTGGGATGGGAAGGTGACAGGAAACGATGTCACTGGGTGAGCTGGAAATCTGTCTCTCTCCCCAAATCCTCAAGAGTCTCAAGTCAGTTTCGAAGGCCTTCTGTATGAAGCTTGCCTGGACGGTTCACTTCAGGGGTAAGGACAGCTGTTGGAGCAAGTTTATCAGGGCCAAGTACTCAGCGGACTTCCCAGCAGGTGACTCTAGTCGTCTAGCCTTTGCCTCTCCTCTTTGAAGAAAAATTTGCAAGGTCAGCCCACACGTTGCTGCCCGCACTCGGTGGCTGATTGGCCGTGGTGAAGTGGACTTCTGGAAATATGTTTGGATGGCCCAATCCAAGACTGGATGAGTCAGCCCAACTCTCCAGCGCCCTAGCCTACCAAAGTGAGAGATCTGATAGGGCCAATGGGCTGGTCTTCTATTCCCACAGCTAGGGGCATTCTTCCGCAGTCTGTCATTGATTTTGTCTCAATGGAAGGAATTTGTACCTACCCCGCTGAAGACAGATGTGTTTGGTTAGATTCGGCCGACAGCAAGCTCTATGTGGGCCTGACTTGGCGAAGCTTAAGGTCGGCGGTCCCTCAGAAAATCTGGGCTAAGTGGGTGTGGCATCCGAAGATCCCTCCAAAGCTTTCGCTCCTTGTCTGGAGAATCATCCATAAAGCTGTCCCTGTGGACGTCAGACTCCAACGAAAAGGGATCTCCATTGCCTCCAAATGTCATTGCCGCCAGCTTCCCTCTGAGCCAGACATTGAATCCATTGACCACTTATTTTCTACAGGTAGGATTGCAACGCAGGTCTGGAATTTTTTCTGTTGTGCTTTCAATGTCCACTTTCCTCTTCCCGTCTCGGCAGCCAATCGGGCCTTCAAGTGGTGGGCTGCTTCCCCTGTCATGGGAAACACCCCACCCCCTAAGAGGTCTCATCCCTATCTTCATTTTCTGGGAGCTTTGGAAGGCTAGAAACTTCGCCAGATTTGAAAACAGTGACATGCGCACATCAGGGATCATCAAAGGGATTCATGCCTAGATCACTCTCATCACCCCCCTATTGCCTTCTCCTAATAGGCTTACAAGAGCATGGGTCCAACTGTTCAACCTTTTGGGTATCAGAATGCCATCCTCCAAGCTGCCCCATGTCAAAGTTGTCAAATGGGCAAGACCCAAACAGGGGTGGATCAAGCTGTACGTGGATGGGTCATCTAGAGGGAACCCGGGCCAATCTGGAGGGGGTGGGATTGGGAGAAACTGGAAAGGGGAAGCTCTATTTGCCTTCTCCAATGGCTACGGTCTAGGGTCCAACTCCAGAGCTGAAATTAGGGCCATTCTGGATGGGATGGCCCTATGTGCTCAACTCGGTTATGGTAGAGTGGAGGTGGCTAGCGACTCTATTTCGGTAGTGAAGGTTCTCTCCAGCAACAATACCCCGTCTTGGTCCATGTGGTACTGGAAGGCGAGAATAGAGGCCCTCATGTGCAACATGGAGGTCAAAATCTCTCATACTCCTAGAGAGGCCAACTTTGTTGCTGATAGCCTTGCCCATATGGGAAGTGAAAATCAGTTGGACTTTCTCTTCAACGCGTCCGTGGATCTCCCGCTAGTTGTGCGGGGCCTACTATTTCTGGACAGAGTAGGCCTAGGTAACTTACGGGAGGTCTAACTTCGTTTTATTTCTTTCTCATATGATAGGATGGCCCTTGCCCTTTTTGTCGAGGGGCCCTGCCCGAATATGTACCTATTGTGAAGCCCTTGTGCTTCCCATTGAATATAATATTTCCTTCTTTAAAAAAACAATGAGTTGAATATCAAAAAAAAAAAAAAAAAAAAAAAAAAAAAAACCTCTAAATTCACACTGTCACGTGAGTTTGAAATGCTGTGAATTTCGGAATATCCCTTTATTAAGGTGGAGGCATTTGATGCATGAACTGGATGGTATATACATATCACACCACGGTGAGACAGAATTAATCTGTAAGATTTTAACCAATGCAGATTGCGCACTAAGTCTCTCAATACACTTATAGGAGCCACTATAATGTATTTTTTTTTTCGAAGAAAGGTGGGAGCACACCACCTAAGTTTTATTGAATTAGAAAGGCTTTACAACCATTCAAGTGGGCCTATTCATGGGCCACACCTATCATATAAGCGAAGCCAAAACCAAAAAAAAAAAAAAATGCCTATACATCCAACCCTCCAACTCTAGAGACACCAAGACCAAACTGAAACTATCCAACAGGCCCACCAATTGTTGTTGCTATTGAGACATTCAAGATAGAGAACAATTGCCACACAAACCAGCTGCAATTTAGCAGTGCACCGATGGGAAGGCCCTATCAATCAAAGGTTGCCTAAACTAAGAATAGCAGTCAGCCCATCTTGACTACACCCAAACCCACCCAGTCTACGAGGAGAGTTCCCCGAATAGATAGAGGAAGTTCGAAAGAAGATTGAAAAAGTTGGTGTTGTTGGGATTCGCTTCCTAATTTGGCTAGCTCACCTGACACTCCATTCGCTTCTCTACGTGAAAACGAAGTCCTCAAACTAACATTTCTTCTAAAATATGAAACTCTGGCTCAGACATACCAAAAGACCCATGCTGGGGCGCTATCTTAATTGAGCAATCCCATCAAGATCTTGGAATCACTCTCTATAACGATTCACGAGAAGCCTCTGGCGATGGCCATGGAAAGGCCATCCAACAGTGCCCTACCAAAGGGAGAAAAGTATACTTTTATCAACTATAGTAATGGCATGAAACGATACAAATTGTATGACCGAGTTTTACACAAGATCATATTTAGCCGAGACATCAAAATTTGATGAGGGTTCCTCATTCCGCAAAGATGAACACAAGAAAATGAAAAAATCAACGATTGACATTGAAACACTTAAAGAAGCTGAGCCGCAAGAAGAGGTAGAACAATTGCCTATCAAGAGAAATCTACCGAGAAATCGCAAAGCATCGTTAAGATACATAGATGACTCACATATTGCATTTACCCTCATTACAGATAGGGAGGGTCCGTATACCTTCCAGAAAGCATTAGATGATCGAAATGTTGAGAATTGGATGATGGCGGTGCATGATAAGATGGATTCTCTATACAAGAACAAAACGTGGGAACTGGTGAAGTTACCCATTGGACGAAAAAAGATAAGGTGCAAGTGGATTTTCCACAAGAAACTGGATAGGTACAAAGTGAGACTGGTTGCGAAGGACTTTGTCTAAAAAAAAAGGTGTCAACTTCTGTGAGATATTCACGCCTATAGTCAAGCAAGTATCTATCAGATTCGTATTGGTGTTGGTTGCCCAATACAATCTGGAATTAAAACAACTATATGTAAAGACTACTTTTTACATGGGAAAATAGAAGAGCAGATATACATGAAGCAACCTGAATGATTCGAGGTGCAGGGAAAGAGAATAAGTTTTGCAAGTTAAAGAGGTCATTGTATAGCCTGAAACAACTTCCTAGGCAGTGGTAAAAAAAAGTTTTATTCTTTCATGTTGCGCCAACGATTATTCAGAAGTGAGTTCGATCATTGTGTCTACTTTAGGTCATTGAGTGATGAAGAATTCATTATTTTGGTATTGTATATTGATGATATGTTTCTCGCCAGGTATAACATATCTAGAATCAACATATTAAAGGATCAATTATTCAGGACATTCAAGATGAAAGATCTAGGGGCTACAAAAAAAGAATTCTCGGCATTGACTTACACAAAGACAGGGAAAAGAACAGGCTATGATTGTGTCAGGAGGAGTATCTTAAGGTCTTGGTCAAGTTCAAACTTGATAAGGTTAAATCGATTAGCACACCCTACACTACTCACTTTCGGCGTTCTTCAAAACAATGTCCTACGTAAGATAAAGAAAAGCATTATATGTTTTTGTTCATAACTATTGTCAACATTCCTGCGAAAGTCAATCAAAATGGGTTATATGTAATCAGGATGAATTTGCATGGTGTATTTGAAGATTTTTAGGGATATACGGAGAGGATTCTACGGTAATACAAAAACGTACAACAATCTCATATACCTTACTCGAGTGTGGTTGGCAGTCTTATGTACGTCATGGTATATACTAGACTGGATATTTCACATGCAATGGGTGTTATGAATAGATACATGTCAAACCCAGTAAGAAACACTGGGAGGCAGTGAAGTGACTACTTCATTGCATACAAGTACAATAGACTACGTCTCGACATTTAGAAAATCTGAGGAGAGACTTGTAGGCTATGTAGATGCGGATTGTGTTTGTAAAGTGGATAATAAAAAGTTGACTTTCGGTAATTTGTTTATATTAGCAGGTGGAGCGATCAGTTGGATGTTTAAGCTTCAATTTATGGTTGCTCTTTCTACAACCGAAGTAGAATATATGGTAATAACGAAAGCATTTACGGAAGATGTTTGGTTGAAAGGAATGATGAATAAGTTAGGTTTAAGTAAGAAGTCATACCTATGCATTGTGACAACAAAAGTGCGATAAATTTGGTGAAGAACTTGGTATACCATTCCCAAACTAAACAAATTAATGTTCATCATCATTTTATCCCGTAGATGCTAGAGGAAAGCAGTACTACTCCTGAGAAGATTCGCACCAGTAAAAATCCGATGGACATACTTACGAATATCATTCCTGCAGAGAATTTCAAATTTTGCTTGACTTCTCTTGGCTTGGCGAAGAATGAATGGAGGAGTGTGAACGAGAAGTGACGATGGTGGTTCTACTATGAAGAAATTTAGAAATTGTGATAGTAGCTTGGAACAGTGGAGATACAAGATTGTAGCCATGGTGGATATTGTTGATTGAGTGCCTTTAATTTGTTACAAATATAGGGTTTTCGATTCAATCGACACCCTTATCGATTCGATCGAGAAAACCCCAACAATACTAGTTTACTCTCTGGACACTTTTAGACATGATTAATTCAATCAACAATGGCTATCGATGCAATCGATTAGAGTTGATTCGATCAACAATTCAATCGACGGTTCACGCAACTTTTTCGTAAGTGTGCAGTTTCATTTATAATTTTGTACATGGGTTATAAATAGCCTTCTTAATACAAATTAGGGTTAATGTGATATTGTGAAACATGAGAAATTGAGAACCAATGGTTTTAAAGGAAGAAACTACGGTTTTGGATATGTAAGTTATTCCATCTCTTGTAACTTTCTATTCACAGTGGATCGTTTGTCGCTTGGTGTTGTAGTTTTTTTTTTTCATAAGAGTTTTTCCACTTAAAATTTGTGTGTTCTCTGTGGTTGCTTAAATTTTTCTTTCCTTTTTACATTGCATGATTCCGTCTGAGGTTACTTCCACATCGGACAAGTTGTGTAAGGATTTACTGCATCCCGAACATTTTTGTGAGGCTCATAAAAAATGTATGTATTTTTTTTTTCTATGTTTTAGTTTTTTGGTGTTTTGAGTTATTTGTATGTAATTTGTGTGCGGTGTGAGCCGTGTGTTCAAAAAAAAAACAAAAAAGACTAGGCAACGCAAGTCTATTAGCAAAGGATTGTAGATTGGGACTCCACCACAGCAGACATCCCTGGTGATCGATTCTTGGAAAAAGTGTACCATAAACAGCCTTTTTTTCCCTCTAAAATGATTATTATATCTATTTCTACCATCCACGATATCAGCAACTTCAAATATTTTTGCTTGTGCCATTAGACTTCACAACCTTGGCCAAGAAAGAGTAAATTCCTCTTAAAAATGTACATGGTTGGCCATTGGTTTAGATTAGCCTTCCCTTTATGTAGGAAGCTGGCACCACTGCACGAAAAGGAGACCTGGTGACGCTCTGTAAGGTTTACTATGTTGTACATGTAAAAATTCATTCCATCCATCAAGTAAGAATATTATTTGAACTACACATACAAAGATCAGCCCAGTAAAGATCTACTTGGACCACACCAATGGAAGTAATGAAATATTTAAGTTTACACGGTGTGGCCCACCTAAGTTTTTATCGGGCTGATATATTTTATATTTTCTTCATCCCGGCAATTTAGACGTAATTGATGGGTTTGAAGAAAGATACACCCGTGGCGGCCCACATGCAAAGTTGTGGTCTACATTCCATTCCACAAGCAAAGATAGATATAACGAAAATAGGAAGAATCAAGCTAAAGTCTACTTCCTCTCCTAAAATATTCTAGTACTATGCATGACAACCCAGTCATCTCTAAGACTGACAGTTTTAACAGACTGGATTAACTTACATGTGCACTTGTACATAAAAACGGTTTAAACGTCTCAGTCTCTTTGAAGATGAGAGGGAGAGGGAGAGGGAGAGAAAGGGATCGTGCCCCTTCGTCAAGGAGCGTTAGAGGTAGTAAGGTAAGCAGAGGTAGATCGTCCAAATCGCTAGCAGACCGCAGATTTGAAAGAATAAGAGATGAGGGTTTCAGTCTCTTTTTGGGAAATCTGCCATTTGACTGCTCGGTGGAAGACCTACTCAAGATTTTCCAGCGTTATGGGAAGGTTAACGACGTCTTCATACCTTCCTTTCCGGGCTCCAAATCTCCCAAGGGTTATGCCTTTGTGAGATTCCATTATGCAGAGGATGGAAGAGTTGCTATGGGAGTGCTCAATGGGAAAAAAATCAATGGCAGAGAGGTGACAATGAAGGAAGCCAGGCCCAGATCTAAAATCTCTACGAAGCCCCACTCTGTTAATACAGTCCCTGCTCATCGTCCCAAAGAGGGATCCTATGCTGAAGCGGTCAAGAATGTGGGTACAGGTCTGCTGCCACGGAAACAGGTTAGATCTCAGGACCCAGAAGCTAACATCACCACGGTGGCCGACCCAGCAGCGGTCGCTAGGAGGCTAAATGAATTGAAACTGGGATTAGCGGGTCAGGTAACAGATAAATCGACTTCAGTTCTGAAATTGATATCGGCTATAAGGAACTCAAAGTTTGCTTCCTCCGCCATTGATGTAATCAAGACCTCTCCCTCCCAATTCCTGATATTCCTGAAATTGGAATGTCCAAAGGCCCAAGAGAACGACAAAGCCGGAGAAAATGTATCCTCAGCTTCCAGAGAGGATGCTCAGGTCAGAGACTATCCCAGTTTAGCGTTGATAAATGTAGATACGCTGGATATTCGTATCCCATCCAATGTGGGAGCTTCTCCAGTGGTCACTGAAGCAACTCCTATCCCCCTCAGGAACAACAGAGAGGTAGAGACCATCCTAATGCTTGAAGATTGGATACCGTTAGAACCCCTGTAACTGCCAATTTCCGTTGTTTCATCCCCTGCCATCAGAGAAGAGATTACAGAGCTTATATCTCTCTAGTTAGGTGGTGTGGTAGAGCCGACTGCTCGCCCAGTAGACATTGTAGACCCAGATCCCTCTAAGCCTCAGAGCCCGGCAGACATCGAAGACCGAGATCCCTCCGAGTCTCAGAGCGTTGAGAAGGGTCAAGTGGAGATAGGGTTGTACACGAGTCCAGCTAGCTCGAAAAGCTCGCTCGACTCGGCTCGACTCAGCTCAGATTGACTTGGCTTGAAAGGCCGACTCAAGGCGAGTCAAGCTTGTTTACTAAAGCTCGAGTTGAGTTCAAGCCAAGTTCGACCATGGTGTATTTCAACTCGACTCGACTCGAAGCTCGAGCTCGAGCTCGACTCGGCTCGAGTAATATATTTTAATAATATATATTATATATATTATATTAATATTAAATATATATAATATATATTTAAGTTTTAAAAAAAAAAGTTAAAACTTAAAAGTTTTTACTAAAAAACCTTACCCGTCCCCATTCCTTCTTTTTCTTTCCCTTACCCTACCGAGGTAAACTCGACTCGACTCGAGATAAACTCGACTCGACTCGAACCACTAGCTCGACTCGAACTCGACTCGAAAGCTTTGGCAAACAAGCCAAGCTTCAATGTTGAGCTCGAACTCGAGTATAGCATGGACGAATCAAGCCAAGCCTGGCCCACCTCAGCTCGATGTACAATCCTAAGTGGAGATACCTCAGGAAGGAGACAAGATCAATTCTCCTTGAGAAGCCATACAATGTTGTTCCAAGGAAAGAAGAAGAGGCTGGTTTGATACTAGTAGAACGAGATCGGCAGGCAACTCCCGTTGGAAGCAGCAAGGTATGATCGAGGAAAGCCAAGATATACATGTCATCATTAGCCCGATCCCTGCTAGGAAGGAGACAGACCCCATCTAGCTATCCCATGTCCAAGCATTTTGACAAAGCTCTGGAGATAGCAGTGGATCTCTCCCCGTGTTTCGACAAAGAACTTCACCCACAGAGGCAAGCAGATCCTATGATAACTTCGGAGGTAGAAACCTCTGGAGATATCAATGCTTCCCCAAGAATCCTGAGGCAACCAGTGTTCCACGAAGAAGATCGTCCACATGAGGACCCTCAGCCTCCATTTCTGTCTAAGGAGGCCAATAATGTGAATTTTCCTGCAAACATATCTACCCTTGTAGATACTAGATCTGTAAAAAGCAGAAGCAGAAAGCTGAAGTGCAGGAAAATCCCGGATAAGAATGGGGAAGGAGAATGGTACTGCAAGTTAAGAAAGCTTAAGAGAAGGGCCGTGAACTCGGGTTGTGTCACAGATGGATAATTTCCTTTTGTGGAACGCCCGGGAAGTGGGGAACAACTCTCTAGCCTATGTTTCTAAGTTGATCAGGAGTCATAAGCCATTGTTGGTGGCTATCCTTGAGCCTATGTTGAGAGACGATAAAAGGGTGGAAACCGGCTTGAAACTCGGTTTCCACTCTTCGCTCTCTAACATGGACGCAAGGGGTAAAATATGGGTGTTTTTCCATAATCAACTCAATGTTTCAGTTGTGTCCAGCTTTAATCAGATGATATCTCTTCAGGTGTGTTTGCAAAACTATAGAGAGCTTGTCCTTCTCTCTGTCGTGTATGCACACTGTTGTAAGATCTGAGAAGATCGTTGTGGGAAGAGATGTTAAATTTCAGCAGATCAGTCTAAGGCCCATGGGCGTTAGGGAGCAATTTCAATGTTGTAGCAGCATCAGATGATAGACTAAGATTTCGCAACCCAGTCTTGGGTATCTCTGCTAATTTCGTTGAAGCAATTCATGAAGCCGGTCTTCTAGATGAAGGCTTCTCTGGCAACAAGTTTACTTGGAGCAACAACAGGGCAAGTATGGCTCACGTGTGGGCGAGGCTAGACAAGGTGTTGCTCAACGACCAATGGGCAACCGCTTTCCCGAGATTCAGAGTCGAGCACCTGACTCGAATCTGCTCAGACCTCTTCTGCTTTCTTTCCCCGGGTTTTCTTCTTCGATGGCAAGGCCTTTCAGATTCCTCATATTTTGGACTCTTCACGAAAGCTTTCACAGTAATCAAGAATGCATGGGAAGGTCAGATCCTCCCCCCCCCCCCCCCCCCAAAACCTATGATTAACATTCAGCTGAAATAAGGTGGAGCAGGACCTTTCAGACATTGAAACAAGAATGCAGGCTTCTTTGGGTGAGGACTTTCAGCAGGAATGGGCGGTAGCCAGACATAATCTCTCTAAACTACAACTAATGGAGGAGATGTTTTGGAAGTAAAAGGCCAAAATTCATTGGTTGCAAGATGGAGATAAGGATACTAGGTTCTTTCATGCATCTGTCACCGAAATAATCAGAAGATCAGAAATTATATCCGTTACAGATGATTCAGGGCAGGTGCATTCAGGCCAGGAGGCCATTAAGTCTACTGTGGTGAACTTTTTTGCTAAGCTCTTCAAGGCGGAAGAGACAGCGCCCTCCTCAGATCTTGTTCAGGCCATCCCGCCCCTGCTTTCTGCGCAAGATAATGACGACCTCCTGCTGCCCCCTTCAAAATCAGAGGTCCATCAAGTGGTTATGGTGATTCCCCAAGACAGGGCTGCAGGTCCAGATGGTTTCTCAGGTGCCTTTTTCACGCAATTCTGGCAGATTGTTGGCGATGACCTCCACAAGGCAGCTCTTTCCCTGTTTGATGGCGCAGAGTTCCCTAAAGCCTTCTCCTCTCCCCTGATTTGTCTAGTTCCAAAACTGCCAGCAGCTTCGGCTTTTTCAGACTATCGTCCAATCAGCCTGTGCAATGTCGTCTATAAGATTTTTTCAAAGCTCCTCGCAATGAGACTGAGTAGGCTGCTTCTGAGACTGGTCTCTCCCGAGCAAGGTGTGTTTGTGCAAGGTCAGCAAATCACAGAAAACATAGCCTTTGCTCAAGAAGTGTTCAGAGAGATGAACAGGAAGATAAGAGGAGGAAACATTGTGCTGAAACTTGATTTTAATTAAAAAGGCTTACGACAGGGTGGATTGGAGATTCCTCAAGATAGTTTTAAGTAGATTTGGCTTCAGCTCCAGGTGGATCTCCTTGATGGAAAGCTGTTGGGGAAACAACTGGTTCTTGGTCTTAATTAATGGCGAGGCAACGAGATATTTCAAATCCACAAGAGGTCTTTGTCAAGGGGACCCCCTCTCCCCTAGCCTATTCATCCTAGTTGGGTAAGGGCCCGTTTGGACGGATGGATTGGAAGGGATTGAATGGTAATGGAAGGGATTGGAAGTTAAATCCTGGGATTGGCCATGCGTGCCAAACTGACAGGGAGATATGATCCTGGGATATAGCAATCCCATGGATCTTAAGACAATCTATTGACAACACCATCATTACCTTTAAATCCCATCCAATCCACCCTAATCCGTTCAAATTTGCCTAGGATGTGTTTGGTTTGAGGGATTGGAAGGGATGGGAAGGTTTAATCCCGGGATTGGTCGGAGGTGCCAAACAGACTCCATATAGCAATCCGAGGATATTACAATCCCATGGATCTTAAGACAATCCATTGACAACACCATCATTTCCTTGAAATTCATGCCATCCACCCTAATATCATTCAATCCCTTCCAATCCACCCGTCCAAACGGCCCTAAGTGTTCTCCAAGAACTTTAGGCAATAGATAGTCAGCAGCAGGAGCCAGCCTTTCAAAATGCGTAGAGGTTGTCCGCTCCCATCGCACCTTCTCTATGCAGATGACACTTTGTTGTTTTTTAATGGTAGTAGAGCTTCGCTTCAAATGGTCAACGATTTCCTCTCGTCTTTCCAAGTAGCTTCTGGTCAGCGTATAAACTGTAAAAAGAGTTATTTTCTATGTTCCGACAAGCTCCCTGCAGGTAGAATCAGGTTCATTGAACACCTCCTGAGTATGAGAAGAGGCAGTGCGGGTGTCTGTTATCTTGGAGTGTCATTGGTTAGGGGCAGAACCAGGGTTGTAGACTTTCAATTTTTATTAGATAAGATGGAAAAGAAAGTTAGCGGTTGGAAAGCAAGGCACCTATCGCAAGCTGGTAGAGCTACTCTGATTAGACATGTGCTAGGGAGCATTCCCCTACACGTTATGGCTGCATCGGAGGTTCCAAAGCAGGTGTTAGCAAAATTAGAAAAATGTTTTGCTAGATTTTTTGGGGTTGGGCGGACGGTAAATGCAAGCTTCCCTGGATAGCTTGGAATAAAATAGCTAGGCCTATGGAAGAGGAAGGCTTGGGTATCAGGAAGCGCCAAGAGGTAGTGGATGTCAGGAGAATGAAAATGGCTTGGGACGTGAAATACGGTGATTCCAAAGGCCCCTGGGTCGAGTTTATGAGAGCCAAACACCCTTCAGATCTTCAACCGACGCAGTCGGTCTCTACTTCTTCGGCCGCCTCTCCATTGTGGAACAAAATCAAGGCTATATTGCCCAAACTAGACGAATGTGTTCAATGGTTCGTAGGCAATGGCGAGAGGAGTCTCTGGAGAGATAATTGGACTAGGCTGGGCCCATTACTGCAGCTAGCTACCAGCCCAGTCCCTGATTTTATCTCTTCCCAACCCATAAAGGATTTCCTGGGGCCAGCTGGCCCTCTGCCACCTTCCTCGGCCTTCTCCTTTCTACAGACAGTGAAGGTGGTTTCGCGGCAACATGTTCTGGACTTCATCTTTCAAGGTGGTTTCGCCATCTCTTCAGACAGTGAAGGTTGTTTTTGGCCGCACGACCTGTCCGGTAATTTTTCTTTGAAGTTTGCGTGGAACAAGTGCAGGACTGTGCACCCTGCTACGAGCTGGTCGGTTTGGGTTTGGCATGGTAAATTACCCCCGAAGATGGCGACATTTTTGTGGAGATTGTTGCAAGACGCAGTGGTTGTGGACGTCAGGATCCAAGAGAAAGGTATCTCCATGGCGTCAAAGTGTGTTTGCTGCTTGGAGGGTTATGTTCAGCATCCAGAGGCTGAATCCATCAGCCACCTCTTCCTTTATGGTCAGCTAGCTCAGCAAATTTGGTCGCATTTTGGTATTTTGTTTGGTATCTCCTTCATGGAAGGCCAGTCGGTAGGCGAAAGACTCAGACAATGGTGGATTGCATCATCCATTGGTGGCTTCCCTATTCCTATTCGTAGAATTCTCCCAGGTGTGATTTTTTGGGAGATCTAGCGTGCTAGAAACACGGCCAAATTTGATCAGAAGTCGGTAAGGATAGAAGATTGCTTGTCCAATATAAAATGGAGGCTGAAGTCGTTGTTGGAGAATGAGGGCGGGGCCATGCCTAATCCCCGCGGTCGGCATCTTCTGTGGGCCGATCTGGGTTTTCTGGTTTCTTCCCAGAAACAAGATTACCTGGAAATCATTAGATGGGTTAGACCTACCCCCAGTTGGGTTAAGCTAAATACTGATGGCTCGGCTAGAGGCAACTCAGGTAAGTCAGGTGGTAGAGGTATTGTAAGAGATGCCAAAGGGGATTTTCTGTTCGGTTTCGTGGCAGGGTATGGGCTTGGCTCCAACAACAAAGCAGAGTTGAGAGCGGTTTATGATGGCCTGTTGTTGTCGCTCAACAAAGGGATAACACAGCTTGAGATTGAATCGGATTCCAAATTCGCCATCGACATTCTTTCAGGAGGAACTTCCGCTTCTTAGCAATGGAGACCTTGGATTAACATAATTGGCAATCTCATGGTTAAAGGTAATATCTCTTTCAAGCTCATCAAGAGAGAGGAGAACGGTCCGGCGGATGGCTTGGCCCGAATGGGGAGTGAGTCTCAAACTCCTCTCCTTTTTGAAAATGTTAGAGATCTCCCGGCTCATATTCGGGGTTTGGTCTTCCTGGACAGAGTGGGGCTGGGCTCCATTAGGGTCTACTCAGTGGGCCCCTAGGTCGCTCTTCCTTTTTGTATAAGGGAGTTGTCTCTTGTTTTTGTTTCCCTTGGGAGCCCCCAGTTTTTTATGCTGACGTGGGGTTCCCTCATATGCTCCTGATGGCTGTATAGCATATTTGCCATTGAAATGAAATCTTTTCTTTCAAAAAAAAAAAAAAAATCAAAATGTGCACATGTATACAGTATGTGTTGAAACCGGTGAATGGGTGTTGGAGAAAGTGCACCATTAACAGCTCTTCTTTTTCTATAACCATTTTTATCTCTATTTCTACCATAGACGATGCCAGCAGCTTTAGATATTTTTTCCCTTGCAATTAGGCTTCAGAAGATAAATTCATCATATATAAAAATATATAGATGGTTCGTAGGGAACGGTTGAGATTTTACCGTACAATGGATGGCTTGGATTCAACCGAAGTCCTTTGCTTGATGCAGGGAGCCTGATAGCCTGCACGATGAGGAGATGGAGTTTGACGACGGATCTTATGCGAGGACGATGGAACCCCACAAGCTAGAAACAATATCGATGACTGGGCCAATGAAATCTATGGCAATGGAGGAAGAAAAGAAAATGGGTGGAAATGAGCTCTCAGAAATGCAATTGAGGAGAAGAACCCCTTATATAAGCTCCTCACATATATTAATCGTCTCATATTTTTTTCCGTCTTTGTTGACCCTAATTTCAGTCCGTAATGACGGCTTTATTCGTTTAAAATTTGGAGGTAGCTCCGCTCTACCTAAATCAACTCTAATTTAATAAAGAAATATGCTATTTGCATAGAGGTATTTAAACAGTCCAATCGCTTGATCTAGACTGTCCATTAGGTTCAACAAAAATTTCAAAAGCTAGCTGGCAAATATCACTCCAATAGGATGATCGTAGCCATCTGATCAGTGGCCTCTAATATGGACAGTCATGATCATTTTTACAAAAATAGGTCTAACCAACAATGCAATCCATCCATTTGATATCTCCCTTCATGGATTGTTTATGATTCTAAAATTCACTTCTGGAAGACAATCATAACAATTATATCCATGGGTTGGCTACAAAAATGGATCAATCAAGATGGATTTGACCATCCAAGTAGTCTTGCTAATACATGGTAGCACCTGAAATGTGTTTTAGACATAATGAACGGTTTAGATGGATTCGTTGGACTGTCCAAGTTATCCAAATACAACTAGGTTTTTGTGCCCATGTGTGGTAGGTGTGTATGTTAAAAAAAATCTAGGACCAAAGATTCAATGGTAAGAATTTTCTAATTTGAGAAATTTTGGCACCATGGTCCATTGAAGATGGTGGCCATCAGATCAATGGCTTGGATAAATCAATCATGGCCCCATGGTGCACAAATAGGGAAGTTCCCCAAGGGATGGGTGATGAGGCGAGCTGGCTAGCCTAGCTTAGAAAATAATATCAAATCATGCCTAAAACCTCAAAGTGTTATTTTGTGGCATGAGCTTTCAAATACCAGAAGTTTAGGAATGTCGCTTCATTAAAGTGGAGTATATTTGATGCGCTGATTCGATGGTATATACATATCACAGTGGGACACAGAAGCAATTTGTAATATTTTAACAAGTGATCATTCTCTTTCAACTGTTGCCTGTTATGTTGCCCACCTTAAACTTGGGTCAGCCTGAGTTTTGGGCTACTAATGATCTAATGTTGGACTGATCACCTAAGGGTCTGATGAACATCATGTGCGGACCACATAGCTCATGATAGCCCGACCCAGGCCCAATTGGGTGGATCCTCAACTGTGGGGCCTACCTTGATATATATATGTCTTAAATCCGTGCCAACTATCCATTTTTTCAGCTTATTTTACGGCATGAGCTCAAAAATGAAGCAGATCCAAATCTCAAGTGGACCACATCATAAGAAATAGTGATAGTTGACCATTAAAATATTTGTTGGTCTTTGTGCTTTCCCTTCATCCTGTCTGTGTGACCCTGTCAACAACAGGTTAAATGGCTAATAAACATTACCAAGAAGTTTTTAATGTTAGGCATTCAATCACCGCTATTTACTGTGGTATGATTAGGCTCATGCCATGAAATGAGCTGACCAAAATAGACAGATGACATGGATATAAGACACATCATGGTAGCCTCCTAATCAAAGATCCACTCAAGAAGTTTTTAATGTTAGGCATTCAATCACCACTGTTTCGTGTGGTATCATTAGGTTCATGTCATAAAATGAGCTTGCGAAACATATGGACTGCATGGATATAAGACATACATCATGGTAGCCCCACAGTCAATGATCCAATTAAGAAATCTTTAACGTTAGGCATTCAATCACCACTATTTCTTGTGGTGTCATTAGGCTAAAATGAGCAGGAAAAATGGATGGATGGTCGTGAATATAAGACGTGCATCAAGGTGGCCCCTACAGTCAAGGATCCACTCACCGGATCCACCAAAACCTCGTCCATTTGCATACGCTACCTGAAAGTCAATTGCCGCGTATTTGCAAACGCAATTTCCCTATGCTATCTAGAAGTCAATTGCTCCGCAGTTTCAATGTTGATTTGTACGCTTTTAAATAGACGGTTAGGATCATAGCATAAGAGCAGACTTGACATAGACGACTTGGAGTCATTTATTAAAAATAAATAAATAAATATATGTATAAATGTAACGCAAATGAGCCGAAGCTACCTAAAGTCTACTTTCCATGCTAGAATATTCTTGCACCATCGATGAATAGCGTATTCATCACGGAGACCGACAGTTTCAACGAACTGGATTAACTTACGTGTGCACATGCCCAAGGAATTCAGCTGAGAGTGACTCATTTTCCACATTAGAGCTCGTGATGATCTGCTCAAGGAATCCATCGTTTTTGAAGGTAAACGAAGGTGTGCTCTCTTGCTCCACCACATTGCATGCGCATTGAAGATCAAGATATACTGGGCATTGATGTATGGACTGATTTTCATCGATACTACTTAGAAGAGGTGATGAATCGTCATTATTTAACAGCTTCGAGATGGTGGCCTCAACATGGTTTCAAATTCAAGAGTCATATCGAGTAGCTCGTCCATCTCCCGAATCATATCATCATGTAATTCAGAGGAGTGGTCCAAATACGTTTCACAAGAGTTAGAAGGGTCGGTTGTAAGGGGCCCGTCCTCTACCTTTAAATCAGACATGTTAGGTGAGGGGAGTGGCTCATTATGACCGACCACTTCGTGTACGTCTTGATCATTGACTTGGACCAAATTTGAGATTGATTCGAAGGGAATTTGGGTTGCACATTCATAATCATCTTCCCAATATGCATCATCGTCTACTTTCATGCAGTGCACACTTGAGATGGGATCGCTTTCCTCACATTCTATTTCCAGATTAGGTTGAGGTTCGTATAAACTAACATCTTCCTCTTTATGGAACTCAAGTGTGTCATGTGAGTGGGGTGTGTCATCATCATTATATTTGAAAGACAACCATGTTTCTTCCCCATTCTTTTGAACAGTCATTGAGATCGACTCATCGGGGAATTGAACCGTGTGCTCATTAATGGAATCCAACTCCTCATTCCAAATTCCAGATTTCATCAAAAGCGAGTGAGGATCACTTTCCGCATTGTATTTCTGGATTGGATTGTAGTTGGGATGAGCGAGCTTCCTCTATCCTTTCAAGGTGCGAATTGAGTGCTTCTAATGATTTCATCACTTTCGCAACATGCTGGTTGAATTGTTCTAGATTAAAACATGAATCCTCTTGGATCGTTTCTGGTTGGATCTCAAAGGTATGGGATCCAAGAGAATGATTATTACAATATGTTGTTGGTTCATCTTCCCAATTTTGATGGTTCCACTGGTTATAGTCATACTGATCATACATGGGAGAATATAATGGTTGATAATAATCCTCATTCCCATAATTACGATCGTATACGGCCCTATTAACCGATGGAACATAACGTTCTAGTCGGTTCTCAATGTCTGTTCTCGATGGAGAGAAATCTTAAGGTATACGTTGAATTCCACAACCTTCAGGCATTTTCCAATATAACCTATCCAACTCAGCATATGCATGTACCCACGATTCCATGGTAGAACCTTAACTCTTACTCTAATCCTAGAAGAAAGCAAAATCCTACAAAGAATACATAAAGTAAAGGAGAAGTTAGAAAGATGTTACCAGAGTAGAAGTTCCTATGTTAAACCTGCGAAACAAAACAAAACAAGTTAGTATCTAGGGGATAAGACCTAATCTAAAATAAATAAATAAAGAAAGTAAAGAAATTAGGACGAAGTTACCAAGTTAGAAGATCTATCAACGACCCTACAAGATAAGAAAATTGGTTCTAAAAATCAAATAAATAAATAAATAAATAATCCAAGACTAAAGTTAGTAAAATTCTAAGCTATGAATTATGATAAGAGAGAATCCTAAATTCAATTTGGAACGAAACAGTCCCCGGCAACGGCGCCAAAAACTTGATGTTTTATTTAAACCAACATAATTTAAATGATTTTTAAACTCGCAAGTATACGAATCAAATGTAGATACGGTACGTATTACGAGATCGTTCCCACGAGGACTAATCGTCACAATTCAAATCTATGACTCTCCTTAACTAATCCAATAAATAATGGAATGAACTACTAAGCACAATTCTATAAAAAAAAAAACAATTAAGAACAGGGAAGAAAATTCAATCAGAGAAAGAGCACTAGGACTTTCGAATCCACCCCTAATTATCCTAACCCTTGTTTTGTCTGTTGATTCACATTGATCTAGATTGATACCACTTATATAGAGAAAGCACAATCTGTGTCCTTAATCGGGCATACAGAATGTCTAATTCCTTTAAGCAATGTCATGAATAACATATCCCATGTCCTTGGTCGGGCACATGGAATGTATAGTTCATTAAAGCACCCTGTTTCTTCCTCTATAGGAAACCTGTTCTAGATCAGACACAAGCACCTATAATAAGCATCCAAACAACATCCATATATACTTTGGTCAAGTTCATAAATGGAGAAGTATAGAATTTAAACCAATCAAGCCCACTTAGAGAAAGAAACAAATTAATTAATATTCAAAGTAAATCAACCAATACAAGAGCTAATCAAATTAGGGGCTTCATCTCAAATAGTGAGATTAGTGACCCATAAAATCCATCAAAAATATTAAACGAAATTCATAAAAAAATAACACCAAACCAATCGATCTCTCTCTCTTCTTTCTTCTCTTTCTTCTCTTTCTTCTCTCCCTTGCTCTAGATCTGGATTTCTCTGGTTCTGAATGCCTTTCCCACGTCCAAAACTCTCCTTTTATAGTCACTTTGGATGGTCATCCTGTGGCGCAGTCGTAGAAGGACTCGGAGTACAAATTTTCGCAGCCGTGATCGGTGGGCCCCACAGAGGCATTTTCTGAAAAATTCACCCCGTCCATTGGATTCATGATGAAATTTCAGTCAAGAATGGGTGGTTTTGAACATCCATTAACGCGGCCCAGGGAAGAAATCACGAAAAGATCAATTTTGAACATTGCAGAGCAGTCCGTTTGTGGCCTCTGTACCGCACACGTGTGTACGCGTGGGAGTGAAATATCAGCATGGTTTTGAAGCTCTCGAGCCACTCTATAAGATGGACGGCTCAGATCTTCCGTACGGATGACGTATGGGGCCCAAAAACTTTCGTAAAAACCGGCAGCGTCCGTACGTTACGCGGACGTGAACCCGAAGGCTGCGATGATGGTGGGGTCCGTAGTCGAAGTTTTCAGCGAAATCCACTCCGTTCACCGAATTTCTGTCGAAATTTCGGTCAAGAAGGACTGATTTTGGTTGTCCGTTGATGTGGCCCACCTGTCTTTTAGCGAAACAGTCCGTTTGTATTTGAACGGTTGAGATCCCAAAAGAACTTCGTTTATTCAGATTTCGTCAGCTAGGCAAGGGTTATTGCTGACCCAAGAAACGAATGGACGGTTTGGATTATCTATTTGAACATTGGGTGGGGTCCACAACTGCATCTTCTCCATCGGTGTGCGGACGCTGGACGGTCGCTGCTGTGATTTTGAGTTTTGAGAGATAAGCGCGGGTCAGCGCTTCGCTGACCGAGACATAAGTATGGTGCACCGCAAGTGCAAATGTGCAGGGTGCACACTCTTCATACACAGGGCCCACCGTGATGTTTTTAAGAAATCTGATCCATCTATTTAATTGGTACCCTCATTTAAAGCGTTGAATCTGAAGTTGAGGTATATCCAAATAGCAGGTGGGCCCCACTTAATGAATTAAGTGGCTGATCTGGCCGTTGGGCCACTTCCCGTGATATCCAATGACTGAAATTTTATGTGTACGGTTAATTTATGGCCCTCATCACATGTATGAAGTTTCGAGTTGATCGGATGGCGGGAACCATGTGATCTCGCATTCTGGACCCTTTTCGGGCCCCTTTGGCTTGCTTTCCTCAGATCCCAGGCGTGTAAAATCTTCATTATTGGTTCTCTGGAGTCCATCCCGTGCTCTGGTGACTTCGGAACGTCAAATCCATGCTTTTAACATTATTTTTCAATACACGCTCCTGATTTCATCCTGTAACAAAAATATAATTAAAATATGAAGTTAAGCGTTATCATGTTTGTAAAATTAGGCAATAGTCGAGGTCTGAGATGCAATATTCGACCCTTATCAAGTATGCCCTTGCCAAACCACCCTCATGTGACATCATCTTACGTTCGCGAATGCATAACTCCCTCAGTGCTGCACATCTACTAGGCACATGCGGTGCGATGATGAACATGATTACCGAGTTATTATTAGTCCATTTCAAACAGCAGTATTGGGAAACTAGGGTACCTCCCTTGTATCATTCTCAAACTTGATCCATTCTAGGGCCGTCAATCCTAATTAATCTCATATGGTATTATGGTTCGAGAGGCATCGCGAAGGAATCGCAAAGGGCTCGTCACCCGTCAGCACGGATACGATCTCATCAGATGCGGCTCAATTGTCGACCGCCACTCGAGTACGTGTCTCACCGTACTCGCTTAATTGCTGGCCGTCAGCTCGAATACAGTCTCATCGTACTCGGCTAAACTCATACTCTAGTTGCTGTGAAGGGCTCGTCGTCAATCACAGACCTTGGAGTATACTCGAAGATACTACAGAGGACTCGTCGCCCGTCAGCACTCAGGTCTCACCGTACTCGGCTCTTGCCGTAAGTATCGACAGCTCGAATACAATGTCTCATACCACCGTATTCGGCTCACGAGTTTGAGTTGCTCAATGGTCACTACGGGGAGGCACGTGGCCCCAGCATAGGCCGACAGCTCGATCACAGTGTCCCATACCACCATATCCGGCTCATGAGTCTTAGCGGATCAAGGTACCATGGTTAAAAGGGATTTCACTGGTAAGCTTAGTACCCTATGTTCGAGAAGTAGCGACCAAATATGGTGAACACACATTTGACATATCGGGTTACTTGACGAGCCTGACAAGCTCGAGCGCACAACAAGTTGAGTGATATGAAGCGCAGAAGCACTCCGTGTGGCCAACCAATATCGCCAACCGAAGTACGACTCGGGTTCGTCAGACACATCCCTCGTGGCGACATGAATCTCAGCCACAATCTCAAGTCTGATACCGAATGTCTGGACTATGGACATAGCCCCAAACTCAACCAGTTCTTATCCATGGCATGTGGAGTAAAGCATGATAAACAAAGTAATACAAGCATGCTAGTAGGCATGTCATAAGGCATGTTATAAAGCATGATATAAAGCATGTTGTAAAGCATGTTATAGAGCATTATACAAATAGGGATACAAATACATATACATCATAAGTGAGTGGCTAGAGTAAACAACCACATGGAGGGAATCATACATGTCTCTAAGGTAGTTGAGAATTCCATCTCAGCACCTACCTACGGTACTAACATCTAAACATTTACTCTCACAAGCATTTACACAAACACTTAGAGTACACTATTTCAACATACATGACGTATGTTAGTAAAATATGTATTAGGGCTATCCTTTCGCCAAGCGAGTATTTTATCCGTGTATACCATAATCATACAACAAATAATCATGACAATTGCATTTCCAAAATTTATACATATACGGTATCTTCTAGAATACACAATTTCAACATATATAGTGTTTATGAGCAAACATGTATTACGACGATTCCTTTCGCCAAACAAGTATTTTATCCATATATCATATAACCATACATCAAATAAACATGTCAAACACATTTTTAAAAAAAATACGTATACGGTATTTCTACGTATACCTAGAGTATGTGAAATTCCATATTCTACAACTTTAATCGAAACAGAAAACGGAAAGCACTTTGTACATGTGCAATTGCATGCAGATCATGAATCTATCATTATTTGACATTGAAAGCGTTGAAAATCGTAACCTATACACCTAAAGTCCTCACCTTACACCTTGGAATCACCAGAAATCAGCAAGGTTCGAAGGGTTTCCGTATTCGGCAGTTTTATCACCTAGAGAGTGAAACCGGTTAACTATTTCATATCCTATAACCTCCACTCACCCAAACAGATCTAGGGTTAGGGTTTCTCACCTTAAAACAGAGTCGGTATCGCCAGGAAAGTGTTTGGAAAGAGGCGGTGCAGCCCGTATGATGATCGAAAGCAGTAGGAGGAAGATACTCCCACAAATCCCAAGCTTTCTCTCCTTTTTCTCTCTCTCTCCTTAGGGTTTTATCCCAAATTCGTATGGCTGTGAGAGGGGCTGCTCTAAGGCCCTTATATAGCCTAAAACCTCTCCGGAATAGACTCATGTTCAAGGGGTACTTCTATTATAAGCATTTCGGCGTTGTTCCAGCTCAAAAGAGGGTTTCTGGCGGCCCTCATTGAGTCAAACGTCAGACTTAAGCTCACAACTCATGGATCTACGGGGGATTACATTTTCGTCTTGATCAAATTTCCAGATCACACGTGGCGGACCATTTTCAGTTCAATGGTCAGTGGACCACGATCCAAAATTCCAAGTACATGTAAATGTTCCTGAAATTTTTCCTGATCCGAGGGTGTAATTTGGTCTGATTCTGACGGTCTTGTTGCTTAATACTGATCCGCAAGCGAGTGGTGCCACATCACTATTCAAGATATTTATTTTGTAAAGAAAATAGTGGTTTTCACACTCCCTCGCTCCGGACTCAAGCGAATGGCCGTGGGACATCGTCTGGACTTGATTTCCGAGATGGTGGTCAAGCCCAGTGAGGCGGTCCTAGTTCCTTAACTTCGTGTTAATCGGACTTTCGATGTGCGGTCTAGACCTAATACGGAGTTTCAATTCGTTCTCGAGAGTGGTCGGGTAATGAGTTTGATCCTAGACTTTAGGGTAACCTAGCGTCAATGATTCTACAAGTTTTGGGTCTTGCAGATCGTATTTAAAGCGATTCCAACGGATTTCATGACTAATCTAGTTTAGCACTTAGTTAACTTTGTTAAATTTCTAAAGGATTTAATCCTAAGTGATTTCTGGTCGAGGTGATACTCGAGCCCTTGTACGGAAATTTACAGGTCGTTACAAAACCGGTGAATTATAGTTTTCCTAGTTGCATCATGTAATTTATACAGTTCAATAGAATAATCTAAACTATTCATTGAGTTTAGAACATGTTTCAAGGGGTACCATGTAAAAATAAGACTGATTGGATGATACTAATCCAACTAGATTCAAATTTTTTTTAGCTTATGAAGGCCTCTCTAAACCAGCCCTTTACATTGCAGATATTGTCTATTTGTTTCAAAATATCTTTTTAAACAGTAGTTTCTCTTATTCTCTTCTCCATTTCCTTCTGCTCTTCATTTGCAGCCATGTCTTTCTGAATGGTAAGATTCTTCCAATCCTTAATTTGCTAGATATTTCCTTGTTGAGAAATTGTGATTCTTTTATATCCAACTTCTTTTAGTATCTGTTAGTTTTTTTTTTTTTTTTTCATGTTTCCTTGATTGAAATATAATTCGTGTTTATTTTTTTGATGTCCTTTATTTTTTTAATGTTCTTGTTTGACTTTTACTTGTATACTTGTGTCGTCCAACAAACAAGTAGATTTTGTATCATTTATGGTTTGCTCTAACTTGAACTGAATTTTTTTTTCCACATGAAATTGAAAGTCCTGGATAGGGATCCTGCAGAATTATGATTAAGCTCTAATCTCAATTTTGATGACCCAATCTGTTGGACCAAGCCCTACTCTTCTCCTTCGCCCATGCATTTATACCTTATTTGTTTGTACAACTCATGCGTCCTTTCACAGAAAAATTGTGCAACATTATAAGGATTTTCCTTTTCTCAGGGGCTGTGGGTACATCTCAATTGCGAATGTATTATTTTTTGCCAGGACTTATCCGGTAAGCCAGACTAGATTTGTTCCTTCGTCTTTGTAATTGATTTCTCACTAGCATGTTACTTTTGTCATCATGTTATTTTATTTTAAGCTGACTTTACTGTCAAATTTTTGCATTGTTGATTTCTTACTAATTTTATGCAAACTCAAAATGAAGGCTTCTTTTCAAAGGTTATTGTTCAAACTTGAAGGGAAACAAGCCATGTGGGAATACCCATTTGCTGTTGCAGGCATCAATGTTTCATTTATGCTTATTCAAAGGAGAGTTGCATCAAGTAAGAGAGAATCATGATCTCCAACTAGCATAGGTGCAGACCTTAAAGGTGCATACCTTAAAGGCTGAAATAGACAGATACACCAAATATACTGGAAAATCCTCTATAGTTGGAGAAGTTTGACTGCAAAAACAAACTTTGAGGCATGTTGCTATCTTTTCCTAAATTTTTATCTTGTTCAAGATCCGACAAATATGGCATGTGATTTTGATCTTCTTTTACAAGATAGATGCTCCTCTTAGAAAGAAGAAATAAGAAAACTACAACATCAACTAGCACTTACAAACCAGAAATTGCGCTTTCCCAATTTTCAGTGGATACCGCTTTGGTGAGCGCGGCAAAACAATTTCTCACTTAATTTGTATTTCTTTATTATGCTCGTAGGCTTTTTCTAGTTTGTACAAATCCTTCGTGACTTTAAAATTAGCTATGTTAAGTATCAAATATATATATATATATATATATATATATATATATATATATATATATATATATATATATATATTTGAGATGTATGTTTGCACAAATCCTTGGATTGCCTCTTCACATGATTCGGCCAGATATTGCTTTATTTTGTTTGTTTTTTGTATTATAGGCTCAACAATTGGGTTTCGTTTTCTCAATAAACATGGCAAACTATCTTAACCTTAGAATCTCTCTAGATTGAGTTGATTACGTCTCTCTTACCATCCGTAGCCCCGCTTGGTCTAGAACGAGCTCCCCTCGGATCAGGAGTGCATCGAGCATATCCAAAAACTAGGTGAGTTAACTAACAACAGTCCCCCATATATATGTTCAATTGTTACAATTTCTTTCACACTGTTTTGATAGTTGATTGTTGTTCTTTCAATCTATTCACGTGTTTTTGTTCTTATTTTTTACTTGTTGCTTATTAGTTAGGTACATAAAAGGCCTTTACATTGTGGAGCTCTTCATCTGCTTGACAGACTTTCATTGAACTGTCTTTTTATTTTGAAGTCTTCCATCGCAGATTTTAGTTTTTGTTGTCAGGTTTGTAAGTCAGATAAGTAATGTTTCAAATTACATCATGGTTGTTTATACTATCTTTTGATTCTTAAATTAATATGGCTTAAATATATTTTTTCTTTATTTTATTTTATTTTTTACACAATAAGTTTTTTGGTTTAAAATCATTCCGAAATAAGAAAAAATATTGTTCCCATATATGACCGTTGGCCCGAGAACAGTTTAAAACCGTTCCTAAAATTTTGTCTCTAAAATTTGAAATGGTACCCAAAATAGTTGAGCCGTCCTTGAATTTTTGCGACGCCTCATTTGGGAACGGTTTTAAACCGTTCCTGAAGTATTTAGGAACGGCTTAAAACCGTTCCTAAATGACGATTTTGGTGTAGTAAACCCTTTAAATAGAGATATTAAGCCATGGGAGAAGTTACAGAATCAAATTACAACTAAAAGTTTTAGAAATCATGACTCAATGTAAATACTAAACTTACTATTTATACACCATAGTGATCTCTACTAGTGCACATGGTTTTAAGCCAAAAATAGTGTCCTGTTTGGCCAAATCATGACATTCCCCTAATTATTTTACGCACTTTTCATGTTGGACACAACTCCTAAAGCTCAAGAGATGAGTTGTAACCAAACTAAAACTTAATATAAATAATAATAACAATCCAGATTACTTCCGCTTGTGATCGGGCCTCTTCTGATCCATCTTGGCCATGAAATTATCCGTTACCCGCTCTACATCAAACTTGTTGGGGAGCATGACTGGTCAGGACTCGACATGTCTTATCGAGTTTGCTCGCCAACTCGATTCAACTCGGCATGACTAAACCAAAGCACCTGACCAATCATCTTTCATTACACCAAAGAGAAAATTGCAGGAGACGAGTGGAAAAAACCTTCCTCATCAAAAGACACATCATCGATCACCGGTTCTAAAAAAAACAAAAACAAAAAAAAAAAAAAAAAAAAAAAAAACTTTTTAACTTTCTTTTGGACTAGATTCTTTAGATGTAATTTATTAAGAGTTGAGTCATGCAATGACTCTTTGAATCGTTGAGTTGACTCAACCCAGCTAGAATCAAGTCGAGCTGAGTTTTTGAACTACGATTCAAACTACAGATATAAAATCATAAAATAACCAATATTTTTAGTCTAATCCGTTTGTAGGATGCCTAGAATCACCTTAACCGTGACTGTTCATGGACTATACATGGCAGTGCTTGCCTCCTGAAGTGGCTCTTCCATGGCTCCATGTGGGGCAACCATGTACTAAATCTTCATTTCAGTGGTCCAAGAACAATCTGCCTCCTTCCCATTTAAGTCATTCCCATATCAGAAATGCTAATAGACAGTTGACGCAGGAAGGTCGTTAACTATTCTGAATTGATGGAGTTCTCTGGATTCCTTACAGAATTTTCTCGCATCCATGATAGATTAAAAAAATAATAATAATAATAAAATAAAAAATAAATAAATTCTAATAAATTTAAAAATAAATTAATTGACAATAAAAATGAAATTACAATCCTTTAAATAATGAGTTCAAAACCAAGATGAAGTTTTAGACTCAAACTCCATAAAAATATGAACTATTTATAGATGGTCATGATTTCTATTAAACTTCATGGTTTTCGGCCAAAAGTCATAAGTGTACAATATGGCCTAACCACGTTGTTCTCTTACTTTTTCTAAGCCCTTTTCATGCGACTCCTACAACTCAAATGATTAAAAGTTATATGCCAGCTAAAACTTACTATTTATAGCAAAAATGGAAATAAAATGAACTTTTGACTGTTGATATGATGGAATCTCGCAAATTTGTCTACATCACCGGTTTGGATGCAACTTCTACGAAAGGAATTTTCTTGCATTTGTACATTTTTCAAAAATTAGAATTAAGAAAATTAATTTTCTGTGAGTACTCGAGTTTTTGGTGCATCAAACAAGGTTTATGAAAGTGCGGCCAAACTCCCAACACATGAAAGAGGTCGGCTCAAAACAGCTTTTAGGCATCAAATGCCCTTTGGAAGGTAACCAAAACAGGCCCTACCACGATTAGGCCAGTTACAGGTTGAAGAGACGCACGTACAGCAATGCATGCTGCTACACTCATTAGATGCGTTGTACCGTCGAGTAAATGCAGTTGGTGATTTTCTTTCCAAACTTATATATATTTTTCAGCTGTGTGCAGCCGGTCATGAAAAAACATATTTAAAAAAACAAAAAAAAACTCTTGCCGTTCATTTCAATAAACAACGTGTACAACTCATGGACGTTTAGATAAAAAGGACATGGAAAGCCTATTATAAAACCAACTATGACAGAGAAGAGAAAATGAGAAACCGACCCAGGACTACTCCTTAGCAGTCATTCCCAGGGACATGCCGGATAGCCCCCAGACCAACTCTATCAAGGAAAATGAGACCTCTTACATGGAAGGGGAGGTCCGACGCACCAAATCATACAATTGACTCTCATTGCCCATGCGGGCCATTCCATCGGCCTGACATGTTGTATCAGTTTTAATGCTTTCTTACTGGATGCCAATTTACCACAAAAGTTGCCGTTGGAGCTCTTGAAAGTAGAAGAGCTTGGCCCACCATTGAAATGTTCTTATGTTCACTAAAGCTTGTGTCAGGTCTCGAGTGATATCCCTTTAGAAACAATTCTGTGGGGCCCATCAAGATGTATGTATTTTATCCATGTTCTCCATTTATTTTTATATCTGATTTTAGGGCATGAGGCCAAAAATGGGGCAGATCCAAATCTCTTGTAATATACTTCGAATTTTGGGTGTATAATTTTTTATTTTTTTTTAAAAATGTGATAACTGAGACCAATCATCAAATGGACTATTGGGACCATCTATTCCAAATCTAAGGTGATCCCTTGATTGGATCATCAATCGACACCATGGATCATCAATCCAGACCATCTAAACTTAAAATCGGTCATTAGACTTTCAAATGAACTGTTAAAAAATGTTATCCAACAGATAGATCTTCTAGTTCAAGGGAGATGAGCATTTGGTCACTTCATCCATCCGTTGATTGTCATTCTTTTTGTTAAGTTTACTCATGATCAGTGTGCAATCCTGAAATTTAAGGATTGAAAGTAGAGATTGCTTAATATCGACCATGATCTACTCATTTTGGTGTGATCTGAGTTTACCATTGCTTATAGATATTTGTTAAACATTTTGATCATACTTTTGGCAAACCTCACTCCACATATTCAAGTAATGAAAATAATTAATGCAACCGGTAGAACCTTAAGTTGTATCTAGAATAGTGGGCCACAAGTAATGGTAACTGCGTTGTGGGCCTCACAACTAGCATCCGTGAAATGTTTAAATTTAAAATGTATTTAACATTGTGGATGTTTCTAATGTCGATAGTAAGTTTTGCATGTTGTACGCCCACATACCTTAGTTTATTGCCTTAGTGGACCTGACCATGTATAAAATACTTTAGACAGGTGATCTTTAAATCTAGGCCGTAATTACCTTATCAGAAAATTGACCATATTACAGGGGTGTTACACTAACAAGTAGACTAATTTGAACCATCGAATTAAAATCTGATAAAACTGAATAGATTGATCAAAAGAATTTCACTATTCAATTATTTAATCCATTAAAATGTAATTTTCCTTTAATTTGTGAAGTAACTATAAAGGAAAGATGTTCGATCAAGTGCCGGAAATGAAAATTGTATTAAATTAACATTTTTTATTTAACAATTGAGCACCAGAGTTAGTACGTCCTTGATTTCACTATATTTACTAGCCTAGCCCTTAGATTTATCAAATGATCAACAGGAGAACTCATTGTACTAAAAGATCATCTAGGTGGGACAGATTAAGGCGATATCAACTCAATGTAAAGAAAAAGCATTACACACACGTTGACTCTTTTTTTTGGTTAAGTAGTTACAATCAAGGACAACATTAACAGTATGTGTATCATAGCTCATGTTGTCACACCTTGAAATCCGGATACTTGAGTAAGGCTAGTCGAGACCCAAATTCCAAGCTCATAGATTATATTATTCAGATATTAACACAACATATATACTTCATCCTTCAAATCTAAATGCAATTAACATTAACATAAATGAAATTTTCATTGGAATAAACTCCAAACCAAATTATCGTTGACTAATTAAGAATCCTTAATTTTCCATTACATTAAAATTTTGAAATCAAACTAACCCTAATTCATGGAAAGAAGCTGATAGTAAAGACATGCACTCTCATAGTATTCCTACTCGGCACCTAAAAAAGATGTTCAAAGTGGGATGAGGATTACAACTCAGTAGATCATCTCATACCCAAATTTTAAGATTTCTAAATTTATTTTCAAAATACATAACTATAGCAGATACATGAATTATAGAGTATTAATCAAGACACGTGTAATGAGATACTAAGATTATAAATGTTGAGGTCAAAATCTGGATCGCTCTCCACTCATCGGATAGGCCCTAGCCCTGCACAATGGGTGAGCAAAGGAGACCCTGGCTAAGCCGGGGGACCCTCCGATGCCTAAGTTAGGTCAAGGGAATCTGGGTCTTAAGTTGTAAGGTAGGGGGAGAGCACAAGATGTTGCGTACCTGTAGCAATGACGTCTTCGTGTGTTTATACCTGGCTGTATGATGATCCGCGTCCGTTAATCACGGCACGATTCCCTCAATCAGGGAGATTTTAAGATCATGGAGATACTGCGCGTAATCCAAGGATCACGTAATATATGACGCGCATCATGCGAGCGACATTATTGGTCTTGTCTTCTTATGGTAGTTTCTAAGTTCAGCCTGAGGAACGTCCGCCTCATCCTCCACCTCGGAGTATGGAGTCGGGTCGGACCTTTCAGTAGGTAAGGTGAGTCCAGCCCGAGGGACGTCTGCCTCAACCTTCGCCTCGGAGTATGGAGTTGACTCGGACCTTTCAGTAGATAAGGTTTCCAAATGGCAGAAATAGGCCTTTGTCGACCTTTGTCTGAACCGTGCGGCTTCGATTCCTCCGATCGGATTAACATGCCGTAAGGCCTCGGAATCATGAGGGTCTCCGATCTTCCCATAACAGAAGCCTCTTACTCTTTGAAGTCTACTAAGGGCTCAGAAAGTAATCATTAGGAAGATCAATCGCTTTGTCTACTGGTTCCTCCGAGTGCGTCGTAACCCTAGCGTTTCAAATTCTTATGCCTGTAGGGTTTCCCGCCCACGAGTTCCTGCGCAGTGGACGCGTGGCGACGGTTTAGATTTCGAATCACCGTCCACCTATGGCCTGTTGCCGCGTATACTTGGAGTAATGCCTCAGATGGAATCTTTCCTTATTTGGATGTCGCTTCGCTTATCTGAAGCACGCCGCTTAATGTCAAAGACATACTGCCCGACAGTGTGTGAGCCAATGGGGTGGGGCCACGTTAGTTCTGAGGCTGACTTACGACGATTTGGCTGCAGCTATCATGGCTGGTCATTAATGTGGTAATTTGTTGTGGTCTATATAAACCCTCTGGGGATTTCGCTTCACTTGTATTGTGCTCGAGCTAACATCGAAAGAGGCGATTTCCGGCGAAGGCGATTCCGGCCGATTAGATATCCCCGGCAAAAGCGATTCCTGGTGACCGTCTAGTGAGTCCTCTCGTGCCTCTTTGCATTTCCTTTTCTTTTCTTAAGATGTCGTCCGACCTGAAGACCGTGCGGGATTACGGTGATGACTCCGAGTCAGAGAGTTTCGGCAATGGGGGAGGGGCCTCTGAAGGTCCCTTTGACGCTGTGCCTTTACACCCTCCGCCTCGGAAGTGGAAGGCAGCTGGTGCTCAGACTCGTAGAGCTGGTAGAAAGAAATCTGCTCGAGCTCCCCAGACAACCACGGAGGCCGCTGAAATGCCAGCGAGTGGGAGGGCCTCGAAGGTAGTCCCTGGAGGCTCTGTACTGTTGGAGTCTTAAATAGAGTGGATCCGCACAGAATTTCAAATCCCGGCCTCCGTGCGGATCAGAGCCCCTGGACCCCTTGAAACCGCTGGAGCGCCTGCTGAGAGAGAAGTTGCTATTTTTCTTTACGCACTGCAATGTGGGGTCCGACTTCCTTTACACCCCTTCATCTGAACTATAACAGCTTACCTGGGCTTAGTTCCCGGGCAATTGACCCCCAATGCTTGGAGAGTGCTTATTTCAACCTTTATCATCTGGAGGCAAGTTAAGAATTCAGAGCTTACCCCAGCGAAGTTTATAAGCCTGTATCAGGTCAATCACGACAGCAATGAACCATAGTACTACTTCGCGACTCGAGGCAGCAAGGGGTCGGGGCTGGTTATGAATCTTTCGTCCTCCAACAAAGATTGGAAGAATAAGTGGTTCTGGGCTGCAAGAGAATGGGAGGCACCCATGGCCGAAGTCGGGACTCTGTCGATTCGGGTTCCGACTTGATTTACAAAACCAGGTCGGACCAATTAATTCCCTTCGTCTTTCTATTTTCCTTTATTATTTCGGCTGGACTGGAACCTTTATTCTTTTTGTAGATTTTTCAAAGGGTACACCTCTCCTTGACTCGACTCAAAAGAACCGCGTTGCCAAGGCTAGAACACGATCAGGAGAGCTTTGCTCCTGGTCGGATCTGATCACCGCCACCAACCTTCATTGGTCAGGGCTGTGCACATCTCAACCTCTTCCGACATCTTTCAGTAAGTTCTCCTGCTCCTTCGGAAGAATTAGGCTTACTTGCGTAGCCACTAATTTGTCGTTCTTTATGCAGGCATGGCCGAGGCATCCGATTCGTGGAAGAAGAGGGTGGCCATGATAGTAGAGGAGTTGTTGAGCCCTGTGACTCGGACGAAGACAACCGTGTGGAGAAGGCGAATAACTCCTCGTGAAGGTCCTTCGGGTCTGGGTACTACAGCTTTGACTCCAATTGCGGCCGAGGTCGCAACTGCAACTACGGTCGCGGCTATGACTGCAACTACAGCCACGGCCACGACCCTGTGGTTCAGGCTTTGGCACCCATTGCTTCCGCCCCAGCGATCGTAACTTCCTTCCTGCCCAACATCGCTCCCTTCGTCAACGGAATCCACCCATCAGCCCCTTGCATTGTGATCCCTTCATCGCCTGAGCGGGAGGAGGCGTTCGGTGGCTGACGCCATGATTACTCCTCCCGAGGTTGGGGACGATCTTGGGGTGAGGCTCAGGCCTCCGCCGACAGCCGGACTGGGGCCGCAAAGGAAGGAGGCTCGATGCATGCGGGGACAAGCGGGGCGAGGTATGAACCGGGCTTTCATATGTCTTGTTTGGCTCAGTGGGCGGCTAAACACGCTCCGAAAGAAGAAATTGCCAATCTCCTTTCCAAGCTAACAACGCTTTCTTGAGAGATTTGGCAACAGTCTTTTACAAGGTATTTTTCAGTCTCTCTATCTTCTATTCTCTGTTCTCATGCGCCCTTCTTATTTCCTTGCTTTTGTCATTACTTAGCCTGTTCCAAGGATCCTCCTGGCCTGGGAGAGAGTGTGTGAGCGCCGAAAGATTAATGCTAAAGTGGAGGCACTTCGAACTGAGGTGGGAGTCCTGCGGGACGAGGCGACTCTCTTTCGACAGGAGCAGAGCGAACTTCATTGGCTAGTTAAGGATGGGAAGGCCAGGGAGCTTCATCTGCATGAGACTGTTACTGGCCTCGAAGCCAAGGAGCGGCAGTTGCAAGGGATGGTGGAAGACTTCAGAGCTCGCTGTGACGCTGCTGCCGCCGAGTTGACCTGGGCTAGGGCTCATGCGGACTCGCTGGCCCATGAGAACGCTCGACTAAGCGGGACCTTGGAGCGGGTTAAGATGGAGGCGGCGGAAGAACAGGCCCGGGCTGTCGTTCAGGGGAGGGAAGCACAACTGGTTGAGGACAAAGCTTCTTTTGCTGAGGCGGTTGTTGACGCAGCAGTTGCAGCGGTAGAAACTTTCAAAATGTCCAAGGAGAGGGATGCTGAGGCGACCAAGTTCTATGGTCGTGGCTATGACGATTGCTTTGAGGCGGTCCTGGGTTTGTACCCGGACCTTAACCTCGACTCAATACTCTTTGAAGAAGCTGAAGAGTTGCCTGTAGATGAAGTCTGCCCGGATCAAGCCCTAGACACTCAAGCTCCTCCGCCCCCTGCATAATTCAGATTTTTTTCTCCCTCTTTTTTTTGAACTAGTTGAGATCCTTCTTCTTGGTTACTTTATGACCTTCTAACGGAGGTTCGTGGATAATGATTTTTGACCCTTTGGAGGGCGTATGGATGATGATATATTTTCTCTTTTTTATATGTTAATCCGTAGTTGATTCCTTATTGCATGCTGACTGAAGACTTTGATTGTCAAAATGGGAGGTTAATTTCGTTTACGGCGTAGCCTAAGCTGACCTTACCTTTCGGCGAGCTAGCTTTTCCAATGTCATCTTACTGTTGCGCTTTTATGGCTCGTTTATTGAGTCCGGGCCCCTAGGGGGTCGTCTCATCCCATAATTGGTGAGACCTTTCCATTTTTTCCATTAATTCGCGAACCGGCCCCTATGTTAAGGGAGTCGAGTCAACGCTTAGATTTTTCCCCTAGTTTAGGGGATACCATGTAGAATTTTTGTGGGGTAACGTATTAACCCCTTTTCAAGTAATTAATCCGTTAAGTCTGCCCCTGCATATGAGAGGCAACTTTTCCTTAGTTGGGAATCCGTTCATGTAGATAGGAAGAGGCGGATTTTATTGAAAGCCTTAAAGGCTTATCGCTCGGAGGCGTACATTTCGGTGAGGGCCTTAAAGGCCTGTCGTACAGAGGAGTACATTTATTGAGAGCCTTAAGGTTAGTTCGTCATGGATAATAAACTTTCGGATGCTCGGCATTCCAGGGATGGGGGAGTTGACGACCTTCGAGGTCTTCTAAGTGGTAGGAGTCTGGTTTGGTTGATCGAACAATCCGATAAGGTCCTTCCCAATTTGGTTCGAGTGTACCAGTTCCCGGCTCGGCGGTATTCTTGAATACTCGACGAAGGACTAAGTCCCCTGATAGGAACCACCTAGCCTTGACTTTCGAATTGTAGAATCATGCCACTTGTTGGTTCCGAGCAGCGACTCGAAGCTTCGAGATATCTCTAACTTCTTTAAGCAAATCCAAGTTTGCGGCAATCAGTTCAGAATTTTATTTTTCTTGGAAGCTCCCGACTCGGGCCATAGGAAGACCAATCTCTACTGGCACCATTGCCTCTGAGCCATAGGAGAGCGAGAATGGAGTTTCCCCAGTTGAGGACTAAGCTATAGTCCTATAGGCCCAGATAATGAACCGAAGTTCTTCTGCCCAACTACCTTTTTCTTTCTCCAGTTTTGTTTTGAGATGATGTTTGATGACCTTGTTGACTGCCTCTACTTGTCCGTTCAACTGGGGATGCCGGGGAGAAGAATACGCATTTGTGATGCCGAGTCCTTGACACATGTTTCGAAATTTGTTGTTATCGAACTGTCAGTCATTATCTGACACGATGGTCCGCGGAATCCCAAATCGACAGATAATGTTTTTCCAGATGAAGTCGATCACCTTCTGCCCTATGATTTTGGCGACGGGCTCAGCCTCGGCCCATTTGGTGAAATAGTCGACAGCGACTATTGCGAACTTGACTTGTCCCTTTCCGGTGGGTAGAGGACCAATAATGTCGATTCCCCACTGTGCGAACGGCCAGGGGCCGCTCATGGAGACTATCTCTTCAGCAGGTTGCCTCGGCATGGCCGCAAAGCGCTGGCATTTATCGCATTTCTAAACATAATCTTTAGAATATTCCTTGATAGTTGGTCAGAAGTACCCTTGTCGGAGTATCTTCAAAGCCAAGGCCCGACTGCCGGAATGATTTCTGCAGATTCCTCCGTAAATCTCTCGTATGACATATTCCGCCTCATCGGCCCAGAGACACCTGAGGTAGGGCTGAGAATGCCCCTTTTTATAGAGGATACCATCCGGGACGATATATCGGGCTGCTTAGATTCTGAGCCGCCTGCCTTCTAGCTTATCCGAAGGGATCTCACCCGTCGTGAGGTACTTAAAGATTGGGTTCATCCAGTTCAGACTCGTTCGAACTGGATTGACTTCTTTCTCATCCTTACTGATGCTTGGTTGCTTTATGAATTCGACGGGGATGATTCGTGGGATCTTCCCCTCCGAGGCTGAGGCGAGCCAAGCTAGGGTGTTGGCCTATGAATTTTCTGCCCTCGGGATTTGACGGATCGTGCAATTCTAAAATTTTTTGATTAATTTCCTCGCCTTATCTAGATAGGGCATCATCCTTATTTCCTTATCTTCATACTCAGCAGAGATGTGATTTACCACCAGCCCGGAGTCGCATCAGACTTGAAAAGACTGGACACCCAGACTTTCTGCCAATCTGAGTCCAGCTAACAAAGCTTCATATTCCGCCTCATTGTTTGAGGCTCTGAATCCCAACCTGATCGCGTACTGAACGGTCGTGGAGTCGTGTGCGATCAAGAAGATCCCGGCCTCGGCCCCTTTAACATTAGATGACCCGTCCACATAGAGAACCCATCCTGGACCTGCTATTGCCTGTTGATCGCTCGGAGGAGCGGGCGAACTTGCTTCGACTTCAGCACCGATCTCTTCGACGTTCGAAGTGAATTCGGCGATGAAGTCGGCCATGGCCTGCCCTTTGATTGCCGTCCTCGGGTGAAATTGAATATCGAACTCACCGAGCTCGATGGCCCACTTAGTCACCCGACCTAACACCTCGGGCCTCTAGAGAACTTGCCTGAGGGGGGAATCTGTTAGCACAACTACCGAGTGAGCTTGGAAGTATGGGCGTAACCTCCGAGCGGAAACAACGAGGTTGAGCGCTAGTTTTTCCAGGGGCGAGTATCTTGTTTCTACTGGCACCAAAGCTTTGCTCACATAATAAACAGGGTGTTGTTTGCCTCTGACCTCCCTGTTAGAGTCGATCTGACGGCCGAGGCTGAGACTGCAAGGTAGAGGAATAGGGGCTCGCCTTCTTCAAGTTTGGACAACAGAGGGGGTGAGCCCAAGTACTGTTTCAGCTGCTGGAAGGCTTGCTCGCACTCTGGCATCCACTATGCCTTCTTATGACCCTTTAATTACTAGAAGAAGGGGAGACACTTATCCTTCACTTTGGAAATGAAGCGTCCGAGCGCTACGACTAGTCCCGTAAGGCATTGTATGTCCTTGATGGTTCGAGGCGAACTCATGTCAAGGAGTGCCTTGATCTTTTCAGGATTCGCTTCAATTCCTCTCTGACTAACTTGAAAGCCGAGGAATTTACCTGAGCCGACTCCAAAGGCGCACTTCGTTGGATTCAACTTCATCTGGTATTCTCAAAGGACGGCGAATGTTTCCCCGAGATTCGTCAAGTGATCGGATGCCTTAATGCTTTTTACCAACATGTCCTCGACATATACTACCATGGTGTGTCCGATCTGTTTGGAGAACATCTGATTCACTAACCTTTGATATGTGGCTCCAACATTTTTCAGGCCAAATGGCATGACCCGGTAACAGTAGAGTCCCTTGTTCGTGACGAAGGTAGTCTTCTGCCTGTCTGGGGGATGCATCGCGATCTGATTATATCCGGAGTATGCGTCCATGAAAGAAAGCAATTCATGGCCCGCCGTGCTGTCCACCAGTTGGTCGATTCGAGGTAGCGGGAAGCTATCTTTCGGACAAGACTTGTTTAAGTCCAAGTAGTCCACGCACACCCGCCATTTTCCATTGGCTTTCTTTACAAGGACCACGTTTGCGATCCAATCGGGGTAGTGCACTTCTTCTATAAATCCTGCGTCGAGTAGAACAGAGACCTCGTCGGCAATTGCTTCGCATCACTCAGCATCGAATGGCCTTCTTTTCTGCTTGACAGGTTTGTGATCGAATCCACATTCAGTCTGTGGACCATGACTTCCGGAGAAATTCCGGGCATATCTTGATGGGACCATGCAAAGACATCCCTGTGTTGTCACAGAAATGCCAAAATTTCAGTCCGTTGCTCAGGATTTAACGATGTTCCGATCTGAACAGTTTTGTTCAGATCGGCTTCATCAAGCCGCGATTTCTTCAGATCTTCTACAGATGAGCCTTCCGCGGGCCCTCGGGGATCTAGGACACTGATGGCGAGCGCCTGCTTGACCAACCCTTTCTTCACTACAATTGCATAACATCTCCGAACTTCTCGCTGATTGCCTCGGAGGTAGCCTATCCCGCCCTCGGCGGGGAACTTCATCATCAAATGGTAGGTAGAAACAACCGCTCTCAATGCGTTGAGGGAGGGTCTTCCTAAGATGACATTGTGCACCGAAGGCACTTGACAATTAAGAAGTCCACTATGAGTATGACTTGATGTTGTCCTTCTTCTGCAGTCACGGGGAGAGAAATAGTTCCTTCGAAAATCACCATTTCCCTGGCAAAGCCATGTAGGGGGTCTTCACAGGTCTGAGATGGGACTGTGGAATCCTCATTCTTTCAAAAGCTTCTGAATGGATCACATCGGCTGAGCTCACGGTGTCGACCAAAATACGATACACTTTATAATTAGCTATAGTCATGGTGACTACCAAAGCGTCGTTATGCGGGTATTGGATTCCACGTGCATCTTCTTCTATGAAAGTTAGGGTACATGGGCTGATACGAAGTTCCTTGTTGGGCCGCTCGGTTAAATGAATGTAGTGTTTCAATTCAGACTTCTGGGAGTGAGTTTTTCATGCCCTATTTGAATCTCCCCCACCGAATGAGCCCTCGAAGATTGTACGGATCTCGGCGGGTTCCTCCGTGGTGTTATTTGGTTGCTCACGTTCCCTTTCTCTTCTCTGAGTAGTTTTTCCCTCTTTTATGTATCGACGTAAGTGTCCTTTCTGAATAAGGGCTTCGATCTCGTCTTTAAAGTCTACACAGTCATCAGTATTGTGACCGTGATCTCGGTGGAAGCGACAGTACTTGCACTTGTCTCGATGATCTGGGTCAGACCTCATGCAGACAGGCCAATTCAGCATCTTCTCACCTCGGATGTCCAGTAGAATCTGCTCAGCAGACGTGTTAAGGGGGGTGTAGGAGTGAAATTTTCCCTCTGGTCTCCTGCTCGAGCGATGATCGCGAGAGGTGCGTTCATCAGTCCCTTCGTTAGACGTCTGGGACTCCTCATTCCTAGGCCTCTTTCCCTTACTATTTGGCTCGGTTACTTGGACATTTTTACGGGCATTGGTGAACTCCTCCGCATTGGTATACTTCTGAGCTCTGGCCATAAGTTCGGCCAGTGTCTTTGGTAGGTTCTTCCCAATGGAGAAGGTAAACTTTCCTTCTTTCAAGCCACTGAACATAGCGGCGAGGGCCATTTTGTCATCATAGTCTTCCACTAGTAACACTTCCTCGTTGAAGCGAGCGATGTAATCCTTCGGCGACTCCTTCGGCCCTTGCTTGACAGTAAGCAAGTGAGTGTTGGGCTTTCGACTTCTCTTACCGCTGATGAACTGGGTAAGGAATAATCGGCTCAACCCTGCGAAGGAGCTGACGGAGTTCGGTTTGAGTTGCCCCCGTTAGTGTAATCGAGAACCCTCGGCACATCATTGCATCCATCGTCATCTGAATCTGCATCTAGGAGCGGTAGGCCTCCATGTGCTTGGATGGGTCCCCGGACCCAGAATATTGAATGACAGGAGATATCCGGAACCTCTGAGGCATCACCTCGTTTAGGATTTTTGAGGTGAAAGGAGGTTCGGTCTCTTCCATCATTGCCTGGACGATAGCGAGAATTGACGTCGGTTGCTGCTTTTTCTCCAAATCTAAGAACTTGTTGTTGAGTTCCTCAAACCGCTTCTCCCATGGGTCTTTATTTTCTTCCACAATCTCTTAAACGTTTTCTCTCTCTGGACTTCTCCTCCCTCTCCTTCGTTCCAACCGATGGCAGAGGTCTGTTGGTGCAGGGCTGAAGTAACCGATGCATTAGTAGGAGCTCGCGTTGCGGTGTTCCGAGCCGAGGGTCGGATTTGGGTCGGAAGAAGATGTTGACTCGATATGAGCACCTGAGGATGCTGGGGTGCCTCAGGCCTCATACTCCTCGGTGTGGAGTGGGCTTCCACAACCGGGTTGACTGGTTTGGGGACAGGATCTTCTTGAGCCGGGCACAACTGTGACTCCTGTTGTTGATTCATTCTGTTTACTTCATTACGTAAGGCTTGTATCTCGCATTGCATGGCTCAATACTTGCTTGCCCGGTTACGCGAACGTTGGGAAGGTCTCGGGGCCGATTTCGCATGAAGTAGTGATGAGGAACGAGTTTGCTCGTTTTGCTCTGGTTCCGCAACTACTATTTTCTTCTTTCCTCTTGTCATTATACTCAAGAATAGGAACCTGATTTTTTGTATTAAATTCCCACAGACGACGCCAAAAATGTTGAGGTCAAAATCTGGATCGCTCTCCACTCCTTGGATAGGCCCTAGCCCTGCACAAAGGGTGAGCAAAGGAGACCCTGGCTAAGCCGGGGGACCCTCCGATGCCTAAGTTAGGTCAAGAGAATCTGAGTCTTAAGTTGTAAGGTAGGGGGAGAGCACAAGATGTTGCGTACCTGTAGCAATGGCGTCTTCATGTGTTTATACCTGGCTGTATGATGATCCGCGTCCGTTAATCACGGCACGATTCCCTCAATCAGGGAGATTTTAAGATCATGGAGATACTGCGCGCAATCCAAGGATCACATAATATATGACGCGCATCTTGTGAGCGACATTATCGGTCTTGTCCTCTTATGGTAGTTTCTAAGTTCAACCTGAGGAACGTCCGCCTCATCCTCCGTCTCGGAGTATGGAGTCGGCTCGGACCTTTCAATAAGTAAGGTGAGTCCAGCCCGAGGGACGTCTGCCTCAACCTTCACCTTGGAGTATGGAGTTGACTCGAACCTTTCAGTAGATAAGGTTTCCGACTGGCAGAAATAGGCCTTCGTCGACCTTTGTCTGAACTGTACGTCTTCGATTCCTCCGATCGGATTAACATGCCGTAGGGCCTCGAAATCATGAGGGGCTCGGATCTTCCCATAACAACAAAGATTGCATATGAATGATATTATTACTCATGAACAATAAATTAAATAAGTAACATTCCTTTTTGTAATCATTTAGGAGTAATTCAAGGCAGAGCACTCATGATCTTTTAGTGACAACCCAAGGCAAACCACCTTTGATCTTTTAGGGATAACCAAGGCAAAAGCACTTTTAATATTTCAAAGATAACCCAATGCAGAGCACTTTGATCTTTTAATGAAAACCCAAGGCAGAACACATTTCATTTCATCCTCAATTCTCACTCTCCGTGCTATGAATGCAATGTGCACAATTCACAATGTTTATCATCGATTCCACATAACTTAAGCATGTAAATAATATCGGATCCAAACCTTAACTCAATATGAAATATAAAATTCTAAAAAGTAAGGTATACTTAAGGTTCAGTTATAATATTATCATACTAGCGTATCGTGAACAACGCTTGAACAAGGGAGGCCATTGAAGGCGTTCATGCATATCCATAAACAAAATGATAAGAAAGGAGGCAAACCCGACTTTTGAAAGCCTTTTTTTTTTTTTTTTTTGCAAAACCAAGCATTACACGACTTGTTTTTACAAAACCGGGCGAGTAGTTCAACATAAATCAGTCAGCACATCACCAGTTTTGCACCTCCATTTATTAGCCCCCTGCCGCATCAATTCTCTCCACCTCGCCGTTAAAGTGGATCATTTTTCAATGGTGGGGTGTCTACAGGTATAACCAAACTCTAATTAATCTTAACGTTGTATGAAAAATTGAAGATATATGTAATGTAATTGTGTAAACTTAGAATTTACGAAAATTAAGAGGATCGCTTCCTAATTTTGGTGAGATAGTTTGGTTACCGTTAAATCTTACGTCTACTCGAACTAGATTCAATTCAGCCCCGAACTTGGTTTAACTCAGTTCGACTCGCTGTGACTCGATTGGGTTTCGATGAGATGTAGCAAGATTTCAGCATGAAATCACTCCCGTTGGTTCCTCGACTCTTACTTCAGATTCTCTAGTTTGTTGGACCAAAACCCGACTGAACACGACCCTCTGACTCACTAAGTTGTCCCAGTTAGTTGATAAATTAAACTATAAAATAATACAATTCTAGGTTTATGAAAAAAGATGAGATAGCGTACCTTTTGTAGTGTTACTGATTAGATCTAACTCAACCCATATCTCGGTCTTAGCTTAACATATATAGCTCAGTGAGTTGACTCGACAAGTCAACTTAATTTGAGTTTCTTTCTTTTTCTCCTTCTCCTTCTCCTTTCCTTCTCTTCTTCTTCCTAGCCATGTCAAGTAAAGGCACTAGACTCAACAAGACCCAACAGTGACTCAACGACTCGTTTGCTCTCTTTCTCTATGTTTCTTTCTTCCTCTATTTTCTCTCACTCCATCTCTCATTTGTTGTTATAGCCCTTCTCTCTGTTGAGGGAAGGTTTTTACATTCTTTCATCCATCTCTATAGCTCTTGACATCTAAGTTGAAGGAGGATTTTAGCTTCGAATTTATGCACAAAATGTTTTAGCATGATATTTCTGCAAATGTTCGCTTCATGTATTGCAAATAAAGTTTGGTTCTAATCTTGGTTATGAAAAATGGTATTAGACGCTAATCATGTGGTTTTAGATAATTTAGGTATATTATCACGTTTCAGATAATTAATCTAAGTCGTACATTCAACGATCACTAATTATGTAAGTCTATGGTGGGGATCGAGGGTCAAATGAATGCTGATTGATCTCAGGCTTTACAGGTTCATTAAAGGTCTAGGTGACTCAAGATTGAATGGCTAGAATGAGTTAATTAGGTATCCAAGTGTGCAATCTTAATTGAGCAAATTTTTTATATAAGCATAAGGTCATGATTAAATAGTTTTAGTATCACGGATCGTGATGGGATAGGTTTAAGGCAAGTTCAATTATTAGATTTAAGCTAGAGTAAGGGTGAACGGGTGGTCTTGTGAGTGTAGGTGGTTAGAGTGTCTAAGTATGCATGTGTGTGTGTATACACATAATGATGGATGCATGCATATATGATTCAATGAATGCAAGTATACACGCATACATGCAGGTCATTACATCCCCCCCCCCCAAAAAAGAGAATTTCTTCCTCAAAGTTAAAACGTACCTATCATTAAAATGAGTAAAGATATTCCTTTCTAGTCAATAGTGTGTTTAAGTGTCTGTTATGTTTTACGTGTGATAGGTTCGTGTGAGTACCATTGTGTGTAATTGTCTACACAAATTCTACTTATTATACATATATTAATTATTAATATTTATTCTAATTCTATTGTATTAAATTACCTCATGCATGTAATTGAATGGAAGATGTGTGCGTTTTGAGAAGATGAGAAGGAATGAGAAGAGCATTCCAGGTATGTGAACACCAAACAACTCGAGGAATAAGATGGAAGGAGACGTCTCAAGGGTGAGAATCCCTAGCCCTATTTGGAACAAATAGAGCCTCCGTCTCAGACTGTGGGTTGGGTGGAGAAGGAGTTTAACCAGCTTAGAATGAGTTATCCATTAATCGAGGTTAGGTGATTGCCCACCGTATGTGAGCTCGCTCCTACGCATGTTAGATATTGACTCGTGCAGGCCAAGTGTGTATTGGTAAGCCAAGGTGAAAGAGACTAGGCCCTAGTGGTTCAATATATTAATTGTACTGAAAATGTGGTGGAAGATTGCATGCATTCATCACATCCATGCACCTATCTTTTTGTGTTACGTAATCTTAAAATGTATACTTGATTCATGCCTGATTGTGATAGCATATGTAAAAATTGTTTACTTAGCCTCATAGCTCACCTTGTTAGGACTTAATATTTCAGTATAAAGAAACTCTTAAGTGCATCCAAGAGTGGCCTTGTGATATGGAGAACATTCCCCCCTGAGGACATAGAAAAGGCAAAAGAAATTATATAAGATTATAAGCAAAAGAAGCTACAGGAACATAACTTTTGATCTTTTTGTTTTGTTTAAAAATAATTTGTTTAATTATTAGCTGAGGTTGGCTTAGAGAAAAAGCAAGAGAAAAAAAAAAAAAAAGAATAAATTCATTTCATATATATAATTTTTCTGTTAAATAATTGATTGAATAAATTAACATACTTAGAACCTCTCTACTTTTTTTTTTAAAAGTTAGTGATATATATCTTTTTATTTTCTACACTTCGGTTGAATGGATGGAATAACTATTTGGATGGTAAGTAGTTCGTATGGTGAATCACACCACAACTGGGTGACTAAGCCGATCACATTCGAGTACCAAAATCTGGGATGTGATAGCTCAAGTGGATCACATAGTGTGGATAATGACGCCCACCATTGAAATTTTTCTAGGGCCCAACGTGATGTTAATTTGTCATCAAATCTACTCATAAGGTCATACAGAACTAGACGAAGGGAAAACACAAAATAAGCTTGATCCAAAACTCCTACGGGACCAAGAAGTTTTCAATGACAGACATTCAACCCCGTTTGAAAAATGGATGAATGATGTAGATAAAATACATATATGAGATATTTTTAGGAAAATGACCCCAAGGTATAACCGATTTTAAGATAATAGCATCCATTTTCGTTTCTTTTTTTATTTGACCCGCTGATAGTGTTTTTAGATTTACAGGACTGAAATGCCATTGCCTTTATGAGTTGTGCTTGTACCTTGCTTATAGCCCTTATCCCAATGCATATTGTGGCCATCACGTGGTGATTAGGCCCACTCGAAGGGAGATCTAATCCGTTCGTTCTCTTTGTGGCCCATCATTTCGACCGAAATGTGAGCTATGTGTGGCCTACAACAACCAATAATGGTAGCCTTTGCGCCCAATTATTTTCTTGTCATGTGATTCACCTTACTTGCGGATATGACTCATTATTTGGCCCATAATCTTAAATTAAATTCTGAATCTAATGAATTGAGTGGATTCGAAACATACACCACAGTAGGCTCCACAACCTTCAACATATGACAACTACAACTCTTAACACATGACAACCGCTACCCTTAACGCATGAGGTTGTCATGCGTTAAGGGTCATGGTCGTCATGTGTTAAGGGTTATAGGGCCCATTGTGAGGTATGTGTCAAATTCACTCCATTCATTTGATTTAGAATTTAATTTAAGGCCAGGGGCTAAAGAATTAGTTACATTTACAAATAAGGTGGATCCCACTATAATGAAACAGTTGAGAGTGAATGGTCATTGTTATCAGTTGTTATGGACTACGCAAGGCTCATATCTAGCTAAATTTAGCATCTTCCAACTGAAATGGTAAGCCACAAATAAAATAAATGAATTGGATCTCCCTCCAAGTGGGTTCAATTATCACATAATAGCCACATGAAAATACTTACGTAGGTAGGATGCAATCCACGTCTGGATTTCGCAAGCGGATGGCGTCCTACCCCCGCCCGTCTCCAGCTGGGAAGGGGCAGCGGCTTTGAGTGACCACCGTGATGTTTGAATGTTATCCACGCCGTTTATACTTTTTTTCGTGTCATTTTAGGTTGTAAACTCAAAAATGAGGCAGATCCAAGGCTCAAGTGGACTACACAATGAGAATTAAACTCTTACTGTTGAAAACTTCTCGGGGCTACAGAAGTTTTGGATGGAGCTGATATTTGTGTTTTCTCTTCATCCTTAACTTTATTAATAGGTAGGATGGCAAATAAACATCACGCTGGGACCTAGAAAAGTTTCAACTCATCGCTGCTTCCTGTGGTGTGGTCCACTTGAGATTTTGGTTCTGCCTCATTTTTGGGCTTATCCTCTAAAATGATTTTTTAAAAAATGGATGGACGGTGTGGATAAGACCATTACATCACGTGGCCACTCAGAGCTGCTGCCCGTTCCCAGCTGGAGAAGGGCGGGGTAGGACGCAATCCGCGTTGATTTCGAGCAATTTCTGTACTTTCTCCCCTAAAAAACATTAGAAACGGATTGGCTACCCCACCATGATGTATGTGTTTCATCTAATCCGTTCATCCATTTTTACGGATCATTTTAGATTTTGGTTAAAAAAATTAGAGGGATATAAATCTTAGGTGGACCACACCACAGGAAAACAATAGCGATTGGATATCCACCATTAAAATCCTCCTAAGGCCACTGTACTGTTTATTTAACATCCAATCTGTTAATTAGGTTATACAGGTCCAGATGAAGTGAAATAATAAATATGAACTTGATCCAAAACTTTTATGGCCCCAAAAAGCTTTTAATGGTCTACGCTCATTCAACACTGTTTCTAGTAATGTGGTCCACTTGAGATTGGGATATATCTCATTTTCGTTATAATACCATTAAATGATCTCTAAAAATAGATGGACAGTATGGATGAAACACATACATCATGGTAGGTCCCACAGATCACCGATATGGTGACAGGGGAGTAGCCAATCCGTTTCCCCTACAAACATTCCCATTTCCGTACCGGCAAAAAAAAAAAAGAGAAATTTGCGAGAATACGACCCATTTATGGCCCATTTAGGAGGCTAAGCCCACCACATTTTCCTTCGCGAGAATAGGCCCCAGCTGTACGGACGCCTTTCCAAAGGTCGAAAATGCCCCTGCTTTTTCCTTCAAGCGGGAAGACGAGCGCTGACGCTCGTCGTACTCCGAGTTGTACGAACGGTTCAAAATAGATCAACGTTACATGGGCCCCACAGTTATGTATTTTTTATATCCACAACGTTCATCCGCATTTCGAGATCATTTCGGAGCATTATCCCAAAAAAAGAAAAAATCATATCCAAAGATCAACTGGACCACACCACATCGCAGCACAAAATTGATTTTCACCGTTGAAACTTTTGTAGGGCCCACCGTAACATTTATTTTTCCATCCAATATATGCATAAGGTCACAAAAACCTGGATGAAGAGGAAAAACAAATTTCATAATGATCCAAAACCTCTGTGACCCATAAAAGGGTTTCAATGGTAGACGTTCAATTCCCCACTGCCTTTTAAAGTGTGGTCCACTTGACAGTTAGATCTGTCTTATTTTCTGTCTCAAGTCTTATTATGAGCTCGCCAAATAGATGTTAGGTTTGGATATAACATGGACCTCATGACGGGACCCAAAAAACAACAAAAATTCTATGTTAAAAAGAAAAAAAAAACAGATTTTTATTTTTTTGGATGCAGATATTTCGCTACGGATTATAACCATAGCCATATCTACCGCAATCCGTAGCCAAATGGATTTGTCCGGGGTGGGCGCGCCGAACTAGAATGCCCGCGCCACTCGCTGTCCTATCCGGCGGGGGCGCGCCAATCTGGCGTGGCCACGCCCATCTGATGACCCCTATAGCTACGGATTATAACCGTAGCTAAAATGTATCTGTGTCAATCTATGAAAAAAAAAAATTATTTATTTTATTATTATTTTTTTTTTTTACATAGAGAACTTCATTCTACCTACAATTTTCTCTAATACATATTTATATAAATATGTATACATAAGCATATAAAAAAAAATTTCTCACATTTTTTTCATTTCTTTCTTTTTTCATTTAACAAGAATATCTTCTAAACCAAAATTAGTTACTTGACGTACCGTATATGATTTTGGGGTAGGAGAAACTAATTTAGCCAACCAACCTAGTTATTTTTCAAGATTCCATCAGGTCGATGGTTGAAAATCCATTTCATTCACTTAACGGTCAATTTCAATCAGTTCGCGGTCAATTTCGCTCATTTCATTTACTTCGCGATCAATTACATGCATTTCACGGTCAATCTGGTGATTCCGTTTTGATTCACGGTCATTTCCATGCATTTCACAGTCAATTCTCTTCACTTCATGGTCATTTTCATGCATTTCACGGTTAATGCACTTCACTTCACAGTCATTTTCATGCATTTCACGGTCAATCCCGGCAATTACGTTTTGATTCACGGTCATTTTCATGCATTTCGCGGTTAATTCGCTTCACTTCATAGTCATTTTCATGTATTTCACGATCAATCCCGGCGATTCTGTTTTGATTCACGGTCTTTTCCATGCATTTCACGGTCAATTCCCTTCACTTCACGGTCATTTCCACGCATTTCACGGTCAATTCGCTTCACTTCACGGTCATTTCCATGCATTTTACGGTCATTCCCGCCTATTCCGTGTTGATTCACGGTCATTTCAACGCATTTCACGGTGAAGTGTAGCGATTGGACCGTGAAATGCGCGGAAATGACCGTGAAGTGAAGGGGCATGACCGTGAAATGCGCCGAAATGACCGTGAATCAACACGGAATAGGTGGGAATGACCGTGATATGCATGGAAATGACCATGAAGTGAAGCGAATTGACCGTGAAATGCATGGAAATGACCGTGAAGTGAAGAAATTGACCGTGAAATGCGCCGAAATGACCGTGAATCAACACAGAATAGACGGGAATGACCATGATTTTCATGCATATCACAATCATTCCCGCCTATTCCGTGTTGATTCACGGTCATTTCGACGCATTTCACGGTCATGCCCCTTCACTTCACGATCATTTCCGCGCATTTCACGGTCAATTCGCTTCACTTCACGGCCATTTCCATGCATTTCACGGTCATTCCCACCTATTCCGTGTTGATTCACGGTCATTTCGATGCATTTCACGGTGAAGTGTAGCGATTGGACCGTGAAATGCGCGGAAATGACCGTGAAGTGAAGGGGCATGACCGTGAAATGCGCCGAAATGACCGTGAATCAACACGGAATAGGTGGAAATGACCGTGATATGCATGGAAATGACCGTGAAGTGAAGCAAATTGACCGTGAAATGCATGGAAATGACCGTGAAGTAAAGGGGCATGACCGTGAAATGCGTCGAAATGACCGTGAATCAACACGAAATAGGCGGGAATGACTGTGATATGCATGGAAATCACAGTCATTCCCGTCTATTCCGTATTGATTCACGGTCATTTCGACGCATTTCACGGTCATGCCCCTTCACTTCACGATCATTTTCGCGCATTTCACGGTCAATTCGCTTCACTTCACGGTCATTTCCATGCATTTCATGGTCATTCTCGCCTATTCCCGTGCTGATTCACGGTCATTTCGACGCATTTCACGGTGAAGTGTAGCGATTGGACCGTGAAATGCCCGAAAATGACCGTGAAGTGAAGGGGCATGACCGTGAAATGCGACGAAATGACCTTGAGTCAACACGGAATAGGTGGCAATGACCGTGATATGCATGGAAATGACCGTGAAGTGAAGGGAATTGACCGTGAAATGTGCCGAAATGACCGTGAATCAACACGGAATAGACGGGAATGACCGTGATTTTCATGCATATCACAGTCATTCCCGCCTATTCCGTGTTAATTCACGGTCATTTCGACGCATTTCACGGTCATGCCCCTTCACTTCACGGTCATTTCCGCGCATTTCACGGTCAATTCACTTTACTTCACGGTCATTTCCATGGAAATCACGGTCATTCACGTCTATTCCGTGTTGATTCACGATCATTTCGACGCATTTCACGGTCATGCCCCTTCACTTCACGATCAGTTTTGCGCATTTCATGATCAATTCGCTTCACTTCACGGTCATTTCGGCGCATTTCACGGTCATGCCCCTTCACTTCACGGTCATTTCCGCGCATTTCACAGTCCAATCGCTACACTTCACGGTCATTTCCATGCATTTCACGATCATTTCCATGCATTTCACGGTCATTCCCACCTATTCCATGTTGATTCACGGTCATTTCGACGCATTTCATGATGAAGTGTAGCGATTGGACCGTGAAATGCGCGGAAATGACGGTGAAGTGAAGGGGCATGACCGTGATATGCATGGAAATGACCGTGATATGCATGGAAATGACCATGAAGTGAAGCGAATTGACCGTGAAATGCATGAAAATGACCGTGAAGTGAAGGGAATTGACGATGAAATGCGCCGAAATAACTGTGAATGGGATCAATTTTAAGATAATGATGGTGATGTCAGTGGATTGTCTTAAGATCCATGGTATTGCTATATTCCAGGATCAGATCACCCGGTCTATTTGGCACGCCCGGCCAATCCTGGATTTAATTTCCAATACCATCCAATCCCATCCAATCCGCCTGGCCAAACGGGCCCTAAGGTAATGATGGTGGTGTCAGTGGATTGGTTTAAGATCCATGGGATTGTTATATCCCGGAACAAGTTCACTGGGTCTGTTTGGCACGTCAGGCATATCCTGAGATTTTACCTTCCACTCCTTCCAACTAAGGGATAGGATCAATTTTAAGGTAATGATGGTGATGTCAGTGGATTGTTTTAAGATCCATGGGATTGCTTATATCCCGGGACAAGTTCACAAGGTCTGTTTGGCTCATCATGTATATCCCGGGATCTCGCGATCCCATTCCTCCTAATACCGTGGGATTGGTTCTACCAACAGCCCTAAAGGTAATGATGGTGATGTCGGTGGATTGTCTTAAGATCCACAGATTGTATCTCCCGAGATCAAGATCTCATGTCCGTTTGGCTCGCCCTAGCCAATCTTAGGATCTATCTTCCAATCCCATCCAATTTACGCGACCAAACAGTGCCTATATGATTTTGGGGTAGGAGAAGCTACTTTAACCAACCAACCCGGTTATTTTCCAAGATTCCATTAGGTCGATGGTCGAAAATTCATTTCATTCACTTAGCGGTCAATTTCATTCCATCAGTCCTGGGATTTGAGAATAGGTTTAGGTTATAAGTATAGGTTTAGGTTTAGGAATTCGGGTTCGGTTCGGAAGTTTATCTTCGGGTTTAGGTTATAGCTAGGTTTTGGTTTAGGTTATAGGTTTCGGTTTAGGTTATAGGTTATAGGTTTAGTTATAGATTTTGAGATTTGAGAATAGGTTTAGGTTATAAGTATAGGTTTAGGTTAGGGTGTAGATTAAGGTTTAGGGAAATGACCGTGAAGTGAAGGGGGCATGATCGTGAAATGCGTCGAAATGATCAGAATCAACACGGAATAATAGGCGGAATGACCGTGATATGCATGGGAAATGATTGTGAAGTGAGGCGATTGGATCGCAAAATGCGCGAAGTGACCATGAAGGGTCATGACAAAGAAATGCATCGAAATGACCGTGAATCAAAACGAAATAGGTGGGAATGACCGTGATATGCATGGAAATGGGGTGAAGTGAAACGATTGGACCATGAAATGCACGGAAGTGACCGTGAAGTGAAGACGCGGGACCGCGAAATGCGTCGAAATGACCGTGAATCAACACGGAATATGCGGGAATGACCATGATATACATGGAAATGGGGGTGAAGTGAAGCGATTGGACCGCGAAATGCACGGAAGTGACCGTGAAGTGAAGACGCGGGACCGTGAAATGCGTCGAAATCACCGTGAATCAACACGGAATATGCGGGAATGACCGTGATATGAATGCAAATGATTGTGAAGTGAGGCAATTGGACCGTGAAATGTGCGGAACTGACCGTGAAGTGAAGACGCGGGACCGTGAAGTGCGTCGAAATGATCGTGAATCAATACAGAATATGCGTGAATAACCGTGATATGCATGAAAATGGGGGTGAAGTGAAGCGATTGGACCGTAAAATGCGTGGAAGTGACCGTGAAGTGAAGAGGCGGGACCGTGAAGTGCGACAAAATGACCGTGAATCAACACGAAATATGCGGGAATGACCATGATATGCATGAAAATGGGGGTGAAGTGAAGCGATTGGACCGCAAAATGTGTGGAAGTGACCGTGAAGTGCGTCGAAATGACCGTGAATTAACACGGAATATGCGAAAATGACCGTGATATGCATGGAAATGGGGGTGAAGTGAAACGATTGGACCGTAAAATGCACGAAAGTGACCGTGAAGTGAAGACGCGGGACCGTGAAATGCATCGAAATGACCGTGAATCAACACGGAATATGCGAGAATGATCGTGATATACATGAAAATGGGGGTGAAATGAAGCGATTGGACCGCGAAATGTACGGAAGTGACCGTGAAGTGAAGACGCGGGACCGTAAAATGCGTCGAAATGACCGTGAATTAACACGGAATATGCGGGAATGATCGTGATATGCATGGAAATGGGGGTGAAGTGAAGCGATTGGACCGCGAAATGTATACGGCCAATGTACGGTCATTTCTGTGCATTTCACTTCACAGTCACTTCCGTGTATTTTGTAATCCAATCGCTTCACTTCACCCCCATTTCCATGCATATCACGGTCATTCCCGCATATTCCGTGTTGATTCACGGTCATTTCGACGCACTTTACGGTCCCGCGTCTTCATTTCACTCTGGCCACTTCACGCTGATTTTCATGGTCCCAATCGCTTCACTTCACCCCCATTTTCATGCATATCACGGTCATTCCCGCATATTCCGTGTTGATTCACGGCCATTTCGACGGATTTCTTCACGGTCTCAAGGCTCTTCACTTCACTACTCACTTCCACGCATTTTACAAATTCAATCGCTTCACTTCACCCCCATTTTCATGCATATCACGGTTATTACCAGATATTCCGTGTTGATTCACGGTCATTTCGACGCACTTCATGGTCCCGCGTCTTCACTTCACGGTCACTTCCACGCATTTTACGGTCCAATCGCTTCACTTCACCCCCATTTCCATGTATATCATAGTCATTCCCGCATATTTCATGTTGATTCACGGTCATTTCGACGCACTTCACGGTCCCGCGTCTTCACTTCACGGTCACTTCACAGATTTCAGCGTCCAATTGTTTCACTTCACCCCCATTTCCATGCAAATCACGGTCATTCCCGCATATTTCGTGTTGATTCACGGTCATTTCGACGCATTTCACGGTCTCGCGTCTTCACTTCATGATCACTTCCGCGCATTTTGCGGTCCATTCTCTTCACTTCACCCCCATTTTCATGATTATCACGGTCATTTCTGCATATTCTGTGTTGATTCACGGTCATTTCGACGCATTTCACGGTCCCACGTCTTCACTTCATGGTCACTTTCGTGCATTTCGCGGTCCAATCGATTCACTTCACCCCCATTTCCATGCATATCACGATCATTCCCGCATATTCCGTCCTGATTCACGGTGATTTCGACGCATTTCGCGGTCCCGTGTCTTCACTTCACGGTCAGTTCCGCATATTTCGCGGTCCAATCGCCTTACTTCACAGATCATTTCCATGCATATCACGGTCATTCCCTATTCATTCCGTGTTGATTCACGGTCATGCCCTTCACTTCACTGGTCATTTCCTAGACCTTAATCTACACCCTAACCTAAACCTATACTTATAACCTAAACCTATTCTCAAATCCCAAAACCTATAACCTAAACTTAAACCTTAACATAAACCTATAACCTATAACCTAAATCCGAACATAAACCCGAACCCGAATTCCTAAACCTAAACCTATACTTATAACCTAAATCTATTCTCAAATCCCAAAACCTATAACTACAACCTAAACCTTAACCTAAACCTATAACCTATAACCTAAACATATCACCGAAACTCAATTCCCTAAACCTTAACCTACAACCTAACCTAAACCTATACTTATAACCTAAACCTATTCTCAAATCTAAACCTATAACCTAAACCTAAACCTAAACCTATAACATTAACCTAAACCTTTAACCTAAACTTATAACCTTAACCTAAACCTATTCTCAAATCCCTAAACCTAAACCTTTAACCTATAGCCTAAACGTATAACCTATAACCTAAACCCAAACCCAAACCTATACCACATGTAACCTATAACCTAAACCTAAACCTTAACTTATTCTCAATTACCTAAATCTATAACCTATAATCTATAACCTAAACCTTAGCTTTAAACCTAAACCTAAACCTTAACCTATAACCTAAACCTTAACTATAACCTTAACCTAAAGCTATAACCTATAACCTAAAACTTGAACGTATTCTCAAATCCCTAAACCTAAACTTACACCTAATCCTAATCTCAACTCCCTAACCTAAACGTAAACCTAAACTTGAAAACCCAAACCTAAACCCAATCCTGATCCCGCCTATTCCGTGTTGATTCATGGTCATTTCGACGCATTTCACGGTCACGCCCCCTTCACTTCACGGTCATTTTCATGCATTTCTCGGTCTAATCACTACACTTCACGGTCATTTTCATGCATATCACGGTCATTGCCGCCTCTTCCGTGTTGATTCACGGTCATTTCGGCGCATTTCACGGTCATGCCCCTTCACTTCATGGTCATTTTCGCACATTTCGTGGTCTAATTGCTTCACTTCACGGTCATTTCCATGCATATCACGGTCATTCCCGCCTATTCCGTGTTGATTCAGCCTCATTTCGACGCATTTCACGGTTATGCCCCTTCATTTCACGGTCATTTCTGTGCATTTCGCGGTCAAATCGCTTCACTTTACGGTCATTTCCATGCATATCATGGTCATTCCCGTCGATTTCGCGTTGATTCACGGTTATTTCGGCACATTTCACGGTCATGCCCCTTCATTTCACGGTCATTTCCGCGCATGTCACGGTCCATTCACCTCACTTCACGCTCATTTCTATGCACTTCACGGTCATTTCCGGTGCATTTCATAGTCATGCCCCTTCACTTGACGGTCATGAATGAAATTGACCGTTAAGTGAATGAAATGGATTTTCAACCATCGACTTGATGGAATCTTAGAAAATAACCAGGTTGGTTGGCTAAAGTAGCTTCTCCTACCCCAAAATCATATAGGGTACATGAAGTAACTAATTTTAGTTTAGAAGATATTCTTGTTAAATGAATAAAGAAATAAATGAAAAAGGGAAAAAAAAAATTATACGCTTATATATACATATTTATATAAATATGTGTTAGAGAAAATTATTGGTAGAATAAAGTTTTCCATGTAAAAAATAAAAATAAAAATAAAAAAAATCTTTAAAAAAAATTGCACTACAGTCATTGGCTACGGATATAATCCGTAGCCATAGGGCCCGCGACTGGGCGTGGCCCCGCCAGACGGGCGCGGCCCCGCCGGAGAGGTCAGCGAGTGGCGCGGCCGCGCGGGGGGGCCGCTAGCTTGGCGCGCCCATCCTGGATAGGCCTCTTTGACTATGGATTTTGGTTGATTTAGCTACGGTTATAATCCGTGGCTAAAAATCTGTATCAAATTAAATAAAATTCACATTTTTTTTTTCAATGTCAAATCTTTATTTTTTTTGGGTCCCATCATGAGGTCTATGTTATATCCAAACCGTCCATCTATTTGACGAACTCATATTAATGCTTGAGATGGAAAATAAGACAGGTCTAACTATCAAGTGGACCACACTTTAAATGGCAGTGGGGAATTGAACGTCTACCATTTAAACCCTTTTAGTGGTTACAGAAGTTTTGGATCATTATTGAAAAAAATTTTCCTCTTCAACCAGGTATTTGTGACCTTATGAGTAGATTGGATGGAATATAAATGTTATGGTGGGCCATACAAACGTTTCAACGGTGAAAATCAATTTTCTGCTGCTCTTTCTGGTGTGGTCCAGTTGCTCTCTGGATATGAAATTTTTTTTTTTTTGTATAATGCTTGGAAATGATCTCAAAATATGGATGAACGTTGTGGATATAATAAATACATAACTGTGGGGCCTATGTAACGTTGATCTCTTTTGAACCGTTCGTAGGAGTTCGAGGAGCGTCAACGCTGGTCTTCGAGCACCAGCCGATCCGCTTGGAGGAAAAAGCAGGGGCATTTTCGACCTTCGGAAAGGCGTCCGTACAGCTGGGGCGTATTCTCGCAAAGGAAAATGAGGTGGGCTTAGCCTCCTAAATGGGTCGTATTCTCGCAAATTTCTCAAAAAAAAAAAAAAAAAACTGGTCGCCACCCGGCAAAACCGCCGAAGTTTACTGTGTTTGATGGACGCAGCTAAAAAGATAAAAACGAACCGAAAGAGGGCCCCTTTTTCCCGGACTCGAACCGCCTGTGCCACCGCGCCATCAGGAACTTCCCGTTCGTGGAAGCTACGTGGGGCCCACAACAACGGCCGCGAGAATCACCCCAGCCATTCATGTTAAGAGTATGGGCCCATCATAATGTTTATATACCATCCAAACCGTTCAGTGGGTTATTTCCATTTTGTGAACTGAAAACACAAATATTATTTCAATTCAAAATTTCTGTGGCGCCACGAAGATTTCAATGATGGACGGTCGATCCCATTGCTTCCCGTGGTGTGCCCCACCTGTATTTTGGATCTGCATCATTTTTGGAAATATATCTTAACATGATCTAAAAAAAACTTATGGACGGAGTGGATTTCTCTCTGACTTCGCGGTGGGCACCACATAGCTTCCACCAACAGGAACCTAGTGTTGGCGGGGGAAACAAGCAATTCGCGTCCACTTTTACCTGCCGCGCTTGAGATCCATCGCAATTTGCCAATAAATCACGACCACGTAGCTACTCATTCAGATCATCCTGACCGTTCATCTGGTTACCCCTGCCAAGGATGTGTAAGTTCTCAAAATCACACTGATAAGAATTTCTAGCCTATCCTTATTTCCATTGAACTGAAGACCGTTGGCCATTTTCATTTCTAACCATTAGTTTCAAGACCACCTATCAGGCCAATAGAACTATTTGATAGACGCGAAGTTTCTGCGGCCATCTATCCATATTGGGCGCACCAGATGGACCGTCTGGAACCCAGAAAATCCGTCCAAGCAGACAATGCGACGGATTTCCACCGCGACGGACCAGACCAACCTTCAAATGAAAGATCCGTGTCTCCATTTTTAAGTAAAAAAGCAGAGCCTTCCCTATAACAGAAAAACGAAGATCTTTATCTGCATTTGCAACCGCCATTGCACGATCTCTTCAGCTCCGGCTGAAATCTCAGCCGTCCATTCCCTTCATCCGAATCTCAATCCCAATCAGGTCAGTCTCCTTTCTCCTCTCCTCAAAATTCCTCTCGATTCGCCATTTCTGATCTCAATGCCTCACATCTAACTGTCGGATTTTAACCGAATGGCATGAAATTCATTGAATTTCTTCCAATGGTCGATGAACTTCATCCCAATTTCTGAATCGATGTCCAGAGAATGGCGAGCCGGATGAAGGAAGATGAGAAGAACGAGAAGATCATCCGTGGTCTTCTGAAGCTCTCTTCAAATAAGAGATGTATCAATTGCAATAGCCTGGTATGATATCGCCAACGATCGGAATTCTGTTTCCTTTTACAATATGATATCACCGGCATTCGTAATTCTGTTTCGTTTTAGAATGTGATCTCCAGCATTTGCAATTCTGTTTTTATTTAGAATGCATTTCATCGTTGAATTGTATAGACATGTATTTTTGTTGTATTTTAGAGAAAGAATTCAGTGCTGTGGAATTTGATTTTCAGAAGAAAAAAAAAAAAAACATTTTGAACAATGTGTTGGGATTCCCGCCCGCTGTCATTGGGAGGTGGGAGGCATGTTTGGCAATATCTTTTCCATGAATTGTAAGCTTCTGTTTTATAATTGTGGATGAATTAATCTTCGGTTCAGACAATTGCTGATCAAAAGAGAGTTTGAAGGTAACATCGTAACAAAATTCTCTGATGTATTTAAAAAATTCCCAAATCTGATATGGTAATTGTAAAAAGAAAAAGGAAAAGTCTGAAAAAAAAAATCATGTGGTACAATGCTGGTTGCATGGCCATATTTTATATGAGTTCCCAAGGAAGTGGCAGACATGTACATGATCTGAATTGCTTGTCTGAAAGTTCCATTCATGGATGGGCCTTAAATCAGAGGTTATTGCTGCTTGGTGAGAGCATGGATAGAAATGGCCTGCATTTTTATTTATTTTTGACATCTGTTTGAATATGAGAATTTATTATGAGTAAAGAAAGGAAGAAGAAACAAAATTACAAAGGAAGAAGAGATTGTGCCAGAAATAAAAACTCTGTATGAGCTTCCGCATTAGCCGACATTGCAGAACATTAGCTTCCCTCTTAATACAGACAAAGCAACATTTAACCCAAAAGCTATGTCCCGGATTTCATAAGAAATGAAAGCAAGCCTCCAGGTTCCTTAACAATTTTGAAGCCCAGGATATAACCCTGGAAGGATCACCTTCAATGACTATCCTTCCAAGGAATTCGCTAAGTATACAGAAACATAGTGACTGTCCTTTGTAATTTTGGATTATTTCCATGTACCATGAGACATGGTGACTTCTATTTGGGTGGCCACTGTCAATGGATTCAATCTTAAATTCTTCACCATTCTATCCCTCTATTCATTGTTCTACAGTTTTTGTCTTAGTAGTTCAACAAAAGAGACTATAAAACTGTTCCTTGTCAAACCTTCTAAAGTTTCACTTCTCTTAAAACTCAAGAGACTACATTGGGGAAGATGTGAAAAGGAAGAAAAGAGAGGAGAATATTTTCTTCATTTCTGTCTCCCTCTATTAGCTCTTATTTATAGACTCTGTTGTAACTGATAAGGTCAAAATAAATGCAAATGAAATCTAAAAGATACCCCATTATCTCTAAGCATATGATGCACCACAAGACAAATGAATATCCGTACTCTCACATTCATATACACTGCAAAGCATGTATATCAAAGACTATATGAAAGGATCTGATATTTGGTTTCTTGGCTTAGACTTGTTTGGATGTACCCCAAGTCATGCTTTGTCCCATCAGCCGTGCGCCTCTCCTTGAATAGAGGGGGAGAGTTCTTGGCCTGCCCAAGAAAAGACATGGACAGAGCAGCATGCATTATTGTTCTGCCCCATTTTCCACCCCAATCTTGGATGATTTTTGTGTAAATTGGGCAATCAATTACCAGGTCACATGCAAAGGTATCCAAACAGGACCTCAACAGTTCATTATATCGTATAGATAAAAGGCTAATGAAATAGCTTCTAACGTAGCCAAGGATGGAAATAAATTTACTGGGAATATGTTTGCTTCATCCTTCTTGCATCTCTCTCCTCTGGGAATATGTTTGCTTCATCCTTCTGCCAATCCATCTCCCATGTCGTGGGCTAAAACATATCCATTAACATAACATGGTAGCATTTGCAATATATGTACTATATATGTATTGTTCCTATGACATTAGACTTCTTCATCCTGTCAGTTGCTAAATTATGACTAGTTTCGAAATGGTGGGTTGAGATGTTATATTAACATGATTAAGGATATGTGTGAGGTAGCAATGAAGAATATGAAGGCTACTAATGGAGAGAAAAGTGAGTTCCCAATTACTGTATGCTTGCACTAGGGACCAGCATTGAGCCCGTACCTTTTCGCATTGGTTATAGACGAGTTAATCAGGCATTTGGAGGAAGAGATCCCATGGTGTATGTTGTTTGCAAATGACATAGTTTTGATTAACAAGACAAGGGAGGGTATAAACACAAAGCTAGATTTATAGAGGTGTGCTCTAGAATCTAAAGGATTTAAAATTAATCAGCCTAAAACAACGTATATTGAGTGCAATTACACCCTGATCCATAGCTCAACTGGTAGACTGAGTCGATATACCTCGTTTCAATACTTGAGGTCTTGGTATCGATCCCTAGTGGGGGTGGCTAACTGTGTATGTACTGACAATTGGTGTGTACTAACAAGCTTACAAAAAAAAAAAAAAAAACGTATATTGAGTGCAATTTTAGTAACAATGGGAGTGAAAATGAGGAATTAGTTAAGATTGTTGACCAAGAAATTTTGCAAAATAACCACTTTCTATACCTTGGGTTTCATGAGAGCGGGGAGATTGAGAAGGATGTTGCCTATAGAATTCAAGCCGGGTGGAAGAAATGGAGATGTGCCTCTAAAGTTTTATGTGATTGTTGTGTACTGCTCAAACTAAAAGGGAAATTTTATAGGATAGCTATAAGACCATCCATGTTGTATGGGACAGAATGTTGGGTAGTTAAGCAACAAATTCATAGGATTAAGTGTCACTAAAATGAGGATGTTGAGATGGATGAGTCGCAAGACAAAGAATGATGGAGTTAAAAATGAATGCATTCAAGGGAACTTAGGAGTAGCACCAATAGGTAATAAAATGAGAGGAAGTAGAATTAGATGGTCCGGTCATGTGCAACGGAGACCAAGAACCACGCCAATTAGAAGTACTGAGTTGGTACAAGTTGAAGGCTCTAAAAGGGCAAGGGAAAGGCCCAAAAGGATATGGTTGGAGGCAGTGTTCGAAATATCGGTATCACGTTACGTATTGCATCATTGGGATACGGCCATATGGGTACATATCGGTTATCGCATGGGATATATCGTTTGTATCAAGTAATTTATCGCACTTTTTGGGAAACATGGGGAAACATTGTGAAAATGTTTGAATTTTTCAATGAAACTTGAGGGATTGTTAAAAAAGACCATAATACATGCTTTTAAATCATAACATCTCCAAAAAGAAGTGCACATAATAGGTTTCTTTTGTATAGGGTCCTAAGCTATGCGTTGTCTGACTGAACTAATGCAACTATATTCGAATTGAATGCATAATATTTAGAGTGTACATGATGCTCATTTTATCAAAAACTCCTAAATACTTCGAAATTAGTCTCAATTGACAGTTGGTTGAAGGGAAATTTTGAAAAAATATATATTTTTTAATAGTTTTTTTTATTTTTAATTAAAAATTATTTTTATTTTTGAAAATTGACAAGGACATGATAAATCAGTAGATCTGCCCTCATACATGCTTGATTTCATGTTTGGAGTGCAACATTGCAAGCAATTTGAGAGAAATTGGGAAATTTTTTATTTTTTTCCCAAATTTCCCCAAATTTGACCATCTATACTCAATCGAATTTCGAAATTAGAGCGTATGTGATGATCATTTCATCAAATACTCCTAAATACTTCGAAATTAGTCCCAATTGACAGCTGGTTGAAGGAAAATTTCAAAAAAATAAAACATGAAGAACCAATGGTTAACGAAATTAAAGCTCCAACTCCATGATTTTTCATACAAAACATAAAGAACTAATGGATTTGTAACCATTTGACCCTGATTTAACATAATTTCAACAATAAAATAAAATAAAATTTGAAAACGCTCACCGGATTGAACATGTATGATACATTGGCACTACCGGTGCGTTTAGTATCGCACAAACGAGATACAAGATATATCATGGGATATATCAGCCGATATCGTCAATATTTAAAACATTGGTTAGAGGTAGTAAGAATTAAGAAGAGATTTGATGGCCTATGCTCTAAGCCTCTAACTAAATGTATGGCCCTTGATAGAGTGGAATGGCCAAATAAGATTCATGCAGCCACCTCAAGTAATTGGGATAAGGCTTGGATGATGATGATGATGATCATGCTGGTTGGTTTTCTTTCAATGTTTCTTGCATCACATTGTGCTGTTGTTTTGAAGTGACCATAATCGATTGATGTGGAAAAGAGTTATTTAGATTTGGCACTCAAACAATGATTAACCAGACTAAGATTTTCTTTTCTTTTTCTTTCTCGCAAGCAGGGACCACAATATGTCTGCACGAACTTCTGGACATTTGTTTGCACGAACTGTGGTGGAATTCAGTAAGTGATAATGGGAGCCATTAATAACCTTCTACTTCAGTGGGGTTTTTTTTCCTGTTTTCTTCACATATTAGTGGTCTTTCTGGCTTCCCCCATTCATTATACAATGCGTGTAATGATATTTGATAGTGATGTTCTGTGCTGAAATTTTGAATGAGGTTCCTGATTCTTTTGGATGACGTCCTCTAACAAAAAAGATCAATTTCATTACAATACCATCTTCTGGTGAATCGATATTGCACATTCTAATTTTTTATTGAAGATACTATCATTTGTGCTGACTTAAATTGCAACTATGAAATCATTTCTAGTCGGGAGTTCACCCACCGTGTGAAGTCGGTGTCCATGGCAAAATTTACTTCACAAGAAGTTAGTGCTCTTCAAGGAGGGGGAAACGAGGTATGCACGCGTGCACCTTTTTGGCATTGTTCTTTCTGCTAAATAACCATCTCAAACTTCTCTCTTACTTATTCAAGTGGTTCTTTACTCATTTTCAAAGTGTGCAAGGGAAATCTATTTCAAAGAATTAGACCCACAACGTCATTTTCTACCTGATAGAAGGTTATTACTGAACCTATGTCTTACTATGTCTTTGGAATCTTACAATGGCTGAAATTCAATGCACACATTTGCTTCCAGTAACGTCGAGAAACTCAGGGACTTCATCAAGCACGTCTATGTGGAGAGAAGATATACCGGGGAGAGTACTGGGAGGCTTTCAAGGATGAAGGTTTGCTACGCCATTTTTAATTATGAACTTACAAAAGTTTTGCTACGCAGTTCTTTGCTAGTAATGCGCAAGCATTGTCTGAAATTTCTTGGAACTTTTCCCAGCTGGAGCTAATTTCATTTATAAAACATGGTTCTTCTATGTATATGCAGGGTGAGAGGGACGATGCAAGTGAAAACAGGAGGGTTGATTCATTCCATGGTAGTTCCCGGAGCCCACCATATGAGGATACATATGAAAGTCGTCGCCATGATTGGTCTAGTCCTGGAGGAAGGAACAGTGACAGAAATTTCAGATACAGCTACGACGAAAGAAAAAGTCCTCGATCCAATCTGGAAACTCGAAGGTATGGTAGTCAAAGGAGAAGTGCTGCCCGGTTTGAAGTTGTAGATGATAGGGTTCGGGATGATAGATTTCGAAACAGAAACCAAAATAGGAAACCTGAAGACCGCAGTCTTTCTGAAGGAGCATCCAAGCCAGAAGGGAGGTCACCAAATCATCAGAAGGACGTGGATACGTCTAGTCCTCCAGAAGTGCGCCCTGTTAGAGATATCCTTGGGGAGGATGTTCCACCTCTTCAGATTGGTGACAGTCCCAAAGCAAATGGTAGCATGTCTGCTGATGCCTCTGCACGAACACAGGTGGAATTTCTTATGAACTATGAAATGAATTAGGGGTAGCAGTGGGCCGGGTGGCCCAGTCCTGTAGAGCCAAGTCTTGGCCCCTAAACTTGGTCCGAGGGCCGTGTTGGGGCCTGAAATTTAGCCCCATTGTTCATGCTGGGTGAGGCCAGGGCCAATGATGAATGGGCTGGCCCAGTCTAATAGTCAAGTGGGTCACCATTATACAAAAGGAATGGATGATTTAAAGATGCTAGTGAGCAGTTCCCATTTAACGAATGTGTGGAGTTTAAAAGTACTCCTGGACAACGGCCATGTTTCTGTGATCATAATGAGACTCATCGTGGATTCGGGTATATCTCAAAAAAATCTTAAATTTTGACTATTTCAAACTTCCATAATTCACTCTTTTCCTAGAAGGGCCGGCCAAGGAGTTTTTGGCCTAATTAGGGCCGGGGTCTTGGGCCGACCCCAGCCCGGCCCATTGCCATCCCTAAAATGAATTTGTTGTGCTTTTAATCAAATTCTTTAACAAAAAAAAAAAAACTCTAAAGTGACCGAAATGTCAACAGTGAGGCAGTTGCATGGTTGGTGACAATATCAACATTGTCATATAATCATTAATGTTAAAATCCCTTTTTGTTGAAAGGCTCATGGACAAACGGTAGAGTGATATGACAGGGCTATGCATGATTTCCATGTTCAATACAGCATTGGAACTTTTCAAATAAGATTAATGAAGACATTATTTTCTTTTAGTCATGGCAAGAGAGAAGTTCAGAGGTGCTACAAAAAGTATAATTACAACAGAACTGTGTACTAATCTTCAGAATTAGGATTGTTGGTGCAAAGAGAAAAGAAGAGAAATGATGATAACAATAAGAGTGAAGAGATTGATGAATGTGGCCAACACAATTCACCTCGCGTCTAGGCATGACTAAATTGAGTACACCTAGGTCTGCTGCTTATGCTTGGCTCCTGGGCTGTATAAATGAGATTGAATTTGGAAAGAAAAGGAAGAAATGGTATCCTTTATTAGAAGCATATATTATCCTCTAAGAAGCGTTTTCCAATTATTCAGATATATACCTTATCAATAAATTCTGTCACTAAAAAAAATTAAGGCCTGTTCGGCAGATGCCTGAAAATGGGCTCATACCATTTTGGTTAATCATAAATATGTATTAGTGATCATTATCTGTAATACATAATTCATTTTGGCAATCATAATTATGCATGATCTCTAATGCATAATTATGATTAGCTAAAATGAGATTAACCAATTTTCAAGCATGCGTCTGCCAAACGGGCCCTTAAAACTTCAAAATAATCATTTCTTTTAAATGGATGAGGAAACTTTATTAAATTGATAACAGAACTTCAAGATAAGCTACTTCCTACATTCTAGTGTAATCCATCTGCTGAAGTTTTAAAGTCACTAACCGGCCTTCCTAAACCTCTGTAGCTTAAACATCATAGTTTAATTTGGCTTTTGGAGCTCATCTTTTATCCTCTTTTTTTTTTCTTTTTTTCTTTTTAATTTTTATTTTTTATTTTTTTCGCTTCTAACATTTGAAGTCCTTATTACTCAATGGGTTGCCATTGCAGAGGACTACATCTTCCAATAACTTGGTATCCACTGATACGGGTTCAACAGAAATCAAGAGGGTAAATTCAGGAAGCTTGATTGATTTTAATCTGGATCCTGAACCTCCAGTTGCTGCAGCATCCAGTGACCCATTTACAGGTCAAATTCAAACTGTTCCGCAACCAACAACAAGTCCATCTGTTGATGGCGGCAATTGGGCATCGTTTGGTTTTGCAGCACAGGAAAAAGCACCCCCGTCTCCTTCAAATGCTACCACACTGGAATCTGCATTTTCACAATTGTCAACTCCTGAAACTGCACCTGCACCTCAGGCTCCATCAAGTGCTACCACACTCGAATCAGCATTGTCACAATTGTCAACTCCTGAAACTGCACCTGCAGAAAATATGTTAGCTTTGCCTGTCCATTGTGTTGAGTCCTACATAAAAACTAATGATGGAAGGCAGTTGCCAGCCATGCAGAAAGAACAACAGCCTTCTTTATTTTCAGTTGTTGATGGTCAGTCTACTGTTCAGCAGGTCACACCACCAGTTGGCGGAGCTCCAAACAATCAGGTAACTCATGCCAGGTGGTCCTCTCTAATTTTTGTTTTGTGAAGCTACGAGGTTTTGGACTGTTTTTTGGTCCATGCAGCCTTTAGCCTATTCATTAATTGCAGAAAGTCAAGCCTGGCAATGCCTGTAATTCAGGCCTGATCATGACCCGTAATGGTCATAAAATGGGCCTGTAATGAGGATTTGTGGGTTCCTCAAAGGAAAGATCCATCAAACCTGGGCTCAGCCATGGCCCATTCATTAACAAGGCCTGAAATTCAGGTCGGTCAGTGTCAAACCCACATGCATAAAAACTGGGCCAAAGCCTGGTCCATGGTCAGTCAAGCCTGGAAGCGTGACAGGCTAGCCCAGCCCAAATGTTACATATGCAGAATGCACTACATAATGCTGCAATGGAATTCTTCACAGCAATTAAATTCATTGCTAGCACCAAATGCCCAAGGACTTCTGACTGCTCCGCCCACACAACCATCTCAAGCTGCCTCAAAACTCCCACTAGCAATGGGTGCTGCAATTCCATCACAACCTCTCCCTGCAGAAGCAAAACCAAGTGGAAGAAAAGAACTTCCAGAGGTATTCATGTTCCCATTTATGTCATGGGGTTCTTATCCTATTTAGCATTCTTCACAAGTAGTGAATGTTCTGCAGGACCTTTTCACTATAACTTATTCGCCTGCACATGTACCAGTTCCGGGTTGGCAAGCTGCTACACCTCATGGCATGGGATTTGGCATGCAATATCCGAACGTGATGGTAATTCATATGCCAAGAAAATCACTATTGTTTCTATCACTATTGCAGCCCATGTGTTTTGCATTTGGTCACTCAAGGTACCTGACAATAATGGAAAATATGAATTTTTCTTGCAGTCAATGCCTGCGTTTCCCCAGCAATCAAAATCTACCAACCCGTTTGATCTTGGCACTGAACCAACTCCAGTTCATGCCTCAATGGTGAGTTTTTTTTTTTTTTTTTTTCTTTTAACTTGTTTTTGCTTGAGTTACTGCTTTAGATTTTTCTTGCATAATGTTCTACCAGTATACTGAGGGAACTAGTAATGAATGGTTAGTGTTAGAGTACACAGCTTTTTGTGTACATGCAGAGCACCATACTGATGTAATCAAGAGATCATAGATCAAGGATTCTAGAGGAGGAGAAAACAAAATAATTCTTTCTTCTCTTCTTTTCCCTATTTCTATAATTAGGAAGTCATATGTGACATGCTTGTACTGTCATCAACAGGAATTTTATAGTAGTTTCTTGGACCTTTTGGTTGCTGTTTTAACTTTTTCAAAAGGTAGGTCAAGTAGACAGAATCGAGTTATAGAAAAGAGGTCAAGCAATGAGGCCCAGGAATTCAGTTGACTACCTTTTGGTGACCTTTTGGTTGCTGTTTTAACTTTTTCAAAAGGTAGGTCAAGTAGACAGAATCGAGTTATAGAAAAGAGGTCAAGCTATGAGGCCCAGGAATTCAGTTGACTACCTTTTGGTAGAAATATTATATGCTTTTATTTGAGAAATATTTTGATTCAATTAATGCAGAATTGTGCATTGAAGGATCAAACTACATGTCAAAGCTGCTCAATGCTTTAGAAATAAAAGCTGTTACCTTTTATCCTTTTTGAGAAAAAAGAAAAAAGCAAAAAAGTATCTTTTTTTTCCTTTAAAGATATGACAAGTTAAAGCTTGGCTTGATTTTTCTAGTTAATTTATAGGAATTAAATGATGTAAAGAGAATTGCTTCATATTTGATTTTGTTCAACTGATGACTGCATGTTGCTTCAAAAAGCTCAAAGAGGTGAGGCACAATATGTGAGGACTAAAGGGACACTGAAACATGATTCAAGGAGGAAAATCAATTTGCTTTCCTTGGTAAGGGATTAAAACTATTTTTCCAAAAAAGTTAAATGGTGGGAAAAGCGGTTTCCCTTTGATGTGATGTTTTGAGTGGAAAACTTGGAGGGAAAAGAGGTTTCCCTTTAAAAATTGCTACCCAAACAACTGAAAATGCAAACGGAAAGCACTTCCTTCACAGTTTCTCTAGCAAAACAAAAAGATGCTTTCCCTAGCGCTAATGTCAGTTTACCATCCATTTATCACAATTTCACTTTCCCTTGCATTCCCCTAGTTTGGCCCCAATCCAAATTTTCCCTTAGTCCAAACATTATTTCTTTTCTTTTCTTTACTTTTCTTTTCTATTTTCTGTACATCAGGCCATGTTTTCTTTTCACGTGAGATTGAAATGATGTTGGATATGCAAAAGAGCCATGAATCAGTCCCCAGAAATGCACAGTTTCAATTTCCTTTCATTCAGAAGCTGCAAGTTGCTGAGTGTGCCAGGGAGCCTAGAGTTACTTTCCAATCATGTATTTTACCCTGATCTTGACCTTTTGACATGAACAGAATGAAGGCTTATTTGGGTTGGATCAGTCTGATGTGATGTTCTGGGAAGTTGCGTTTTCTCTGTGGGTTCCTCTTGTATCATGGATCATGTGGACCTTTTCTGATTCGTACCTCTATTTCTGAAGAAGGCGATGAGGATGGCATGGAGGGGAGACTCCCTCACCCTTCTATTGCTACCCTATGAATTTCAACTTAAGATCACTTGTTAGTGCTCCATTGATTGCTTGTTTTGAGCTCATGCTCCTTGTAGCTCTCTAGGGGAAACAACTTGGTTTCCACAACAATCCAAACAGAGATGTAAGTCGATGCTATTAACAAATTTCAACACCGTTGATAACTAACACTATTTTGAGGGAATTAACAATGTGGATAAAGTTTACAACCCAACCACACAGAAGATCAAAATCGAAAAATTCTGTAATCAACCTAATATGATTTCCAATGGAGCCACACAAATTTGAGAAGAACCGGGAATATAAAAGATGCATAATAAAGCCATGATCAACCACTGTTCAAATCTGATTAACAACTGGTCAACATCATTGAAGGTTGGAAGCTTGGTTCATCAATGTCATGGAAGGGTGCAGAAGATGAGTGAACAAATTTTTATTTATTTATTTATTTTTTTTAACACACGCACACACACCACCACACGCTCAGGCCTTAGTGGGATTTCACCACCTATGGGTGCTCGAACCCTTGACCAGGTGTTAAAACTCCTAAGAGTCTACCACTGGAGCAAGAGCAAGGGATTTCTTTTTGCGTAATGGAGAATTTATTGGAATTAAAAAGGATCTGAAGATCCAACGTACAAAAGCTACACATACAAAGGCCACAAATCAGATTGGAGGGAAACGATTGGGCTCCCGCACTTTAATGAACTGTTTAACTGAAGGGAAACAGCCAAAATACCTCACAAGGTTGGATCAGTCATTCCCAATCTCAAGAACAGACAACCCACTGAATTTTGAGGTCACAGATTATCACTCAATAATCGCTCCTTTGATCTTGTCAATCAGGGGCTTGGACCATGGGCTCTAATGCTAGTGTGGATGTCATCCATTGGGTGCAAGCACCCAAAGGCTTTGATGAAGCAGAACTTTCTGCCAATTAGTCGTTTGGAGTGATTAATAGCTCATTTCAACGTTCTGTTCAAGATATACGACAGCTATTTCTACCATTCAAGCTATTTCTACACTTATTAATAGATTTGAGAGTTTAGGGCCTTAATATTGACTCAGAAAATTAGTGAGGAATTTGTAGCTTTAATATATCTATTTTTTGCATAGTCAGGTTTATTGACATCATTGTTGAGATTAGTTTTAAGGTTAGGTTTTAACACAATAGCTTCTTTTCAGATATTGTAACAGAGTTCTTTGGATGTTAATAGAAAATTTGGATTGGTTTTGCTCCAAAGTGGAGACACCATCTTTCTTGTTGCTAGTGACTAAAACATTAGGAGTATTATTGATGATATCACTTATATTATCAGTATCGCCACCTTGGTGATACCGAAACATCTGGAAGACGCGATATTTTTCCTAGTATTAGCGATAATATCTCCGACATCGCTGAAATAATGTCTATGTATCGATATCGCGATAATATCATTATTTCCCTTAGTGTATAAATGCCTGGTGTTGGCTATACTAGTGATGTAATCTCTGACACAAGGCAAGCTCCCAGAAACGTGTGTAATTGCTGAAAATTAGAGCAAAAATAATAGAACATAGAAAATACATTTTTCGAGTGTTTTTTTTATTTTTTGAGAAATCTCTTATGAGTTGAAAATCATATCTATTGGATTCTTTTGAGTAGAAGCTCCAATTCAAGGGATATTCGGGCAGCTAGAGCAATGGTGGGCTGGATCTTCGAAGGTGATCTTTTGCCACACACACACAAAAACACAAAAAAAAAAAAAAAACCATTTTTTTCTTAAGATTTGAGTATCAATTTCGACCCAAATCCATATCTATACATTTATTTATTTTTTACACACTCACGCTTGTGGAATTTCACCACTTATGGATACTCGAACCCTTGACCGGGTGTTGAAACTCCTGAGAGTCTACCACCCAAGCAAGAGTAAGGATCCATATATCTATACATAATTCTCATGCATTGAAATGGATTTATGTGGAAATTTTCAAGATTTGGGAGTAAAAATTAGGTGAAATTAGGGAAATCCTATTTCCCTCATTTTCTCCCCTAGAATTACTAATTGAAGACCCAAATTTTAGCATGTTGATGATAGTTGGATGATCCATCGATTCACGTAAACTTTTGATTTTTTAGAAAATATTTATTAAATTATTTAAATTTTCAAAAATTAATTAAAAAGCTATTATATTTAGAAAATTATTATTCTATTTTATTTATATGAATGGATGTTGACGAATGATGTCTTCCAATTTTTGAGGAAAATATTACATTTTCATAGATTTGAATATTATGATAAATAAATAAAAAACTTATTTATATAAAAAATTATTTTTCCATTTCAGTTTTTTTTTCCATAGATGTCTGGTTGTATGATGTATTTATGTCAAGATGGGTGCATTTTTAAGGGATGGATGCATGTACGCATGTGTGTGTGTGCGCGAGGATGGATGGGTGGATGATGGATCATGTATGACGTATCCAAGTGTGTATGCATGGATATGGTTGGATGGGTGGATGATGGATCATGTATGAAGTATCTAAGTGTGTATGCATGCATGGATGGATGGATGGATGAGTGGATCATGTGTGTATACATGCATGTACGTATGTGTGCATGCATGGATGACGTATCTAAGTGTGTATGCATGGATATGGTTGGATGGGTGGTTGGATGGGTGGATGATGGATCATGTATGAAGTATCTAAGTGTGTATGCATGTATGTATGGATGTATGGATGTGTTAACGTATCATGTATGCATGCATGCATGTATGTATGTATGAAGTATCTAAGTGTGTATGCATGCAGGATGGATATAATAATGTATATATGTATGTATGCATGTATGTATAGATGGATGGATGGATGGACTTGTTCGGATGTATGTATGCTTGCATGAATGTATCGATGTCTGCATGAATGGATGGATGGATCATGTATGTATGCATGGATGGATGGATGTAAGTTTGTACGTACGCATGGATGGATGGATGGATGTATTATGTGTGGTTCTTTTCTGCAATTTTTTTTATTCCTAAATACATAAACATGTGTCTTTTAGCATCCAACGCATAACACGATTATTATTTTATTTTTTTTTTCAATGTCTTTTAGCATCTGCTGACGTTTTACTAAAAAATCCCACCTCTTTCTCTATGTTTCCCTCAGTCAGCGATACTTTTCTGAGTATCGGCAATGTCGATAAATGTTTCTGTATCCCCGGTCAGCAATACATGTAATGATATTGATACTACGAACGCTGGTTGTTGCTTTGCCTCTTTCTATTCAATGTGATTTCTTTGAACAATCATCTCTGTCTTTCACCTTGTTATCGGGTTGTTGGAATCAGATTTCTTGCTTCATAGAAGATTGCTTTGGCTTGTTAGCAGGTGAGGCCATTGTTACCTAAATCACCCCCTACATGTGCAATCCGGATTATGGATCATTTGCAATCTGGGTCGCTATTTTTAGAGACACGAAATTATGGTTTTATACTTTTACTATTGATTAAGTTTTAATCCAAATGTATATCTACAATGCAGAGATTTAGACTTCAGCAGCACGCATATAATACTATGCATGTGGTGCCTCTAATAATGACATCCATGATTTCATAAATAAATTGCAATATGAATTCAAAAACATAAGTATATTGCATACACTTGGTGTATGTATTGGAGTGATCCACATAATCCTACCCCTAGTGACCATGTATTAGAGGAAGTAGCGTACTGCATACCCACTCCCTTACCACGTACGGTAACGACTCACGATCCAAGTAACGTTGCAAGGCCTTATAAGTCAATGACAAAGAAAAATTACATATATGCCCTCATAAGTCACGCATCTTTTAAAACAACTAAAAAAACAAAAGGTTAATTGCATAAGTCCATTGGAATGAGACACGTTACAGAAAGGTTCTGAAGTAGATAAAAATATGGTTAGTCTCTTAACACGACCAATGGTAGTTTCTTCAGATAAGCTGTGATGATCATGTCCAATGCTGTGTTTGCACGTGCCGCCATCATGAAAATCTCGTTTACATTATTTCTTCTTTATTGATTTCTTCAAGCTTTTTATGAAAGCTTCCACTTTCCACCTTGAAGTGCTTCCAATCTGTGTTTTCTGCTATGCAGTTCCCATCTGTGGCATCTTTGCAACCAGTGCTACCAAACGTGTCTCTTTCTTCACCCCTATCGCGTAATTCTAGCTTTGGTGCCTCTTCCCCACAATGGGTTCCTCCCCAAATGACATCTTATCCATCAGCGATACCTCCAGGTAATCCACATTGAGATCATCTTGTATTATTTGTTTTATCACTTCTTCCATTTTTCTGATGTGAAGATTTGTGGCCTTAGGTGCATACATGATGCAACAAGCACCAAGTAATATGTCACCTATGCGGTAAGTCTCTTGGTATTTTTGTCATTATTGTTATGTATTTTTCTTTCCCAGCAGTCCAATAAGAAGGTAATTCTGTGACCTCTGAAGTTTTGTTATAAAATTAACGAAACTCTCCTATGACTCAAAATGGGATGCAAACTGCCCGTAGCTGGCTGTTACAGGGGATAACTATAACCTCTAGTATGTCCAAATGAAAAGTGCCACATGTGCTTGTCAGAGGCAGGGATCATACTGAAAAGAGCAAAATCATCCTTTAACTGCAGGACACAATCTGACAAGCACACGTGACACTTTTTCTTTGGGACACATCAGGGGTTACAAGAATCCCTTGTAACCCCCGGTTACTGATAATTGCACCCCTCAAAATGTCATGGTTGAAGTAGAAATCCACTGTTTTATTTGATGAATGACCAAAAAATACTTCCCAATGGCATCCTATGTTGTGTGTGATGACATGTTCTTAAGGCTTCCAAATGCCTTTTCCCTAGCAACAATGGGTGCAATTTGATGGAAGATTATTTGGATACTTCACCAAATTCAGTGGACGTGTTGATCTTTGTAACACTAGTTTTTAAGTTCTGTTCTGCATTTTTAATGGAGGTTTTGGGGGAAAATAGTTCTGACAAATTTCCCTTTTTCCTTTTTTCCTCTGATCGTTGATATCAGCTATCCACATCTCCCCTGTTCCAATGAAATCATGGCTGATGACCCATTCCAATGAACTCATGCCTGGTACTGCATCAGTTCGGTGAATCCAACAGTTACTTCTGCTGCAGCTTCCTCCTTCAGGAGAATCATATGATCTTCAACCAGGATATGCATGGTATTCAGTTAGCACAACTGGGGCCCATGGTTAGGTAATCCATATCTGTAGTCTGCTAGGCCTTGGCGTGGATGGACCGTGCCTCAAGAATCTCCTTGATTGGATGATCCTGACCACCAATCTTGGGTCTTTTCAGCTGATTGTGGGCCACTGTTATATCTCTTCGACTGTCTATTTGCAGGCCACAGGTTGGAAGGTGAGAATGGTCCAATGTAAGAGAATTTTGGAGAATGGCCACAATGGGTCCCAACAAACCAATAGTCTGGATCATTGAACCATGACCCCCACTAGGTGGGAATACTGTGCATATGCTTGGATCGAGGATCGTACAATTCTTCAGATCTCAAAATTACCTACTTTATTGCAAATGTTGAGCATGTATTGTTGATTACCCAGGCTCAATCAACTATATCTGATTCAATTGTTGGAATAGAGCTATGCAATAGGGAAAATGTACATTAGTAGATTTCATGAACACCAAGACTGCCCACTGAATATTGAAAAGAAAGGGAATGATGCATTATATCTTCAAATAGATACAGATTTTGGACATGCTTCGACATGGTCTATTTTTGGGGAGATTCATGTTGGAGACACCAATGCTCAATCAGTGCTTGGAACAAAGATAATCAAGTAGGAAGATCTCATTTAGCATTCTCGCATGACATGGGCATATGGGATTCCCTCCCCATGATATAAATAAAATTCCAATGTTCAACTAGCTGAAACCCTGAATACCATGGTTAAAAGACCTGGTGACTTGGATCAACTGGTTGTTCCTGAGATGAGTTGGGACCCACCCAAGTCAGGGCTGAATCAGCCTCATGGTATTGAACCAGCTCGGGTCTGAATACCAGAACCTCATAGAAAATGTAGGTACTAACTAAAATACAATAATCAACATTTGGAGCCAAAAGATTTTATGACTTTTTATAGATATCTTCTAAGCCATGAAAGCATGATCACCAATTACTGCTTTGGGCCTGTTTGGATTAACCTGATTTTCTGCCCAAAATCATGGGCAAGATTCCACATAGGACACCAATTATGCCAATGAGTGATTTGAATGTGCTGTTTATTTATGTATTCTACATTGCTAAACAATTTTCTGTAACCAAAAAAAAAAAAAAAAATGCCAAAAAAAGAGGCTTGAACTGAGCCATTGGACTGGCTGGTTACATCCGAACTGGTCAAGCCTGCTAGCCTGGTTAGATTGTGTAGACTGGTGCATGCATGTATGAACTCATATGACTCACTAGACATTCTAACCTCTTTTTTTGTGGGTGGAAACATTGCAGTCACCAAGATATTGGAGGCTTTGGAAGCGCAGGAGCTGCTTTTGGAATGTTAGGTGCTGACCAACAGTTCCCCAGATACCCCCAACCAACCACCCCGAATTCTATCTCCTCCCCTGGAGGAAACCCTTTTGGATAAAGATAGAAAAGAACAACATTTTGGATGCTGTTTTACGATCAGAATCTTGCATTGCCTGTTTATGTCCAAAGCAAAAGTTTGATCAGTATCTGTATCATTAAGGATAGAGCAGAATGTTATCTTAACAAATGAAGGATTTTCCAGTAATATTCAGCATTCATAAGGCCTATACTTCCATTTGACCATTTAAAATTAGTGAAGAGAAAAGAGGAAAAACAGCATATGATTGATTGAGAGAGACAGAGATGGCATGGAGTGAAGCTGTTCAAGGGGACTGAACCAATTTTTGTGGTTTTGGTTTTCGTGTAAATCTATCTTATTCTTTCATTGGTATTGTATATGTTTTGCCTTCTACCTAATGATTTGTACCTTCTGTATCATCATCTTGTTGTTTGTGTTCTCTTTATGGTATGTAATTTTCTAACAGGCTGCTGTTTGCTTTCCTTCCACAATAATAATGGATATTGTTTTTGGGTATGTGAAAGACCAGTGCAAAATAATACCGGTTAAGCAGACCTTGTATTAATGAGTGTTTATGAGGTTTTGCATTTTTTTTTTTCTTTTTCTTGTTTTTCTTTTTGGTTTAGAGATTTCTTGGGTTCCAGGATCCTATTTGGTGTTTTGGTGAGGGATTCTGTTGAATTTTCCTTCTTTTTTATTTTCATTTCTTTCTATTCAGAAGAAAATTTTTAGCTCAGCTTCTATCATTCTGCTTTAGTCAACCTAATTTTACCATCTTCTAAAACCTTTCTAGAGATGCATTTGGATGCACGGTTGAACTAAATTACAATTATTGGTATGCTAAAGTGGAAAATGAATCACCAAACAAAAGTGGTAAAAACCAACTGGTTATTTCCATCCTCGTATGCACTCCAAATTGCAATTGCATTACATTCAAAGTTGGACTAAAAAAGGGATTCAGGGCTACTTCATATGAATACTGGAAATCTATACTAATTTTTTCATTTCCTCTTGACTGAACTGAGGGTGTGTTTTGATACAATCCATGTAGAAATGGAAATTGTTTTTCTACTGACAAAATAGTCAAGCTGTTGAATTGGAAGATACCACTTCCTATCCAAGCAGGCACTTCAATTTTAGAGAGTTCTGCTCAAATACATCGCAACGAATTACAATAAGATACGTTGGGACTCTAGCCACTCTTTATTTTTGATGACACAAACCATTTATTTGATGGGGCTCCTCTTGGATGGGTGAAAAAAAAAAAAGGAAAGTAAAAAAGAGAAACAACTCTATGATTGAATAGTTTAGCCCTTTGATTATACAAAGGGTTGAGATCATCCAATTGATAGCTTTAATTTGTTGACTTCTCAACAAACAAGATGGGGCTCATCGTATAAAGGCTAGGGTCATTGGAAGATGGCCTAGATTCAAAGGCTAAAGTCACAACATATCATTTTATATATTGGAGAAAATCTCATTTTTGGAATCCTATTTTCTCTGTGACCATGGAAATTATCATTGTTTAATCGCCGCGTGTCCACTGTATCCTTTGGAAGTGGTGAATGTTCACGTTTCAATTCACTTGTGCATCCAAATGCAGTCAAAATGAGGGTTTGATATAGGACCGATGCATGAACTAAGTAACATGTGAGATCGAATAATCGAATTAAGATATTTATAATAAAAAATAATAAAAAAAAAAAAAACATCGTTATATTCATCACAATTATCATGAAAAAAAAAAGAGTCATGCATAATCCTGACCTAATCTACCAACATCATAACACAAGATCATTAAATAAAAAGAAACTATGATCTAATGGATGTAGGGATATTCAATTAGCATAAGGTATAGTTTATTTTAAAATAGGAGACCTAATACAACATAAGGTGAAAATTAAAATTTAGGTAATTTGGGAAAGTAGGAAAATTAAGAATTTTAGGTTTAGAGTTAGGATTTCAGAAATGGAAGAAAGGAGTTTTGATAATGATGGTCAAAAACCAAAATGGACAAGTAGGATTCACATGTGTGGCGTGGGAGGATGAGTTTAAGTCAGTTAGGATTAGGATTGTGGATGAGTGTGGGAAAGTTGAGTTTGGGATAAAATGAAGATCTAGGATTAAATAATTAATAACCTGGAGAAAATACATGTATGGGGGAGAAAAGAGAAGATAGTGTGAAAATAAATGAAGACCTCGCACCTCTATTTATGAAGATTAGAATATGGGAAAAGAAAGCAAAAGTTCTTCACTTTTTTTTTTATCACAAAATCCAATAAGGTTGTCCCCACTTCTTATAGATCCAATAAGTTTCAAAAATTATAATAATCTTCATATCTTGTGAATTCTAACAAAAATAGACCTACTCTAACTAAAATCAACTAAAACACTTGATGTGTCCAAATATAAAATAATCAAAAACTAAATCCAAAAATATGATAAAAGATAACCCGATTGTCGCGTCCCTCCGATCTAACGGTCTGGATCACTTCATAAAGCAACTCATGTACATCTTCCCAGTGTAGAGTCTTTCATATGCTCGCACATACACATGGGTCTTTAGCATAATCACGAATACTTGCCTAGACACAGGGAAATTGGTGTGGCTCATCTCCTCCTCTAACACGTATGTAAGGGTGTACGTAATGTGATGTCCTCATCGGGGTCTTATCTTATGTTGTAATCCAAGATGCAATAAAAACAGATGCTTGGTTATGTGATTTGCGATTAACAAAATGTTGCAACAAAAGATACTGGTTTTATGATTAGCAAGTAATCAGCGATGAGCAGTCTGTTGTGAGGTCAGGGATAGAGTGGTCCGTTTGTGATGACCATTTGTCAATTACTGTTGAGATTACCCCCAGCGGCTTGGGATGGTTTTGTAGCACTCCAACAACCATCCAATCTTGGGCCATTAAAAAGGAACCCAATCCAACGGTTAAATTTCCGATGTACGCTATTGCTATTGGATCTGCGTGTAGTCTAGCCTGCCTCGTAATCCAAACGCTCCACATAACGTAGCCTCTGCCCTAGATTGAGCCTATCCCTTCATAAGATTCATCTACAGAACCGAACCACATGTTTATATGGACTGTTGACTGTTTTTTATCTCAACCGTCAATTTTTTTCATTTACTTGTTGAAAATAGACTGTTGATCATTTCCCATCTCAACCATGATTTCAATGTAATTTTTGTCTTACAGATCACCTACGTTGAGTCCCACTTTTTGAACGGTTGCGATTTCTCTACATGCATGCCACGTGTACCCGGGCCGCGTGCATGCCTACGGATGGTCATATTATCAAGATGCATTTCTCCTTTGAAGGATGTTACTTCCCTCCGTATTGACAAATATCGTTCTCGGCTATTTCTCGGACACAAAATTTCTCGGGAGATTTTCAAATTTTGGGGTTTTTCGGAATATCATGGGGAAAATATCGATGAAATAAAATATTTATTGTGAATTATTAAATAATCGAAAATTTAAATAAATGTTTATATTGAAAACTCCTTAATGTTTTTACTATTTTTCGAGTTAATATCGCGATAATATATTATGGTGATTTTTTGCTATATTATCGAGATATTTTTAAAATCTCGGCGATATTTGTTGCACTCTCCCCTCACAGCGTTCCCCACTAATTCCATGGGGCTTTGAATTTGAATCCCTCTCCCTGCCTCCCAAACATGCCCATCTCCTGCCCAAAATCACATCAAACTTCCATTAAATTACCATTATTGCCATTGTTATGTTGAGAAGATCTCCCTCTCTTTCTTCGATTCCATCCTTTTCTTTTCTCAAATCCACCCAAAAAATCTCCAAATGGATTCACAGTCTCTCTCTCCTAAATCCCCAAAAGCAGCATCACTGCAAAAATACCACTTGTTATAAAGAGGCAAGAATATCTGATATCTTAGAAATAGTGGGCCCTTTGGACCACCTTACCCCTCCTAAGTACCCCTATTTCCATGTGGGTCTTTTGAGAAAATGCATCAAATCCAATGATTTTTTTACGGGTAGGTTGGTCCATGTTCATTTGATGAAATTGGGATTAGATTCAGATTGTATGATTTCAAATGTGTTGTTGGATATGTATGTTAAAGTGGGGTCTTTGGGTGAATCCATCCAACTGTTTGATGAAATGCCTGAGAGAGATTTGGTATCTTGGTGTACTTTAATTTCTGGACATGTTAGCTATGGTTTTGATTTTGAAGCACTCGGGTGGTTCAAGAGTATGCAGGAGGATGGGTTGAAGCCGAACGAGTTTGTTATTGCATCCATTCTGAAGGCATGTTCAGGTTCTGGGGTTGTAGAACTTGGCATCCAAATTCATGGGTTGAGTATGAAAAATGGGTTCTGTTTTGATGAGTTTGTAGAGATTGGGATGCTCGATATGTATGCGAAATGTGGGTTTTTATCTGAAGCGCATAAACTGTTTAATGAAATGGTGGTAAAGAATTCCATCTATTGGAATGTATTGATTTCAGGGTATTCACGAAATAGGTCTTTTCGGGAGGCGGTGGGGCTTTGCCGAGTGATGTGTCGTACGGGTTTGGTGATGGATTTGGTGACAATGAGACTAGTCATGAGTGCAGGAACTGCTCTAGAGTCTTTAGACTTTTGTAAAAATCTTCATGTTTATTCAATTAAAATTGGGTTGGACGTTGATAATGTTGTGTTGGCGGAGCTGCTACGAACAGTGGCTAAGCTTGGGGATGTAATCTATATGCACAAGCTTTTCAATACCATTAGAAAACCCGACGCAGCTTTGTTTTCTATAATTATATCCGGATGTCATCTACATGGTCAGAGAGAAGAAGCTTTGAAACTTGCGGAACAACTTCTAGTTTCTGGTTTGGGGTTGAGTCAAGGAGCTCTAGTCGGTATCCTCAATTTGTGTTTATATGAAGAAGAGGGTGCACAAATCCATGCTTGTATCCTGAAAAATGGTTTTGAGCCGCATCTTTCTATCGGCAATGCTTTGATGTCCATGTACATACGATGCGGAAAAATGGAGGATGCGAATGTAACATTTCTTAAGATGTCAGTACATGATCTAGTTTCTTGGACTACTATTATGGCCGGCCATGTTCAGAACTTGCAATACGGAGAAGCACTTGAGCTGTTCCGTGCTTTTAGAAAAACAGGAATGGTTTTTGATCGGTATACTGTGGCCACTGTGATCAATGCCTGCACAGGTCTTCAGGCTATTGATCAAGGCAAGCAGATCCATGCTTTGGCTTTGAAACTCGGGATTGAATTCTGTGACTTTCTGATGACATCTCTTCTTCATATGTATGCAAAATGCAGGTGGATTGAAGACGCAGCTGTATTGTTCTCCTCAATGTCAGCCCCTCATAGTTTGGTTTCAATAAATGTCATGCTTGCCGGGTATTGCTGGAATTTGCATGCTTGGAAGGCTCTGGAGCTCTTTGGTAAGGAGTACCAAATGGGGCTAGTGCCTGATCAGTTCAGCTTTTGTACTGTGCTTGGTGCATGTGCTGATCTGAGGTCCATTGAGATGGGTGAGCAGATCCATTCTCGTATCACCAAGAGTGGTTTTGGATTTTCTGACATTGTTGTCGGAAATGCAATTACAAACCTCTATGTTAAATGTGGAAGCTTAGATAGTGCTAAGAGATCTTTTTCTGTCTTGAAAAGACGGGATGCGAATTCATATGCTATATTAATATCGGGTTATCTTCTGAATAAAAATAGCCAAGAGGCTTTGAGATTGTTCTGTCAGATGCATCGAAGTGGGGTGCATTCAAATCCAGTTGTTTTTGCTGTTATTCTTAGAGGCTGTGCTGATTTAGCAGCTATCAGTCCAGGGAAACAAATACATGCCTTGGTTTTAAAGATGGGTATGATTTTAAATATTTATATAGGCAACACAATGGTAAGCATGTATGCTAAATCTTCATACATGGATGAAGCAAGGAAAATTTTTGATGAGATGTTAATACGAGATGATGTATTGTGGAATGCCATGATCACCGGATATTCACAGGTTGGAAGCAGAGATGGGGCATTCGAGCTGTTTGAATTGATGAAGCAGGAGGAAGTGAATCGAGATTATTTCAGTTATGTGGGTATTTTAAGCGCCTGTGCAGGTTCTGCCGCTCTGATGCAGGGGATGTGCATTCATGCCCATATAGTTCGGAGTGGACTTGAATCTGATGTCTCTGTAGGAAATTCTCTGGTAGATATGTATGCCAAATGTGGGAGCATAAGAGACTCTTCAAAAGTTTTTGACACAATGGTGATACGAGATGTAGTGTCATGGAATGCCATGGTGTCTGGCTATGCACAACATGGATGTGCAAACGAGGCATTGGAATTGTTTGAGCAGATGCAGAGAGAAGGAATACAGCCAGACCATATCACATACATTGCTGTTCTTTCAGCTTGTAGTCATGTTGGTTTGGTTGACAAAGGGATTCTCCATTTCAAGTCAATGACAGAAGATCATGGAGTGGTGGCAATGGAAGAGCATTATGCCTGCATGGTTGATATTCTTGGCCGGGCTGGGCGATTGGATGAAGCTAACGGATTTATTAATAAAATGCCAGTTGAGCCCAGTGGGTTGATGTGGAGAACTTTGTTGGCTGCTTGCAAAAGCCACGGAAATGTGGAGTTGGGAGCAAAGGCAGCATGGAAGATTCTTGACGGGGAGACGGATGATTCTGCAGCCCATGTTTTGCTGTCGAATATATATGCTATGTATGGGAGATGGGTCGATGTGGAGATGGTTAGGAATGGGATGCGAGGTAAGGGAGTGAAGAAAGACCCTGGTTGTAGCTGGATAGAGATAAAAGATGGAATGGAGGTTTTTCTTGTTGGGGGAGGGAGAAGTGGAAATCCTTCACAAATTATGATGCAATCTAAGAAGCCTCCGCTTTCTTTTGATTTACATCCCAGAGTCTGGGGATAGGGCTGTTTGGGCTGTTGTATCAGTCAGAAGTTCAGACTGTTCCCTGCAAGACTAATTGCTTGCAATTGCAAATTGGCCATTACATTGCAAGTCCAACAGATTACATGAATGGAAAAACAGGTTAGTAATGATTGGTCTGAGTCAATGTTACAAGGATAAAACATTTGTGAAAAAAAAGAAGATGCAATGTCCAACACACCCCAATCACTATCAGTGGAACTAAAACTATTCTAGCATTTTAGCAACATTTATATACAAGAAATTGTAATATCCTCAGCTGAAGGATATGCTTTGTTCCTTAGCCTTGTCTCCCATTGATCCACATCGTAGTTCTGATGGGGCCCACATTGATGGTCCGTTGCCCAAAAATCTCCTTGATTGGAAGATTCTAGCTATTTAATCTTTGGCTTTCTCCAAGTAATATATGAAGGAGATCTTTGAGGCATGGTCCGTCCATGTTGGGGGCCATTAGATCGATAGTTTGGATGAGAGACCTGTGTGTCCCCCGACTTGTAGGTTTCAGGGTTTGAGAATACAGACCTTGCTGCTGAGGATCATACATGTTCTTGTCATATGTTATAATTCTAATATTTCTAGTTGAGTGGATACGTTTTATGTATCTTATGCATTTACCCAAAAAAAAAAAAACTTCATAACTTAGATCTTTTTATTATTCAGGGGCTCATGCTTTCGAGGACCTCCAGTGTTTGACACTTCCAATCTGTCTATCCAAATTATGTAAGTTTGATTAAATTGATTGGAATTCCTTCTCAATTTTGTGACTAAGACTATGGTGTCTCTTCAGTGCTTGTTCCATTATTCGTAAATAATTCATACCCATTATTTTTAATTTTCTTGTCAAATGCAGGTCATCTACAATGTTTTCCCACTGTGCATATACGATTGGATGAGTTTACTACACCTAAACATGGGAATGATGTATTGTACTACCAGAAGTCTTGGACTAGAAGTTTGTCAGAGCTGTAAGCTTTACATGCCTTTATGTTCAAGGAATGAAGGAACTAATTAGCAAGGTACTAATATTCTTGCCTGTGGATATTACAGGGCAAAGAAGCAAATGATAGAAGGGAATGTATTTGTTAGATGAAGCCAACTGGCTATGCTTGAAATGATGTATCTTCAGCTAGAAAATTTCACATCCAGTTCCTAAAGATGTCAAACAACTCAATCATGAGGATGGACAGCCAATATAGAATTCACATCCAGGTAAGACAAATGTAGCGATGAAGGCGTAGGCTTTGTGTGTTCATCGAACTGTTGCTAATAGCACGATCTTCACCATAGGTTTGCTCCCTATAGGTGAGGGTTCGATTCCCCTCCTTGGCTTTACCCGATGCACATGGTTGTGGCTGATTGCATGTATCTGCAGGGATTAGTCTCACTTCAAAAAAAGTGGTGGGGACACCCTGTGTCTTCAAAATTAAAAAATATAAATATAAATATAAAAAAAAAGCATGATCATCTTCACTAACTAATCAAAGTGCTGTTTTATCATATGCATTTATATGCATCTTTTTCTTACGATGAATGATATTCTCTCCATATTTTTTCGCTAAACATAATTACCCATTTTAAACCGTGGCACAAAATGACATTGTTGTAGTACTTACATTCATGGCATGTGTCTTTAGCAAAGATTTGCTGAGCCCAAATGCCTGTAGATCCCTGCGAATCTACAGACAATCACACTTGCCAACATGAGACACATGTGCAAGATCGAGCCTTCCATCAGGTGGACCACACTGATTAGATCTTCTTGCTAAAAATACAGGTGGTTTCACTCAGATGGCCCAGAATGTACAAAACAAATGGACTGGTAAAGTAATTTTCTTGGCCCTCCCAAGAAGTGAAATGGCCTGACCTGTAGGCCAGAACATCTCAAAAGTGTAGCCCTCCTGATGGAAAGATGAGATTGCACACATGCACTGTATTGGCACATTTGCTTGCATTTGGAGATAGGCAAGGCTTCACGTGTGTGGCTTAGCAAACTCCCTTTCCCACAAGTGTTTTTCCTTTCTTAAGAAATATTTGTTAAGAACTTGTACGTATGAAAGTTATCAATGTAATTTTTACCAATGTATGGAAATGATTCTAAAGCACATTTTCTCACAGTAGAAAATTCTTTAATTTCTTTTAATTCCTGCGCATGCACCTGCACCACTATAACCACCAATTCTTCCAAGTACGTAACTTTGTCATGTATTCATGTATAGTGTGTGTGTGTGTGTGCGCGCGTGCGTGCGCGCGGGCGGGCGGGCATGTGTCCCACACCTTAACTTTGATCCATACAGCTCTGTCTCCCCCTACCTTAACTTTGATCCGTACACCTGCACCACTGTAACCCACCAATTCTGCCAAGTACGTAACTTTGTGCATGTGTGCGCAACGACCACAATTTGTGGATAGTAAGAAATTAGAATCCCTTAAACACATGAAGGCTTTCCGCACATGCATAAGCCTTTGAATATTCTCCTCCCCCACCATAACTTTGATCCATTCGCACCTTCCTTGCACCCAATGCAGCGACCACATTTTCCCAAACAAGCATTCAGTTGAAACCACCATCCTATTTATAAAACCTTACTGTTGGCTTCCATACTATAGTTGCATGAAGCATGAAGCAAAGCGGCAACAAGTTCAGGTGCAGGAGCAGGGAAGTGTCTATTTCAAAATGTAACCATGTCTAAATAAGTAGGAAGTGGGAGCAAAGTGAGAGTCCAAAGCATGATTCGAAGGAGCAATACTTATTTAGAAGGATTGTGCAGCTGAGTTCCATCTAAAATTCTTTTGGTCATCCAAGGTTCATCACTTTATAGATGCTTGGGAATATTGAGAAGAGTCCATGTTTGGGCAATATTAGAAAATTCTCACCAACTTTGAATTTTCTAGTGGGTATTTCCCTTCTAAAGATATCCATGAGTAACTATCCCATGTTAATCCAATGGCCAGAACTTGTCACGTACTCCTATTCACATTCAGTCCACAAGCCATCTATACAGATTCCAGACCAACCAATCAACGGGCAACTTTTAGGATCAGTCTTCATGTAAAAGTCATGTTGATCTGATGTTCTAAGTTTGAACCCTTCTCTTGTATGTTAGCAAATGCTTCTATCAAGTGTCCACAAAATTACATTTCTAGCACAGCAGGATCATTTTGTTGACGAAGGATATGAAATATCCCATCCTTTTAAAGGTTCAGGATGATAACATGTGCATCGATGGGTCTATTTGAGTGGCTTTTAAACCGAGTCGCAGTGTATGATTTATGCACAGGATAGTACTTACATAACGAAATGGTCAAGGGTTCTCCGCTTCTGTTTCTTTCCTCAATTTCATCAGTTTTATATTCTATTTTTGTTCTCATGCGAGTACTCAATGCATGTATACTGATGATTCATGTATGCAGGGTCTTGTGCCATGTGGAGGTTTATTTTGGGATCTCGGTGTAATATTAGGGGAAGCATCCAATGGACGGGTTAGATGGAACTCACACATTACAGTGGACCCCACATAGATGGAATGCAGAGTAATTACCATTGGTTCAAACGTACGTGATCGTTTTCCCCATGTATGTATACAAACCTAGAGATACATGCATGTATTGTTAGAAGCCTTCAAACATATGTAACTCCTCACATGCAAAAGCCTTTGAAATATGGGATAATTGTAAATGTCTCCCCTCTAGTTTCCGACAATTGTAATCACTTCCACTCTGGTTTGGATTATTGCAGGTACCACTTCTCTACTAGATAGGTTAGAAAATTTCCACCAAATGACAAAAATAACCTTGTCTTAGAAGTTTTCTGCCTGCATGTAGGGCCCACTGTTAAGTATAAGTGGTATCCAACCCATCCAACAGGGTCCCTTCACCATAAATATTGGACACCAAAGAAATCAAGCTAATCCAATGATTGGATGGGCCACACCCTCCAAATAACATCCAAATTTGACATGGTGGAGCAGCCAATGGTTGAATCAGCCTGATTTTGGGGAGTTTCCTATTTTCATGGTAGAGTGACCACGTTAAACATGGATTACACAGTTATATTAGACACACATGCCTACAACTAGTTTCCTTTGAGAGGCATAAAATGGTCAATTTTTTCAAAGATAACAACGCTAATAGACCGCGCATGGGGAATCTGTAAACCAAGGGGGAGAGGTATTTGCAATGATCCAAACTAGAGTGGAGGTGTTTGCAATTGTCAAAAACCAGAGGGGAGGTGCTTAAAGTTATCCCTTGAATTATTCTGTCCCCCCAACACAACTTCCAATCTATCCACACCGTCCATGCCTTCCTTTTCCTTGCAACTTATTTGGGTATTTGACACGTGTCGTACATGTGACCCACGTGTGAAATACGCAAATACAACTCAAACCAACCACCTCATTTACTCCAACAAGTATTAGTTGAAACCACCATTCTATTTATAAAACCTTACAGATGTCTTCCATGCAAAATTCTTTTGGTCATCCAAGGCTCATGATTTCAAAGATGCTTGGGAATATTGAAAAAGCCCCTGTTTGGATAATATTAGAAGATTCTGGTATCTCTGAGTAGAGTAATGATCACATGTTAATCTATACACCCCCAATTCACATTAGGTTCGCAAGACCATCTATCCAGACTGACCAATTGATGGGCCACCTGTAGGGTCTGTAGGGTCGGCCATGGTGTAAAATTTGGGCTGCGTTGATGTTGTTACCCATCCAGTCAATTGAATCCTCTTGGATGGTAGCAAAAGATGCAAGCAAGGGTGCACAAAATGCCATTTTTAGGACAAATGGGATCATTTAATTAGAAAGGGTAGGGGGTATCACACCATTTGAATGATTCTGGATGATTGCATGGGGACCCACAGGACTGTTTGCATGACTTTTACCTGGGGTTTCAGTGTATGGTTTGTGCACGTAGGACAGGAATTGTCTACAACACGTTTTACACAGGTACATACAACATGCAATTTTGTGGGCCCACCATGTTGTATGTGTGACATCCACTCCATCCATACGGTGATGACGCAGGGATGAACGTGATGAAGTCAATCACCGTCTTCCTCAAGGATAACTACTTCGAATCAACGAAGCTTCTCTGGACTCCTCACAGAGACTTCTTGAATCCACGAGGAAAATTCATAAACTGATTGATAATTGAAATAACGATTCTACGGCCCTTTAAATAGGGATACCAAGCCTTGGAAGAAGTTTCGGAATTAAACTACAACTAAAACTCCCTAAAATTCGTACCTTACTATAAATAGTAAATTATTTATAGTGTCCTATTTGACTTGACCACATTTTTCTCCGAATTATTCTAAGCACTTTTCATGTTGGACACAACTCCTAAAGCCCAATGGATGAAGAGTTGCAATCAAACCAAAACTTACTAAAAATAGTAAAAACGGAAATAAACATGGAATTCAACCATCGATCTGATGGAATCTCGCAAATTCAGCTTGGGCGACCTGGCATAGCCGGTTGGTTGGTGAAAGTAGTTCGTCCTACCCCAAAATCATTTATTGCAAGTCAAGTAACTCATTCCAGTTTGCGAGATATGCCTGTTTTAAGGTTCTGATGCTCTTGATGACTTCTACCTCCTATCGGGCCTTCTCTGGTCTATCATGGACATGAAAGTGTCCGCGACCCACTCTACATCAGGTGACAACCCTCAAAATTCACTGTAAGTCCGAAATCAGCCTGATAGAAAACCTAAATGGACCACATTACTGAGAACAGTGTAAAACTATGCCTAAAACCTCTAATTTCATGTGGTGGCACCTGCTTGAGTTTTGGATCAGGTTGATTTTTGTACTTTTCCTTCATCATGATGGTTCGCAGCTGATGAACAGATTCGATGAAAAATACACACCATGGTGGACCCACACACAAACTTGCGGTTAACATCCCATACCCATTGTTCCCAGTGTAGCCCACCTGAGTTGTAGATCCCGATTTTTTCAGGCCTCAGGATCTATCATCAAGGGGCGAACTAGATGAACGGAGTGGATGTCCCACAGAAAACACGGTGGCCCACATAGTTTTACTGCTGCACACAGGCCACCTAAACCAGCTGTTGCAGAGGATACCATTCCATATGATCATAGTTGCACAACGAAATGATCAAGTCATGTACCACGTGGATCCCACGTGGCATCGGAGCACACGTGGGATCATCTATGGGAATCGGCCGCATGCATATGTTGGGGGTGCATGTACAATGAACGTGTGAATAACTGCATGTATTCTCTTTCTTTTTCCTTTTATAGCATGTGATTTGGCTCTTCTATTGTATAAATTGGTGATGAGGCTTTCTCTTGCTGTCCAAGTGAGAGAGTTGTGGGGTGTGAAGATGGAGGGAAATGGTGTGAAGATTGCAGTGGTTGTGAGTCTAATGTTGGTGCTGATGGCAGGACAGGCAATGGCCTCAGCTAAGAGCTGTTATAAGCAATGCTATCACAACTGCAGGGCCGGTGGTGGGTCGAAGTTTGTATGTGGCTTGCGTTGTTTTCTTAAGTGCTATGATCAATCTGAATCAAAAGACCATTTCTACTGTCGCCTTGGGTGTGCTTCATCCTCATGCAGCCATCTTGATCCTGGTTACTCCCTCTCTCTCAATATGCTTTTATAGCTTTTAATAATTTCTCTAATATAAATTATGAGGTATTATACACTGCCCTTGTGGAGAGCATGTATACTACTGCTGTTTTCAGTTTGTACAAGTGGGCTCCATGGTTTTATGATTCAGTGATCTGCAACATTGATATGGTGGAAGATCCTATACATAGAATATTTGGCCTTTTCTTGGTTGAATGGGAAATGTTGTTGCATCTTCTTTTTTGGCCACCTATGAAAAAGTTTAGGACTTTTGTATCACAAACCTCTCAAAGTGTGACCCATAACATCAACAGTTCTGGATCAATGAATAATGGGGGATTCTCTACGCGTGGTCCATCCAGATTGTTGATTCCCCCCATATCAATGCCTTGGCTCGCAAAATCATGGGCCTCATTACAAAACTGAAATCCCTATGTATATTATATGACTTTCTCATGAATTATTTAGGCACGGCGAAGGTTGAGTTTCATGCTCACATGTGGAATTAGTAAATCTCTAATGAATAATGGGTGGGCCAGTGCCCAAATTTTGTGGCAGTCAGGCAGTTTCTTTCCATTGAATTTATAGACTTCTCCTAACCATTGCTCTAAACCATTTTAGACCCATTCAAAAACTGGCATTTAAAGAAATAATCACTGCCATATAAAATGATCTTGACTTAATTTATAGTATCATGATATTTTATATTCTCCAACGAGTACAATTTTTTTCCCGGCATCATCTGATGGTTTTCAAGCAATGTTCATTGCAGATAAGGCTGATGTGGAAGGCTGCTTGGAATCATGCTCTGAGACTTGCAGCAAGAAGACCTGATAATCCATGCTAGTGGAATTTGGATATTGTAAGCTTGTTGAATAAAGAAGAAATGGGCATGAATCTTTGTATTTTATAGTTATATATAATAAAAACAAGCTTCTTTTGTGTGCCTTTGAAGCATTAGGCCATGCACATCAGCAAATGTACTGTTTATGGACAAGAAAATTCAGTGGACCATGGTTCAATGATCAACTTGTTGATCCAGTAATCCTCACACCATAGATTAGCTGTACCCTAAAAGTTTCAGGGACAGAGAATCCCAACCCTACGTTGGCAGTGAAGAGAAAATGGGGGAAATGCCAAATATCCAAGTAGGGTTGTGAATGGGTGATGTAGAGCGGGTCGCGGACAATTACATGGCAAAGATGGATCAGAAAAGGCCCGGTCGGCGAAAGAAGTGATCTGGACCATCAGACCTTAAATCAGGCGTATCTCACAATCCGGGATGAGTTAGCCGACGAAAAATATATGATTTTGGGGTAGAGCGAGCTACTTTAGCTAACCAACCCAGCTACGCCAACGCTTCAATTGCAGAAACCCCTGATTTGATGGTTGTTTCCTGTTTCAATTTCGTTTTTACTATAAATAGTAAGTTTTAGTTTGTTTATAACTCTTCATCCGTCGGGCTTTAGGAGTTGCGTCCAACGTGAAAAGAGCTTAGAATAATTAGGGGAACGGTTTGGTGAAGCCAAATAGGACACTTACTATTTTTGGCCGAAAACCTTATACACTAGTAGACATCACGACTGCCTATAAATAGTAAGTTTACTATTTATAGTAAGTCGCGAATTCTAGGAGTCCTAGTTGTAGTTTGATTCTGATTTCTTTCCCATTGCTTAGTACCCTTATTTAAAGGGTTGTGAACTCGTTTTTATGGATTTATTAATCTATTTAGAATTTATTTCTATTTTCTGCTCTCTTTTCTCGTGGATTCGAGAAAGTCTCTGTGAGGAGTCCAGAGAAGTTCCGTGGATTCGGAATAATTATCCTCTTGAGGAAGACGGTGCTCGACCTCACGTCCTCCCCTGCGTCAATGGGTGGGTAGGGTTTGGGTCTTAACTGGGTCCAGGTCTAGCACTAGAAGACCCAGACCCATATACGATCGTGTTCAGGTACCCGTTGGGTACCCATCAGGTCTTGGGATCTAGTTTTCGAGTTAGGTTAGGGACAAATAAGAGCATTTACGTGGTTGGGCCCACCGGATGGATGGATTAGATTGCACGTGCATGTACCACTTTGACAAGTGATTGTGTGTAAATGGGCTCTCTTGCATGCATGTGGCCTTAGAAACCTCGTCTTATTGCTAGAATCATTAATATGTATTAAATATATAAAATTGTACTGATAAAAGCAACTGGACCCGAATAGACCCGACCTGGCCTGACTAAACCGGTTCCGTCACTTGAACACGACCTAAACCCGACAATATCCGATTTTTACCTCGGTCCACATGTATAACATGTACCCCAATCACCACCGTTCGATCATGACTTGGCACTGATAATTAGTGGAGCCCACCGACCTGCCTTTACCTTGATGAAGAGGTGGCCCACCCTCAAAATTCCACCTGGTCATGATCGAACATAAGTTACTATAACATGGCTGTGAATGTTCACTATAATATGAGCTAGTTAATGCAAATGAGAGTGGTTTGCAAGATCCAAGCCGTTCATATGATTGGTTTCTGCCCTAACTACAGTGGGTCCCACGAATTTTACCGTTTGATTTGAGTTGCTTGTGTATACACCAAGTGCACAATTTCTTGGTCAACAGATGGCTCAGATTAGCATGCATGCATCTGATGGATGGTTGTAGCACCCTAGTAAAGCCCGTTTCTTGGATTTCAACCATTCCCCAGAATAGGAAAGCATAAATATATAGATATCGAGACGGATGGTCCAGATCACACCATCCACCTGTCACTATTATTCCCAGGGAAACCCATGTTGCCCCACCTTGCGCCATTCTACGCCTAGAAGCATAATCCTGCAATCTTGACGGCTCGTTTGGTGGATCCATTTCGAATAGGCTATGATACAAAAATCATAGAAAATACCCTCCTCATACCCTTCAAAATATTCTACTATTGATTTATCACAACCGCACGTGATCCACCACTGCAGATTGTATTTGATCGATCCACGTCCAGATCTCAGCCCAATTTACAATTAGATCGGAATCGGATCCAATTAGAAGCCCCGACGGGTCCGCTACCCAAATATAAGAATCTTACAAAAGGCATGTTTCCGGTATGGATCGAAATCCAGCAGAACATATCTAAGCCGTTATCAGGTTGGCTAGCCAGCTCAGTTTATTTCCCGGGAACGTCAAGCAACTGTTTGGTCTGGAGTAATACTATCATGGACTAACGACCACTTCCGAGTCAGATGACGTGACTCGGACCCAGTTCGGCACCACAACTCCGCATTGAGAAATGAGAAAATTCAAATGAACACAAATACTCTATTTTTTAATGCTTTGACAGTGAGTACCGGCCAACGCACCAAAAGTTCCAGAGCTGTTGAAGAAGCAATGAAATATCCCTTCATCTGAGCCCTCTCAGGCAAACCAACCAAGATCTCACCGTGAGCTACCCCGACATCTCACAGGTCCTACAGTGGGACCCACCCGTAGCCATCTGCATCTCATAGACCCCACCTTCGTGGGTCACCGCACCAGTGTGGAGATGCGCATGCATCATAGACTGGAGTGGGGTATGTGAGATGCAGAATGGCTACGAGGTGGGTCCATCTGTGGGACTTTGAGATAGGGGTAGCTCACGGGGAGATCTTGGTCGGTTTGCTTAGTTGGCCGGTACTCACTGCATCAGTTTTCCATTGTATTTTTCCTCATACTATGTTTAGGCTAAGCAAATACACCCAAAACAAATCATTGCATGTTCGACAAAAACAAGCAAAATGAAAAATAAAAAATCGTAGGCCCATTTGGATGCAACATCTCAATAGGCTTTTGGGGGATGCAATGCCAATTTGATCCAAACAGCAGTTGCTGTGGTGCTTTTGGATGCACTTCGCAAACCCCCTCAACTCCTCTCCCACTGAACAAAATGGGTGCCACCACAAAAACTAATCCCGAGACAGAAATTGCAGGCTTGAAATCCCCCCTTTCAGAAACCCCTTTTGAGTAAATGTGTCCAAAAGGTACTCTAGTCAAAGGTGTGTATTTTCTCATTGCAGTTTATGGACGGGAAGCAACAGAACTGATCACCTACAACCCATTGCAAGCAAGATCACCCTTCACAAGGAATACTGCAGCATTCACCCTTTTGGCCCAAACAGCCACTTTAGGTGAAGTTCAATTCTCAAAAACAAAAAATTGTACCGATATAAAGGGAGACCAACTTTTAGCTATTCATACCGAACTTCCCTGTTCTTGACTTTTAGTTTGCATGTGGGGCCCATGGTGTTCTATACAAGCCATTGACTAGACAGTCCCCATCATGGATGGACCATTCCCAGAATATCCTCTCAATTGGTCAAAAGCCCTAACCTTCCCACTACTTGCATGCAAATACATGGCTAACACACAAACAAACCACATTCAATGGACGAATGACCAGAGATTTGATAGCTAGGAACTTTCAATTTGGGAAATTTTCGGGGAATGGTCCATCCATGATGGACGTTGTCAGATCAATGGCTTGGATAGAGCAACTATGGGCCCCACATCTAAAAACTAAGTTCTTCCCTGTTCAGAACCAAAAGAGAATTGAATAGAGAACTAGCCCTCATATAAAGGTTATATCATCTACTGAATGCTTTCTCAAAAAAAAAAAAAAGAAAGAAAGAAAGAATTAAAAGAATTTAAAAAAAAAAAAAAAAAAGATAAAAACATTTCAAAATTCAAATCTGCAAGTGTATTCCACAATCTTACAATAGCAAGGAGTCCGGGTACAGACATCCATGAAAACATATTACACTCACTAATTCTCTGCCATTTTGCAGCCGCGAACAAACAATGTAGTTCAAGCCCCCAACAGATTTTTAAAACGAAAAAAGGACGAAAGAACAAAAAAAAACAAAAAAGAAGCGGATGAAATGCCATTAGGTGCATTAGGATCTTGCATATCTAAGATGCTTGCTATGGCTAATGAACTTGAAAAGACGAACATTCTATCAAAGACTAGATATAAAAAGAGGTGTTACATATATTATCTAAAGCTCAGCTATCGAGTAATGAGTAATGAGACAACGACAAATGACAATAAAAAGACGAGTTAACAGCAAGTACCCGATTTGAGACTTCCAATCAAACTGTTCTTTTTTCAAATCCGCACTCTCCATTGTTTCAGTCATCATGGGCCTTTGGAGAATTCTCAGGTGTCTTCAAACCATCATCCTTTTTCCCCTTGTGTGCCGTGACAGCCCCCCGGAACTCATCTGCAATCGATCCATCCCTAAATTTCAAGGCGAACGTGGTGAGCCCATGCTTTCCTTCACCACTGGCGCTATTCACACAAGCAAACGTGATGCCCTTTTTATCCATATTTGTCAGTTTCATGTCCGGGTAAAGGCTCGCATTCAAGATCAGCCGATAGTTACCCCGGGCCCTCATCACGAGCCTGGCTTTTTCTGCACCTGCTGTAGAAATATTCACTTTCAGCTCACCCTTCCCACGCTCCTTCCACCCTCCATCAAGATACTCAAACAATATGGCATCCGCAGTAAAAACCGCTTTTTCATTCTCTTCGCCCGTCTCAACAGGCACTTCCTGCATGGACGGCAGGCTGCTTCCTTCACTCTTCGTTTTATCTGATCCCATAGAGGAGCCAAAGAGTTGCAAGGACGAACGTCCATTGTTGGAGCTCCCAATACCAAATGAAGGGAAAGAGGTGTTATCATTCTTTAGCCCAAAAGCAGACCCGTCTTTTGGAATTGACCCAAATGAAAATGACGAACTGGAGAACCCAGTTCCTGCAAGACCTGTGAAGGCATTCTGGCTGCTAGACAGCTGTTGGAATGAACTCAATGGAGCAGATGCCACAGGTGTATCGTCTTCCTTACCTTCATTCTCATTTTCTTCTTTTGTGTCGCCTTCCTCAGCTTTGGTAGGCTCGTTGCCAGAAAGGTTTTTCTCTTTATCGGCCACATTTCCATCCAGCTGTCCATTAGTTTCATTTTTCTTAGCATTCTCATCTGTACCATTTGCTTCATTTAGAGCAGCTCCCTCTTTGGTTTCTTTGTCCACATCATTGTTTTCCGACGTTGCAGTGCTATCTACCTCTTCCGAAGTGGCTTTGTCACCATCACCATCGGATTGAGGTGGTGCAATGGTTGTGGTAGTTGGTTTTGCAGCCGGTTCAGTGGAAGGAACCAAACGGATCCCAGCAAAAGGATTAGAGGAGGTGGTTGAGGGGGGCTGGGTTCGACGCACCTTAACAATCCTTCTAGTTGCCAACACGTCCTCACTAGCTCTCTGGAAAGTCCCAGTCTCTTCTTCGGGAGCATCATCATCAAGGCCAGGGTTGTCCCGACTGAGTTCCCTCCCAGCAACCCTCTTTTTAGAAGACGGGACAGCATTTTCTGCATCCCCCATTGAGAACTGAATTGCGGGTATCGCAGCTGAAATCTACTGCGCTCTTAACAGGTTGACGCAACCAGAATGAGATCCCTGTGCCTGCATGAGAAATCATCACTGAATCACATGACTGTGATATAAATACGAAACAGAAACAAACAACCAAGCAATCAACGTTGAAGGATCTAAAAGGGCAAGAGAAGGGGAAGGCCCAAAATAATGTTTTTTGTATTGTTATCGCGTATGTACCATACCCTTGGGGTATGGATACATATTGGTTATCGCATGGAATATATCGGTTGTATCGTGTAATGTATCACTATTGTTGGGAAATATTAGGAAATTGATTAAATTTTTCATTGAAACTTTAAGAATTGTTAAAAAAGACACCAATACACACTTAGAAATCATAACATTACAAAAGACAAGTGCACATAATAGATTTCCTTCATATGGGGTCCTAATCTATGCACTGTCTGACTGAACTGATGCAAGCATATTCAAAGTCTATTCATATAATTAATAAATGTAAGAACTAAGAAAACATATATGGAAACACAAGCAATACATTTAAAAGCAGAAGAGGAATCACTAGATCAAGTTACATACGTGTTTGATTTTGTGTTTGGACACAGATTGCGACCGATTTGCGAGAAATTGGGAAGTTCCGATTTTTCCCAATTTTCCACAACTCAACCCATCTCCCCAAAATCTTGAAACTGAAGCTTCAAATCAATGAATTTTCATACAAAACATGAAGAATTGTGTATTTGCAACCATTTGACACTAATTTAGCATGATTTATAACAAAAAAAGGATAAAAATACTCACTGGATCAAACAAGTAGGATATATCGGTACTACCTATACGTTTCGTATTGCACAGGTGGGATACAAGTTGTATTGGCCGATAGTCAATACTGAAAACATTGGCCCAAAAGTACCTGGCGGAGGTAGCAAGAAAAGACCGGAGAACCTATGATTTAACTGAGGATATGGTCCACAAAAGTGGGATGGCATACATAACAGGATTCATGTAACTGACCCCAAATAGTTGGCGTAAGGCTTTGATGATGATGATGATGATGATGATGACGACACAACCCAACTAATGGAGAATAAAAGAATAAATTACCCCTAAGAACAAATAAAAAATTAAGAATACAATCTAAGTGTCCAACACTGAATGGTAACCAAAACTAGAATGTAAAGTGTCTAAGACAACATTGGTAGCTACTTTCCTACTCAGACAATTAATGCAAAAAAGTGTGTGTGTGTGTGTGTGTGTGTGTAAGAAGACTGATATTACAATCAATTGCCTCTTGAGTAAGAAGACTGATATTACAACCAGACTTAATGGATATAATCCCTGAGGATTGTCAATGAGTATTTGGATCCATGGGGTCCAATATCATTTAATCTGATTTGGATCCATATGTCAGGCCTGATAAATAATCAGGTGGATTAAGGTCCCACATACTTGGACCCAATTAGAAATTGGATTGGGTGTGGCACCCAAATATAAGGTTTTCTGAAGTTTTATCCTTTATTTAATTATATTTACTATTTAAAAACCATGTTTCTGGTATAGACAACTCCGGAACCAACCCCGACCTGAGTCTGGAACCATTTTCTAGGCCCAATTCTGCAACCAAACCCCATTCCAAATCCTAATTCATGCTTGAAATAAGACCCAACAAGACCAAATGCAATACGCAAATATGATTGGATTTGGATACCTCATATATGGTACCATATCGAAATATGAATGGACTCAATTCCGGTTCCCTTTGTCAGATCTGTAAACGGGCACACAAGCATCTGCTCCAAGTACAAACTTTGACAACACTATATACCCTAACTGATAAAGAACAGAAAGCTAAGTTGCCCCTAAGGACAAATGAAAGACTATAGAACAATATGATAGACATATTAAATATAGGAAGATAAATAACCAAGATTAAAATATAAAGTTCCAAGGCAACGCAAGAATCAAAGCTATTCTAGTTGAGAATTGACAGAAAAGTACAAGGGAAGAGGAATAATCCACATGTGGTTTTACAAATTATGGAAAAAGTAAACGATAGAGTATATGGGGATATTAGGTGGTAGGTGGATAAGAAGGGGCCCTCCCTAGGCAAGGTTTTGAATATCGGTATTGGGGAGCCATATCGGTTGCTCCTGAAAAACAATAAGATAAGCGGCATATTGGAGTGTATTAGACCATTCAATTATACAATACCATATTGACTGCATATGCCAGTGTTTTTTTTAACACTGGAATCTAACATTTTCATGTTTCAAGCATGTATTCAGAGGTGTATCATACCACTCCAATGATAAAAATGTTGTTTGTCGGCTTGATTTACAAAAAGTCGACCAAATAGACCCTAGTTAAATACACATCAAGCATGAATGGATAGATTAGAGCCCCTTATATTGAAATACAACAAAAGGAAGAAAAAAAAATGACAGATTTACCATCCTATTTTTTCGCATAATGTTTCATTCTTCTTTGATTCATCAAATATCACTCAAATCTTGAGTTTTGATTTTATTTTATTTTTTATTCTTTTAAGGCCTAGATTTAGTATAAATTGAGTTTATGAGCTCTATGGTTGAAATGAAGAAACAAGTGAAAAACAGAAAAGATTAGAGATAAGTTGGATTTTTCCTTTCTTCTTTTCTTTCCTTTTTTTTTTTTTTCCTTTTTTGAAATGCAGCAAATATGGCCATATCGGCCTGTATCAGCCCCATATTGGCACCGATACAGCTTTGTATCAGCCGATATGGGCCAATATGGTGCTTCTTTCTTAAACAGACTAGTTTACCCTGTATCGTGTATCAAGGTGGGCTGATACAGATAAGATGGGGTCATATCATAACGTATATTTAAAACCATGGTCCTAGGAAGATATGGGGGGGGGTTGATCCTAGGAACATACATATATGGATGTCATTAAATATCTGCATGAGGATGTTGTTACAAGAGTGGGAACAGCTTAACTGATGAGTTCCCAATAGCAACATGTCTTTATCAGGTTCATTCAGCCATTACCTTTTTCTACTCATCAGAGATAAGTTAACAACTACTGCCGTCTATCAATGATGTCCCATGATGTAAGTTTTTTTGCTGATAACATGTTGGCGTGTTATTTGCCAAGACTAAAGAGGAGGCAAATGCTATTGGAGGTTTGGAGGAAGGCTCTAGCATCTAGAGGCTTAAAACTTAACAGAACCAAAATAGAGAGTATTTGGAATGCAACTTTAGTAGGAATACTTACAAAGGCAAGGCTTTAGTTAAAATTGATGGCCGGATATTCCTCAAAAACAATTTGTTTCATTACCTTTGCTTTATTATTTATTCAAAAGGATAGAAAGATTAGAAATTGGATGTGAAATAGTGATGTGTGACTAAAGTGTTGTCTAATCTCCACATCTGTAAAACTTAGAGAATTTTTATAAGACAGCTACTCAACCAGTTATGTTTATAGTGCAGACTGTTGATCAGGTAGAAGTAAATGTGACCAGAGGATAAGCCTTACAGAGATTAGAAAGTTGCGATGGATGTGTAGGAAGAGTAGGAAGGATGGAATTGAGTGTGATCTCATCTGAAGCAGCCTAGGAGTAGTCCCCATAAAAGATAAACAGTGGAAAGCAGGCTAATATGGTTCAATCATTCATATGCAACAAAGAACGGAGGCAGCTCAGTTGAGGGGAACCTTGAGTAGGGTTGAAGGGCCTGAGAAAAAAGGATGGGAGGATGGCCACGGGGATCGAGGTGGTCAGAGGGATATGAAGACTTCTTTACTGAGGCAGGGCCTTGGGAGTAATTGGAGAAATAGGATTGGTACAATGGACCCAAACAGCTTAGATAAGGCTATTATGATGATGCTGAAGGCTTTTTTTTTTTCCTTTTAATCTAGTGAACTTCAATCCATCAGCATCTCAACAAAAGAAAAAAAAAAATCAATCCATCCATTCGATGACTTACTCTCCCTGCTTCCTGTGGGTGCAAAATAGCATCACAAAGTCAAGTCGAGTGATTAACGGCCACCCACAATAATATATGAAATCCAGGCCCTCTATTATGTGATGAGGTCCCATGGCTGGAAAGTGGGTTGAAAGTTATAAACATTTTGAGAATACAATGGATGCGCTCTTATGTCCAATTGTTGTAAAAACTAAACTAAGGCCTATACCGATTGGGAGTAAACTAGGAGAATGCAAGCAAAGCAAAATTGTGACAGAAATGGATGGCGAACTGCCCTCAGGATCAGGGGAAGCAAAGCCCTTACACTTCTTTGCTTTGCTAAAGAAAAATGCTGAAAAATGCTTTGCCTTTGCATTTGAAAGTGTTTGGGTTGCAATTCCACAAAGGGAAACCTCTTTTCCCTCAAATTTTTTCATTTAAACATCATGTCAGAGGCAAACTCTTTTCTCTCCATTTGACTTTTTGAAGGGAAAAAAAAAAAGTCTCACTCAATTGTTGAGGTGGTAAAGACAAAAGCCAGCTTGCTGCGGCATCCACCACTTCCCAAGAGAGATTAAACATCATGTCAACACAAACTGAATGCTTCCCCAGTTTATCCTCAATCCAAACAGACCCTAAAAGAATGACCATAATAAACTTGCTTGTTTCCCTAGATAACAAACTTTTATAGGCATTTGACACAACCAAGAGCAAATAAAGTTTGGCCATACACAAATTCAGAACAGAAAAATAGGAATTGTAGTTCAAGTCGGACAATAACATTATAGGCATTTGACACTTCCAGGTGTAAATAAGAGAAGAAACTTTGCTAGACACTGAGCAGCAGCTTAATTGAATTTATGTTCGAGCACATCACAGCCCTCAATACTGTCAAATAGGCGATAAATAAAACCAATGGAATAACCAAAATCATTTGAAATCATGCCTGCATTTTGAAACTTATTAGAAAACAAATGAAATCCAAAAACTGAACTGATACCCAATTGCATGGTTTGCAAATGCCAAATTGTGGCCATAGAATCAATTGCAGACAACTAGATTGTTCACATCTCATTAATGGACCAATTCACGATTCTCTAAGTGAGGGTTGAGAGAATCATGACAGATGGAGGCAATTCAAGATTTCTCCAAGTAAAATTAAAGTGAGGGTTGAGAGGATCATGATAGGTGGAGGATTTCAGATTTACAAGCAATGTCACCCTAGGTCCAAATGGAGAAGCAAGAAGCTCCAAATGAACCATCGGGCACATCCAAATTAGCAGTCCAGGCCAAGCTATTAAAAAACGGTTACATAACAGCTGTCCGCTGTTACGTAACGTAATGGTGGGAACCATCATGTGTTACGGCTCCGTAACAGTCCATTATGTGGCCGATACAAGTTTTTCTACCCCCCCCCCCCCCAAAATAATAATAATAAAAATAAAAAATAAATAACAGTGGTGGCCATTACCCATAATTGAATACCCTGCGCAGAGAAAGTGTCACTCAAATAAATGCTAGAGGATTATTAATGAGGTGTAAGTGACAATGTTTTAAAATGGTAAGTTGTGAAACGAGTCATCCAAGTCTCCTAAGAAGTGAGACATCACGAATGAAGCACAAGCCATCCCAAAACAGACTATCTAACAAAAATGCATCACCGGAACATGAATAACAAACAAAATAAAAGATTATGGAAACCTTAAGATACAAACGCGAAACAATTAGGAAAAGATAATAAAAATCTATATGGCCATACATCCGTTATATAAGAAAGAGGTAGAAGAAATTGGGAGAATACTCTAATGGATTAAAAATGCCCCCTAAATATGTTTTATTTACTCAACTACTGCTTTCATGGTCGTAGAGGGAGAAAAGGATTGAAGCAATATATATATATATATATATATATATATATAGAGAGAGAGAGAGAGAGAGAGAGAGAGAGAGATTTTCTTCAATGATGTCTCCACCCTTGAAAAAAGAAACTGAGAGACATGCCTCTCAACAGAAAGCTTAAGGGCGTGTTTGGACGGGCAGCGTTCGCTGGAGTAGCCCGTATTAAGTTGGATTGGGTACTCGAATCCCACAGCGTCCGAGCAGTTGTGTGTTTGGACGGGCGGTGGATTTGCAGCTGGATGAAAATCGGCTGGATTGTGAGGGATTTGGACGCTGGATGGTGGGGGTTTTTTGGGCGTACGGTGCAATCCTGTAGGATTCAATGCTGAATAGGGGTTTTTTGGAAACCATAATGTATGTGTTTCATCCTTTCCGTTCATCCATTTTTACGGATCATTTTATGGCTTGATCCAAAAAATGAGAGGTATATGCATTTCAGTTGGACCACACCACATGAAAACAATATTGATCGGACATCCATCATTCAAATCCTCGTAAGGCCCACTGTACTATTTTTTTGACATCCAATAGGTTGATTAGGTCGTCAAACACACCAGATGAAGGGAAAAAACAAAAATGACCTTGATCCAAAACTTTTATGGCCCCAAATTGTTTTTTCAAGGTCGACGCTCATTCAATAATGTTTCCTGTAATGTGGTCCATTTAAGATTGGGATGTAACTTATTTTTGTTGTCAGATCATAAAATGATCTGTTAAATTAGATGGACGGCATGGATGAGACACATACATTGTGGTGGGTCCCACAGAGCACCGACCAGCAGCCTGTCCAAACACGCCATCCGCCCATCCAAGCACGCCATACCTGGATTGTCATCCGCCCATCCAAACATGCCATACCTGGGCACTGGATACAGCAATCCAGTGGGATTGCATGTAATCCACTGACACTATCTTGAAAGGCGTGCAATCCACCCTAATACTACTTAATCCCATCCAGCGTGCCCGTCCAAACAGGCCCTAAAGCATACCACAATGGGTACACCTCCCATATGCCTCACAATTTAGGTATGAGCTTCATTCACATACATTAAGCATCAAGGTCTATGCCTGCCATTTAGGGAGAGCTTCACCTCGAGGCAAGCCACAACACATAAGCCTTCAACAACAAAACATACACTAATTAGAAGCTACTACTATTGGGATGCAAGTAAAAGATTTTTTATCTATTTGTCTTTTTTTTTTTTTTTTCTTTTTGCGGGGGGGGGGGGAAGAATGCAGGTATACAAAATTATACTTTTGGAAGTTACAATTTATTGCAACATGTGTCTAAACCAACTAATGAGTCGGAATTTACAACCTAGTATAATGTCATGTGGTCAAAAGGCATGCCCGGGTGGAAGATGCAAGCAGGAAATGCCCTTTAGGTGGGTGATGTAGGACGTGGCATGGATACATTCCTAGCATGGCTAGACCAAATGAAGGCCAAATGGAAGTGGAAGTAGTCCGTCAGATCCAAGCCCTGTCCTACGTAGGTCATGACGTAACTAGGTCCCAGGTTCGAAGAAATTCATTGCGGATAGGGAGAAATTGTCGTTTGAAGTGTGAACCATAAATTGGCCATAACTTTTTATCGAGGTATCATTACAAGACGCATGACCTATCAAATCTTTATGTAGCAGACCATATGAGGCTAACCAACCCATGTAGTGGGTCACATCCGTCCATTTTGTGAGAAAATGCACGCTTCCAGTTCAAATTGGGATTTTAGAGAAAATTTACTATTTTTAGTAATTTCAATTCTTGTTGTATTTCCTTACTTTTAGAGTTCTAAATTTCCGTCTTTTTTAGAGATTGATTGTAATCATGCCGGGAATCCTCTGGTAAGGTTAATTTAGGGCTTTCTATTTTTGGCAAAACTTATTTCAAGTAAGTTCTATTCTAGTTGAATTAGGATTTCTATTAGGGTTAGAATTTTGATATTTTAGGTAATTTCGAATTAGGGTTTTATTTTTTCTTTATTAATGGTGTAATCGAGAAATCATTCAGATTAGACGTTATTTAATAAAATATTCGAGTTTTCTCTCATTTTTCTTGTGGATTCAAGGTTTTGCCTACTTGAGGAAGACGGTGATCTTCCTCATTATCTCTTCATGCTCTTCCCCAAGTCCTTGGGCCATAAAATTAGGTGTGTCAAGTGTGCCTGCATGCGCACTCAACATCGTGCATAGTGCCCACAACAACAACCAAAAATAAATAAATATAAACCAAGTTTACCCCAGGATGGGTTTGTTTGGTCATTTTTCACCTTTTTCGGGCTTGGTGAAGTTGGGTGGAGAAAATACTCCATATACAATTTTTTTATTTTTTTATTTAAAAAAAAAAAAGGGATCAAATCCTATCTTCTTCTTCTTCTTCTTTTAAATGACAATATATATTCATTGATGATAGATGCTTTAGAATCCAAAGGATTTAAAATTAGCCGGACTAAAACAAAGCATATGGAGTACAATTTTACTAACAATAGGAGTGAAAACCAGGAATTAATTAAGATTTGATGACCAAGAAATTTCCCAAAATGACCACTTTCAATACCTTGGGTCAATAATTCATGAGAGTGAAAAGATTGAGAAGGATGTGATCCATAGAACTCAGGCTAGGTGGAAGAAATGGAGATGTGCCACAAGAGTTTTATGTGAAAGTTGTGTACCACTTAAACTGAAGAAATTTTATAGTATAGCTACAAGACTAGCCATGCTTTATGGGTAGAATGTTGGGCAGTTAAGAACAACATTTCATAGGATGGATGGAGTTGAAATGAGGATGTTGAGACGGATGAGTGGCAAGACAAGGATAGAATTTAAAATGAATGCATTCAAGGGAACCTAGAAGAAATACCAAAGGTAATTCGGCTTCTTTCAAAAAAAAAAAGTACCAAGAGGTCACGAGGTGAGGGAGTGGTTTGGTCATGTGCAATAGAGACCAAGAACAGCACTAGTTAGAAGTAGTGGGTACATGTTGAAGGCACAAAAAGGGCTAGGGAAAGGCCCAGAAGGACATGGATAGAGGTAGTAAGAAAATATTTGATAACCTATGGTCTAATTGAAGGTATGGCCCTTGATATAGTGGAATGGCATAACAAGATTCACGTAACTGACCCGAATTACTTGGGATAATGCTTAGATGACAATGTTGATGATATATTCATTAACGGAAAATATATTACATAAGAACAAGCCCGCATTGGAAGTGACATCTCATCACTCACAAGGCCCCAACTGAAGTCTAGGAACATAAAAATAACAAAAATAAAACCAGACCCTTTCCAACTCTTATTTACTGGGTAATCATAGTTGACTTAACTCCAAATTATGGGCATTCCCAACTTCCCATAAAGGTATCCTTTGAGCATCCACGAAATTCACCATTAGCCAATGCCCATTAGATCAAAAGGTGGAGTGGTCTTCTACATATTGCTGCTAAGGATGAGCTTTTATTCTCAAAAATTCTTAAATTTCTCTCCTTCCACAAACTCAAAAGGACTACGTAAAAAAAGACATCCTCCACAATAGCTTTTTCCGCTTTTGAAAAGGCATGCCCAACCATTCCACCACTGTATTTCCCATTAAGATATTAAAAGACCGTCTCACCCTAAATCAAAGAAGAAAATAGGCCCACATCTCTCTCCCTGTTTGGGAGATGTATAAATAAGTGATCGACTGCCTCTTCTTTTCTGCACATCACACACATGTTGGGGATTGTAGTATTCCTTTTATTTAATTTATCAACTATGAGTATTTTGTTTGTCGTAGCCAACCATGCAAAAGCTTTAATCCCTGACGGGGCAGGGGCATTCCATACTTTTGTGTTAGGTGCAAAGTATTCAAAATCGATTACGTAAAGGTAACGGTCATAATCGTTACGCGTTACAGGGTCGAAACGGCCGTTACAAAAAAACGGACCGTAACGACCCCATAATGGTCCAGTAACAGTTTTTTCAAAAAAAAAAAAAAAAAAACGTAACGGTGGTGGCCGTTACGGCCACCATTACCGTTTTGGAATACCTTGGTTAGGTGGTAGCGTCCCGTCTCTCATCAATAGAACTAAGAAAAACGATTTTGTTGAATAGGCCCCATTTGTTATCCATTTCCACTTCTTTTTGTCTTTATCCATCTCCATATCTTTCTATCTTCAGATGATAAGTTATCCGATCTTGTATTGAAAACACTAGTTCTCATCAATAAAACCATTTCTTAGATCTTTCTCTACCTTGTCTTCTTTCTTCAACAAGGCTTTCAGGGAAACTTTGATTGAAGTGGGCTGTTCAATGATATTGGTGTTCCCAAGATCAATTGAGTCTTCCTTGTGAATCATGGAGGCGGCCATGATAAAAAAAGGAAGAGGTGTGGAAGCTTGCTCTCTCAAAAGGAAGCAAAATGACAGTTTTTCAGAACCTGAGTAGGTCGTAGATCAATTTTTTTTCACAAGGGAAAAGATGGATATGTTGGAAAGGGCTTCTATTACTAAGCCCTTCTGAAGTTATGATTATCTTTCCTCTCTTTCTTGAGTTGTGCATGGCTTTTTTGCACATAGATATCTCATCTGTGTACTTTTAATAAATATCAGTCATCCATCAAAAAGAAAAAGGTTGGATATACAACATGCTTGGTGTTGTTTGCCCAAATTTGTAATGAAGTACTATTGTTACTAAATATTATACATTACTCACTTGTGTGCTTATGTATCTTTTCCACAAGTCACCCCTTATTGGATATACGGTTATTAGTGCAATCACGTTAAATAAGTTAGGAAACCTCAAGGATAAACGGTTCAATCTTTCCCAAGTTATATTCTTCTCTTCAAGCCACCATCAGGTCACTCATGTTTTAACAACTTCATCTTCTCGTGCCCACACCAATAGTTTTTCTTCCCTTTTGTAATGGTGTATAAAGGCCCTATTTGCAATGCTATTATTCAATTTTATTCTAATCTTATGTCAGATGAGGGTCGAGAAAGACCATCCCTAGATAATATGGATTTTCATAGTCACTGTGGGGAGGAGACTCGGAGCCTTGATATGCCTTTTCAGCTCGAGGAGCTAAAGGTAGCGGTTTGGGATTTGGGTAGGGACAAAGCCCCAGGACATGATGGTTTTCCATCAGCTTTTTTCCAACTTTTTTGGGATCTGGTGAAATCTGACCTTCTTTCTTTTGCAAAGGATTTCTTCGCCTTAGCTTATGTTCAAAAAGAATTGGAATGCACTTTCATAGCCCTCATCCCGAGGAAGGATGGGGTGGATTGTCTTACAAATTTTAGGCCTATCAGTCTCTCGAGATCCCCATACAAAAGTTTAGCATAAGTGTTGAGTTGGAGGTTTTTGGCAGTTCTCCGCAATGTCATTTCACCTTTTCAGAGTCCTTTACCTCAGGCAGACAGATCATAGTGACATGATTGCTAATGAGGGTGTGAACTCATGCCACAGGTCAGGTAATCAAGGAGTGGTCAGTAAATTAGATCTGGAGAAAGCATATGATCATGTCAATTGGGTCTTTTTCGATAATTTGTTGGGTCGAATGGGCTTTGGGAAGAAATGGAAACTTTGGATGAGTCATTGTGTATCCTTAGCTACTTCCTTAGTTCTCATTAACGGGTCCCCGTTTGGTTCCTTTAGAGCTTCCCGAGGTGGCGAGGCCTTCGGTAAGGGACTCCCTATCCCCCTTTCTTTTTGTGGTGGTTATTGAAGCTCTTAGAAAGATATTGTCCGAAGGGCAATCTGAGGGCTCTTCAGGGGTTTTGATATTCATCTTTCTTATCAAATTAACCATTTGCAATTCGTGGATGATATTATTCTATTCTATAAGGCTAAGGATACGATGGTGTCCAATCTACGGATTGTAGTCTCACTTGGTTTGAGGTGGTTTTAGATATCAATATTAATCTTTCCAAAAGTGGTTTCGGATATCAATATTAATCTTTCCAAAAGTGAGATTCTTCGGATTCATACCCCTGGAGAGGTCTTTTCCCAATTAGTTGATATTTTTTGTTGTCGTATGGGATCCGTTCCCTCCACCTATCTCGGCCTCCCGTGTGGCAAAAAGAATGGAGAGAAACCTTAGCCCCTAGAAGAGCAAGTTGCTCTCTCTTGGGGGGCAAGTTGACTCTAATTAAATCCTCCCTATCAAATCTTCTTCTCTATTATATGTCCCTATTCTGGTGCTAAGTTGAGAAGGAACTTTCCTTGGCAAGGTGGGGACTCGAAAGGTAAGTTCCACCTCTTGAATACGGAAGAGGTGCGTTGGCCCTATCAGGGGGGGATTATGATGCAGGACAATTAACCACTTGTTCTAAAAGCCTGAACTGATAGAGCATGGCAAATTAATCATTTTTTTCTCATAGCCCAAGCCCCACATCCATGGTTAGGTCCTCAGCCAAACCCTCCTCGTGGGCCCCAAATCACATGGGTTCCGTGGGTCGCCCACCGCAAGTGTACCCTCGCATCCCACAGGCCACCCCACTCAAGTCTGGTGTGAAAATGCCCATGCATTAGATTCTCACGACGGATAATCTTCGAAAGCATGTGATGGTTCTCCCTAGCGTGTCTGCTATGTATGAGTGCTTAGGAGTCGGTTGCAAGGTATTTTGTAATAGTAAAGGTGGTCGTAACGGCTACCACTATTACCTTTACAATACGGGTTGTAGCGGTCGTTACAACCCCTATAACAGTTGTTACGTTCTCTTTTTTAATTGCCAAAAAAAAAAAAAAAAGAATAACTTGTATTAGCCCCATTAACAGGATCATTAGGACCTTTATGGGGGCTGTAACAGCCATTACGGTCATCTTTTACGTTACGACATAGTAACGTGTAATGGTTGCCGTCATTACCTGTACGTAACAGGCTAACAGCCATTACAACACATCATGGTTAGTTGACCATCTTTTCATACATTGCCCATTTTCTAAAATCATATGGTTTGCCATTTTCTAAATGGCGATTGTTTGTTGGGTGATGCCAAGCTCGATCGACTATCTTTTCATCGTTTTTTACAAGTGTTTATCTCGGCCCATCCAAGGGGAAGCTCTTCACTTAACCTCCTTTGTTTGGCAGCATGGGTACTCCAAAAATCTCAGTTTTTGCTTGGCTAGCGGGGAGAAATAAGATTATCTATGAGATAATCTTCGAAAGCGCGCAATTGTCCTCCCTAGCATGTTTGCTATGTATGAGTGCTTAGGAGTCAATTGACCATCTTTTCATACATTGCTCGTTCTTTAAGATTCATATGATCTGCCATTTTTTTATATTGTCAAGTGTTTATTAGGTGATGCGAAGCTTGACTATCTTTTCATAATTTGTGTTTATTGGATGATGCAAAGCTAGCAAGGCCAGCCTCCACAATAGATGGAAGCTAGCCTTGCTAGCTTTGCTTTGGGTAATATGGTTGAAAAGAAATAATTGTTTCTTCCGTAACCAGAGCACCCCAATGGGAAGGGTTATCAACAAGGTCCGGTTGTATATTTAAGGGTAAGCAACCTGAGGTCCTCTTGGGTTTTGTTTAAAGGGGGTTTGGTTTGTATTTTTCTTTTCTTTGTTTCGTTGTGTTTGTTGTTTCCTTCTTTTTAGGTTGTTTAGCCCTAATAAGATTGATTCATTCTTCAAAGAAAAAACCCGCTTGATTTTTCTTACATAAGTCCTTTTTTTTTCTTTTGTTGTTTTTTTCTTCTTTCACAGCAACTAATACCACCTTTTGAGTTAGTGATGAAAGGCTCACTACTGCCTCGCTTTGATTCTTGTATATCTTTTTTGGTTTGATGGTTTTTTTTTTTTTTTTGAGAAGTGGTTTAATGAATTTTTTCCTCCATTAAAAATAATAATTATTAAATAATTATTTTAAAAAAAAAAAAAAAAAAAAACTGTTTTATTCAAGTAGATTTTTTATGTGAAATGCAATGATTATATGATACTTACAAAGTTTGCATGATTATGAATCATGACGTGACCAAACATTGTGTGGTTCTATAGAATTGGAGACTTAAGAGTATTACAAGTAAAGCATGGACATTCTAGACTTCTCAAATGCATAAAAGTGAAATATTAAAAATAATAGAAATCATGAAATATTAAAAATAATAGAAATCATGACGAACAAAATCAGGAGCGTAACTTGCCCTACCCACAGCCTTTAGTCAACAACTACTTGAGAGTGCCTAAACACCTGACTACCTTGGCTGCATGACAAAATTGTGGTGCCCTATACCATTTTGGGTTGTTGCCCATTGCTATGCATGATGCTAACCAAACTTGCAGTCATCAAGCTTCAAGAGTAATTAGTGAGCTCCTAACACAGTTCATAAAAGGAGTGCACAAGCTGCCAGCCTGCCACAGCGCTTGAAAAACTAAGATACGTGCATTCAAAGCATGAAGCCCAAGGGGAGAGTGACCAAAGTTGAATTAGCATTTCAATTTTGTAGGTGTGGATTTGATTTCTTGAGAAGGTCCAAACAGTCCTTGGTTATTGTGGCATGCTGCTTCAATACAATCCAAGGTTGGAAATTTAGATACAGGTGAAGGATCAAATTGGGATGAGAGTGATGATCGGAAAGAGACGATTGTGGTGGAAATGGAATAAGGAAATAAAGTTGCATAAGACAGGAAAACCGGGAAAGGCATCAGTGCCATTAACAGGATAGAGATGAACAGGATGGCAGCAAGGATGTTGAGATGGTAGAGGCGCAAGAAATGTAGTATTGATGGTGAAAAAATGATCACGAAGATGGACGCAACGTTGATAATGTTGTTGGGTAGGGCTCAGATTTGAGGATACACGGGCCTAGGGTACTTTCATTTTGACCCCCTGCCATGTCCAATTCAAAAACCAGGTGACCAAGACGGCAACAAAGATGTTGAGATGGTAGAGGCGCCGGAAATGCAATAGTAATGGTGAAAAGATGGTCACGAAGATGGGGGTGGCGATGATACTCTTGTTGGGTTTGAGGATACACAGGCCTAGGGTACTTTTCTTTCTAAGTCCCTGCCATGTCCGATTCCAAAGCCAAGGTAAACGAGGAAGGTTGATGTCCATTGGGCAGCAAAACATAGAAGTTTTGCCAATCTACTGTTTAAAAGCTGACTCCAAATTAACGGGAGAGAGGCTAAGAAGATGATGATGATAGTTGGCTTCATAGCTGTGTTGCTAGTCAAAGCCAATGCTACTCCCCTGCCCTCAATCATGACAACAATGATAGCTAATAAATTACATCTGTGTCTCATTACGAGAACTCTCATTACGAGAACTCTCAGTGTCTCACACTCAAGGCCATTGGGTCTTTTTTACTATTGTGTCACATTATCATTTCAAGCCCTGGGGAAAGCCAATACTACTGGCGCACCCTCAGTCATGACAACAATCAAGACAGCTATAAATTAAATCTATGGTACCTATCATTACAGGAACCCACGATCAAGCCCATTGGGTCTTTTTTGCTATTGTCAATCACCATTATCATTTCATGTTATGATTAGGTAGTGGTTAATACTTTATGCATTCTTGTTTAGTTCACTCTTATGCAATGTTGTAGGTATGATTCATTGATAGATTTAACAGTCATGACTCTAACCATTTGAAAGTAGCTTGGTCTGGCCAGGAAACAGGGAATTTCTTTTTCTTTTTCTTTTATTTTTTTCTTTTCTCGTACTTTGTGGTTTTACAAAGGCCAATGAGAATAGCAGGTTTGTCTTTACTCTTGCTGGCTAGTAACAGATTTCAGTAGGGAGTTCTATATCGTCCATCAGAAATGCCATAGAAATCACTGTGATTGGAAAAGGGGAAAAATCCAATTTTATAAGGGAGAAGAATATGAGAAGATGCAACCGATGTATAAATGCAGTCATCAAATGTGAGGCAAAACATCATAAGAAATAGCAACAAAGAGCCTACATAGGAATAGAAAAGGAGATGTGAACAGCTGATTCTCCAAAGTAAAACTGAACTATGTCTACGACCATAAAAATGAAAGATAAGCTAGTAATTTTGGCATCACCAGTGTTTCGAAGCATTAGCAAAGAGAATAAATCCCCTGTAACGTAAGCTACAAGGGTCATAGTGCATGTAGCGTTCATGTAGCATATGTAGCATTATAGCAGATGCGTACTGTTTGTAGCATACGCTACTTTTTTTTATAAATGAAATTGTATTTTGTATTTTGTACTAAATACTCTCAACCTGTGGGATTTTAATTTCTTTTCATACTTGTGACTTGTGGTTTTAATTAGACATTATTAATTAAAGTGGTTTGCTTAACAAGCCGTTGATGTGATAATGATTTGATTTGGATAATATATGTGGATTGGCTTTTGATAGATGATAATTAATAACTTGTTTGAATATGCTTATGCTTTAAAAAATAAATCATCTTTTAAGCATTCTTATTTTATTTTTTTTTATGTTTTCCTTACTATTTATCATATTTTTCCTATTTTTAAATTAAAAAATAGAAGTATCGTGTAGCTTAAGCTACACGCTATAAAGGAACGTTGTGCAACACGTTACCGCTATTTAAAACATTGGATGTTACTTGTGAGATTCTCATGATATGGGTAGATATTCTAGTTTTACAGCCTTCACCCATTTGTGAAAGGTGTTTCGCTTTTTTTTTTCTTGATATGTAATAAAATTCTCAATTTATGAAAACCAAATATGATGAAAAAATTGCATTGGCCACTGAAACATTGTATCACCTGATACACATTTCCCTTCAGCTCTTTTTCTCTTTTATAACAACCACAATAATGGTTGTTTTCTTTTTTAATATTTCCCTAATAATGATCAATACCAGTAGATAGTAGTAAGAAGCCCTTGACTTAATGTTTCGGTAAAAGTAGACTTTAAAACCTTGCTTATTAAAATAGTATAAGAGAGATGCTACAGCAATTTGTGTGTGTGTATTGGGGGGGGGGGGGGGCGGCATCTGGTGGCTGCAGAGGTCCATTGATAAAGACCATTGGTCGTTCTTTTCGTAACCATTCATTTTTCTCATACACGTCAGGCATGTTGTATATTTCTCTAGAGGCACATGTGCGCATGATCTAGAAGATTCATTACATGGGACCCAACATGAAAATGCCCTTGCTCAAAATGAATGGGAAGTGGGGGGGCATGAAAATGCCCTTGCTCAAAAACTAGGTCAGAGAACTCATCTGGTGGCCGCAGATGTCCATTGATAAAGACCATTGGTCATTCTTTCGTAACCATTCATTTTTCTCATACACATGTCAGGCATGTTGTATATTTTTCTAGAGAACAGATCGCCTAAAACCAGTTATACACTACAACCTGTTATGCCTTCAGAAATTTTGATTCCACTTTTGCCCTTTAAAAATATCACCATGTTTTGAATGCAAATGCCTATGGAAACAGGTTGTAGGTGACAAACTGCTTTTCTTCAAGATACAGCAGGCCCTCTAATATGTTCATGATATCAAAATACATGGGTTGTAGGTGACAGTCCACTCTTATCCTAGCTGCTTTTGTACTGCTTATATACCGTGTTTACCTCAGGGTGTATTTTTTATCCTAGCTGCTCTCATACTTACCATTGTATGGAAGTCCACAATACTGATTACAGAATTACTCAAAAAATTTATTAGTTATTAGACATTAGAAATTATTAGTTATAATCAGTGGAACAAAGTTGGTTCCTAGAAAATTTATTGTCTATTAGATGTTATTAGTTTTAAGAAAACTAGTTAGAAGGCCACTGTCCTTATTTTCAGGAAAGTGGAAAACAGCTACTCAATGCATGCATACAACAATATTCAAATTATTATATATATAACAGCTATTTAATACAATCTGTCTAGTGTCTACCACAGTATAAAAATGTGGATTGAAAAAATCTACACAGCTACCATAAGCTAGCACCAAAGATACAAGTAAACACAGACAAAGATAGAACTGTTTGCAAGAACCAGGAAAATCCCACACGACAAAATGAACCCCTCTATTTTTTCCACACACGCATACATATACACATGCAAATATATTTCTATAGGAAATGCCAGAAAAATGCCTTAGACACATACATTTTCAGTAGCATTTATATTAAATTGTCAATGAATAAAAGAAGCAGTTAAAAGCCAAAAATATTAAAAACCCAACTCTAGGTCGTTACAAAAATTGGCAAAATTGTTTCTTCTCGGTCTAAAAATCAACATATTCTATGACAAGGCCAAATCAAGCCCACCATGCATTAAGCCAGTTGATGGTCCAAATTTCTGATTTGGGACCGTCCATGTAGCAGCCCGGCAGATGCTCCAGATTCAAAAGGAATAAATCTATTTATTGGATGGCTATATTTCATCGATCAAAGTAGTTTGCGTATCATGGGGCACAAATAGAAGGGCCCACCAGATTCATGGCCTGGATTCACCAACTGTACAACCATGCGTTCTGGAGAGATGCAATGAACCAAAAATGGCTCATTGTGCAGGGATCCTGAAAGCTAATCATTCTCTGAAATATTGAAAGGTAAGAAATAAACATGTCATTTCTCAATAATTCAAAATGAAGAAAAATATGAAAAAGAAGGGGGGGAACCATTTCCACCAAATAAAAATATGGGTATTACACCAATCAACATATCAGACATTTTCCTGAGATGGGTTTCTTCTATTATCATCCAAAACCTCAAGCCCCAAATTTTAAAAATAAAAGAAACTTAAAAACAAACAAATTTATAATTTTATTTAAAAAAAAAAAAAAAAAAAAAAAAAAAAAAACAATGGTTATATCAGAATCCCCCTAAACCTATCCTAGACAAATCAAGAACCTGGGTTATGAAAATCAATAGAACATCAACATGGATTTTGTGATAACCCTCAAACATTCCATGGAAATGAAAAGAAAAATGGAGAAAATTAGGAAAGACCCAAGAACAAGAAGGTAACAGATATGTGAAAGGAAACCTAAAATAGCAATGAAAAAGAGATGAGAAAGGAGATAGATCACTTACACTCAGAGAGAGAGAGAAGGAGAGGGAGAGAGAGAGAGGCTTTGAAGTGGGTCTCCGTTTCTCCTCCTTTTTTTGTCTGTGGGTGTGGGGGCTCTATTACATGCTTGTGTTGAGAAATGTGGAGGGTTTTTTAGGAATTGTCTCGATGCATTTATTTTGTACAGGTCGAGCGCATGCTTAAGTGATCCAGACCGTTGATATGATTCGTGTCACTGTGGATGGAGAGAGTTCCAATTTTTTTCTAGATTGGATTATTCAATCCATCCAATCTAAGACTGTTATGTTTTATCCCTAACATTTTATTCTCAGGCCACTTATCCAAGGGTCAAGATCAGATGAATCACGTTATGTATTGTAGATCCTTCTGTTCAACGGTCTGGATCACTTGACCATTTGGCCTGTGTGCAAAATGGCGCGTCGGGACCACACAATTCCTCCTTTTCTCTTCATCACATGAGAAATGACGAGGAGGTTGCGTTGCCTACACGCGTGTACATGGAACCCATTCGCACGCAGCCTCGTGTGCAAGGATGGGCATATGTTTGAGATCTGATCCATCCATCTGGTGGGTCCCACTTTTTAGATGCATCTTCCAATAATCACACCATTCAAATCATCAAGGATTTGATGATGCTAGAAATAAAACGATGGCCCCACTGAAAAGTCATCAGATCAGTAAAAATACCATCTGTTAAACAGAATCTGCATGGTGGGACCCTTATGGACGGATCAGATCTCATACATGTGTTCAAATGTAGCACGTTAGTAGCGTATAAATGAGCTCCCATGTACACGCGCGTGGACTTGGCAAAGCCACAGAGAAATGTCGTAAAGAGTAAATATATGGCAATCCGAGCTTTGCTCAGCCCACACGCATGTGCAATGAACTCATGTAGACGCCACACATGCCAGAATGGCATTTATTTCCGAGATCCAATCCATCCATCAGAAGAACACCACTAATCTGTATGTTATCTTAAGATCATTAATTTTATTAACTAGTCAGGTGGGCCACAGTTTCCAACACAAATATACGGCTGGAAAAAACTTGTCTGAAGTTGTCTAACTCGTCTACCCGTTTCAGAATTCCTGCCACCTGCTGAGTGCACGAGATGTAATGAAAATGTCTAGAAAGCCAAACCAACCTGATGGATGGATTGGATCTTTAGACATACTTACCGTGTTCGCACGTGTGTGGCATGTACATGAGCTGTATTGCACACGCGTGTGGGAACTCTGTTGCGCCATTCCTGCATATTGCACATTATCCACGAGTTCATGTTTCTACCCTTTTGCTGTGTCCCATCAGTGGTGTCGTGTGACTCCAAAACCTCCTTGATAAAATAATATTACCCTTACAGTTCGTGATCTAAGGATAGACGGTCTATATTCCATTGCAAAAAAATCATGTGGTACAAGGATCTTTTACTTGTGAAAATTTTTGGATATCCTCCATGCAGTACGGGACTTAGCAAACAACGGTCTGGATCAGTGAATGATGGGACCCATGTGACCATGCAACCATGGGGACCACGACTCATATAAGTTCTCGTGTGTAAAATTCAGAGTTAGCTGACTAAAACTATTCTCATAATCAAAGTTGCTTCCTTTTGTTGCGATTAAATGGAAACCAGAAAAATTGCTGACAAAAAAATCCAATGGCTCATCGAGATTGGATTATATAAGAAAAACTCGGATCATTGATCTCGACCATCCACTGTTTGGGCCCCGACTTTAATTGCCTATTTTTACAAGAAATCACTTAGATGATCCAACAATCCAATTATCTAAAAAGGAACTTGGATTATCCATATAGTTCTACCTGAAATGGTATGATTATTTATCTGGATCATCCATCACTTGGGTTTACCTTTGATTATCCTTACCACTCTAGCTCTCAAAGTTATGATGGCCAATGATATAAAAAGCTGAGGCTATTTCATAGGAAATAATGTGGCAGCACATTCTTGCTGCATACTACTCATCCTGCAGGAGTCATTATGAGCATGGCATGCCCAAATCACGCAAAATGGTCCAGTGATCAATAGGTTATATGCATATTTTAATTATATAAACATATGTGCGTAGGTTTCACCTCTTTGCTATAATTAGAGATGGGCATTGAGCCGAGTTGGACCGAGTTAGGGTGACTCGACTCGACTTAGTTTTGAAATAGGCTTGACCCAAACTCGATCTGACTCGATACCGAGTCCAACATGCCTGACTCAATCCGAGTTCAATCTAGCCTAGACTGATCCAGACCAAGTTTGATTCAGTCAGAAGTACAAAGTCGAGTCGAGTTGGCACCGAATCGGATTGAGAGATGAAGGAGGGAGGGAGTGGAGAGGAGAGAGAGGAGGAGGTGACGGTGGTGGGTGGTTGCCGGGCTTGGAAGAGGAGGGAGGGAGTGGAGAGGAAAGAGAGAAGGCGGAGGAGGAGGGTGATGGTGGTGGTTGGTTGTCGTGCTTGGAAGAGGGAGGGAGGGAGGGAGTTTGAGATTGGGTCGGGGTAGGGTGCGGCGGGTAGGATTAGAGAGTCTTGTCGAGTCGGGTTTCGGATCGAGTCGAGTCTAACCGGATCGAATTTTGGGTCGAGTTACTGGGTAACTCGAACTCGACTCAATTTGAGTTCAAATTGAGCGAAACCTACTTGGTTCGGACCGACTCACCCATTCGGTTCGGGTCGAGTCGGATTTGAACAAGTCGGACCAGTCAAGTTAGCCGAATCGGGTCATCCCGTGCCCACCTCTAGCTATTACGTTCCTATCAACTTCCCTTACGCGGTAGTTGCCCTCATTTTATTTTTTTTAATTTTTTTTTTTTGTTGGTACAGTTGGGATATGGTATTAACTCACATATAGAGATATGTTTGATTTGGAGTCATCATTAGTCAAATGAAATTTAGAATATATGATCGGTTAAAAACCGCAGAATTACTTAAAAAATGGAAAATCATAACATTTCTCAACTCAAATGAATTACACAATTAATCTGCAATCAATCTTTTGAGTAAGAGTCTCGATGATAAAAAATAAAAATAAAAAATAAAAAAATGGAAGGATTTAGACATCATTTCCTGTCCACACTAAGTGTAACTCTTCACTTCAGGGAATTTAATGGGTTTTTAAATGATTTATTGGAACTTCAATAATATTACATCTAACCTTACTTTAAAATGATTTAAGATATCGAATAGATCAAAAAGAAATAAATAGCATCTAGCCTTGTTTCACGAGGTTTAACCCTCGAGTAATAAAAAAGAGAAATATGCAGAGCCTGACACTACTTCACAGGGTTTAAGACCCCGAGCAGGTAAAATAGTAATAATAATAATAATAATAATAATAAAAATGAAGCTATCAGAGAGGAGGATTGTAAAAATAAATAAAAAATAATGAGTATGTGTTATAACATTTTAGAAATGTATGGAGTGGGATGCAAATTGATTTAAGATATGAAAAGTAAAAAAGGGAAACCATATATCATTTTTCTGCAAAAGGGATGGTCTAGTATCCTTGATTTCAACCATTATCTTGTTTTTTAGGGGCTTATTTGATAATTGTTGCTTAAATTTGCATGTGCGTCATGCACACCCAAAACTCCAATAAATCCTTTATGCAGTATTTTCACTCCCCTCACAGCCCCTACATACCTATTTATCACTATTGGATGCCTGCTGCTTTGCGGTTTATATAGACTTAGGGCTTGTTTGTTAAATTTGAAGTTTGAAGCTTGAATATGAAATTTGAATCTAAAGTCTCAAAACATAACTGGTAACTATTACTTAAGTCTAAAAATTAAGTACTGAATTTGAAATAATTTGTTTGTTAACAAATGTTTTAAATGTCTAAAATCTATTAACTTGACACATTTGTCCATGTCTATTGTTTAGTCGGCCCCATAAAGTCCTTGATAGGACCATCTGTCTTTAGCTGGGTCCTAGTGTGGGTAGTAGTCAATCTCAGCCTATTTAACAACTAATAAAATAGGGCACGGATTGGGTACTACCCCATTAAGATCTAGTTAGAAACAGACAATCACATTAGAGTTGCACTTTATAATCATGTGTAATATCTTGTTTTCATTAGTACTCTAAAGAATCTACTCAATTCTCACAAGACGCGCCCTCACTTCCAGATATATTCAAATAACGTCAATCCATATATATTCTCATTGATGTTATTATGAACTTTTTTTTATTATATATAATTCCTAGTTATTTCAAAAAAATAAAATATTAAGCATAACAAAGTACTACTATGCATAAATGAAGGTGATGAACTGTCTTGAATCTCGCTTAATGGAAAATATTTGGACTACAAAAAGTAGTGTCTCGAGTTAAGTTTCTTTAATGTACACTATACACAAGACACACATAATAGTTAAGAGTTTTAAAGGTGTTTACAGTTGCATTTTATAGACACATTATTTTCATTAGTGCCCTAAAGAATAAGCCAAATTCTCACAGGACGCGGCCTCACTTCCATACTTTTACAGGTGAATTCATCGAGGATGTCTTTGTAACAACTATCACCACACACCATATAGGTTACAAACTCATTAAAGACATATTTAGTTTGTGGGATTAATTAGTATGAAATTATAGTATATGGAATTAACATCATTATTACAGAATGATTGCATGCTTGAGCATCTAATCCCCACATTTATGATTAAAATTTTCCTTTAGAAAAAATATTGTATTAAACGAAACTGCATTTGGTAGAACATGGAATTGTGATCAACAAACTAAATTCACAACAGATGGCGATCACCTGTACTCATATGCATCTCAAATGTCATATGTAAACGACGCATATGAATGGACATCGTGAATAAAACACATGCATCAATGTGGGGCCCATAGATGTAGTGGACCTCAAAATCTGTAAGAAATCACATAGTATTTACAGTTGGGACTGGATAATGTCGTACCTATATTAATCCAATCATTCTCGTTATTTCCAAACGTTACATGAAATTTACATGGACCCAATGTCATTTCATACCATTTAATCTCACATTCCAAATAGGCCTTAAGTGTTAAACTGAACCTTAACTCATTACAAAGAATATCATTACTTCATAAAGAGGAACCTATTTAAGTAATTTATCCTCAAATTTATACTGCATTTATCCTCAAATTTTCCATTGAAAGTATTTCTTGAGAATCTCCAGTTCTTATATTGGGTTACTATTTTCAATGACTCATTTTTGTATGGCTTAAGTCCTATCTCCCTAGATGTTTTTAAGACTTTTTTTCTAACTAAGCTTTTTGTTGAAGGATATGTTATATTCTCATTCGATCTTAAAAAGTATAGAATTATAATATAAAATTTTAATAGTTGTCTCACACAACTATGCTTTAGACGTATTTATTTAGATTTTTCATTATAGCACTTGTTATTAGTTTTTCTTAAAATTGTTAAGTTGCCGTAGTAAATAAATAAAAGTGAAATCAATTTTATCCAAAATGGTATATCAATTAACAAAGTTTTAATCTATTTACTTATTCACCAGCAACTGTGAAAGTAATTAATTCAAATTTCATAGTGGAATGAGCTATATAGATTATTTTTTTCTTTTTCTTTTTCATGAGATAGTATACCTGCCACAGTGAAGATAAAGTGACCAAAAGACTTGGAATTATAAGTCATTGACTTTTAGTTTGCATCACTATAGCCTTTTACTACTGCTGATAATCTTTGGTAATGAATTATGAAATCACACATCCTCTTAAGATACCTTAAAATTCAGTAAACTACATTCTAATACATGTAACTCGGATTGCCGCAGTATTTACTTAACTCACTTACTGCAAAAATAATGTTTAGTCTAATACAGTTAGTAATATAGGCTAGACTACCAATGACACTAGCATATTCAATCAAAGATACTTTTCACACATATTTTTTTTTCTAGTTTAATGATAGGGTTGAAAGGTGTACATACAAGTTTATAATCATAATGATTATATTTTCTTAAAATATTCCATATGCAATAGAGTTGGATTAGAATTATACCACTTTCATTCTGAATTATTTTAATAGACTATCCAAGAATTTTCATATCAAAATAAGAAGATATATATATATATATATATATATATATATATATATATATATATATATATATATCATTGATGATTTGTGGGTTAAAACCAAATATCAATAGGTCATCTACATATAAGTATATCATAATTGTGAAATCCTCAAACACCATTGAATAAAGGTCACAATGATTTAAATATAAATTCATTGGTTATAATAACTTAATTGAATTTTTCATGCCATTGTTTAAGTCTATATAAGAACTTAAAAAGCCTACACATGTTATTTTTTTTTACCTAATTAAACAAACTCTTTCAGTTGTTCAATATATATTTCTTCTACTTCATTTTAAAAGATAATTTTTACATCATTTTAATGAATTAAAAAATTATTGATTGAAGCAATAACAATAAAAATTTAAATTAAAGTCATTTTTGACACAAGGGAGTATGTATCAAAACGATTTATATATTCATTTTATATAAAATATTTGGCTACTAAACTAATCTTATATTTCTCGATTAAGTCATTAGCTTTATGTTTCTTTTTTAATATCTACTTACAACCTAAGATATTTACCCAATGAAACAGATTTATTATTTTTCATATGTTATTAGTCTTATTGACTCTATCTCATATGTGACCACCTATTTCCAAAAGATGGTATCTTCTGATGACATAACTTTATTGAATGTCAAAGGGTCATCTTCTAAATAGGATAAAAATATATGAAAGTTAGGACCATATTCCTTTGTAATTCTAGACCGCTTGCTTCTTCTAACTTTAGGTTAAGACTCAGGTTATTCTAAGTTTGTTAGAGTTGAGTTGGATGATTAATCTACTATATAAGAGAAACCTCTATTGAGGAAACCCCATTGTTCCTTAGTCAATAGAGGAAGGTGCTTTCATAAAACTACGTATTTTTAGATTACATAATGATGTTGTCATTTATATATATGAATCTTTCTATAAGATGCATACACTACAGGTATATGTTTAAAGGTTTTGGCCCACAATTTAGGACCTTTAGGATATATAAGCCTAATATGGGCTACACAACCTGTAACGCCCCGGATTTTTGCCAACCTGGGATTAGACGTCCTTAGGCAATGGGTCGATCCTAATACTTCATTAACTTGTCAGAACTGAATCACAAAGTCTAAAGCCGCCTTTGAACCCATTTCCTTCACAAATCTCACCCTTCACCACCTTGATCTTCCAATTTTTCTAAGAACTTTTACCCTAGACACTATCTTAAACTAGTTAAGTATCATAACTTGGATCACCTCATATACAAACTCCAAAGGCCTGAGTACCACCTCGACCAGAAATCACTTAGGACTAAATCCTTTAGAAATTTGACAAAGTGAACTAGGTGCTAAACTAGATTAGCCATGAAATCCATTTGAATCACTTTAAATACGATCTGCAAGACCTAAAACTTGCAGAATCATTGACGCTAGGTTATCCTAAAATCTAGGATCAATCTCATTACCCGGCTGCTCTCGGGAGCATCTCAAAATTTCATATCTGATCTGGACCGCACATCGGGAGTCCGAACAATACGAAGTTAAGGACTTAGGACCGCCTCGCTGGGCTTGACTATCATTTCAAAAATCAGGTCCAGCCGATGTCCCACAGCCATTCGTTTGGATCCGGAGCGAGGGTGTGTGAAAAATACTATTCCCATTCCAAAATAAATATCTGGAATAGTGATCTGGCACCATTCACTTGCGCATCAGATAAGCAAACAGACCAGTCGAATCGGACCAAATTACACCCTCGGATCGGGAAAATTTCGAACATTTACATGTGCTTGGAATTTCAGACCGTGGCCCACTGACCGTTGAACTGAAAGTGGTCCGCCACGTGCGATCTGGGAATCCGATCGAGTCGAAAACGTAATCCCTCATTGATCCATGTGTGGTAAGCTTAAGTCTGACGTTTGGCTCAAGGAGGGCCACCGAACCTCTTTTGAAATTTGGAAAAGTGACGAAATACCTATATTAGCAGTAACCCTTGAACAGGAGTCTATTTCGGTGAGTTTTGAGACTATATAAGGACCTTAAACCCTCTCCCATTCCAGCCATACGAATTTGGATTTGAGAGAGGGAAAAGAGAGAGAAAGTGAGGGAGATGTGGGAGGAACTCCCTGCCGTACTTCCCTGCCGCTCCACGGGCTGCACCGCCTCCTTCCAGACGCTTTTCCGGCGATACCGACTCTGTTTTAAGGTAATAAACCCTAACCAAACCTGTTTAGGGGATTAGACAGTTGTAGGTTATGAAATAACTAATCTGTTTCGTTCTTTAGGCTGCCAAACTCCCGTATACGGAAGCTTAGCAAACCTATCGATTCCGTTGCGATTCTACGACACAAGGTGCGGACTTTAGGTGTATAGGTTATGGTTTTCAACGCTTTCAATGTCAGATAATGATAGATTCATGATCTGCATGCAATTGCACATGTACAAAGTGCTTTCCGTTTTCTGTTTCGATTAGAATTGTAGAATTTGGAATTTCACATACTCTAGGTATTCGTATAAAATACCGTATACGTATTTTTTATGGAAATGTGTCTGACATGTTTATTTGTCGTATGTATATATGACGTATGGATAAAATACTTATTTGGCGAAAGGATTCGCCTAAATACATGTTTACTAATAAACACTATGTATGTAGAAATACGGTATTGTAAGAAGTACCGTATACGTGTATATTTTAGCGATGTGCTTGTCATGATTACTTGTTGTATAAATATATTATGTGCGTATAAATTAATTGCTTGGCGAAAAGAATCGCCGTATTATAAGTTCCTCAGATACACTATGTATGTTGAAAATGCGTATTTTAGAAAATACTGTATACGTATAAATTTTGGAGATGTATTTATCATGATTATTTGCTGTAGTAATATATTATACAAGGATAAAATACTCACTTGGCTAAAGGATAGCCCTAATACATGTTTTGCTAACATACACCATGTATGTTGTAATAGTGTATTCTAAATGTTTGTGAAAATGACTGAATGAGTATAGAATCCTCATTCGTGCTCGCCATGACTAATTGTCATGGATTCATGAGTGTTGTATTGGCGAGACCCTTTTGACGAAAGGATTTTCCCTAAATCACGCCACGGCCAATATACACTATATATGCTAAAATGCGTGGCCCAAGTGTTTGCGGAAATGACTGAATGAATATGGAACTTGGATTCCTGCTTGCCATGACTATCCGTCGTGGGTGTACGCGTGTTATGATTAGGGCAACTCCCTAGTGAAAGGATTTGGCCTAATGCCTATGTGATCGACATATGTCATGTATGTTGATGTATGTTTGTTTAAGTGTTTTTTGAAATGTCTGCATGAGTAGTAGTTAGCAAATTGTAATGTATAAGGGTGTTGAGATGTGATTCTCAACCTCTTTTAACTATGTGCATGATCTCCTTTGATAGTTGTGTGATTAGGAATTGAACATGTACAAACTCATGCTTGTGTTGTGATTCATAACATGCTCAACTGCTTTATGATTTTAACTATGTAATGCATATGCTTAAATTTATATTTACGTTGTATGAACCGACATGGGTGATGGGGGCGAACGAGCAACGTGCGTCTGGCAATACACTGCGACCCTAGACGGATAATACCAGACGTTGATTTTATGATTTGAATCCTGATCCATTACTGCTTTATTTATCTGCAATTGATTGTGTTTGGGGCTATGATTATGGCCCGGGCAATCAGTAACGGGATTGAATTCGTGGCTGAGATTCATTTGCCACGTGGGATGTGTTCGACGAACTTGTGTCGTGCGTTGCCTGTCGGCAGTGGCTAGGCTACACGAAGTTGTTTATGCACTTCATGTCGTGCAGCTCAACGGGCGATCGTGCTAGTCGAGCTCGTCAAGTAACTCGATCTCGCTTATGCATGTTCACCTGTTTGACGCTACATTGCTTGCTTGAACCTAGGGTACCAAACTTACCAAGACACCCCTTTAACCATGGTACCTTGATCCGCTAAGACACATGAGCCGGGCATGGTGGTATGGGACACCGTGGTCGAGCTGTCGGCCTACGCTGGGGCCATGTGCCTCCCCGTAGTGACCATTGTGCAACCAAACTCGTGAGCCGAATACGGTGGTATGGGACACTGTATTCGAGCTGTCGATACTTACGGCGAGAGCCGAGTACGGTGAGACCTGTGCTCGTGCTGACGGCGACGAGTCCTCCGTAGTATCTTCGAGTATACTCCAAGGGTCTGTGATTGGCGACGAGTCTTTCACAGCAACTAGAGTATGAGTTGAGCCGAGTACGGTGAGACCTGTACTCGAGCTGACGGCTAGTGATTGAGCCGAGTACGGTGAGACCTGTACTCGAGCTGACGGCCAGCAATTGAGCCGCATACGGTGAGATTTGTATCCGCGCTGACGGGTGACGAGCCCTTTGCGATGCCTTCACTATGCTTCTCAAACCATAATATCGTATGAGATTAACTAGGATTGACGACCCTAGAATGGATCATGTTTGGGAATGATACAAGGGAGGTACCTTAGTTTCCCAATATTACTGTTTGAAATGGACTAATAATAACTTGGTAATCATGAGCATCATCGCACCGCATGTGCTTTGTAGATGTGGCGCATTAGTAAGCATTCGCGAACGTAAGATGATGTCGCTTGAGGGTGGTTTGGCAAGGGCATACAACATCATGTCATTTCATACTTGCATTTAATAAGAGTAGTTAGAATTGTTTGATTTGTACTGCTTTATCATTACTGCTTGATTGAATTGATAACATGTTAACCTATGCTTTATTGTTCCACTGAGTTGATCACTCACTCCCACGTTACGGGACGGTGTTTGCAACACCAACCAGATTTGTTGAGTTTCAGGTGATGGCGATGCTTGTGAAGCAATGAGCGACTATTTTCTCGTGATGATAGGAGGAGTTCTCCTATCTCAGTATCTCTCTGGCAGGTCAACGAAGACCTGATATTGTATTGACGGGGCTATGGTACATGGGATAGGAGGCATTACACTTCCTCACATTTGGTACATTTTAGAACTGCACTTGCATTTATTTAACCTGGTAATGTTATCACACTCTGGAGACTCATCATAAGTTATATATTTTATCTATCTATCACAGTCTTCCGCTTGCAAATTTAACTATCTCTAGAGTATGATATGCTGTTTTGGCTTAATCTCACTCATGTTCAATGCACGAATACAGTCAACATTCAATCATCATTCATTTTGTTGCATAAGTGATGTTCTGGAACTCGGGAGTTGAGTTTATGTTCGACCCCCGATTTTCAGGGCGTTACACAACCCCACACTCTAAGATAACTAACGTTTAGTTTTTTATTACCTCTTCATAGTTCATATGGAATTATCTTAGGTTTTGTTATAGGTACTTTGTTTAGAATATGACAAGCATAGAGAATAATCCCTCCTTATAAGTTAAAAAGGAGGCTAGAGCTAAGTAATGTCATATTTACAATGTTAATTAAAGTTTTTTTTTTATGTTTAGTTATTTCATTTTGTTTATAAGAATAGGGAGTAGGAACTTTGTAAATAATTTCATCAGATTCATAGAAATTATCAAAGTTCTTCGAAGTATATTCACCCCCTCTGTCACTTCTTAAGATCTTGCTTTTTTTTTTTTAATTGATTTTTCACTTCATTTTTGAAATTTATGAATTAATATAGTGATTCATTATTTGATCTTAACAAATATACATATGCAATTTAGAATGATCGTCAATAAAAGTAATAAAGTAGTTTTTATATTCTCTAGTAAGAGATTCTTTTAAATCGCATACATAAAAGGGAATTAGTCTTAGTAACTCAGAATTCCCTTTGACACTAAAAAAGAGTTTTCTAGTCACTTTAGACTGTGAACATGATTTGTATTTCTCCAATTCATTACTTCTTAAAGTATAAATTATTTCACAAACATCTATATTTTTAATGGATTTAACATTCGCATGACCTAATTGTTGGGATTTTATGGCCTACGGAATCATACAGATTTAGATCTAGGATAGCAGTCCAATGACACCAAGCACATAAGAGAACACACATATTTAACGTGGAAAACCCTTGCGGGAAAAAAACCACGGCACAAAGCAACAAATCTCCACTATGAAAGCATCAACGACAAAGAGAAATGACTTACCCGATTCGAACAACCTCGAATCTCACCCTTGCTACACCCTTTGATAACCTTAAACCCTTTTAGGAATCCTTGGAACTACTTTAGAAAGCCTTCCCATGCCCTAGAATAACCCTAGGAACCCCTATTTATAGTTTAGGCAACTTCCCTTTTGCAAAGGCCGACTCAAAATCCGCAGTCCGCATCGGATTTGGAAACAAATCTGTGTAACTACGACTAGTCAAGCCGAGTCTTCGACTGGTCGTGGGACCCCTACGACCGGTCGAGCCATCCCTTCGACCAGTCAAGTAGCTCGGACACCAAAATCCCATGTCGCTGGACTTTGAGTCGTGCAGGCCATGACCAGTCGAACTATTCCTACGACCAGTCGTAGCTACAGTAAAAAAACAGATTAAAGACTTTTTCCTAACAATTCCACCAAGTCTTCAATCTTCAACCGTGTAGCTCCTTAACCTCTTCTCTTATCTCTGCTTCAATCATTGCTCAAGATCATATTGGCCAACCAACGCTAATCACGGATCTGATAGACACCTGCTATACCGTCGGTGTGAATATCTCTGAGAAGCCGATCCCTTCTCTCTGAGCATAACTCATCGCTACTAATCTCGCCCTGTATGTATGTTGTATCCTCCTGAAGATCCACCTGCATCCAACCGCTCTCCGGCCCACTGGAAGCTCCACCCGCTCCCATATGTCGATCTGGTACAACGAATCCATCGCATCGCCCATAGTCACCTTCCACTTCTCAGCACCAGGCTCACCTAGAGCCATCTGAATAGAAGATGAATCCTCCTACGATATTGGAGTCGTTCATGTACCTCGTCGTTATCCTACGATCATGCCCTATGATTCTTATCACAGGTGGCTGCTCTACTTGCTCTGTATCCCTGTCTACACGTCTTAGTCTTCCTGTCTTGCTCACTCATGTAGCTATGCCCATCATGCCATACACGTGCAGAGGTGGAATCCGTTACATTCACTGCAGCTCCACCTTTTGAAGTGCTCCCGATCAACTTGTACAAGTTATCTAGTCGTTGTGCTTTCATGATTACCCGTGCCCCCTTAGATACCTTAAGAGCACCATCAATACCTGTGTACTTGCATCCTTTTGCTTCAAACACACCAAGAGAAATCAGATTCAGCTTCAAATTAGGAACGTACCAGACATCAGTCAGGGTGCACTCCACCCCATCAAACATCCTGATGCGTACCGTACCAACAGCCACAACATTACAGGCAAAGCCATTACCCATAAACACCTGTCCACCATCGCACTCCTTACAATTGGCGAACCAACTCCGATGAGAAGTCATGTAAAAAAATGCCCCCGTGTCTAGCATCCACTCGTCCTTACGATCATCGTATGACCGTCTGAGCGAAGACACAAATAAAACATCACCATCACATCCATCTGACGTGGCAGTGTTGGCCTCCCTGCACGAAACCTCAGAATCTTCTCTCTTCAATTTAAGATTTCTACAATCCTTCTTCACATGTTCTTCCTTCGCACAGTTCTAGCACTTTACCTTTTCTTTGCCCTTACCCTTAGATTTGGATCTAGAACCTGAAGAACATGTACCTTGTTCAGAATTCCTACCTACTATAAACAGTGCATCAGAAGATATCCCCATGTTGTTATCTAGTTGTCTCATAGTCTTCCCTTAAAGGGCTGAGATAACAGTGTCGACACTTAGGATTTTATTCGTGCTGCACATAGTGTCCTTGAATGCCTCAAAGGACGCCAGGAGAGAATTCAGCAACATACATGCTTGTTCTTCATCTTTCATCACTTCCTCCATATCCAGCAATTTGCAAACTAATTTATTAAAGTTGCTGATGTGAGCTTCCAGATCTCTATCCTCTGCCATTTTGAAGTTATACCACTGTCGCTTTGCGATTTTCAGAGGATTTCTTCGCATAAACATCCTCTAACTTCGCCCATAACTTAGCCGCAGTTTTCTCCCTCATGATGTTGTAGAGAACCTCATCCATGAGACATAAACGGATCGATGATAATGTCTTCTTATTAAGAGTATTCCAATCACCATTAGTCATAGTAGACTTTCGCTCCTCAAGAGCACCATCTTCGCCTTGCTTGATTAAGGAACTCATCATCTTGATCTTCCATAATCAAAATTATTTTTCTCCGAGTTCTTCTCAATCTCATACCTGGTGCTCGCCATTATTACTAGTTCCTCAGATTTAGATCTGTGCCCCAACCGAACTTAAGCTTTGATACAACTTGTTGGGATTTTATGGCCTGCAGAATCACACAGATCTAGATATAGGATAGCAATCCAATGACACCAAGCACATAAGAGAACACACAAATTTAACGTGGAAAACCCTTGCGGGAAAAAAATTACTGCACAAAGCGATAGATCTCCACTATGAAAGCATCAATTACAAAGAGAAAGGACTTACTCGATTTGAACAACCTCGAATCTCACCCTTGCTACACCCTTTGATAACCCTAAACCCTTTTAGGAACCCTTGAAACTAATTTAGAAAGCCTTCCCATGCCCTAGAATAACCCTAGGAACCCCTATTTATAGTTTAGGCAACTTCCCTTTCGCATCATTGCGAAAGGCCGACTCAAAATCCGTAGTCTGCATCGAATTCAGAAACAAATCTACGTAACTACGACTAGTCGAGCTAGTCTTCGACTGGTCGTGGGACCCCTACGACCGGTCGAGCCATCCCTTCGATCGGTCGAGCAGCTCGAACACCAAAATCCCATGTCGCTGGACTTTGAGTCGTGCAGGCCACGACTAGTCAAACTATTCCTACGACCAGTCGTGGCTGACCCACGACCAGTCGTAGCTACAGTAAAAAGCAGATTAAAGACTTTTTCCTAACACTAATTTACTATGCCACAATGAGACATTACACACCATGTAAATAGGAGAAGCTTTATTCATTCATACATTAAACTTAAATATGCCATGATATATATATATATATATTCATTTCCAATAAAAGATTTGTTATTAGTAATAATAAATTGATTTGACTCATAAACTTATTTTAAATAAGCATCGTTCAAAAGGTAACTCAAGACTAAATTCTTATGCATATCTAGTACGTGAAGAATATTGGCTAATGAGATAGCCTTTTCGGAGGTGAACATATCGGCTCCACTTTTCCGTATCCAATAACGTCTGCAATGATTGCATTACCTATTTGACCTTTCCTATTAGTTGTAATCTCTTCATAAGTTTTAAACTAATAACGATCAAAACGCACATGTGCATTAGCACCTTTGTCTATCCACAATCCATTACATAGTTCAAATCAAGCTATGTTTTATATCCATGACCATGGCCACTATTTTAGGTTCATTGGTCATATTTGCTTGAGGCGCTAGTATTTAGGATGGTTATTTCTTCTTTCGATGGTAATATTCTCTAACAAAATGATCGGATTTGCAACACACATAGCATCTAATAGATTTGTCTTAGTTTTTAAACTTCTTGTTCTTGTTTTTATTTTTATTGTTATTGGATTTTGGTTTCTTTTTGAAATATTTGTTCCAGTTAGTCTTTGAATTATTGAGTTTTTCCTAAAGTTTCTCATTTCATGAGGTTGATTTTATAAACTTTACCCTTAAATTTCTCACTTATATCTTACCGCATTGCTTCTTCCTCAATACGAATGTGTATAATGAGACTTTCCATATATTTTTATATGATTTTGTGATAAATGGAGTTCTTGAAGTATTTCCACAATGGAGACAATTTTTTAATAATTGCCACCGCTTGAAAGAGGTCATCTAATTTAATCTCTCCTGAACTCATTTGGTTGTTAAATTAGAGATTTATTATCTATTATTGGGTATTTAAAATATTGGCTGACAACGTACTTGTTCGCGCCCACTTCTTCAGTTTTATATTTCTTTTTCAGGGTGGACCATATTTCAACAAATGTTACATAATCACAAAAAATATCGCATAATTAATTTGACAGTGTACTAAGAATGTAGTTCTTGTAAAGATAGTAATTTTCATCCCATTTTGACATATAATTGTTAACTCAAGTCAATGAATATTGGATTATCTTTTATTATTATTATTAATCACATAAGCTATATATAAAGTAATTAAAGAGATTTTTTTTCTTCTTCTTATGTTTCCATCTTTTATAGTGTTGCTTATCAAAGACTTCGAGTTGAATTGACTTAGAATCACTGAAGGAATTTTTCGGTGTGATAGGGGCTCTATTTCAAATTGTTGGAAATAACGCGAAAAAATAAACTTGAATAAATAAATTAAAATTCCATACATAAATAAGAAAATGCAAGAAGGAAGACTAGTTTGAATTTTCTACTATAGCGAGACGCAGACTTAGTCGTTCTCTTTGAGATAGTTCGCTCTCCTCTGTTCGTACAACCGGTGTAGTAGGCTCTATGACGCACTAGCTCCATGATACAATGTCTATCGTAGTTCTTTCTCTAGCACGTACAGTTTGAGAATGAAGCCAACACTAACACACTGTCGTATGCTTATGAAAAAAAAATAAGAGAGATTCTGAAAAGTTGTTCTTACCGATTACTATATGAGATAGTGTTGCCATGAGTGAAGTGTGTTTCAAGTAAACTAAGGAATTTATATACCTAATGAGTGACCATTTTCACAAGGCTCTCAACCACGAAATGATTAGGCATTGTTACCATTACTTGAGGCATTTGGTGGGTCAAACATTATGTGCCCGTTTCTTACAATGGAAACAATATGATTTAATGGGCCACATCAAAGTGCACATGAAAATGGTTAGAAATGTTCAATAATTCAAATAAAATAAAATAAAATATTTTTTGAATTTAAATAAAATAATTATAAAAAATGGTAAAACCTAGCCTAACAAAACCCTTATATAGGTCTGGATACATACATGTTTATAAAACTTTTCAAGCCAAAATTTTCCACCAAATTGGATTGCTTGTGCATATGGGCTTTGGTATAAAGGAGTATATTCACACAAAGGCTATGGGGAGAGATCTCATATATCCTCATTTTTTCCTTCTCAACTTTCCAATGTGAGACTAATTTTTTGCAAAATGAGATAAAGCATAAAAGAGCTATAAAACAAACACTTTTTTTTTCTCATTTTTAAAAAAAAATTATAAATATATTTAACAAGGATTTCATGAGCTTTAGTATGCTTCATGTCATTATACTAAACAAAATTTTTAATGTATTTTTAAGTGGGCACCAGTCTTTTCATAAATTGTGTATGCCATCTATTTTCTATTTCTAATGTTCCATTTTAGTTTCGTGCATGAAGATCACAAGGTTCTATTATTGGATTTTCATTAAACTTCAAGACTAATAAAAGATGCTTAAAGAAAATGATCGAGTGGTTAGGTTTGCTGAAACATATATGCTATCTTGATCACTGACCAAACTTTAATGTTTAATAGAATAAGAAGATAAAAATTTAATAGAAGTGTCATTGTAAGCTTTGGATTCTTAGCTCAATTGCATTATTACTTCTTTGTACCCCCAATATTATGAATATAACAATACACGTGTCATCTACTAAATGACAACAAATGGTAAAATAAACTCATAACATTTGGGCCAATGAAGGCTTTCTGCACTGTTAAGTCAATGATAAGTTAAAGCTGAAGCACCATTAAATCTCATATTAAGGATGATAAGTCTTTTGGTAAGCATTGTAATCTGATTTATTTATTGCATGTAAATCCATACTCTTGTGCGTGGAAAACATTAATCTATATTCCATGGTGGAGATTAGCCTCTACCAATATAAGTCATCGCCCGCATCACATAAGATAACTAAATAACACAAATCAAGTAATATGTTTTTTCTTAACAACTTTTAGGTACTCATGAACTGTGAAGCCCAACTATTTTCATTAGCAATTTACTATTAGGTTCATTTTAAGTTTTTTTTTTTTTTTTTTTTTTTTTTTTTTTTTTTTTACTTCTATATGGACAAAATACTATTGTTAATTGTCATGTCCAAAATACTATAAGATCTAAATTATATGGGTAGCTAAACATATTTGGTGTTGAATATTTATATTTAATGGTTCATAATTAGCAAACATATTTGGCCCATCTAATGAATTACTAAGTTTATTCTTTGAACAAAGTACATTTGCATTAGATCTCACATGATGGATAATTTTTAGGATCTTGAATGTGTGATACATTAGCATGTGTGAAGTTGTAGAGGTTTGCAACAATAAGTGGCATGACTTTAATTTTTTTTTTTTTAAATGTATAATATAACATGATACATGTGTGTCACTAACCACAAAACTTGCAACATATACATATAAAAGCTAATAAAATAGCATTTAAGTAATAATATGGAGCTTCAAAGCCCTATAAAAGAAAGCCAATAAAATAACATTCAAGTAATAATATGGGGCTTCAAAGCCTATAAGAGCCAATAAATAGCATTCAAGTAATAATATGAAGCTTCAAAGCCCTATAAGAGCCAATAAAATAGCATTCAAGTAATAATATGGAGCTTCAAAGCCCCACAAACTTATACAACCTTAGATTTGAGGCTATATTTCAATGATCCAAACATATTATCGATGTTTCTCATTATGTATGCGTGAAGCACTGAAAAATTCTTCAAATAGAATGCTTGAACCTTTTGATCATTAAAATTTTTTCTTTCTACTCTTGAAGATTTTAGAAGCAATTACCATAATTAATATGTATTTGATTATATAATAATTTGGATAATTAAAACGTGACCTTAAGATCCAATGCCTATACTAATATATAGTATTTTATAATATCAATCAATCTTGAAAGCAACTCATAATAGTAATTCATTTAATTATTATAATAAGAATAATGCTTCAAAAGCAATTCCTAATACCAACTCCCAATGCTTTTTACTATCATCTAGTATGTATATCAAATCTAATCAACCATATGTTGGAAAAAAATTATAGATAAGTTATGTACTTGAGATCCTAATTCTTGATCAACTTTTCCATTTGTAAAGGTGGGGCTATGATTTCGTGATCCAAATAGCTAAAATGTTGGGCTCACCATGAATGTCCGATGTAATGGAAACCTATGAAATTAAAAAGTTCTTAATATAGATTATTTGGTATTTTCTTAGTTATGTGTGGACTGTGTTGATTGTCTATTTTAATTATTTATTTAGTTCCCCACCAATTAAAGTGTTTAGATCATCTCGTCTAGGACACTTTGACCATGGCCATTCAAACTAGAGTTTATCAAATCAACATGTTAAATGATTGTATCACTGAATTATAACTCAGGTATATAATTTGAAACTCGACAAAAGGTTGGATGTACACTTGCTTGTAGTATTAGTTATGAACCAAACATGAGAGCTAAATTCAACCCAAGTATTTATGGGAGGAAATATGGATAAGAGTCACATCCATTTGGGATCTAGGTACATATTGATCCTAATTGGAAAGACCTCAATATCATTGAAAAAATGAATCTATCCATATAATTTTAAGAGGGGGTTTGGATATTCATATAGTTGTGTTTTGCATAAGTTATTTAAGCTAGACAACTTATATATTGTTTATTAAATTTATTTTTTGTAAAAAATGAAAGAAAAAAAAAAAAACCATGTATTCAAATATTATTAAATTTATTTTTCAAAAAAATTGAAGAAAATAAATAAACCATGTATTCAAATATCTCTACTACGTAATGATTAGTCTCTACTTACTAAAAGGGCAAGTAGCTCATCCTCATTACATGCATGAAATGGAAATTATATTTTATGACATGCATCACATGTGCCAAATGTTCCACACGCCCAATCGTCTATGATCGAATATCGTGTGCTATCATCAATCTTCAAAAATATAACATTGTCACATGTGTCAATGTGCATGTGCAATGAATATTATATATACTACCTATCATCATAAGTTTCTCACATTTTCCACAAATCTTGATTAAGCCGTTTGACTAACAAGGTACAACTAATTTAACATGGGATCATCTGCATCATTGGCTCAATACATCATATCCAAGACCATCGCATCTTACAAAACTTTGTGAGCATTCAATTGCAGTTTTAAACTCGATCTATTTTGAGAACACCGTCTACTCACTTATGTTGTTGCGTATCAACCATTGGAAAAGAAATGATTGCCTTTAATTGAATGTGACAGAACCCAAATTGAAGAAATAAAAGAGAAGCTCTTTTCAATTTGTTGTGCAATGAAAATTTTTCAAAGTCCGTTGACACTCCATAATACCCTACCAATACATTAGTGAATTTGTAACCATATCGAAATACATGCATATGAGAGATAATTTTGTTTACACGCAGCCGATTACGACCAAATCAATGGTCTAGAAGGTGCTACATGGCAATCATGCGACACGTGGTGAGGACAAACCTCAAAGTCAAAAGATTAGTGACATGCTTATATTAGGAAGATTAAGACTATAGTTCAAGAAAAGTAATTCTACATAAAGCAAGTGTACTTAAAAAAAAACTTTGCAAAAGGAAAAAGTCCAGTTACATCAAGACTCTAGAAAAGCTTCCTATAGATATTGACCAAAATATCAAAAGGACTATGGGATTTTTCATGTACACATGGCTTAATATGATTGGCTATGCTTACACTGAGAATTAAGGAGATTTACATGACCAATATTCCAAATCTCTCACGATGCAAAATCTTATATATGCACGGCCACCACCCTTTCCAAGTCTATATAAGGTGCATTCGATGAAGATCTCTAGGCCCAACGCCAAACACAATCGATATATATATATATATATATATATATATATATATATATATATATATATATATATATATATATATATATATATAGTGCAACACTGCTTATCTCTAGTTTCTAATACTTTAATTTTTGTCCAATCATACTACATAATGTGTTTGGAGTTTAGATTAGCTAGGATCGCTATTGTCCAGCACCATCATTGCAGTACATGTAGTAGTATAACTATTTGTGACCTACTGTCGTCGGATCTTTGATCAATTGGGTCTTTACTTGGAAGATCACACCTCAATCATATCTTGTTAACCATCCACCTTGATTAATTGTCCATACAGGCGACTGCAAGTATTTATCTTTCATAAATTTCTTTGTTTAATTTATTTCTATGGTGATTATACTGAGTTTCAAATATAAATTAATAAAATCGACACTATTAGCCCGTTTTAATTTTATTTCTTTTCATTATTATTATATTGAGAAATACAAGGCCTGCGATCACCGTAGAAAGAAAAGTCCTGAATGTAAGGTAAATAATTTTTCATTAAGAAGGAAAAAACCCACCTCTTCTAAATCACTTGATTGCCTACAACAACAGGTGGCTGGGAAGGTGGCCAATCCCATGGATTCGGTCTTAATCAGTATATCTTAGTGCATGGGGTCGCAACGCATTCAATTGAACTTGAGTCGAGTATGACTCTGGCACCTAATCGCATACATTTGACTAAATACGGGCCTTCGTCAACATGTGTGTCCTCATGTTTGATTGAATAACAAAACATTCCTTTTCATTCTTAATTGTCCCGTTGAAAGTTTGATTTAATTTTCACCGTATAATTGATGCCTAGATTTACTTTTTGTTGGAATTGATCATGGGTCACCAACAATGCTCTATACCAAATGAACAGTCAAGATGCACCAAATTTATAACCAAAGGTACCTTGGTACCACAATAAAATGTGAACGGTTCCGTGTGCCTATAGACTAGAGTCAGCCTTAAGGAAGAAAAAATCTTGCTCTAAACATTACAGTCGTCCCTACCCACTTTTTTTGGTCATGCCGCCGCTTTAAATTTGATATCTACCTCACTTTAGGCTTGTAGACACCCCACCTTGGGCCAATTAGCTTGATGAACATAAACCTCAATCCATACCCTTAACCCTGATCTAAACCTTAATCCACGCCCTTAACCATGATCCAAATCCCAATCCATACCTTAACCCTGACCCAAACCCTAATCCATACCTTCAACCCTAAATCCAAACCTTAAAAACCCTAAAACCCTGGGAACCAACCCTAAAACCCAGTTAACCCAGTCACCATAACCCAACAGAACCCTAAATCTGGTCCCGAACCCAAACCCTAGGAAAAATCTAGCCCATAATGTAAACCTGATGAGTCTATCCACTAAGTCAACCAACTCGGTCAGCCCACATAGCCTATCTGGTCAACTCACCTTATCAAACCAAGTCCGTGACTCATTTTGGCCCAAGCCCATTCCAAAGCCCAATTCAGAGGGAAGGGAAGATAACAAATCGGCTTATGAGTGTCAAAGTTGTCCATGTATACAGAAGGAACCTTTCTCTAAAGTTGAAGGAAAAAGAAAGGATGAGCGACACCCAACATGCCGCTAGCCACGTGGCACTGGCCATACTTTGGCCAACTGCCCACTCGTGTTGCTGTCCTCCTGTAGACACCCCACCCAGGATAGCAACTTGATGAAGAATGGATAATCCTTAAGAACTACACCTAAACCCTACACCATACCTAAAACATCAGTAATTTCCAAGCCTAACCCAAACTCAAACTGAAACCAAGCCATTATCTAAGCCGAGCCATACCCAAGCCATTACCCAAGCCAAGCATTACCTGATTCGTTTCCAAGCCAAAGCCTCAAACCTGAGCCTTTAGCCGCTCTACAGGCAAGAACAAGCTAGCTGGCTGAATTTTAAAGATGAACAGTAAGATGCGGTAATCGGATTACCACCTCCTCTTGAAAAATGTGCTCGGAGGTACAACTGTTACTCCCCTGAAAGTCAACTCTGTCAAGACTTACTTGATCCCAAAATTCTTACTATTTACCATTTCACCAAGCCTTTTAACCTATGAAAAAACACTACGTGGTATCTCCATTCCATCCACCAATTTAAAATTGTCACATCATCATTTATCCTTCATAATCCCTTAAATGATCAAAAGACCATCCTAAGAGGCTATAAATACGCCTCTCCTATCTTCATTTCAACAACTAAGGAGACACCAATAAAGAGAAGCAACTCTCACCAAGTGAGAGAGAGAGAGAGAGAGAGAGAGAGAGAGAGAGAGAGAGAGAGAGAGAGAGAGAGAGAGAGAGAGAGAGAGCTTGAGTTCTCAAGCTCCCATGTAGTCTCCTCTAGTCACCTTTTAGCCTACAAGTCCACTTAGGTCAACCGCTCTAACCATGATACACCAAAACCTATAAGCTATTTTAAGTGCAAGCCAAAGATCATGCCATCAACATTAACATTCATACTTCATCAATCAATTCATTACTTTCCTTCTCAACCCTCTTGCTTTTCTAAGTTGCCATTGAATGTATATTTTGTAACTTGCCAGAACTCTAGATCCTCCCACATCAGAAACTTATGGTAGTCTAGTCCTCTTATATGTCATTCTAGCATTATCACATATATCCTTAAATTCCATTTATAGACTTTCTGTGGACGTATACTCTATATCTTGCCAAAATTATAGACCCCGCCACATCAGAAATCCGAGCCTACCTAGTCTTATTTTTACTTTATATCCTATCATTTTATCCCCTAAAATCAGCTTATCACATGAAGTAAAGATTGTACACTTGTACGAGCAAAGAGGGTGTCTAACACATTTCTTCTTTGTAACTGAGGTCCTTTACTTGGAGTCCCAGGTCGTATATTAGGAGTCAACTTAAAGTAAGAGAGTCTCTGGATTCTCTGGCTTTTACAGATTCTGCGGATTATAGTCAACTGCGGAATTTTGAGCTAATTGGCCAGTGACGACTCCAAGTCTACTACATCATCAATCCAAATCAACCCATACAACCTCAAAACAAAGATAAAAAGCACATGGGCCTATTTCCAGCGTTCACACCTCCCTACCTATTTCATTTCAAGTGCAAAACTTAACAACTACTCTGATGCCCCTCCCTTGAATCAAAATTACACCTTATGCCACCTAAATCAATACATGAGATCTTGCCATATGACAATCTCAAATCTTAGCTATACAAACCATTTTTAACCTCGAGCTTTGTAGGAATTATTAGAAAACCAAGCTAGATAACTATAAATACCCTCATTCCCTTCACATTTCAAGCATCCTTAATCCTTAGAAATCATTGTCAAGTATCCTTACTAAACCTCTTACCCATGTATCCCACCAAGGAGAGTGAGAATGAGAAAGAGAGCCTAACCTAGCTTCAACCCTAACACTAGCCTCTTGAGCCGACCAAGTTCAATTCAAGCCGCTTGAGATGATCCTTGCGACACTACTGTCCACCCAATTGTCTTCAATCAAGCTTCATCTAGCCATATCATTTATATAGCATAACATTCATCTTATCATTTTACACACTTTGCACCAATTTTGGCTCAAAAGTATGTTATAAGGCTTGCTGATTTAATCGGATTTTGTCTAACAAAAAACCTGCTAATTATTTCACATTTCGTCACAAGCATTGCATATATTCATACATGAGAATTGTATCCTAACCCTCAAGAACAATTGTATCTCATGGAGTAGAAATCGTAAATTTGTATGGGCAGAGCGGGTGCCTAATACTTTCTCTCTTTGTAACCGTGCATTTATACTTAGAATCTTTGTTCGCAAAACCAAAGAGTTATCATGTAGTAGACTGTATAAATGAAGAAATTGGCCAGTGGTAACTCCGATCAAACATAATTAATCAATTCACAATGCAAAATCCCTTGAAAGAGACAACTCATGGAGAAAACGACATCGAGTTTTTTTTTTTTTTTTTTAACATGCACACACCCCCACACACTCATGCCGTAGTGGGATTTCACCACCTATGGATGCTCGAACCCTTGACCGGGTGTTGAAACTCCCAAGATTCCACCACTGGAGCAAGAGTAAGGATCCAATAACTCTTTGGTTTTGCAAACAAAGATTCTAAGGGAGCACGGTTATTGGCATGGAGTTGATTCCAGCCCAAGATTTCAACATCCATAAGGCTAGGGGTGTACATCGAGTTGAACCGAGTCGAGCTGGCCTCAGCTCGACTTAGCTCGGCCACTAGCTGACCTTAGCTAGAATTCGGCTCGGCTCGGTCATCGAGCCTGACTAGCCAGCTCGGCTTGGTTCGGTCAGCAACTCGGGCTAAGTTCGAGCTAAGATCGGGCCGAGTTCACCATTGAGGCATTTTCACAAACACTTGGACTGCACCTTCAAAATCCCTCTGTATGTGAAACAGAAGCAATGGTTTTACATGTATTTTATCAAGCACCTTCTAAGCAACATAAAAACCAAGAAAAATCAAGAAAAAATGGTATTTGTTTCATGTACATACCTTCCTTGACACCAGCTACACTTTGTTGAGTCATTTTATCAAACATTTGGTGAGTAACATCAATGGCAAAGTAACCGAGTCACCCAACTGGTTTGATCTGAGTCGAGTTGAGCTGGGGCAGCTCGAACTCATTTTTAAGCTCAAAAAATCAGCTTGACTCGGCTCGAACTCAGCTTCGAACCAAGTCGAATCGAGTTGAGCGAGCTAACCGAGCTAGCTTGGTTCGTGTACACCCCTACATAAGGCTCATGTCTAACATGGTATGGAAAAACAGATGGATGGGATGAATTTCTCGCAAACTTCCTGCAATGGGAGCTAGGTGGGCCCTCCGTAATGTTTGTAAGAAATCTACCCGATTCATCCGCTCTACCTGATCATGTTAGGTCATGGGCCAAAAAATTGAGATACATCCGAAACTCAAGTGAGCCCATAGGAATGCGTCCACTATTGAAACATCAATAGGGCTACAAAAATTTTAAATCCGGCTAATGTTTTGTGCTTTCAGTTCATTCATCACATTAAGAATGACCTTATGAACGGTATGGATGCCAATAAACATAATGTTGGAGGCTAGGGGTATTTCAACCGTAAGTATTTCCCTGCCCATTTTTTCTGCGGTGCTCCATACTTGAGTTTCATGTGTAACACAAAACTGACGGGCAGTGTGGATTTATCACAAACATCCTAGCTTCCCCTAACAAGAAAGGCCGTCGGCGTCCCTCTAAATCTCTCGTGTACCAGACAACTGGACACTCACCGTTAAAAAATAGTTAAGAGACCTTACCGTTAAAAAATACTTTTTAAGTGTTATAGAATTTTTGGATCAAGCTGATATTTGTGTTTCTCTTTATTCATTCAGGTCTGTGTGACCTAATCAGCAGCTGGTTGGCGAATAAATATTAAAGTGCGCCCGGAAAAGATTTTAACGGTGAATGTTCAACCACAACTGTTTCCTTTGTTGTGGTCCACCTCAGATTTATGTCTGCCTTACTTTTGGGCCCATTCCCTAAAATGAGCAGTTAAAATGGATGGACGGAGTGGATATGACACATAAATTATGGTGCGGCCCACAACATCGACTAGAACCGAAATCTCGGCACTGGAGGGTCCCAAACGAGTCGGAGTCCTCACAAATCAGATTCTGAGGCAATTGATACAACACAATCTCTAATCTCCCGGTAACAAAACTCTCTCTCTCTCTCTCTCTCTCTCTCCATTTTATTTACTTTCATTTCGATCAAATTTTCATATAAATTGGTTTATACTTTTCAGGGTTTCTTCCATGTTTGCTTCCGTACATTTCCAAGATTTTGATTTCCACTCTTTTATGCTTTTTTTGATTCGATTTTCTTGGCAAATCAGATTCATATCTTCATTTGGAAAAATGGGTTTTCTCTTTTTTCTTCATTTGATGACTAATTGATGAATTTTTTCTCTTTTTGTTGAAAATTTTGCTGGGTATTGGTGGTTTTTTATTTAGGTTGCTTACAATCCATAAACAGGAATTGGGTCTTCTGCAATTGAAGGAAAAATGAAGGGAAATGATTCAAAGGTATTAAATTTCATTAATTTTTCTAAATTTTATTGAATATTTTGTTTATTAGAGTTTCCTCAGCAAATTTTGTATTCCTTTGGTTATTATCAACATTATAAACCCCTGAACCTTTCATTGGTGCACTTTACTGATTGATCTGGACCCTCCGACTAGTGGACCACCCTCCTGGAAAAGCCGTTCCCAAAAATAAGGCTGGTTGGAAGTTTGTGGCCATCCAATCATTTTGCCCATCTTGGACACAAATGTTTAGAGAAAACATACTCAGAAAAAAAAGATGAACGGATTGAATGGTTTGAAATGGTGAATATCTCCAGGTTTGACCATTGGCCGCCTCTGAGCTGTAGAATTGATACCATTTACCCAACTGTCTTAATCCAAACTTAGATCTGGCCTCTTTCAAGATTTTTAGTATACCCTTTCTTGATTTTTATTTATGTTACTGAATTTATTTATTTAGGGCCTTTTTGGTAGATGCCTGCAAATGGGTTCATCTCATTTTAGTTAGTCATAACTATGTATTAGAGATCATGACTATAATACATAATTATGAGAGCTTTGCTAAGCCCACATGCGTCTACAATAATGCTAATACACACCACCACATGTGTCAACCTAGCTAATAGGTGCAATATCTAAGCCATCCATATGGTGGTCCAGACCGTGTATATGTTCTTTCCCAAAAATAAATCTGGTCTATTCAGCAGGTGGGCCAAAATGTTAGAAACGATTGAATGGTTAAAAGAATTTCATCCAAGCTATAAATTTATTTTGTGAACTGTGCCACATCTGGCAATTGGACTGGCCTAATTCTTGGGGGAAAGCATCTTAATAGTGTTACTCTGATGAGTGGATTAGATCTCATACAGATGTGCCAGGTTGGCACATGTGGTGGCCTGTGCATTAGCATTATTGTACACGTGTGTGGGCTTAACAAAGCTATAATTATGATTAAATAAAATGGAATTATGTATTAGAGGTCGTGATCTCTAATACATAATTGTGACTGACTGAAAATCGGCGTCTACCAAACAGGCCCTTATTATCGTTCTTTATTGTTCTTTCAAACCTTGGTCCAATCTGGCCCTTAATCTGTTGAAATTATGAGCATTCTTGAAAATGCTTTGGGATGAGAGGAACAATATTGGGATGGAAGTCCTTGGAAAATTTTGCAGTACTTCTGTTTTGTATGATGTATGTCGGCATACTAGAGCATTTTGTTGTTTCTCCATGCAGATGCCGAGAATGGATGACATTCTGAATCTTCCCGTGCAAGATCCACCCTGTGCTGAATTTTCTGCAGCACATATAAATTGGGCAAAAGTAGATGGTGGTCGCCAAGGTGGTGATGATATTGCTCTAATTCCCTTCTGCAGAGTCGATGATTTTGTAAAAGGAGAATCGACTAATGCAGAATGCCCTGCAAGTTTTCGTATTGAGTCAAGAAGGAAAAGATCTGAAGGAAGTGTTAGCAAGCCGAGGGTTGATGGCTATCTTGAGTATACACTGTATGTCTTCAATTAACCGATTCTTCAGCATTCTGCTTTGATTCTTGCTATGGGCACTCATGGGAGTAAGTGTTAAGTCCTACTCCCCACATGTGTGCGAGATCCAGGCCATTCATCAGGTTCTGTGGAGCAAAAATCAGGCTGGTGCCGTTATCAGCTGGGTCACGCCATGCGAAATATTGACTGTTGGCCACTCTCTTCTGTCTTTTTCTAATACACGTGCCACCTGATAAATGGTCATGCTTTATTTTTGGGCCACAATACATGCAGGTCGACCAGACGAACAGCCCAGATCTCTCACAGGTGTGCCATGTGGGTATGCTTGGGGAGAGGATTCAATGGTCACCCTCATGTATATCCATTACATCCCTATTCCAAAGTTTCCACAATTCTAAGTGATTTTTGTTCATTCTTTAGATATTGGTGTTCTTATGGTCCTGAAGACTACCGAGACAGCGAGTCTGGTGCGAGTGACGGCCCAAACAATAAACCAACATCAGGCAAGGGTAGCAGGCCTGGAAGACGTCACATGATGAGAGGCTGCCTTTGTCATTTCACCGTGAAGCGCTTATATACTCGCCCCCTCCTCGCACTCATCATTTACAATCAGCGAAACCACGTTGATAAAACTGGCGCACCATGTCATGGAATACTGGACAGAGATGCTGTAGGAACTCGAGCTATGTATGCTCCTCGGATTTCAGAGGAACTACGGCAACAAATAATGTCTATGCTTTATGTTGGGATTTCATTAGATAACATTATCCAACACCACCTTGAAGAAGTGGAGAGGCATGGTGGACCTAGCAACCGTGATGATTTTCTCACTCGGAATGATGTCCGCAACATGGAAAGGGTCATTCGTAATTCGACATACGAATTACATGCAAATGATGTGTCTAGTATAAGGATGTGGGTGCAACGCCACCAGAAGCATGTCGTGTTCTTCCAAGAAGATTCGGCTACAGAATCATTCATTTTGTGTGTACAGAGTGAATGGCAGTTGCAGCAGATGCTCCGATACGGGCATAACAGTTCTGTTGCTTCTCATTCTACCTTTGGGTTGAACAAGCTGAGGGTAAACGTACTTCTTTTTCTCATATGTTAGTTCATTGAGAAATGCTAAGGAGGTTCATCCCCTGATGGGGATCGAGGTTATTTGTGGAACATTGGTGAATCTGGCCAATGTGAGCAAGATCTGGGCGATGATTCATGTGGGGGCCATCATGGACCTTCCCTAGCCCAAAAAATAAAATAAAATCAGGCTGGTGCACTATCAAGTGAGCCACACACGTATCTTGGACATGGACAATTGGCTGTTTTCTGACAGTGTTTTCCATGCACGTGTGGCCCACCTGATGAGTGGACCAGCCTGATTTTGGGCTGTTCATGATGGGCCCCGCTTGATGGATAGAACAGTCCTTGCACATGTGTCAAGTGTTCTGCACAGAAAATCTTCGATCACATGTGTCTAGTGTGCTGCACAGAAAACCTTCAATCTCCTTCGTACGAGTCTCCTTTAGTATTTCTCTGAGTTCATTAATAAAGTTTCACTGTTGCCTGATATTTTGTGCTGCACCTTTTCTGTTGACAGTACCCTTTGTGTAGTTTATTAGTTTTCGACTCATGCCATAATGCGATTCCTGTTGCATGGGTCATTACATCTAGCTTTGATGGCCACAACATCCAGAGATGGATGGGATCCCTTGCTGACAGAATCCGGGCAAAGGACCCCAGATGGAGACTACATGCCTTCTTAATAGATGACCCATCTCTTGATATTTCTACCATCAGGTACTCCTTATATGTTGTTCTTTTGTATGTTTTCTATGGATATACTGGATATGCTGAACTAGTAGCTTGCTGTGCAGAGATATTTTCCAGTGCCGGGTTCTGCTATCCCTTTGGCATGTGCGCCGAGCTTGGATGAGAAGCCTGTTAAAGAAATGCTGCAATTTTGACGTGCAAAGAGAAATGTTTAAGCAATTAGGCCAGATTTTGTACTGCACAAGGAATTGGCCGAATGCTATGGATGCAATAGAAGAGTTTATGCAGATTTATATCGATCAATGTTCATTCATGGATTATTTTAGGGATCGATGGCTGCCAAAAATAGGTATTCGATCATCATCATTTCTCATTCTTCATATGATGTTGTGCATATACTGCTGTTTGAGAGTTCTGCTAAAGCCTAGGTATCAGGTAATGGTAACGGCTGGTTGTATGACCATTACAATTCGGGCTGTGATGGCGGTTACGGTCCTGTAACGGTTGAATTTTTCTTTGAAGGAAAAATGTAATGGTCCTGTAGTGGCCCATTATGGGCCCCTAACGGCCATTATAGGCCCCCCCCCCCTTTTTTTTTTTTCAGTTCGAGCAGTACAGCCTTGTATCGCTACGAGTCCCACCGTTACCATTATGTGCCAGCCGTTTCGGCCTTTATGTAACCATGTTTAAATACCTTGGTGAAAGCCCTATGCTCCTGTACACATGCCACTATTCCCTGCCACGCGTCTCCATCATGCATGCATATTGGACATCCAAGCCATGCCTTAGGTTGGCTCCACATAATAGATGACCTGGGCCAAAATTGGCTGGTAGACTTATTTGACAGTCTACAAGAACATTTGAGGTAGACCGTTACAATAAATTTTAAATTGTCAATTGTTCTTGTGCATGTGGGGCCAACCTGATGAATTGACTGTACACGTACACATGCCACTATTCCCCGCCACGCGTCTCCACCTTGCATGCATATGGGACATCCGAGCCATGCCTTAGGTTGGCTCCACATGATAGATGACCTGGGCCAAAATTGACTGGTAGACTTATTTGACAGTCTACAAGAACATTTGAGGTAGACCGTTACAATAAATTTTAAATTGTCAATTGTTCTTGTGCATGTGGGGCCAACCCGATGAATTGACTGCTCTGATTTTTGGGTCACGTCTTCTACAAAGTGGGCCCACTTGATGCATGGTTTAGATGTCCAACACGTGCCAATGTGGAGGTGTGTGGGCTTGTCAAAGCTTTGTCTTGTTAATACATGCCTTCTTATCTTTCAGAGATGTGGGTTAGTGCCATGAGGACGCTTCCGATAGCATATCAAGAGTTTCATGCTGCAATCGAATCCTATCATCTAAGATTGAAATCCAAATTGTATTGTAACTCACATGCAAGCTCTTGGTCAAGAGTTGACTGGCTCGTCCATGCATTGACTACTGAATTTCACTCCTTATATTGGTTTGACCAATATGCTGAAGAAACCGGTTCCTTTAGAAATTTTAGAGACAAGTCCTTTTTGACTAATTCTTGGTACCGGGCATTGCACATTCTGGACGTTGATGTGATATTAGATGAGGAAGACCTTCGGTTTGCAAAGGTTATTTCTCAATCAAATAGGAACCTGGCGTACACCATTTGGAATCCTGGTTCTGAATTTTCACTTTGTGATTGTACGTGGTCGAGGTTGGGCAATCTTTGCAAGCATGTGATCAAGGTTAGCATCATTTGTAGAAACCGCCATGTTGCAAGGCCATTGTTAGCTGCACAAACTTACCGCCAGACGTTGCTTAATCTTCTCCAAAACCCTCCAGATGATCCCATTGTTCTTGATCATGCTATTTTACATGCAACTCGCATGCAGCAGGACCTAAAGGGCTTAGAAGAGTTATCTAACAATGGTCTGCTCCAGCCTCTTAATCCGTTTGAAACGATTGCACATGTTGTGGATAATCTTGTGCCCGAAGCATGCGTTTCCGTTGATGGGGCTGCAAAGACAAAGAGGCCAAGGACCTCGAGTCCTGGAATGAATGTTGCCGGGCCACAGCTTGACTTTACAAGACAGGTCTCTCCCCCTGTAAATTCTCAAGCATTGACAAGCAGTCAGATAAGGGAATTTCTTCAGTTACTTAAAGTGCCTCAGGGATCGAATCAGAGGAACGTCATCAATGAGCAGACTGTCATTAGTAATTGTGGCATGGGGCATGACATTGGTTGATAAGCCTAACTAAGGCGAGTGTATCATCTGCTCTTTGCTCTTTTCCCCCCCCCCTTCCTTTCTAGCAATTTCCATTACCTGATTTGTTTTGTTGCAGGTGGCTTGCAGTGGTAATTGCATCTTTTACTTGGATGCCATTGATGTTGAAATGTCTGAGAGATAACAAATGCAAAGGCTACTCGTGAGAGTAGGTTCTCAGACCCCTCTCTCTCTTCACACGTGCCAATTTTTGAGATCTGAGCTGTTCATCTGGTGGGCCCTGCCACGCATGTGGCATGCCCCAAAGATTAGGCCTGTCCAGTCATCAGGTGGGTTACACTTCTACAAAAACTCCGCATTTGATGCACACATGTGGCCACTTGATGACCAAACATTCCTGATTTTCAAGCCATGACCATACGCAGTGGGTTCAGCTGATGAATAGCCTGGATATAAGACGTGTGCCACATCGAACATCTGGATAATATGATTCCAGACCTGCTTCCATGAGGTGCTGTAGCAGGGCTCAGCAAAATCAGGTAAAAATGATTTTAGTTTTTTTTTTTTTTTCCTAGACCACGACTGCTGAGGTTCTATTAGATTGGAAGATTTATAATGTGGCAATGGAGAACTATCCCCATGTTAATTGGTCCTTTGTTGCTTTTAAATTGAATTATGAGGATTACTCGTGCACAAATTTTCTTGAACATGCACCTTGACAATCTTCCATTTTAATTTCAATAGAAGAACCTGTCTGGAATCAAACCCTTCTATTTTTATTTATTTTTTGAAAGGTAATGGTAACTATATTATAAAGGAGGAGAAATACAGGAGAAAGAAGGGGAAAGCTAATCTGCTGAGAAGGCGGATCAACTACAACCCAAAAAAGACAAATTACAACTATTGAGCTTTACAACGGAAGAGCTCCATTCCGCTATGAAATATATCACCCTTCTATTACAAGCAGACAACCTGAGTTTCACTGCCATGGATTTCAATATTTCTGGTTTTGGGGGTACAGTAACTAGAAGCTATGGTTGCAATTGTTTTTGATCTTTATGTTCCGTGGGGCACTTTTGAGGAGGAATCATGTGAACAGTGAACCTCAAGCTGAAGATGTGAGCAGTACCCTCAAGCCTTGTGTCTGTACAAGTGGGGTCACCTATCTATTGTAACTTACTGATTTCTAGGAACTTTCATGTTTGACTGCATTGTTTCAGTTATAACCAGAGACAAGCATGTTAAAGTCAGGAGGCCTTTGTTGTTGTGAAAGCATCCAATGAAGACATGACATTATTCAGAACATGTGTTTGGTATGTTTCTTGCAATTTTCATCACTGCATGCATGATTGCTTGCATTTTCAGCTTGTTGTGCTTCCACATTTGCACCATCTCCATCGTCTGGCATTTTCGTGCATCTCTAGAAAACCGGTTGCAGTCTTTAGGGGAAAGACTCATCTGGGTCATTTGTGCATAGGTTGAGTTTGATGTTGTTTCTAAGTCTGTTTTGATTGGTCTTTAAATGAAAAAAAGGGAAGAAAAAGAAAGTAGGTAGTCGCCAGGTTTCAACATTTCTGACTTTTCTTTGATTTCAAACAGGGCAATTTGCAATTTGAATAGCGGCTTGGTCCTCAAGAAACAATACCAACTGGTTGACGGCATGGGATTCAAAGAGTTTGAACTTTTGTTGCAATCCCAAGCCCAAAAGAGGAAGTATATGAGTATACTTGGGTTTTCATGTTGTACAAGTGGGGACACCATGGTTTGATGATCTATAGATCATTGGTCTGTTGGTTTTGAGTGGATGGAAAATAACCCAAATATCTCCTCAATAGGACGATCCCAACCTTTTCAATTTGTGGCCTGCATATGGACAATAAAAATCCAAAATGCGGCAATGGTCCTCATTGCCCAAGATTGGTGGCTAGGATTTTCCAATCTGCAAGATTTTGGGAGCTATAGTTGTGGTGTTTGGAGGTTTGTGACTGGTTCTACACTTGGGATGTATTCAAGATTAAGGCACACACGAGGGCTGAGATAGATGCATTTTACTGCAGCGTGGTTCTACTGATGCTGTCCTCAGGAGGCAACATGTCTGCATGGAGCTACTGATGCACTGCTTTCAGAATTGATCGTCGCCTGGACAGCAAGAAACTATTTCCATCTGAAAGTTCATTGGGCAGCTTTACAACAAGTTCAAGATCACTCAGTTTGGGACAAGAACTGGGCTGTTTATATGATTTAATTTTCAATAGGTATGTGATTATGAAGGGATTAACATCACCGATGGGACTGGCCTCTCGATGATGCAAACGAAAGAGGCAGAGTCACAAATTTTATTCTTAGTTATTTCTTAAAAAATTCAGAATATCTTTTTTTTTTTTTTTTTCCGGGGTTTTGAAGATCATTGATTTTGGGATACTAATTTTTTTTTTTTGGGAGAAAGACTGTTGATTGTTGCCATTCAAGTCTAAAAATTTATACTGGAGTTTAAGCAGTAAAAATCCAATATATTAGATGTTGTATTTATGATGATCATATTTATTGCATCAGTTCAGTTAGACAGTCCAATCGATTGATCTGAACTGTCCATTAAGTCCATAATGTATTTCCAAGGCTTCCAAGCAAAGAGTGCACTCATCTTGATGATTCAATCTGTCCTTGATTTTGCCTCCAGGCCTGTTTGATTTTCAATTTTAAGCTTGATCCAAAACTTTGGGCTCCCAAGAAGTTTTCATTGGTAGCCATTTAATTTCCACTGTTTCCTGTGGTGTGGTCCACTTGAGCTTTGGATTTGCGACATTTTCGGCTGAGGCCCAAAAATGAGCTGGCAGAAGGGATGGATGGCATAGACAAGTCACATACATTACCGTGAGCACTGCAGTTTTTGTGCATTTCCACCTTGGGTGTATCAATAAATACGTTCAAGAATTACAAATGGAAATAATTATTATCCATTTAGGGGAATTAAAAGATGATAAACACGTTCAAGAATTACAAATGGAAATAATTATTATCCATTTAGGGGAATTAAAAGATCAGACAGGCACAGGCCCTTATTTTCTATGACCATCCTTTTCTCGAGCCATGAGAATGGGATGGCTACGGTGGCCTAACCAAAATGATTCTATAGAATCATAAACAATCCATGATGGTCTCTAACAAATGGGTGGATGAAATTGTTGATTAGGAGTATTTTTATGCAAATAATCTTGACCATCACCATTGATTGAACGGTTAATATCTGTCAGCGATTAGTGCGATGCTTGCATGGTTGCCAATGAAATGTGTTGGATCCAGTGAACGGTCTAGATCAATGGATAGGTTGTCCAAGTGTCCCAATGCAACCAGCACTACAACTTTGTGTTGGGAGAGCACTGGACCATCTCTCCCACGTAAGCCATAGCATCACATCTTGCATACACAGTAGTTTGTACCACGGGGACCCGAATGTTCCTATCAATCCCAATTGGACCACACACGGGAGTATCTTGCTACAAATTCAAAACAAAATTGGATGGGGAGTTTCAGTGCCTGGAGGCGCATATTGCTAAGCATGCCTGACATATTGATTTCTACAACAATGACTCGTGCTTCAGGAAAGATTTATTGGATTTTGTACCATCAGTGGCCAGTTCATTGAACGAACAGAAATACATTGACTATCTTTAGGCCACCTAGTTTTATCATCCATGGACTCCGTATGGCCTAAAGTGCATGGTTTTGGGAGGTTTTTTTAAGGAAATCTTTCAATTCGAGTTGCCTGCCTGTAGGCATGCTCGTCCTACGAATATCTACTGTTCTGTTAGTGTTTGTACACCAGATCTCTTACATAAGAAAATCCTAGCCAACGGTTCATTGGCCTTCTCTACTGAATATGGACATCCACTGCATGTTCTTAACCATCTTTTTGCTGGACGCCAATTAAAGGGATCATGCTATCCATATCTATATACGGGGCATAGATGTACAGGATATTTACCATTTGGTCAGTGGGGCCTCTTTTGAATGGCACATCATGCCCCCTCCATAAATAAATTAAATACAAGCATGATGTTCCCAGCTACCTATTTGAGAACTTTCACTGGATGTCAACACATGGGTTTAGCTTTTCTTAACAAGAGTCTACAACTGCAGCCCATGTTATCACAGGATACTTGATCTGAGTTCATGGTCAAGTTTTTGGTTTGTGCAGGTGGGACCCATGGGACAGTCATCCAAGCAGTTCATACAATGGGCCCATCTCTTGATGCGCCTTAACCAAATTCTCCCAACTGGGAAAATCTTAACCCATCAAACTTATGGTTAGTGAATTGATGCCTAAGAAAGAAATTACAGCAACCGTCCTTATTCAACCACAAGAAGGCCTAAGAAATCACTGGCAATGATCTCCCAACATGATAAACATGAGTGTATGTGCCATCCAAGCGGGACTCATCGTATCAACAATTTGGATTACTGGAGCACGGATCCCACCTGTGCAAACCAATAGGCAGATGTGCTGACCCGGTGTAGATGTTCTCTGCCTAAGTATTGCATAACACCTCCATTGAAAAGTCCTCCCATGGGTGGCTAGGCTCATCCAAACATTGTGGCTTTTGGAGTGCAACTCATACATGGTTGGGCCCAGTAGATGAACTGCCTTGATCGTGCAGCATGTTCAGAGACTAATTTAGGTACAAATAATAGCATTTATACTTCCTCTACAAGCAACAAACATACATCTCTTCCGTCTCAAAGCTAGCCACAAGCCATCTACTGCCAATCAAAGAATGGTCAGATTGAACATCATCCTTCCTACCCAAAACTCCAAATAGTTAAACAACAGCAAGAAAATATGAATTTATGGAGAGGAGATTGTACATATGCCCAGAGACGGTGCATGCATATCTCAGAACATCAAAGGACGGGCGGGGGAATTCACAACATGAATTTTCCTGCTCATCTTGAAAATCCCATATTGGAATGTTTTGGGATGCAGAAGGCACGGCATTGATGCATGCCTAATCTCAATCTCTACAGTGTACTGAATTTGGAGCCCCTAAAATAACGCTAAAAGATATGGAACTGGTTGTCCCCTACAAAATCATGCCGTTCGAGTGGTGTACGCGGAAGCTTCAAACATTATATAGTATGGAAAAACAATCGATGGGCTTGTTAATGCAGTATGACAAAATTCTGTACTCCAAAATCCATCGGTACAAGCGGAGACAGCCAGTTGGTAATCACCTCTTCCTGGTTTCCTCTGAATAACCTGTTATAAAAGAGAGATAAACACCTTTGCCACGTTCAGACAAATGCTTTTAAATAATGACATAGCACGCAACTATCAGTGGATTGTTCAGAGTGGGCGTAACATATCATCGCCATCTAATCATATGTTCAGATGTTCCAATGGTGATATATGGCCCTACCATCGATTGTGTGTAACCCACAAATCAAAACTATCAAAGGTCTTTGATAGTTTGAATGGATGGCAAGAAAAAAAAAAGGTCCAACCGATGGTCAGCAGTCAATGAGATGAAGTACTTGAATCAGCAGGTAGTAGGATCATCCAACTGTGGTAATTATTTGGATTACTGCCAATTCACAATAGTGACCAACACATTCAATGATCTTGATCTCACTACACGTGCGGATACAGAAGACTTGAGAGTGAACCTAGATATATAAGCATTTTGCATTGGATGCCCTAGAGAAAACAAGCAGTTAGTTTCTGATGGGTGGTAATTTTCACTGCATGAAGAAGAGGTAATGATCACCTGTATAACTGCTGGAACTGGCTGTCCTGGTGGGACCTAATGATGTGGTGCAAGCACTGCCAAGTCAGCAAAAAAAGAAGACATGGTTAGGTTCAAACGTGTGCACCACCCCAGTAAAATACACATGCGATAGAACTATAAGGTCTAGTTAATAGAAACCAACCTAACTGAACATAAAGGTGAAAAACTGAACTGAAAAAAAAAAAAGAAAAACTGGAAGATCAACAATGTGTCACTTGGCAGAGATATACAAGGGGGTCTGACAGTTCACTAACTACGGAACAGAGAAATAAGTCGTGCAGGATTCTAAAATAAAATCCAGACCAACATCCCTGCGATGATGAATATACTCTCAGTGTTGATAATCTCATACTTTTCAACGGCACTTTTGCTGTTTTAAAAATTAACTATAATAGAATCATGCTTTGCCGCACAAAATGGCACTCCATACACACCCCTTTCATCCCAATTTTAGCCTTGTTCAACTTAATGGGAAATTATTAAGTGCAAATGTTTTCACTATAATTATAGTGCGAACGGTTGCTCTGGGCCCCACTGTGATGTGTTGATGACATCCACTTCGACCATCACACAGGCACCCTTTCGTTTAGCCATGGATGCAAAAATTAGGCCAATCAAAAACTCAGGTGGGCCACAACAACAGGAACGTTGGGAGGGGGACACCCACTATTGATTTCATGGAGGGTCCACTCTCTCGTGTATGTTATCCAATGTATTCATATGAAACATCTGGCCCGAATGTTTGAATTGAAAGCATTGGATGGCGCATACACAACAGTGGGTCCTCCATGGAATCAATGGTGGGCATCCCAATTTTTTTCATAGACGATACACACACAAACGCGCACAAGCACCCGCTTGACCGCCAGCACCCATGCACACACGTGCGCGCACACACACACAAGAATAACCAATTATACTGAAAACCGCTATTGATCGAGGGGGATGCTAAATTCATTTTGGTCAACGTTCAAAGTTTTTCGAGAGGCATGTTAATCTCGAACAGTGTGGGAGAAAGGTTACCATCATGCACTTTGATTGGTTCCAAGGTGGCGGAACCCACATCTGACATGACAACGTTTTCCCACTCCATCCACTGCTTACACGAACCAATCAAAGTGCGTGTAGGCACCTTTACCCATGTGGGCATGGGATTAACATTCCTCCAGCAGATTGTCACATAGAAGAAATAAGAGGGATTATTGTGTGTTCAGGTCAAACAAAAAACAATGATGTAAAACACATCAAAACTGTACACGTACCACAATTCCTAGATTCAATCTATAGAAACCAAACATGTAGATGTGTGTTAGTCCAGATTGTTGACCCAGTGGATCCGCTGTGAAAAGCCTACATCCCAATAAATCATAGGAGAAAAAGATCTGAGCCGTCAATAGGGGCCTGCAAATGGAGGTTATAACTGAATGCAGCCAAAGATCCACATCCAATAGGCAGAAGTTAACTAAAAGATGCCAGGGATCAGAAGATCAGTGAAGTTTTAATCTGTCCGTAGCCATCAGATCAGCAGAATTTTGACTGTTGAATGCATACAGCCTACTGCATTCTTTCTGCAAGGTCCATTCATAGATCCCATCTGACACCAAAATTCCATTTATCAAACATTCTAGTCCATCAGACCATTATGCCAGAATTGTCGAATATTAGCTTACTCAATCCCAACAAACAATTATTAGGGAAAGATGACAGGCTCGGCCCAACCAGTTTAAAATCTGGCCAAAGCCAACTCCAGCCTAAGCATGCTGACAAGCCTAGCATTGTTGTTAGTAATCATGGCATCTGGTGTATAGCTATGGCGCTAGAATTGTGGTGTATAAACTATTTACTACTACCTGATCATACAGTTAGGAAATAGTGATGGGTGGCACCTCTACAAGGTCTGTAACTCTAATACGGTGGTGGGTCCCACACATCACTTTCTAATCCCGTTGGATGGTGGTGGATAGTGTCTAACTGAATTTACAGTATATATGATACGCACTGAATGATTCAACTGATGGTAATAAGAACAAGAGCTATATATATATATATATAATAAAAAGGAATAACACTGACAGAAACATATAATGACGATGATATCTTGCATTAGTAAAAGCGGTGGTTGCAAGAGGGAATGTTAGAGAAAAATCAATTAATCACCCGAGACAAAAATTGGAATTTTACACTTGCCCAACCAATTGCTTTAGGTTGACGGAGTTCCTTCATTATTCGTACCCCACTGTTCATCTGCCTCGTTGCCATTTACAAGGACAGCGCCATCGGAAGAATCATCAGCATCCACCTCAACGGCCTCTTCTTGACCCTCTTCATTTTCTTCTACCAGCTGTAACATAAAAACATCCCATTATCTATTTCAATCTGGGATGTGCTTCTGTAACCAGGCATGACATTCTAATATTCTATACAATAATGGTTTCTTTAGAGAGGCCAGAGAGAGAGAGAGAGAGAGAGAGAGAGAGAGAGGGAGGAGAGAGAGAGAGAGAGAGAGAGAGAGAGAGAGAGAGAGAGAGAGAGAGAGAGAGAGAGAGATCCTTATAACTGTGAAGGGACTAAAATACCCCTTAATCTTGGTTGACACATAAGAAGGGGTATTTTGGTCAATTACAATGCCTCGAGAAACTTAAAAGCAAAGCAAATCATAATAACACACAGCTTATCACGCTTCTGAAAATAAGAGCCACACATGTTATCATGTGGGGGCTATCCTGCTGCCCTACTTGCTATTCCCCTGTACATGAATTGGGGGAAGGAAAAAAAAGAAAAGAAATGGTTGCTAGCATGGTATACCTCGTGGCTGCTATCTCCATTTTCAAGATGTGTTTCATCCTCTCCATCGATTTGCATGCTTTTGAATGCTTCCACAAGATTGATGTTGGCTTTCTCAGCGTGGCTCAAGTATTCTGCAGCAGGAGGATGAAGGCCCCTATACCAGCAATACATCAATCAAACCCAATCATCATCAGCATCGTCTAAGCCTTATCCCACAGACATGACCAGAAACTTAGCTGCCATCAGCTCTCAACAAAGTGAGGATGATGCATCCAAAGAGATGCAAATGGCAAGTGCTTTTGGGGAAAAATCAAAGCTCCCTATTTGTGGTTCAATTGAACACAGTAACATCATCTAATTTTATGGCCAAAGGGAAATGAATTACGTTCAAAAGTCACTGAGGTCATTTTTTTCCTTCATTTGCCTGGTATTAGCTGTTCTAAAAGATTCAGGGTGCTGTCAAGTCATTTTTGAGTTTGAATAGCTGAGGCTACATGATGAAGATCATTACGAGTGTGGACAATGCAACTTAACAGTCCCCATGAATTTGTTTGGGATATGTGTCCAGAGGTTCGGGATACATCTAGGGGGCCAGCCGACAGGGAGTAGTAGGAGGGAGGGAGTTGGTTCGGGTTCCAGGTGGAGAATCTGGGGCTGTGCGTGGTGGATCAAAGGAGGATGGGGTGGGTAGATGGAGAGTTGTGTCAGGTTCAGATCAAGCAGAGGAAACGGTAACTCCAGAGATGGAGACATGTTGAGGCTGCGAATTGGGTCGAGGGCTTCGTTCATCCAGATTCTTCCGTAGGAACCCTGGACCTTGCCACTCATGCACCAATCCATTTAACCTCTCTCACATGCAAGCCTTAAGTCAGATGCTTTGTATTCCATTGCAGGAGAACGCTGAGGGAAATCTAGAGGGAGATGGTCGATGTTTCTCCATCAATTAATTGAAGCTTGTGGTATCAGGTTCCAAAGACAAGGGTGACTGATGTGTGGCTATGACTCGGCTGGAGGAGGGATCTTACCAAGTCATTGAGTGGTTCCAAGTGAAGAAGATCTAGTGGTGCAGGATATGGCTTTGGTGATTCACATAGATTGGGCTTCTGCGGGCAGAAGTGGAGATGGAGTGGTGGTAGGAGATGGTCAAAGGATCCCCAGCAGGATGCAATAGGCATTCCTCTGCTCCTAGAGGTAAGAGGCAATGTTTTGGAGAAAGGACTTTTGATCAGGTCTCTGGCGTACGAAAAGGTGCTGCTTGCAGCAAGTGTAGGGGGCAATGTGTCTGTGGCTCGGGGTATGAGGTGGATTAAAGATGCGATAAGCCATATTGGTAAAATGGTGGGGATGATATTTGGTGACTGCAAGGTGGATCTCATTGCATTGTTTCAGTTCGTGGAGGAACGAAGTGCCCAGAAAGGCCAGTCTGGACAACAGGGGATGGTTCAGAAATCTCCTAGAGGGAGGAGAGTGCTCAAAGAACCTAATATCCTCAATCAATTATGATGCTGGAATAAGTGCCAAGAAGGGTAAAAGGGATCAGCTAGCATTGTAATGAAGATTCTCTGTTGGAACGTTGGGGGGTTTGGGTTGCCGGGAGGAAAAAAAAGAGTTAGGGACGTGTGCTCTATGGTGGGTTCCTTTCTTTTTTTTTTTTTGGGGGGGGGGGGAAATTGTTGATTTGGGATTTCAATTGTTGGGAGGAGGATTGCCAGTGGGAGCCTTTTTCTATCTCTATTCTACTAAAGGGAGTTTCAATGGGTTATTGCTACGTATTCACAAATGCTTACGTCCTGAATTTGGACTCCATTTAGCATTTTTTATGTCTGTGTGTTGTGGGGTGGGTGGGTGTGAATTTTTGTTATCTGGGATTTAAATTGTTGGAAGGAGGATTGCTAGTGTCTGCCTTTTTTCTATCTCTATTCTACTAAAGGGAGTTTCGATGGGTTTTTGCTGGGCATTCATGAATGTTTACGGCCCAAATTTGGACTCCATTCAGCATAGGTGGCAACAACCATGATGGGGAGGGATGAGATTTCAATGTGGTCAGGTTCACCCTTGAAAAATAAGCAGCGGCCGCATCATGAGAAGCATGCAGGACTTTTCGGATTGAGTGGATAGGAATGAGATGATAGACCTTCCAATAAGTGATGTAAAGCTCACTTGGATGAACAGGTAGGAAAAGACGGTCATGTCTCAATTAGATTGATTCCTCATTTCCACGGATTAGGTGGACAAATTTCCCTTAGTGAGGCATTGGGGCCTGTCAAGGCTAGCAACCAACCACTGCCCTATTTTATTGGTTAGTGATTGAGGATAACTGGGGTCTCAAGCCATTCCGGCTCGAGTTAATGTGGCCCCAGGTGGAGGTTTTCATGGAGCTAGTAAAAGATTAGTGGTGCTTGTTCTAAGTTGAAGGTTTTGTTGACTTCATTTTAAAAAACTCAAGCTTTTGAAAAAGAAGATAATTGACTGAAAAAAGGATGTCTTGAAGGGAAGGGAAGGGAAGCATAAGTGGAAATTATCCTTTAGGAGATCCAGGCCATTGATCTAAAAGAGTAGGGTGGTGAGATTTCATAGGAAGAAAAGACCACACATGCCAACCTATCCCTTGAATATGCTAAACGCTTAAAGGAAGAGGAGAATAAATGGAGGCAGTGCTAACGTACGATGTGGTTAAAAGAAGGGGATAAAAAAATACTAAGTTCTTTCATGAAATTTCCAGTGCTCAGGCCAGGCATAATATGATCCACAACATGATGGTGGAAGGCAGAAGGGTTGAAGATAAGAGCTAGGCATGCAACTCTATCATGTTGTATTATAGGGAGTTGTTATTGGATGAAGGATCAACAAAGCCTCAGTTGGATAATCTTCATTTCAATCAACTTTTGTGGGTTCAAGTAGAAGACCTAGAAAAACCCTTTTCGAAGGAGGAGATCAAAAATACAATTGACTCGCTGGGTAGGGATAAAGCTCTAGGTCCTGGTGTTTTCCTGACGGCGTTGTTCCAGGTCTTCTAGGATGTAGTGAAAGTTGATGTGGTCAAATTCCTATCTGAATTTTGGGAAAGAGGTCGTATATTGTCACAAATGGGGGCATCGTTTATTGTTATCATCTTGCAAAATCTCAGTTTAATTTGAAGTCCTCATAAGATCTTTGCAAAAATTTTAGCTACTAGATTTTGAATAGTTATAAATGCCATTTCCAAGTCCCAAGGTGCATTCGTGCTGGGGAGATAAAATCTTTTAATAGCGCTTCAAAAGATCCTGGTATAGGAAAAAGAAAAAGGATATCATTTGTAAGTTGGATATTGAGAAGGTGTATGATCATGTGAACCGACATTTCCTAGATTATATAATATGGAGGTTGGGATGTGGTCAGAGATGAAGAAGATGGATACAAGAATGCACCCGTTCTGTCAATTTCTTTGTACTCGTCAATGGATCTCCCAAAGTATTCTTTCGAGCGTCAATGGGTCTTAGGGAGGGCGACCGTGTGCTCCATTCCTCTTTGTTGTAATTGGTGAATCTTTGAGTAAGGTGATGGAAAAGGGTCAAGCCGCTAGGCCGATAAGTGGTTTCAGGGTGGGGAATGCCAACCTTTAGATCTCACATCTTTAGTTCACCGAAGATATACTTCTCTTTTGTGATGCAGATGTTGTCATGGTGGACAACCTAAATAATGAGTTGCTTTGAGGTGGTGTCTGGTTTAAAGGTGAACATTCTCGAGATGTTGGGTGTTCACACCTCCATGGATGAGGTAGAGAGATTGGTGGAGGTGTTTGGTTGTTGGGCGGGGTCTCTTCTGTCTATATATCTTGGGCTTCCGCTGTGCATTGGCAAGTCTGCTAAATACTTATAGGATATGGTAATTGAAAGAGTGGAGAGGAAACTATCAAAGTGGAAGAGCCGTATTTTTTGTTGGGGGGTAGATCATGTTGATCAAGGCAGCCAATATTGAATCTTCCAATCTACCATGTCCCTCCTAAGGTGCTTGCTAGTGGTGATAGATAGGTTGGAAGGTTACACCGGGACCTTTTGTGGCAAGGAGCAGAAGCGAAGCGGAAATTTCACCTCTTAAAGGAGGAACAAGTGTGCAAGCCATTTCGATAAGGGGGTACAAGGATTAGGATAATGGAGCAAATGAAACTGGCACTGCTTGGCAAGTGTTTGTGGAGGTTCGTGGGGAAGGGGAGCTATGGAGGGAGATGATTGCTTGCAAATACAAAATGGCAGAAGGGGGCTGGTGGGTAAAGACTCGTAAGTTTATAGAGCTTTGGGATTGTGGAAGGTGGTGTGTAGAGTAGTGAATTTGTTTGAGGGGGTTTGGTTCTCTTGTGGTGATGGGTAGAGAATTGAGTTATCGGTAGACCTTTAGGTTGGAGAAAGACCTCTTCAGGAGGAGTTTCTGAGGTTAGCTTGCCTCGCTCCGAATCAAACTGTAACAGTTGCTTGTTGTTATTCTGCATCCAGAGAGTGATTTGGTCGCCTCCTTGTAGTAGGAATCTGAAGGACGAGGAAGCGGAGAAGTTGACTTTTGGCAAGGCTTCATTTAGGCTGACTTTGGGCAAGAGGGACTTGGTGATATGGACTAAGGTTAAGCCTGGGCAGTTCTTGGTTCATTCTTTCTATAGGATGTTGAACAGTATTCTTTTAAGTGTGAGGTTTGGTCAAACCTCCTACATTTGGCACTGTGGGTCCCCAATGTTATGAGCATGCTGGATGCTGCCACTTGTTCATTCACTGCGCTTTCCCTCGATCGTTATAAAGGAGATTTCTTGCTTTACTCAACATCTTCGTGGGTGATGCCTGGATCTATCGACGCTCTCTTCCTCGCGTGGCATAGGGGAGTAGGGAGTTTAAAAAAAGGTGGCTTGTAGGTTAGCTTTGTTGGTGACTTTATGGGCTTTGTAGGGAGAGGAACAATCGGATTTTCCGTGAAAGTTGTGGGTCAGTGGTAGATGTTTTCGAGAAGATGAAGCTAGATGTCTTAGATTGGGTTAATTGTATTTTCTCCTCTAACCATAGTGAATGGTTTGAGATAGAAGGGCCTTTGTTACAATTTTTTTTGCCTTAATTGCCGTTTTGTGTCTATTGTAGAGTTTATTAGTATGTCAGTTTTGGATTGGATTTCAGCTTCTATAGCAGTTTCTGTTTAGCACTACTGCAGTTTTTGCCTTGTTTGCAGTATTTGTTTTTGTATTCTTTCCCCGTCTTGCTGTTGCATGCGGGTGTTCTAATAAAATTTCTTCTCTTCAAAAAAAAGTAGTTTCTCCTCTAACCATAGTGAACGGTTTGAGATGGCAGGCCTTTATTTGCGTTTTTCAAAAAAAGTTCAGTTGTGTTTCAAAAAAGAAAAGAAAAGGAAAGAAAAGAAAAGGAAAAAGAAAAAAGAAGAAGAGGAAGAAGAAAGTAGCGTGAATTTCTTTTAGACTGAAATCCCTCCATGCAGAGTCAGCATGAGCATACTAATATGATTAAATCCATTGAAATGGTTGATGCAGAAAATAAAGAACCAAGGTGTAATATCTTGAAGAAAGGAAGTGTAGGGGAAGATAGATGGAGCCACACGGGAGGTACCTTTCCTCTGAAAGATTTGACTCAATGGCAAGAGCAACCTGCCAGTCCTCAAACAAATTCGGGTACTCTTCAGGATCCGCCAAAGACTCCGCAGCTTTTTGGTTAACCTTAAAACAAAATCAAACAAGATTCGCTAGTCAAGCAGAATCCACACACATGCACGCATGCACACATTTCCTGATTTGAGTACCAAGCGGGACAAACTAAGGAAATTGGACAGAGTGGTGATGTTACTGTAGACAACAACAAACAAAAATTTGCACATAGCGGAAGGAAGTCATTTGTATTTTTCCCTGTAGTCCCTTCGTTCTGCCAAACAATCTCTTTTCTATATAAAAATAAAGAGAAGAAAGCACAAACAAGAAGGAACCTTGTTCAGGTCGCTTCTCCATATTGCTACTATCTCCGAAACCTTGCTTGGAAGATAGGACCGTGCCATCAACGCAGCCTCTGGTATCCGATTGCTGTAAACGAATGGAATGGTGGTGAAAAGGACAACAATAATATTAAAGATAATAAAATAGGAAACTCAAGAGTTCATGTGCCAAGACAGGGAGACGAAGAAAAGTTACCTCTCTACCAATAGCTGGAGGCACTCCTCTAATTTACCTAACATGAATAGACAAAGGAAGGCAACATTATTCTTCCCTTGCTCTTTTGCAAGAGATGCAAGTTTAGATATCCCTTCAGCATCTCCAAGGGCGGAATAAAGAAGCAACAATCCGCTTAAGTCCATGGCATGCGATAAACATTCCTCAGCCATTTCTAACTGCAGCAAGAAAATGCATTCTGAGTCAAAGCTGCTGGCGATCTCCGGGGAATGGATTTTCCGTGAATTTATACATTCAAGAACATTTTCTGAATGAAGAGTCATAGGGTCCTATGGTTGGCAAAAGAAAAGTTTGCTGATGTGCAGGATCCTCCACATGCGAGGTTCATGGCAGGGTTATCCAAACCGTTGATCTGATGGACCCCACTTTAGATTGGGGATGCCCTGAAAATTTCCCAGATTGGAAGATCCAAACCATTCAATATTTGGGCTTCTTTCGGTTGACTGTGGGTCATTGATTTATTTCTATCAATTTATTCCACTAATCAGATGGTATTATTTCATCTAGGAGGCTTCCAGCTCTTCTCCACAGCAGGGCACATCAGATTAATGGTTTAGATCACCAAACTATGGGCACCACATGAATGGAATCCTGAGCATCAACAAACTATACCTATACAGGTCTATAGGACCTTATAATTCCTCTTTTTAAATAGAATACAAGGACCATACATGTCAGCAACATATTCATCATGGTCAAAATCAATAAGGAGCATGAGAGATATATAGCAACCTACAAGAGGAACTGAGGCATTCAGAATGCATCCAGGCCACACAAGCAGGCTGATCGAAGAAAAGACTTATTCAAGGGTAGCCCTGATTAAGGATTTGGAGCATCCAACCATCCAGATTGAAGATATAGATCACTTTGATAGTCTAGATTGATTTGATTGAAGATTAGTGGTCCAATGAACACCATGGATCAAATCAGCAGTCATTTAGTTCCTTATTAGAGATTGAATTAGTAGACCTAGTTTATCGTTAGTATTTACGTCACTTCTTTTGTGGACCACTTTTTGGGTATATCAAATAACAGGTATATCAACGATGTTGGAGTAACACAAAATTGATCCCATTTGAAAAAGCCTATTCAGTTACTTCAAAAAAAGCCAAGATCATGCAACAAGACCATTGGAGGAGATAAAGCCCATTGAAAAAATAGCCTATAAGGTTGCAACGAGATTCAAAAGTGTTCTGGTCATTTTAATGTTTTATTAAAATAGATTGTTAGGATTAGACGTATAGTTGCACTAAGCATGACATGAATGGCACAGGAAGCATTATCTTCAAAATGTTATCAAGAATAAAAAGCCATGAAGCAGGAGTGCAAGTCCAAAGTGTAAATGGAAGCGGGAACTGCACCTAGTTAGGAGGATCACACAACTAAAATTAGAAGTAATGAATGGTAAGGATCATGTTAGGATTTCTTTTGGTTTGAGAAAAAAAGTATAAAACACATAAGGACTTGCTTTTTTAAATGAAGGTAGACCATTCGTTGTTATTTGAATGAAAAAGTTGAATTTGGAGGGCTACTGACCACTGTATTTTTTTGAGTGGGGGTATTTGCAATTGGGATTTCTCTGTGCTTCTCATTTCCATCAGATAAAATGTTTCAAGCTAACCCGATGAGTTGTCAGGAATTCAGATAAATGCCACTTTGACAATGGCATTCATGGCAACTGTCATATTACTCATTTCAACAAGTCATCTTCACCAAGAGTATGATTAATCCATCTAAGATTACTTTAGCCAGTATGATTAATCCATCTAGATTTACTTTAGCTGGCACTTATTCTGATCAACACAAACAAGCACTTAGCCTTTCTAGATCCCAGAAAACCAGAATTTTATTATGAGGCTCTACAAGCTTGAAAACAAAACTTTTAAATGACCCTATGCCCATTAATCACCTCCCATGAAACATCATGAATATTCAAGTTAAATAAGTACCTTTCCAGTAGACATAGCCAATTCTCCTAGCTGCTTCCATTTGGATTCACTTTTTACTTCAACAGCAATTGCCTACAAATAGAAGGTCGTGTGTCCTCAAACAGGAACCAAATGATTACGAGGGTAGGCCCGTTCTAGAAAAGGACTGAAGAAGTTGAGTAATATAAAACTAATTCCAGTAGATCATCATTTACACATGTATCAGATCAAGAGAAACATACCTTTGCAACCTCTAATCTCCCAAGCTGGACAGCTAGATCAAATCTGTAATTAGGATCGGTAGCGACTTCAAGTGCATCCTCCAACATACCTCGAGATTCCAAGAAATGAGCCACACTATGGCAAGTAAAATACAGTTTTCAAGACTATCAGAATTCAAGACAAGTTGAACATAACACACATAAATAGGAAGTATCTCAGGTTCAGGATATGGCAGCTGAGAAACTATTAGGAAAATACATAACCCAAATCATTGATCATAAGCGGAAACACATTAACAAAGCAAAGTATCTCAAAAGATGCATATAGATTGTCTTCATAACATTTTATTGCATGAAAATGACTACAAGAAAATTCTCATAGATATTAAAATTTACAACCATAAGGGAGAAGAGGTTGGAAACTTAAAAAGGTTGTTTACTGTCAGACCTTTACAGTTTCCACATCAAGTAGATCAAGCAGAATAAGAATGGGCAACAATAGAACTCTATGTTGCCAATACTAAATCTAAAATTTCAGACTCTAATGACATGCGACAAGAATAGGAAAATCATAACAAGGCAACAAGGTGATGAGAGGGATAGGTCAAAAGTTTCCAAAAATGCTGATCTAATAATATGTCAGCAGAAACTAGAAATTCCGGACTTGTAGTAGCCTTTCAAAAAAAAATAAAAATAAATCGGGACTTGTAGTATATGTAGACTGGACTGCAACTTACGCTTCAGGTCCTATAACAGCTTAAAACTTCATAAGAGGGCCAATCACCACCAATTTTGATACTGTGGTTAATATATGCCCCCGACATTTTGCACTAGGTTTCAAAAGAACAGGCATCTCAAAGAAAAGCTCTTCTGATTTTAGACTTTCAAAAGAAAAAAAAAAAAGAGAACAAAAAATTTTCAAATAAATGAAAACATCTGGTTAGATATGTGGGTCAAAGACTCAAGGTTGCGATTTAGGCTGGGTTTGTCTGATTTGATACACTTGTTACAAAAGTTAGAACTCAGACACAACTCCACTTCATTTGGCATTAAGCACATCAGATGACTTGGCAGCTGAAAGAGCCTGCCGAAATATAGAGAAGGCCACAAGCATTAACAGCCAGATATTTCAGGTCAAACCATATGGTATCTTTGTCCAATACTTCGATATCGAGTGTCAAAGCTGTACTGGCACCATAACAATGCCATATCGTTCCATACATGGGTATCATGGCTTTGAACAGGAATGTTCAAGAACATTAACAAAAAGCTACCTTTACTTTTTCACATCTTTAAAAGAAAAAACTGCTATTTTCATCATCTAACACTAAAATTCCACCTTCCATAAATAATTACATGAATACGTTGGGCTGGAAAACATTCGCCAAGACTCCAACATTACCAAATGCTAAAATGCTTTTCTATAATTGGTGAAATATGGAAAGAACCTGTCATGATGCTCCTTCGGAATTGAGAGCAGGATTTCATTTGCCCGGTCCAGATCTCCACGCATCACAAGAGTTTTATACTCAATCAAGCTGAGAAGTAAGGTGTATCCCACAACACTGCAAACAGGCAGATCATTAGCAATAGAAAGAAACAATGGAACTGATACTGCTTCTAGAACCAGCTCCTAAGCCCAACTCACTTGAATTCTTTGTCAATAAGATAGACCCGGCTTTGGCTCGCAAGATAGCCTAACAGATACATAGGCCGATCCAAGTGAAACATAGTGGTCACCTGCATTTACAGGTTCAAGTATAAAATGACTAAAATTAATTGATGAAAATGCAGATTGAAAATTTTAGGGGCAAAAAGATTAAACAGAGTACATCCAGTACCTCCCCCCCAACACAGTAATTAAGTCGCCAAGATGAGTTATTGTAAATGAAACAGTCCCCAACCCATATTCCAGTCCGGACCCGTTCGTTTGTTTCATGGAGAAGCTCAAATGCATCTTCAACACCTTGCTCATCAACTGGTTTTCCACTATCCAAATATGATGATACAACATCTCTCTGCAAAATAAAATTGTGTTACAATATTACGTACCCATTCCAATTAACACAAATATCGAATATTACTCAATATTCAAGGGGAATGAGATGGATAGTCATATAAGAAAGAACAACACGATTCTGTGTTCTTACATTATATTTCAGGATGTAGAATGATGTATCACTGGCAATTGAGACCAGATCACCACTATCAGCCCAATAAAGATTCTGAAACAATGAAACAGTAAACGAATTGGAAATAACAACTGAAACAAGCTATAAATGACAACTTGGTAACTGACTATGTTTAAGAAGAGTTTGTTACTCACTTTGACATTAACATCAATTCGACGGATCAACCTGCACTCAGCCCAATCATAAAAGCAAATAAAGTCATTTGAACACATTGCCAATAACGTTCCCCCAAAAATACGCTCCGTAGAAAATGTTGGTCGCATACTTTTCTTTTCCTGGAAGAAAAAACATCAAACAAATTTCATCCAACTTGCCCAAAGGAAAACTAGCTTTCATTTTTCTAATACCTATTTGTGAGGGAGAGATGGAAATTGATAATTTGTAACACCTCCCACTTGATGCAATTTCCATCTTCAACATCTTCCAATGTATTATTCTCAACACAATCCGCACATATTACATGCTTAGATTTCAATTATGAGAATTCAAGTTCCTTGTAGTTGTAATTACAAAGAAAGCCAACATTCTTCTCCCAAAGTGAAGGATATAAACAGCCTTGAGCAGCCAAGAGATGGGAGAGGTCAAAGGTTGGGAACTCCAGAGGCTAGGAATCTAAATTGAGGGTTGCCTCAATAATTTAGAATGATCTGGTATTTCAGGGGGGGGAGGAATCATACTGCCAATTGCTATCCAAATGCTATTGTATGGAGAGATAATGAACTGAGACAGGGATCAACCTGGAAAGCTTTGCTGAAGATCTTAATCCTTGATGTACTTTCTCTAACTGCGTATTCTCCATCTGATGACCACACAAATTCCAATCCCGAACCAAAGGATCTATTTCTCCATGCCAAAGCTGTATATATAATGTATTCTCCATCCCCACAGACAACAACAAACCTACCATTTGGGTTATGCTTTAAGCTCTGGAAACACATTTTAGAAACAGAAAATCAGAAGCATTAAAAAACTTGGCCTAATTATTAACATCTGGGTCAATAAAGAACAACGATCAAAGGAAATAGTTTTTTTTTTTTTTTGGAGAGATGACAATTTATTTATTTATTTATTATTAAAAAGGCTCACAAAAACGAGCAAAGAATACAGCACCCACCCGACCAAGTCAGGCCCAGCTCTCTAAACAATCAAAGGAAACAGTTGCAGAAACATATCATCAATTTAAGTCAAGATACTTGACATCTAATGTTTATTGTGGCTATAGGTAATATTTCTTTACATGCCAACTAGCAGCTTTTATTTTTTATTTTTTTATTTTTGCTAAGAGCAACAAAGCAAAATCAATACCAGATAGACACCACTGTGAGAGATGATGAGGGATAATCTCTCCCATCACAATGAAAGCCTGGTAGAGAAATATGAATAATATACATGCATAGTATACATGAAATGATTCATATATCATTACTAGCCTCTCCCCTCACCTTCTTCACCCAGAGATTGCTTACGCCCTGCAGAAACTTTCGATGCCCCTTGCCCAACTGATGACTCTCCCTCGGGCCTTCTGAAAGGTGTCACTAGTACATTCTTCTCTTTCACAAAATGTACTATTTTCATGGTTGTTCCAAATCAACTACAGTCCAGCAAGCAGTGTGAGATGCCACAGAGTTTTATGTCTGTTACCCACATCAACAGCATGCCAAGCCTGAATAAAGTCCCTGGTCAAACTAGGAAGAAGAAGAGATATGCATCTAATCTTCTTAGTCATACAAACCAGCCAACTAACCACTTCTATGAATAAGAGTCCAAAAGGACAAAAACACCCTACACTCAACGAAAAACAAAATCCACTATAATGAGGTTTGTGCACAGAGATGCACACATGCATGACATCGCATGAATCTGATAAAGCTGGAGCATATATATCAACGACGCTGACTTGTAAATAATACTATTTAATAGATACTTATTCAGAGAAAATGCATCTGCGAGTTAATTGCTGGTCTCAACATACATAATAACAATCTCTTTGTTTACTACCTCCACACACATAAAGTGACAATTGATGTCAATATGCTCAGTATCTAACCGATCACAATTCAGAGACCTAGTTGCAAGTTGAGCACCCATCCGAACCAAGGTTTTAAATATCGTCTGAAACTGGTATGTATTGACTGATACATAATGGTATTGGTAGTTTCCAAGAAGGTGCACCCTACCCCCTGCATGGTTCAACTACACCCTGCATGTAGTGGGTCCGCTCAGCCGAGTCGGACCAAGTTATACTTATTATTATTATTATTTTAGATACAAAGATAGTTGTGCGAGGCCCATCCATGATGTTTATTAAGTTATCCATCTCCTTCATATGGTGAGCCTATCCATGATTGGCCCTTAGCCCAAATTTCAAGCCAAAAATGACCACATGTGAGCCACAATAAGGGGAAAAGTGGGGGAGAATGACCACCATAGAAATTTATGAAATGGTCCCACAGTTGTGTCTATGAAATAAGCATCCAACCCGTTCATAAGATGCACCTGGTCAAGATGAAGGGACACCCAAAATATCGGATTGATCAGAAACTCAGGTGGACCACGCCACTTGACATTTAGAGGTTTAGTAGACATTTATATTATTCCATTTGGTGTTACCCACCTAAGTTCTAGACCAGCTTGATATTTGGGTGCCTTATCATCATGGTGGGCCACACATGATCACCGTTTAGATGCTACATGTATATTATGATGGCCACACAAACCACTTCGTGTACTGGTGACATGCCATGTACATGAGCTGCCATTTCAATGTTTACAACAATTGTCTCTGAATTTGAATGTTAGGTTTATTTGATACACTGGCAGAGCATGCACTCAAATTGTACACATGGCCACAATAACTTAAATTAAACTAATTAATTGTGGAGCTCACCATTTCTTAGTCACAGACCCAAAATCAGATTGGTTGAACAATCCTAACTTTTATTTCAGGGATACTTAAGCTCTCTCTCTCTCTCTCTCTACTCTCTTCTCCTCTCCTCTCTGCAATAGGATCTATAAATAAGGAGTTAGGGTTTCAGGTGTACACACGGGCATGGTGCACTGCCACCCTAGGAACTTCTTTGTACCCTATTGTGAGGGAAGCCCGTTGATCCGCCTCATATACTCATGATCTAATTCCTCCACTATAATGGCCATCCACCATTGATCTACATCCCATGTTGATCAAGTGATGGATCATTAGATTTGATCCATCAAGTCATCATTAAGTTTGATAAAACAACAATTTTAATGATTAAAACAAAATTGTAACGGTTGAAAACCTTCGAAAAATCGAGTAAAACCCCTTAAGTGCTAGATCTTGCAAACTGCTTGTTGAGTTCCTGATCTAATTAGATCTAGCTATAAATAAGTCACTAGGTAAACCCAATGGATCCCATGTTGGCCCGAGCAAGATTCAGTGAATTCTGATAGGCCTACCCAACATAACCCACTTTCAATGGCCACTAGGAAACCTCGTAAAGCCAAAGCTGTCTAGTCAAGATCATGATCCTTACATGTCTTTGGGTCCAAGGATTGATCACCTTTCATATACCATCGAGTCCTTGATCAAGTGATCATACTTCAGGCTAATGGGCCCCTATACTATTGACTTGAACTCGATCCTCCCATGCAAGTGTTTAAAGGTCTAATACTGAGATCCTATGTTCATAGCACACTCACTCCCGTGTAAGGTAAGGCAAAGGCACAACCAACATTAAGTCGACTCCAAATGATAAAGACCTTCTATCCAAAGGTCCAATATCGGGATATGAAAGTATGATGTCCATAGATGTGTCCTTGTCCACAGATGTGTCCTAAGCATCTACGCCTAACATGGCTCAACAGGGTACTGAGATCCATGGACCACAACTCTTCCTAGTCAATGACCACTGCGTCGAATCTCAAGTTCACAAGGACCAAAGGAATCACTCTTCACATAACGCGTATCAGTATAAGATTAAGGCAATACCAAATATTAGCTAAGGCGTATCACACGTCTTAAGGAACTATTAATCAACAAGATAAATTGTTGAGATTGAACCTGTCACATCCACATAGCCAATGGATTAGAGCAAACATTGATTTTTCAGGGTACCACTCCAACAATCTCCCACTTGCCCTAAAACCAATTTGTGCTTAATCCATGAAGGACACATGTCGAATAGGATTTCTTAGCCGGAGAATTAAGGAATTATATGGATCCTCCTTTGATTTATGCTTGCTCTCCCTCTCTCTAAATGGCCAATGGATTAGAGCGCACATGGGTTTTCCAGGGTACAACTCCAACAATCTTCCACTTGCCCTAAAACCAATTTGTCCTTAAATACATGAAGCACACATGTCGAATAGGACTTCTTAGCCGGAGAATTAAGGAGTTATATAGATCCTCTTTTGATTTATGTTATCTCTCTAATGGTAACTACTACCATCTAGCACACTCGTCCACATGCCATAGTTGTCGTACACAAATCAAGCCTCTTTTTTTTTTTGAAAACATCTGTGATCATAAGCATGATCACCGTTAACCACAGTTCATTTAAGAACTTCTTTGATCCATGATAGAGTAAACCTTTTGTGCATACTATGTAGTTAGATCATCATGGAACTACCCAACATATCACATGCTAAACCACAGTGCTACCATATGTGTGAAATAACTAACTTGACATCTAACACATCTTTATGAGAAGCGTACACATCCCCATAGGTGGAAGCAATTTCGAGTTTGTTCTGACATGAACACCCTCCAATGAAATCTAGGGTAATCATGAACCCCAGATCACTCACACACACACTCACTGTCTCCACCAGCTCATCTAACGAGCGGGAGATTGACGTCTCATATTATTGGCTTCATAGAGAGCCAAATGCGTATGCAACTTCTCCTCATTGTATTTGAGTTCAATCAAATCGTAGTTGTCAATAACATGAGGATAGTGTTCACAATAGCACCTCTCCTTTGGCATGCCTAATGATCTCAAGCTTATTGGCAATCGCGAGCATTTTCATGACATGCTCGCTTACTGATGGGCCTCCTCGAGTTTCATGTGTTATAGTTTTCTTTCGAGGGCTTAGACTTGGATGTCGATCTGGGCATCGAGCATGCCTTTCGGGTGTAGGTATACATTCTTGGTGTTAATCATGTTTCAAGTTGGTTGCGGAGCACATCAGCTATGGAGGTTAGGATTTGCACTTTGGCCACCTTGTTATCTAATTCCCATTTAGAATGTGTAGTAGAGACAACCAAGGTTTCATCATTATCTACTGGGTTAGGCTCAGGAGGAGGGTTATGAATAACATACAATATTCACTCCAAAGTGAGTACTAATTCCAGTGTGATAAATTTATGGAGTTCTTCCTACTGAGCTTCTTATATGTAATGATCTTAGATACTGTGTTGAGTTTCAATATATTTCAACATGACTATTTAAAGCTCAGACCAATATACAAGTGTCCCTTTTGTCTTGTGTAAGGGTATACGATTTAGGCACATAGACGCGATGTCATTTTAAGTTGTGTCCCTAGCACTACCCAAAGACTTCCCATGCATGACGCAGCCAAAGGTGATGTAACCACGCCCCATAATCATAATTATCCATGCACAAGCCAAAGTCTCACAATGTGCCAACACCAGGGCCGAAGGCCAACTTAACACCCACCATGAGATATGGCACAATCATCATAGAGTAAACCAGCAGGTAGCATAATCGTTTGCACAATTTTCAAGGTGTTTGTTTGGACTGTCTTGTCATCCCTCATGCACTGCATCCTATATTCAGGAATGCGACTCAGGTACCTTATGGCATTTGTAATGCCTCAAGATACTACTCAAATAAACATTTGTGAGATCATATGCCAAGGTCTCGAGGACTTGTGATCAAAACAATATACCAACGTATCTAAGGTACATGATCAGGCCTCCCACTGTTCAATCTGGACAAACAGATGTGTTTAACGCATCATCATTGGGCTACATGTCAAGTTTCAACCCAATCTGATTTTAATAAATGAGATCCATCTAAAACATATCTCATGGTCCATACTCAATCCTAAATAGATCTGATCATCATGGATCAAATCCACACCATCCAGTGACTTCCTTATGTGACATAACGCTTCTGAGTAAATTTTAAGGTCAATTGGACCTTTAATGAGTTAGTTCCGTCAACTCAATAGTTAGTTCCACCACAGTGAGTACGTGGATGGTTAGAATCATTCCTTCCATGTCCATGTCCATGTCCTCCATTATCTCCCCTACCAATGCCATTGCCAAATCCTCCTTTCATATCATGATCATGATCACAACCTCCACTAGTAATCATAGGAACACAAAAATTGGAAACCATCACTGATTGACCAGAAGTGTTTGGGAGATGATAATCCTCAGTGGATGTGGCATCACCAAACCCATATTCCTTCACAAGAGAGCATGCAGCAGTGGTAATTGTTGGAAGAGGATTCATCATCAGAATTGGTCCCCTAGTATTGTGGAATTCAGAATTCAATCCCATCAAGAAGTGCATCAATCTGGAAGTAGTGAGGCATAATACCCACACTTTCATGCCTTGCTTAAACTGAGGTATGAGCAGAAGTACTTGGTAGACAATTACAATGTTATTTATTCAGAATAGATATCATGTACTGTCTTCCACAATTCTGTGGCAGCCTCAAGAAGAGTACTGCTATTCACCTGTCTTTCAATACTGTTTATCCTTGAGAATCTTCTTTCATCCACTGCTTCAAATCATCTTCTGATTGTGCATCTCTGAAAATAAAGTCAAGTCTATACCTACTGCCTAGAAACAACTCAATGATTTTCAACTTCGTTGTTGAAACATGAATATTAATGTTCTCCACCATGCTAGAGTTTAAAGAAGAAAAACTTCCATTTCAACAACTGTTTAGGATATCCACACAGTCAGTAGAAATATTTTGAGCAAAGTTCACTTACCTGAGGGTAAAGATCACAGCTTCCCAACTCCTTCACAGCCAAAGGCAATCGTTCTCCATCTGTAACCTGAGAAGTTGAGTAAATGGAATGTTACCATGTTAACTTCAGCAGAATACAACTTCAACTTTGATATAGTACATGTCTTGCAAAAAGATAAATACAAGGTGAACTAACCTCAAAATCTGCCCCCACAGTCTTGATGTTCACAGTTTGAATTTCATTATGCTTAGCCCATATGATCTTGCCACTATTGTCCATACTAGCAACTGGTTCTTCTCGACCAATTTTTATCATAATGGTTCCTTCATCGTATCCAATTACAACCCTATACACAAAACAAAGACATACATCTTTAAGCAAGTAGACAACTTTAGGACAAGTTACTTGAACCTGTTTCTTCTTGAATAGTTTACCACTCAATAAGCTTTAATGAACAGTGAACGCAAAACTTTTGTAAAATAGAACTAGTTGCATCATTCTCTCAAGCAAAACAATAAATATCTACATACTATGATGCCATGAAACCAATGATTGCAAACCACCTTGAACTATCCATTAATTGTTGAGAACCAAAATTTCTTCCTGTAACTTAAAACTTATTGGCAGGGAGAGAATGAAAAAAACAATGGTTAAAATACTCACCGGCGTGAACCTTTCATATATCCAACAGCCCACACTCGTTCAAGACCATAATTCAACGTGTTCTCAAGTCTGTACAGTCAAGAAACCAACCCAAAATTAATGCCATAACTCAAGCTAAACTTTTTTGCTTTATATGTTTTGTGAAACACTAATCACCAAGCAAAGCAGAAGGCAACATACGCTCACACATGACAGTTATAGAAAAGTGATCAAGCTCAGGTCTTGCTACTAATAGTGCTTTAATGTCCACATTTCAATAACAATTTATTAAAACAGCATTTTAGTGAGAAATTGCTACTCAATGTGAAGGCAATAGACTGTTGGATATTCATAATCCCACAATCACAATTTAAAGAAGCAAGTAATATATGAAGCAATTTCAACAAATAGAAACACCTAAAATCAAGAATTAGATCCTACCACGCAGATATGGATGGCATTACACCATCTGATATTTGATTAGGATCATTAATCACACAGCATAATGCTAATCATAAGAGCATCACATCTGACAGATTTGAGAAAGTACTTCTCAAAGTCTAGAGTCTCTCCTTAAGAAAACATCGGTTCACAATATTTATATTTAACTTACAATTGAGAAGACTCGGAAGTTGGAACTTGTAGTTCCTTCACAATTCTGACCATGCATCTAATCTAGCTCAACCCTTAAAAACTCTTTAAAACCAGCATATCTTTTTCTTTTTCTTTTTTTTTTTTTAATTTTTTTTTTTTAAAAACACTCTTTGAACCAGCATAATTTCCCTTCTGTTAATAGACCATAAACTTTTAACTGAGGCACAAGTTTCCAGAAAATTTAGGTAACTGACAGCATCTAAATCTGCGACGAAAGTTTCCTACATAGAACAAATAGTGATTAATTTCTCTGAAAAAGCCCAACTAAACAATTTGAATCTTAATCGAAAATACCTCAAAGAACCTGAGTTAATAGGAAAAGAACTGAACATCCTGTACCGGCTACCTAAAAATGACCTCCTAGTCCTTGCGAAATTTGCTTTAAATCCTAACTGACAGTCAGACTAAAATGACAACCACCTAAATATGATGTAATCCCTTGGATGCGCATCAGAGGAGATTCAGAGCCTTGCTGCCTCTCTTGGATGCGCTGCAGAATCCTTTCCCAGTTCTTTCATGGGCCTCCCCCTTGCTACGGGTCCTCCTCCCAAAATGCTATGGGACAAAATTATATGCAAATTCCAGAAATATTTGGCGAGATGGAAATACCGTTATTTGTCTCTAGGAGGTCGCCTTACCCTCATCAAAGCTGCTCTGTCCAACCTTCCTCCGTATTTCATGTCTCTTTTCAGATGTCCCTCCTCCGTGCTGAAAGCTATTGATGCCATTAGGAGAGACTTCTTATGGTTCGGGAAGGAAAATCAGAGCAATATTCATCTCCTGGAATGGAAGGAAGTCTGCAAGATTTTCCGTGAAGGAGGGGCTAACGTCAAAAACCTGAGAACAATGAACCTTGCGCTGCTCGGCAAATGGACGTGGAGGTTAGGTGCAGAACCAGAGGCTTTATGGGCGCTGATTGACAAAGGGAAGTATGGCTCTACGCAGGGGGGCTGGTGGACCAAGGATTCCTCGTCTTACAGGACCTCTCACCTGTGGAAAGGAATTCTCAGATCCAAACAGGCGGTCCTCCATAACATTAGTTTCAACCTGGGGTGTGGATCCGCCATCTGCTTTTGGGAAGACTTGTGGGTGGGAGACGAATTACTGAATACCTGATTCCCTAACATCTTCCGTCTGGCCCCAGTTAAGAATATATTCATCTCAGATTGTTTTTCCATCTCGGCAATTCAAATAGTTTGGGACGTGAGATGTTCAAGGAACCTCAGAGACAGCGAGCTCTCTGAGTTTACGGACCTGTTGGACTGCATTTCCAGAACGCTGCCGCAGTTATCCAAACTCGACAAGCTGCTCTGGAGGATAGATAAGTCCAGCTCTTTCACAGTCAAATCTTTGTACTCTTTTCTATCCCCTATTCCGAACTCTTCTGTCCCAGCTTCTCCTTTCATCTGGAAATTCCCGGTGCCCCCCAAGTTCATCTGCTTTGGATGGTTAGTGGACCGCAACAGAATTTTAATGGTTGACAATCTCAGAAAGAGAGGTATGCAGCTTGTTAACATTTGCCTGTGCTGTATGCAAGATGCGGAATCGGTGGACCATCTTCTGGTGCATTGCCCATTTATTTCTCAAATCTGGATCGAGTTTTGTCAGAGGTTCAGCATCTCCTGGTGTATTCCAGACACGGCCCACAACCTTCTTGCGTCATGGCATGGATTCAGGCCAGGAAGATCCAGATCCTCCATTTGGAAAATGGCCATTTTGGCTATCTGGTGGTCAGTTTGGCTAGAAAGGAACGAGAGATGCTTCACCAACGTTTCGCCTTCAGTTAGTGTAGTCAGGGCCAGGGCCAAGAGGCTACTTGTTGAATGGGGGGCTAATGTCAAGGGTTTGAAAGGTGATGACTTTTGTTTCTTAGGGTGCTAGCGTCTGTCTGCTATCTCAGCAGATAGCTGTTTTCGTTTTCTTTTCTTTCTTTCCACTGTTTGTGTTCCTTTTTTTCCTGTTTTAATGAAATTCTCTCGTTGCCTCTTAAAAAAAATGAAAAAAATAAAAATTGATGTAATCCCTATTTGAATCACGCTAAATTATTATTATTGTTATCATTTTAAAAGATGAAAACATTCATAGCATAAAGGAAAAATAGAGTAATCTTTAGTTTTCTTCATTCAATTGGGATGAGACCAATGCCAAAATGCTACAAACAATATCATCTCGATGATCTTCAAAAAAAAAAAAAAAACACCTCTGGATGATCTTCCAATGAATTCATCAATGTCTTGCGAGATTCCCAAAGTATAAAATGCATCAAAAAACAAGTCAAACATCACCATTTCAGCTTTGATGCTAATAAGTAGCAAATTTTTAACTGCATCAGTCTCAAGTTGGGGAAAAATCATGCTTGAGTTATCTTTGGTCCTTAATAACAGATTTGTTTTTGCTTGACTTCTGTCACAAATTTCTTCTTAACTTCCAGTTCTGCAATGTTATTCTAACCTGTTCAGGTCGAGGAAGAACAGGTATATCTTCTTTCTAATCTCCTGATGTGCATTAAGTGCTTGCATGCGTGCAGAACGCAACAGCCAGTTCCCAATTGAGGTAAGGTAACACTGAAATGGTTCAGAAGTTCTGTCCATCTAAGATGTCATGACTAATTTAAGTAATATTTAGTACTGTATCCATTCTAACTCAAAAACCATCTAAGATGTCATGACTAGTTCAAGTATTATGAAGTAATCTAAGATGTCATGACTGATCTGAGTATTATGAAGTACTGTATCCATTCTAGCTAAAAAACCATCTAAGATGTCATGACTAATTTAAGTATTATGAAGTACTGTATCCATTCTAACTCAAAAAAAAAAAAAAAAAAAAAAAAAAAAGAAGAAGAAGAAGAAGAAGAAAAGAAAAGGAAAAAAGAAAAGAAAGAAAGAATGCTGAAGGTAACTAAGAAAAGAGACAAAAGCTAACCTATATGTGGTTGAATGCCATATGCGAACAGTTCCATCCTCGGAACCCGTCATTATTATGGGAAGTTCGGGATGAAAACAAACTGCAGAAACATTGTGTGTATGGCCTTCTAGTGTCTGAACACAACTTTTCGTTTGGTAGTCCCAAACCTGCTCCCATGAAGTTTATCAACAGAAAGCTGACAAGGTGAATGTATAAAAAATAATAATTGAGCACAGATCAAGATGAAGAATAATGAGACACACCTTAGCAGTATGATCATCAGAACCAGTGATTAAATATGGTCTGTCACCACCAGTAAAGTAATCGACACAGTTTACTCCTTTCAAATGGGCATCCAATGTAAAATTTGGATCAGGAGAGCCAAGATTCCAAATCTGGAATATTCACATTTGAAAGAAATGCATACCATGAATAGCAAGTAGAAAAAAGTATACATACAATGGATAATGAAATAAAATTCATGACCAAATATTCTCAAACAATTTCAGCTGCACCTTTATTGTGCGGTCAAGGGAGGCACTTGCAAAAGTGTTGGTGTCTTTCGGATTAAAGGTGACTTGCATCACATAGTGTGAGTGTCCTTCGAAAATTTGAGTACACATCCAGCCCTTCTCCCAATCCCAGAGCTTTATAAGCATGTCATCAGATGATGACAGCACATACGGAAGGGTTGGATGGACAGCCACACACCTGATGTAGTCTGTGTGTGCTTCAAACACTTTAACCTTATCCATTTTATTATAATTGTAAACACGGATAAACATATCATCTGCTCCAGCCACAATCCACTGTTTGCGTGCTATGAACTTCGCTGATCGTACTGCATATTTAAGACAAAAAACTTTGGTGTGAGTTATCAACCTTCAATAGAACATAAATTGACTGTGTGAAAGAGTATAATACCTGGTAATTCCGTGACCTCGAATGACTTCGCCGTAGTCTGGAGTAATATCAACAAATTTTCAATTAACAATGTATTCAATAAATGTATCAAGAAGAAGGTAAAATTTTCCTGTTCTTTTATCAGAGGGAGATAGATGTTCAATTACAAAGAGAGTGAACAAAAGGTCCCGGGTGGTAGCATTATGAAACCTGAAACAGGATCTAAGCATATTTCAGATTTTAAAACAAATGCACATACTTGGAAAAGTATGATAAAGATTAATTAGGATGGTCATGAGTCATGACTTTATTGAAGGGCTCAAAATACAACAGGGAAATGACTGTGCATGGCAACTCATATCACGTAAGACTTTCTAGGATGGTCCTGAACTGTATGGTGTGGATGAGTTGGGCAAGTCAGGTGGAAGAAGAGCATTGAACTTGGGTCTAGCTAACCTGGAGGCAGACAATCCAGAGGGGGACAGTTAGAACAAAGGGCGCGAAGAAATGTTTTAAGGATACAATTGGCTGTGTTGGGAAACTGGCTGGGTTATCACTTGAGAACAAAGAAGAAGATATTCAGGCTCTTTTCAAATTTCTAGAAGAACATGAAAAGATGAAGCACATGAATGATATCTCAGCTCCCGCATCGAGAAAACTGACTTGTTTCTTTGAATTTCTAATAGTGAGAAACCATTCCAAAGCCTAACCAATTATCACATTACATCAAGGAAGCCCAATCATCTAGGGGAGCAACCCTCTCACAAAGATTGAGCCCAATCGCCAAAATGTCTAATGGATACACACTTGCATTGAGAGCAAATGAGATAATCAATTGGGGGCTTGGGAGACAATTTGGCATTCAACAATAGGGTAGCAAGCTAATTTCCCAAATAAGGGGACCAAGGGCATCCCATGGAGGAAAGGCAGGCTAATGTCCAACAAAGAATCTAAAACCCAACCCCAAGGGGCAATTGCTATGGCAAGGGATTTGTGGGGTACATATCACCAACATCTTCGAGGGAATTGGGTGACTTAACAGGATATTGAAAATTATAACTTCAAACTACAATTCAAAGTTTGTGGGGTATTGCTAGTGCACTTTATAGATGCATCTACGAACTAAGCTTCATTTGTCTAGTGCGTATCATCCGTAGATAGACAGACAAACCGAGGTAGTCAATAGGAGCTTTGGAAACCTTTTGAGGAGTATTGTAAGCAACAATGAATTTTAGTGGAAACTTCTCTGCCCCAAGGTGGGTTTGCCTACAACAGGTTAGTAAATCATACCCGCAGGAAAAATCCCCATCTAAAAACATTAATGGAAGAGGTTGACATCATCTACTTAATTTAGTGCCCTCTCTGATACAAGAGTGAGTGAGTGACAATGCCGATGCTTTCACTGAATACATTTGAGACTTGCGAGCTCAAATTAAAAGAAAGATTGAAGAGAGTAACGCCATGTATAAACTCATTGTGAACATGGTGTGCCATAACGGTTGTTACGGGGCCGTATAGGCTGTTACGTAAACGTAACGGTGGCAACTGTTACACGTTACGAGGTCGTAAAAGTCATAACGGTTTACTCATAAAGGCGGTTACAACCCCCATAACAGCCCGTTACACCACTTGTAAAGGCCGTAACGGTCCATAATAGGGTTGATATAGGTTTTTTAGGTTTTGTTTTTCAAATTTTTTTTTTTTTTTTTTTTTTTAAAAGAGAAACCATAACGCCCATTACAGTCCATATCATAAAGATAACGGTGGTGACCATTACGATCACCGTTACCATTATGGAATACCTTGGTTGTGAATGAACATCATTGAGAGAAGATATAGAATAGAGGTGACTTGGTATTATCTATCTTCACAAAGAAAGGTTCTTCACGGGAACTTATAACCAACTCAAGTCTAAGAAATAGGGAAATGATGAGTAAAGTGGAATTGGGTGACAAACGAGATTGAGTTGTCAAAAGACTTGGATATCTTGCCAACTTTCAACGTGGATGATTTGTTAAAGTACCATAGGTAGGTGGCCTCACATGTTAAACAAAGTTATTACTCATATAGGCAAATAGCTCCTGAAGAAAAATGAGGAAGAAGTTGAACAAGTGTTGTGCATGAAAAATATTGATGCCCTGCAAGGCCAATCTAAGAAGTTGGTGAGATGGAAGAATAAGCCCCATTCTAAATGCCTGTGGATCATAGGCGACAAATTAGAAGAGTTGGATCTGAACATCTACCAGTATAAAGTGTCAAGCTCATTGAAATCAAGTTATTTCCAAACAGGAGGGGATAATGTGGCCTAAGGTCCTGGTGCAACTTATTGAGTCAATGAGATCTCTATACGCAAATTGCAAAGAAATTATATATATATATATATATATAAAAAAACTCACAAGAACAATGGAGTAGATCGGGAGAACATTTATTTACATCAGCCTTTTCTTTTACAAAAACTTAAAGAAGAACCACACATAGAAAAATATTTGAATGCCAACTCCTACACCACTACCCTCCTTTTATAGTTCCTAGAGGAATCCTTAATTGAAATCTCTACAACTAAGAGAATCAATTACAATTTATTACAAACTAATCTAACCTTTCTTCATATGACAAAAGCCTAATGAAAAGCAAACATGGAAAGCAATCAAATCTCTAAATCCAGTCTATATCTTCAATCGTATCAAGTACACCCTCATCACATCTTTAAATCAACCCCTCATATCTCCTAAAAATAGTAAATAATAATTTCTGAATCTGTAAATAATCAGCCGAAAAATCAGCACATGTTGGGCTCCATGGTGGGCTATGGTTCTGTCTTGCCGGGTCCTGTAGTCAAGGTATCCCAAATTGGTTAAGTAATAGCCATTACAGAAAAAACAGGCTGTAATGGCCCCATAACGGTCATGTGACAGGTTTAAAAAAAACAAGAAGAAGAAGAAGAAGCTACAACGGCTATTACGGCCCGTATCATAAGGGTAACAGTGGTGGCCGTTATGGCCACCGTTACAGTTATGGGACACCTTGCCTGGAGTGGGGGGCTTAAGTGGGTTGGGCACTACAGTGGCCGTGGACCTACATTAGGTCCACAAAAGGGACCAACATGTCTTGATTGATTGGTTTTTGCTGCTAATTTTCAAGGCCAAATGTAGGGTCTCACGTCGCTATTTTTAGAGGATTCTAGTTGATGATTTTGTTGATTCTCTAAAGATCTTGGGGATTGATTCTTTGGATTCACATAAGTTACTTTTAGGCCATTACATTTTTGCAAAATTTTTGCATCCTCAGTTGTTTCTACTTAGTATCCTATTTTGGATAGGGTTTGATTAATTTGGAATCCATCTAATAGTCGTGAAATCATTAATTATTTAATAAAGATTCTAGAATATATTTTAGCATCCAATAAATGGGTTAGTTGTTCTAGACTTCTAAGAGATGGAGGCATTAAAGTTTTTTGAGTTCTGTCAAGTTGTTATTTAAGTACCATGCAAATAGGCATTATGCTACTTAAAATTTGAATATCCTTGTGCCGTGTGTTTCGTTCGCCTTTTATAGCGATCAATGTATCAAATTCTCATTTATTTGATAAACAGAACATGACTAATAAATAAACAGAATACAACTAATAAAATAAATGATTCACATAAAATATTGAAGTACAATATGTACAAAATTGTAGACATTTTTACATTTTACTCTTAATTTTCCATATTTTAGATAAATGGAGAAGCAAATTGGGAGGGAGCTTATGTCGTATCCTTCAAGAGGCCTAGATACCTTGCCTCGTGCCTTTACCTTTTGACCACATCCCCCTCCTTCGAAAGCTCTCTTTGGTCATTAGTGCACATGCCAATGCATCTTAATCGCACCTCTGTTATTGTATTTTTCTTTTTTGATCAATAATTCGCCATGTTGTCACTTACTAGGACTACTCCTAGGCTAATTAGAATGATTCCTTCCTAGTCTGATGGGGACATCAGAGGACCTACTCAGATGTACTAGAGACAGAGACAATCACTCACATCAGCACAACTTTCTTTATGGATTGGAGACGAGTTCCAGATGGGGTCCGCCGAGCCATTTTGAAAACCCCACATGCATTGGATGTGCATCAAGAATACCCCACTTTGGGATGAAGCATGTGGGTTGCTTAAGAGACTATTTTAGTCATAGAATTTCTATTTCGCGTCGATTTGACCGTTAGATCTTATCGATCATGCCATCGGGCAACCAAATCTTACTGATTTGTGCCCCTTGGACTCTGATCTTGCTTTCTTTATATATATATATATTTATTTATTTATTTTTAATATTTATTTGATGGTTGGGATTGATAATAAATGTTTTAGTTTTCTTATTTTGGATGATTGACCACTTTACTTAAGTGAATGGCATAGTTGTAATTATGCAGAATTTTAATTACGAATTTTTTAATTATAAAACCACAAGGGGGTGGAGTTCCAACCCTAGTGGAGATTTGAGAAGAAAAAAACAAAAGAAGAAGAGAGAAGCTCTCTTGTGTGAAGGAATTTTCCTCATTATTTTCTAGGGTTCTATTCCAATTAAATTACGGAAGGCTAGAAGCTTGTTTGGTGGTGGATTCCCTAAAGTACATCCTTCATCTTTCTCTTCTTTAAAAGGTATTCTTCTTGTTCTTCTCTTGTCTTACTCTTTTCCCTTCCATTACAACATTCTAAACCTTAGATCTTCAATTTTCTATTTTTCCCAATTTCTAAAAACCCTAATTCCAAAACCCTCCAATTCCAATGAACCCTAATTTTCCAAATTTCAGATTTTCCTATTCCCAACCCTGATCATAAAACCTATAAATTTGTCCCTTAAGTGTGGAACGTACCTATGCTAAATTGGAAGTTCTATCCTTCCATCGAGCCTAATTTTAATTAATTTATGTGATTTCTTAGCATGCGGGCATGTGATTTAGATTAAATCAGATTTTATTTCCCATCGTTTACTCTTAATTACTTGGTGGGTTAGCATCTTTTGTTAATTGAATTACTTTATGGACTCTTTCATAATCTCCACGTTGCATGCTAACATTAAATCATGTGTCTTACATCATAATCTTCCCAGACTTCCATTGCAAGTCCTCTCCAAAATGTTCATCCTTTTTTCTTCATCAACATCATCATCACCTAAGCCATATCTTGATTAATTGGGGTCGGCTACATGCATGTTTTCTTCATTAACCACCTTGCCCCAACATGGTGTATTTATGACATCCAATCCATCCAACAGGGTTGCCCCATCATGAAAATAGGATGACTCAAAAATCACGTCAATCCAATAATCATGTGGACCACATGATAGAAAACAATGGACAACTACCCAAAAACCTTGAAATTCACATGGTGGCCCACTTGATGGTTGGATCAGTATAATTTTGAGGGTGTCCAAATTTCATTATGGGGCAACTATGTTACACTGGTTGGATCCATACATACACCATGGGAGACATGTAGGGGTGTACACGAATCGAGCTAGCTCGGTTAGCTCGCTCGACTCAACTCGAAAAAGCTCGATTCGACTCGGTTCGAAGCTAAGTTCGAGCCGAGTCGAGTTGATTTTTTTAGCTCGAAAATGAGTTCGAGCTGAGTTTGAGCTGGCCCCAGCTCAACTCGACTTGGATCGAACCCAACTCGAATCGAATTCGGATCGAACCAGATATTGATGTTGCTCACCAAGTGTTTGATGAAATGACTCAACGAAGTGTGGCTGGTGGCAAGGAAGGTATGTATATGAAACAAGTACCTTTTTTTTTTCTTGATTTTTATGTTGCTTAGAAGGTGTTTAATAAAATACCTGTAAAACCACTGTTGTTGTTTTACAGACAGTGAGATTTTGAAGGTGCGGTCCATGTGTTTGTGAAAATGCTGCAAAAGCGAACTCAGCTCGAACTCGGCTTGAGCTGGCCCGAGCTGCTGACCGAACCGAGCTGGCCAGTCAGGCTCGAGGACCGAGCCGAGCCGAGTTCAAGCTGGGGTCAGCTAGTGGCCGAGCCGAGTCGAGCTGAGGCCAGCTCGACTTGGTTCAACTCGATGTACACCCCTAGTTGCATGTGAGACCTTGCCATAACTTTTTTTTTTTCTTTTCTTTTAAAAGAGCCTTATTTTGAGGATTTACCAAGTCTTTAGATTTTTGGGAATTTCAATTTGCCCCAAATCCCTCACCCAACCCCTAACAGAATTGCGCTCTCTCTCTCTCTCTCTCTCTTCTCTCTCTCTCTATATATATATATATATATATATATATATAGTTGTTTGGCAGCTCACATCATCTCCACGAAAAATTTATGACGATATACATTAATAAATACCTGCGATCGATGGCCCTTCTCTTACTACCACACATGTGCAAAGTTGGTTGGGATAGCCTAACAGTGGTCCCCACATATTTAAGATAATCTAATGATGGGCCCCAAATGGAAGTGCCAATGGCTGGGATAAACACAATGATGGGCCTACATGGAAATAGACATAGCTAAGATCAACTAACAATGGGCTCCACAACATCAAAATGAACCAACAATGGACCCCAAATACACATGGCTATGATTGACTGGTGACAGCCCCGCATGATTAAGATCATTTGACATGGGTCCACATAGCAATACACATGGTTAGGGTTGACTTGTGATTGGTCCAAACGATTAAGATCATTTAACGATGGACTCACGAGAGAATACACACGGTTATGATCAACTAGCTATAGGCCCCGCATTGTTAAGATCATCAAACGATGGGCCCAACATGGGAATATACATGGTTATGATTGACTAATGATGGGCCTCATGTGGCTAAGTTCATCTAATGATGGGCCAACATGGAAATACACATGGGTATGATTGACTAACAAAGATAACCACATGGTTAAGATCATCTAATGAGGGCCCAACACAGAAATATGCATGGTTGTGTTTGACTGGTAATGGATCAAATATGATTAAGATCACCAACTGTGGGTGTTTAGGATTGACTACTGATGGGCCCTTAGTTTGGTTTTAAAGTTCTTCAAGTGGTTATGAATACGGGTAATGCAGGACAATCAACCACATGCTCTAAAAGATCGAACTGATAGAGCATGGTGAATTAATCCCTTTATCTCATAGCCTAGGCCCCACATCCTATGGGTTAAGACCTCGGCTGAACCCCCCTCGTGGGCCCCACATCACATGGGTACCGCCTCACACGGGCCGCCCACCCTGAGTGTGCCCTGCATCTCACAGGCTACCCCACTTGAACCCGGTGTGAAAATGCCCCTGCATTAATCACCCTCGGTGAGGAGTTTCTCTGATACCAATTTAATGCAGGACAATCAACCACTTGCTCTAAAAGTTCGAACTGATAGAGCATGACGAATTAATCCCTTTATCTCATAGCCCAGGCCCCACATCCCGTAGGATGGGACCTTGGCTGAACCCCTCTCATGGGCCCCACATCACATGGGTATCGCCTCACACGAGCCACCCGCCTCACACGAGCCGCCCACCTCGACTGTGCCTCTACATCCCACAGGCCACCCCACTCGAGCCCAGTGTGAAAATGCCCCTGCATTAACGGGTCTTTGAAGAGATGAATTTTGGACAAGTTTTCTAATCATTATTGATTAATTTGGAGTTTTCTCCTAGTTTTGTTACATTATTGAAATTTCAGCCCTTATATTATAGTGTCCACTCCTACTAGTGTGCTTGTTTGTGGAGTTGTGAATCCATTTAAAGGTGCATGCCTTGTTTCCATGCACAACGTGTATACACCCATGTCATATCCTTAACTAGGAATGAAAGATCAAAACGCAAATAGGAGCCAGTGATTGCCTAAATCAGAATTGGCCCAAAACTTGCTATGGTACTTGTTTAATTGTTTAAAAGGGCTGAAGGTATAATTAGATTTTTCATGTCTTTCAAGAGTACCAACTATCGGGTTGAGTTTTTGGAGTAATCAACTCTGTTTTATTATTTAAAAAGGAGGTTCATCTTGATCAAGTTGAGTCAACTTGCTAAGGTTTTCCAAAACCGCAATGAGACCCTGGAAACATAATAAGCGATTAAAATATCCCCAAGGTCAAGAATTTGTCTGAAGACATTGTGGACCACCATCAAATCCAAACCAAAGGATTTACTTTCTTTAGACCCCATACTGATACAAAGTTCAATAGACAAATAAAAGCCAATACATAGCAGGTCATGTAAAACAGAAAAATCCCGCTGCTTGCACAAAACTCAAAAGACTAACAAATGTATCTTATATCATCATCCTATACTATCATTAACTAAAACAACAGAACAGCCCAAGATGAAAATAAAATGAAGAAGAAAGACATTCAACAATAATTACTTACCTGGGACTGATAGTTCCAGATGCAGACACTTCCAGAATAAAGACTCACAAGAATCCTACACAAAGAAATTCAATACAAATTATGATTCCCAACAACAAACAATTTCTAGGATAAGAGCCACTTTCTGGAAGCACTAAACAATAATATTTATCATCAAAATTCAACCATAAGTGCTTAATTCTGTCAACTCTTTTTTTTTTTTTTAATCGTCAAAATGTTTTCCTTCTCAATTGAGAAACAAAACTAACGAAACAAAAGAAATGGTGAAGTATCCAGATCTTGAATCAATTTACTAATTATTGAGAGAGAGAGAGAGAGAGAGAGAGAGAGAGAGAGAGAGAGAGAGAGAGAGAAGAGAAGAAAAAGAAAGAAAAGGAAAAAAAAAAGGAAAATTCCCATAATGCAGATACTTTATGGTGCATTGGTAGCACCAAATATCATGAAATTTCATTATTAAACCATCTAATTTGGTGCAAAATATCATGATATTTGGTGCAACCAAACACCTGCTAGAGATATCTTTTTTAATATAATTAAAATTACCATGGTTCTGTTGGATGCAGATCCACAGATTTCACTCGTTCTGATCTTTGCGCAAGTTTCCTCTGATCCAGAAATCATCAATATCAGATTAAACATGAAATTAACAATAATAGTATACGTAATTGATAAATATCGGAAGTTTTAAAGAATTGAAGAGAAGTACCTTGATTTCGAGCCTGAGAGGCTGCCATTGCCACCGCGAAGAAGCAAAAAATTGCAAAGAAAAATGCAAATAATCAATCAGTTCTTGCATAAACAACAGATCTCGAGAAATTTCAAACTACGAACTAAAAAAAATCACGATTTCGAGAGGAATTTCAAATTTAAGCGGATTTGTGCTAGATCTGAAGTACTTTGAGCGAGAAAACGAGGAAGAGAGGGAAAAAGACGATGAAAGTTACCATTTTTGCTGATGGAAACGCGAGCAGAGTCTGAGATCGATTAAGTGGGGATTGGAATGGAAATCGGGGATTGGAAAAGCCTTAGAAATAGAGGGATGGAGAGATCGGGAATGGAGAGAGGAGAGAGTAGAGAGGATCTGGAGATTCTTCGCTGGAAATTCTCTCGCAACGGAGAGAAGATTTTCGAGCAAAATGGCCTGGTTTTGTAAGAGCGAGGCCATATTACGATAATGCCCTCAGTTGAGTTCGATGCACGCATGCGATGTTTACATAATCGTCTAGGTTTTTTGGGTATTTTACGGGATTGCCACTGGCTGCGAGAAAATGGCCACGGACTAGAGAGTGCCAGGGCTGTACACGAACCGAGTTAACTCGGTTAGCTCGTCGACTCGACTCGAAAAAACCCGATTCGATTCGGTTTGAAACTGGGTTCGAGTCAAGTCAAGCTGATTTTTTAGCTCGAAAAAATTTCGCACCGAGTTCGAGCTTGACCGAGCTCGACTCGACTTAGATCGAATCCCAACTCGAATCAAACAAGTTCGGTGACTCTTACTTCAATATTGATGTTGCTCACCAAGTGTTTGATGAAATGACTCAACGAAGTGTCGGCAGGTGGCAAGAAAGGTATGTATATGAAATAAATATCATTTTTTTTCTTGATTTTGATGTTACCTACAAGCTGTTTGATGAAATACCTATAAATAACTGTTGTTTTACATATAGTGAGAAATTGAAAGTGCACTTTATGTGTTTGTGAAAATGTTGCACAAGCTTGAGCTAGTCCGAGTTGTTGACCGAACCAAGCTGAGCTGGCTAGTCAAGCTCAAGGATCGAGCTGAGCCGAGTTCGAGCTGGGGTCAGCTAGTGGCCTAGTCGAGTTGAGCTGTGCCAAGCTTGACTCGGTTCGACTCGTGTACACCTCTAACTAGAGAATCTCATACTGGCGCTTATTTAATCTAGTCTTTACGTGGGGCCCACCTCGAGGTATTTTTTGTATATCCACGTTGTCCATCCATTTTTGCTGATCATTTTCGATATTGGACCAAAAAATGAGAAAGATTAAAATGTCAGGTAGACCACACCATAAGAAACAGTGATCATTGACACCCATCATTACAAACTTACTAACTCTTTAGTGATATTTATTTGCCATCCAGCATGTTGACAAAGTCACATGGACTGAATGAAGGGAAGTCACAAATATCAGCTTGATCCAAAACTTTTGTAGCATACAAAAGTTTTTAATTGTCAATTACCACCGTTGCATGTGGTATGTGTTATATTATCTGGATGCGGAAATTCCAGAGATCGTCTGTGCATGGGACATGGTGATCAGGGTTCAGGATGGCTTACCTAATTGGGACGCCATTGCTGAGAATAAGAATACCAGTAGATAGAACTTAGGATCTTCCTCTCCTTCACACCCTTTCTGCAAATCTGTAGATGGGACTCGAATTTTGCCGTGGTGTAGGATCGGGACCCAGCTTCTCTTTATATAGATCTGTGGAGAGAGAGTTTGAAACCCATCAAAACTCTCTCTCCCACGCTCCACATTACTGTGTCCTAGTTCGTTACAAATTGCCTTGCGTAAGGCTATAGCATTCCACCCCAAATACGCAGTGCTGCGCAGATAGTTTGCGCAGCGTATCACCTTAAGTGGGGTCCACTGATTAACTCAATCAAACAGTCCAACTAGAATCCAATCCAGATCGTTGATCAGTAAGGCCCACCACATAGAGTTCTTACATTCTCCCACTTGGGCCTCATTGAGCAACGTCAATGATTGTCATAAAATTTTGAAAATTATTTTTGATATTAAGAAAACATCTGAATGGTTAACCAAAGAAATAGTTGGACATTATGAGTAATGCTATTCAATCTGGTCCATCAAGACTGTCAGTATCGAAAAACGGTAGTCGTCACAACATTTAATTTAGGCGAAGTGAGACTAAGCGCAATCACAAGTACTTTCAATCTTAACGACATAGATCATAAACTAGGAAATGTGGTATAAGGATTACACACTTTAGTGTGATGATATGTGTCTATCCTTAAGAGGTCCTGAAGCTTTTACATGTCTCCAACGAGACACGTCTGTAGTTCTACTTACTCAAAACTTTGCGCATATATATATAGAGAAGTAGAAATAAATCTTTATATCAAAATCATCCAAATAAGTTGTATAAAACGAGATCTCTAAGTGTCTCAAACATACGCTCAACTCCCACTAACCGAAAACATCTATAGGATCAATGACTCCCATTGACGTAACATGCTCCCGAAATGGCGTGATAGGGAGCCCTTTAGTGAGCGGATCCGCAATCATCATGCGCTTAGTGCCGATGAATTCCACGGACACTTGATGATTCTCGAACCCTTTCCTTTACAACAAGGTACTTGATGTCAATATGCCTTGACCTTGACGAATGCTTGTTGTTACTAGAGAAGGAAATAGCAAAATTAAATTATCGCAAAATATTTTCAATGGTTTCGGGATATGCTCCAAGATCGCAAAATCGAGAAGAAACTCCAGTAACCATAGTGCTCGATTTGATGCCTCATGGCAGCAGGTAATAAATTCAAATTTCTTCCATAGTGGATGAGGCTCATGGTAGATTGTTTCACGCTTTTCCACGACACGCTCCTCCCACCATCATGAAGATGTACCCCGAAGTAGACTTCTTAGTGTCAACGCGACCGCTGTCTGTCGAATATCCGATCAACTCCACCGATCGATCTTCAGATGTGAGTCCGAAGTCTTTTGTTCTCTGAAGGTACCGTAACACTTTCTTTGCGGCCAATGTTGTAGTCCCGGATTAGATAGATATCTTCCCAACATCCCGGTGACAAAGGCAATGTCCGGTCGCGTACATACTTGAGCATACATGATGCTCCCTACTACCGATGCGTAGGGAAAATCTTTCATTCGATTCTTTTCCAAATCATTCTTTGGACATTGAAATAAACCAAATTTGTCGCCCTTTACAATAGGCGACTTTCTGGAGCACAATTTTGCATGCCATACCTTTCGAGTACCCTACTAATGTAGGCCCTCTGACAGTGATGTGCCGAGTAAATCAAGTGTTCTCATCACGGCGAATTTCAATGCCGATGACGTAAGAAGCTTCACCAAGGTCTTTCATTTCAAACTTTTGAGATAAGAATTTCTTGGTGTCGCTCAACATCCTGGTATCACTACTAGCCAACGAGAATGTCATCAACATACAAAATCATCATAACAAACTTACTCCCACTTTGGTTTTAATGTAGATACATTCATCTGCAAAGTGTTTTCTACAAAGCCATATGAGGAAATTACTTCATGAAACTTAAGGTACCACTGTCGTCGCGATGCCCTGTTTCAACCCATAGATGGACTTTTAAGTTTGCAAACCAAATGTTCTGAGCCAAGTAGCTACAAAACCTTCATGGCCGCAACATGTATACATTCTCATTAAGATCCCCATTGAGAAATGCGCTTTACATCCATCCGATGTAACTCTAAATCCATATGAGCTACAAGAGCCATTATGATCCTGAATGAGTCTTTCTTAGATCTAATGGAGAGAAAGTCTCCTTAAAGTCAATGCCCTCACGTTGGTTAAAACCCTTGGCAACAAGTCGGGCTTTATACCTTTCGACATTACCTTTGGAGTCCCTTTTGGTTTTAAATATCCATTTAGAACCAATCGGCCTTATTCCAAAGGTAACTCTACAAGATCCCATACTTTATTGTCCTCGCATGGATTTCAACTCATCTTTCATGGCATCAAACCAATAAGAAGAATTAGCACTTTGTTTGACTTGTGTAAAGGATTCAGGATCCTTGTCCACCCCTATGTCAAAGTCGTGTTCCTGTAAGTATACGATGTAATCGTCTCGATTTACAGGTCTTCTATATCTTTCAGATCTTCTCAATGGTTCAAATTATTTTTCTCATCGAAGTGGTTTGTATTTGAGGTTCCACGTGGTGTTCTGCGGATGACTGTGAGAATCAATGATCATTAATGTCCATGTGATCTGGATTGACTATGACCGAGTCATAGTCCTTTGTTCCTCAAATACAAAATTCCTTATGTTCGTGCTCCCACTGTTTTCAGTGTCCTCAATGAATCTGGCATTCCCAGTCTCAACAATTCTAATAGAGTGAGAAGGACAGTAGAATCGATAGCCTTTTGATCTTTCTGGATATCCAATGAAGAAACAACTTACTTCGGTAGGATCAAGCTTCTTTTCATGCGGGTTATAAACCTTGGCTTCAGCAGGACATCCCCAAACATGTAGATATCGGAGACTTGGTTTTCTCCCATTCCACAACTCAAAAGGAGTTTTGTTGACTGCTTTGCTAGGAACCCGTTTAGTATATGAACTGCGGTTTTGATCGCATCACCCCACGTAGATTCGGCAATGTCGTTGCGAGACCATGCTTCGCACCATATCCATAAGGGTGCGATTGCGTCTCTCGACCACTCCATTCGCTCTGGAGTGCCGGGCATAGTGTCTTGAAGCGACAATGCCACAATCCCGCAGTATCTGCGAATGGCCCCGGATTGCGTCGATTCGTCATATCCGCCATAGTATTCACCACCACGGTCGAGATCGACAACTTTAATTCTTTTATTGAGTTGATTTTCAACTTCGGCCTTATAGATTTTAAAAGCATCCAGGGCATCCGATTTCTCAATAAGGTATAGGTCCCTTAAGCGAGAATAGTCATCTATAAAGGTAATAAAATATTTGTGGCCACTCCATGAGGTCAGAGGAAATGGTCCACGATATCGTATGTATAACCTCTAATAGACCTACACTCCTAGTTGCACCTTTCTTTCTCGTTCTAGTCTGTTTCCCTTTTATGCAATCAATGCATACTTTGTAGTCGAGAGAAGTCTAGAGAATGTAAAATTCCTTCTCGCACAAGCTCTGTAATCTCTCACGAGATATATGGCATAGCCACTGTGCCACAACATAGAGGAATTCTCATAATCTAGTCTTCGCTTGATCCCACTTTATTTCCATGCAAGCTATTAATATTATAGACGTGAGAGGCAATTAAGTCTAACTGTATAAGTTGTTTACTATAGAGCCGGTTCCAACTTTATTTGAATTAAAGTAAATAGCAAAACTTTTATTTTCAAAATGGAATGAATATCCTAACTTATCCAAACAGAAATTGAAACTAAATTGCGCCTTATAGATGGCACTTGAGTATCTACTAAATCCAAAACTTGACCAGGACTTTAACTTAAGCCTATAGACTCCTATTGCCTCCCGTCTACCTTGACACCATTGCCACGATATCGAGCGCTCCGCATCGGTTGGTGGCCTGGCTTTGTAGTAATTCCTCGCATAGAAGTGCATATGTGAATAGTAGTACCAATCTATCCACCAGAATCCGTTGACACATCAGTTAGATAAGATTCAAAACAGACAAGAAGATGAGCCAATTTTTAAAACCTTCGCAGCTTTTCTTAAAATGACCCGCCTTTTTGCAAAAGAAGCACGGTTTGCTTTTAACCCGTTTGTGTTTAGATCCATTTCCGATTGATTCTCATGGTTTCAGATGGAGGACCGAGAATCCATTATTAGAACTTTGTTTCCTCTTCTTCTTACCTTTATTCCTTGCCCATGCCCATGACCCGAGGTCACCATATTAACATTTTGAACTTTAAACACACTGATCCTGTCTTCTTCTTGGACACACCGAGTGATGAGTTCATCTAATGTCCACATGTCCTTCGAGTGTTATAGTTCACCAGAACGTCGAATTGGGGAGGTAGGTTATTCATGATCAAATGAACTAGTTGATCATCGGTGAGTACAAGTCCTAGAGCACGAATCTTAGAAACAACCTCGATCTGCTCTACAATGTATTCACGGATGTTGCCTTTTCCGTCGTAGGACGAACGAGTCAATTTATTCAGAAGGATGCCTACTTCAGATTTATCAGATTTCTTGAACCGTTTTCCCATTTCAGTCAGGAAAGTTTTGGCATTGTCTCAGACGGCATGGCGCCCTTCATGGATTCAAAATCGAATACTTAATTACTTTCGGCATGTATCATTTGATCTAAACCATGCAACCCATCGATTATATTCAAATTCGGTGGCATCGTCGATGGTTCGGCTTACTCCGTGTTATCGGGCAAGATCTAATTGAAGGCGACCAAGACAACTTCAATGGCGTTCTTCTTCCATCGAGCGTAGTTAGATCCATTAAGGCGAAACTTGATGCGTATTAGTTGGAATTGAGACCTAGAAGAGATACATATATACTCACATTAGTAGATGATTTCACAAATTAATTTCATAAATGTGAACAAAAAATTATCAAAGTTAATCAATCAATTCAATTTGCTAAGGCATCAATTGAATCATCCAAGATGACTATGGGCCCAACCATCTCATCTTGGTGAGAATCTATTACATCATTATCATTCCTCCTGTGGGTGGCAATGACAACATGTTAGTGATCCTCCTGAACATGGAGCTAAGTGATGTAAGTCATGTAAATCTGAGATACTCAACACCTGTGGGTGAGATGAGTCTTTCAGCTTTACATTACCAACACCATTTACTTCACCCGTTTACGTCTCTGCCAAACGGTAATCATTTTTGTTTTCGTTACCGTATGCATGAAAAATAAACGCAACTGTATACAATCTTACTTATCCCAATGTTACAAGTCTGTATTTGTAAAATTTTCGTCGATTGAGGTCACTATGGTGGCTAACACAGCCGAATTCAAAACTACAAATATAGACTTTAAGATTGTTATTATAATCCTGTCTGTCTTTGGATTATATCTTAATTAGTCTGATGCGGCCCATAAGATGGTCGGTATTGATCATTGGAAAATATATGAACCTTAAAGTGAGACATGTAGATAGGTTTCATACCATATATTCCAATGGTCCATATCAACTCTTAAGGATGGGTGATGGGCCTATAATAGGGCCGAATCAATACTCTAATTGGATCTGTACATCATCAATAAGCATTGTGCCTGGTTTTCAACATTCTCATAATAGACGGTTATCACAAAATAATTCAGATGGATTGATAGATCATCAAATTGGTGTCCATATGGACAATCCATGCCAAATATTAAAGATCCACATGTCTAATGGTCCATAATAATATCGTCTATCCAACTAATGAAACAGATTGCACATTGTGACTTAAAAGTACGGTCCAGATCATAGAGACATACCACAGGTTATGCAACCAAGATGCACAAGCATGGTCTTCAAATTGTGTTATTGAGTACACGATCGAATGGGCCAAGGTTTGCACAATGTTCATCTGGATCTCATCACTGGGTCCCATTATAAGTGGACCCGAATACATAGTTGGACCCAATACGGGTCCAAATATCTGTCCAATTGCCCATCGGGTCCATATGCCCGAATGAATTAAATCGAGTCTGAAGACCCGACTTCAAATAAGGTCGGTTTTCGACCTCATTTCAGTCGCAACGGAAAAAACACAGGTCGTTTTCGACCTAATGTCTGCGACGAGGAAGGAGCTGGTAGATCTCGACCTCCTGCATGCAGCCTCGGAAAAGGGAAGAAAGAGAGATGAATCTCAGTTGGTCTCCCTGTCCGCCTCATGCAATGAGAAGAGATCAACGAAAGCAGCGGCTGCGGCAGGTGCATCGACTGCCATAGACGAACGCAAAAGCTCGAGGCGCTGGCGAGTTCTCCGAATAGTGGAAGAAAAGGGAGGTGGAGACGCATCACCATCGTCCAAACGAACAAGATTCGACAATGGCCATCGGTCCAACAGATCACGGTGAGATCTTTTGGGATAATCGGGAATTTGGTAATAGGAATCCCCAATTGAATAACTGGATTTGGGATTTTCGAAATCCTTAACCTAGATTTCTATATTTAGAGTTTCGAATCCAAATCCCTAATCTGAATATATATTTGGGGATCTGGAAATTGAAAACCCTAGTTTTCTGATTTTGGGGATCCGAAATCGAAATCCCTAATTCCGAATTTTGAATTTGGGGTTCAAATCTAAAAATTCCTAATTTCTCAACAGAATACAGGGATTCAAAATCCCTAATCTAAGCTGGAATTTTGGGGTTTATGAGACTGAATTCCCCAATGTTGGATTTGGGATTAAAATCCCTAAACATTAGCTTCGAATTTGGGAAGAAATAAACCCTGATTATCTATATGGGTTTTGAATCTGAAATCCCAAATACGAACCTGAATTTGAGAATTAGATGAATCTGATCATCCATGCCTTTGCACAGTTGCTTTGATACCAACTGTTATATTATCTGGATGCGGAAATTCCAGAGATCGTCTGTGCGTGGGACATGGTGATCAGGGTTCGGGATGGCTTACCTAATTGGGACGCCATTGCTGAGAATAAGAATACCAGTAGATAGAACTTAGGATCTTCCTCTCCTTCACACCCTTTCTGCAAATCTGTAGATGGGACTCGAATTTTTGCCGTGGTGTAGGATCAGGGACCCAGCTCTCTTTTATAAGGACTGTGGAGAGAGTTTGAAACCCATCAAAACTCTCTCTCCCACGCTCCACATTACTGTGTCCTAGTTCGTTACAAATTGCCTTGAAGGCTATAGCATTCCACCCCAAATACGCAAGATCTTTTGTGAATGATAGTTTCTTGCTGCATTATCACCTTAAGTGGGGTCCACTGATTAACTCAATCAAACAGTCCAACTAGAATCCAATCCAGATCGTTGATCAGTAAGGCCCACCACATAGAGTTCTTACAGTATGGTCCACCTGATATTTTGATCTACTTCAATTTTGGGCCATGCCCTAAATTGAGGATTGTGCACGAGTAAGAACGATTTTATCTGTTTTTATTGTACTAAGTAAACTCTATTGGGCCCATTGTGAGTATATATAGTTTATCCATGCCATCCATTCTTCTAGCTCATTTCAGCGGTTGATCCCAAAATCGAAGTATATCCAAAGCCCAAGTAGACCGTAAGAATGATTTCCATAGTTGAAATCCAAGGCATAGAATGATGTTTATTTGTTATTTAATCTGTTCACAAGATCACACAAACATAAATGAAGGCACAAACATAAATGAAGGGAAATCACAAATATCAACTTAATCTAAAACTTACGTGGCCCCCAGGAATTTGCAATAGTAGACGTTGAATTAACACTGCTTCATGCGGTATGGTCCACCTGAGCTTTGGATATACTTCATTTTCAGGCTCAAGCCTTAAAATTATCTAGTGAAATGGATGGACAGACTGGATAAAATACTTAAATCACGATAGGCCCCATAGAGTTTACTAAGTATGCTTAGCCTACTGAGTAACCAATCGGCTTTCCAAAATGAGCTACAAAAATGGATGGACGGTGTGTTATAGAATATTAGCATCAAGGTGGGGCCTATTGAAAAGACCTGATGGAATCCATGCCCATTCATAAACTCCCCTGGTGAGTAATTAAAATTTTAAAAGTAAAAATAATAATACTAATCCCTTAAAGACCTTGGTTAATGACTTGGTCTAAATTGTTCCGGTCGAGTTAAGTCTTCACTCTGGTTGCAGAGCTAGATTGGGTGGGATCTAAGTGTTATATCATAGTGTCAATAAGCCTAATTTTATTATTTATTTTTTAAAGAAGAATTCTCCTGCATTTCATTCCAAAAGACAACATATACAACTCCCGGCACCTCGGGGCTTCCCCTGGAGAAAAAGGACCTAGGCTAAGCCTATCATAAAAGCAGGGAAAAGAAGAAAAAAAAAAAGAGGAGAAAACTACACTACGGCTATGCAAAAAACTAAACAGACGGACGCCCGCGGCCTGGATACTAGGAGTCACTGTCTGAGACAAGCCTGATAGCACCTAGGCCCACCTTATCTAGGAAGAGCAGACCTCGAACATGGAAAGGAAGATTCGAGAAATTACGAACCAGAGAATATAATTGACACTCACTGCCCATACGGGCATACCATCAGCCGGTGTGTTACCTTCCCTGAAAATATGGACAAACTCCACCTGACCTCTGAGCTTAAGCCTCTCGATTCTAGACATCTAGTGCGCCCGTCAATAAGCCCAATTACACCAAAGAAACCTTTATTCATTGGGCCTATCATCCAGCAGTATTTATTATTTCATTTACTTGCTATGTTGAATAAAATAGACAAAGTCAGGCTAAGAGCTTTAAAATATGTTCGCCCAGGTATGATAGGTTCTTTACATCAGCAACCTTAGCAAAGGAAGTGTGCTGCAAAGATGCATCCCATGATTTAAATTTGAGGCCGAGCTTTCTCCCACTCGGGGAGGATGAAGAGAACATTTGGGTCATCCAAAATCAGTTGAATTGACCGATGGGATGGAAAGAAGATGAGCTCCTGCTCAGATCAATTATGATAGTCAATATATATAACTGTCCAGATCAACTTGGGGACCACATTTATTTATCAGATCATGGTGGGTCATGTATGTTTGTACTAGACCATGAAATCTAGGTGGTTCGGTCAACAAGACCATGTCATTAAGAGCACACGACTAGTGCATGAGCAATGTGTAAGAACTCTATAAGGTGGGCCTTATTGATCAACGGTCTGAATTGTCCTAAGGGTTGGATAATGTGATCAGGTGCACTAGCGGGCCCCGCCAAGTTGTGATACATCCAGAAATTCGTGTAAGGGGTGGAGTGCTACAACTGTGATACGCACACAGTGTTTTAGAGGAACTGAAATTACCAATTCGTATGGAGCCTTGGGAAGAGGAGTTTTGATGGGTTTCAAACTCCTCATCCCTCTAACCTATATTAACAGGGCTAGGTCCCCAATCCAACACCATTGACAGAAGCTTGAGCCCCATCATATCTTCTCTAAAGGGTCTTAGTAAAGGAAGACCTCAGCATCCCTATCTACAACAATGACATCACAACAAGGTAAGCCAATCACTTCTTCATATCTCCACATCCAATGCACAAAAGATCCTTTGGCTATTCCGCATCAAAATTTTACACAATGCACAAATAGTGAACTTATCCACGGATCTCTCCCATTTTACATCAGTTTTTAAATATCTTTGTTCTATTGTGGAGCTTTCATTGAGAAGAAGAACACGTCATTCACGATCATGATAAGCAAGCCTCATGAGGTGATGGAGAGGCTTCAAAGTGATGCAAGACAATTAATTACTTCCTCTAAAAGCTCGAATTGATAGAGCATGGTGAATTGATTCTTTTATCTCATATCTGATGTTGAGCGGGTCGCGGACAGTTTCATGGCCAAGATGGACCAGAAAAGGCCCGGTCGACGACAGAAGTGATCTGGACCGTCGGACTTTAGATCGGGTGTATCTCACAATCCAGAATGAGTTATCGGGTGTAAAATATATGATTTTGGAGTAGAACGAGCTACTTTAGCCAACCAACCCCCCTTCCCCCCCTCCACACGCCGGATTGCGCAACCCGGAATTGTGAAATGCGCCTAGATCGACGGTCGTTTCCCTGTTTTAATTTCGTTTTTACAATAAATAATAAGTTTTAGTTTGATTATAACTCTTCATCCGTCGGGCTTTAGGAGTTGCGCCCAATGTGAAAAGAGCTTAGAATAATTAGGAGAACGGTTTAGTGAAGCCAAATAGGACACTTACTATTTTTGGCAGAAAACCTTGCGCACTAGTAGACATCACGACCGTCTATAAATAGTAAGTTTACTATTTATAGTAAGTCGCAGATTCTAGGAGTTTTAGTTGTAGATTGATTATGATTTCTTTCCCATTGCTAGGTACCCCTATTTAAAGGGTTGTGAACTCGTTTTTATTAATTAATAATCAATTTCAAATTTATTAGAGTTTATTTCTATTTATCTGCTTTCTTTTCTCGTGGATTCGAGAAGTCTCTGTGAGGAGTCCACGGAAGCTCCGTGGATTCGGAGTAGTTATCCTCTTGAGGAAGATGGTGATCGACCCCATCACGTTCATCCCTGCGTCAACATCTCAGGTCCCATATCCCATGGGTTAGGACCTCGGCCGAACCCCCCTTATGGGCCCTACATCATATGGGTGTTGCCTCACACAAGTCACCTGCCTCACATGAGCCGCCTGCCCCGAGTGTGCCCCTGCATCCCACGGGCAAGCCCACTCGAGCCCGATGTGAAAATACCCATGTATTACGATGTTTTCAGAAAACATGTCGACTAATGAATACTTTTTCGTCCACCATTTCTTCTAATTTTCATTATGGGAATATTTGTTTTTTAAATTACCTCAGTAAATGAAATAAAATGGACAATGACTATAATTTACTTTACTTGTTTGGTGATGTCAACTACATTTAACCACAATAATAACATGCTTTCATTGTTTATCTTAGCTATGAAATATTCTACTAATTGAGATTTTATAATGTAAAATAATAATGATTATAAAGTCATTTACCTAGCTATCTTATTATATGCATTTAACTTTCGATTTATGTGCCATAATACTTATTTAAACAAATATTGAAAAATAATAATGATAGCCATTTATATTACTTTACCATAGAATTCAATAAAAAAAAAAAAAAATAACCCCTAAGTATTTTGTGACATACTTTATATGATTTCATTTAATCCATATGGCCACTTGTCAAGATCCGGTTTGATTGAGAGATTTTGTAGACTCCACATAGTGCACGGGCTATCCAAAGTCAGAGAAAAACCAAAATCACAGCAGCTGTTACAACTGCTTTCTAAAAGTTTAGATGGCTCTATATACACGTGTACCCTTGCTAAGACAGAAATAGAATTTTCATGGCCCATTGGACACCTTGCTAAGATGCGAAAATTATTTTTCCATGCCAATCAACTTGTCTCACATGGCATACGGATCTCTTCAAGTTCACCTGAATACGAGTTTTAAAGGGCAACCACATCCAAAAATTCAAACGTGTATGCATGCCTCTCTCATCTTCTCTTTGGTTGCAGTCGATTGGAGGTGTCTCTAATCTACATGTCAAGCTCTGAGAACAGGAGTGGATCCTATATTAAGCTAAAGAACTCCATAAATTAAGAAAGACTAAATGTGCAACAATTTTTTATTTTTTATTTCTTATCTCTCATGTCTTTTACTTTCTATTGGTTTAAGTTATCTTGGGATAATAGTCTTAAATATGTGCTTTTTATTGGCAAAAGAGTTTGGAATTTCTCTATTGGTTGAAATAATGTAAGAAGTATATGAAAACTCCTGAGCATTAGACTTAGCTATTGAGGACAGAAAGCCTCACCAATGAAGCTATTAGCTTTGAATTTTTATAAAAAATATATTTTTATTTCATTAGGCTGATCCAAATTGTCACGCCCCAAACTCGGAAAACGGGCTCACAAAATTCCCGATCGCCGAATCCGGTGCCTACAGCCTCCGTAGTACCCCATTCTCGGCTCCCAGCACCCATACGCCAGATTCCAATCCTGGGATCCTACAAGGAGGATTTTCAGTATGAATTTTTTTTTTTTTTTTTTTTTTTTTTTTTTTTTTGTAATGGAGCATAACCACAAGCATAACCAAGTCACAAAATAACATCACTACATATTCACTATATCAAAAACTTTAAGTACAATGCGGAAAGGGAAATATAAGGTGATCAAAAATCTCTAAAACAATCGTGCACGCTCTCGCCTCGGCTGCTTGGCTGTCAACGACACTGCACGCAACGGTCGTGCATAAGCTTACAAAAGCTTAGAGGGTGGTATAAGTGTGTGCGCAAAGTGAGTGCCAAGTATACAATATTAGAGTAATGTGGAAGTTACGGTAAGTCCATGAATACAACTAGCCGTACCAAGGCTATATGAAGCAAGACATGAATGCTGTCGGCCATACCAAGGCCATGCGATGTGAGGCCTATGTAGCCAAATGTCATATGCAGTACAGTTCCCCTCTGGATATCACTGGGGTCTAATACACCTCACACTGACTGCCTCCTCTCTAGCTACACAGTCAAGCAAGTGGAAGAGACCACACTATCCGCCTGACCAGTAGTCTGCCAATACCTACCCGGCTCGTCGATAGCGGACTCATTTGCGAGCTGGTCAAACTCAGCCTAGCTTATAGCCCCCTCACTCGGGCGGATAAGGCCACACCCCCTTCCAACCGACCACGACACAGTGGGAGACGCGGCCTACTGGTATTCGGCACTCGGGCGCTCGTGTATCCACTCGGTCTAGACGTTGGAGCATCCCCTGGTACAAAAAAGGTTATAGGATTTTCACCCAATGACATCCTAAGTACTTACAATGCTATAGCCAATATTTTTAGTATTCGATACGACCATCCACGATATGTCTGTGGAGGCCACGGCCCTGATGTCGCTAGGGCGTGCAGTGATCGAGTCATACATATGCGAAATGCATGAGTCACATCGTCAAATCATGCAGCAATCCTGCGCATACCACGCGCTCATGTGGGGGCACTCCGTCTCATAAGGAGTCCCGTAAATGTCTCAGCCCAACGGCTTATGCTATGATCAAACATTCCTCATATCAAGCATACATATGATGCGTATGGGCATGAATCATGGAGCTATACTAAGCATGTAATAAAGTGATGAATTATCAACAAGTATGGGCCTTTCAATGGGTCCTGAGAAGAGTTACAATGCGGACATTTAACCAACATTGTACTTACAATGTGGACGTCAAACCAACATTATTCCCAAGGCATGACCCACCATAAAATATCATTATACAAACCATAGGGAATCACACATTGCAATGGAACCATATACATCTCATTGAGCCTTGACCCATAGGCCTTATATACATCAAATGGGTTGCCTCATATGGGCCTTATATAAATCAAGTGAGCCGCATCAATGGGCCTTATGTACATTGCAATGGGCCATATCCCATGGGCCTTATATATCAAACTGGGTCTCAACCACGGGCCACAAATACATCGAATGGGCCTCATAACATGGGCCTTACATTCACATCAAAGTGGGCCTCAACAATGGCTTCATACACATCAAGGTGAGCCTCAACAATGGGCCATAATTATGGCAAGGTGGGCCTAATCACTTGGGCCTTATATATACCAAGGTGGGGTCCACTTGAACTATAGATCTGTCTTATTTTTAGTCTCAAGCCGTAAGATAAGCTCGCCATGTGGTTGGACGGTTTGGATGCAACATATGCATCAAGGGTGGGGGTCCACATGAGGGCCCACCATCATGTGTGTATATATATATGTGTGTGAGTCATGCTCCCCTACGCACCTACGCACGTACGCACCTTTGCACACGTGTCATGGGTGTCTAATCTGAACGGTCCATGTGATGCGGAATCCCATGAAACCTCAAGTGACAAATTTTCACCCCGATCTAAAATTTTGGTGGGCCATAGCAAAGGGGGAGGAAAGCGTTTTCAATTTTTCATGGCCCATAAAAGTTTTAAATCATGAAACTTGGGCCTGGGGGTTTAACGAGGTTCTTCTTCACATGAACATCATGTGTGTGTGTGTGTGTGTGTGTATATATATATATATATATATATATATATATATATATATATATACATATATATGGGAAAAGGTATAATGCGCTCGAGCTAATTTTAACTCCCCATGAGGTCGAGCTGTGTGAGCCCCACCGTGATGCGTTTCGAACATTTACCCCATCAGTCAGATCTACCATTCCATCGTGGGCCTAGATCTCAAAAATTAAATCAATCCGTGACTTTTGTGGGCCACACCACATACAGAAAGTGGGGAGGGGCCGTGCACCATTAAAATATTCATAACCATTTTTGAGGGCCCACTGAGATGTGGTTTGCAAATCCAGCCCGTCCATTATGTGTGTCCCACTTGAATGAGGGTTCAGACCAAGTTTTAGCCGCATGCAAAACTCAGGTGGGCCCCACCAAGTGCTTTTATATGTTTTAACGGTGTCTTCACATAATTTTAGATGGTATGGCCCACCTGAGTTCCGTATACGGCTGATTTTTGGGATATCTTATAATTTAAAGGGTACCCATCAAATGCACGGTGTTGATGGTCGAAACACATCACGGTGGGGCCCACACAGCTCGACCTCACGGGAGCTTATCGTCAGCTCGAGCGCATTGTACCTTTTCCCTATACACACACACTACACATACACACACACACACACACACACACACACACACACACACCGTCCGCGGCACACACATACACACACGCTCACACACACACACACACAGTCCAGGGGAGACGGTGTGGATAGAACACATAAATCATAGGGGGATCCACCGTCCACCGTCAGTGGATGGTGTGGATACATACATTACTGTGGGTCCCACGTGGGGCCCACCACAATGTTTATTTGAAATCCAACCCGTTGGTAAGGTCACACGGACCTGGAGGAAAAGGAAAAACAAATTTCATCTTGATCCAAAACTTCTGTGGACCCAAAATGGGTTTCAATGGCAGGCTTTAAATCACCACTGTTTCCTATAATGTGGGCCACCTGAGCTTCGAATAGGCCTGATTTTTGTTGGGGGCCCACCTCATGAACGGTTTGGATGTCATACAAACATCATGGTGGGGCCCACGACTGGTGCCGTGGGACCTTGCCGTCCGCCCGCCCAAGCAGTAGGTGCTGCCTGCGGTTCTGACAGCAACAACGTCTGCTGCATGTTATATATATTTTTTTGAAATCACGTTCTCTCGCGGTTTTTCGTGTGTGGGGTCCGCATTAGTAGAATCTGACCCCGCCAATGGATTCTACAGTCCATAACCCATCCATCAAGCCCAATATTGGGCATCTTTTGGCGTGTAGAAAAATTCAAGTAACTTTAAACGGTGAAAATCAGTGTTCGCTAAGGTATGGTCCACTAGAAAGTTGGATCGGCTTCATTTTTCGGCTCATCACCTAAAATGAGCTAGTGAATAGGATGGACGGCGTGGATTGAATCCATTCATCAAGGTGAGGCCTATATAAATGGCCCTTCCCAAAGCTTTGAAACAAGCTCATATTTGTGTTTTCATTTCAACGGACGCTGGACGGTTGGGTATTCCAGGTGGGCTGCCCACGTGGGCCACCAAATGATGGGTGGGGTGGATACAATGCTTATAAAGTGGGCCCCACCTATAGATGACTTGGATCCAATACATGCTTCATGGTGGGGTCCATCCAAGTGGGCCACACGGCCATATCATCACACACAAAAATAAATAAATAAAAAAGAGAGGGAGAGAGAAAGAGAGAAAGAGGGGCACGTGTGATAGAGGGACTCCGACACTATGGGCCCTCCTTTTCAAGCATCCAATCATACATCAAGTGGGTCCCATTGCATATGGGCCCACCAAATCAATAATCAATGGTGGAGATCCCTTCTCCACCAAGATGTAAGGTCTAGATGACCCCTTTTAGACTAGAAAGTAAACATCATGATGAGGTTCATGAAGAATGACCCCATCATGGAATGATAATAAAAATCAAGGTGTGCCATCGGCCACATCTAGGGTCCCAAGTGAGATCCATACCATCAATCGGTAGGCCTCACTTGGCCCATCATTAAAACATGGAAATATCTAGCCTAATAAGCACCCACCGTCGATCCTCTTGGTTCGTTGGAAAGCCGATCTCCTTGTGCTTCACTTTGATGGAGGGATATGAGGTTTAAATGGCTAGGATGAAGGTTAAAGGGATGGAAAAGTGGGCCACCAAAAATCACTTTTCTCTCACATGGAAGAGCTTGAACGTGTGCACCTCTCTTGCTTGGGATTTGTTGCTTGGGAAATGAGGGAGAGAGAGAGAGGGTTGTAAGGAGATGTGAGAGATGGGTGATGGAGTGATGGATGGGAGAGAGGGATGGGTGTGTAAGGACTTTGTTGACTTTAGGGGTAGATGATGTAAGAAGGGTATGGGGTGTGTAAGAAACTTTTGACTTATGGGTTGCTTGGGGATGGGTGTGAGGTGATGGTGTACTTGACCCTTGATGGGATTGATTGATTGATGGATGTGACATGTTGTAGAGATTCTCTTGAGATTGCAAAAGCGCGGTGTTTTTTCGAAATAAACGCTGGCTCACATCTTCTGATCAGGGTATCAGATCGGTGCGTAAGACGCAGCGTTGGAACAACGGCGACGGTGCTGTCGCAATGATACAAGTTTCGAATTAAGCCGACTCAATTCTAAAGGATACGACTTAGGGTCGATCCAAACGTTGATTATACGTCGCAGGTTGCCAGAATTCGACGGGAAGGATCGCGGGAGTCGACGGAACAGTATGGACTAAGATACGGGTCTTACACAAACCATTGGAATTGATGAAATTTTATTGGATCACGCAACACAATATGACTGTTTTTGAATTCAAAATTGAAATCCTAAACCTAAGATCTCTGAAATACAATTATGTACACTTTCTAGAATAAAAGAATTAACTTGAGAATATTAGATCGTACGTAGAATTTGATAATGTTTAATGATCTAATGTCGATGATGACCCTCCAATCTAAGAGGTGTGTCCTCGATTTATCTTAGAATTGGAGAGATTTAGATAGCGTAAAGAATTTTCTCTAGTAGGTGCCCATGAATCCCACAACAATACACAAGGATGGACTACATAAAGATGGATAAGATGTGAAAAAGGATGAAAACTCATTCATTTCTCTCTCTACACACTTTTCTCTCATTTCTCTAATTCACACACCTAAAGTAAAATGGTGTCTAGGGCTTTTCATATTAACTCCTGTATGATCTGAGAAATAAATAAGGAGAAGTTGGGGTTTAAGAGAATACCATTATGGTACTCTGTCACCCTACATACAACTTTGTAACCTGCCACGAGGGAAGTGCATTGATCCACTTCATATATGCATATACTCATGATCTAATCCCTCCACTACCATGCCATCCACTAATGATTATATCCCATACTAATAAAAAATGAACCATCAGATATGGGCCATCAAGTTATCATCAAGTGCCATTAAAGTAATTTTAACAAGTAAAACAAAACTTCAACAGTTAAAGCATTTGAAAAATTGATTAAAACAATCAGAGTGCTGGGTTCAACGAAAAATCACTTGATGAGTCCCTAATTTATCTAGATCAAAATCATATACATGTTCCTAGGCAAATCAATAGATCCCTTATTGGACTATGCAAGAATCAACGACACTTGATGAAAGTATATCCACTTTATTGGCCCTGCATGTACCTCATAGAAAGAGCTAAAGCTGACCAATCAAGATCATGACCCTTATACATTATAACACCCCAGATTTTTGTCACTTAGAATTAGATGTCCTTAGGCAATGGGTCGATCCTAACACCTTATTAATTTCTCAAAACTCAATCCTAAAGGCCAAAATCTTTTTTAACCCATTTCCTTCAAAATCTCACCTTTCACCACCTTATTCTCCAAAATTTTTTAATTACTTTTATATTAGACATGAATCCTAAAGTTTAGGTGAGGAAGAACAATACTTAAATTAAAATTACTATAAATAGTAAATAAATAAATAAAATGGGTTTTTAGCCATTAACCTTTTGGAATCTCACGAAATAAGTAGGCTAGTTAGATAGACTAGCTTCTCCTACCCTAAAAATATATATTACACGTCAAATAACTCATTCCGGTTTACAAAATACACCCATTTCAAATATCGGGTGGCGAAACCACCCCAGATAGGACAGTGACTGGCGAGGCCTCGTCCGTATAGTGGGCCCGGTCGGGCATCATTGGGCCGGCGGCCCATTTTTGGTAGAAAAATTCTGCAATATATGTCCGACTTTGAAAAATCATATCTCCCTCATTATAACTTCGATTTAGGTGATTCAAAAGCTAGATTGAAGCTTGATGAGTCTAGTTTCATTTAAAAATAAGTAAAAAATATAATAAATTGTTTAATATAGTTAAATATAGGTCATTGTGATAATTGTCTGAAAATAATCAGTTTAGACAAGTGCTGATTTTAGAATTATTAAAATTTTTCTACAACACGAAACCTAATAAAATTTGGTAGAGATGAAGTAGACTTGATGATGAACTACTAAAAAAATAATTAAAATAATATACTAATTAAAAGTGCCAGAAACGGGCATAGAACTGCCCTAGGACCTTATTCTGTTGTAATTAGGGCACGCTTTAGTTAAGTACTAAACTGAACAATCGATAGAATTAGTTTGAACTACTTTAAATACAAACTGCAAGACCCAAAACGAGCAGAACCGTTAACGCTACATTACCTTATAACATAGGAACAATCTCATTACCTAGTTGCTCTCGGGAGCATCACGAAACTTCGTATCGGACCTGGACCGCACGTCGAAAGTCCGATGACCACGAAACTAAACTGTTATGACCACCTTACTGGGCTTGACCACTACCTCGAAAATCAAGTTCAAATAGTATCCCGAAGCTATTTGCTTCAGCCCGGAGCAAAGTGTGTAAGAAACGCGAATATCTTTAGAATTAAACTCAAACTTAAGTAATCTGAGTCGTTCCGTTTGCGGGCAAGTTGTAAGGATTTATACCATCAAAATCTGACCCAAATACACCCTTAGATTGGAGAAAATTTTTCACACATGTCAGTGTACTTGTGACCCTGATCAAATACCGGTGACCGTTGAACTGAAACTGGTCCGCCACGGTCGATTTGTAAATCCGATCGGACCGAAAACTTAACTCAACCTAGATCCAAAGTCAGGGAGCTTAAGTCTGACCGCACGAAGAAAGGAAGCCTTCAGAAGTACTTCGTTGAGCCGAAACAGATGAGTTTTGGCTATAACCTAAGTATACCTGGCCTTAGGGCCATTCCCATCAGTTTTGGGCCTATATAAGGGCCTTAAACCCTCTCTCATTCATTCCATACGAATTTAGAAAAAATCCTAGGAGAGAGAAGAGAGAAAAGAGAGAGAAAGTGAGAGAGAGAGTAGGCGCTTCTTCCTGGGATTTGATCCCGCTACTCCACGCACTTGTTTACCATGTTTGTATCGCAAATCCGGCATTTTCGACAACGTACTTGGGTAAAAAATCCTAACCTTAACCTGTTGTAGCAACTCAAATAGAACAAATGATAGAATAGCTAACCTATTCCCTGTTATAGGTTGTTCTGGTGCCGTAGACAAGGACTTAGTGTCTAAACTAAATCCGTTACTTGTTTACCGGCGAAAGGTGCGGACTATAGACGTATAGGTTATAGTTTTCAAAGCTTTCAATGTCGGTTAATGATAGATTCCTGACGTGGATACTATTTCACATGCAAATTGTGATGTCTGTTTTGCGTTTCAGTTATATACAAACTATGTAGAGTTTAGCGTATTCTTTGTATTTATAGAAAGTACCGTATACGTATGAAATTTGAAAGTGTGTTTGCATTGATTTATTGTCGTATGTATATATTAGTTATTTGTGTAACAACTCCTTGGCGAAAGGATTCGCCCAAATATATGTTATGACCGATGTACGTCATGTATATTGAATGGTGTAGTCTAAGTGTTTGTTGAAATGACTGAATGAATATGAAATCATGATTTATGCCTACCGTGGCTATGGAATGCATGTACATGATAGTTGTGTACGTGACAACTCCTTGTTGGAAGGATTTGTCCAAGTATATGTTAAAAATCAACATATGCCATATATGTTAATATGTGTAGTATAAGTGTTTGATAGAATGTCTGTGTGAGTAAGTATTTGGTGACTTGTACTGTCTATGGGCATTAAGATAAGGTTCTCAACTACCTTAACTATGCGTATAAATCCTTCTATGTACCTTATATTATATTGTCTGATTACTTATGAAATGCATATGTGTGAATTCATGTTTATATTATATTTCATAAAATGCTCGAATGGTTGTAGGATTTGAATTACTTACTGCTTGATTATCTAACATGAATTCTTGTTAGTATTGAGTGTGGTTGGGACTATGAAGTAGTCCAAACAATCGGTAACAAACTTTGAGTTCGTGACTGAGATTATTCGCCACGTAGGGCATGTTTGATGAACCCGACCCGTACTAGAAATGTCGGCAGTGGTTAGGCCACACGGAGTACTTACGCACTTCATGTTGATCAACTCGAGGTGCACTCGTACCAGTCGAGCTCGTCAAGTAACCCGATTGACCCGATGTATGTTCATCACGTATGGACGCTCTTGCTTGAACCTAAGGTACCAAACTCACCATTGGAAAACCCTAGTAACCTTGGTACCTCGATCCGTTAAGACTCATGAGCCGGACATGGTGGTATGGGACACTGTAGTCGAGCTGTCGGCCTACGTTGGGGCGACGAGCCTCCCCGTAGTGACTAGTGAGCAACACCACCTCGTGAGCCGAATACGGTGGTATGAGACACTATATTTAAGCTGTCAGCCTACACTGATAAGGTGACGAGCCCTTTGTAGTGACCTTGAGCGTACTCTGAGTCTACGTGAAGGCGACGACCCTTCCGTAGCAACAAGAGGATAAACTAGGCTTGCACTGATCAGGTGACGAGCCCTTTGCAGCGACCTAGAACCGCAATATCGTATGAGATTGACTAGAACTGACGACTTTAGAAAGGATCCTTGTTTGGGAAATGATATAAGGGAGGTACCTTAGTTTCCTAATCCTGCTGTATGAAAAAGACTAAGTATAAGAACTTGGTAATCACGCTCATAACATCGCACTGCATGTGCCCCGAGTTGAAGAGCACAGAGGGAAGAAAGCATGCTGCGACCGTAAGATGGTGTCACACGAGGGAGTGTAGGCGAGGGCATGCATCATGAATACATTTCATCATTGCATTAATAAGAGTATCTAGGAATGTCTGATATGTCTGCTTTATCATTACTACTTGTTTGAGTTGATAACATGTTAACCTTTATTCTATGATTCCACTGAGTTGATCACTCACTCCCATGTTCTGGGACGGTGTTTTAAACACCAACCAGATTCTATTGTAGTTGCAGATGATGGCGACGCTTGCAAGGCGGAGCTTGACTTTTATGATGACGAGGAGGAGTTGTTCGTCATGCAGTTATCAGGCGGGTCTATGTAGACCTCGTGCTGATTCGACGGGATTACAGGGCTATATGATTTAGTTGAACACTTTATATTTTTGGTATTTGACACAAATTAAAAACAACACATGTATATGTTCAGCCTGGTGACTGATCAGGGTCGAATATTGTATATCAGACCCCAGTAATTGCCTAATTTTATGTACATGATAAGGTTTAATGGAGTATTTTAATCGTGTTTTCATTACAGGACGTAATAATGAGCGTTAGACTGAAAAGAGAATTAAAAGCATGTATTTGATGATCCAAAGTCACCAGAGCACGGGATGGACTCCAGAGAACCAATAGTGAAGAATTTACATGCCTGGGATCTGAGGAAAGCACTTTAAAGAGGCCCGAAACTGGTCCAGAATGCAAGATCACATGGTTCCCGTCATCCGATTGACTCGAAACTTCATACATGGGATGAGGGCCATAAATTAACTGTACAAATAAAATTTCATCCATTGGATATCTCGGGAAGTGGTCTAACGGACAGATCAGCCCATTAATCTCCAATTTGGGGCCCACCTGATATTTGGAACTGCCTCAACTTTGGTATTGACGGCTAAAATAATATGATAAAGAGGATGGATGGTGTAGATTTCTCGTAAACATCACGATAGGCCCTGTGTATGAGGAGTGTGCACACTGCACACTTGCACACGCGCCGCACCAGATCCACTTGACGCGGTCAGCAGCGCTGACCGCGTCACCCTCCAAAAACGGCAGCTGCCGTTTCCGCTCCAACGTAACGGATGGACGACGTCAGTTTTGCGGACGTTAGTGGGCCCCACCCATGCCCCGTACGGCTTATCCAAACCGTTCATCTTGTAGAGTGGCTCGAGCACTACAAAACCATATTGATATTTTGTGTCCATACATGCACACATGTGCGATACAGAGGCCACAAGTGGACTGCCCCGGGACATTAAAAATTAATTTTATTGTGATTTCTTCTCTAGGCCGCGTTAATGGACATTCAAAACCACCCATTCTTTACTAAAATTTCATCCTGAATGCAATGGATGGGGTGAATTTTTATGAAAACACTTCTGTGGGGCCCACTGAGCTTCGCAGTGAAAGGTTGCGAAAGGTTTCGCAAATCCGCGAAAACCGACTTTTTCAGGTGGTTGTGGCCCACCATCTTTGATCATATGGTAGATCTGAACCGTCCATCATGTAGAGGACCCAAGAAAGTCCTAAGGGCCGGGTTTTTTTGGAATTTGAGCGAGGAAAGTGTGGAGTTTTGAAGCTCCGAACTTGGCTGCGAAAAGTTGCACTCCGTGTCTAGCTACGACTCGCCATTGACTCAGAATTCTCCAAGAAATATAAAAGAGGAGTTTTGGACGTAGGAAAGGCATTTAGAAACAGGGGATTCCAGATCCAGAGCAAGGGAGAGAAGAAAGAGAAGAAAGAGAAGAAAGAGAGGGAGAGAGGGGAAGAAAGGAGGGCTGATTCAGATTTCCATATGTTTTTTTTTTCTTTATCAATTTTATTTTTTCCTTCTAGTCGAGCACATGGATTTCTAATTTTCTTCGCTAGGTCTGAGATGAAGCCCCTAATTTGAATAATGCTTTGTTTATGTTGATTTTACTTTAACTGGATTGATTTGTTCTTTCTCTAATGTGTTTGATTGGGTTAAAATTCTATACTTCTCCATCTATGAACTTGATCAAGGTATATATATAGATGTTGTCTGGATGCTTATTCTAGGTGCTTGTGTCTGATCATGAACAGATTTCCTATAGAGGAAGGAACATGGTACTTTAATGAACTGTACATTCCATGTGCCCGACCAAGGACATGGGATATGTTATTCATGGCATTGCTTAAAGGAATTAGACATTCTGTATGTCCGATTAAGGACACAGAGTGTGCTTTCTCTATATAAGTGGTATCAATCTAGATTAAGATGAATCAACAGACAAAACAAGGTTTAGGATAGTTAGGGGTGGATTCGAAAGTCCTAGTGTTCTCTCTCTGATTGAATTTTCTTCCCTATTCTCAATTGATTTTTTTCATAGAATTGTGCTTAGTAATTCGCTCCATTATTTGTTGGATTAGTTAAGGAGAATCATAGATTTGAATTGTGACAACCAGTCCTCGTGGGAACGATCTCGTAATACGTACCATATCTACATCTGATTCGTATACTTGCGAGTTTAAAAAATCATTTAAATCATGTTGGTTTAAATAAAACATCAGTGACATACTCATACTCTGGAAAATGTGAAATACTTATGTACTGTATATATCTATCACAGTTTTTCGCTTGCCTAATTACATTAACTCTGGAGTATGATATGCCATTTAGCTTAATCCCACTTATGTTTCAATGCACTCATTATAATCATCATTATTTATGTTGCATAAGTGATGCGTTGGAACTCGGGAGCTGAGTTTTGCTCGACCCCCGATTTTCAGGGCGTTACGTACATCCCCAGGTCTAAGGATTAATCATCTTTCATGTATCATCAAGTCCTGATCTCACGATCACAATTCAGGCCAATGGGTCCTCAAATTGTTAACTTGAGTTCGATCCACCGATGTAAGTGACTAAAGATCCAAACTTGGATCATTTGTTAATGACACATTCATACTCTTATGTAGGGTAAGGGTAAGGTATAAACTGATGGTGAAGACTATCTATCCTGATCCAAGTTAGTTCTCTCATACAAGATGATAATCCATCTCATGAACTGATATCCACAAGTGTGTACCGAGCCATTGATTTTCGACACCTTGCTCTCTTACTCAAGTAAGATTAGACATTTGTCATTCTACCTATAAAGACGACTCCAAACAGTCGGATCTATACTTGGTCACCAGATCTGCTGTACTACTACTCCTTTGGATACAGTTCATCCTTTTGTCAGATCTTCCCTCCACCACTACTACTCTAGATTTGGTCCACATTTACTCGAGTTTGGCTAACATTTTTGTCCAGATCTGATTGGTCACGCCTTTCTTGAGCATCTCTAGCATCATCTAACTAGCCTCTACATCTCTCACATTATAATGTTAATGTTGCTATCTTTTTTAAACTCGGACGTAGTACCAATACTCCACCGGATCAGCCACCTTTAATTTGTTTCTCATCGTTATAAAAACTCAACCCCACTTAGACTCTTGTCCTCTCTTGAGATTCTTGGATATATATATATATATATATATATATATATATATATATATATATATATATATATATATATATATATATATATATATATATATAATATTCCCAAACTTACAACTTAGGCTAGAAAAAAATAGAGGTGATATGAGTAGTTATAATTGTTGGAAATTTGAATATGTAAATTTGTAATTATGGAAATATGGATTAAAAAAATAGTAAAAGTAAATTAAAGCAAAAATTAAAAATTCGAGTATTGAAGTATTTAAAAAACTTATTTAACTCCAGGCGCGACAAAAGTCACTCCACTGGAAGTTGATTTGCGACTCAGGCTAGAAAAGAAAAGAGGCCGTGAGAGTAGTACTCACACCCCTCTCTATTCTTCTTTTCTGGTCCTTGCGGGTGTATATCCAGTGTATACTTCTTAACAATTTCATAGTCTACATGAGTACGAAATTCTATAATCCAAGTGGGCCTATTCCAGTTGATTTTGGCAATCCATCTATCCACCTATTGTTTCAGCTGCAAGCTCTCCATTGTCATCACCTTAATTTTAGGGTACAATACTCCCAAGATAGTACTCTAGTTTTCCTTTTTTGTTCATTGTTTCTTTCTTATTAGGCCATTATCATCAGTTGTAAGTATATATAGTTTACTCATATGCTCTTCACTTGCCACTATGGATCTCCCCTTCAACTGTTATGGTGTAGTGTAGCATGCGTATCTTTGAAAGGATTTTGCATATGAATAATATATAATTTAATCGCTCAATAGTTATTTAGTTTGGATGGCCTACTATTAGGAGAGAAGATTTAACGGACGACGAAAGCAATTAATCTAACGATAAGCAACATTTGAAGATTTTATATCCTAACATGTTGTATGTGAGGAGTGGCTCATGCTGATTGTCACTGTGTTCTTAGTGTATGTTGCAAGCTGGGCACGATTCATGTCCATGCTCTAACTTAAAGGAGATCTTTAGATTGGGATATTTATGTATAACCGTACATTTTATAAATTATAAATATATGGGTGGATTCATGTATATTTGTTAAGATCTCCTATTCATATCTAGAGATCTTCTACAAATCTTTAAAGATCTTCCACCTCTTCTACATATTCCTATCATTCTACTAGATAGTCTCTTTCGATTAATCATAACAAAAAATAATTCGATCGTGAATCTGGACCATCCATCTTATGGCTTAATCTTTTGTTTTACTATTGCTATCAACATTTACTTTGGTATGATAATCCTAGCCATCCCATCTACGGCCTACAAAATGTATGGTCGGTATCATTTATAAAAGTGTCAGATCGTACATATGAAACGGCCGTCATGTAGAGAGAGAGCGAGAGAGAGAGAGAGAGAGAGAACAATTTGATTTACTAGAGTTTATGGGCAATAGTTCACTATAATATAAATACGATTTAAACAGGAGGGAGTTTTATTACCCTTATTAGTTGGATCATCCAAACGTTACAACATACCAAATACCATGCAACAAAGCTCCCTTTTAAAACATCCCTTACTGTTATTGATTGGGAACTGCTAATCATAGTTATTGACACACACACACACATATGATTTAGAGCTCTTCCATTTGTCATGCTCAATCAAAAAGTGCACGTTGGTCACCCAATACTTAAGTTTTAGGTGGGCAGTGGATTCAGACCATCCATCTAGTGGGTCTGTGAATGGGTGGCCACAATTGAAAGGCCTAGATTGTGGGACACCCATTCACACCCTATGATCCAATCTAAATGGGTAGGCATTTAAATGAACAATCAAAGCGAAAACGAATCCACCCTGAGAGACTTATGATAAAGATGATCGGATCAGTTTAATTCTCAACTGTGGGCCATGTATATATAAGACCCATTAGTTGGAAGGCCTAGATTGACCACCATGTGTCATGTATTGGGTGATTAACGGCTCTTCCTGATCTAGCATGATGGATACAAGTCAGCCTCTATAATTTAAGCATTATCAACTGCTATGCTGTGATCATTGAGTCCCGCAAAGCCCTTTTGCTTTGATTCATGAAGCATAAACCGGCATGCCGTGACCGCCTCTGCTACTGAAAGAAACACCCATTCCTTTCCAAATGTTTCCAGGAAATTAGAGGATAGAAACTTCTCCATGACTTCAATTCTGGGATTCGTTAATGCCATCTGAGAAAGTAAACCAACAAAATATTTAGGTGAGTTTGATCAATCTGTTTTTGAATTGAATTGTAATTGTTAAGCCAATAAAGTGGAAGTAACCAAATCATGATATAGCTAAGTTAGACTTGGAAGGAGTGTATTTCCAATTTATGGCTCATGACGAGTGGCTTAACTTTTTGGTGTATCACTTAAACCTAAGTATGCTTGGTTTTCCAATTACAATAATAAATAGCTGGAAATTGGTAACGATTAGTTAATCCTGTAATTGTGTGGTAACATCACTTATATTTGACTCTAATGACAGTTTTATTGTCGTTGTTTGCTTTACCCAAATATCGCTATAATAATTTCAAATTTTTTTTTTTTTTTACTTGTTTTGTTCACAGGGTAATTTGACTCTTGATTTATGAGCTATAGTTCTTGTTTAAACAAACACCTTGAAATGTTGATGATGACTCATTTACTTTGCATATATTACATTGGAAATTGGAAAAACCAAACATGCCCATAATGGGATGCATTTGATGAATGGATTTAATATATGCAGCATGGCGGGCCCCACAAATAGTTTGGGAGGTTTTATTGGTTGAGTCCCTTCCTAATAATTCCACGTGGGATCGCCTGCCTGAAATTTTGATCGGTATGGTTTTTTGCCCCCTGGCCTAATATCACAGATCATATTTTATGGACAAAACAAATGTCATGCCGGTCCCACTACGGGCGACACTATCAAAAGTTACAGTAGCGTTGATATTATGTGATCATTTTACTTGCATAATACTTAAAAATTCCATTATATAATTTCTTTATGAGTTTTGGAGGGTCGAGTTGGGTCATCTTGGCCTAGCCCATTTGATAACCTATGCGAGTGGGTCGGGTCAAGTCAAATAGGGTTTAACCTGAGCCCAAACCATTTACTTAAATGGGCCATATTTTCTAACCACATGTGAACCACTTCTCATTTAACTTGGCCTAAACCCACATCGAAAATGGGTCAGACCAGGCGGGCCTACTCGACCCATTGACACCCTTCTGATGGATTATAATTTCAGTAACTAGTCTAATGAAGTGACACTAACCAAATTAATTACAACTAAAAGAAAGTTGCATCATACCTTGATCCCTTTTCTATGGATGTTTTTCTGGACTTCATGCAGCATTTCGATGCCCGGCTTGTCGATGGACGTCACCCCTATGATATATATTAAGATAAGATCTTAATGATGGCTCTTAAATATCTCAAGAAATTTGGAATGATCACATATGCTGACAATTTGATGTATGTGCCTCATCACTGCCATTTGATCATGATAAGACATCGACAAGGTTAGGTGGTCCACTTGGGTGGGGCAGTTCCTAAAGCATGCGATGGGCCCCACACCTCACTGATCTAAATGTGATCAGATGTCAGCGATGAGTTTATTAACAATTCAGTGCATATGAACTAAACAATAGATCATCTCCTAGCATGCATCCTCTTCCATTGACTGAATAGAAATTTCGAGGTCCTCAACGCTTACCGCCCATATCTAGGATAACGTATTGCAGTTCATTTCCGTCAGAATTTGTGATCTTCTCATTTTCTTCATCGACCCACCTCAAAATCCTGTGTGGAATGTACATAAGAATAGTGTGAAGGAAGTAACAAAAGAAAAAGAGTTCTATGGTGAGAGTTCGCTGGCGAATCTTACCAAAGGATGCAACGGGAAGGGAACTGGGCCCACCCGATAACAAAGACGGATCAAATGGACCCACTTACAATTACATTCCAATGGAGGAAGCCATAGCATGTTTACTCCTAGACGGGTGTCTCAGTTGGGGTGACAAATGGGCTAAACCAGACTGGACTAGCTCGAGTACATCCCCACTTTTGGCTGAATTTGGGTCTTTGGGCCCTTAAATCTGAATTCAAGGCCCATTAATTACTTGGGCTAGACCTGGGCTTGCAAATTTACAAAAATTCGACTTGAGTCGAAACCAAGTCGAGTCGAGTCAACTCGAATACTTGGACGACTTCCTCGAAAACCCATATGCATTATCAGCCCCTTCATAGTAATTTTTAATATTTTAAAATATAATATATAATGTAAAGCTGTGCTGAGTTGAGTTGAGTTCTACCGAGTTCCGAGTGGAGTCGGTGTTTGTCACGAGTTTTGACTGAGTTGTCGAATTTTTTTCTCCCCAGTTTTTAAACAATGTGCTTGCATTTTCTTAAATGCACAATAGATAAAACTGATCAGCTGGCCCAGCATTTTTAGATTGGTGGGGCTGATTATTTTTATGGTGGGCCTGGCCAATCAAGAGCCTGCTTACTTAGCTCATGGGCTGTGCTGGACCTTGATTCATGCCCTTAGACCATGGGCTAGAGTTTTACAATATTCTGCAACCCAGGATTCTTGTTGTTAGCACTAACCTTTCTCTTAAGTAGCCAGCACTAGAGAAGTAGATGGGTGATCCCAGTTCTAGAATAAGAATGCCGGGCACGTAGTTCGTAGATGGATATTGCTCTATATCACGATACATCTTGGTGTTTGGAATGTTCACGAGCTTCGAAATCCCGGGTCTCGCCAGATATAACAGTGATCTAACTATTGAAATGCCCACCTACAATGGAATAAACCAACAATTCATGAACCAGAAATGATAGCATCTACTAAAGGAAATGATATTCCTTGGTAGTGATAAATGGGAAGCTGCGCCCAAGCCCAAACCAGCTAGGAGCTAATAGGGTTTAGGCCACACATTCAGATCCAATAAAAACCAGGTGATTCGCAAGCTGGTGCTTTTTTTTTTAAAAATATTTTTAAATGCATGTGAGAAGATCCTTACCGACACCATGAGCCCAACGTCCATGCTGACAAAGACAACTCCGAAAAATGCTGCCATGCAAATTAAAAAATCGAACTTGTCGACCTTGAAAAGGTGATAAGCCTCTTCGTACTCGATGAGACCGATCATGGCAGATATGATGATGGCCGAAAGAGCCACCAGAGGAGTGTTGCTAAAGAGAGGAGCCAAGAACAAGAGAGTGAGCATCAAGCAGATGGACATCACCACATTCGACATTTGTGTCTTGCACCCAGCATTGTAGTTCACTGCTGATTTGGAAAATGGCCCTGAAAATCAGAACATTGCTCATGTGAGATTGCCATTGGAGTTTATCTCTCTACTATGTGTAAATTGATTGAGATTAACATCTAAGTAATTTGATAAAGCCGTATAGCTGTAACCGTTGATCCATGTATCCTTTTCCTTTATAATGAGAAAACTTGGATATATAGGAGAACTGGCCCTCCAGAAAACAAAAAAATTAAGTAACCTCACACGGAGGACACATGATTTTTATGTGAAAAATTTTTGTAGGAAAATTATAGCAAAAAGCGATGATCAATCTACTATTCAAAGAAATTACAGGGATGAAGATAACTTACAGCCAAAAAACCTTGGCTTTCTTTTGAAGGTTTTTAAAACAATAAAAAAAAAAAAAAAAAAAAAAAAAAAAAAAAAATCTTAAATTTGTAACTCTCTTAACCCTAACATACCTTATCCTAAAAGCCACCATTTCAAGAAGAAAATGTAAAAAATATTCTTCCAAGAGTCCACCAATACTTGGGCCTTATTAGCGTATGAAATATGGATCATATGGGCTCAGAAAAATAAATAGACTAATAATAGTTTTGGTGTCACAATTTTAATAAGATATTCAGCGAAAATATTTTATACAAATCATGGCATAGCTAATGAAAATAATCAATGGCATGAAGTTCAAACCCAATCCTCAAAATTAGAGGTTAAAAAACTGAAATGATTTGAACTTTACAATGATGAGATATCCAAAGTGGGTCTCATGACTTGATAGGCTTGATTGAGGTTGTATTCCCCAATCCTCAAAATTAGACGTTAAAAAATTAAAATAATTTGAACTCCATAACGACGGGATACCTAAAGTGGGTCTCATGACCTGATAGGCTTGATTGAGGATATATTCCACTTGTACAAATTTTAAGTGATCTAGTATCAAACATCAGAACATGCCGTCCATGGTGGAACTTGAACTGGCCTGGACTGTCTGACCGAACCGGGCTGAGCTGGCCAATCAAGCTCGAGGACCGAGGTGAGCCGAGTTTGAGCGGATGTCAGCTAGTGGCCAAGCCGAGTCGAGCTGTGCAAAGCTCAATTCGGTTCGACCTGTGTACGGCTCTACACGCATCAAGTTAGTCCCACTTAGTACATATCATGACCCAAAAACTAGACAGATCTGATAATCGAGTGGCCACAAATGTACGTTGAAAGTGGGCCATTGGTCTTCTCATGAATGCTTATTTCTTCACATGAGCAACAAACGGATTTTGTGGAGTGTAAGAGCTACCTGTAGTCAAGTAGCATGATGTGAAAGAGCCGACAATGTTCATGAGCCCAAAAGCAACCATCTCTTTATTGCCATCTATTTGGTAGTTTTTCATCATTGCAAAGCTCCTTCCAATGGCTATTCCTTCCTGCATAAAAATAAATAAATAAATAATACAAAATTTTAAATTTAAAAAGTAAATAAAAAAGAAAAAGAAAAATAGTCATTTAGCAGCATTATCCCTACCGTTAAAGCTAAGATGCCTGAAATGATCCCAGCTTTAACGGTTACTTTTAGATAGCGAGGATCAAAATTCAAATATTTTATGGACGGAGGATTTAATCCTTTCTTCAATGGGCCCACCTGCCAAAAACCATATAAAATATATTAGCAAAGAAAAAAGAAATTCTTAACTAAAAAGACACGAGTTTACTGTGGCATGGTGCGCACGGAGAGTCAGTGCACACGTCTTCCACCATTTCAAGGTAGCTGGCAAGAATTTCGAAACCATTTCGAACGCATACATATTTTCAAATGCGCATTGATATGCAGACCAACTCTATTGGATGGTAGAAGAAGTGCGCACCAAACCTCGTGCAAACTGTGTACGCGCATGGACATCTGTTGGTTAATTTAGTCCGTTCTCTACAACCGTACAAATCCAATCAACGGTTGTCAAGAATGAATACTTGTCAGGTGGGCCAAACTTGCACGGTGTATATTGACTATTGGTCACTATTTTCTAGCCGTCCAATTTTTATTTTTATTTTATTTTTTTAATTTAATTTTAATTTTTTTAATTTTTTTTTACATGTGTGGTCCACTTGATGAGGATGCAAGTACTTGATGTTTTTGACAAGAGAAAAAAGAGTCGAATGTGTTTGTCTGATATTAATTATCACGTCTGATTTAATGATTCAAATGATGACACGCAGCAATGAAATCTCAACAAAAGATAAATGAAAAATCTTTTCAGTTGCATTGACAAGCAAATGTAATCAAAATCCATAAAGTCACTAGTAATTAAAAAGAAAAATCATCCTATAGCTACAACTATAAGACAGTACTTGATTTCTCACTTATATGACACAACTAACTACTGACCAAAGTGGCCTTATAATCGAAACGGGTATTGTCCAAAACATGATCGTGGCAAGTGACGAATTTGGTTAACCATGGCATTTTGTAGAAGTCCTTATAGCTGTAAATATTTAAAGAGCATAGTAATAATAATGTCAAGTTGGATGAGTTTCATGACGCACTACATACATTCATGTGTGGAAATGGATAGCTATCACCTACACGTGGCATCTCGAGAGAGATTCTTGTTCACAAGATGAAAGATGCGTGCAACTAATGGCCAACCTAAGATAAATGACTAGCATATGTGATGTTGCTTGATATGCCACAATCATCTTTAGGTCCAAGCAATTATTTCTACACCCTCAGACATGAGGAGTGGCTAGAAAATATTTCTCTAGCTACTGCTTAAATATCCTATAAATAAGAGAAATATTGAAAAGCTTCGAGTCCTCAGAAACCCAACCGAAATCAAATTTATAGTGCAACATTGCTTATCTTTTTAATTTATTTTTATTTTAATTAATTATCTTAGACTAAGGCAACTCGTGTACGATGGACTGACTTTAACATAAGAGTAGTATAATTCCGTCCATTTACATCTCTACATTGAACTAATCTAAATTAGGAGTAGTGTAATTTTTCTATCTATGTCGAGCATTGGATCACAAGGAATATTTTTTTTTAGTAGCATAACTCTATTCTCATCAAACAAGTTACTAGACCTTTTATATTTTTATAAGTTTTTTTTTTTTTTTTTTTTAATTTTTATTTCAATTAATATAATTAAGTTCTTTTACTCTCACATCGCATGAATCATATCATCTTTGCTATCATGGTGAGAAGAAGGTACTTTGATTTAAAGGTAAAAAGAACTTGTTAGAAAGATGAACTCTCTCCTTTACAATCATCCTATTTCATTTAGAGGTCACTAAATAGGTAATTGAACTATTTCAATTTTCTTTTAATCATTAATGACTACTTTTTTTTTTTTTTTTTTTACACACACGCACACACTCACGCTAGTGGAATTTCACCACCTATGGATACTCGTGCCCTTGACCGAGTGTGTTGAAACTCCTGGGAGTATACTAGCATTGACAACTACTTACATTCTCTTGAGATCATTGGCGTTCGATACAAATTGAACTACAAAAGGCCTAGCTATACCTGACGCCATGCATACACATATACCAATAATTAAATTTCAAATCAAACAAAATGCCACTAAACAACTAAAATCACATGCCAAGTGGCACATCTGCTATTCCAGTACGTTCATTCAGCGGGCGTAGACTTAGAACTGAAATGTATTTTTCGAAGACCGAAACCATGGGCAATAAGGACCACTGGATAGAAGGGTTACTACGTTGATTTAAGAGTGACCTCAAGATTAGGGAGTGTTTGTTTTCTCATTTACTGTTGGAAATAGAAGTACATAAACAATTATTATTTCCCAAAAATACACGGCAGCCGCCCATAGGCAGTGACGTTTGATTTGACTTGACACGGGTACTAAGGAAAAAGTTTAAAATTATGCAGGGCCCACCATAATATATGTGTCTGATCCAAGCGGACTATTCATTTTAACAGCTCGTTTTAAGGCATAGATTGAAAATCGAGACAAATCCAAAGTGCAAGTGGACCACACCACAAGAAACAAGAGGATTAAGGCCATAAGCTTTGGATCAAACTGATTTTTGTTTTTTCCGTTCATCTGGGCCTGTATGACCTAATCAACAGATTGGATATCAAATAAACAGTACAGTGGGCCTTAGGAGGATTTTAATGCTGGATATCCAGTCACTATTGTTTTCATGTGGTGTAGACCACCTGAGATTTATATACCTCTAATATTTGGAATCGAGACTTATAATGATCTTTAAAAATGGATGAACGGAATGGATTTAACACATACATCATGGTAGGGCCCACAGAGCACCGACCATCAGCCACGGGGCTGATGGCAAGGGAAGTAGCCAATCCGTTTCCATATGAGTTTTTGTATCAAGTGTGCCATGACCCATGAATCAAACCGACGCGGATTTCCTGCAAAAGGCTTTCGCAGGAAGTTCTTGATATCCGAAGATAAGTAGGGCCACCTTGATGTTTGGGATAAATCCAACCGGTCTTGCTATTTTAGGTAATGGGACCAAAGATACCTACACTTAAAACGCCGAACAAATCACACTAAAAGCATCTGGACCATTGATATCTAACCAATGAACGAACGGTTGGACCTAAAAATGTCCTCGATCCAGATCCAACAAACATCTATCAATCAGATATTGTTATCGTTGGTACATCCGTCATCCACGGTAGGACCTAAAGTTGTTTTGTATTTATGTGGTCACACGCCACGTGTACGGTCGATGGTTACTTCCACTTTCCTAAAAGCAAATTCCGGTTGTCAAATCCTTCTTTGAAACGGAATCTATCAACCTTTATATGCGGATAATTCAAGAAAGTGATAGCAACAAAACATTTACAAAAGCAAGAGGGATTTTGATGGCTGCTACCATGCAGTGACTAGTTCTCACGATTAAATGAGACACGTGTGAGAGATCGAGGCCATTCATCAAATCAGTCACACTGTTAAGATGCTCTGGATGATAATATAAATGTAATGTGTGGCCCACTAGATGAGTGTACACTTTGATTTCGGTACATGGCATCATCACACTTATCACTACCTGATGAATGGCTAGGATCGCTGGCAAGTGTGCCATCTCACGTGCAAGAGCTTTCAAGCGGGCACGTTTTATCTAAATCCTACAAAGCAAATAGACAGTCATTACGGTGTATATTAGGGATAAGAAAGCTTAACTATCTGTATTCCATGCTTTTCGGCACGCGCGAAGTAGACGAGAAGACAGCCTAAGATCACGGTCAGCAAGGGTGAAATCGCCGATACCCAAAATAGCCTTGGCTTCTTCTTACTCTGCATTCATTGATACGCATGTATTTTTAGTGATTTTGCACTATTCAAAGGGTATTTTAATGGAATTATAAAAAGAGCAGACATTTCACATGCAACTAGTTGGACAGGCCCAACTATCTAATGGTTTCCAACGTGTCATTTGTGTGACATCCAACCCGTCCAACAGGTCGGTCCCACCGTGAATATCACTTAAAACAAAAATCAGGAAAATCCACAAATCAGGTGGACCACAGTATACACATGGTGAATATATTGGCCTGATTTTTGCTTCATGGTGGGACTAACATTCTGAATAGGTTGGATTTCGTTAGCTCATCGTCCAAATAGGTGCACGTGAGGCCTTCTCATCATAGGTCACCATGTATATATCTGTCCATACATGTGGGTCCCATCGGTGGTCCAGACATTTGATATGATGGGCTGCACCGTGGATCGAAAATGTAGACCGATAAATCGTTGATCCAATCACAAGTCTCACCAGATAACGGGTGAAGAGGAGGAAGCAAAGGAAGGAAATTCCTAAAACGGCACTCTCCCATCTCCACTGTAAAAACACAATAAGAAGTGAAAATCATACCAGATACAATAGTCAATCAGACATACACAATTTTTCTGTGTATAAATCATACACCAAATACTCAAGAGTATAACAATTATCTACACCCCACAAACAGTGGCAGTTATACGGACCACAGCTCTCAAATTGCATTATCTCAATCATCAACGGTTAGATTCATTCGATCAGCTCATCAAAAAGGTTAGCCACTGTTTGGATGGTTCTGATTGTCATACACTATGGTATTGGTATGAGGAAATTGATCCAGTGTTCCTAGAGCAATATAAGCTATAGTGTTCGTAGTTGCATTGGGGTTCTTTGATAGTCCAATTGATTGATCCGGACCATCCGTTCGGTCCAGCACACATGCAATGGGTTACCAAGAAAAAAGGTCATGCTGATCGGATTATCTGATCCGTCTGTAAGTTGATCTATGGTGGGGATATTCAGAAGGGTATGATAGGTACAATAGAAATGGTTCTTTTGAACCATAAGAGATCCATAGTTAGACCCACTTTTGTGTAATTGATCATGAGCCGTCCATTTTATAGCTCATGGATTGGATGCTTAGAATTGTCTGTTTGGAGTTACTTTAAGATGGTATCCAATTAAATATATGCTGCATCTGATGGACAGTCCAGATCAATCGATTAGACTGCACAATGTACAGCTAGGGGCATTGGATTATGGATAAGAGAGCATGGGATCATTTCTCTTAATTAGAAAACTAGCTCAAATTAATGGATATTGATTATTGAGGAGGATTTTATAAATTTCCAAACCTTATGAGTTTGTGTAAAGATTGAATGCATGACAGAGATTACATCCGTATTAGTTGTGAAATGCTGCAGTCCAAACATGCCCTTCAATTGCTGTAAGCAGATGATCGTGGCCGTTCCCCCCATGAACCCAAGGATCGTCGACCGTGACAAGAAATCAACCAAAATTCCAAGCCTGGGAGATGAAATATCAGTGGCCATTTAATTTCTCGTATTTATGCTATCATGCATGTATATAATGAAAACATACACTCGAGACACTTGTACAGTCCGATCGATCAATCGAGACTGTCCATTAGGTCCCCCACACATTAATGGGATACTTGGAAAAAATCATACCGGTTGGATGATCTGATCCATCTAGAAGTTGGCTTCCTGTTTAAGCGGTGCATGGTAGACCATGAAATGTACATTGGACATTGTCTACAGTTCAGATGGACCAAAGAGCATATCTGGACGCGGATTTCCTGCTAAAGCCTTTGGCAAGAAGTTCCTGCGCAAGGATGCCGGGTGGGGCTCACGGATATGTTTGTAAGAAATCCACCCGGTACATACGTTTTGTGAGATCATTTTATGACGTGAGACTAGAAATGAGGTGTATTCAATACTCAAATGGGACACACGAGATGAACAAGTGAACATTCAGTGAGAACTGTCCAAGCGTTGTTATGGCGATAAAAGTTTTTTATCAGGCCATATTTTGGTGTTTCCACTTCCTTTGAAACTTTTTGGATAGCATATAAACCTCAAATTGGAGCCCAGAAAGGTTCCAACAGTAGGAATTTCTTTCCCCCAATTTTCCCTCTCGTGTGACCCACTTGAGTTTTATATCCACCTCGTTTTTGGTCTCGCATTCTGAAATGAACTCGAAAAGCAGATGGACAGAATGGATTTCTCACGTACACTGCAGTGGCCCCACCCAGCATCCTTGTGAAGGAACTTCTTGCGAAAGGCTTCGGCGGGAAATCCGCGTCCGAGAATAGGAAATGGATTGGCTACTCCCCCGCCACTTGCCAATGGCAGTTAGTAGGTGCTCTGTGGGACCCACCATGATGTATTTGTTTCATCCATGCCGTACATATATTTTTATAGATCATTTTATGTTATGACGGAAAAAATGAGATATATCGAAATCTCAATTAGACCACATTATAGGGAATAGCTTTGAATGAACGTTGACCATTAAAAATGTTTTGGGGGCCATAAAAGTTTTGGATCAAGTTGGTATTTATTTTTTCCCTTCATCTGGGTCTTTATGACCTAATAAACAGATTAGATGTCAAATAAAAAGTACAGTGGGCCTTAGGAGGATTTCAATGGTGGATATCCAATAATTATTGTTTTCCTGTGGTGTGGTCCACCTGAGACTTATATTCCTATAATTTTTTAAATAAATCTCTAAAATGATCTATAAAAATTGATGAACGGAATGGATGAAACAAATACATCATGGTGGGGCCCATATAGCACCGACCATCAGCCAGGGGATGGTGTCAGGGCGAGTAGCCAATCCGTCTCCCCGAGAATATCTATCCTTACGGCAGCGGATTGGCTACTTCGCTGCTGGTGGTCGGTGATCCGTGGTCCCCAAAATGATGTATGTACTCCATCCATTCCGTCCATTTATTTTTCCATATCATTTTATGAGATGAGACAAAAAATGAGTTATATCCCAATCTCAAGTGGACCACATTACACGAAACAGTGTTGAATAAGTATAGACCATTAAAAACCTTTTGGGGGCCATAAAAGTTTTGGATCCAGCTGATCTTTGTTTTTTACCTTCATCTGGGCCTGCATGACCTAATCAACAGATTGGATGTGAAATAAACAGTACAGTGGACCTTAGGAGAATTTTAATGGTGATATCCAATCACTACTGTTTTCCTGTGGTATGGGCCACCTGAGATTTCTATTCATCTCATTTTTGGGATTAACCCTTAAAATGATATGTAAAAATGGATTAACGGAATGGATGAAACATATTCATCATGGTGGGGCCCACAAAGGACCGACCATCAGCCAAGGGGGCTGATGGCTGGGGGAGTAGCCAATTCGTTTCCTATCCTTGCGTATTAGAAAAGGAAATGAGACTTACACCCAATGTTTTAATGTTTAACCCAATTTTCTACTCGAATACACAAAAAGTAGAAAATGCGGGGTATGTATCGAAACAAGAAAGTTTCATATTTCACACGCACACATGTGTACGATAGGGTTATTGGAGTTGTATTATGGGTGCATGCATCTTTATCATAATAAGATAGTAACCATTGTCCACCGTACACGTGGCAGCCGTTTGCGAATCACGACTGTTCATCCAGTAGGACCTGTATTAGATGACTCGGAGTCCTACCTGGTAGACGGCCCCGATTCACACACGCTTCTCCAAATATAGTGGAGAAAAACTTCTATATTACTGAGATAGATACGTCTTTATAGTTACTAGTTAGGGAGAAGGATATCCATCCGGATTTCCAGGAGGGATATGATATACTCGAATTTACTCACTTGGTGTGTTCCTACTCATCCATTCCCCAAAAGGGTTCCCATAGAATGCGGACGCGGATTGCGTCCTACCCCCGCCCGGACGGATTATAGAATGCGGACGCGGATTACGTCCTACCCCCGCCCGGACGGTAATCCATCCGGGCAGGGCTCTCTAGGGCCCACTGTGGTGTAATTTTTTAATCTATGCCGTTGATATTTTCTCTCAGATCATTTTAAATTATAAGGTAAAAAATGAAGTACGTTCATAGCTCCAGTGGACCACACCAAAGGAAGCTGCAGTGATATGACAGTCACCGTTGAAACATTTCTAACGGCCGCGGTGATGTTTTTTTTTACTATACAACCTATTCATAAGGTCACGTAGACGTGGATGAAGCAAAAACATAAATATCAGCTTGATCCGAAACTTCTCCAGCTCCTAATAAGTTTTTAATGGTGAACGTTTAATCCCCAATTTGTGGTCCATTTAAGACTTTTTCGTAGCTATATTTTTGTATCATTGCTGAAAATGATTTGAGGGAAAATATCAACGGCGTGGATAAAATTATTACATCAGGGTGAGTCCCAAAGAGCCATGCCCGGACGGATTACCGTCCGGGCGGGGGTAGGACGGACGGACGCAATCCGCGTCCGTCCTACCCCCGCCCGGACGGAGATCCGTCTGGGCAGGGCTCTGTGGGGCCCACCGTGATGTAATTATTTTATCCACACCGTTAATCGTTTTTATATAATCATTTTAAGGTATTTTACAAAAAATGAAGATGATAAATAGATCCAATGGACCACATCAAAGGAACCTGCAGTGATAATGACACCCATCATTGAAACATTTCTAAGGGCCACCGTGATGTTTTTTTACCACCCAACCTATCAATAAGGTCATGCAGACTTGAATGAAGTGAAAACATAAATTTCACCTTGATCCGACACCTCTCCAGCTCCCAGGAAGTTTTTAATGGTGGAAGTTTAATCCACAATTTGTGGTCTACTTAAGCCCTGAACCTACTCAAAATTTGGCTTATATCTTAAAATAATCATATAAAAACAATTAACAGTGTGGATAAAATACTTACATCACGGTGGGGCCCACAGAGCCCTGCCCGGACGGACTACCGTCCGGGCGGGGGTAGGACGCAATCCGCGTCCGGTGGCAGGGGGAGTGTCCGTTTCCGATTTTTAGGGAAGGACGCAACACACCAATGGTCTGGATCGCCGAACCATGGTGTGCACGAATCTGGATGCACGGTTATGATAGAACGCAGGTACCCGCCTTCCTACTGCCAGATGGCACAAGTGTGATTTATATAGACCATTCAGTAGGTACTGCTACTGTGAACTAGTCCTGGACCAAAAAACTACTTGGCCAGCTGATCAAAGAGATCACACTTGAATGAGAAAACGGACGGCTAGAAGAAAAACTCCAACGGTCCAAATTCAACATACACGTGTGGCTCACTTAACGACCACACTACACCGCATTTCGGCATATGATATGCTGAACGTCCGCTACGGTCCAGATCAATCACACGTGTGCCATCAATGTGGGACAAGCATATTTTCCAATTCCATTGAGTCGCGAATTTCAAAACCGAGTCGACTCGGGTGAGTCAGATACGACACCTTCCATGCATACCTTAGGAACCCTAACGCAGTCTGGAAAACTCCGGTGAAGAAAGCAGCAGTGAAAAACAAGTGAAGATACAATGTCGGATTCTTCACCACCGATACTTCACTTCCGATAATCGAAGCCATGAGCAGCGATGCTGCCGCCACCGTCCCCACCGCTAGATCCTTCGAAGATCCAAACACTGCATAAATCAAAGGCGGTACAAAGCTCGAATCTGCAAAAACAAGAATAACCCAAAACCTCATTTCCACAATCCAATCTGAAAATCTCGAAACGAAACCGATCGAACAGATCAAGAACATTACATAAGCCGATAATCGGTGGAAGATTCGCGAGCTTGGCGTAGCTGATTCCTTGAGGGATCGCCAAACTGGCGATAGTGATGCCGGAAAGAAGATCGTAACGGAAGAGTTTGAATTTGTATTTCGGTGCCCAGTCGAGAACCGGCACGAAGTACTTGAATGCATGGGCTGTACGGCGTAACGGGGTCTGGTTCTTGAACTGACGGAACGGATCATCGGGGAAAAAGGTCTCTTTGAGAGAGGATTTTAAGGCGCTTCCGAAGGTTCTGGAAGATGAGAAATTCACCTTGTGGAGGAATTCTGAAGAATCTGCCATGGCTGCTGTGGTTTCAAGGAGGGGAGAGAGAGGGTATATGTAGAGCGGCAGTATGGGGAAGGTAGACACGTGCATGGATGTGATTGGTTTCTAGTGGGTGTGACTGCTGACGTGGATCTTTTCGACTATCATGGTATGGACGGTAATTACATGGATTATGTTGGGTTTTTGTTCTTATTTCAACTGCTAAAACGGTTTTTTATTGTAATTAGATGAATGAAAGTAAGGTCGTCTTATCTCTCTTATACACCGTGGTTTCGGTGTATATGGTTGAGAAAGGCAAGTGAGAATCGGAATATGGTAGAGCCATTTCCCACCGTAGGCGTGGCAGGATGAATCATCATTTGGACCGCCCATCTAGTTTCTCTCACTGTAGTTGTAGATGTAGATTTAGATAATCTATCCATCTGATTAGTGGCCTTGAAATTGACTCTAAAAAATGGTAAATGGTGTGGATATATTGATGATCCGGAAGTAAGATGATCATAGGTAAGCTCGTTGCTTTATCATGATCCAAATCTTGGATTACAGACCAGAATTTTTAGTTGTATTTGGCACATCCTGTATTTTAAAAATCTTGGAATTCAAAATTATATTTAGCTGCTTGGATTTGACTTTAGGAATTTGTGGAATTATCTTGTATATCTATAAGATGATGAATGCGATGAGGTAAATTAAATACAATGAGGCAAATTTGCCCCAATATTTTAACCTGATACAAGTGTAACATTTAAGAAAATAATTATAATGAACCCATTGTAAGATATTCTTGACATAAAAATAAGGCAACTCCAAGTGTTAGATAGCCAACAAAAGTAGGCTACTAATTTCATAAGTTTTTTTTTTTTTTTTTTTTTTTTTAAAGAAATCCTTTAACCCATTAAAGAAAAGAGCTTTACAGCGATGTAGCTTCGGGCAGCCCTGGGACAAAAATAGGGCCGCCTATCATAAAGGCCGTCACAGGCGACCACCAAACAGACAAAAACTTTACATCTTCACACGGGTAACTCTAATAGCACCTAAGCCAACCTTATCTAGAAACAGAAGGCCGCGGACTTTGGGAGGGAGATCCCCAAAAAGAGAAAACACAGCTGACGCCTGAGCCCCGCTAGCCTCCGTAGCCATGGCATCAGCTGGGCCATTACCTTCCCTGGGAATTACAGAGAAGGCAAAGGAGGCTAACCGACCCAAGTTCTTAATCCTTGAAACCCAAGGTTTCCATTTCCAAGGTGTGGCGGATTTCTCAGACAGGAGGCCCGTTGCAACCATGGAATCGGTTTCAACAACAATTTCTTTCCAGACAGAGGACAATACCATCATGAATAGCCGGCAGCTCTGCTCTGTTGTTCGAACCCACCCCATAGGCAGACGAGAAGGCAAAGACAAAGCTGCCATCATCTCTCCTGCAAACTTCGCCTCCACCAGAAAAACCCGGATTGCCACGCGCCGAGCCATCCACATTTAGTTTCACCCACCCCATATAAGAGACCAACTGCAATGGGTGGGCATTAACCGAACTGTGACGCCTAGCTCCTTGAGCCAGTCCTCTTGACCCTCCAAGATGCGCATAGCCCACCATTTTATCCTAGCAATAGAAGGAATAGCTGACATAGGGCGGTCCTCCTCCCTTGCCTCGTTTCTTGTTCGCTATAACTCCCAGAGGATGAGGATTGGGATAACTTTCCTGATGGGGGCCGCCGCCGAACCGTGAGCCTCTGCATGTTTCCATTGCACCAACCTGTCTTCCACCGAGGAATGATGGAGGAGAGAGACCCCACAAAGCACTGCAAAGTGGTGCCAGATCTGTCTGGCAATCTGCCCAACAAGGAAGACGTGTGGAATCGATTCCTAATGTGGGCTAAAGATGTTCGCATCAGCACAACATTTGCAACTAGACGCTAAATGAATGCCTTTTGTCTGCACCCTTTCATCGACTGGAATCGCCCCCTGCAACAACCTCCAAACAAACAGGGGCATCTTCGGAGGCATTTTACTATACCAGATCCAATTGTACCACCATCTACTTGGAGTCGGGTCTCTTGAAAGCTGCCAGGCTGATTTTGTGGAAAACGAGCCAGAAGGATCATGTGGCCAGAACACCTTTGGGCTTTCATCAGCAGTAGCAAACCCTCCTTGGAAAATGAAATTCAGCGTTTCCTGGGGCAGGTATAAAGAAACAGAGGAGGGAGGCAGGGGACCATGAGGCCCGATGAAGTCTCTGACCTGAAGGGATTGGAGTGAGCTCGGGATGGGGTTGACGACTAATTCCTGAAGCGGGCCGAGTCCAGTCCAATTTGCGGTCCAAAGATTTAGCACTCCCGATCCCACCTGCCATTGGACATTGCTGGCGACAGTTGGAATTGCATTTCTGATATCCTTCCAAAACGGAGACGCCTGGTTGGACACTCTGACCGTGTTTTCATCTTCCAATTCTCCCCAGTGTTTGGCTCTCATATGGGCCACCCAAGGGCCCTCTTTTTCCCCGTACTTCACATTCCAGGCCATCTTCATGTGAAGGGCGGACAACACATCTTTCAGCTTCCTAACACCTAGGCCACCTTCCTCAATCGGTCTTGAAATCTTACTCCAGGCAATCCACTGGCATTTCTTTTTTCCCTCAGCCCAACCCCAAAAAAACTGAGCAAAACCGCGCTCTATTTTGGCTACAACCTGGCCTGGCATCTTCGTAGCTGCCATGGTGTGGAGTGGGATACTTCCCAACACATGCTTGATGAGGATAAGCCTAGCTACCAGCTTGAGACAAAAACCGAGCATTCCACCCACTAATCCTGCTATATATCTTGTCCATGAGCGTCTGAAACATAGCCGAGGTGATTCTGCCCTTGTAAAGAGGAACTCCGAGGTAAAGAACACCCGTTCTGGCTTTGGAGAAGCCCAGGATACGCTCAGTACTTCTGATCCTGGATGGTGATAAACCCTTGGAGCCAATAAAGCAGCTCTTGGTGTTGTTGATCCGCTGACCAGAGACTTCTTGGAAGGAGTTCAAAAATCCCTTAACCACTTTAAGTGAATCCCGACTGCCATTCACATATCATTGAGAAATGGGCGGCAACCTCTCTACGAAGAGTGAACGGCTGCACCAACCTCTCGATGTCCACGAAGGATCTTTCCGCCGCAAGGATGAAAAGCCCAGGGGAGATCAGGTCCCCCTGGCGCAGACCTCTAGAGGATTTGAAGAAGCCCGCCGCCTCCCCATTAATCAGGATCGAGAACCAACTGTTTCCCCAACAAGCTTCCATCAAAGCAACCCATGGGTCACTAAAACCGAATCGAAGCAATACCTGCTTCAGGAAGTTCCAATCGATCCTGTCGTAAGCTTTTTCCAAGTCTAGTTTAAGGATGATATTACCACCCCTAGTTTTCCTGTCGAGGTTTCTCATTGCCTCCAGAGCCATCGCAATATTATCAATGATATACCTTCCTTTAACGAAGGCCCCTTGCTCCAAAGAGATCAGCTTGGGCAGCACCCTGCTTAGCCTTGAAGCCAGGATTTTCGAGAAGATTTTATAGATCACATTGCACAAGCTAATTGGGCGGTAATTAGCAAACTTAGTGGCAGTCGTGGATTTTGGAATGAGGCATATCAATGAGGACGTGAAGGCTCTGGGGATCGCTTCTCCCGAGAACAGCGAGCGGGCTGCTTTGTGGATATCTTCACCCACCATGGGCCAGCACTCAACGAAGAAGGAAGCAGAAAACCCATCTGGGCCCGATGCTCCATCCTTAGGGATCTCAAAAACAATGATACTTTGGAGCAACAAGCAGGCCATCGTTATCTTCCTGGGAGAGGATCCGGGGGATGGCAGCGAGAAAGGCGTTGGATTGAGTAGTAGGCTCCACCTGAAACAGCCTTTGAAAATGCTGGACCGCAGCATCCTTGATCTGGGTCTGGCCCGTGAATGTAGTTCCACTGTCATCCTTAATCGAGGTGATCATACTCTGCCTGACTCTCTCACGAGCCGAAGCATGGAAATGTTTTGTATTCCTATCCCCTTCATCCAGCCAAGCATTCCTAGCTTTTTGTTTCCAAAAGATTTCCTCCATTAGTTCCAATTGGGCCAACTTTCTCCTGGCAGTTAGGCTCTCTTGAAATAGGTCCTCAGACCCAGCGTTTTGCATTCTACTTTCCAACTGATCGAGATCTTTCTCAGCTGCCTTGATCTGGATGAAGATATTACTGAAGACCTCTTTATTCCAGACTTTTAGTAATTGCTTGGTCTTTTTCAGCTTCAGCTGCACATTTATCATAGGGTGATTGGAGCACATTCCCTCCTAAGCCTTCTTAACTACCATAAGTCGTGGAGCGTCCACATACGGAGGAAACGAAATGGACGGATGGGGGCACTTTGAGATGGGAAGCTAAGCAAGAAGCGCATGGTCCGAGTTGACACGGGAAGGTGCTTAACCCGAAAAGAAGGGAAAGACTCCGCCCAGTTATCATTCATGAGAACTCTATCCTCCAACCCCGGCCCAAATTGTCAAATTCCCGCATACTGTTGTTACTCCTTGTATAGTTGTTCCTAGTGAAACCTGCATCCAGCAGCCCCGCGTTCTGAATGGCCGAAGCAAATTCTGTCATACTCACACCTCTTCTCTCGCTTTTTGGCTTGGCCCACGGACCTGTGATATTCCTGCTAAGAGTTTCTATGTCCAACCACAGGGACCTTCTACGAATATATGAGCATTTAGCATATACAATGGACAACAAAACAGGAAAATTGCAGTTTTGAATGGAAATATGTAAAGAAAGCATTTGAGGCGATTTAGAGAGCACCGTCGCATTGATTTGGTTGTGGAAGAAAACCCAGATTTTACCCCCGTCACTAGCATTTGACAAAGAGGAATGAAAACCCAGCTTCAGGCCAATGGTCACCCTTCGCTCCTCTTTGGTCATCGGCTCCAGGACAGCAACAAGTAGCGGATTGAACTTCCTTATCAGTTTCTTCAGAGTTCTAATGGTAGGCTGATTACCTAACCCACGAGCATTCCAAATAATGGCGTTACCCATCAGTAACACACCCTGAGTTAATGGCCCTCCTCTTCAATCGTCTAAGTCTGCAGAACTGCTCTCCTTCTTCAATCAGTCTAGTGACCTTCCTGTGGGACACATTGCTCCTTTTACCTTTTATAGGCTTGCTGCCAGAGGTGATTCTTCCCTTGGGATCCTCAGTGAGTCTGGTAGAGGCGTTTAGTTGAGGGCACGGGCTCTGTTGTAGCATGTGATACGATGATCCCTCTAGATCATGAGAGGGAAATGTCGATGGATCGATTGGACGCTTTGGACTCATCAATTGGTTCAAATTTTCTGGCCAAAATATGGGGAGAAATCAACCTCAAGTCGCCCTGTGTGTTTAGTTACATTGCTAGCTTCCTCCTGGTTTGAAGAAATAATCGGCACCAAACTCAGCAGTTCGACAATTCGTTGAGCAGAGTCATTGATCCCAGGGACAATCTGAGGATGAGAGTGCCAGTGAAACGGAGAGCACCCGGCAGACCGTGCCTTCCAAGAGGCCGCTTGGTCACACTGCCTTCTTAAAGTAGACCACCTCTCGGTCTCATTTTGTAGGGAAGTAGGAGGGGAGACAGTGGTAGGCAAGGCATCCTGACTGCAAGGGTCCTGATTCTCCTTGTTGATGGAGACACTGGAAGGGGACTGATTCCCATCCTCAGCAGGTAAATTGCAACATTCTCTCAGTTCATGAGAAGTGGTACCTTCCTTTCTACCCAACAAGAGATCTTGTGACTGCAGGACTGCGTGATCCACATATCTGTCTGTTTCTTGAAAGCATAGAATGGCGTTCCCACCATCTGGAACCAAAGGATCGCTACCCCTGGCTGACGAAGGATAACATACTAATTTCATAAGTGATTGAACGGGTGGCTTGAAAATCTCATATTTCTGTTTAGGTAGTTGTAATTTTATTATAATAATTGCTTAATCTTAATGTTTGTAGTATCCCATTATCATAATGCCATTGCAAGTGAAAATATCCAAGAGTATAAATGAGCATGAATACCTTGAGAGAGGAAAATGGTTAGTTAAGATAGCCAGAGAATTAAGAAAATTCAGAATTTTGTGAGTCAGGTTCTTCTTTGGAATTTGGAAAGGGTGAAAATCTTTGATTTTGAATTACATGGGAATTGAAATCCTAGATTCCAGAAGAAGTGCCAAATGATCCACTTTTACAAATCCTGACAATTGCCCCCAAATATAAGATTCTGAGGGTGTGCCAAGCAACCCTTTCTATGGCCATCTTTCTTCTAAGCCATTGACGTGGGATGGTTGCACTTCCCTAAAACATGCCTAAGAAAGGGAGTTCTTTTGCCACCACCCAATATTTTGGTGTTGGCATAGAGAGCAATGTCCACTACCCAAGACTTTCAAATTCACCTATCACCATGGTTGGCCTGATTTTTTGGCCGCCTGATAATCACGATGGGATGCATCGATCTGTCGGGCGGGTTAGATGTCATACATATATCACATGGGCCCCACAATTCTAAATTCCTGTGTTTTTCTGGAACGAGGGTACAACTGCATGTGATCTAACCGATCAGGGGAGCAACATTTTTCTTTCCACGGTTGATCGTGGCCCACATTTTTGACACGTAATCCATCAAACGGTGAGAACCACACCCCCAGTGGTAGGTTACAATGACTCAGGACAGCGTTCTATCAAAATCCCAATTAACTCCAGGTGCAAGCCAAAAACCCATGCCTAGTACGGTGGTCCAGGCAGAAAGGGATTGGGCAGGATTGGACCTGAGATAACAATGAATGGCCCAGATATGCCTGGCCTGGTCCAATAATCAAGTGGGCCCCATTATGTAAAAAGATTATAAGGCTTAAAGATACTTGTAGGTGGTTGGCATTTTCAATTAATTATACATATATAATTTGAAGACACTCTTGAGATCCAATGTCATGGTTGGATGGTCCAAACCATTTATAAGATGGGACTTGTTGCGTAGGGAGGTTATACAAATATAATTCTTAAAACTACAAACCTTTGGCCATTAAAACTTTTCCTCCTATGGTAGTTTTAAAATTTTGTTTTTCCTTGGCTTGACCTTGTTGCTAGCTCGTCTTAAGAGCTCAAAAGTATGTCTTAAGAGCTCAAATGTATCGGTGAGGCAAATTTCAAACTTGGCTATTTAGGACCTGTTTAGGTGGAGAGCAGGCCAAAAAGGTGATGCCAAGCAAACTTGTGATATAAGTGGTATGCAAAGTGACATTATTGCTCGGGGAAAAAATCCAGTTGAAAATTTTTGCTAAAGAAAAGTTTTAATTAAACAATATTTTTACTTTGCATCTGTGATTGTTTGGATTTTGTAATTCCACAAAGGGAAACTCTTTTTCTTCCAAAAATTTCATTTTAAATATTACATCAGAGGCAAATTAGATACTGGACAAAGTTAAGGGAGATCTCATGCACGGTCATGATTGAAGGAAAATGGGTTAGAACAATCCAAGATTCTAACATTTATTATATATTATCTGACCACGATAACTTTGTGAAGGTTATCCATTTTGTGCATACAATATGTTGTTTGGAAAGCTATTTGCAAGTTATACATGTTAGCCAATGCTCATGGTTATCGGCTTCTAAATGATTTCCTAAAATTGGTTGCTTTATGGGATAATTTTTAGTTTTTAGCTAAAATTTACTATTTAAAGGTATTTTAGAGCTTCAAGAGTCCTTATAGATTAAAGTCTTCTTTTGGTTATAGGTACGGATTTGAGTTAGTTTAAAATTTACTATTTTATAAAAGATTAGTATTTCGAGAAAGTTAAGAAATTAGGGCTTAATGTTTATATAAGTAGCTTTGTAAACAAATTTTATTCAAACTTTCCATCAATAATATCAAATTCATCACTTGTTTGTGGAGATTTCTTCATATTATATATGGATAATAGCCATATATTGAAAAAGTTCATCTATGATAGGTATTGTTAGTAGTACGGTCAATAGTGGCAGCAGGGTGTCGGGCGAGGATGGGGTGGGTTGCTGAGATAGGATGGGGGTTCTGTGAGAAATTTGGGACCATCGAGATAGGGATGCAAGCATTTTATTATAGCATCCGTTGCTTTTTAGACTAGTACAAATGTCTCGTTGATTCGAATTGATTACATTCCTCAGTTTGTATTCTATACAAATAGGCCCTTAATAATAAGGTCAACCTTAAGCTTGACCCTTTCAAGTATATTTTATAACAATTTCATGTTAACAGGCATTGTATTCATAATGTTTTTCTAATAATAACCTTTTTACAAGAGAATGAGTTTGAAAAGATTAGAGTTTAGATGCTATTTGTTAGAGTTACACCATGGAAAACCAATGTGGACCTTATCTGCTAGTGATGTGGATCAAATATTAGAAGTCTTAGCTATTATTATAACATTCCTGCTTTCCAAACAAGTGCAGATGTCTTGTCAATTTAAACTGGCTGCATATTCAGTTTGTATTTTATCCAAGCAGACCCTTAATGATAAAGTATGGGTTTTAACCTTAGGCTTGACCTTTTCGAGCACATTTTGTAATAATTTCATCTCAACAAGTATTGAATTCATAATGATTTTCTTATAATAACATATTTAAAAGAGAATGGGTTTTGAAAAGATTAATGTTTAGATGTAAATTGTTGAAGTTATGCCCTAAAAAATCAATGTGAACCTTATCCACTAGTGATGCAGAAGTGATACTAGAGATCTTAGCAATAGATTATGATGGCCATGGGTTCTAAGTAGACGTGATTATGCCATAGTTGATATGCGAGAGTATTATATATAAATGTAGTAAGTGTTAAAGGAGAGGGATTCCTCTGGCTATCCTTGGAAATTTGAGATTGGACGCAATTTTCACTGACCAAGGGAGAATTGTGGGCCATGGATCTCAGTATCGTGTTGTACCATATCCACTTAGTAGATTTTATGATGAATTTGTGGTTACTATTTTGTATATAGTCATCCTATGTGAGGGAGTAATGTTGAGGGTCAAATATTGCATATTAGACCCCTGTTATGGCCTGGACTTACGTACATAATACTATTAACGATCCACTTTAATCGTATTTGTAATGCAGAGTGTATTTGCGAACATGGACTGAAAAAGGGAGCTAAAAGCATAGATTTAACGCTCTGATGACACCAAGGTAAAGAACGGACTCCAGAGGACCAATATTGAAGAATTTACATGTCGGGGATCCGAGAAAGTCAAGCCGTTCACGTTAAAGTGACCCGAAATTGGTCCAGAATGCAAGATCACAGGGTTCCCTCCAGCTGTTTGTCCTGAAACTTCATACACGGCCTGAAGAACATAAATTAACCGTACATGTAGAATTTCGGCTGTTGGATCCTGGTGGAAGTAGCTTAATGGATAGATCATCCCTCAGAATTATGATTCTGGGCCCACCTGCTATCTGGATATGCTTCATCTTCGGTCTCCACGGTTTAGATGATATGACAGAATGGATGGACAGAGCAGATTTCATATATACATCATGGTGGACCCCGTATGTACACAGGCATGTACATAGCACACGTTTGCCGGCTGTGCACCGGAATCGAGAGACGGGTCAGCGTCCGCTGACCCGAGCTCTCCCTCCTCGAAACGGACTCCTCCGTTTTCGCCGCAATATTTTCATGGGCCACCACCGTGATCAACGGTTAGATCCGGACCGTCCATTCACTCCAGAAGGTAAAAACGACCATACATATGGTGGGTTTTCAAATCCCAGCTTGTGTACGCATGGAGATATCATCACCGCAGGTTGGACGGCAAAATGAAAAAAACGAGTGGACCACGTCAGCAGCACTCCAAAACCGACCATCTTAAAACGGTTTTTCGACGTCATTGGACACATCGAAGTGGACCCCACCGGCTTCACGGACACGGTTTGGAGCCAAGATCGCTCGTCCGGAAGTCCAAATTTTTCGTGGAGTTGTGGGACCCAGAACTTGATCGGATCGTCCATCTGAACCGTCCATTGCATCCATATGGGAGGCTGTACCCTCTCCTAGGTGGCCATTTGGTCTCATGCACGTGTACTCACGTGGATCGTGATTAAACCCAAGATTGGATTAAAGAATCTTGTGGGCCACACCGAAAATCAATAAAATCTCACCATCCCTTGGGGCGATATTTCTCAAATGTGAATTACGGGCTACGCCCGGCCAAGACAAACTTTACGCGAGGATGTATGATGCACTGGCCCACCATGGCCCATCAAACTGAGAACCATCCATTCGAATTATATGAGGATTTAGACCAATATCTAGTTGATTTTGGTTTGAAACATGGCTGAGCGAGAAGGTGAAAAATGGATGGATGTTACTTGCTAAGCCAAATGAGCCGCAGCAAAAGAAGTCCAAAACCGTCCATTTCTGACTGGTTTTGTGAGGAGAAACTGATGGACGGAGTGGATTTCATCCTCGGTGTCAAGAATGGGGCGCACCAAGAATCAGCGTACATGTGCGTTTGTTGCTGGGAAATCCATCTCCGACTCTGTCACAGCAACACTCACCAGCTTCTATCTTCTATAAAAAGAAGGGAGAGCTGGGGATCAGGGATGAAGGGGGAGGCTTGGAATCTCACGTGAAGAGAGAGAGAGAAGAGGGAGTAGATTGTTTTCTTTTTTTTTTTTATTTATTTTTTATTTTTTTATTTTCTTTTGTTTAAGAGATCTAGTCCACTCATGTGTGGCTAAACCTCTTGGCTAGGGCTAGGAGGTGAAGCTTGTAGCGTGATGGGAGGATTTATACTTTTGTCTTTGGTTTAGACTGAATGGATTTTTTTAATTTTTATTAAGGGAATGTTTTTAAATGGTCTGTTGTGTTGAAATTACAATGGGTCTCTTTTGAGCATGTTCTTTTCCTCTTTATGTTTATGACGTCAGGAAGCCCTGTTGTTCACCATCGTCTCCTGGGCATGGTCGGATGACGGTACCCTTCTTGACCTTCATACACTGTTGATTGGTTGGTAATTGGTTTAATTCTGTTGTTTGCTTTGTCTCCTGGGCATGGTTTGGTGATGGAATCCATTCTAATTCATACACCTTTCATCTCTTGAAAACTACATCAAAGGAAGTTCAGTTGATTTTCATGAATCAAGTATAGTTCTCCCTGATCTCTATAAGTGGATCCTCTGAATCCCTAGTTCCCTTTCTCTGAATTTCTCCTAAGCTTTAGAAGATAATCTCATATTCACTCATATTCATCTGATTTAGAATTCATCTCATTCTAGTTCTAGCCCTAGTTAGTTTTTGTATGGGTTTCGGTCCTATGGATTCGACCTCGGTCTTGATCAACAAGTAATGGTGAGTTAGGATGAAAGGTCTCCACCATCGGGCATGACGACAAGTTGGTGTGTCTTCTCCCTATTCCATATAAGAGTATGAGTGTGCATGGATACTTGTTTTTGGGTAAATTTATTGAGCACTTGAATTAATGGATTGAGATCAAGTCTTTAACCATGAAGTTCATTAGGCTTGAAATGTGATTGACTTGGGGATGCTAATAAAATTGGTTAATTTTTAAACTTGAGGATGTATGAGGGTTTAAGATCTTGATTAAATGTGCTTTTTGTGGCCAATAAAAGTGGGTGTAGTCGGGTATGCCTATCAAGGTCCATTGAGTTCATATGGGCTAACAAAGGATCCACTAGTTTCTTAAGAACTTATTTGTAACTTAAATCTAGGAGATCAGATGTTTATTAAGTAATTTATTGTTGCACCTAGCACTTAAAAGGTTGTACAAATATTATCAACCGTTAAACTTTTGTTTCAACTATTAAAATGGTTTTAATCCCACTTGATGATGGTTTGATGGTTCAAATCTAGGGTTCTACTACTTAATCTGTATGGGCATTGAGTCTTTAGTGAATGACTATGGTAGTGGAGGGATTGGATCAGATATAAGTGTATATGATAAGTCATGATCACAAACTTCCGACGTAGTTGGGCATATGACCGTTTATTTCATGCATGTGATGATGATAATGTCCATCGTTAGTAACACAGTAAATGTAAGTAATGTAAATGAAAGTAGTAAATGAGCCACTCAGATTAATCAAGGGCCTAAAAATATGAGTAGAGAAGAAAGAATTTTGACACTCCTAAGGAGAAGATGATCGAGGCTCTTAGATTTCTTACTCTACTTTGCAAAATCTTCGAGATGACAAACTTTAATTAGTGTGTGAACGAAGAAAAACACTAGCATTCCTCGATTAAAGAAGTTGACTGGAGCTTTTCGATCTGTGCCCTACTTCTAGGACCTTCTCATACCAAGCTTTGAGGAGAAGAGGTCTTAAAGAGGGGAATATTCATCATCTTCGCCAGGACTTCCTCACCGAGTCTTTATAACTCGAGTGTCTAGGATGGTCCATACTTAGAGAGAGGATAATATTTCATAATTTTCTCTATGGCTTTTCTCAACAATGATCTACTAGTTTATTGAAAATAAGAGGAGTGAAGAGTATTTATAGATCAATGTGATAACATTTTTGTTACTAAGAGTTTTTTTTTTTTTTTTTTTTTTTTGGGATTTATAGATCAATGTGAATACTACATGAGTTGTTGTGATTGGTATTTTGAAGCATTCGGACATAAGACATCTTCTCATTAGTGTAGACACCTCACCCTGGGTGGGATGACCAATTGCACCAAGATCCAAATCATTGATGACTTTTAAAATCCCGAATTCATTTACTTTTAAAAAATTCCAAACCAAGCCCAATTTCATACCCAAACCAAGTCAAGATCTAAGCCCAAAATTAAGCCCAAAGGCAAGTCTCAATTCTATACTCAAATTAGGCCCAAAATCAAGCAAAATCCCGAGCTAAGCTAAGTTCAATCTTAAGTTAAATCATAAGCCAAGCCAAGTCCAATCCTAAGCCAAACCCCAAGCCAGATCTTAAGACATTCCTTAAGCTTAATCAACCTCAAAATCTAAGCCAAATTTAAAGTAAGGAAAATCCAATAAGTGCATCAAGAAAAGGTTTATCCAAGCGAGAACGCATACAAAAGTCAACATTCTTACTAAAATGCCCTTGAATTTCTTCTTAATTACACCCCTACCACTCCCAAAGCAAATGAGGGGATGTCATATGGCATCAAGCCCCTCTTGTTAATGAGAACATTTCATGTGTTATTTTTAACTCTCATGTAACCTTTAATTACATTCTTTCCATTCATCCAACAATAAAAAGAGGTTTCCCCCTTTCGTTTTCTACACACCAAAGAGAAGAGATAGGAGGGAGCTCACCCAAACTTTTTTTTTTCTCCTTAAGCCCTTAGGGGTCATTTGGCATCGTTGATTGGAGCGGGTTTCAAATCCCCTGGTTGTTTGGCGGCATAAAGTAACTGGGGGTTTCAAATCCCCTCTTTGAGGGGGTTTGCAATCCACAGTGAGAGCTTAGATTACACCTAAAATCATTTTAATAGTTGCAGGTGTAACATGTGTGTCACTATACACTATCATTCTATTGGGCACATGGCCCACTAATGATGATCAGCACCGTCCAAACATTGTCCATGTAAATCAGCATCGTCCAAACATTGTCCGGCACCGTCCAAACATTGTCCATGTAAATCAACGGTTAAAAATCATTGGTTAGTCACTCAGACATGATGTTGTGCTTGTGGTCCATCTGAGACTTGGAATTTCATCATTTTCGGGCAAAACATATATTTTAGCGGGCTTATCACAATCATTGGGTCAAAAATTACATATCTCACTAATTAGAGATATTAAAGTTAATTTAGTAATTAAATTCAAACCCCTGTAAATATGCCATGCATAGGTACTTTTGGATTAAAGTTGATTCACACTCCGGGGTGCCAAACACACTGGGAGGATTTCAAATCTAGGGGGTTTCCAATCCTGGGGGTTCTGAATCCAAGGGGTTTCAAATCCACGCTCCCAAACAGGCCCCTAACCTAGCCAGCCAACTTAGCCAAACCTAGCTCAACCTATCCCAATCTATTCCAACCTAGCCACCTAACTGAGCCCAACCTATCTTAACCTAGCCCATTTAGTCCATATGACTATCCAACACTCTCCATCCATCTTACCCAAACCACTTAAATTGAAACCACTCCATCCAAAACTACAAATTCAAAACCACAAAATAAAACCATCTTCCAAAACCATTGACAAAACCATCAATCTTAAACCACCTATCCTAAACAACCAATCCAAAATCACCAATCTAAAACTACTAAGCAAAACCATCTTCTAAATCATGCAACCAAGGCCATCAATCCAAAACCACCAATCGAAAATCACCCACCAAAACCATTTTCCAAAAGCACCAATCCAAAATCACTAATCAAAACCATCTTCCAAAATCACCAACCAAAACCACTAACCAAAACCATTTTTCAAAACCACCATAAAAAACCCCCATTTAAAATCCCCATTCCAAAATCACCAATATAAAACCACAATTCCAAAACCACTTAAATCATCAAAGGCACTATCCAAACCATCCAACCTAGTTAACCTAGCATATCCGACTTAATCTAGCCGATCCAAGCCATTCATCTAAGCCTTATTACATCTAAGTTGGTCTAACCTGCTTAAAGCCGTCGTCCAATCAATGTAAGTTGTCTTAATGTTTTAGATCTTGCGGAGTAGGGATGGGGTTGAAGATATTTGATCATCTTTTTTATGAAAAGTATTGAGTCTCTTCTTTCGTCTCTCACATCTTTTTTGTCAGTAATTTCACGTGGTGCATTTATTTATTTTTTTTTTTTGTTTTTTTTTTGTTTTTCTCATATTAGTTGCAACACATCTTCTTTGTCACATCTTATTCTTATAGTCGATTTGAGCCTCACATTTCTCCCTAACCTCTCTTCTTTTCTAGTCTATCTGAGTCTATACTTTAGGGCTTACCGATTCACCTGAGTCTTGCCACATCAAAAACTTAGAGTGAGCAGAGTATTTTTCTTTTCTTTACCATCTCTTTTAATTAAACGGGTCATGGTAGATTACACATATTAATCCCTTACTCCCACTCTTGAGTTGGATATTGCACCCCTCATTTGCATTATTCCTATATTTTAAATATCTATATCAATATATATCTTCTCATCATCCCTGTTACTCTAGTAGGTTTGATTGTCTGCTTTTATGATTTGTCAATTGTTCAACTCTTGTTCAACTCTTGTCACATCAAAAGCTTGGATCAATTGAAGTCATTTTCTTTCTTTACTGTCTCTCTCAGGTAAATGGGTCCTATGGATTGCCCTTGCTCATCCCTTTCTCCCACTTCTAAGTTGGACATTACATCGTTGTATCACATACCATTTCATTGCATAGTTCGATGATGTACTAATCAGATTCTTTATAATTCAACTAGTTTCATGAAATAGAGACCATATGTTAATATGGGCAGAGAAGGTACCTAATGTCTTCTTTTCTTTGTCATTGTGGTCCTTACTCAGAATTCGAAGTCGCAGATCAGGAGTTACTATAAAACGAAGAATTCTTGAATTCTTTGATTTCTAAGGATTTCGAGGGGTCTAGCCAACTGCGGAAATTTGAGTTACTGACTAGTGGTGACTCAAAGTAAAACATCTAATACCCCGAGTCATAACTGCACAACCAGAAAAATTTGAAAAAACCCCACTGAATGCAATCCTCGCGATTGAGCATTCACAATTGGGTAATTGGCGTAGTTAGTTTGGCAGTTTGGGTGAAGCTTTATGGCAAAAAGATATCAAGTGGTTTTCTTTTAAGATTTTTTGATAAAGAAATTGAAGAATAACTTTTTATAAGCGCTGAATGATAGGAAATTGGAAAAAATTGAGAAATGATGTCATAACTAAGTTGTCATTAATAAACTAAATTGGCCCATTTAGTTTATTAATTTTAAAAACTTGCTATTTGGTTAGGGATAGATTTTGGATTTTCACTTTAAAAAAATTAAAAAAAAAATTGGTCCATTTAGTCTTATTTTAGATTTGGATGGCTTGTATTAAGCTCTGAGTCAATTTCAATTAGATTGAGGTAATTTGGATCGCTTATACTAACTTACATAGACTTTAAGTATGTGCGGTTTAAGGTTTCCATATAAAAATCGTTCATTCAGATCATGCGTGATTGATTATTCCATTACCAAGTGGAGTATTGACGCAAGAAAGAGCGTAAAATAATAATGAGAAAGATCATTGCCATTCTCAAGTAATCAAAACCTTGAATCCATAAGAAAAAGAGATAAAACTTGAATATTTTTATTGAATAATGCCTAATGTATATGATTTCTCGATTGCACCACTATTAAAGAAAAATAAAACCCTAATTCGTAATGACAAAAAATAACAAAATTCTAACCTTAATAGAAATCCTAATCTGGCTAGAATAGAACTTACAAAATAGTAAGTTTTAAAAAAATAATAATAAAAAGTCCTAAATCAACCTTACAAGCAGATTTGTGGCATGATTAAAATTAATCTTTTAAAAAGATTGGAAATCTAAATTTCTAAAATAAAGAAATATGACAAAAATAATATTTTTTCATTAAAATCTCATTTTGGGATGGGAAGCGTGCGTTTTCTAACTAAATGGATTGATGGCTTGTTATGTGGATCGGTTGACCCCCAATGACCTGCTACGGTAAAGATTGATGGGTCGTGCATCCCATAATGATACTTGAATAAAAAAAGATTATGACCGATTTACAGTTCACACTTCAAATAGAAATTTCTTCTTATCTAAATTAGATTTCTTTGAACTGGATGTGTCTAGGGCTCAATTATATCATGCCATAGGTATTTACACGTAATTAATGTTTGAGTAGCATCTTTCACTCTCCTGTGAGGTGCCCTTTCCACGGGTCACTATGTGATGGGACTCAATATGAACTAAAGCCCTAGAGATCGATGGAAGCATGGAAATGTAACATAGCAATATTTTCTATAGTCAACATTTGTGATGGGTCTGTTAAAATTTTTAGTTTAAAAAATAAATATATTTTTTAAAAAAATTCATTTTTCCTCCAAAACGGTTTTGAAAAATTAAAAGAAAAGTGTGTTTTCTTTAGTCCCACATAAGAAAGAGTGGAAGAAAAGTTGTGGTTTATAAGTGGTTGATCTTACTTAGAGAAATAGAGGATGAGATGCTTGGTTTGTGTGTTCCAATACTACTACAAACGCATGCATGCGTGCTCTTGGGCTCAAGCTCGAGCACGGGCGAAGGGGTGGGTAGTATGTCTGTAGTAGTGCTAGATGGTGCACTTGACACTTCGTGAGATGGTGCAATCGCGGTGCGAGAAGTGTGAGATGGGCCTAGCGGTAAGATTGTTAATCCAACGATCTGAAACGTTTAGAAATTAGTGCCAGTGGTCAAAAATGTTTTACAAATATTCTCAATCATTGATGACCACCTACCAACAATCCACACCTCAGATGCTATATAAACTAGACCATCCAGGTCCAGAATCAATAGATCCCACCAGAATACGATTTGATCTCTCCAAACATCTTCCTTTTAAGAAAATCACTAAGTAGCTCGAACATGACATTCATTGAGTCACTGAGTTTGACCACTCATCAAATTTGCCAGACGATTAGCGGCGCTAATCGAGTTTCTGAGAAGATCCCTTTGTGATTGTTGCACTCAAGACCATATAAAAAAGACTTGTCTTATCCTGAATGCAATTCACCTGTAACCCATCAGCAATTAAAAAGGAGGCAAATCAAACTTTAAGGATAATGTATTTATACATGATTCAACTTGCTGTTCATTAATATACTTTTTCTAACAAGGTCGTGGCCAAGTAGCCCTTGTCACTTTACAGTGGCTTTAAATCAAGTCCATGTAACCCCTTTTACAAATGCAACGGACACCCACCATACCGATGTCATGTCTAAGCAGCCCTTTCCACTTTGTAAAACCTTCGGTTCATTTGTCAGATTTTAAACTCAAGTGTAATTCCTAATATTTTATTCAGATTTTTGGTGTATGGTCTATACACAAGATCATATAAGCCAACCCATTTATTATTAAAAAACAAATAACCCATGAAAATTAAACTGCAATTTTTGAAAATTTCTATTCTACCTGAACCTACGTGCAAGATTGAAATATCAAATAGTAAATATCAAGATTGTAAAAACCAGGCATTTATGGTAGCCCAACCCCTCGAAACAACTGAGCCATACACGAAGTGGGTCCCATCGTGTATAGGCCGTAGCCCATGAATCAGGATGGTCAGTGCGTAAACCTAATATAAGACTTATAAAAACTTAGTCAAAGTTTTTCTAATCTGTTATGGGTTGGTGGGACAAAGCAACTCGCCCAAAGTTTTTCATATCTGCCCACTTATTTCTTACACTGTGGCCCACCTAATGAGTGGACCCACATGAAGTGCTGTAACAAAGGACTTTCCTCACATGGTGTGATGAGCCATCGAAACTTATCACTTTGGATAGAATCCTCTTTGCCGCATCCTTGTTAAAAGTTTAAATTTACAGAAGACAAAAAGGGTATCAAATAGTCTTAAAGAATCCCAATAGCTCTATGAGAAAAAATTTTGATACTCGGGAAGAGTGTGAAATATGATACGCAGGAACTTGGAAATTAGGTACATGCATGTAAGTAATCTAAACTAAATTGTCCAATTTATGGGTTGCGGTTTAGACCTATCATGAACTAAAAATTGTGGTTATTTGAGGTTAATTTTTTGGAGTCCTATATCAATAAACAAGTATCCGGTGTACATAAATCAGAGGTCAGACATGGGTTCTACAATTCTGTTACTTTTACGTGAATTAATGTTGGCCACTTGTAGTGCCTGCTTATTAAATGGCATACTCTGGCAGAGTATCAAATAACTCCCTTTCTAAATAATTTATGGAATTGACATAGATGAGCTTGCAGTGCACACCTTTTAGTTGTAGAAACAGATCGAATTGGAAAGATTGTTTGTATTTAAAAATTGGGAAATTATTTTCTTTTATTTTTTTTCTTTATAAATCCTGGATCTGTTTTAATCATTTAATTACCTTTCTCTTGAGGAAGTTATTAGATATTATTTGGTGAAGTTATAAACTCTATAGATGTCATACGTAAACTAAAATTAAACTGTCCACATTGAGGGGTGTTGTAAACACAAAATCGAATTTGGTTAAATAATACAAACCTTTGATTCATTTATTTGCTGACTTACAATTTATATTACATTTCTATTGGCTAGTTATATGTTAGAATTTTCCATCTTGGTGGCTTGGATTGAGAATTGAAATTTGTTGTTAGATCTTTCGGATGAGGTATTGTTGGAGAGCCCCACGTAGGATGTGATAAGTAAATTCTGAAAGGCAAAGTAAATGCACATGACGTGTACAATATGTGTACGCATTATCAACTATCAGTCTACCGGAGTCTTAAAGTTAATTATCTTTTTTATTTTTATTTTATTTTTGTATATGCTTTCATATCCGTATAACCACAACACACAAACGTGTCACACCAAAATGACAATTGGAATGATTACATTCTCAAATTGTGATTTATACTTATCTCAAATTAACTAAATGAGGGTATATTCTAAGTGGACCCCACATTATAGATGGTCCACAACAAAGGTGAGACCGACATGATGGATGGTAGACGTCACTGTCCACATGATGAACAACCCATATTGAAGGTGGGACCTTACATGATGAGTGGTGCAAATCAAAGTTGGCCCTTATAATGCATGGTTCACATCAAAGGACGGCCCCACAAGATGGATGGCCCACACCAAAATGCATCCCATCGATGTGAGCCCTACCTAATGGGTGGTCCACATCAAAGGTGGGACCCACATAATGGATGATGGACATCGAAGGTCGGCCCACATGATAAACAACCCATATTGAAGGTGGGCCACACACAATGAATGGTCCACATTAAGTTGGGCTCACATAATGGATGGAGTGGGCTTCATGTGATGGATGATCCACATCAAAGTGTGGCCCCTCAGGATGGGTGGTACACATTAAGTGCGCCCCACCTAATGAACAGTCCACATCCAAGGTTTTATATGATGAATGACCCATATCCAAAGTGGCCCACATGATGGATGATCTATATAGAGTGTGAGCCCCACGGGATAGATGGTGGATATCAAAAGTGAGCCCCACATTATGGATAATTCACTTTAAAGGTAGGGCCCACACCATAGACACATCTAACGTGGACTCCACGTGATGAGTGATAGGTAGTGGACATTGATGGTGGGACCCACATGTTAGATGACCTCCTCAAGGTGGGCTCCTAATGATGAATGGTCCACATCCAAGATGGGCCTTGCATGATCGACAACCCGCTTCGAAAGTTTGGATCATATGATAGACGGTCCACATCAAAGGTGGGTTCCATATAATGGACAATCCACATCCAATGTTTGACATAATAGATGACTAAAATATCTTAAAACATGAAGATTTTAGCCATCAATTCTTTTGCTATTTAGGGCATAGTCCACCTACGGTGAAATCCTCATAATAACCATTTGCATTGCTATTATAATGGAGTTTTGCTCATCTTTAAAAATGACATCAATTACCCTTCAAAATGCTCTTATGTGAAGGTTTTGCTCAATGTACTTATTTCAAATAAGAACTTTTTCTGATTTAAAAAAAGAGTGATTTTACTAAACAATAATAAAAAAAAACCTCATTATAGTCCCTACTTAAAAAGTTCTTATTGAATTAGAATAGAGATGCCAAACGAACCCCAACTAAAATTAAACTGTTCAAATTGAGGACCCTTGAAAACCCATGATCAAATTTGATTAAACGATACAAACATTTGATTCGTTTGTTCAAATTGAGGGCCCTTGAAAACCCAAAATCAAATTTGGTTAAATGATACAAACGTTTGATTCGTTGGTTTGCTAACTTATAATTTATATTATATTTTTATGGCTAGTTTTGTACGTTATTTTATTATTATTATTATTTTTTCATTTTGGTGGGCCTACACAGATCAATGGCATGGATTGATAATTGAATTTTGCTGTTAGATCTAATCTGGATTAGGTATAATTACTCGAAAGCCCCACATACGAAGTGTTCGTATCCAAGTATGATAGTGTTGGCAACGCATCATAAAGGCAAAGTAAATGCGTGGAACGTGTACAATATGTGTAAACTATATCAACAACCATCATGGTCTATCTGAATATTAAAGCTCTTTATCTTTTTTACTTTGCTTTTATTTTGTGTATGTTTTCTCCACACCTGGTGCTTAACCACGACACACAAACGTGTCACACCATAGTGAAAATTGGAATGATCACATTCTCAAATTCTGATTTATACTTATCTCAAATTAACTAAGTTAGGGTATATTCCAAAGAGTCTAACACAACCAAATCTACCTGTAGAATTCCAACACCGCAATCTATTATTTCCACAATCTACCCCTTCTCTCTTTTGAAAATCCACACCATTCAAGATATGTGGGCCCAAAATCTTCTACTTTATGGCATAAAAGAAGGACACCCATTTTCCTTGGCACACAAATACAATTTAATAATGTTGTTATACTCAATAAAAGATGATTTGGAGCTTAAAATGAAAGAATCATAGAAAAATTAAAGCAGAGGATCTCTTCTTTTTTTTCCACCCACTTACAAGAATTGAATCATGCATAAAAAAAATGCAATTTTCCACAAGCTTTTTTGGGCACACAAAAGTCTCACTTTAAGTTGATCTCTCATTCAAATTAGCATTTCCAATAGTTAATTAAAATAATATTATGTCAACCAATATTGGTAATTTTCCACATGAGTGGATTAAAAATTCAAGTTAAATACGTAATCCCCCACAAGATTGGTGGTAAGAATAGACACTTATACCACGTGGTTGTCATTGTCGTCTGTTTCTTAAAGAGTTGGTAGACAATACTTCAGCACTGTACAGTAGCATTCAGGCTTTCAGTTTGTGAAAGTGGGCTATGGTTCAATGTTTATGGTCCAAGTTAAAGATGGCCAATGAAGTTCGAACCTCCCAAAACGAAAATTTTGAATAAAGCTTTGTAGGATAAGCTTATCTTAAAGAAACTGTGAGGAGCCATTTATGATGTGCTTATGATATTCAAAGTTCTCCTTGGAGCCCAAAAGTTTGGCCAATCCAAAACTTAGGCGGGCCACAATAGAGAACGGCAGGAATGGGGATGTCCACCGTTGAAAACCTTTCAGATTGTTTAGGGCGTTCTAAAACTTAGGTCATGGGCCGCAAAAATCGTTCCGGAGGTTATAGGCATGATGTCACATGGCAAGGTGTGGCCTACCTGACTTTTTGGATCAGCCTGATTTTTAGGGTCCTTATCCTACAAAACCTTTTGTAGGGCTGACTGTGATATGTGTCCATGGCATCCAATCAATCCAGCTTTGCCCCCTTCCTGATCTCCTTGGTACCCAAAAGATCAGGACCATCCAAAACTCTAATGTGCCACACCATATAAAATAATGCCCAAAATCTCTCAGTTCACGTTTTGGAGTGGCCTGATTTTTGGGTGTCTATTCATCCTGGTCAAACACAGGTTGTGAATGGAATGGATGGCGTATACACTACACATTGGGCACACACAATAAGTTCTTTAAACGTCCCCATAATGCATCAGATTGGATTTCCTGAAAACATTACGGCGTGCCCCACAAGAAGTCATGTTGGATAAACTAATCCTACAAAGCTTTGTAGTGGATCCAGCATACGTCATTGGCATTTCAACATTCTGTGATTGAATGTGAACCATTGTTGGTTTTTTTTTTTTTTTTCTCAGCCGTTAATTTTGTGAATCCCTCCTAACGTCTCATATTCTTCCATTGAGGGGACAGTAAAAGCTATGATATCTACCGTCTGGATCACTTAGCCATGGCCCCACTTAACCCCGGTTGTGCAGACTGAAAACCCAAACTGTAATGTACAACCTTTTTTCTCTGAAGAGTATAGTACTCACTCTTTCTTAAACTAATCTTAACTGACAAATAAACCTTCCTTGGGTAACTTATGATAGATGAAATATTAAACAGTAGTCCTGCTTTGAATAACAGCCATAGATTTGCCTAAGTAATGATACATGTTCATAGGCGGCGGTTCGTGCAAGGGAATTTTTCATGGTGCATCACTTACGCGTGACAACTTTCGAGTTTCAATGTTTCTAATCATAGTTTCAGTTTTTGTTTTTAAACTATTCTTCACTAGCAAATAAGCCTGCCTCAGTTAAAAAAATGAAACATATTACCTTCTCCAGTTAGTTTTTCCCAGACAAGCGTGTCCAACTCATGTTTGAAATATATGAGTTGTTGGACCATGACAAGTACACCCCACTATTGCCACTTGGTCATGAGTGTTAGTGGCCCACAATGTCTAGTGGGTTTCGACGACCTTAATCATAGTTTTGATTTCTTAATTTGATTGTCCCTCAAACATAAACCATCCACCAAGATGAACCATGGATTTATTTGATTTGGACAGAGAAAATTTTGCTCATAAGAACCTGTGAGAAGCCCTTGAGAACTCGTCCCATGTAATGTATCCATGCAATATCCAGGCCATACAGACCCTTCATTTGATGATATTTTGCAACTCAGGCGGCTCTCATGAAAATCAAGCTCACTTTGATGAGACCTGACTAATATTTGTACCAGGCTGATTACTGAGCCCTAGATGTTTCATGAGGTGACTCATCTAGTAGACAAATTGGATTTTGCATGTACATCATGTGAGATCAGTTCCCATTGTGACGCATGGATGAACGTGACGAGGTCGATCAATGTCTTCCTCCAAGATAACTACTTTGAATCCACCAAGCTTCTTTGTACTCCTCCTAGAAACTTCTCGAATCCACGAGGAAAAGAAATAAAAATAATTTAAAGATATATGAAAAAACAACTTGTTAATTGATTGATAGATAAAATAAATGAGTTTACAACCCTTTAAATATGAATACCAAGACTGAGAAGAAGTTTAAGAATTAAACTATAACTAAAACTCCCTAAATTTCGTAACTTACTATAAATAGTAAAATTTCTATATATAGTGTCTTATGTGGCTTAATCACATTATTCTCATAATTTTTTTAAACACTTTTCATGTTGGGCGCAACTCCTATAGCCCAACAGATGAAGAGTTATAATCAAATTAAAATTTACTATTTATAGTAAAAACAGAATTAAACATGCAATTCGGTCGTTGATAGGATGGAATCTCGTAAATTCGGCGTGGGCAATCCCGTTAAGTTGGGTTGGTTGGCTAAAGTAACTCATCCTACCCCAAAATCATATATAGTACTTCGAGTAACTCTTTCCGGTTTGCAAGATATGCCTGTTTTAAGGTTCTGACGGTGATCTTGATGACTTCTACCTCTGATCGTGCCTTCTTTGATCCATCTTGGACATGAAAGTCTCCACGACCGCTCGACATCATGTTGAAAATGTCAATAGGTGGAGAAGTTAGATTTTACATACACATACACTCCCAAGTTTAAGTCGAACCACCTAGATTTTAGAACTATGGATTTTTATCACTAATGAGTCTGTACTTGGTTACATAATATTTACAACTCGATACATGTATTATTTATATTTTGCATTGTAAGTATACTTTAAGAATGAACGAATATAATATGAAATAACATAGATATGAATATTATGTATCTTTCTACTTCTGAATTTTTTAGATCTCTTAAGAATTCTATAGTGATCTCATCTTAAAATAGTATGAATGATCTGAGCATCCTTATATGTTGGAGAAATTCCTGTACCAATACAAGTATATTAATCTTTTGAAAATGGCAAAGTTGCAATAGTTTTGTGTTCATATCTATGTTGGAGAATCACCTGAAAGAGTGGTACTATGATCTGAGAAAGTGTTGGGTGTTACATCCCCCACAAAATTTTATTTTGGTTTTTTGTTGTCGCTGATTATGGTCTGGATATCCTTGGTAGGCTTTAAGATTTCCATCTTCTCACTGTGGAGGACACTCAATATAAGAAAGAAACGGACGCTAAAGACTGTGGACAAAGACTTCTTCATTATCTAAAGGGCTTTGAAGAACCCTAAACTCAAAAAGAATCCTTTGCTGTAAACTTTCAACACTAGTTGGAATTTCACCACATGATTTAGTGAATGGTGTGCAGGTGCATGTCATGTGGGATTTGATCAGGTCATAATTAAGTAGGTGGTACTGGTATACTCGCTGAGTAAGATCTAACGGCTAGATTCTATTGTGTCTAATGAATATTGTTGACCTATGATGGTCCATCAATCGAAAATGTCTTAAAAAAGCTTCATTCAGATATGAAATATAAGGCCACTGCTTGGCCAAAATTGTACCGATATATGAAATGCAAGATTAAATATTACTTTACTCGACAATCCCATGAATTTCATAATATTTATACAAAAGTCAAGCATGGAAATGTAGTAAGAAAAATGTGGAGGAATAGAGAGGTTGATGGGCTTCCATGTTAAATATTCATCACTAAGATACTTAGTCGGCATTCTACTCCTTTGAACGATTCACACAGGCACAAGTGGTGGACCTTTGATCTATTGGTCCCAATGGCCAATGGGCCATACCCTGAAAATTACAACAGTCGGATCAATTCTATCTCTTAATTAGAGGAAACTTTTTTCCCATTAAATGTCAACCATTGGTTGGAATTTTGCGTGCATGTTAATTTCTAATTACTAAAAGACCTCCAATTAGTGTCTAGGATCAGTATTATTTTTGAAGCATTCACCTATCTTGATGTAGAGCGGACCACAGGCCTATTTCTGGCTTAGATGGACCAAAAAAAATCTGAACAAAAGTGGAAGTAATTCACTAGATTTGGGACAGTCTTACATGGGGCATGACGTAACTAGCCTCAGGCGTATCCGAATCAAAGAAATTTATTTCGAAATGAGAAAAATTACCATTCAAAGTGTGAATCATAAACTAATCATAATTTTTTATTTGGAATAAGTTACGGGATGCACAACTTATGAATTTTAACTAAAATTTTGTTTTGCGGCCAATCGTTCCATTTCAAGAGAAAACTGACTCATTCCTACTCAAGTCTCACATTTTTCCAAAGATTTATTATTTTAATAAGTTTTAGTTCGAATATAATTTTTTATTCTTAAAGTTTTAGTGTTAGTGTCTTTTTCAAGGTTTGACTCTTATTATGCTAGTAATCATCCTGCATAGGTAGATTAATACTTTTTATATTTAGTAAGTTTTACAATTTTAGAAAAGTTTAACTTATTTGTGTTAGGACTTTTAATTAGGTTTTCGTTTTATTATTTAAAGCTTTGTAATCTCATTTAAGAGACAAATTTTAATAAAGTATTTTAATTTTTTTTTTAAATTCTCATAAATTTCAGAGCCATCACATCTTATGAATTTAAGGTCTTATTCATTTGAGGAATACAGTGGTAATCTTTCTCATTATCCCTTCATGCTCTTCCCTGCATATGTACCTTCTGTGGTAACAGAAAAACCTTTAGGATCCTATGTGCCTATGTACCACTTGTAATTGTGGTTTGATCTTGACCTTTGAATCTTGGATTTGAATATAAACCATATACCTAGAAAATTAGCAGCATAATGATAAATCTTCTTCAGTTCATTACTTCTCAACCATTCATGAGCTTGTATTGTCTATGAATCCAGACTGACCGCCCAATGGCCCCTACCTTGGGTGGACCCTTGGGGGAAAGCAAAATATATTTAAATACGTGTATGTGGTAATATAATATACTTGGGTCTATAGCTTTTGTGGAAGAAGCATTGGCCATGGTCCACATGACATGTTATTTTTCTTACCGTTCATTTGATAGCCACCACAGGGATGGTTGTGATTCCTCAATGTCTGATTCTCCATTCATGATGGCCCCTACAATTTGGATGTCTGGATGTATGCCACGTGTATGATGAGAAACCTGATATGAAAAAAGGTAGCAAACTGTGTTATCATGGTCTAGTCTCCGTGCAATATGTATACAAATACAATTGAATGGATGGCCCCTACAATTTGGACGTCTGGATGTATGCCACGTGTATGATGAGACACCATAGATGTGAAGAGGGTGGCAAACGGTGTTGTCATGGTCTAGTCTCCGCCCAATATGTATACGAATACAATTTTATGGGAGGAAATAAGAGGGATTTTTAAAAAAGCTACCTTGTTGATATGAAATTAACGTTCTAGTACCTTCTTCAAAAATATTTTCACCACACCACCACCTTGCCAGCAAATGAGTAGTGGCTCGAGCGGGCTCCACTGTGATGTTTATATAAAATCCACCCCGGCCAATAAGTGTGTCAGCCCATGTTAGGCCAAGGGCCGAAAAATAATCTCCATCTTTGATTTAGGCAGACCACATTATTAGAAATGGTGTACAGGGAATGTAAGTTCTCCAAGCTGTTTCTATTAGTGTTACTCACATGAATCACTGACGGATATAATTTTTAGACCATATGCCTAAATTGTTGTGTGGAATGTAATGGTTGGAGTGAATTTCATATAATTATCACATTGGCCTTGTAAAAATCAAGGGGATTATAAAAATCAATGGTGGTCAGCTGTCTCTTACCTTTTTCCTTTGGTGTGGCCTACCAGAATCACGGGTCAGCCTAAGTTTTTGTCTTTGGGTTTAACACAGGACTAAATATCTATCAGTCAGTGTGAATCTTACATAAACATCGTGGTGGATCCCATCAAAATCAAGGGTGGCATGCCATGTAATTCTCTTCATGTCCTTGAGCATGGCTCGGTAGTACACTCACAAGAGTTTCAACTGATTGGTGATGGGTTCAAGTGCCCATTGTGGCGTGTGTAGTGTCTATTTATGTTTAAAATCAATAAATAAATAACTAAATCCTTCATTTTCTAAATATTCTCTCATACCCACGAAGGAGCCCGAATTTAATTATTTTTGGCAGGGACTAATCTTTTTTTTTTTTTTTTTCAAAATTCTGGTTAGCTTGTTAGTACACCCACTGTCAGTTGACACATCACTGTTAGCCACCTCACTAGGGAATCCATACCAAGACTTGTTGAAACGAGCTATACTAAAGAAAAGAGTTGAGAGAGAAACATATACCATTATGTATGTATAGAGGAATGCTCTCACCTTCTTGTGTGAGTACCTGTGTGCACCTTTGCACATGTGTCATGGGCATAGAATTTGAACATTTCACGTGATGCGGCACTCCTTGAAACCTCATAAGACCAATTTTCAGCCCAATATAAAACTCTAGTGGGCCAACTGTTTCCTCACTTGATTTACATTTCTCTTTGCTATGGCACACCAGAGTTTTGGTTCGGATTGAAAATTGGTCTTCTATGGTTTAAGGGGGTGCTCTATCATGTGGAATGTTAAGATTCTGTTCCCATGACACTTGTGCAAAGGTGCACCCGGTGCTCACGTTATAAGGTGCATGGGTGAACATTCCCCACCGTGATGCATGTCAAACATCTACCCCAGCGGTCAGATGCACCATTCCATGGTGGGCCTCAGGCTTAAAAATCAAGTCAATCGATGACTTGTGTGGGCCACACCACTTACAAAAGTTGAGTGGGGTTACCCTCCCATTAAAACATTCATAATCATTTTTTGGGCCCACCGAGGTGTGGTTCACGAATCCAGCCCATCCATTATGTGTGTGTCCCACTTGAATGAGGGGTCAGACCAAGTTTCAACTGCATTCAAAACTAAGGTGGGCCTCACCAAATACTTTTATATGTTTTACACATGTCTTCACATGGTTTTAGATGGGATGGCCCACCTAAGTTCCATATATGGCTGATTTTTGGGATATACCATAACCTAAAGGGGACCTATCTAATGCACGGTTTTGATGCTCAACACACATCACGGTGAGGCCCACGCAGCTCGACCTCATGGGAAGTTCCCATGAGGAAATTCTCTCTTTCTTTTTCTTGGAGTATAGCTGCAACGGTACTTTATGTGTGTTTGAGATCCCAGCCGCTCATAAAGTGGACCCCATAATGTACATTTATTGACCCAATTATCAAGTTGGTCCATCCATCACATGAATGAAAAACAGATAGTTAAAAAGATGTGACCAACATTCTACACGTATAATATTCCACCTGATGATGAGGCCACGGCACATGCAAATTGAGTCCCACCTGATGAACGGCCTAAATCTTGCACAAACGCGTAGCGTTGAGCTCATGATATTTACATGATCCAAAGCCAGGTGGATATATTAAGTACATGTAGACCCCACCCATTATAGAATACAAAATCTAGCCACGTGAATGACTTTGATTTTGGTCAAAACAGATGGGGCCCAAATCTCGCACTATGTTCATAGTTTGGGCTGTTTTCTTGGATTGGAATCTACATGGCTTCCATTACCTCTCTCACATGATATTTGATAACAAATTACATGCCTTAGCACCATTACTAACTGAAAATAGACATGCTTGTAAAGTCATGAAATCTACATTGGTGTCTTTTGAGAATGAGATTATTGCATCTGACCTTTGATTAAGATGTAGGGTCAAAATAGAATGTGAGAATCACTCCCATTTTATTTAATCTATGTTACATGGATACAGACACGTGTGTCCAGGCCCACCTTGATAACATGTGCAACCATAGTGTCCAAAAGTCAGGATATCGGATATGCAATACTGGGTAGGCCGGGGGTGGCAATATGCTGGGCTAGTGCTCCACTGGGCTGGGCTGAATCAGGTTACCAGTTGATGGATTGAATGGGCATATAAACAAATTGGTGGACCTCACATTCCCCCTGGAAGTTGCAATGGTGGGTGAAACCCTCCCCAATGTCCCCCATGATCTCATGATTTTGTGGCCCACCTGATATATTAAAGTATCAGGCTGAAATCTGGTATTTAGACCTACCATGTTGGGGCTCATCTAAGGATGGGTTGGATGGCACTCATACAACATGTTGGACCCCGCACAACTCGAACTCTTTGTAATTATCATTAACTCTATCATAAATCATTAGTTCAACACACATGACCAATCATGGAATGATTGGTGGGCCCATATCTAACCTTTGATTAAGATGTAGGGTCAAAATAGAATGTGAGAATCACTCCCATTTAGTTTATAAATCCATGTTACATGACAGATACACTGTGTTGGGGCCCACCTAGACAACATGTGCAACCATAGTGTCCAAAAGTCAGGATATCGGATATGCAATACTCGGTAGGGATGGCAATATGCTGGGCTAGGGCTCCACTGGGCTGGGCTGGATCAAATTCAGGTGGGCCATATCAAATGAAATAATGGGGAGAGAGACATCCACCTTTGATTTTTAGAAGGCCCACTGTGATGATTATATGAAATCTAACTATTAGATGGCACATCAAAATTTAGATATGGGCCCAACAATCATTCCATCCATGAAAAACAGTTCGGAGGGTATGTATTTTCCATACACTTTCTCTAATAATGTGGTACACTTGAATCAGGAATTGAGCTGCATTCGGGCCCTCAGCATAACAAGGGGGTGACGCACCTAGTGGTTTACATAACATCACACTAGTAGTTTATAAGCCTGAGCCGCAAACATCACACTAGATCCACTAAGCCTGAGCCGCAAACCGGCCCCTTTGTTCACACTTGATCCGTCATTAACGATTCAAATGAAAGGTAATCTAATTAAATATTTTACTTGTGAATTATGGTTTTAATGTAACATATAAGCACTATCATTACAATTTTTAGAATGTTTGTTTAAATATGTAATTCACCACATAATTAATAGTCAAATGACAGTATAATAAGAGATAAGTAAAGAAATTTATAATTATTACAATTTAAATTTATATTAAAGTGAAGATTAGTTCCAAACAGGCATGTCCTTCTAGTTATTGTTTGACATTTCAGCAAGGTAAAGTGTCATTAGTAAATATAGTGCTTAGCTAAATATGAGAATTGTTAGCTAAATTACCTGTTTTTCAAGACACATGTATTGTAATTTATAATCATTACAGTTTTACAATAAGTTACGCTATAATTCACAGTTTAAATCCTAATAAATAATTACTTAGATTGATAAGTTAATTTATTGGAAACCTTTCATTTTTAAAGCTATCAGAATGTAATTTCTATATTATGCAGCTAGTTTTTGGTAAAATACTCTTAAAATTTTCTCAATAGTATTGTGATTTTAACATAATAAATATTTGAAAATTTTAAACTAATTAGTATCTACCAATATTTTAAAATTTTAATAGTACACCATAAATTTCTGTGATCACCTTGGACATGCTGTTCAATGCCCATGCTGGGCCTGTGTCCTGGTCATCATAGTGCAGGCTGGGCTGCCCCTGCTAATGGTGTATGCCACACAATCTCTTCAATAGTAGACCTAAAAATAAATGCTTGTGAAGACAATACAACACAGATAATAGGCCAAATATTGAATGGCCTGGATCATAAAATCTAAGAACATTTTTGGGTCAAACCCCATCTATTGCCGGCTTTTATTTTTATTTTATTTTTATTTTATTTTTTTTAAACCATGAGGATCTATTGCCGGCTTCATTAATTTAGCACCTGTATATCCAACCATGGTCCACCAGCACAAAACGGGCATGCTGTTGCTCAAATTTCTCAAATACTCCAGCATCCACTTGAACCCACCTTACAACCGTTTTGTTTTAATTTTTTCTTTTTTAAGATTTATTTGAAATATAATGGTAGTTCACTGCTTTTTAACGTATTTTTTAATAAAGTTTATTATCATTATTTTTTAATCAAACCTGTTTAAAATTTATGAGATTCAGCTGAGTTAATTCATTCAATTCTTGGCTCATTGTTGGACTGAGCCAAGTCTGACATGGAACTTTATACAGTAGGCATATGGTGCAAGACAACTAACTACTTGCTCTAAAAAATCGGAGTAATAGATCGAGGGGAATCAATTCCTTTATCTCATAGCATAGGCCTCACTTCCATGAGTTGGGTCATGGCCGAATTCACCTCATGAGTTTCACATGACATGGGTCTCACCTCACTTGAGTCACCCCCCTGCATTAGGGTATCACACAGGTTGCCAACGCGAGCCCAACCAACCTCAAGCTGGGTCAACCTGTGACTCGATCAAACCCTAGCTCAATCTAATGTATCATATCGTCAACTCTAATCCATCTCAGGTGGGTCGGGCCCACAGTACTACAATAATAAACTCTACTAACAGTAGTAATTTAGTAGCCTATACTAAATGTACCTTATAAATATATAATTTATACTATATATGTAATATAGGCTCAGGTTGCCCGAGTACTCAACCCAAGCACAACACAACCTGGGTTTGTATTCAGTATTTCCAGCCCAAGCCCAACCTGATCTCTGCACAACCTAACCGGATCAAAATTTTGGGTTGGGCCAGTTGGGTTTTAGTTGACCCAACCAAATTGCACCTCTAGCAGAAAGTAGGATCCGACAATGGGCTAGGCTAGCCTGGCCAGAATGAGTCTAAGACAATTCAGGGCTGGGTAGATGAGTCTGGAGAGCCATGTGTTGTAAATGGGCTTGAGTTTTAGGCCCACTGATTAATTGATTGGATTTGGCTTTCATATGCTTTAGGCCGACAAGTAGGGCTGAACTTATAAAACATTTGGGGAGATGATCATCTGGATGGTGGACCCAGTTGGGCTGTTATAGCACATCTGGTGTTCTGGGCTCTTAACCATTGTCTCATTTGCCACCCTAGAAAGAAAATTTACTAGATAGTGTAGATGAATGGAGTCAGATATGCATAGATCTCCAATCTCTATGTTTAAAATCTGATGGTCTAATTAAAAAATTGTAGGGGTCAGCTCTCAGCTGGTCATCAATCTGATTTGGGCAGCACCAGAATCATTTTAGTTTTGGTAAGTGGTAGTGGGATTCAGGTCCATTTGGGCTTGGATAGGTCCCTGTTGGTTTCATTTTAGCTAGTTTTGTGCAAATTGAAATTAACTATTTAAGAATTGTATCCAGAAGTTTATTTAAATTTCACTCCAACCATTAGATGTGTAATCACGCTGACGTTTGATTCATGTGGGCCACATCAAAGGAAACAGAGTGAGGGATCCACACTTGATTTTTATGAAGCCCGCCATGATAATTAAACGAAGTCCACTCCAACCGTGAGATTTCACACCAAGCATTAGTCATAGAGCCCAAAAATAAGGCCTATATGTGATTCTGGTTGGCCACACCAAGGGATCTGTTTGGAGCGTACTTCTGTATGCTATTTTCAGTCGTGTGGTTCACCTGAATTACGGATAGGGATGATTGGATCTAAAATACAATAAGACTATGATAGGCTTACTTGAGCTGCATATCACTCGTCACCGTAAAAATATTGTTATCATGCAAATGCTAATGGGCTGGGGCAGGCCAGGCTCATGTTGGAGTGGCTTGAGTTTTTAGCCCGATCAAGCCTTGCCCTTGGGCTTGGCCTTGCTCTAGGTGGGTCAGCCCATATTGACAGCCCTATTCACCCCTACTTAAACTTGGATGTTTAAGCCCAACTACTAATAGTGTTGTGCTTGCTCATGTGATCATGATTAAATGGACATCCTAAAACAAATCTAAAGAAAATAAGAAAATGGTATAAAATTGGACTTGGATTCCCTAGTGACCCCTTCAGTACCAACTTCGATTCTTGAAAAGATCTGTGAGCCATACCATGTGTTTTTTCCATGCTGTCTATCTATTTTCCCCGCTTATTTTAGGGCATCAGCTAAAAAATGAGGCAGATCCAAACCTCAAATGGACAAAACCATATAAAACAACAGTTCATCCAACGGATGCAATCTTAGATTCCAGTCTGTTCATCGGATGTGGAAGTCATGTGGGGTACAACTTAAGCGGATTAGGTGAGACCCAGTCTTACCCAAGGTGGTGGTGCCATTGCGACGGGCCCCACCTTGATGTATGTGTTATGTATCCATGGTCTCCATTTTCAGATCATTGCACATTTTCTAAAAATGAAGCAGATTCGATCATAGATTCAATTATCAGGTGGACCATACCATCAGAAACAGTGGTGCTTGATCATTAATGGGCCACAAAAGTTTTGGATCAAGCTGATATTTGTTTTTTCCTTTCATCCAAGCTTATGTGATCTTATCAACATATTGGATGGCAAATAAACACTACAGAAATACTAAGCTTCTCTTTAAGAAGTTTTTAATGATAAGACAATCAGTCACCATTGTTTCTTAAGGTATGGTACACCTAATAATGTCTCTTTAAGAAACTTCTTATGATAGGATCTGCTTCATTTTTTTAGATAATGTCCTAGCATGATCTAGAAAAACAGATGAATACTGTGGATACGTGATACATATATTAAGATGGGTTGCATTGTAATCCCACCATAAGAGCTGCAACGTCTTGGGTGAGGACAGGGTCTCACTTAATCTGCTATCGGGTACAGCAAAGGAAACAGTGGAGATAAGACAGGGCTAATGGATGTGTATCTTTCATCAAAATCGACCAAAAATGAGGAGTGTCAGACTGCATGAATTTAGAAGGTTTAGTTGCTATTAACATACACTGCTTCCATCATTATGGCCTTTGCCAGTTTTTAATCGAGATTATTGTTTTAGATGAAGGTTGTAACCTGATGGACAGAGTGAATTTTACCCGTAGACTATGGTAGCTACCACAGAGCTTGGTTGTTTTACGCGTTCTAGAGTACGTAAAACGAGTGTTGTAGTCTTATAGACCATTCCGTCAACGGGGTAAAGCATGGGAAGCTTCCAAATGGAATGGAGGGCTGTCAATGGGCCAGGCCTGGGGTAGGTCTCGGCCCAGATTTTGTATTGTCACAGGCTGGGCTGTTGGCCAGCCTATTTTCAAGCCCGAGTCCGGTCCATTGACACCCATACAGGATAGCGGGTGTTAATTATTATGAATTCGGATCCTTTGTTTTTAAGAAATACAAATTTTCTATCTCCTGCGTTTTCATTGAGCCATGTTATCATCGGATATTATTGCATTAAATGGAGATTTCAGGACCCGGATTAGCTGCAGGTTAAGTAGCAAGAATTTACTGAAGTGACATCACCAAGTTCTGTGGGCCCCACCATGATGTATGTATTATATCCATGATGTTTATCTATTTAGAGATATCATCTTAAGGCATGAGACAAAAAAATTGAGGCATATCAAAAACTCGAGTGGACCCTACCACAAAAAGCGGTAGAGAGAGTAGCTTCCAAGGGTTTAGCAAGATGTTTATTTGAGATTTAACCTGTTTATAAGTTAACATAGACATGAATAGGGTTATACATCGAGCCGAGTCGAGTCGAGGTGAGCCAAGCTTGGCTTGACTCGTCCGTTCTTTCCTCGAGTTCGAGTTCGAGCTTGAGCTCGGCCTCAAGCTTACCATTGGAGCTTGGCTTGTTTTCCAAAAATTTCGAGTCGAGCCCACGAGATGGACACCATCCATTAGTGGATCGGTCGAGCGAGCTTACCTGAGTCGAGTCGAGCCCGATTCCAACCTCGATTTTAACTGTGCATGACTCAACCAAGCAATGTCGCCTGTTATTAATCGGCACCCAACTCAAACTATTTTCTAAAGGCATCACCCAACCCAATTGACCAAACCCACACTGACCCAACTCCCAAATCAAATATTCAATAAATAATATATATATAATATTTAATTTTTTTATTTTTAAATACAATATATTATATATAATATAATATATATTTGAGTCGAGCCGAGCTCGAGCTCGAGCTTCGAGCCGAGCTCAAGTCAAATCGAGTCAAGATCCACTATGATCGAACTCGGCTTGTTTTCAAAACAAGCTAGATCATTTGAAGCTTGGCTCGCCTCGAGTCGTCGTTCGATCCGAGTCAAGTCGAATCAACATAGATCGAATAGAGAAAGCTTTTCGGCCTAGCTAATTTTAATGATCGTGGTCAACGTACTAGACATGAAGAAGAAAAACACAAATATCTACTGGATCAAAACTTTCGTGGCCCTTAAAAGTTTTTAATAGTAGGTGTTTTCTATGGTGGGGTTCGCTTGAGCTTTGGATCTGACTCTTTCTTTGGATTATACCTTAGATTGATCTCTCCAAATGGATGGATGCTATGGATAAAACACATACATCATGACTAGGCCCATGGAACTTGGTGACATCACTTTAGTAGGAGTCTCGTGACTGAATATGTGTTAGTAGCTAATTCATGTCCCAAATTGGGACTAGGGCTATACACCAACCGAGTTAGTTCGGTTAGCTTGCTTAATTCGACTCAAAAAAGCTCGAATCAACTCGGTTCAAAATTGAGTTTGAGCTGCGTCGAGCTGACTTTTTGAGGTCGAAAAAAAATTTCATATCGAGTCCCAAATCGAATCGAACCAGTTCAGTGACTCGATTACTTTGATATTGATGTTTCTCACCAAGTGTTCAATGAAATGATTCAAGAAAGTGTCAGTTGGTGGCAATGAAGGTATGTATATGAAACAAATACTATTTTTTTTTCTTGATTTTAATATTACCTACATTTATGATAAATACCTATAAAGTACTATATATATTATTTTATATATATGAAAATTTAAAATGCATCCATGTGTTTATAAAAATACCGCATTTCGTAAACTCGAGCTCTAACTGCCTTTAGCCGGTAACTTGAATGTTAGAGTCGAGTGGCCACTCAGGCTCAAGGACCAAGCCGAGCTGAGTTCAAGCTGGGGTCAGCTATTGGCCAAGCAAAATCGAGTTGTGCAGCTTGACTGGGTTAGACTCTGTACACCTCTGGTTGGGACCGCTCAGTAAAAAAATCACCCAAATACAAGGAATGAAAAATTATATTTCCCATAAACAAGGATTCAGACTCGATTATTAAACGCAGAGCATTGCTTAGTGCTCGGGTGTGAAGAGTAAAACCTGTGTACATGCAACGTGTGTCAACACAGCACATAGGTGAGAGATCCGATCCATCCATGACGTTGGTAGGAGCTTGTACACGCGCGTGTTGTTATAAATTAATCTGCTCTATTTGATGGCTTAGAAATCTTCAGCCAAGTCCAGAGTCAAATGTTTGTTTTGCGATTTGTACCGAACAAAAGACCACTGGATCAATCTGATTTTTCGTCTAAAGAAACAGTATATTGGGATTTTTCTGATGGATGAATTAGATCTCGCACATGTGATGCCATTCTAGCACATGTATGGCATATGCGTGAGCTTTATTACACGCGTCTGAGCTTTCTCACACGCGTCTTAGCTTTATTAAAGGCTAGGGCAGGTGTCGGTGAACTCATTCGTCGACAGTCGGTGGTCATCATGAGAAATGCATTGGCACTTAGCATTCCACTCGCATTCTCTTCACCTTTCTCCTACTTTTTAACGAGCGTACCTTTGCCTACGTGGCTTAATCCTGTTGGATACAAGGAATTTTTATTAACCATTAGATAGGTTCATTTTTCCATACTGAATGGTAAGTATTGAACGATTTTCTCGGGTTGCCTTGCTGCCGACTGATGAGATGGCTAAGATGATCTTATCTGTGAACCATTCATTTAACATTCAAAGAGGGGACCACTAGATGAACGGCCAGATGATCCGCCAGCCCATCACATCTAACGATGGAAAAATAGCTCCACCATGTCCCCTTTCAAGCGTGGTGAAATGGCTGGTGAGGTCGGAATCTTGGCTTGTGCTTTTACTTTTGCATCTTGTCTTTGTTTTCCCAAAAAGCATATTTTTCTTGTCGGTGGGTACCTTTATCCTTTGCTAGCTTTTAGCTTTTTATTTTTATTTTTTATTTTTTAAAACGTCCACAAATTTGGCTCAGTGGGATGTTATTTTTCTTGTCGGTGGCTAGCTTTATACTTTGCCAGCATCTACCTTTTTATTTTTATTTTTATTTTTTATTTTTTTAAAAGTACGCAAATTTGGCTCAGTGGAATGTATTTGTTATATCCTCTCCATTCATCCAATTGGCGAGCTTAATTTATGACATGTCCTCATACATGACTTAGATCCAAAGCACAAATGGGCCACATCATAGGAGATAGTAGGGTTAAAGATGGACCACACCATAGGAGTAGATAGTGGGGCTAAAGATGCCGGAGGTTGAAAACCTTCTTAATACCCACCAACCCGTTCATATTGCTAGAGGTGTATACGAGTTGACCTGAGTCGAGCTTGGCACAGCTCGGCTCCAGTAGCTAACCGTAACTTGAACTCGCTCGGAATTTTTTCTAGCTCAAGTCGGCTCGAGCTCAATTTTCAACTGATTTGAACTGAGCTTTTTTGAGTCGAGTCGCGTAAGCTAACTGAGCTAACTCGGTTCACATACAACTCTATATATCACTACTCTAACTTGATCGAAGGAAAAACACATGACACTAGAAATAATAATGAATAACTATTAAGAACTTTTTATAGGCCATAAAAGTTTTGGATCAATTTGATATTTGTACTTTCCCTTCGTACATATCTTTTTACATAATCATCAGGTTGGATTGCAAATACACACTAGGAAAACTTTACGATATCCTCTTCAGTAATTTTAAATGATGGGGCACCCAGTCATCACTATTTCCAACATTGTGGCCCACCTGAGATTTGGATCTTCATAAAATTTTGTACCTGTCCTAAAATCAGCTTGAGAAACCAATGAACAGCGTGGATATTATGGGCTCCCCTCTATTACATGATATCTTGGCATGACTATTAATTGCAAGGGATAGGTGGTACACGGATGATCACGTACTGGGTAATTAACTCAGCAAGTTACAATGTGCTGAGTAAACTCGGTAAGACTCACGCGTGTGCCTTGTACACGCCTTGCATCCGTTTATCTGTATCCAAAATCTTTAGGCATGAACCCAAGATCGAAGCAGATCGAAAGCTCAATAGGCCGCACCACATAAAGCACGGGGGATGATGAAGCCCAAGGATAATAATAAAAGGAAAGGATTAGGTGAGACAGGAGGGCCACCCATGAAGGTGGGGCCCTTGCCATGGGATCTCCCTTGATGTGTGTATTCTGTATCTACCATGCCTGTCCTTTTTTTTTTTTTTTTTTTTTTTGATATCACTTTTTTTTTTTTTTTTCTTTTTTAGAGATTCCAAAAATGAAGAAGATCCAATTATGTGGACCATACACTAGGAAAAACAATAGTGATTGAGCACTCTATCATTCAAAACTTTTAGGATGCGCCTTAATTTTTCTGTGGTGTGTATTTTCCAACCAATCCTGTTAATAAGGAAGAAACAAATATCAACTTTGTGGTCATTCACCACTGCTTCCTATGATATGATCCATATGATAATTGGATCTGCTTCATATTTGAGATCATGCTCTAAAATGATTTGAAAATAGATGGACAGGGTGGATATAAAATACACACATTAAAGTGGGCCCCACAGTGAGGGTAGCAGCATCTTAGGTGAGGCCTGGGTCTCACTTAAACGGATCCCCTGTTGAAACCTCCTAGGGTCTACGGTGATGTGTTTTTTTTTTGGTCATCCAACCGGTCACACATACCTAGATAAAGGGCAGACACAAATATTAGCATGATCTAAAATTTCTGTAGCCTTGAAGAAGTATTCAACAGTGGGTGTTCAATTCCTAATGTGTCTGGTCGTGTGGTCCACTTGATCTTTGGATATGATTTGATTTTCGGATCATGTACTTAAATGAGCTGTAAAATTGGATGGATGTCATGGATGAAACACATATATTACAGTGTGCTCCAAAGAGATTTCACACCACAATAAAGGGTGGTGAGGAGCTCACAGCACAACCCGCGTACCCTTTTCTTCGGTGGTGGTCCGTGTGGACGTGAAATCCGCGTCTTCTTTTCTTCCTCGGTGGTGTCTGTGGAAGCGGATTGCTTGCGAAAATTGGAAGCGGATTGGCTAGTGTGCATCATAGGGTATGTGTTATATAGCTGATGTATTGACGTCAGCAAGTTATGTGGGCCTGATTATAAGATATGTGTTATATCTAAACCGTCCATTTATTTGATAATCTCATCTTAAGGCTTGATACAAAAAATAAGACAGATTTACTTATCAAGTGGACCACACTGCAAAAAGAAGTGACCACATTGCAAAAAGAAGTGAGGGATTGAACCTCTACCATTGAAACCCTTTTTGGGGTCACATTAGTTTTGGATCAATATGAAATTTGTTTTTCCTCTTCGTTAAGGTCTTTGTGACCTTATGAACAGAGCCCTACGAATTGTTTTACAGTGAAAATCATTATCTCTACTGCTATTTGTGGTGTGGTTCAGGTGATCTTTGGATATGATTCATTTTTTGTATAATGCTATAAAATGATCTCTAAAAATAGATGAACGGTGTAGATATAATAAATACATCACTGTGAGGCCCACAGAACTTTGATCTCCTTTGAACCGTTAGTACAACTCGGAGCTCGTTTTCGCACGACACGTACCTACGGCAGCTATATAGGTGGTGTGTGGTACACCAGCCAATCCGCTTCCGCGGAAATTCCGTAATCCGCGTCTTCTTTTCTTCTGTGGTGAGCCTACAGTGAAGTTCGCAGCAACTTTCAGCACATGGGTGGGGCCATTATGATGTTTTTGAGAAATCCTTCCCGTCTATCCAGCTCATTCCAGGATAAGAAGCTAAAAATGATGGGTGGTTCACGGAGCCTTTTTTTTTTTTTTTTTCTAGGGATTAGCGCTTGTTAGTACACACCGACTGTCATTGCACACTACAGTGTTAGCCACACCACTGGGAAATCGATACCAAGACCCAGTGTTAAAACGTAGTCTACCACAGAGCTTAGGACTATACGTGGCATAACACTTGAACTTAGATGCTTATATATTATTCCAAATGGGTGGCCCACATGAGTGTTCAACCAGTCAGATTTTTGGAATTCCACTTGCGTGAGTGTCTGGGGTGCGTGTGCGTGTGTAAAAAAAAAGAAGAAGACCAAACTCCTTCCATTAGCCTATTCAATTGCCAAATACCTATAAGTCATAGGTTAGAATCATGTAATCAATTCTACTTGTAAGTACATGGTCTACTCAATGGATGGTCTCGATTGAGGCAGCGTCTGCACGTTTATGGTATCAGTATGCACGAGTGTAGTTGATTACAGTGTGTTTAGGAGTATCATTGTTTCTCTCATATTATTGTACGGTTCTTAGCCTTTATATATATATATATATATATATATATATAAATTTTCATTGGTCAAGATTGTCGGCCACTTTTTCTTTATCAATTCCGTGTTTCTTCCTCATCCACATGTCAGGGGAAAGGTAAGAAGAAAGGATGGTCATGGTTGTCCTGTTATTATTATTATTTTAAACTCTGAGCTCTGTATGGCAAAGACCACCATCATGTGGACGGTCGTATATGCTTGCAAATGGATGGCAGATGGGACTACTATATCATTTACTTCATGATGTAGAGCGGGTCGCGGACAATTACATGGTAAAGATGGATCAGAAAAGGCCCGGTCGGCGAAAGAAGTGATCTGGACCATCAGACCTTAAATTAGGCGTATCTCACAATCCGGGATGAGTTAGCCGACGAAAAATATATGATTTTGGGGTAGAACGAGCTACTTTAGCCAACCAACCCAGCTATGCAGGGTTGCGACGCTCGGAATTGCGAGAAACCCCTGATTTGATGGTCGTTTCCCAGTTTCAATTTCGTTTTTACTATAAATAGTAAGTTTTAGTTTGTTTATAACTCTTCATCCGTCGGGCTTTAGGAGTTGCGCCCAACGTGAAAAGAGCTTAGAATAATTAGGGAACGGTTTGGTGAAGCTAAATAGACACTTACTATTTTTGGCCGAAAACTCACTAAGCACTAGTGAAGACATCACGACCGTCTATAAATAGTAAGTTTACTATTTATAGTAAGTCGCGAATTCTGGAGTTTTAGTTGTAGTTTGATTCGATTTCTTTTCCATTGCTTAGTACCCTTATTTAAAGGGTTGTGAACTCGTTTTTATGCATTCATTAATCTATTTCGAATTTATTTTTATTTTCTGCTCTCTTTTCTTGTGGATTCGAGAAAGTCTCTGTGAGGAGTCCAGAGAAGTTCCGTGGATTCGGAATAATTATCCTCTTGAGGAAGACGGTGCTCGACCTCACGTCCTCCCCTAAAATGAGCGATTACGTATCGAGCGAGGTTTTCTCCTCGGGTCGATGGCTTCTAACGACGGCCTACAACAATCCCATAAAGGTGGTACTCCAGGAAATTTGCCTTTAACAAATGTGCAAGCTTTCCAAGTGTGCTGAAGAAGAAATCGGTAAGCCATGCAAGGGTTACAGTGCTTCCATGGACCGCATAGCGAATCTCTTGGCGTAAACCCTAGGCAACTCCGTGTTCCTGGTGGTAATCCTCCACCGCCAATTCATTCAAGACTCTTAAGGCATGATCGCAGGATAAGCACCGGCATCGAAAGGCATTCAAGGGTCATGCCCGAGGACGGGGGCTCCATGAAGAGGAGATTGATGACGTGATCTTCCAACACCCCAGGCAAGGCGGCGATCGGGTAGATCGAATGGATCGAGACTTCAAGATACGGGTTGATATTCCTAACTTCAATGGACAGCTACACATTGAGGATTTTCTCGATTGATTTTGAGCGATTTTTTTCTATATGGACATTCCCGAAACAAAGAAGGTCAAGCTTGTGGCCTACAAGTTGAAAGGAGGAGCGTCACTTGGTGGGAACAACTCAACTCGCACGAACCAGTTTTTAGATGAAAGCACCAATCCGCACATGGGAGCGGATGAAGCGTTTACTACGCGCCCGATTCCTCCCTAGCGATTACGATCAGTATTATTTCAACAATACAAAATTGTCGACCGAAACTTCGGTCGCACTGAGAGAGTACGCAGAAGAATTTTACACCTTGCGGCGCGTGCGATTTGGTCGAGATGAATCGCGTGAAGTCGCCCGATTCAACGGTGGATTGCGTATGGCGATTCAAGATCGGGTCCAGATGCGATCCGTCCGGGCGATGAATGATGCGATCAAGTTGGCTACTCAGTGAGGGTAACGCAACTTGAACGTCCTAACACACGGACCTATCCTCTTTTTTTTGGATTCGCGACAGTCCACCTCGTGGAGCTCCACAACCTAAGGGGAAGGAGCCCGTAGGAGCACGCACTCAACCTCTTACGTCTTGAACCGAGACCAGGGGGCGGGGCAAGCTAGACCCCAAAGGGGCGTCTCCCTCTACTTCCGGTCCAAGTAGAATTCCGAACCCTTATGCTCGGCCAAGGCCCGACAGCTGCTATCGTTGTGGCCAGCCCGGCCATCTGTCAAATACTTGTCCCCAGCGAAAAGTGGCAAACCTCACCATTAATGATGGTAGTGCTGATAACGCTTATGAAGATCCAGATGTTGAAGAACAAGAGCATATCACCGAGGACGAGGTAGATGATTCAGATTGGGTTCAGCAAGATCAAGGCGAGTCGCTCGTCGTGAGGCGACTATTATATGCGCCAAGAAAAGAAGTGCATCCACAGTGGCATAACATCTTCCGCACTAGGTGTACGGTGAATCGAAAGGTTTGTGACGTGATCATTGACAGTGGGAGCAGCGAGAACATCATCTCCAGGGTCATGGTGGAAAAATTGCAATTGAAAACAGAGCGTCATCTCTCTCCATATACAATCGGTTGGATCAAGAAGGTCAGCGAAACAAAGGTAACTGAACAGTGCACCATATCTTTTTCCATTGGTAAACATTATAAGGATGAAGTAGTATGCAATGTGGTTGACATGGAAGCATGTCACATACTACTCGGTCGACCCTGGCAATCTGACCGTGACGCCACTCATAAGGGACGAGATAACATATATATCTTCGTCAAGGACGGCCGGAAGACTATATTGGCCCCTATGGATCCAGAGGGACCACCTGAAACTTCTAAAGTGGAGGGTCGTTTTCTCTTAACCATTCGGAACTTCGTGGAAGAATCGAAAGAAACAGACAGGACTTATGCATTAATTGTAAAAGGGGAAGAACTCGAGCCTACCATCATCCCCGAAAGATTAAGGCCCTTGTTACATGAATTCCAAGAAATGGCACGAGGACCTTCCCGATGGATTACCCCTATGCGAGATATCCAACACCATATCGACCTTGTCCCCCGGTCCGCATTTACCTAATCGTCCTCATTATCGAATGAGCCCGAATGAGTGCGAGATTCTCACAGGACAAGTGGAGGAACGATCCGTAAGGGTCTTATTCGAGAAAGCATGAGCCCATGTGTCTTTGTATCACTTTGCTAACTCCAAAGAAAGATGGGAGTTGGCGCATGTGTCGTCGACAGTAATGGGCCATCAACAAGATTACCATAAAATACAAGTTTCCTATACCACGGTTGGATGATATGTTGGATATGCTTTCCAGAGCGCAAAAATATTCTCTAAATTGGACTTAAGGAGCGGCTACCATCGATTCGAATACGGTAGGGTGATGAGTGGAAAATGTACAAAGACCAAGGAAGGATTGTACGAATGGATGGTCATGCCTTTCGGTCTTTCTAATGCGCTTAGCACATTCATGAGGTTGATGAACCAAGTTCTGAAACCTTTCATTGGGCGGTTCGTTGTGGTTTATTTTGATGATATTTTGATATACAGTCAAGACGAAACCACCCATATGGAGCACCTCAAGAAGGTCCTTCAAGTGCTCACTGAAAATAAATTGACCTCAATTTAAAAAAGTGTAGCTTCATGACTGATAGCCTATTGTTTCTAGGTTTTGTGGTTATATCCACCGGCATTCGAGTGGATGAGGAAAAGGTGAGGTGATTAATCGTCAGGTGTGGTCCATTTGGAGGTTAAGTATACTCATTTTTTGACAATCGAGATTGGCCTGGTTCCCAAAAATATTCACGAAGCGCGAAGTTTCCATGGACTAGCGACATTCTATCGTCGGTTCGTGAAAAACTTTAGTACCATTGTGTCACCGATCACGATTGCATGAAGAAAGGGCGGTTTCGGTGGACGAAGGCCGAAGAGAGTTTTACCGAAATCAAGCGCAGATTATCCACGACCCCTGGTTCTTGTATTTCCCAACTTCGATAAATTGTTTGAAGTCGAATGTGATGCCTCATATGTCGGGATTGGGGAGTTTTGTCTCAAGAAGGTAGGCCGGGGCCTTCTCAAAGGTGAGAAACTTAGTGATGCACGCAAGAAGTGGTCTACATATGAGATCGAGTTGTACGCGGTGGTCCAGGCATTGCGACACTGGCGACATTATTTGATTCAAAGGAATTCATACTTTACACTGGACCATCAAGCCCTCAAGTTTATTAATAGTCAAGCTAACATTAACCGTGTGCATGCTATATGGATCTCATTTTTGCAGGAATTCACATTCGTGCTAAAGCATAAGTCAGGGCAACAGAACAAAGTAGCCGATGCGCTGAGTCGTCGTGCAACTTTGTTAGTCACTATGAGCAATGAAGTTGTCGGGTTCGATCGCTTCAAAGACATATATGCCGACGACGACGACTTCTCCTGTGGGACGCATGGGTTAGATGTCGCAAGGTCACCCCAGTGACTTACATATACAAGACGGGTTCCTTTTAAGGGAAATCGACTATGTATCCCAAAGAGTTCGCTAAGGGAACAGATAATCCAAGAGCTACATGGAGGTGGCCTCAGTGGACACCTTGGGCGAGACAAGACGCGAGCTCTTGTGGAAGAACCAGTACATCGCCACAATTGGTACCGATGTGGGAAAGGCAGTCAACGCCGTTATATTTGTCGACTTCCAAGGGGCAATCTCATAAACAGCCTCTACACTTGCACCCGTGCTGACGGCCCTTGGGAGGATTTATCTATGGACTTTGTGCTTGGTCTCCCACGAACACAACGCGGCATGGATTCGGTGTTCGTGGTAGTAGATCGTTTTTCCAAGATAGCGAACTTTATTCCATGCAAGAAGACTCTCGATGCAACACACGTGGCAAATCTATTCTTCAGAGAAATTGTGCGGCTACACGGGGTTCCTAAAACTATTACTTCCGACCGTGACACGAAGTTCATAAGCCACTTTTGGCGGACTTTGTGGACTCGATTCGATACACGCCACCATGTGGCTGGCCAACCACCTGGTGACTCGACGGCCAAACCGAGGTTGTGAATCGCACATTGGGAAACCTCCTTCGATGTATTTCGTAGGAGAAAATCGAAGTGGGATTTGGCCTTGTCTCAAGCGGAGTTTGCATTCAACAACATGGTGAACCGCTCGACAGAAAATCCCCCTGTTCTGGTTATTTACGGACGAGTACCTCACCATACACTAGACTTGGTCCCTCTGCCCAAGCTTCCAGGCATGAGCATTGCAGTAGAACATATGGCGGACAAAATCATGGGCATTCATGCGGAGGTACAGAACAAGCTACATGCCTCGAACGAAAAGTACAAGGAGCAAGCGGACAAGCATCGGCGACAGAAAGTGTTCGAGGTGGGCGACCAAGTAATGGTCCATCTGCGCAAAGAAAGATTTCCGACCAGAACGTACAACAAGTTGAAGAATAAAAAGATTGGACTGGTACCAATCATTCGAAAGATCAATGACAACGCTTATGTTGTTGATCTTCTAGATGATATGACGATCTCACGAACTTTCAATGTCGCGGACCTGACTGAGTATCATGAGGCAGCGCATAATGATAACTCGAGGACGAGTTCTTTTGAAGTGGAGGAGACTGATGTAGAGACGCGGACAATTACATGCAAAGATGGATCAGAAAAAGGCCAAATACGAAAAGAAGTGATCTGGACCATCAGACCTTAAATTAGGCGTATCTCACAATCCGGGATGAGTTAGCCGACGAAAAATATATGATTTTGGGGTAGAACGAGCTACTTTAGCCAACCAACCTAGCCATGCCGGGTTGCGATGCTCAGAATTGTGAGAAACCCCTGATTTGATGGTCGTTTTCCTGTTTCAATTTCGTTTTTACTATAAATAGTAAGTTTTAGTTTGTTTATAACTCTTCATCCGTCGGGCTTTAGGAGTTGCGCCCAACGTGAAAAGAGCTTAGAATAATTAGGGGAACGGTTTGGTGAAGCTAAATAGGACACTTACTATTTTTGGCCGAAAACCTTGCGCACTAGTAGACATCACGTCCGTCTATAAATAGTAAGTTTACTATTTATAGTAAGTCGCGAATTCTAGGAGTTGTAGTTGTAGTTTGATTCTGATTTCTTTTCCATTGCTTAGTACCCTTATTTAAAGGGTTGTGAACTCGTTTTTATGCATTCATTAATCTATTTCGAATTTATTTTTATTTTCTGCTATCTTTTCTTGTGGATTCGAGAAAGTCTCTGTGAGGAGTCCAGAGAAGTTCCGTGGATTCGGAATAATTATCCTCTTGAGGAAGACGGTGCTCGACCTCACGTCCTCCCCTGCGTCACTTCACCTGAGGGGTTAGTGCTATCGATGAGTTAGTGGACATGCATGACTCAATCCGAACTGTCCAAATTGTTGGTACCACTTCAAATGAGACATGGCCCCTAATTAAATCAAGTATCTAACCTCTAATGAATGGGTACTTGTTTAGTGAATTTCATATCAGACTACTTTGATTTTAACCATCCATTTGATTGTTACCACTCTAATTTAGGCCCGCGCCCAAATATCAGCCACATCTGTAATTCGGGTGGACGGCATGATTGGAAATAACGAAAAGGGCAATGCTTATCTTCCCAACAGTTCAGCTTCTTGTGGCCCACTTGAGTCACTTATTGGGGTTGTTTTTGAGCCATATACCTAAATTTTAGTGTGTCATCTAATACTTGGAGTGAATTTCATATAACAATCACATTAAGCCATGTAAAAAATCATAGGTCAATTTCCCTTTCCAAACTATTTCCTTTGGTGTAGCCCACCTAAATCATATGTGAACCCGGTTTTATAGCCCTAGGCCTACCGTGAGATTATACATCTAATGATTAGAGTGAATTTGAAATACACATCATGATAGCATGCACAGTAAAAAATCAAGGGTGGATATATGGCGTACCAAAATTTAAGCATGAGGGCAAAAAATAAGGCCCATATATAATTCCAGTGGGCCACAACAAGAGAAACATTTTAGAGAGTGAGCACCCACTACATCGACCATCAGTCCATGTGAATCATGGATAGGGGTGACACCTAACGATTGGGGTTGTTTGGTCGTAAACATTACAGTGGGGCCCACACGCCACCCTCATACCTTATTCCCTCTTTCTCATCTTCCAACCCACTTCCCCTCTTCTTCTGAGCTCCAACCTCTTCTCTCTTTTTCTTTCACCTTACAAACTCTTCCAGTTATCGCCTCCGACCAAACCGTTAGATTTTTGCCCGGACCTGCCTCAAATTTGGCACCATTCTCGCCTTTAAATACCCAACAACCACCGGACCAATCACAAGGCGTTGTGGCTGCTGCAGAAGGTGAGCCTTGATCAGGTCAGCGCATCTCTCTCTCTCTCTCTCTCTCTCTCTCTCTCTCTCTCTCTCTCTCTCCGTAAAAGAAGACGGACTAGCCTTACTGATAGTAGGTATGTGGGGAGCATACCTAAAACCATGTAGACCAAACTTTTCAGTAGATCAAACCCATTCATAAGCTACACAGACTCTTATTTAGGCTCGTACCCAGAAATCATGATGCTCAAAATCTTATGCTGGCCACACTATGGGAAACAGTTGATAAAGAATGCTCACCATTGGTTTTGTGAAGGGCCCAGAGTGTTGTATATATCTCATCCAATCCATTCATCTAACTTTGATTCATCAGGATGAAAGCATTCCCCAAAATCCAAGGCTATTCCAAATCTGAGATGGGCCATAACATGTGAACTCTGAGGTTTCTGCATATGGGATGGCCCACCTGAGTGTTGAATCGGCCTTATTTTTGGGGATGAAGGGCACCAAGGGGTTTTATAGCTGATGGACAGTGTGGATCTCATGCAAGTGAAGTTGTTTCCCCTGTAGAAGCAAGGAAGAGTTTTTCAAGAATTAAGACTAATTTCCAAATGTCAATTAGGAGGAGGTTAGGACCATAAAATCAATTTAATTCTGATGACATGCCGTAACAGTAACACCAATACTCGGGTGTTATGCCCTAACTTAACTTAATATGAATACTAACTTGGTTCGGTGCTTACATCTTGGCCCTTGAAATTTTTATGGAATATAATAAACGGTCTAGATTAATGTGTTGGACTGTCTAAGGTCCCATCGCCAACTAAGAGCACTTGGGAGCCGATTAGGTGAGACGCCAGATCCAGCGTGGCGGGTGGGACCTCTGACTGTGGGGCTCATAGTGATGTATGTACCTTAAATCCACACCATCCAACCTTTTTGAAAGCTCATTTTAGGGGGCGATCCCAAAAAAAAATGAAGCAGATCGAAATCTTATGTGGACCATACCATGGGAAACAGTAATGATTGAATCCCTACCATTGAAAACTTCATGGGAGCCATTGCCCAGTGGAATGTTTATTTGCCATCCAACCTGTTGATAATGTCACAAAAATCTGGATGAACAGACCACACAAATATCATCTCATCGACCCAAAACTTTTGTGGGCGAAAAGAAATTTTTAGTGGTTGATTACCACTATTTCCTCTATTATGGTCCACCTGAGATTTGGATCTGCTTTATTTTTTAATCATTCCCTAAAATGAGCTTTCAATATGGATAGACTGCGTGGATGTAGTCACATACACACAGTGAGCCCCACAGTCAAGGGTCTTACCGACCTCGGTGGGTCTGGGTTCTCACCTAATCCGCTCCCGGAGCACTTACAACGTATAGTGCTTTGAGAGCAGTTTTGATCAAACATATAAAAAAGAAGTCTTACAGTGCCCGCATAGCACTATATAAATTACAGTGCTCCTAGTTGCATTGGGACACTTGGACAATCTATTCCATTGATCCAAACTGTTCCGTAGGTCCAATGCACATTCTTCCATTGATCTAAATGGTTCCATAAGTCCAGAGCACATTTCCTGCACCATTCATAAATATTACACTCATCTGAAAAAATTAGCTATTTGATCAATGGATTTTGATACGGGCGGTCAACATTATTTACATGAAAAATTCTAATAAAAATTTGGTCCATCTATTTTATGGGAACTAACATATATTTCTTATGGTTCTTAAGAATCATTTTTCTTAGGAAATTATAATCATCTGTCAATGCTTGAAAAAAAAAAAAAAAAAGCTATTACCAAATAAGTTGTCACGCCTCGAACTCGGAAACTGGGCTCACAAAATTCTCGATCGTCGAATCCGGTGTCGACAGCCTCTATAGTGCCCCATTCTCGGATTCTGGCACTCATATGCCAGATTCAGATCCTGGAATCTTAAGGAGGATTTTCAGTATGATTTATTTTTATTTTTATTTTTTTATTTTATGTAATGGAGCATAACCACAAACATAACCAAGTCACAAAACAACATCACCACATATTCACTATATCAAAAACTTAGTGATAAAAAAGCTTCAAAATGCTCCGATACGCACTCCTGCCTCAGCGCTACTGCGATCCAACGACATCTGCACGCAACGGTCGTGCATAAGCTTACAAAAGCTTAGAGGGTGGTGTAAGTGTGTGCACAAGGCAAGTGTCAAGTGTACACAATATCAGAGTAATGCGGAAATATGCGGTAAATCCATGAATACTATCGGCTGTACCAAAGCTATATGATGCAAGGCATGAATGCTATCGGCCATACCAAGGTCATGCGATGCGAGACCTATTTAGCCAAATGTCATATGCGAGATGCAAAACAAGCATGCCAATCCTCATCAAGTACACATGTCAGTACAGTTTCTTTCTGGGATATCACCGGGGTCTAATACATTTCACACTGACTGTCGTCTCCCTAGCCGCACAACCTAGTAAGTGGAAGAGACCACACTATCAGCCTGACCAGTAGTCTGCCAATACCTACCTGGCTTGTCGATAGCGGACTCATTTGCGAGCTAGTCAAACTCAGCCTAGCTTACAACCCCCTCACTCGGGCGGATAAGGCCACACCCCATTCCAATCAACCACGACATAGTGGGAGACGAGGCCTACTGGTATTCGATACTCTTGCGCTTATATATCCACTCGGTCTAGACGTTGGAGTATTTTTTGGTACCAAAAAGGTTTTGAGACTTTCACTCAAAGACATCCTAAGTGCCCACAGTGCTAGAACCAAGTATTTCCAATATCCGATACGGCCATCCACGATGTGCCTGTGGAGCCACGACCTTGATGTCACTAGGGTGTACAATGATCACGACACACAAATGCGAGATGCATGAATCACATTGTCCAGTCATGCAACAATCCTGCGCGTACAGCGTGCTCATGTGGATAACTCCTATCAGTGAGTCCCATAAATAATTTGCCCAATGGCATATGCTATGATCAGTCACGACTCATATCAAGCATACATATGATGCGTATGGGTATGAATTATGGAATTATACTAAGCATGTTATAAAGTGATGAACTATCAATAAGTATGGGCCTATCAATGCCCTAAGGAGAGTTACATGCGGGCATTTAACCAACATTGTACTTAAATTGTGGGCGTTAAACCATCATTGCTCCCAAGGCATAGCCTGCCATAAACATCATTACATAAACCATGGTAGAATCACACATTGTAATGGACTTGCGTACATCTCATTGGGCCTCGACCTATGAGCCTTAGATACATCAAATGGGCCATATAACATGGGCCTCATATATATATCAAGGTGGGCTTCAATGGACGGCCACAAATACATCAAGATGGGCCTAATCATATGGGCCTACCAAGATGGGCCTCAACGGACGGACCACAAATACATCAAGATGGGCCTCATACATATCCAAAAGAGTCATATTGAAGGATCATTTGGACCATACCACAGATAGCAACGGAGATAATAATTTTCACGGTTAAATAAACCACAGGGCCCACTATAAAGTTTATTTGCCAACCAATCTAATCATAAGGTCATAAAGTCCTGGATTAAGAGAGAAAACAAATTCCTTATTAATCCAGAACTTTTATGACCCAAATGGGTTTTAATGATAGACGTTCAAATCCCACTATTTTCAGCAGTGTGGTCCACCTAATCAGTGGCTGGAAACATCATGGAGTGGCCCGCGGTGATGTGTTTGAGATCCACCCAATTCATAAGTTAACATAAAAATAGATGAAGTGAAAGCAAAAACATCAGCTTGATCGGAACTACCGTGACCCTTAAGAAGTTTTATACGGTGAATGTCATTGTCCCCACTATTTTAAATGGTGGGGTCTACTTTGAACTATATATCTGTCTCATTTTTCTCATGCCATAAAATTATCTCCCAAAATGGTTGGGCGGTTTGGATGCAACACATGCATCATGGTGGGTCCCACCGTCCAGTGATGTGGACGGTGTGGATAGAACACAATATCATTGGTGGGTCCCACCAAATGGGCTGACGATGTGGGTATACATACATCATACGTGGGTCCCACAGACCTTGCTGATGTCAACAGCAGTGGGACCCACCATCCCTATAGAATGGATGGACGACATGTATAAAACACATGCATCAACGTGGCTGGAACCCACGGTCACTAGCCCCACAGTGTCCTACGCAGCAGGACACTGTTGCAACGTCAGTAGCGCCTACTGCCTTAAATATATATATTTTTTTGTTTCCTGAAGATTTTCCTAGGCGGGGCCCGCATCAAGAGAATCCACCCCATCCACTGGCTCCTATGGCTCAAGACAAGCCAAACAAGCCTAATATTCGGTATGTTTCGGTGTGTAGAACATCAGGTGGATTTCAATGGTAAAAGGACATTGTTTTCTATGTTATGGCCCGCCAGATAGTCGGATTAGCTTCATTTTTCGGCTCAACGCCTAAAATGAGTTGAGAAATAGGATGGATGGCATGGATTGAATCATACATCAAGGTGAGGCCTGCATGAGTAGCCCACTCCAAAGCTTTGAATCAAATTGATATTATATATATATATATATATATATATATATATATATATATATATATATATATATATATATATATATATATATATTCTTCATATGTGAGTATAATCCACTATCCGTTCACACTCCACCAAATCATGTCCAGCGTCGCTGAACACTGGATGGATAGCATGGATATTCTTCATCAAGGTGGGTCCCACGTGGACATGGCCCACTTGATCTGGATCACTCTAATATTTGTGTTTTTCCAACATCCATAAGGTAGGGCCCACATGGTTTGGATGGCCATGGGGTCCATTTGATGGGCGGTCTAGATATCACATACACTCATCATGTGGGCCACAAAATAAAGGAAGGAGAGAGAGAGAGACACATGATGATGGAGGGCTTCGCCACTATGAGCCCTCTCATTCCATGCATTCAATCATACATCAAATGGGTCCCAATACATGTGGGCCCACCAAATCAAAATCAATGGTGGAAATTCCTTCTCCATCAAAATGGAAGGTCTAGATGACCTCTTTCAAACTAGGAAGTAAACATCATGATGGGGTTCATGGAGAATGACCCCATCATAGAATGATCATGAGAATCAAGGTGGGCCATCGGCCATATCTAGGGTCCAAAGCGAGATCCATACCATCAATTGGTAGGCCTCACTTAGCCCATCATAAAAGCATGAGATTTAGGCTTATAGAAACACCCCCCATTCAATCTTCTTGGTCCAATGGAACACCAATCTTCTTGTGCCTCTCTTTGATGGAAGATGATGAGAAATGAAGGGCTAGGAAGATGGATCTTGAGAGAGGAAATGGGCCACACAACACTTTTCTCTCTTGGAAGTGCTTGGACGTGCACTTCTTTGGTTGCTTGGAAATGTGAAGAGAAAGAGAGAGAAATGGTAGTTGTAATGGAGAGGTGATGGATGTGAGTTGATGAATGTACTTGACTTGAGAGTTAACTTGGTAGGTTGCTTGACTTGGGGAGAAAGAAAGCATGAGTGTATACTTTAATTGATTGATTAATTGATGAGATGTGTTGTACAGATTCTTTTGGGTTCACAAATGCGCGACATTATTTCAAAATAAACGCGGGCTCACATCTCCTGGCCAGAGTATTGAATCAGTGTGCAAGACGCGGCATTAGAACCGCGACGACGGTGCGGTCGCAATAGTACAAGTCTTAGATTAAGCTGACTCAAATATACGGGATACGACTTAAGGTCGCGTGCAAACATCGATTATAGGTCGCAGGTTGTCGGAATTCGACGGAAAGGATCGTGAGAGTCGACGGTACAGTACGGACTAGGATATGGGCCTTACAGAAGTCTCATTTTCAAAGAAACATAATGGTGACCTGTACATGCATGTGGGGCCAGCAAAGCTCATAACTGTTGCCTCATGTTGGTGTTGGTTTGTATGCATTTTTACGTGAAATTTTTTTTAGTCCAAGTAGATGCTGTGGAGGGTTTTTACTTCTGATTTTATTTTTATTTTTATTTATTTTTGTAATGCTCATGCCTTAAGTTTAAAGTGTAATGAAGTATATTTGGTGTTTGGATCATTTGAATTGTGATCCACATTAGGTTTGGATTACATAACCAGCTGCCACGCTTGTTCAAACTGAAATATAGCTAGAGATTCTGGTAAGTGTTTTATCTTAATTTTCAATAAGATTTCATCTTGTTGCAGTTGTTAAAAGGTTACTCTTTTGAATACATTAACTCAAATTAAAATGCATAAACTGTGAAACATATTGTAACTAAACTACAATTGGAAAATCTGATTGACATCTGTTTGCTGAAATAAGGCTGTTTGATATTTTTCATTTCAACCGTCCAATAACTCCTCATAAATCCATTAGCCATGCAGTTAAATAAGACCAATTTCCTTTCCTTCGTGAGAGGACATTCCATTACCAAATGTCCATTAGAAGGAGGTTAGGATTATATAATATGCTCCACTGATTTGGATGGCTTGGATTAAAGTTGCGTGCACGGATGTAGATAGTGTAGATGATCTCAATCTGTTTCGGAGTATAGTCTATTAACTTGAATTATTGTACGGGTCTTACTTTTTTCTCGGTTGAGAGTGCCGTCCTCTCATTTCCTATTATTTTCAGCATTATTTTTTCAGCTTCAGCTAATGCAAAATGTCTCAAACATTCCTTTTGTGGGCTGAAAAGAAGGAAAATGAGTTAGAAGGAAAATGAGTTAGCGGTTGTAATTGAAGGGGAAAGATGAGCAGAAAGGATGGTCAGGGTTGTTCTGTTATTATGATTCTCGAACCAATGGGCCATGGAAGGCTGAAGCCATCATGTGGACGGTCATGATCCATCATATATGGTTGCAAGTGGATGGCAGATGGATTCTACCATATCTTTTCCTCTAAAGAGGGGTCTTGATGTGTTGGTGGACATACCTCAATCCAAACCGTCTAAATTGTTTGTAACACTGTAGATGAGATATGGCCCTTAAATCAAGTTGTTGGATGATCTACCTTCTAACCAATGGACACTTATTTGTTTTGATATGTGACTATTTTGATTTTGACTGTATATTTGATGGACACCACTCCAATGGATGGATCCCTCTATCCATCAGTTGCACCTCTAGCAACCTTAGTATCATATAACTCAAAAGTTTTACTTTTCTGGTTATATCATCCAAGTCCTCATAGGATGGAATCCTTTACAACACCTGTTTTAAGGAGAGGGTGTGACAGTAATCGCATGTGGCCCCACCAAGTTATCTGTGGCACATCTACTCCATCCATCGGTTGCACCCCTCGATTCTAGGCCCAGGGCTAAAAATTAGCCAGGTTCACAACTTGAGTGGACCATCACAATAGGGAACAATGGGTATGGGACCCCAACCATTGGCATGTTTGTGGGCCCACCATGTTATTTATTTATCATCAAACCTGTTCATCAGGTGTGAAAGCAAAGGAATCAGCCTGCTTCAAACTTAGCCCAGTCACAGCACGGGAATTTAGAGGTTTTAACCGTAACTTTAGATTGTTCCCAGAGGTTTAACCTATCAGAGAAAGCTTTTGTATGTACGGTGAACATAAGGACTAGCACCGGATGGATAGACTGATGTTGTTGTGTCCTGTTTACTATGTTTCCTAAAAAACAACTAATTAAAGAACTACAAGTGTCATTACACATGAATAAATAGCATGCAAAAAACTTTTAGAAGTATTTGGAGCACTTTTTATGAAACTATAGCCAATGCCGAGTTGGACGCATTAGCCAATCAACAGGCATAGCTGAGAAGACTAGAAGACAGAAAAGCAGGTCAAGGGAAGAGAAGCCATCAGAGGGACACGTGTCAAGAAAAGACAAAAAGATATAAAAGACCAAATGTAGCAACCATTTCAGCTGCTATAACTGTTGAAATAAAGAGAGAAGCAGCTAGATGGCACAACAAAATTCTATAAATTACAAGAAGTTTAACTAAGAAAGACATCTCATACAAATCCAACGAATTTAGACAAATTTATTTTATTTTATTTAGCATAATCAGTAGCCTTTAGCTCTATCTTAGGAGTAACGTTAATCTTTTAATTGTAATCCAAGTCTACATTCCTATGTTGGATTATATCTGTTCTCAACAGGAGTTCTTCATTCATAAAAGGTTCTTGTAGTTGCTCCTCAACCGGTTGCGAGTATTTCTCTTTGTCTATTTGCAACCAAGTAGTAACAGTCATTTTATACGGAATGTTGGATGTGATTCACCTATGTAAGTGCTTTATGATAATCAAAGTTGTGTCGTACAATGATCACGGATGGTTGAGTCTTGCCTTGAGTTCAGGGTGGAATTAGCGTATTTGCAATACAGTCGAGGGTTGCATGGTCAACTGACTCTCCTAGTGAAAAACTTTCATTCTTTCTGGTAGATAACGAATCTACAGATCACTATATACAAGATTTTGATCAATTCAATTGATAGTTGCCATCAGCCAAGGAAAATCCTCGCTCTAATACCACTGACGTGAGGGAAGACGTGATGAGGTTGATCATTGTCTTCCTCAATCGATAACCACCTTGAATCCATAAAATTCTCTTAAATCCATAAGAAAAAATCTCGAATCCATGAGAATAAAAAAAAAAAAAAAAACTTATAAGAAATTATTATTTCTTTTAAATTAATAAATAATTGAATAATAAAAAATGAGTTTTAACCTCTTTAAATAACCCAAAACAAATTCTAAAAACATAATCAAATAGTCCTAATCAAATTAGAAAACAAATTGAGAAAATATGCAAATTTTCTTCGCCTATCGACTTGTCATCGCTTGGTTGGTTCGATAGGTCGAAACAACCTTAAAGTATCTAGAGACTTAAGAGATTATGTGATTTTTGATCCGTTGACCTGTGAATAGTATTTTTGATCCAATCCATCCTTTAGTTGGCCTTATTTTCCCTGGCCATGCATTTTGAAGCCATGGATCTGATGGTTATAACTGCCTAACAAAATTGATTCTTTAAATAATAAGGAACCATAATGGGCCCTAACAAATGGATGGACCGAATTGTTGACTGGATCGGTTTTTGTATAAATAACTTTGACCGTACATATTAAAATCCTTTGGTCCAGTGGTTAGTATTTGTTACATTGGTACGATGTTTACATCTTAGCCCCTGAAATGTTTTAGATTATAATGAGTGGTCTAGATTAATGTGTTGGACTGTTTAAGGTTCCAACACAACTAGGACAAGCGTTCGAGCATTTCTCTGTTACTATGGGACGCGGATTGCCAGTTCCCCGCGTGCAGGAAGTTCCTGTTGTCGGAATCTCTCACTGATGCCCGCGAAAAATCCACTCAGTGTAACGGAAATGTCCACCGTTGAAACCTTCGCAGAGCCAACCATTATGTTTATATGCCATCCAACCGTTCATATGGTTATTGTGGTGTGGCCCACATGAGTTTTATATCTGCCTGATTTTTGTATTTGTATCTTGTTGTGATTACTCCTAAAAAAAGCTGTGGAAATTAGAAACTCCAAAAATAATCATAGTGTAGTGAGAGTTCTTTCATACATTCTAACCATCTCATTTTCTCTCTCCGTAGCTATGGAAATCGTCACCGGAGTCATCAGCATTGTTTCTTCCTTGTGGGGTTCCACCAACCTACGCAAATGTTACATCATTAACCTCCGAGAAAATGTCGACTTGCTGAAGGAAGCCATGAACGAATTGAAATCTATAAAGAATGATGTGAAGATAAAGGTCGATGAAGCCGAACAGCAGCTGCTCAAATGCAAGGACAATGTTCAATGGTGGCTACAAAAAGTTGAAGACACCGCAAGAGAAGTGAATGAGATGGAAGAAGCTTTTCTGCAAATGAGGAGTTTTGGGAGTTGCCGACCCAATTTCTGGTCGGGCTACAAGTTCGGCAAGAGAGTGGCGAAGAAGCTGGAAGATGTATCTGAGTTGAAGAGCAAAGGTGAGTCCTTCAGTGAGGTGGCATACAAGCCGCTTCCCAATGCCGTTGAAGCGATGCCTAGCACATCAGCTGTGGGCAGAGACTTGGTGTTGGAGAAGGTTCTAAACTGGATTGGCGAAGGGAAAGGGGGAGTTATTGGAATATATGGAATGGGGGGAGTGGGGAAAACAACACTCCTGAATGATATCAATAACCAATTCCTTAAAAGAAATGATGATTTCTATGTTGTGATTTGGGTGGTGGTGTCTAAAGAATTAAATGTGGGAAAGATTCAGATGGATATTGGCAAGCGATTGGGCTTGCCTTGGGCAGAGAATGAAAGCCACAGCAAGACACGGGCTCATGATGAGACACGGGCTCATGACATTCGCAAGGTCTTGAGCAGTAAGAAATTCATTCTATTGTTGGATGATGTTTGGGAATCATTCGATCTACAGAAGGTCGGAATTCCTCATCCAAGCAGCCAAAACATGAGCAAGGTCGTTTTCACTACACGATTTGAGGACGTCTGTGGCCACATGACTGCCGACAAGAAGATCAAAGTAGAATGCCTCCCAGAGAAAGAAGCAATGGATGTATTTCTACAGAATGTTGGTGAAGAGGCCATGAAATACCATCCAGAGATACCGATCCTTGCCAAGAGCGTTGCTAAAGAGTGCAAGGGTCTGCCCCTTGCGCTCATCACCATTGGGCGGGCCATGGCATGTAAGAAGACACCACAGGAATGGAAGCATGCAATATCAGTTCTTAGCGCGAGCAAGCCACCATCGGATATATCAGGTGTGAATGATAAAATGCTTTTGCGCTTGAAATTCAGTTATGATAATCTGGGTGGTGACACGATTAAATCGTGTTTCCTGTACTGCGCACTGTTTCCGGAGGACTACTCCATTGACAAAGAAGAACTTATAGATTACTGGATAGGCGAAGGATTCTTAGATGGGTGGGATGATGATCTTGATGAAGCCCATAACAAGGGACATGATATCATTGGAAGATTAAAGGCTGCATGCTTGTTGGAGAGTGGTTCTGATGAAAAAACACAGGTAAAGTTGCATGACGTGATTCGTGATATGGCATTATGGATTGCTTCAGAGTGCGGGAAGAAGAAGAATAGGTTTTTGGTGAGAGCTGGCGTGGGACTGACGCATGTACCAGAATTTGAAAGGTGGAAGGAGGCCGAGAGGATATCTCTAATGAATAATGAGATAAAAGAAGTAACAGGGACACCTCAATGCCCCAACCTCTTAACCTTGATGCTCCAATTGAATCGGTGTTTTACAAAGGTCCACACTGATTTTTTTCAGTTCATGCCTCTTCTTAGGGTCTTGGATCTGTCCCATAATTATTCTTTAAAGGAGCTTCCTGCAGCGATCGGTAACTTGGCAGAGCTACGGTATCTCAATCTGTGTCATTCATCGATAGTAGAGCTTCCTGCAGCGATCGGTAACTTGGCAGAGCTACGATATCTCAATCTATGTTGCACGGGGATTACATCATTGCCTGAAGAGATAGGAAATCTGGTGAAGCTGAAGCACTTGGACTTGGATATTACAGAGTATTTGCACACAATTCCTAAAGGGGTAATCTCCAGGCTTTCTGAGTTAAGAGTGCTAAAACTATTTGGAAGTTATTCAAAGTGGGAAGAAGGGAGTGAGGGATTAAATATGAGTGAGTTGGAAGGCTTGGAACGTTTAATCCATCTTGGAATCACCGTATCATCCATGCATGCTCTCGAAAGGTTGCTCTGCTCTAGCAAGCTAAGGAACGTGACTCGGAATCTACTTGTGGAGGATCTGACTACCTCCAACCAACTATCATCCCTTTTTACTGCAATGAAAAGTCTTCAACAGCTTAGTTTTGAGAACTGCAATGGGTTGGTGGAGGTGACAATTAGTGCGGATGCGAAGAAGGATGACGATTATCCTGTTTCGAGCCTAGAATGGCTCTGCCTTTGGGAACTCCCCCACTTAAATTGCATTCGGGTGGGCCGCGGATGCTTCAGAAACCTTCATAGCATATGGATTTGGTCGTGTGACAAGTTGAAGAAAATTTATGGATTACTACAACTTGAAAGTCTTGAAGAAATTATTATAGGTAGTTGCAATGAGCTGGAAGAAGTAATAGGTATGGACGTCATTCCTGATGATGAAGTTGGAGATACAGGGGTGATGCAACTAAAACGTATATCACTCTTTGACCTTTCAGAACTAACGAGCATCTGTAGCTTTGCACTGCATTTTCCTTCCTTGGAGGAAATCGAGGTCATTAATTGCCCAAAGTTGAAAAAGCCTCCTCTTTCTCTCCATAGCGCACACAATTCTCTAAGGAAGATACATGGTAAGAAAGAATGGTGGGATAATTTAGAGTGGGAAGAAGATGGCATCAAGTCCTATTTTCATCCTTTTTTCCATGAATCGAATTCTTGGTTGCCATCGTTATGGTAGAAATACTTTTTAATAGTTTCCCTAGTTATTTCTTAGGATTGTGAGATTAATTTCAGAAAGGAGTGAATTTTTGTTAGATCAAGTGTGCTATGTATTTTTATGAGTTTAATATGTAATATGTGTGCCATTGTACCACATGATATTAGATTAATTTCTTATGGCGGCGATTCTACGCATGAGGTGTATTATAACTCTTGAGCATTGTTTACGCCTCTTTACAAGTGGGCTAATTTCCATGCTACCACATATACCAGCGAAAAGAGCCCCTTTTTGTGTTGACCCAATGTAGTAAAGAACGAGCAACTGCGCATTTTATTCCAAGTATGCATTTACTTTGTGTCCCACTTGATGAGTGGATTGGCCTGATTCTTGTGTTAGGTATGGTGGGGCCAATTAGCTGGATAGGTTGGATGTCATACCCTCACAACATGAGGGCAACCATGCAGGACATTGGTGTCCAACTAGTTATGTTAGATCCACTTAATTAAAAATGCTTTATTTGTGAAATTGACGCAAGGAAAGATGTGATGAGGTCGATCACCATTTTTATCGATTAATAAACACCTTGAATTCACAAGGTACTTTTAAATTCACAAAAGAATTTTCTTGAATCCATGAGAGAAATAATATAAATATCAGAATTTTAATTAACAAATTCTTCCAAAATAAATAAATTTAGCGTGATTAAATAACCATAAACAAATTCTAAAACATAATTAAAAAAGTCGTAATCAAGTAGGGAAACAAATTCTGAAAATCATAGAAATTTTTGTCGTTCTCTGCAATTGACTCAAAGGTCGATCGGTTGAACGGGCTCAAAAACATCCAAAGACTAAAACTAATAATTCTATAAATTTTGAACTATCGAATTGATTGGTTGACCTGTTGAATAGGGCCTTCAACCTGTTAACCAGATCTGTTGATATGTCAAAACTAACAGAAATCAATCTGGAGTTTCTGGTGGAATTTTGACATGTCAACCCGATCAGTCAATTGGTCGAATTACACTGAATTTTGTCAAATTTTCTTTAGGCTTCTTTCAATCCATGTGTTTTAGGAACGTGCTTAATCCATATCGTACATCAAAAATAAAATGTGCTAAAAAAACAGCGGATTCATGCATATACAGAAAGGAAAGATTAATAAGATGCAGCAAGAGGAGTCGTAGAGCAATTGTGCAAGTGGAGTTATTTGATACTCTAGCAGAGTATTACCCTTGATATGCATGCATCTATAACATGTACAGAACATATATAAGCTTTGATCAGCCCATATGTCGTGTGCACTAAAACTTATGCCACATATGTGCCAGCATGGCACGATAGATCCAAGATCCAACCCATCCATAAGAAGGGCACTGCTATATTGATCCCTAGACCAAGAGTTAGGTTTTTTTTTATTTTGTTAACACATGCACCCTACGCACACCCCCACACGCCCAAGTGGAATTTCACCACCTATGGGTTTTGAACCCAAGACCTCGTGTTGAAACTCCTTAGAGTCTACCACTTTGGGCAAGGACTGGAACCGAGTTAGGTTGTCCCACTGGTCAGGTGGTCCACAGTTTTTAAGACAAACCTGCACCTTTGGAAAAATTGGCTGAAGCTTTCTAACCTATCGACAGTTTTCAAATATTGGACCCACATGCTTTGACCAACCTGAGGGATGGATTAGTTCCATGTGTGCATTTTATGGATAGACTCAATACGAATCAGCTGGACTGAGTCACTGACCCCGTCATACAGCTCTTGTTTTCAAACTAAAGACATGGAAAAAATAAAATAAAATAAAATAAAAAATCAAAGAGCCAATCTCATCTCTCAAGGCTTGTTATATTTTATTTTGGATATTTTTATCAATTTAACTTTATTCAAAAATATTTAAATGCATTAAATATTATAAATTTAATTGTAAAAAAATTAATAATAATAAGAAATAAAATCGAGTCAGGCAACTACAGACTCATCCAGTCTTCCAGTTGGCCCAACCTGACTAGAAATTGAGTATAGGTAGAGTTTTCAAGTTTTTGAACTACAGTCAGCCCCTACTCAACTTAGGGCTGAATGAGTCACCGAATCTTTTAACTGGGTTAGTGGGCTCCAGGTTTGGCCCATCGGGTTTCAGAGCTAGGGTTTTTAGTAGAGGTAGGTGGGCCAGGTATGGGCCTGATTTTGAAGCAAATTGGTAAGAGATCCTGTCTATTGAAGCCATGCCGGAGCAGGACGTCCCTAAATTCAAAGGCCCAGTTAAGTGATGGGTTGGGCCTACCCATAATACTTAGGTCCAATTATTAATCAGGTAGGGTCACGACTGATCATGATGCATCCGTCTTAGAAAGAAGGAATAGTAGGTCTTGCTCATCAACATCTTTCGAATATGATTTATTCTACACAAGATTCTTTACATCTGAGTATCATGTTTTGATTATCCAAACCATTCCTTTAGTGGGTTGTGGCACGGATGGAGAAAGTTCCTACAGAATAGATGATTAAGAGAAAGAAATATATATAGAAAGGCCCACATCAATGGAAGAATGTCCAATGCTGAAGTTTTAGGATCTTCCATTATGGGATATCTAGGGTACCCTCATTTGAAATGGACCTAATGCAGAGCAGCAGCAGCTGCTGCATTAAATGGGAGGCTAACTACTGTTATTTTAATGCACAAAAATTATTAACCATAAATAAATATGTATAAATATTAACAGAGATCAATGACAGATTATGAGATCAGAAATACACAGAATATATTAGAAGTAAAGCTCCTATATCAAAGAACAAATGAAATGATAAGAAGATAGTGTCAACAAACTCAGTAGAAGCATGGATCTATATCGCTTTACTGAAAATTATTCGCATATCCATTTGATGACATAGATGACCGATTCGGATCTCTTGCAAAAAAAATAAAAATAATAATTAAAAAAAACTTTGGGATACAACTACCAATCGACTGGGAATGGCCGACTCAAACACCAAGTGATTAGGGGTACACACGGTTCGGTTCAGTCCGGTTCTAAGGTGAAACCAAAACCAAACCGTTCCTTACGGTTCCACGATTTTTGGAACAGGACCGTTAGCACCTTAGAACCGAACCGGAACCAGATCATGAAAACCGATTTGGTTTCGGATCAATTCCACGGTTCTGGGCTTTTTATAATCCGACCCAATTACATGTTCTATTTTATAATTTAGTCCATGTTCATTCATGTTGTGATCCACTTGATGAATGATTTAGATATTCTATATTGTGTGAAAAAATACATTTATGAAAACAAGCAAAGGGTGCATTGTAAATCATAAATCATGAGTCAAATATACAACTAAAATATATTGTAACCTCATGGTTCCAGGTTCAGTTCCAAGTTCGGTTCCATAGATCAAATCCACAATTCGGATTCATGGTTCGGATCATGATTCGGTTCAAATCTACATACCCCCAAATTGGAACCAAACTTAATTAAACGGTTCTTTAATTTTTGGAATCGGAACCGGTGCACTCTAGAACCGAACCAAACCGGATTATTTGGTCGGTTCTGGTCCGATTCCACGGTTCTACCAGTTCGATGTGTACCCCTACAAGTGATTGATGCTCATCATACATTCACTTTTTTTATAAAAAGGAAAAACATTGGAGAATTTTTAAAGAAAAAAAGAGAAAGACCTCTTTTGGAAAAGATATTGGAGCGGCTAATGGTCTACTAAGTTTTTTTCTCAAAAATACTATATATAATAATCATATGTATTATGTAGCGGACACCTAACGCTAAGGTGTCAGCCAACGTAAACATTAGTTTTACAAACTGTTACAAAATTGTTACAAAAAAAGTCACATACTATGGCAATAGAATCGATGGAAAAAATAAAAAAAGAATAAAAAAAACAGCAGCAAAGAAACGCATGTATGATTCATGGCATAGCATTCTTAAGAGCTAAACATATATTTATCATATGCTTCCGTACACAAAGGAGAAATAGTTTTCTTATATCGCCAATGTGCGACTACTACCAGCAAAAAGCAAAGAAAGTTCAGATTACTTTTTGCTCAAACTTTGTCTCTTTTATTTTAAATAAATAAATCATACCATTAAACCGACACCAACTGCTCTCTCTCTCTCTCTCTCTCTCTCTCTCTCTCTCTCTCTCTCATGGCTCTCTCTTCTATTTCCCCATCTCTATAAATTTAGTTTATATGGAAGAGGAAGTCATTAGTACATTTTTCTATTCTTTTGTGAGATATATTGATCATTGACGTGAGTCTTGTATCAGGGTGAATAAATCCTAAGTCATATTTAAAATTTAGATTTTTACTCCTAACAATACAAAACTTGTTAATGGCCTTGCAAGGATACATCATATCAACGAAGCCCATGACCAGTTGCCAAGTTAAGGCTAGTGGAAGTTGTAATGCGCATGAAACCTGTTTTCCCATTTGCCTTGGATATTGGCTGTCAATGAGAATGTCCTTTACTTCGTCCTACTTCAAAAGATGGTGAGGCAGCTTGAAATCGAAATGTCTCATTCCGGCGAACTAGGCTAAGATGGGTGGGCCTCCCATCACCAACATGTGCGGCTGATGAGACTACCGATGAAAAACGTCAACGTGGATTGGCCAAAAAATAAACTCACGATGACTGAACTATCTGAACCGTTTAATCAAAGATCTTCGCATGTAGAACATGAACCACTGGTCATTTTGTTTCTGATCACCATCTCAAAATTGTGCTATTTCACACTATAGTCAACGACTCCTACAACACCGTGCAAGGTGTTGATTTATGTGGGCCAACATTAAAAATGCATTTTTCTAGTACTTGGGGAAGATAACTTATACAATATTGGAATGGGATTATTTTGGCAATGCCAAGAAATGATAATTCATATCAATGGATTTCATTTTCACGCCAGTCCTAGTGAGTTTAGGGATGCGACTGGTGCAGGAACTAACTGCTCCAAGCCTGTCCGTGGGATCCCGTTTGAATTGCCACTTCCACTATCGAGAACGTTGTAGCCACATTCGTCTAGACTCTAGGAGTCCTACATAGTCCAACATCTGGATTGTTGATGGGCCAGGACAGGCCCAACCCATCATAGGCTGGGATTGGGCTGGAGTATCAGGCCTGCGGGCCAAGCTCAAGCTTAAAATTTAGGCTTTTTTTATCCCCTAATGTTAGCCTGTTAGTACACCCACTGTCAGATCACACTTCACGTTAGCCACCCCCCGCTAGGGAATCGATGCCAAGACCTCGGTGTTGAAACGAGGTATCTTTCACTCAGCTTAAAATTTAGGCTTGTTTCTGAATGGGTTTGGTTTTGGACCATCTACAACAGCCCTCAGCCAGGCCTTACATATAACATATAGAAATCATCATTTATTCTTCATGTTACTGCTCCCACTCGCTGAAGTAGTGTGGGTCACGGACAATTTCATGGCCCAAGATGGAATAGAGAAAGCCCGATTAGAGGCAGAAGTGATCCGGACCATCATAAGCCCATGTTGAATTTGCGAGATTCCATCAAATCGACGGTTGAAAATCCATTTTATTTCCATTTTTACTATTTATAATAAGTTTTAATTAGATCATAACTTTTGATTCATTGAGTTTTAGAAGTCGTGCCCAACATGAAAAGGGTTTAGAAAAATTAGGGGAATAATGTGGTCAGGCCAAATTGGACACTTACTATTTTTGGCTGAAAACCATGAAGTCTAATGGAAATTATGATAGTCTATAAATAGTAAGTTTAATATTTATGTTAAGTCACAATTTTAAAGAGTTTAAGTTATGGTTTGATTCTGAAACTTCTTCCAAGGGTTGATATCAATATTTAAGGGAGCGTGGACTCATTTTTATTATCAATCAATTTATTTTCGATTTTATTAGATTTTATTTCTATTTTCTATCTCTCCTCGTGCATAGACGTGTGAGAGTTGTGTTCATGTCATGGTGACGTAGGGCTGGGCAAGCTCTGTTGAACCCTAGCTTGCATTGTTCAAGATACACTTGAGCCTGCGATAGACCACAATAGTCCAGCCAAGTCCAGCCCAAAATGAAATGATTATCCTGGGCCTGAGCCTGAGGGTTGATCAGGTTGGAGCCTATCCTGGTCCAGGCTCTTGACGAGCCAAAATGATCCAGCTAATCCACATCTGAAATGTTCATACTACATCTCTACCTGAGGGTTAGGCATAAGACAAGCCAAAACCCACTACACCAAAATCGTCATTCAGGAACGGTTCTAAACCGCTCCTAAATGATTCAGGAACGGTTCAATACCGTTCTTAAAAGAGGTGTCGCAGAAAATCAGGAACGGTTCAAAACCGTTTTGCACGCTTTAAGGAACGGTTTTAAACCGTTACGGTGCCAACGGTCATATTTTGGAAGCAAAATTTAAGATACGGTTCAATGCTTGCTAATGTTGCCAATGGTCAGATTTTAGGATGGAATTTTAAAAACAATTTTAAACCACCAAAAGGATCCTTACTCTTGCTCCCACTTCGGCTTGCCCGTTCCCATTGTTCATTCGTTGAGGCCTACCTGAGTCTTGATCATTATAGTTTTTGGATTCTACGGTGAACATGAGGCAACTGACCTGATGAAAGGCCAGGGCAATGTTCAGGAGGTTTTACAACTCCAGTGGGCCCCACTGAAAATAAGGGCGGGCGTCCACTCCCACATTATTCCTTTGCTGTGGTCCACCGAAATTTTGGATCAGCGTGATATTAGGGCCTGGGGTTGTCTGAGATGACACATCGATGAACGAGATGGATGTCATCAAAACATCACGGTGGGGTCCAGATGAGTTGGACTGGCAGTATGACACATTGGCATAAGTGTGTGTGAGATCCGGGCCACTCATCGATGGGTCCCCAATATAAACATACGTATATATGAGAAAAAAATTGTACCACTAGAACAATATGCCCGATGGTCCATATCCAAGGCACACGTGTGATCCACTTGAGTAGCTCATCGCATGAGTGGCCCACATCATGCGCATGTCGGTTCTATTCGCAGAAGGCGAAGAATCCCGTCCATCTCACACGTGTGGGCCCCGCTTGTCACTCCTCACCGTTGATAGGTCATAGAGATGCGATCGGCGGTGCACCGTTGTTCAAATGACAGTGGACTTCATGGAGAAGAAACCGAGACCGTACCATGGATATGTGATTCCTCCAACTCCAAGTAGTCCACTACCAAAATCTTTCTTCGACGCCGTGACATCCAGCCGTCCATCCGCGTGCCCCAAGGTGAATCACCCCGGGGTAGTTCTCTTTTCGGCCATGCGTGCATGTACGGGAATAGAGGACTCGTTGAAAAATGGATTACCAAAGGGTCCACGTTCAACTTACATGAGGGGCCCCTCTAGTGATCACACCAACCCGAGTTTTGGCCTCGTGCACATTAAGGTGCTTGTCGGCTTCTACCGATGAACGACTTGGATTCAAAATACGTGTGCCATCTTGGCGTGTGTGGAGGGCACTTTCAGATAAACGTAAACAAAGTTACAAACAGGGTGTTGAACCACATTTATGGCAAGCGCAAGCCACTTGCGTAGGAAATCAGTACTACAAAAAAGTATGGGACCTACCTTTTTCATGGTACTACTGTCCTACACAAGTGTCATGGGGGAATGATCATAAGTTACCACAAATTGTGGTACCTGTAAGATGAAAGTAGAGGGAAAAGAAATTTTAGGTCGTCCAACACTCTAAATCTTCTCTCAAATAAAATTACAGTACACTATATTTTAGTAGGGTCATGAGATACAGGATTAGAGGCAATGGGGAATGGATCTTGAAAGCATGGAGCCAAAACAAAAGCTCAGAACATCATAAAGCAGCAGGCCAGGTTCTGAACCAATAGCTACGGTTGAAGGAGCTTGAATGCTTGCATTTTCAGCAGGTAATGGTGTGATCAAGGCCAGCCTGGCATTCCTCTCCAATTACTGGATGTATTGGTGGATGTAACTGTTGAAGGAAACTAAATGTGTCAAAAGCACATATGGACATATATCTAACTATAGGAAATTGGATTTGTGTGCTTTACCTATAAAGGTCGCTTTCTCTCGATAACTCTGGGCTCTTCAACTCGTGCAAATTGCTTAAATCCATCCATAAGTTCCCATAGCCTAGGTTGTGCCGGTAATACATGTCGTCCAAGCTTAGAGACACAGCCTCCTCCCAATGGATCCGTATTGGTGGGCTCCCATGGTTGCACCACCCAGGAAATCTTCAAGCTTGTGAGAGCCCAACAACATCAGCTCATGCTTTCTTCTATTTCATTCATGGAAATCCGTAAGTCATCTGAGAAATTGAAGACAAGTTTGCATTAAGGACACTCATTAGGTTTCTTATATCTACAGACAATACAAAAAAAAAAAATAAATGTGGAAGCCCTAAGCTACCTTGACCAAATACATTTTCCCATCCACCTCCAAATTGGAAGTCTCATCGTCAAGTACGTGATCGACCATAAGGAGCACTGCATCAAGTTTCTGCAACATGGTTTACTCCATATCAAGGTTTTTTGCCAACTTACCCAAGGCATCCAAGCACCCAAATTCAAATAATAAACAAGAGCTCAAGACAGTAGAAGAACTTAAGAAATCATTCAAAATTTGATGCCTTAGAACTTGTTGCTTAACCTTACGTCTCATGCCGTTACCAATGAGTTCCCCATGCCGTCATTGTTTAAGTGTGGAGTTCGTAGATAAAGAAGGCAAAGGGGTGGGGGAAATTTACCGGGCCATGTAGCTCGTAAACCTTTCATGTCCAAGATCTCGCATAATAGTAATCCTCAACGATCTCGCTTTTAGCGACCTTTGTAAACAATAGTCCCGCCAAACCACCACAAACCTTAGTTGTCTTATCAAGCTGTAGTGTTTCTAGATTGTGCCGGATAACTCGAGAATACCGCTTATCAAAAGCATGAAGAAAGGATTAAAAGGACACACCTTGAAGAGAGAGAACATATATAGAATTCCTTCACTCCACCATGCTACAGGTTCAATGTAGCTCGAATAGCCACCATCGAAACCCTTCTCAATATGTACATCTCTAAATACAGTATGTCTAGTGTGAAGATATTGCATATAATAAACTATGCAAGCTATTTCATAGTTCACAACTCCAGTTGAAGCCTTGAAAAAAAAAAAAAAAAAGTTGAAGAAGGTACAAGGATAATGGAGATCAATCACACCTGTTGTTCAAATCAGAACTTGACCTTGGACTTGGAGTAAGGAACACTTGTTCGATGACAGTTCTGTTTGAAGAGCGTAGACTTGCCCAAGCTCAGTATTATCGGTTGGGACAGAGCGCCATCCAAGAACAACATGCCCCGGAGACTCGCAAACCTACGAATAGAATCAAGAACATTAGTAGAACATTTCTTTAAAAGCACCAATCATGAGTAGGTGAATCCAACCAAAAAAATGCAAGTCATGCAGAAAAAAGATGAAACTGCATATAAGATTTGGTGTAAATCAAAGCATTACAATTGTCAATTAGTCATTCAACAAAATTGACTAGAATCAACATTCCTTTGTTCTTTGGTAACTGATTTACAGTGTAAAAACCCAGGTTAAACTACTCTCGTACTTTAAATAATAAATGTTGCAAATAATCTGTTACATTCAACAAAGCTCAAAAGAAACAATCACTAGTAGCAGAATACACATGATCATCAATAGCACAACTATTGAAGAAATTCAAAGAATTTTTAAATTTTAATGGACAATATTAAATTTTGCATCATTCACTGACCTTGTAACACCTCTATACTGTGATGTTCTCTGCCCAAATGCATCAATGGATTTCCTATGAATTGGCTGCTTCTGGCCCACCTTCCCACCCCTCTTCTTTGTGTCCATGGCTACAAAATCAGCCCCACCATGGGAAGATTCTCCTGCACCTGTTAGGAGAGAGTTGATGTCCTGCAAGCCAACAATCAGTATCACTTGCTAAGCTTTTGAATATTCATTTCTAATTGATGGATATTCAATAGAAATATTGCTACAGACCAAAGAGAATTGAATGCATAATAAATTGACATTTCATCGGTGCCAATTGCAACAAACCTCAAAGATTGGTTCCACTTTGCCATGAAAAACTTTACTAGAATGACCACGCCCAGAACGTGGATTTAGTATCACGAGAATTTTCGGTGGACTTTTACATTTGATATGCTGTTCGGGCAGAAAATCACTTGCTATATCAGAACCCTGCTTCTTGGAAGACACCAATGGATGAGGTAAACATTTCACGAAGCACTGCTTATCTCGCAAAGCCACTAACCCATTGAAGGGTTTCTGCTGAATTAGAAGCCAAGAAGCGGAAGTCCTTTCGACTCCTCTGAGGCTTCAAAAAACAAGATAGGCCACATGATCTCTTTCTTATTGGGTATGCATGCACAGTAAAGTGTCTGAGACCAAGCAGTATAAGACACCTGCCAAAGTCATAGCACCAAATATTTAAGTGTTGTGAATTTGATGAGGAAACAAGAAGAACATAAACTTAGCAGTTCAACTGCAAAGAACTTACAGAAATCACATCCTTGAGACACAGCAAATGAGATCCCCAAATGAATGCCTTGCTTGTGAGTTTTGCAACAATCCCATCCTGGTTTTTAGTTTTTGCTACATTCTCCACATCAGTACTTGAACTGGGGGTTCTCTTGTCCAGAATCAGCCTCCCAGAAAGAATTTCATATCCCAATAAGTCAAACTGCTCATCTCCAATGTCAATCCTATGCTCGTGGGCCTTAACTTTCACGGGGTCTTCACTGGCAACATTGGCTTCATTTTGCCTTGAACATTTTACCTTGCCACGTTTTTTTGGAAATACAACTGGAGAAGAATGCTTGCCCAGTTGCTATCTGAGAACACCCAGTGCTCAAGCGACGAAGACGGTGTTACGGTGCAAGACTTTCAAACCGGATAAAAACTCGAAACCATCATGTCGCTTGCACCCATCAAACTCAGAAACCAGAATCCAAGCATGCCACATCATTGCAGGCCCAAACTGGAAGAAGTGAAGAGGAGTAAGGTCACCTAAAAGTATTAGTGAAGCAAATATCACCAATGCTAACCGCAAGGGAACTCCTACAGATCGGACAATAAATTGAAGCCTTTGAAATATCCTCTGAAAGCTCCAAGGTGGCTAGACGATTGCATGGCATTTCTCAATCCGTCAAAAGACAACCCCAACCTAGTAGGTTTACCCTGAGAAACAAAAAAACAGGAATAATTAGTAAAAATGTTGCATTTTTAATGGCCAAGTAGACCTTTAAGTGCTATGTGTAGATCTACTATTACATCCCTAAAGGATGACAATGACAAGAATTGCTACAATGTCAAATTCATAGGAAAGAAATGCGGAAGGTTGTGGCATTTCACAGTTGATTCTCACCACAATACAAATTCAATGCGAGAGAAACGAAGGAACAGGAATAATTAGCGAGAAATGGTGCATTTTAACCACCAATTAGGTCTGACCTATGGAATGATGCCCAGGAATCATGTGCCAATTAGGTTGTACTTGGAGATAACGTGGCTCGGTGACAATATGGAAGATGTGCCACCACCCGAAAAGCTCGTCTTACTTGAGGGTATCGAGATAACCTATACCCCGCAATCAACTAAAATGGACGCTTCAGCTAAATGAAGTAAAGAAATTGACATCACAGCTATAGATCATCGACAGTGTGGCTCAAGAAAAAAAAAGACAAATTAAGAAAATATAACAATTCTCAATCAACTAAATCTAAGAGATTTTCGGTGCATTGCATCAGTTCCTCGATATTGCAAGCCAACAAATCACCTACAACCAGTTGTATGGGAGGCAGACACTTTCCTCGTGTCAAACCCACCCGACAAATCAAGCAAACTCCATTTGACAAGACCAACAAAGCATTCAACACAATAGACATTCATATCAATGCAAATATAGTAATGTCGCACCGTCATTGATTTCGACTACTGCTATTTCAATTCAAGTTGCTTAATTCTCAACGTGTTGACTTAAAAACACCCCTCAAAAGGTAATGAATTGCTTGGTTATCAAGATTATTATTATTTAAATCCTTACAAAAAAAGAAAAGAAAAAAAGAATCTCTTTAACATATAGCTATCATTAATTAAAACTAAGAGTATCACACTTCAATGGATGCAGAGAGAGGAAGGAATAAAAAAATTAGAGAAAGCATACAGAGTTTAGGAGGGAAAGAGATTACATGCACCTCCAAGTTAGCTAATGTGCATGCCAGCATATGCCAACACTGGCAAATAGGTGCAATATCCAATAACCAAGCCATCCATAAGAAGGGTGCCACTATGTAGATTCCCTATAGGAAGAATCAGGTTGGTTCATCAAGTGGGCCACAATTAACATAAAAGTTTCCTCCAATGAATTAGGTAACCATGAACCAACCTGTTAGCTGACTACCCTGGCACAACTGATTCAATAGGTATTAATTCTAACACTTTATTCAGATGAATAGCCGACTAAAAGAGACAAGCAAGGAAGAAAGAGTAGTTAACCTTGGTGATCTTAAAAATGGATTGGAGTCTCCAACAGATCCTTTGAAATGAACTTCATGTGTGGCTAAAGCCAACATTATCAGTTCAAGAATGCTTGAAATTGATCTTAAACCAAACTTATCTCAAATAAGTTATCTACTGTTGTAAGTAGAAAAGTTAACTTATTTGGTGGTATCCAAACGGGCCCTCAATGTCGCCACCAACATCTGAGTTGGGTACTCCAGTTTCACTGAATGATCCAATTATTATACAGATTTGCGGCTCATTGGAGCTGTCCAACATGTACAGTTTTAAGGCAAATCTTGTTGTCCCAAATGGATAGATTTGGGGCAGATTTAAAGTGGAATTTTAAACATCTCTTTTGAATCGCATGTTATGGTTCACTACCCAACGCCATACATGTACAACCAAGGGCAATACCGACCCATAAAGAATAAAGAGACCCTTTTCTAATAGTAGGGAATCAAATAAACTAAAACACACCAGTAATTTCTCCTGGTCGTAGGCCGGTCGCAAGTAGTGGGAAACTCACACCCTTTCCTGATTCAGGCATTGCTTGACCTGAGAATTTCAGCAAAGAGTAAAAAGTGTTTGTCAATCGAGTTTAAATGAAAGGGACTGGTACTACATTTAAGATACAGGATTCTACATACCAAGGATTTAACAAAGATCTCTGAATTTGACATTTAACTCTTGCAGACCTGAAAAGGATAGGATTAAAAGCAATCCTGAACAATTCAATGGCACAAAATTTAGAAATCAAAACCCAGCAAGCAATCTGATGTTTCAGGCCAAACGATCAATAGATAAACAACATGATATTGAACTCTTGAATTGACAAACCTGACAGCATATAATCATTCATGATATTGAACTCTGATGCAAGAAGCAAATCTCTCCTATACAGATACCTGAAAATAGACGACAACAATACAGTGTTAGCCAAACTGGTAGAGTCTACTTTCAGTAAAGTGTTTTATCTGTGATATAATTCCTTACATTGCAAGTGATGATCAAGCCATCAACACATTTGTCACACGCACTGCATTACATCTATCATGTCTAGTCTATAGAAACAACTAATCAAGTAAGCTATACAATCAAAACATATATACAGTCCAAAAAGGTTAAGTGTCCAAAAAAGTATTAGACTATTGTCGCTAATCGGTGAACTCAGTAAAGCAATGATGCCATGCAACAAATGAGCCAATTCCAACTTCGCCTAAAGTCGAATGATATCCGTCTGGCTCGGGCAATTCGACGTCTCCTTTGATAATGATATCAATGGCAACCTTGTAAAGATCTTCTTGAAGAGGCTTGCCATGAATCATTTGGGGCCCATCTGCCAAAATAACTCGCCCTTGAGCAACGAGCTCTTTACGCCAAGAGTACAACTTGCATGGCCGCATTCTCTCCACATATTGATGATTCCCAACTGAGGGTCCACCAGTCGATTGTCGATTCTCCGGTTGAACTGAATCCATGTGTTGCTGCTGTGATAAATTTCCACACCATGTGTTATGTACGATAATTGAAGAAAAATTATTACTATTTAAATTTTAAAAAGAAGGATTTCAATGAAAATTGACCTGCATCATCTCTTTGATACCCCTAATTTGGTCCGTAAGAAAATCTATTTTAGAAGATAGCTCTTGAATTTTGAACGATTGCTCTTGAATTGTGGACGATTGCTCTTCTACTTTTCCTTTATATGAAGAGATTTTTTCAAGAGTTGCAGCAGACTTCGATTTGTGATTGGGAAACGGTGGTCCCAACACCTCGAACACGACCCCTTGTATCAGGACCAAACACTTGAGTCAATGGAACGTTGAGGATGTCCTGGGAATTACTTCCTTCGCTAGCAAGTAACTCTTTGACTTTTTCCTGCAATATTATACAATTACATAAGTAATATATTGACAGTAAATTTAAATTCTATAAACTTAAGTTTAAGACAACGAGATTGCCACATGTGAAGCCGCATTACTATGAATAGAACCATCCTTTCTTGTATGGGTTTTAATCCATACTTCAGTCCTACTAATCAGGGTGTCTCCATCTTTCTTTTGGCGTTGCTATATTTGGATGAATTTCACATTGTTAGTTATTAAGAATACAAAGCAACTAAAAAATTTAAGTTACATATAACTATCAATACTTACCATTTCTTCCTCGATTCTCGCGTGGCATGCCTACCACTCGTATGGTAAATTTTTAAAATTTTCCTATTCTCGGCATTTTTTTCCTTTGTTCTACAATTAAGGATCCGAATTATGTTCAATAAACATTTCCCAATCTTCAGGCCTAACTCTTGGTGGACGGTTGTTTAATTTGGAATCAAGATTTGAATGAGGATCGAGGTACTTCATCCTCAATTTACACTTGTACTTCCTGAACATATCGGACATGCTTTTAAAACATTTCTCCTTATAAGACTGAGGAACAACAAACTCGTCCTACAAGAAAATTTGAGATTGAATTTAGTTGAAGCAAAAAAAGAATAATGATTAATTTATATCATAAGAAATTTTGTTGTATCTTACCTGTAAGAGCTTCCAGAGTTCTTCTTTCTTACTCATTGGCATTGCACGCCAATCCTTGATGGCAATAGATACATGGGTGCGAACCAACTCTCCACTTCTTGTAGTCAACCTATGCGAGTGTTCGCCCACGGGTAGTCCAAATGCATTTAAGCTGATTACAGGCTTATTTTTTGACGACGGTGAAGTTCCTAACACATACAAAACTTATGTTGTATCAAAATATATTATTTAAAACAATGTATTAAATAATAAGGTAATGAAGGAAATGTATTTACCGCATTTTTTGATGCCTGTGCTTGTGAAGTTGACATATTCTCTCAACTATTGACATGTCTCACTCACCTATAGACATAAATTTATATAAGAAGAAATCATCATACAAATAGATATTCATTTATCAAGATTTTTTTTACATCAGATAAAAATGTCAAATGAATCAACACAAAGTATGATAACAAAAAAATTACCTATAACTCATAGCCGATTTCCTTTATAATATTTTCTAAATTTGTATTCTCGCTTTAAGAGGAAAACAGAGTCGGATCTTCAAGTGTGTCCACGTCTTTCGTCAATCTTTTGGTGACATTAAAACAACATACCATCCAGGCCTTGTTTGATCCTTGGAGTAGAATACTTGACTTGCTTGGGATGCAAGTATGAATGGTTCATCTCCTTCTTTCTCATGTCCTTTCAATTTCTCCATATTTACTATTACCAAATTTGACTCGGGATCAACAATACATCCATTGGTCTTGTCTTCCACTCTGACCCAATCACAATAAAATACCGTTTGACGAAAGACAGTGTAATCTAACTCGATTATCTGTTTTACTACTCCATAATAGGTAGCCTCATCTTCCTTGTAATTCTTATCTTTAGCACTTGCCCTGTATTTAGTGATGACTTTCATAGACACCCCACTATTTTGTGTTGACTTGGTAGTCTCGTATTCACTTGGAGAGAATACAAAACCGTTCACGCGATACTTGTTATAGCATTTTGCCTTAAACGTAGGGCCATCTATTAATCGTTTCAATGTCAACTCGCCCTCAACAAACTCCAACTGCAAAGAAGAAAAAAGTAATAACTATATATGAACAAATATATCAATTAAATGAATAATTAGAAAAATACCTCCTTTCGTAACCAATTGATGAAATCATGTTCATTGTTCTTCGACACACTGCCCTTTCTTCTTTGCCCCTTTGATGTGGTCGGTCCTAAATATATTTCGTACTTCCTATATGAAATATATGTAAGTATTTATCCAATTACTACAAGTGATTTGATATTTTAAAAAATTTATCTACTTACCTTTTCCATTCATAAATTCCATCGTAGCAGTGTAGAACCCATCTCGTGTACTTGTTGATGTTGTATGTTAGTTAAGTATATATTCTTGCCATTATCCAAAGGCTCTTCATCGCACACCCTATCCTCGTCCGGAACCTTTGACGGTATGCTTGTGACTTCCTCTCTCACCGTTTGGCATGTACTCCATACAATATAAAATAGATTCTTCTACAATATAACGCTCAGTAATACACCCTTTCGTGATGTGTCTTTGTATTCTTTTTACGTATCCTTTATAAATCTTCATTAACCTAATGGAGGCATCCAGTTAATAATATATTATCAATATATGACGACGATGAAGTCTAAATGAATCACATCAAGGTTAGATATTTACCGTTCAAAAGGATACATCCATCGAAATCTAACTGAACCTCAAGCCAATGCTTCGTCAGCTAGATGTACTATAAGGTGAATGCTAATAACAAAGAATGAAGGAGGAAAAAACTTATCTAAAACACACATTGCCACAACAACATGTTGTTTGACGGCAATGATGTTATCTGCGCTAATTGTCTTCGAGCACAGGACATTAAAGGAGTAACAGACGTGTTGAATAGCAGTTCGCAACGTCTTATGCTCTGAGAAAGCATGTTGTAGCAACACAGGTAGTAACTGACACATAATGACATGATAATCATGCGACTTTAGTCCCTTTATCTCGAGAGTTTGCAAGTTCACAAGATGTTTAAATCTGGAACTATACCCTGTAGGAACCTTCAAGTCATGCAATGTTTGACAGAACAATTCTTTCTCCTTGCGACTTAAAGTAAATGGTGCCTTTGGTTTAATAGTTTTGCCATCCGCTTCTTTAAGCCATAAGTCTTTCATTATGTTCATTTTTTTCAAATCTTCGCGTGCACTTATATCATCCTTAGTTTTATCTTTGACTTCTAGAATCGTCGACAGAAGATGATCACCAACATTCTTTATAACATGCATTACATCCAAGTTATGTCGAACTGGTAACTCCTGAAAAAACACAATTATGATGGAATGTGAAGTTTTTATTCACTGACATACATGCAAATGAAAGTAACAAGTTAAGGAAATCACCTTCCAATATGGCAAGTCGAATAAGATCAATCTTTTGTACCAAGCAGTTATATTCCCACTCGAATCATCACCGTAACTTTTTCGTTTCTTCCCCTTCGATTTACCGATATCCATCTGAATACCGATTACCTTCGCTTCAACCTCTGAACCACTTAATCGATGAGAAGGTCTTCCTTCTTCTATTTTATTATTGAATGCCGCTATTTGGGTCCTAAAAACATGATTAATAGGAAGAAATCTTCGATGGCCCTGATAGGAGTACTTCTTGCCACTCTTAAGTCGTTCGGACGTTCCCTCAGGACAAACAGGGCAAGCATATTGTGCATGTGTAACACATCCTGATAAACTCCCATATGCAGGAAAATCATGAATTCTCCACATTAAAATGGCTTTCAAATTAAAAATTGTCTTTGAATGAGAATCATATATTGACACTCCATTAAGCCACAAATTCTTCAACTTGTCAATCAACGGTTGTAGGTAGACATCAATGTCCTTACTTGGTCCTTTTGAACCTGGTATCAATACAGTTAACATTGAAAATTCTCTTTTCATACACATCGAAGGGGGTAGATTATATGGCACTATAATGACAGGCCAACAACTGTAGACACTACTAAGATGTCCAAATGGGTTAAATCCATCAGTTGCAAGCCCTAAACGCACATTACGGAATTCTTCAGCAAAACTTGGCCACTTGTTATTTATTACTATCCAACTTGATGAATCAGATGGATGCCGCATAACACCACTATATTCTTTCGGTTGACAATGCCAAGTCATTTGCTCCGCTATCCATGGCACACTAGAAATAAAGTTTAAAAAAAAAAAAGATTACTTATTAATTTTTTTAACAAAAGGTATATAGGATAATATTAAAATTATATTTGACATTGAATGCACACCAGATAGCCTCTGTAGCCTTGGTGTCGAGGAAAATATCTCAAAACCTTCGATGGAACTCTAACGCCTTTTTCTTTGCCAAGTAATCTGACCTCCATCTCAAGTATGACATGTTGGACAATTTTGTCTATCTTTATACTCTTTCCAATAAATAATACAATCATTGGGACATGCATGTATAGTCTCATAAGTCATTCCCAATGTGTTGATCATCTTTTTCGCTTGATATGTGCTCACTGGCAACGTGTTTTCTACTGGTAACAACTTCTTAACCAATTAAAGAAGATCATTAAAGCTGTTATCTGACCAACCATTACGTGCCTTTAAACTATACAACTCAACAGTAACCGATAATTTTGTGAGTTCTCTAAGGCAAGAAGGGTACAAAGATTGTCTTGCATCATCAAATAAAGCCTTATATCTTTCTGCATCAAGGTCTTCATGACAATTTTCATTTCTTCTAAGATCATCCATAAGAGTATCAGCATGTTCTCCAATATTTGTAAATGCATCATTAACAAGTTCCTCCATTCTAGGATACTCATCATCGGATTGATCATCAAACGTCGATGATGATGGTTTCTCGTTACTTTTCGCAAGACTTTCACCGTGAAAAATCCAATGTGTGTATGACTTATCAATACCGTTAATGAGCAAATGCTCATGAATCTCTCCAAGAGTGAACATCCCACTCCCATTTCTACATTTCACACACGGACACGAATAATGATCAAATCCACCACCGTTGTTCTTTGTAAACTCAATAAAATGCACAAGTCCATCCAAATATTCTCGAACTTAACCTATGTTTGTCCATCCATGCTTTGTTACTTAATGACGACATTCTGCAACATATGATAACAAACTAAAATAAAAATGAAGTGACAAAATATAAATTAAGCATTCCAAATTCAATATCAAATCCATTAAGTGCCTTCATTGGTATAAGCATAAAATCTAGCAAAGTAAAATAAAAAACCTTGCATCTCTCTTTTAGACTCAACGGGCAGATTTGGTAGTTCCACGCTAGGACCCTTGGGTCGACGTGGAAAGCTGGCTCCACAGAGCTACTGCTCAGAGAGCATATGTAGAGGTATTTCCTCTTCTACCAAATGGGCTATTGTTCTAAAGAAATTTAAACTAAATAATAGACCCGTAAATAAGGAGAATCGTAAACAAGGCTCTCTAAAGAAATATAAATATAAACATTTAAAGTTGTGGGATCCTTCTCTTTCTATTTTCCAAAATGAGCTTTCATGGACTATGGACTTAGTATGTCTAACGGCCAGGTGCGGGCTACATGTCAGACGCATAACCATACATCCCACATGACTGTGGGCCTCCAAGATTTTCAAAAGACAGGAGGACAACACCAAGGTAAAAAGTCTTTTGAAAATGTGGAAAACGTGGGCCCGGCGCCGTTATGATCAAACAATGCAAGTTGTTTGATTTTTAAAAAAATGTGGGGCCCATTTCCATGTGCAGAATCAAGGTAGTACCCACCAAAACCATACCCAAATTGAATGGGTTCACTTTTTAGAGTGGTCAATACCTCTATGGAATGGAGATAGAATACAGACAATAAATAAGAAAGATTATAAAAGCTAGGAAGCCTTTTTTGTCCTTTAAGATAATAAAAAGCATGACTTAACAAGATAAAACCATGGCCCATTTGGAAAAAGCTGGTTCATCGATGTTATTCACATTCGATTCATCGACACTATAATTCCTCACTAAACTCAAAGAATCATAGAAAGTATGGCCAGACAAAAGCAGAAAGGCAAACCCTAACCTTCTCTTGCCAGTTTAGTAGTATAATGGCATCATTGATCTTGACTTGGACCCTTCTATGACCTTTGATGACTTCGAATCTATGCATCAAAAACAGAGTTTCAGTTAGCTAGATTCCACAAGTCGCATGTATTATCATCCTAACAACCCTTGTTTGTTTGAAGATTGAAAACTACTACTAGCAGCTTCTTCTTCTTCTTCTTTCTTTGAAGATTGAAAATACTACTAGCAGCTTTTTTATGAATAAAACTAATAATACCACATAAACAAATTTAGCATCATTGTTTAGTTAACATTACAGGAACATTGAACTACTCACCTCCGTCTCTGTCCATTCTCCCTTCGTTGATCGCCTAGTCGGCCCAGTAGTCCTTCTAGAATTAAGATTACAACAAACGTCAAGATTCAAGATGATAAACAACAAAGCCACTATTCACAACTGATCAATGACACAAATTCAAAAACATAACCCCAACTAAAAGTATGCCATGATCCACATCTCATTGATGTCATGACTTGTGGCAAATTCAAAATAAGAAACCAAACTAAAATCATGAACATGCAGCTGGAACATCACCAAGAGAAACACAGTAGCAAACAAATAGCAAATGGAAGTAGCTCTTACTAAAATGATAAGATTAAGAATAATTGCAATACAGCATCGAGAACATAATACATTGAAACTCAACTGAAAAATGAGAATCAAATATTGGTTCGAATTGCTGGTATGGTAAATAAAACAAACCACTCAGCTACAAGGGTGAATACAGTATTTTCCTAGATTGCTAGGAGTAATAGCTACCATTTTACAATAACGGCTACAAGTAACTGTTAACTCATGTATACTTATGTATATGTTTGTATTATTTTATCTTTTCCCCCCTTTGCCCTGCCCTATGTTAGACTATTATTCTTGTAAAGAGGTATTCCTGTAATTGGTCTCATGTATTTATATGATTCTTTTCCTTGAGGGTTGTAGAGAAACCCATCAACCTAGGGCTTGTATCACAGGATCAGTGGAGACAATCCGTCCATGCCTACCTTTAACAAGTAAAGGTGAAACCTAGAGCAGATTAGGTAAGACCCCAGACACACCCAATATGGTGTGCAGCCCTTAATTATAGGGCCCACTTGATGTATGTATTTTGTATATATCTACACCGTTTGTCCGTTCGTCCAGATGATATTAGGGAACCATCCCAAAAATGAAACAGATTCAATTATCTGGTAGACCATATCATAGGAAACTGTGGTGATTGAGCATACCAATAAAAATTTCTCAGGGTGGACCTTAATATTTTGGTAGCATTTGTTTGCCATCCAACCTGTTCACCAGGTCACACAGACCTTGATCAAGAAAAAACACAATTATCACCCTGATCCAAGACTTCTAAGGCCCCGAGAAGTTTTCAATGGTTCTATCTCATTGTTTTCTCAGATTGTAGTCTACTTAGGGTTGGATCTTCCTCATTTTTTAAGTCAATCTCTAAAATGATATCACAGATAGGTAGACACGCATAATTAATACAGTTCTGAACTTTGCCACGTTAAGACACACTGCAATCTGCCAAGAATGCCCTCTCATTCCATACATCGGTTAGCAAGCCATGGACGGATTGTCTCCACGGACCCTAACTTTTGCAGCTTGTGAACTGCTTTCATGTAGCATATTGGATATAAAATCTGCGTCGTTGGGCATATACTATGTAGAAATGCAATGAACATGGTAAGATAATAACAATAACAACAATAAAAGAAGGAGAGTTATAAACTTATAAGGGCCCTACTGAAATTACTTATGCATGTAGAACCATAATCCAATTACATGCCAGCCACAATGTCGTGTGTATGGGAGATGCAGGCCATACTCTGGCCTAAAAACAGACTCATCAGAACATTCGGTAGGAAGCACTTGTATAAAAACACAGACAGTTAAGGACTAAAAAAATAAAAGAATCAAGCAAAGTTCAAGATTCAACATACAAGCATGGCCCACCTGAAAACCAGACCAGAAAAAACCCACAAGGTGGGGCACACCCGATGAATGGACCACATCTCACACAGACATGTCCACAAGTAGGACTCTAAATTCTATCCTACTCGTGCATATAACAAAAAAATGAGCAATAAAGAATTACAAATGTAGTGTAGTGTGTGTGGGTGATCCAGGGTTCAATCCCTGGTAGTGTTACCTTTCAAAAAAACAAAACAAAAAAAAAAAAAAAAAAAACAAAATTAAAATTTTAAAATTTATATATATATATATATATATATATATATATATATATATATAAAGATAGTAATAATAAAGAACTACAAATACAAATATGGAGTTACCATTCACACCCACCTTCTCAACTTTATGTTAAATAGTATAAAGTTATGCTACTGTCTTGTGACAGCTAGAGAAGGATGTATTTATCAGCAGGGTGGGTGTCAATATCAATTCCCAAAATAAATTTTTGCATAAGATGTGTGGTTGATATTGTCTATGCAGTGGAAGCCAGCCATCTTTTATCACAAGCACGACTGTAGAAGTTGTTGTTCCTTGATCACTTGTTACTTCTATCCATGGAGAGGATGGAGGCTGTTTAAAACAAGATACGTGAGGTTTATTCTGAGACATGATGGTTGTTGATGTTCCTGCATCCTTGATGCTTTGTTACTGACCAATAAATGCATTTTCAGATTTCTGGTACTAAAATTACCATCACTGAAACTGCACCTAGGGCAACTGAGACTGTCATTATAATATCGAGAACACTTGAACAGACCCATGCTGCACAGAGCCTGCTTCAAGCATTTGTAATGAGCGGGACAGCCTCCCCCTGATTTGTCGTAGTGGACAGCTAACCTTCCTTGCATTCTTCCTGTTGTATCAAAGAAAAACCCTTTTCCGTTTTTGGAAAGCTGATTGGAATGGATTTTTGTCATGGTTGGTTGTTTTGTTTGCATCTTCAGTTATTTTCATGGTTTTGACCCTTTCAATACAATTCTAGGCGTAACTTGCAAGCATTTCATAGCTTTAAACAAACCATTTTAACAAATCTCTAGGATGCTTTTGTAGTACATCAGTGAATTTGCTCTAATTAGTCCATTTTTTGCCACATTTTGTAGGTGGAATATCAATTATCCATTCATTCATACATGTGAGGCTCATGTATGATTTGACTGGCCCATTTTGGCCTAAGTTGTATTCATCATGACCACTTCCTCATGGACTTCCTGAATACTTAGCAAGTGTGCCAAGCACAAGCATCTTTCCTAATTCTAATTTTCTCCAAAAGTCAGTTGGGCCACATTGCAAGAAATAATAGGGATTGGACACTCACCATTGAAATTTTATTGGGGCTCACAAAAGTTTAAGACAAGGCTGATATTTGTGTTTTCTCCACCTGATGAATGGGTTGGATGGAACATAAACAGAATGGTGGGCTCCATAAAGGTCTTATTGATGGTGTTTCCATCCTCTAGTATATCTTGGATGGAACACAAACAGATAAATTCATTTTTCAAAGATGATCTCTGCTGCACAACAAGATCATCGAGAGAGTAATAGTCTCATTTTGCTATGTATTATATAAAATTTTAAAAAAATAATAAAAAATTGCCTTCCGGAAAATTGAGTTCATCTCATTTTGCTATGTATCATCTCGTCTGCTAATTTCAACTAGTAAGGCTGTGAAATGTACTTTCACTAGAGAACGAATCAGTCACCTACAGCTTCAGCAGACAGTTTCCAGACGAGATCCTTAGGATGACAGGATGGATTGCAATGCAAGCCGCTGGGGCATTTCAATGAGGAAGATCAGGTCGATGCAAGGGCCGAAGGTGGCAATGTCTCATTTGAAGCTACCTCAGGAGATTAATCATCCAGCTCGCAATTTGGTCAGTTGCCAGATCTTTGCCTGAACATATAACCTCAGCAAAAACAGATCAATCATCCCATTATAGATGTTACTCCAGCTCTGGTTAAACTTAAACAATAGTCATTTAGGACTCCCAAATCACAAGACTTACCTAAAATCATAGACCGTGTGAACGGCTCCGATGTCCTTCCTAGGAGAGCTTCTCTCCTCAAACCTCTCCTTCTCTTCTAATTCCTTCTCCCTCTGCCTTTGCCTCTCAGCGATCTCATCCAGCTTGGCTTTCCGCTCTGCATCTTCCTTCTTACGCCGTTCGGCCTCTGCAGTACAAATCAAAAACTCACCATAGATCGGGAGAGGGAGGGAGAGTGAGAGGGAGATCGAGAGAGAGGGTTGAGATCGAGAGAGAGGGTTGAGATCCGGATAGAGGGTTGAGATCGGGAGAGGGAGATCGAGAGAGAGGGTTGAGATCAGGAGAGGGAGATCGAGAGAGATGGTTGAGATCGGGAGATCGAGGAGATTGGGAGAGGGAGATCGAGGGAGATTGAGAGAGGGAGAGGGAGAGGGAGATGGAGAGGAAGACGCAGACGGCGGTAGAAATGAAAGATTTTTAGGCGTTTTGGGTATGGAAATGAAGAAATGCATTTGGTAGTCTGCGGTACTTTACAGTACTGTGGCTCTCGGGCCATGTGGGGTCCACTCAGAGGTAAATAATAAAATCCATTCCGTCCATCTCTTTCAAAATAAAACAATAAAGCACAATAATACTAAATAAGAACATCCAACCATCAATTAAGACACACCAATAAAACAATTGAAATAACAGTATAATAGCAATTAGTCCAATACGGTTGGTTATCTTGTCTCAAATCGAAACGGCTCTAAGCCGTTTACAACTAATATCCCGACCGTACTGCAGACGGACAATTTTGGTGTGGCCAGTCAGACCGGGTGCCAAGCCTGCACTCGAAATGTTTTTTTTTTTTTAAGCCGCAAGGGTTGATCGGTTAGAGGGAGAGGGAGAGATGGGAGTGTGAGTGACATAGACACGGATTAGCTACGAACTAGGCGTAGCAAGTCTCCAACCGAAGTCACGTCTCCACGTTACTGGGCCCACCATGATATATGTGTTGTATCCACACAAAATTTCATCCATTTGGAGAGATCATTTTAGAGAATGAAACAAAGAACTAGTCGATCCCAAACTCAAGTGGATCCCACCATGGAAAACAAAGTGAGGATTGAACGCCTACAATTAAAAAAAGAAATTCTTTCACCACGGAAGTTTCCAATCAAGTCGATATATGTGTTTTCCTTATTTCATGTCTATGTTAACTTATAAACAGTTGGATCTCAAATAAACATCATGGTGACCCTAAGAAGATTTCAACAGTGGGCGTCACTGTCCCCTTTTTTTTCTCTGGGTGGGGTCCACTTGAACATTGGATCTACCTCGTTCTTTGGCTCATGGCCTAAAATAATCTCTCCAAATGAATGGATGGTGTAAATACAACACATAAATCATGGTGACGCGCACCTAATGTGGTGACGTACCTTTCTTAGCGAGACTCGGTACTGTCGGGTTCAGTAGCTAATCTGCAACCTTTTTGTTTGTTCTTATTAAGATCCACATGAGACATGACCCACACGTTCAAAACCTATCACATGAATTATACGGTACACCACCGACATCTTTGCACACCATATAAGGTTTTCAATTCTGACAAGCACGAGCCCATGGTCAGTCTCCCAGATATAAATATTAGATAAAACCAATCATGGAACATTTTACGTGGATCAATTTATTATTTTTCTTCTTATTTGTATAGTTTTCAGCTATAGATCAAAGGGTTAAGATTGTGCCATTGATGTAATTTTTGACTTATACTCCATCCACCGTCGAACACAACAGACCAATAGTTTTGATCGACCTAAACATGGCCCCACTTATTAGAAATGAAACCTGAATATACATATATCATGAAATCCTTTAACATAAAATTTCTCTCATTCCCCTTTGACAACCCTTCTTCACGTGGACCAACCGGTAATATGTAAAAAAATGGACCATCAAATAAATAATAAATACATGTAGCATGTCCTCTATAATTCAAAATGGCCCCAATAATGTTAGTCCATTTGTCACCGCTAATATTTTAAAAAGACAGGCAACGACAAGATCCAGGTGCGTCTAGTGTCACTTGTCACCGAATGATTTCAACAGTTTTGGGACAACTCTATCCACCGTTCCTTTACACCATTCAATGAAGTGTGGGGGGCCATTGCACAAAACCAGAATTATCGGATAATAAAGCAATGAAATAAATCAAGGCACAAACCATATGACACAAGAGAATTTTACGTGGAAAACCCTCAAAAGAGGTAAAAACCACGGGACTTTGTCTAGATCAACAATCCACTATGAAGTAAAATGTTATAACTGATCATAAGCACATACTGCTTGGATCAAACTTTCTTTACTCATGCAGGAGTGGATAAACAATAAGAGAATAAAGAAAAACGGAGAGATCTCACCGATTACGAGGATGTAGAAGTGCTGAGATGTCGAGTGCATAATAGATCACCTTTATGAGCATAACCTCCCTTACACAAGTTTCTCTCTCTCTCTCTCTCTCTCTCTCTCTCTCTCACACACACACACACACACACACACACACACACTTTGATAGCTCTAAACCTTTTAACAAACCTTTGTAAAGTTTTAGAAAACCCTCTTGCATTACATAGAACAGCCCTAGGTACCCATAGTTATAGATTTGGAAACCCCTTTCCGCACCTATGTGAAAACCACCTCAAATTTCCATTCTCCACAAAATCCGGACTCAAATCTGCGTAACCTCGACTGGCTGAGAAAGGTCCTCGACTTGTTGAGTGGCCCACTCGACCGGTCGAGCACCTCGAAAATCCGAAACCCATTGCTTGTTGTACTTTGAGTCAAGCACCACTCGACTGGTCGAGTCGCCTACTCAACCGGTCGAGCAACTTTGCTCTCTTCTCTTTCTGAGGAGGAAAAATCCTATCAATTCTCCCCATTTCTGACTTAAGAGGAGTTCATCTTCTTCAAGCCAACCAGATTTCTACAAACCTCAAACTTACCATTGAGTAAAGCCTTGGTCATCATGTCTAACCCATTATCGTCCGTGTGTACCTTCTCAAGTTGTAACACCTTCTGTTCCAAAGTATTCTTGATCCAGTGATACCGAATCTATATGTGCTTTGACTTGGAGTGTTGATTGGATTCTTGCTCAAGTGTATAACACTTTGACTATTGTAATAGACCACGTACTGCTTCTACTTCAAGCTAAGTTCCCGTAGGAACCTCTTCATCCAAAGCATCTCTTTACATGACTCTGTGACTGCAATGTACTCAACCTCTGTCGTCGATAATGCTACGACCTTTTGTAGCTTGCTCTGCCAAGAAACCGCTCCCCCTGCAAACGTGAACACGAACCCCAATGTAGACTTCCTGGAGTCTATGTCGCCTACCATATCTACATTTGTGTAGCCCTCTAACACAGATTTTTCGTTATCATAGCGTAGGCTCAACCTGGATGAGCTTCTTAGATACTGCAGTATCCAATTCACCGTTGTCCAATGCTCTTTACCAGGATTAGCAAGATACCAGATGACAATACCAACCGCATATGCTATGTCTGGGCGTGTACACACTATATCATACATCAAACTTCCTACTGTTGACGCGTAAGGTATCTTTTGCATCTTATTCACCTCTGCCTTCATTTTGGGACACTGCCTATCACTCAATCTAAAGTGATCATCTAGTGAAGTACTGATCAGCTTTGCTGCATTCATATTAAACTGCTCTAGGACTTTCTCAATATACCGTTCTTGTGACAGCCAAGAGCTTTCCACTTCTTTTGTCACGGGTTATCTCCATTCCCAGGATCTGTTTAACCAGGCCCAAGTCTTTCATCACAAACGACTTGCCCAACTCCTGTTTTAGCCTGTCAATCTTCTTGATGTCTTTTCCCATGATGAGCATATCATCAATGTATAACAGCAGAACTAAGAAATCACCATCTGAGAACTTGCGCGTGAATACACAGTGGTCTGACTCCATTTTGTCATACCCATGATTTAACATGAACAAGTCGAACTTCTTGTACCATTATTTTGGAGCTTGTTTTAGCCCATACAAGCTCTTCCTTAGCCTATACACCATATGCTCTTTGCCCTTGACTTCGAACCCCTCTGGTTGGTGCATGTAGATCTCTTCTTCTATGTCACCATGGAGAAGCTTTATCTCCAGATCTATGCTAGCCACCAACCCAAGCAACACTCATATGGATGTCATCTTCACCACTGGTGAGAATATCTCCTCGAAGTCTATACTTTTCCTCTGACCAAACTCTTTCATCACAAGTTTGGCCTTAAACCTCATCTGTGAATTCTTATGCTTATTCTTCTTTCTGAGCACCTACTTATTGCTTAAAGCTTTCTTACCCTTAGACAATTTCACCATATCATAGGTGTGGTTCTTATGTAAGGATTTCATCTCCTCTTGTACAACTTTTAACCACTCCCTCTTATGCTCATCGGATAGGACCTCCGAATAATCTTCTGGCTCTCCTCCATCAGTGATCATAATGTACTCATGCGGGAGTACCTCTTGGACGACTGTCTGTCCCTAGATGACCTACTCACCTATGACTCAACAGGTGGATCAAGTGGAGCTGCTCCCCCGGTCCATCTTCTTTAGGAACTCTCCCATCCTCTACACCTTGCTGTACTCCCCCGTTATCAGGCACCACGGGAGGAATAACCGGATTCATGTCCTTTAGCTCACATGAAATAGGCTGGTTCTTCTCTAGCTTACCAATGTCTTTTATAAACTGATCTTTAAAGAAAACCGCATCTCTACTCTTAACAAGCTTCTTCTCGGTCGGATCCCACAATTTGTAACGAACTTTTCATCACCGTACCCTAAGAACACACACTGCCTGATCTTCATATCGAGCTTGGACCTCTCGTCCTTTTATACGTGAATGGATGCTCTGCATCCAAATACCCTAAGATGACTGTACGATGGATCCTGTTCAGTCCACACCTTCTCAGGTACTTTTCCATTCAACGGGGTTGATGGAGACCTGTTTATCAAATACACTGTCGTACGCATTGCTTCTCCCCAGAATGTCTTGGGCAACTTCACATGGGATAACATGCATTTGATTCTCTCTATAATTATGTGATTCATTTGCTCAGCCATACTATTATGCTGGGGGGTCTTGGGAACCATCTGTTCATGCCGTATACCCACGGACTTACAATACTCATGAAAATCACCGATGTATTCACCACCATTGTTCACTCCCCAAGTATAGGGTTGTGATGTAGTAATAAACTCGGTAAGACCGAGGTCGAATCCACAGGGACTGAAACCTGTACGTTATCTGAAACTAATGTAGAAATAGAACTAGACTAAGATGAAATCTAAATCGATTGTAATTTGAGGAATAATTGTGAAATATTTAATCTAAAACTTAGGAAAAATCAGAGAAGCGAAACTAGGGATTCAGAGGATCCACTTGTAGAGATCAGGGAGATCTTATGCCTGTATTATAAATCAGGAAAATTAACTGAACTGCCATTGATATAGATTTCAAGAGATGAGAGGTATATGAATTAGGATGGATTCCATCACCAAACCATGCCCAGGAGACATAGCAAACAACAGAATTAAACTAATTACCAACCAATCAATGTATGAAGGTTAGGAAGGGTACCGACATCCAACCATGCCCAGGAGACGATGGTGAACAACAGGGCTTCCTGACGTCATAAACATAAAGAGAAAAAGAACATGCTCAAAGCCATTGCAGACCCACTGTAATTTCAGTCACAACAGACCATTAAAGACTGAGAACATTCCCTTAATTAAATCCAAATCAATATCAGATCAGTCTAAACAAAAGGCACAAGCAAAGAGCTCCCATCACACTACAAGCTTCACCTCCTGGCCCTAGCCAAGAGGTTTAGCCCTTCATAAACGGGGTAATCTCAAAAGAAAAGAAAGAAAAGAAAAAGAAAAACAACTTGCTCCTCTGCTTCACGTCCAAACCTCAGCCTCCACGGCTGCCCACAATCTCTCACGTCCTTCTCTCTCTTTATAGTAGCAAAGATGCGGTGGAGAGCTTCTTTTGCAAGCAACAGTGGAGTCCGTGTGTAATCAGAGCCGGACTGCGTGAATTTTAAAAGAGCCTTTGATCTGCGTTAACTGTAGGCCCCAAAATTTATGTCTTCAGAGAAATCCAATCCGTCTATTCGATGCAGAATGAAAAACCAACCAGTGAAGTGAATTTGTCTTGCATTCGGTGTGGTCCATCTGATCCATCTTACATCCGTTAATCCGACGTTGGAATGGTTGAGAGACCGTTCTAGCTATCTTCTTGAAGTTTCGACACCTAGGTCCTAGTAATATGGACCCTGGTATTCCAACAGACGGCCCAGATCAGAACATTGCGTTAAGATGGTGGCCCACTGAAAAGCATCGCAAGCTCATTGCGGCTTGACAAATTTTCTTCAGCGTTGATGTCGTGAAAGTCGGGTGGACCCCACCTTGATGTTTGCGAACAAATCCATTCCGCTCACTGTATCCGTGGCGAAAAACCACTAAAAAATGTATATTTCTCTTGAGTTTAATGCGGCCCACCATCTCAAACAATTCCACCGTCCGTCTTGCCTTCGAACGGACAAAAAATAATCTCCATTATCTTTCGAGATTACGCCACCTAGGCGATGTTTGCACCCTTCTTATGGACTTAATGGACTGGTTCCGATCATTGATCCGAGCCATCGCGGGGACCCACTAGCGCCAGGCCGGCCCGGCTCGGCGCGGACGCCATTCCTTCGCACGGAGTGCGCCGACCGTGTGATGGGGCCCACTTCATTGATTATTTGAGAAATCCATACCGTCCACACAAGATTCAAGACGAAAACCGTCCAGAATGGCCGATTAAAGTTGGATTTTAGCGTGGTCCGCCAATCCGTTTTTGGTCCACCGTCCATCTTCCGTTTGGATGGTCGGATTGCAATACTCACTCGCCTTCTGGTTTCGACACCTAGGCGAGGTAGTTACCCCCTTTTATCACATTGACGGTCCCGATTTTCAAAGATACATGATGGATGGGTCCCACACCAAAAAGCGGACCTAAGAAGAAAGGCACCCATGCGTCTTCTTTTTTTTGAGAAAAATCGTCGGCCGGGCATCACAGGCCGACCGACTTTCGCTTTGTACGGTACGGTGCACGGCTTGTGCACTCCAGTTCGTGTACATCTTCTCGTACGAGTGGGTCCCACAAAGGATGTTCGTGAGAAATCAGACCGTCCATCCTTTTCCCCCATCCAATTTAAGACGTTGACAACGAAATTGAAGTATATCCGGATATCAGCGGGCCCCGATGAGTGATTTGTGGGTTGATCTCGTCCGTTGGGCCGCTTCCACAAGGATCCAACGGCCAAAATTCAACGTGTACGGTTAATTTATGGTCCTGAAGCCATGTATGGAGTTTTGAGTCAAGCGGATGTTGGGAACACTGTGATCTTGCATTCTCGACCAATTTCGGGCCACTTGAGCCGCTTGATTTTCTCGATCTCTCGATGTGTAAATTGCCGACCTTGGTCCCCTGGGGTCCGTCCCTTGCTTTGATGACATCGGAGTGTTAAATCTCAGCTTTTATCGGCCTTTTCAATCTAAGATTGTAAATGTACCCTGTATCACAAACATGTTTAAATCAGGCCATTAAATAATGTTGTGTATGTAATTACAGGCTATAACAGGGGTCTAGTATGCAATAATTGACCCTCAACAACCATTGTTAGTACGGATGCACTTTAATGATCTATACCTGTCTCTCTCTCTCAACCATAGCATGAAACAATTTAAACACATCAAAGACCTCGTCCTTGGATTTCAAAGTATAAACCCAAACCCTCTTAGATGCATCATCTATAAAAGTAACAAAATACAATGCCCCGCCCAAGGTTTTTGTCCTCATAGGACCACAAACATCAGAATAAACCAAATCTAATGCATGCACTTTATTAACATGAGAAATAGATTTAACAAATGAAACTCTATGTTATTTTCCTAATAAACAATCAATACAAGTTTTAAGAAGTATACTTGTCACGTCTGGAAGGAGCTGCTTCTTTGCTAGTACCTGAAGTCTTTTTTCACTCATGTGGCCTAGACACCTATGCTACATGTCAATAGCTGAATCTTCTATTGCGTTCAACCCACCCTTGCATATACTGACACTTACCTTGTAAAGGGTGCACCACTTCTTTTCTCTGGTCGCGATTAATGAACCCTTGATGAGCTTCCAGCGCCTACCAACAAATCGGCTTTCATAGTCATCATCATCCAACCTTCCCGTCGACATCAAGTTGAAGAGAAGATCTGAGATATGCCTTACATCCCTGAGAACCAATGCGCAGCTCATATTGATCTTCACACAAATATCACCGACCTCTACGTTCTTCGATACACTAGAATTTTCCATCTTCACGGTCCCAAAGTTACCTGATCTGTAGCATATGAAGAAGTCCATGCGTGAAGTCGCATGAAATGAGGCTCCCGAGTCTATCACCTAGTCGGTGTCCTAACCCGTAGCCATAAGACAAACATCATAATTTGCTAAAAGAATAACTACAATGCGACCATCTGAAGTGACCACAGTGGAATCTAATTCATTTTCCTTCTCCTTTTCTTTTCCTTTCTTGTCGTTCTTATTCTTACGACATTCATGCTTATAGTGGCCCTTTTTGCCACAATTCTAGCATTCAACATCCTTCCTGGCACTCGACTTGCCTGTTGATTTATCTCGGGCCTTCCCGCCTTTTTCTGTTCTTTCCTCTCCCCCATTCTTGTATCACAATGGCCTCTTACTAAGTGGACCTTTGAGAATTCCTCTTTGTCTCCTCATTGAAGAGACAACTGATTACCTGTTCCATGGACACCTTTCCATCTGGTGCGGAGTTACTTAGAAACACCATTAATGTCTCCCAATTATTAGGCAATGAGCTAAGCAATAGTAAAGCCTATAATTCATCGTCTAGGACCATCTTCATAGCGGAGAGCTGGTTCAATATATTGTTGACCTCATTTATGTGCTCAGCCACAAAACCACCATCTTTGAACTTGAGATTCACAAGTCGTCAGTATCAAGAAAATCTTATCACACTTCTTCCTCTCATACAAACCCTTGCAATTTCAAATATAGGCTAATTGGCCGAGGTCTTCGTAGACACATGGTGGAATACGGAATCATCAAACCATTGTCTAATAAACCCCACTGCCTTCCGGTCCAATTTCTTCCAATCATCATCTATCATATCCTTTGACTTTTCTGATGTGCCTTTTATTGGAGAATACAAGTCCTTGCAATAAAGCAAGTCCTCCATCTTAGCCTTCCATATGGTCTAGTTAGAACCATTAAGACTGATCATCCTTGATGAGCCACCTTCCATAATTCAGAACCGATCCCACTCTGTTCAACCAACCTTAACGCTCTGATACCACTTTTGTTGGGGGCCGTTGCACAAAACCTTAGGATCAAGCCTCCCAAAAACACCAGGATTATGGGATAATAAAGTAATGAAATAAATCAAGACACAAACCACATGACGCAAGAGAATTTTACGTGGAAAATCCTCAAAGAGGTAAAAACCACGGGACCTCGTCTAAATCAACAATCCACTATGAAGTAGAATGTTATAACCGATCACAAGCACGCACCGCTTGAATCAAACCTTCTTCACTCATATAGGAGTGGATAAACAATAAGATAATAAAGAAAAACGGGGAGATCTCACTGATTAAGAGGACGTAAAAGTGCTGAGATGTCGAGTGCATAATAGATCACCTCTATAAGCATAACCTCCATTCGACAAGCTTCCTCTCTCTCTTTCTCTCTTTCTCTCTCACACACGTTTGATAGCCTTTAACAAACCCTTGTAAAGCTTTAGGAAACTCTCTTGCATTACATAGAATGGCCATAGGTACCTATATTTATAAATTTGGAAACCCCTTTCTGCACCTATGTGAAAACCGCCTTAAATTTCTGCAGTCCGCACAAAATCCAAACTCCAATCCGCATAACCTCGACTAATTGAGCAAGGTCTTCGACCGGTCAAGTGGCCCACTTGACCGGTCGAGCACCTTGGAAATCTGAAACCCATTACTTGTTGTACTTCGAGTCGAGCATCACTCGATTGGTCGAGTGGCCCACTTGACCAGTCGAGTAGCTCACTTGACCAGTCAAGCAACTCTGCTGTCTACTCTTTCTGAGGAGGAAAAACCCACCCCATTATGAAGTTTCGATCCTTGGACACCTGGGAGAAAACAAAGGAAGGATCACATGCGAAACATAGCTGGGAACGGATTAGGTGTTTACCCATAGTTGAGCCCGCCTTGATATATGTCTTGTTTTGAAGATCATTTTAAGTTAACAGTTCAAAAAATGAAGCAGATCCAAATCTCTACTGACTATGCTACAAGAAATAGTTGTCATTGTATAGTAGGTCTGGCACTAAAATAAAAGGTCCAGTTAAGTGATGCAGTGGTGGGCCTGGCCCTAACACTTAGACCCGCCTAATAATCAATTTGGGTCATGCTAGTTTTGATGTATGCATCTTAGAAAGAATGAATAGTAGGTCTTGCTCCCCAATAAGTGTATAGATTTTTATTTTTATTTTTTGAATATGGTTTATTATCATGCAAGATTCTCTACACCTGGGGCTGTGTTTTGATGATCCAAATCATTCATTTAGTGGACAGCAGCACAAGACGGAGAAAGTTACTGATAGATGATTAAGAGAAAAAGAATACGGCAAGGACCGCGTTTAGAATGGTTCAACGCCGGAGGGTTAGTATCTTCCAACATTGGATATTTTGGGGAAATCCCCATCTGTAGCGGAACCAATCATGTAAACTGCTTTGATGACTAAAAATGGACCCCACGTGTCAGCAATTCCCTACTGAAAATGTTCTGCAGGTCTTAATTCAATGAGGACCTCATTTGAGGGGGACATGTGTAGAAATCCTAGAAGACAACACGAGTCAAAGATTCGGGCCATTGATAAGTAGGCGGTAGGAGTTGAAGTTAGATCAACCGGTCAGATTTTTTATTTTTATTTATTATTATTATTATTTCGAGTAGGTAATTCATTACAGCACAAATGAACATTGATCTGGATAGTTGAAATGGTGATCCCTAGTATGGATGCAGCTTGGCCAGAAAATCACAAGGGTTGGACTATCCAAGCCAGCCAATCAATGACCTACGAAGGACAATTGAAACGAAAATGATCAGAGGTAAGAATTCAATGGGCAAAATCAAATGATGAAGTTTGTCTAATCAGAATAACTTTTGGTGGTATACCATCCACAATGGGACCCGTGACGTAGAATCTCCGGACTGGAAACGGATTGGCTGGCGTACATCACATCAACTATATAGCTGTTGACATCAGTTTGGAGGGTCTGAGCATGAGGTATGTGTTATATCCAAACCGTCCATCCATTTGACGAGCTCGTCTTAATGCTTGAAACAAAAACTAAGATAGGTCTAACTATCAAGTGGACCACACTGCAAAAAGCAGTGGAGGATTGAACATCTACCATTGAAACCTTTCCTGGGGGAAGTTTTGGATCAATATGAAATTTGTTTTTCCTCTTCATTTAGATCTTTGTGATCTTATGAATAGATTAGATGGAAATTAAACGATATAGTAGGCCTAATGAATTTTTTAATGGTGAATGGTGTGGCCTAGAAGATCTTTTTTGAATAATGCTCTAAAATGATTTCTAAAAATAGATGAACAATGTAGATATAATAAATACATCATTGTGAGGGCACATGTAACTTTGATCTCCTTTGAACCGTTCGTACAACTCGGAGATTGATGAGCGTCAGTGCTCGTCTTCGCACGACACTTCCCTCGGACGCATGTAGGGTGGATGAGTTGAATCCTCATTGTTCAATGCTCACGGATAGCGAGAATGGATGGGCCCACTGTGAATGTATGTGATCTATCTACACCGTCCATCCATTTTTCCTGCTAATTTCAGGGAAAGGACCACAGAGAAAACTGTGGGACACCGGTATTAGGTAGCATAGGCGGTAAGAATGTTATTAGTGTGGTGACTGGCTATGGTGGACTCATGTGGTCTGTGCATGGCATCCACTCCGACCATCAGGTGAATCCTTACACATTTGGGTTGGATCCCAAATCTCAGGTAGACCCAAGTCTAAGATGGGCCACACCACATGAAAGAATTGAGAGGGAATGCCCACCCGTTAAAATCTTACAGACTGTTTCTGTGGCCCATCGTCATATGCATGTACCATCCAATCCATTCATCAAACATGCTCCACCTCAACCAACGAACATCCTGAAATTTATGACATTTTAAAACTCATGTGCCAACCCAGCGTAGAATTTAGTAGTTCAAGGCATGATTTAACTATTTTCCTTGAGTTACCCTTCTGAGTTTTGGATCGGATAACTTGGGCAGTCCAATCAGTCCATCTAAACTGTTCATTATGTGTAGAACACAATGCATGGGTTTACCATGTGAGAATAAGACTGGTTGTATAATCAAATCCATATTTATTGGACTATTTTATAACCGTCTTCATTTCCAACTCATGGATATGATTGTTCTGGTTGTCTAGTAGAAGTGATTCTTTAAAATCATAAGCAATCCATGATGGGATCTATCAAACAGATGAATCGCACCTATTTTTTGTACAAATGATGATGACTGTTCATATTAGAGGCCATACATAAGATGGTTACCATCATCAAATTGGTTTGATATTTGAAAGCTAGCCTATGAAATTTTCGTAAAACCTAATGTACAGTCTAGATCTTGGTTTGATATTTGAAAGCTAGCCTATGAAATTTTCGTAAAACCTAATGTACAGTCTAGATCTGTTAAAGTAGCCCAATGTAAATAGTAGAACTTAAGTTTACACATCTCTCCAAGAGCACTTGAGAATCTGTCTTTACCAAATTAGTGTAGGATTAGGTAGAACTATCTCCAAATTTTAAATGAATAAACCCATCATTACGAGTTGAATTTATGGAATCATTTTAAAGGGTGAGAAGTACAGCTAATATTAGGGGTTCTTCCAAATCAATTGATGCTTGAATTCCTCACTCAATAGCATTTCTTTTCCCTCTCCATGCCCATAGATTTCCTTAACTCAGTCATCGCTCGCTTGTGGGGGTACTAGTGTTCTTCTACTCATACGATATACGTCGTCAACCTCTGTTTCCTGCTCGTACGAGCTACCGGTGGTGGCGCCGATTCCTGCATTAAGGGAAGTAATCGGGTTGAATCCAAGCCATCTATTGTGCGGTAAAAATATCACTGCTCCCTCCCAACCATTTATATTTTTATTACCAATTTATCCCCTCTAATTCTTAACTGTAAGGGCAAAAATATCCTTATATTTTTCTGACGATTTTACCCTTCTGAATCCTAACTGTAAGGGCAAAAATATCCAAACTGGGGTGTAAATGGGCGGCCAGCCAGGTTTCCGGGCCTGTCCCGCATCGAGCAGGGCTTGAGTGGGAGGATGAGGCCCCGGCCAGTCTCGGGTTTGAATTTCAAACCCCTTTGTAAACTTGGAGTGTAGATTAAGTGAGGCAAGATAACAGCGTAGTGGGTGAGGCCCTGATCGTGGGGTCCACCTTGATGTATGAGTTGCATATTGACGTCGTCCACCTGTTTCAGTATCTTATTTTAGGGCATGGTAAAAAAACTTGGTGCGGGCTTTATTTGATGTATAACCTGTTGATAAGGTCACATAGACCTGGATAAAAGGAAAACACAAGATCCAAACTTGTGTGGCTCTTAATAAGTTTTTAACAATGGGAGTTTAATACTTGCTTTATGATCTACTTAGATTTGGATTTACATCATTTTTTGAGTCCATGCCTTAAAATGAGCTGGAAAAAGAATGGACAACATAGATATACAACATATACATTGAGGTGGGCCCCATGGTCAAGGTCTTACCCATCACTTAATTTGTGTCCCATTCATCCCAGTGTACAGGACAGTTTCCCTTCACTTGGATCACCTAAATAATGGATGGGGCTGATGTTTGGGCCCAGGCTCAAGCTTTTGTATGGTAACTAACAGTTCGAGTGGATTTTATATTATGATCACAGTAGGGTCGTAAGTATAAGGGGTTGACTTATCTCTCCCAACTGTGTCCGTCAGTGTGTCACATCACACCTGAATCACAAGCCAGCTTGGTTTTTTGTCTATGGGCCTAAGGTAGGATCGCACATCTAATGGCTGGAGTGAATCTTATGTACATATTAAGGTGGGTCTCCTAGATCTGTTGTCATCACAGGTTCTCATTGATCATTGCTACGCCATTGGAATGTCCAGCGGATTGCCCTACGAGATCGCTCTTTGAAAACGCCCGACGAGATCCCTCCCACAGTCGAAAACTTCTCAGGGACGACAGAAGTTTTACATAAGCTTATCTTTTGTCGGTTTGGCCTCCTAACACATCTTCTTCTTCTTCTTTCTTTTATTATTATTATTTTTTTTTTTTTTACAATGACGCTTGGTTAAACTAACTTGTGTTTTTTTTTTTTAAAAAAGTAACTTATCAACTTACATAAGTTTAAAAAAGTTACTTGGGTGATACCCAAACTGGCCCTAAATGATGATCGAATGCTCATAACCATCCATGTTATGTATGCTAGTCTACAGCACTCGTAGTGAGAAACGAACGCTGAATGGATGATTCGACCATCACCATGTTTGATGAACATAGAACATTGAAAAGAAGTATTTCAATGAATGACATTCAACTCTAGCCCAATCTAATGTACCATATCGTCAACTCTAATCCATCTCAGGTGGGTCGGGCCCACAGTACTAAAATAATAAACTATACTAATAGTAGTAATTTAGTAGCCTATACTAAATGTAAATATATAATTTATACTATATATGTAATAGATAGTATTCAGTATTTCCAGGTTTGTATTCAGTATTTCCAGCCCATGTCCAATCTGACCTCTGCCCGACCCAACCCAACCGGATCAAAATTTTGGGTTGGGCCAGTTGGGTTTTGGTTGACCCAACCAAATTGCACCTCTATCAGAAAGTAGGATCCGACAATGAGGCTAGGCTAGCCTCGCCAGAATGAGTATAAGAGAATTTAGGGCTGGGTAGATGAGTCTCGAGGGCAATGTGTTGTAAATGGGCTTTAGTTGTAGGCCCACTGATTAATTCATTGGATTTGGCTTTCATATGCTTTAGGCCTACAGGTAGGCCTGAACTTATTAAACATTTGGGGAGATGATCATCTGGATGGTGGACCCAGTTGGGCTGTTATAGCACATATGGTGTTTCGGGCTCGACTTGGGCGAGTCACAACTCGACTCATAACCAGACAAGTCGTCCAAGTCGTCGGGTCTCTTAACCATTGTCCCATTTGCCACCCTAGAAAGAAAATTTACTAGATAGTGTAGATGAATGGAGTCAGATATGCATAGATCTCCAATCTCTATGTGTTAAAATCTGATGGTCTAATTAAAAAATTGTAGGGGTCAGCTCTTAGTTGGTCATCAATCTGATTTGGGCTGCACCAGAATCATTTTAGTTTTGGTAAGTGGTAGTGGGATTCAGGTCCATTTGGGCTTGGATAGGTCCCTGTTGGTTTCATTTTAGCTAGTTTTGTGCAAATTGAAACCATTTAAGAATTGTATCTAGAAGTATATTTAAATTTCACTCAACCATTATATGTATAATCATGCTGACGTTTGATTCATGTGGGGCACATCATAGGAAACAGAGTGAGGGAACCACACTTTATTTTTATGAAGCCCACCATGATAATTAAATGAAGCCCACTCCAACCGTTAGATTTCACACCAAGCATTAGTCATAGAGCCCAAAAATAAGGCCTATATGTGATTCTGGTTGGCCGCACCAAGGGAATAGTTTGGAGGGTACTTCTGTATGCTATTTTCTTTTCGTGTGGTTCACCTGAATTACGGATAGGGATGATTGGATCTAAAATACGATAAGACTATGATCGGCTTACTTGTTATCATGCAAATGCTAATGGGCTGGGGCAGGCCAGGCTCATGTTGGAGTGGCTTGAATTTTAAGCCCGAGCCTTGCCCATGGGCTTGGCCTTGCTCTAGGTGGGCCAGCCCATATTGACAGCCCTATTCACCCCTACTTAAACTTTGATGTTTAAGCCCAACTACTAATAGTGTTGTGCTTGCTCATGTGATCATGATTAAATGGACATCCTAAAACAAATCTAAAGAAAATAAGAAAATGGTATAAAATTGGACTTGGATTCCCTAGTCAGTACCAACTTCGATTCTCGAAAAGATCTATGAGTCATACCATGTGTTTTTTCCATGCTATCTATCTATTTTCCTGGCTTATTTTAGGATATCAGCTAAAAAATGAGGCAGATCCAAATCTCAAATAGACAACGTCAAAGACAACAACAGATCATCCATCGGATGCAATCTTAGATTCCAGTCTGTTCATCGGATGTGGAAGTCCCATGGGGTACAACACGTGTACAAGATCCGATCCATTCATGTGGTTGGTAGGAGCTTGTACACGTGTTGTTATAAATTAATCTGCTCTATTTGATGGTTTAGAAATCTTCAGCCAAGTCCAGAGTTAAATGTTTGTTTTGCGATTTGTGCCCAACAATACCACTAGATCAATCTGATTTTTCGTCTAAAGAAACAGTATAGTGGGTTTTTTCTGATGGATGGATTAGATCTTGCACATGTGATGCCATTCTAGCATATGTATGGCATATGCGTGAGTTTTATTACACGCGTCTGAGCTTAACAGGATTCTTAAAGGCTAAGGGCAGGTGTCGGTGAACTCACTCCTCCACAGTCGGTGGTCATCATGAGAAATGCATTGGCACTTAGCATTCCACTCGCATTCTCTTCACCTTTCTCCTGCTTTTTAACGAACGTACGTTTGCCTACGTGGCTTAATCTGTCGTATACAAGGAATTTTTATTAACCATTAGATTGGTTCATTTTTCCACACTGAATGGTCAGTATTGAACGATTTTCTCGGGTTGCCTTGCTGCCCACTGATGAGATGGCTAAGATGATCTTATCTGTGAACCATTCATTTAACATTCAAAGAGGGACCACTAGATGAACGGCCAGATGATCCGCCAGCCCATCACATTTAACGTTGGAAAAATAGCTCCACCATGTCCCATTTCAAGCGTCGAGAAATGGTTGCTGAGGTTGGAATCTTGGCTTGTGCTTTACTTTAGCATCTTATCTCTGTTTTTCCAAAAGCATATTTTTCTTGTCGGTGGTTACCTCTATCCATTGGTAGCTTTTACCTTTTTATTTTTATTTTTATTTATTATTATTATTTTTTAAAGTCCGCAAATTTGGCTCAGTTGGATGTTATTTTTCTTGTCGGTGACTAGCTTTATCCTTTGCTAGCATTTACCTTTTTATTTTTATTTTTTATTTTTTTAAAAGTCCACAAATTTGGATCAGTGGGATGTATTTGTTATATCCGCTCCATTCATCCAATTGGCGAGCTTAATTTAGGACATGTCCTCATACATGAGTTAGATCCAAAGCACAAATGGGCTACACCATAGAAGATAGTGGGGGTTAAAGATGGATCATACCATAGGAGAAGATAGTGGGGCTAATGATGCCAGACGTTGAAAACCTTCTCCTGACCTACCAACCCGTTCGTATCGCTAGAGGTGTACACGAGCCGATTTGAGTCGAGCTTGGCACAACTCAGCTCGACTTTGCCAGTAGCTAACCCCCGCTTGCACTCGCTCGAAAATTTTCCAAGCTCAAGTCACTCAATTTCCAACCGAGTTGAGTTGAGTCGAGCAAGCTAACTGAGCTAACTCGGTTCGCATACAACTCTACATATCACTAACTTGAATGAAGGAAAAACACATGCCACTAGAAACAATGATGAATGACTATTAAAATCTTTTTATAAGCCACAAAAGTTTTGGATCAATTTGATATTTGTATTTTTACTTCATATATTTTTTCATTATCTTCAGGTTGGATTGCAAATACACACTAAGAAAACTTTACGATAGCCTCTTTAGTAATTTTAAATGATGGGGCACTCAGTCATCACTCATCACTATTTCCAACATTGTGGCCCACCTGAGATTTGGATCTTCATAAAATTTTGAACCTGTCCTAAAATGGGATGGAGAAACCGATGAACAGTGTGGATATCATCGTCTCCCTTCTATTACACCATATCTTGGCATGACTATTAATTGCAAGGGATAGGTGGTACACGGATCACGTACTGGGTAATTAACTCAGCAAGCTATGGTGTGCTGAGTAAACTTGATAAGACTCACACGTGTGCCTTGTACACGTCTTGCATCCGTTTTTCTCTACCCAAAATCTTAAGGCATGAACCCAAGATCAAAGCAGATCGAAAGCTCAATAGACTGCACCACATAAAGCACGGGGACGATGAAGCCCAAGGTTAATAAAAGGAGCCGATTAGGTGAGAAAGGAGCGCCACCCATGAGGGTGGGGCGGCCCTTGCCATGGGATCTCCCTTGATATGTGTACTCTGTATCTATCTTGTCTGTCCTTTTTTTTATTTTTTTTTTTGATATCCCTTTTTTTGAAATGATAGAGATTGAGCACTCTATCATTAAAAACTTTTACGATACGCCTTACTTTTTCTGTGGTGTTTATTTTCCATCCAATCCTGTTAATAAGGAAGAAACAAATATCAACTTTATCTAAAACTTTTGTGGCACACTAATGGTCAATCACCACTACTTCCTATGATATGGTCCACATGATAATTGGATCTGCTTCATTGCTGGGATAATGCTCTAAAATGATTTGAAAATAGATGGACGGGGTGGATATAGAATACACACATCAAGGTGGGCCCCACCGTGAGGGTAGCAGCATCTTCGGTGAGGCCGGGTCTCACTTAATCGGCTCCCCTGTTGAAACCTCCTAGTCCTGGGGTCTATGGTGATGTTTTTTTTTTTTTTTCTTGAGTCATCCAACCGGTCACACATACCTAGAAGCTAAGGGCAAACACAAATATCAGCATAATCTAAAATTTTTGTAGCCTTGAAGAAGTATTCAATAGTAGGTGTTGAATTCCTAATTTGTCTGGTCGTGTGGTCCTCTTGAGCTTTGGATATGATTCAATTTTCGGATCATGTTCTTAAATGAGCAGTTATATTGGATGGATGTAATGGATGTCATGGATGAAACACATATATTACAGCGGGCTCCAAAGAGATTTCACACCACGGTAAATGGTGGTGACGAGCTCACCACATAATCCGCATCTTCTTTTCTTCGGTGGTGGTCCGTGTGGACATGCAATCCGCGTCTTCTTTTCTTCGGTGGTGGTCCGTGTGTATGTACAATCCGCGTCTTCTTTTCTTCGCTGGCGGTGTTTGTGGAAGCAGATTGCTTGCGAAAATTGGAAGCGGATTGGCCGGTGTACCTCGCACCAGCTGTATAGCTGATGTATTGACATCAGCATGTACTGTGAGTCTGATCATGAGGTATGTGTTACATCCAAACCGTCCATCTATTTGACGATCTCATCTTAAGGCTTGAGACTAAAAATAAGACAGATCTACTTATCAAGTGGACCACATTGCAAAAAGCAGTGGGGATTGAACGTCTACCATTGAAACCTTTTTAGGTCACCGAAGTTTTGGATCAATATAAAATTTGTTTTTCCTCTTCATTAAGGTCTCTGTGTGTAACAACCCGTCTGTTTTTTTAACGGTGGGAACTATATCCTATTTTTTTTTATATATATATATTTTGGTGTGGTCCACTTAAACCTTGAATCTACCTCATTTCCTGAGCTATATCCTAACATCATCTAGCAAAACTGATGAACGGTGTGGATCTGTCACATCATTCTTGTAGGACCCACTCTAAAATAATTTTTTTTTTTTAAAAAGAAACAAAACAAAACAAAACTCCTCTCACCGTAACCAACCCCATCCCTCACTCCTCTCACCGCACGACCTAACCTCTCTCCCCAATTTCCTCTCCAATTTCCTCTCCCATTCAAACTCTCCTCTTTCTTCTTCCACCATTCTTTATCGGCGGAACCCACCAAATAATCCAGGCCGCTCACCATCAACCCAAGAAGATTTTAACGGCAAGTGTTCAACCTTCACTCAACACACCAGGTAGGTGATCTTCCCGATTGAAAAGACTACATTAGTGTATATATTTGATTACATTGATTATTTATTTTGTATTGTTGATTTAAATTATTTGATTTTGATTTTAAGTGATGTAGAATGCATTTATTTGATTTCTGATATGTAAAATAAATTTATTTGATCACTGTTAACTGCTTTAAATTGTATTTAAATTATGGGTGCTTTACCTTAAAAGGATCATTACATTATATTTGTTATGGGTGCTCTACCCAGGGTCATTCCCGAAAGGATCAGCACGGTACGGGTGCTCTGCCCAGGGTCATTCCCGAAAGGATCAGCACGGGTGCTCTGACATGGACAATTCCCTAAAAGGATCAACACACATGGGTACTCTGCCTTGGGTATTTACTCTAAAAGTCTATTTACTAGGTGCTCTGCCGAGGGTCATTCCCTAAAAGGATCAACACCTGTGCTCTGCCGAGGGTCATTCCCTAAAAGGATTAACATACACGGGCGCTCTGCCCTAGATTGAACCAAAAATGATTTTAGATGATGACATTGTCTTATTTTGTTATTACGAAAAATAAATTATTATTGTTGTCATGTACAATAACGATTCAATACTCGTAATTAGTCATATTTGTATTATTGAGTTTTATTTGTATTAATGTATAATTTTTAATTTTGAGAAGGATGTGACCCTACGAGCCGTCGCGCTCACACCCATATAGATTGTTTTGCAGGGTTGGTATACGAAGAATCGGTTGGACCAGATTGAAGACTTTTATATTTTATATTTTATATTTAGAAATTAATTAAAATTTAATGTATGTTGTCATTATTTATTTATTTATGTCAATGTAATTAAAGATTTAAGGATTGATTAGTAGATAATATTTAATCATAATTATTAGTATCCTTTTAGCTGCTCTGATTGTCTTAAAAATACATGAAATAATGTGGGTTGTGATGTATATTTATTTAAATACAACTCACGGTCCTGAAATTCGGGTTCGTGCCTGGCCAACTCGGGTTCCGATTTTCGGGGCGTGACACTGCGACCTTATGAACAAATTGGATGGAAAATAAATGTAATATATGGCGGGCTCTACAATTTGTTTAACAGCGAAGATCATTATCTCGGCTGCTAATTGTGGTGTGGTTAAGATGATCTTTAGATTTGATTCATTTTTTGAATAATGTTCTAAAATGATCTCTAAAATTAGATGAATGCTGTGGATATAATAAATACATCAGTAGGCCCATGTAACTTTGATCTCCTTTGAACCGTTCGTACAACTGGGAGCTCGAAGAGCGTCAGTGCTCGTCTTCGCGCGACACGTACCTACAACAGATATATAGCTGGTGTGTGGTACATCAGCCAATCCGCTTCCGCAAAAATTCCGCAGTCCACGTCTTCCTTCTTTACTTACGTGGGGAGCCTACAGTGAAGTTCGCAGCAAGTTTCAGCACATGGGTGGGGCCATTATAATGTTTATTCTATAACAAGATGCTAAAAATGATGTGTGGTCCACGGAGGTTTTTTTTTTTTTTTTTTTTTTTTTTTTTTTAAATCTTTTTGAGGGGCTAGCGTTTGTTAGTACACACCCATTGTCATTGTTCACTACAGGGTTAGCCACCCCACTAGGAAATAGATACCAAGACCTCAGAGTTGAAACCAGTGTATCTTCGGTCAGTCTACCACAAAGCTTAATACTTGCAATCCCCAGCTGTATATACACAATCTGCAGACTTTTTCTAAAGGTTTTAGGAAATTCAATGAAATTGGCCGTGATAACGAATGGTGGGATGGTCCGAGAGAAGGAAATACTAAAGACGGTCCTAGCCAGAGTAATATTAGGTACGGCTACCTTCCACCATGTGGGTCAAACTAACCCGTTCGTCAGGGTCACGGCCGCTTGTTTAGGTCGGAACCCCTAAACAGTTGATATAGAATGCCCACTGTTGGTTGTGTAAGGTGTACTGTGCGTATATCTCATCCACTTCGTTCATCTAACTTGTCTCATCGCTAGAAATTATTCCATCAAAAGAAGGACGCTATTCCAAAACTCAGGTACGTGGCATAACACTTGAACCTAGATGTTTATGTATTATTCCCAATAGGTAGCCCACATGAGTCTTCAACCAGTCAGATTTTTGGAACCAAGGGTAACAAGGGCTTTTATACGATGATGGCCGGGTTGGATATCTTGCATGTAAAGTCGTTCCCCTCACAAGAAGCCTTTGGCACGCAAGACCTCATAATAAGTATGTCAGAATTTTCCAAGAAATAAGACCATACTCCTTCCCTTACCCTATTCAATTGCCAGATACCCATAAGTCATAGGTTAGGATCATGTAATCAATTCTAATTTTAAGGACATGGTCTACTCAATGGATGGTCTGGATTGAGGTAGCGTCTGCACGTTTATGGTATAAGTATGCACGAGTGTAGTTGCATTACAGTGTGTTTGAGAGTATATATCATTGTTTCTCTCATATTATTGTACGGTTCTTAGCCTTTTTTTTTTCATTGGTCTTAGATTGTCGGCCACTTTTTCTTTATCATTTCCGTGTTTCTTCCTCATCCACATGGCAGGGTAAAGGTGAGAAGAAAGGATGGTCAGGGTTGTCCTGTTATTTTTGTTTTTTTAACTATAAGCTATGTATAGCAAAGACCATCATGTGGACGGTCGTGATCCATCATATATGCTTGCGCATGGATTGCAGATGGGACTACTATATCATTTACTCCACCTATGTGGTCAGTGCTATCGATGAGTTAGGGGACATGATTCAATCCGAACTGTCCAAATTGTTGGTACCATTTCAGATGAGACATGGCCCCTAATGAAATCAAGTTGTAGATGATCGAACCTCTAATGAATGGGTACTTGTTTGGTGAATTTCATATTGGACTACTTTGATTTTAACCATCCATTTGATTGATACCACTCCAATTTAGGCCCATGCCTCAAATATCAGCCATATCTGTAATTCGAGTGTACCACATGATTGGAAATAATGAAAAGGGCAATGCTTACCTTCCTAACATTGTTCCTCTTCTTGTGGCCCACTTGAGTCACTTTTTGGGGCTGTTTTTGAGCCATATGCCTAAATTTTAGTGTGTGTCTCATCTAATAATTTAAGCATGAGGGTAAAAAATAATGCCCATATATAATTCGAGTGGGCCACAACATGAGAAACATTTTAGAGGATGAGCACCTAGTACTTCGTTTCTAACTGTGGTCCATCAGTCCATGTGAATCATGGATAGGGGTGACACCTAACGATTGGGGTTGTGGGGTCGTAAACATTACAGTGGGGCCCACACGCCACCCTCATAACTTATTCCCCTCTTTCTCATCTTCCAACCCACTTCCTCTCTTCTTCTGAGTTCCAACCTCCTCTCTTTCTTTCACCTTACAAGCTCTTCCAGTCATTGCCTCTGACCAAACCGTCAGATTTTTGCCTGAACCTGCTCCAAATTTGGCACTATTCTCACCTTATAAAATACCCGACAACCACAGGACCAAACACAAGGCGTTGTGGCTGTTGCGGAAGTCGAGCCTCAAACAGGTCAATGTCTCTCTCTCTCTCTCTGTAAAAGAAGACGACGGACTAGCCCTACTGATAGTAGGTATGTGGGGAGCATACCTAAAACCATGTAGACCAAAATTTTCATTAGATCCAGCCCATTCATAAGCTACACAGACTCTTATTTAGGCTGGTACCCAGAAATCATGATGGTCAAAATCTTATGCTGGCCACGCTATGGGAAACAGTTGATAAAGAATGCTCACCATTGGTTTTGTGAAGGGCCCACAGTGTTGTATATATCTCATCCAGTCCATTCATCTAACTTTGATTCATCAGGATGAAAGCATTCCCCAAAATCCAAGGTTAGTCGAAATCTGAGATGGGCCATAACATGTGAACTCAGAAGTTTCTGCATATGGGATGGCCCACCTAAGTGTTGAATTGGCCATATTTTTGGGGATCAAGGGTACCAAGGGATTTTATACCCGATGGACAGTGTGGATCTCATGCAAGTGAAGTTGTTTCCCCTGTAGAAGCAAGGAAGAGTTTTTCAAGAATTAAGACTAATTTCCAAATGTCAATTAGGAGGAGGTTAGGACCATAAAATCAATTTAATTCGGATGACATGCCCTAACACCTAGTATTTTTCAATACGCGGGTATTATCCGGTAACTTAACTTAATATGAATACTAACTTGGTGCGGTGCTTACATCTTAGCCCTTGAAATTTTTATGGAATATAATAAACGGTCTAAATTAATGTGTTGGACTGTCTAAGGTCCCAACGTCAACTAAGAGCACTCCGGAGCGGATTAGGTGAGACGCTGGATCCGATGTGGCAGGTGGGACCTCTGACTGTGGGGCTCATAGTGATGTATGTGCCTTAAATCCACACCATCCAACCGTTTTGAAAGCTCATTTTAGGGTGCGATCCCAAAAAAAAATGAAGCAGATCGAAATCTTATGTGGACCATACCATGGGAAAAAGTAATGATTGAATCCCTACCATTAAAAACTTCATTGGAGCCACTAGAATGTTTATTTGCCATCCAACCTGTTGATAATGTCACAAAAATCTGGATGAACAGACCACACAAATATCATCTTGTCGACCCAAAACTTTTGTGGCCCACGGAATATTTTTATTGGTCAATTACCACTATTTCCTCTACTATGGTCCACATGAGATTTGGATCTGCTTTATTTTTATTCATGCCCTAAAATGAGCTTTCAATATGGATAGATGGCGTGGATGTAGTCACATACACACATTGGGCCCCACAGTCAAGGGTCCCACCGACCTCGGTGGGTCTAGGGTATCACCTAATCCGCTCCTGAAGCACTTACAACGCATAGGGCTTTGAGAGCAGTTTTGATCAAACATATAAAAAAGAAGTCTTACAGTGCCCTCAGAGCACTATATAAGTTACAGTGCTCCTAGTTGCATGGGGACACTTGGACAATCTATTCCATTGATCCAAACCATTCCGTAGGTACAATGCGCATCTTCCATTGATCCAAATGGTTCCATAAGTCCAGTGCACATTTCCTGCACCACCTATAAATATTACACTCATCTGAAAAAATTAGCTATTTGATCAATGGATTTTGATACGGGCGGTCAACATTATTTACATGAAAAATTCTAATAAAAATTTTGATCCATCTATTTTATGGGAACTAACATATATTTTTTATGGTTCTTAAGAATCATTTTTCTTAGGAAATTATAATCATCCGTCAATGCTTGAAAAAAAAAAAAAAAAGCTATTACTAAATAAGTTGTCACGCCTCGAACTCGAAAATTGGGCTCACAAAATTCTCGATCGTCGAATCCGGTGCCGACAGCCTCCATAGTGCCCAATTCTCAGATTCCGGCACTCATATGCCAGATTCTGATCCTGGGATCCTAAGGAGGATTTTCAGTATGATTTATTTATTTATTTATTTTTTTTATTTTTTGTAATGAAGCATAACCACAAGCATAACCAAGTCACAAAACAACATCACCATATATCCACTATATCAAAAACTTTTAAGTACAATGCGAAAGTGATCAAAAAGCTCCAAAATGCTTCGATACGCACTCCTGCCTCAGCGCTACTGCGATCCAACGACATCTGCACGCAACGGTCGTGTATAAGCTTACAAAAGCTTAGAGGGTGGTGTAAGTGTGTACGCAGGGCAAGTGTCAAGTATACAATATCAGAGTAATGCGGAAATATGCGGTAAGTCCATGAATACTATCGGTTGTACCAAAGCTATATGATGCAAGGCATGAATGTTATCGGCCATACCAAGGCCATGCGATGCGAGGACTATTTAGCCAAATGTCATATGCGAGATGCAAAACAAGCATGCCAATCTTCATCAAGCACACATATCAGTACAGTTTCTTTCTGGGATATCACCGGGGTCTAATACACTTCACACTGACTGCCACCTCCCAAGCCGCACAACCTAGTAAGTGGAAGAGACCACACTATCAGCCTGACCAGTAATCTGCCAATACCTACCCGGCTTGTCGATAGCGGACTCATTTGCGAGCTAGTCAAACTCAGCCTAGCTTACAACTCTCTCACTCGGGCGGATAAGGCCACACCCCATTCCAATCGACCATGACATAGTGGGAGACGAGGCCTACTGGTATTCGACACTCTTGCGCTCGTATATCCACTCGGTCTAGACGTTGGAGTATCTTCTGGTACCAAAAAGGTTTTGGGATTTTCACTCAAGGACATCTTAAGTGCCCATAGTGCTAGAACCAAGTATTTCCAATATCCGATACGGCCATCCACGATGTGCCTGTGGAGCCACGACCCTGATGTCACTAGGGCGTACAATGATCACAACACATAAATGCGAGATGCATGAATCACATTGTCCGGTCATGCAACAATTCTGCGCGTACCGCGCGCTCATGTAGATAACTCCTATCAGTGAGTCTCATAAATAATTTGCCCAATGGCATATGCTATGATCAGTCACTACTCATATCAAGCATACATATGATGCGTATGGGTATGAATCATGAAATTATACTAAGCATGTTATAAAGTGATGAACTATTAATAAGTATGGGCCTATCAATGGGCCCTAAGGAGAGTTACATGCTTGCATTTAACCAACATTGTACTTAAATTGTGGGCGTCAAACCATCATTGCTCCCAAGGCATAGCCTGCCATAAACATTATTACATAAACCGTGGTAGAATCACACATTGTAATGAACTTGCGTATATCTCATTGGGCCTCGACCCATAGGCCTTAGATACATCAAATGGGCCACATAACATGGGCCTCATATATATCAAGGTGGGCCTCAATGGACGGCGACAAATACATCAAGATGGGCCTAATCATATGAGCCTACCAAGGTGGGCTTCAACGGACGGACCACAAATACATCAAGATGGGCCTCATACATATCCAAAAGAGTCATATTGAAGGATCATTTGGACCATACCACAGATAGCAACGGAGAAAATAATTTTCACGGTTAAATAAACCACAGGGCCCACTATAAAGTTTATTTGCCAACCAATCTAATCATAAGGTCATAAAGTCCTGGATTAAGAGAGAAAACAAATTCCTTATTAATCCAGAACTTCTATGACCCAAATGGGTTTTAATGATAGACGTTCAAATCCCACTATTTTCTGCAATGTGGTCCACCTGATCAGTGGCTGGAAACATCACGGAGTGGCCCACCGTGATGTGTTTGACATCCAACCAATTCATAAGTTAACTTAAAAATAGATGAAGTGAAAGCAAAAACATCAGCTTGATCGAAACTACTGTGACCCTTAAGAAGTTTTGAACGGTGAATGTCATTGTCCCCACTATTTTAAATGGTGGGGTCTACTTTGAACTATGTATCTGTCTCATTTTTCTCATGCCATAAAATTATCTCCCAAAATGGTTGGGTGGTTTGGATGCAACACATGCATTATTGTGGGTCCCACCGTCTAGTGATGTGGACGGTGTGGATAGAACACAATATCATTGGTGGGTCCCACCAAATGGGCTGACGGTGTGGGTATACATACATCATACGTGGGTCCCACAGACCTTGCTGATGTCAACAGCAGTGGGACCCACCGTCCCTAAAGAATGGATGGACGACATGTATAAAACACATGCATCACCATGGCTGGAACCCACGGTCACTGGCCCCACAGCGTCCTACGCAGCAGGACACTGTTGCAACGTCAGTAGCGCCTACTGCCTTAAATATATATATATATATATATATATATATATATATATTTGTTTCCTGAAGATTTTCCTAGGCGGGGCCTGCATCAAGAGAATCCACCCCATCCACTGGCTCCTATGGCTCAAGACAAGCCAAACAAGCCCAATATTCGGTATGTTTCGGTGTGTAGAAACATCAGGTGGATTTCAATGGTAAAAGGACATTGTTTTCTATGTTATGGCCCGCCAGATAGTCGGATTAGCTTCATTTTTTGTCCCAATGCCTAAAATGAGTTGGGAAATAGGATGGATAGCATGGATTGAAATCATACATCAAGGTGAGGCCTGTATGAGTAGCCCACCCCAAAGCTTTGAATCAAATTGATATTTTATATATATATATATATATATATATATATATATATATATATATATATATATATATATATATATATATATATATATATATCCTTCTGCTGTGAGTACAACCCACTATCCGTTCACACTCCACCGAATCACGTCCAGCGTCCCTGGACGCTGGATGGATAGTGTGGATATTCTTCATCAAGGTGGGTCCTACGTGGACGTGGCCCACTTGATCTAGATCACTCTAATATTTGTGTTTTTCCAACATCCATAAGGTAGCGCCCACATGGTTTGGACGGCCATGGGGTCCATTTGATGGGCAGTCTAGATATCACATAAACTCATCATGTGGGCCACAAAATAAAGGAAGGAGAGAGAGCGACACGTGATGATGGAGGGCTTCGCCACTATGAGCCCTCCCTTTCCATGCATTCAATCATACATCAAATGGGTCCCAATACATGTGGGCCTGCCAAATCAAAATCAATGGTGGAGATTCCTTCTCCATCAAAATGGAAGGTATAGATGACCTCTTTCAAACTAGGAAGTAAACATCATGATGGGGTACATGGAGAATGGCCCCATCATAGAATGATCATGAGAATAAAGGTGGGTCATCGGCCACATCTAGGGTGCAAAGCAAGATCCATACCATCAATTGGTAGGCCTCACTGGCCCATCATAAAAACATGAGATCTAGGCCTATAGAAACACCCCCCGTTCGATCTTCTTGGTCCGATGGAACGTCAATCTTCTTGTGCCTCTTTTTGATGGAAGATGATGAGAAATGAAGGGCTAGCATGATGAATCTTGGGAGAGGAAATGGGCCACACACAACACTTTTCTCTCTTGGAAGTGCTTGGATGTGCACTTCTTTAGTTGCTTGGAAATGTGAAGAGAAAGAGAGAGAAATGGTGGTTGTAAGGGAGAGGTGATGGATGTGAGTTGATGAATGTACTTGAGTTGAGAGTTAACTTGGTAGGTTGCTTGACTTGGGGAGAAAGAAAGCATGGGTGTGTACTTTGATTAATTGATTAATTGATGGGATGTGTTGTAGAGATTCTTTTGGGTTCACAAATGTGAGCCATTTCTTCGAAATAAACGCGGGCTCACATCTCTCGGCCAGGGTATTGAATCAGTGTGCAAGACGCGACATTAGAACCGCGACGACGGTGCGGTCGCAATACTACAAGTCTCAGATTAAGCCGACTCAAATATACGGGATACGACTTAAGGTCGCGCGCAAACATCGATTATAGGTCGCAGGTTGTCTGAATTCGACGGAAAGGATCGTGAGAGTCGATGGTACAGTACGGACTAGAATATGGGCCTTACATAAGTCTTTTTTTTTTTACACACGCACACACACCCCCACACACTCACGCCACACGCACACACACCCCATACACGCACACTGTGGGATTTCACCACCGTGGGTACTCGAACCCTTGACCCGGCCTTACATAAGTCTCATTTTCAAAGAAACATAACGGTGACCTGTACATGCATGTGGGGCCAGCAAAGCTTTGCCTCATGTTGGTGTTGGTTTGTATGCATTTTTACGTGAAATTTTTTTTAGTCCAAGTAGATGCTATGGAGGGTTTTATTTTTTATTTTTATTTATTTTTGTAATGCTCATGCCTTAAGTTTAAAGTGTAATGAAGTGTATTTGGTGTTTGGATCATTTGAATTGTGATCCACATTAGGTTTGGATTACATAACCAGCTGCCACGCTTGTTCAAACTGAAATATAGCTAGAGATTCTGGTAAGTGTTTTATCTTAAATTTCAATAAGATTTCATCATGTTGCAGTTGTTAAAAGGTTACTCTTTTGAATAGATTAACTCAAATTTAAATGCATAAACTGTGAAACTAATTGTAACTAAACTACAATTGGAAAATCTGATTGACATCTGTTTGCTGAAATAAGGCTGTTTGATATTTTTCATTTCAACCGTCCAATAACTCCTCATAAATCCATTAGCCATGCAGTTAAATAAGACCAATTTCCTTTCCTTCGTGAGAGGACATTCCATTACCAAATGTCCATTAGAAGGAGGTTATATAATATGCTCCACTGAATTGGATGGCTTGGATTAAAGTTGCGTGCACGGATGTAGATAGTGTAGATGATCTCAATCTGTTTCGGGGTATAGTCTATTAACTTGAATTATTGTACGGGTCTTACTTTTTTCTCGGTTGAGAGTGCCGTCCTCTCATTTACTATCATTTTCAGCATTATTTTTTCTGCTTCTGCTAATGCAAAATGTCTCAAACATTCCATTTGTGGGCTGAAAAGAAGGAAAATGAGTTAGAAGGAAAATGAGTTAGCGGTTGTAATTGAAGGGGAAATATGAGCAGAAAGGATGGTCAGGGTTGTTCTGTTATTATGATTCTCGAACCAATGGGCCATGGAAGGCTGAGGCCATCATGTGGACGGTCATGATCCATCATATATGGTTGCAAGCGGATGGCAGATGGATTCTACCATATCTTTTCCTCTAAAGAGGGGTCTTGATGTGTTGGTGGACATACCTCAATCCAAACCGTCTAAATTGTTTGTAACACTGTAGATGAGATATGGCCCTTAAATCAAGTTGTTGGATGATCTACCTTCTAACCAATGGACACTTATTTGTTTTGATATGTGACTATTTTGATTTTGACTGTATATTTGATGGACACCACTCCAATGGATGGATCCCTCTATCCATCAGTTGCACCTCTAGCAACCTTAGTATCATATAACTCAAAAGTTTTACTTTTCTGGTTATATCATCCAAGTCCTCATAGGATGGAATCCTTCACAACACCTGTTTTAAGGAGAGGGTGTGACAGTAATCGCATGTGGCCCCACCAAGTTATCTGTGGCACATCTACTCCATCCATCGGTTGCACCCCTCGATTCTAGGCCCAGGGCTAAAAATTAGCCAGGTTCACAACTTGAGTGGACCATCACAATAGGGAACAATGGGTATGGGACCCCAACCATTGGCATGTTTGTGGGCCCACCATGTTATTTATTTATCATCAAACCTGTTCATCAGGTGTGAAAGCAAAGGAATCAGCCAGCTTCAAACTTAGCCCAGTCACAGCACGGGAATTTAGAGGTTTTAACCGTAACTTTAGATTGTTCGCAGAGGTTTAACCTATCAGAGAAAGCTTTTGTATGTACGGTGAACATAAGGACTAGCACCGGATGGATAGACTGATGTTGTTGTGTCCTGTTTACTATGTTTCCTAAAAAACAACTAATTAAAGAACTACAAGTGTCATTACACATGAATAAATAGCATGCAAAAAACTTTTAGAAGTATTTGGAGCACTTTTTATGAAACTATAGCCAATGCCGAGTTGGACGCATTAGCCAATCAACAGGCATAGCTGAGAAGACTAGAAGACAAAAAAGCAGGTCAAGGGAAGAGAAGCCATTAGAGGGACACGTGTCAAGAAAAGACAAAAAGATATAAAAGACCAAATGTAGCAACCATTTCAGCTGCTATAACTGTTGAAATAAAGAGAGAAGCAGCTAGATGACACAACAAAATTCTATAAATTACAAGAAGTTTAACAAAGAAAGACATCTCATACAAATCCAACGAATTTAGACAAATTTATTTTATTTTATTTAGCATAATCAGTAGCCTTTAGCCCTATCGTAGGAGTAACGTTAATCTTTTAATTGTAATCCAAGTCTACATTCCTATGTTGGATTATATCTGTTCTCAACACGAGTTCTTCATTCATAAAAGGTTCTTGTAGTTGCTCCTCAACCGGTTGCGAGTATTTCTCTTTGTCTATTTGCAACCAAGTAGTAACAAAGTCATTTTATACGGAATGTTGGATGTGATTCACCTATGTAAGTGCTTTACGATAATCAAAGTTGTGTCGTACAATGATCACGGATGGTTGAGTCTTGCCTTGAGTTCAGGGTGGAATTAGCGTATTTGCAATCACTACACCAAAATCGTCATTCAGGAACGGTTCTAAACCGCTCCTAAATAATTCAGGAACGGTTCATTACCGTTCTGAAAAGAGGCGTCGCAAAAAATCAGGAACAGTTCAAAACCGTTTTGGGTACCGTTTAAGGAACAGTTTTGAACCGTTCTGGTGCCAACGGTCACATTTTGGAAACAAAATTTAAGATACGGTTCTGAATGCTTGCTAATGTTGCCAACGGTTAGATTTTAGGATGGAATTTTAAAAACAATTTTAAACCAGCAAAAGTAAATTTCGGACCATTCATGTTATGGGCCCAGCTTTGGACGGCTAACACTTGACGACAACACAACAACTTTCATTGGTTTAGGATCCTTACTCTTGCTCCCACTTCAGCTTGCCCGTTCCCATTGTTCATTCGTTGAGGCCTACCTGAGTCTTGATCATTATAGTTTTTGGATTCTACGGTGAACATGAGGCAACTGACTTGATGAACAGTGTGGATCTCATGAAAAGTTCATCCATTTGGTGCTCGGTTAGTGGCAGGCACACCATCTCTTTACCAATGCAAAATGCGCGGTACGAAGAGTTAATTTAACAGTTATAATCTCATATTTGTTTACTCTTGCTCCACTTTGCTCGGTTAGAAGTCCATATACGGCCACTCATGTACGATCGATGGTAGAAAATTGGAGTCGCACCAAAGAGAAGCTGAAAGGGTTTAGCGATCAACAATATGTAGCTAAGCAACTTGCTCATAGTCGTCTACCATTAAAAAAATGCAGATATTATTTGAAGACACATGATTGATTTTGCGTCAGTTTTCAAATACTTGCCCATAATGATTCCGTGCAATTCAGTTCACAGACAACATGATTGTCCAAATCAGAAACAAATTCACAGAAAAAGAAATTTTCTTGAAACGATTGATATTTTCTCAAAGTAGCAACGAAATAATAGCGAATAACACATATCAATAGGCCACGTTCTACAAGATCCAGGTGGGCACCATGTACACGTCTTGGCAGCAAAACCAGGCCAGTCCACTCATCAGTTTACCACATGTATGAGATGAGATAGACGGTTCAGAAAATTATGAAAGATGGTCCATACTCATACATGTGGCCCACCTGATGACAGGGCCGCCTTGCGCGCTGCTACCACATTGGCAATGTGCAAGGGATCTTGCCTTCAGACCAGACCTGGAGATATCGTCAGTATCTGCCAACATCTTCAGTAGCAAATGGAGTACCTCAGTAATCTTAATTAATTACCTCAAATGGCCCACCTTCCCCCACCAATTTGATTCCATCCATTCCTCGCCTTAGGAAATATTCCCAGTAACAAAGGCATTACGTGACACCCCTTTACATAAAACCACTGCATTCCCTCCCGGTCCCCCTTTACATGAACCAAAAAGGAGCAAGCCACCTCCCCCCATTTTACTGCATCTCTTCACACAGAATGCTGCATTTATGGTCCAATCTCAAGACCTATACAGCTTCCCGGCCAGAGGCAAATATTGAGAAACTGCTGCCATTATGAGGCTTTGGTTGAATAAGGTTCGCTTCTGCCTGAAGTTTCTTCATTCTCGCTTTATCAAGCCGCGCTTGTCGGACGACTTCTTGGATCTGTCGATCATGATCCTTGAGCATTTGATCAACGTTGCCTGATGGGCGTAACAACGGCCCTGAATAGTGAATCTTGTTGCCCTTAGACCCGTAACTGAGCTGCAATAGAAAGAATCCGGTAAACATGTCACATATTGGGTGGGAGACGAAAAATAGCCCGTGAAATTTATCTAAAAACGAAGATGGAAAAATCTTATTAATACATTTTTTATCATGCAGATTGAAATGGTATGTGGAGGGGTCCTTCATGAGTAACAAGAATGCATGCTTCTAATTATGGTTGGGGTCCGCAAATTTACTGGGAAGTAACTCATGTGTGCGTAAAGAGAAAATACATGCACCCATGATGCATGATTCAGTAGAACCTGCATCCAGTATATGGAGCCGGCTTCACTACTTACCAACGTACGTATTGTATTGTGAACTGGAAAGGATAACCAATTTTTTTTCAAGTCAATGTAGATTCCAGGGAAACAAACCAGTGATGGCCACCAATAGTGGAACTTCATTATTGATGATGAATATATTATCAGTTATCACTGTCTGATCAAAGATCAGACTGCAAAGTGAAGCAAGCTCAACTTGATCCCAGGTCCTGATCATGATCAGACAGGGATAAGGTTTAGTGAAGTTGTATCCATGTCCAACAACAGATCATTTCCCTAGATTCTATAAGCATTTTTAATTAGGGTTTTGCTAACGTCCCAACCTTCAAAGGGGCATTAGCAATATCCCCGAACCTTTTAAATGGCACATGGATTAACCTATTGTCGACCAAAACCGGCCATTCATTCGTACAATTAGGAGCAAGCCATGCTGCAAAAATCATGCCAATCGGGATTTCTTATTGTTCTAAAGTAACCCTTCGATTTGAAAGTCTATCCATGTGATAAATTGGCCCCATTCAAAGGGTTAGGATCATCCGACAACGTGATTCTTGCACCATGGCTTGCTCCTAGTTGTATGAATAAACAAAATGGTTCAGATTGACGATAGGTAACAACCCTGTGTGCTGTTTAAAACATTTGGGGACATTATCTTCTGGCTCTACTTAATCATCAAAACAAATATTCTTTATTGCAAGAACTACCCAAGTGATTGCCCCAGCGAACTCATATTTGATATATACAGTAGGAAGAATCGAACTGCTGAGAAGCAATTACTTACCGATATTGGGTCTTTGTGGCCCATCCTTCCATCTTTTTTATGAGATGTGGGATCATGCTTTCTGGCGGATTCTGGGGCCTCACCACCATATTCCAGCAACCTTCCAGCTGTATTAGTAGCTTCTGACTGAGAAGGACCAATCTTTTCCCTGTGGTCATCTACCTTCCTCCTTGCTGCTACTAAACCAGAAAAGGCTGACAAATCGGCCCCAGTTGAAATCTTTGGAGCACCGTCCTCATTTTTCTGAGACTTCGCCCATGCACTTAGGTGAACTAGAGGCCCCGAGTGTGAGGCTCTATTAGGAAAATGCACCTGAGAATCTTCAGATGCCTCTTCTAGAGCATGGGATTGCCTGGGTGGATCTATCGGGAAGCCGGAAGCAACTTCCTCCTGATGCGGATTGAACTTCTCACTCCGGCTCTTGGAATTGGACTGACCTTGTCTTTTCTGCAATCAAATTGTGAAATACATAAGAATAAATAATAATAATAATAATAATAATAATAATAATAATAATAATAATAAAAGCTAAAAGCAAGCAAGAAATAGAAGTGGAAAATAACACTGCATTTCTTCAAGGACTGGCAATAGGCTGGCTGGGCTGGCTCATCAGGTTTCCATGCCTGGCACACCACCGACCAGGCTTGGAACTGAACTTTAGGACTGTGGGTCAGGCCAGGGCCTGAGTTTATGTCCAGTTATTAAATAGACCGACTGCAGCCCCCTCATTGCCACCTAAACTGAATATGGATCCCACCACAATTTCAGGAACTATTTAGTTGTTATAATGAACTAGTATTGCTTATTTTTTACAACAAGCTGCACAATGATTACTGAAATCTTCTCTCCCTAACAATCCAGTAGCTCAGTCTAAAGTTCTGTCAACCATACATTCATTCAGACAAATCAAAAGAAAGAAAACAGCTTAAAGCACCTTGATGATTACTTAAGCCAATTTGGACGAGCTGTAAAACTGAAGAAATTGAAAGACCTGTCTTTCATGTTGGAACCATCCAGTAACTCGAGTAAGACCACAGATTTGGAATTGTTTAACTTGTGGCAAATGATAGCATCATAAATAAACAAACAGAAGACCAATAACTTAAGACATCCGAGAATCAAAGACAACTCAGTTTAGATCCACAGTAGGTTGTGTTTGGATGTGCAACTGCATTGAATTGCAAGCAATCAGTCTGATCAAGGGGAGAAGACAAAAATCAGTCTCTTTGTTCAAGTAGGGGAAAAAAAAAGAGTATGATGATAGAAAACTTTTCCTTTTTTCTTATTTTTCTCTGTTTTCCTTTTAATTTTTTTTATTTTTTATTTTTGCACTCTAGAAATACTAGTAAAAACTTGTAGACACAGAACACTTGAGAACTTATCTCGTAAAAATGTGTTGGTTGTCAGATAACTTATCTCGTGAAAATGTGTTGGTTTGTCAGATAAATGCGCATCTACAAACCCACATTGTAGAATAAACCAATCACTGCATTCCAGATCATCACGTGCACTACATGTACAGATGGCATATTTTAGAATGGGCCAATCGCACTATGTGATCAATAGTTACCAGCCACTTCGCCCTCTGACAGTAACCAATTACCCCTCATTTTTATACACATCACAATAACCTCCATCCATTTCTGGAATCTCTCTTTTATTATTTTTATTTTTCCTTTTGTTCTTTTGTATGAGAAAGCAGGCAGGAATCTCTTGGGATCCTCACCCACAACCACCAAAAGAACAAGAAGAAACAAATGCCAACGTGCTATTACACAAAAAAATAATAATAATAATAATAATAAAATAAAATAAAATAAAAGAAGAAGAAGAAGAAGAAGAAGAAGAAAAGAAAGGAAAGGAGAAGAAGAAGAAGAAGAAGAAGAAGAAGAAGGAAAACAGCAACAATTAGCACAATGACTGTTGCTAACATCACTACAGTAAACCGGAAGGCATGGAAATGAGAAACTCTGGTCCTAAATAAAGTAGAACTTACCTGCAATGACACGGCTAATTCAGCATTGGCATCAGGTGCTGGAATTGCTCTAGAATCTCTTCGCCCTTTCCTTTCTTGATCAATCCTCTGCACCTTCCCTCCCGAAGCCCCTTGCCTGCCATTGTCAGAAAAGGTAATTATAACAATAAGATGGCTTCAATAAGCAATTAATATCACAAACAAAGTAAAATCTAATGTGCATGTAGGGACAAGTGTTGGAAGAAAGGGTCCTCGCGTCCCAATCAAGGGGGTAACTAGCAAATTCAAGGGGCCCCACAGGCCTATATATCTGTACAAGAAACCCAGTTTGACATCTATGCCATCTGATAAGCATGTTTAGCCAAAAGAGGCATCCAGTGCATCATGTGTGGGTTGGAGTTCCAATGTACATCATGCAATTGGAAAACAGGATGAATTAATGATTATCAAGCTTACAAGTCATGGCTACTCAATAACAAAAGTACAAAAAAAGCATGCCTTACCCATAATAAAATATTCGGCTTGCTTGAAGGAAAAGGATCTACAAACCCAACAAGCACATCTAAATTCTTGCCTGTAGGGATCTAAAACATATGTACGATGGTTGGTATCTAATGGGCAATTCGGGAACAACCCAAGTAGAAACAAATCGCTAAACAAATTTTGTGATGGCTCAACAAGTTAAAGTCTCTGCACCTAAAAACAATTAAAAACGAACAACAACAGAATGTGGTTATTATACAGGGAAAAAACATATGAGAAAGAGAACTGGAGTCACTCAGAAATTTGTAAATATTATGAAGAAAGGCAGATGTGTTAGGTAATCCAAGGAAGAAAGCTTCCGCATGAAACATGCATGGTGAAATAACATCATCATCGTCCAACCAAAGATCAAATGATGATTAGATGCAGAACCAAGTTCTTTGATTTTTGCAGGTCAGTGTGACACTTAACATGTATTCTTGGTGAGGTCATCTTATCTCAAGTGTAGCATATTGAACTCTTGAATTGACAAACCTGACAGCATATAATCATTCATGATATTGAACTCTGATGCAAGAAGCAAATCTCTCCTATACAGATACCTGAAAATAGGCGACAACAATACAGTGTTAGCCAAACTGGTAGAGTCTACTTTCAGTAAAGTGTTTTATCTGTGATATAATTCCTTACATTGCAGTGATGATCGAAGCCATCAACACATTTGTCACAAACCTGCATTACATCTATCATGTCTAGTCTATAGAAACAACTAATCAAGTAAGCTATACAATCAAAACATATATACAGTCCAAAAAGGTTAAGTGTCCAAAAAAGTATTAGACTATTGTCGCTAATCGGTGAACTCAGTAAAGCAATGATGCCATGCAACAAATGAGCCAATTCCAACTTCGCCTAAAGTCGAATGATATCCGTCTGGCTCGGGCAATTCGATGTCTCCTTTGATAATGATATCAATGGCAACCTTGTAAAGATCTTCTTGAAGAGGCTTGCCATGAATCATTTGGGGCCCATCTGCCAAAATAACTCGCCCTTGAGCAACGAGCTCTTTATGCCAAGAGTACAACTTGCATGGCTGCATTCTCTCCACATATTGATGCTTCCCAACTGAGGGTCCACCAGTCGATTGTCGATTCTCCGGTTGAACCGAATCCATGTGTTGTTGCTGTGATAAAGTTTCACATCATGTGTTATATACGATAATTGAAGAAAAATTATTACTATTTAAATTTTAAAAAGAAGGATTTCAATGAAAATTGACCTGCATCATCTCTTTGATACCCCCAATTTGGTCCGTAAGAAAATCTATTTTAGAAGATAGCTCTTGAATTTTGAACGTTGCTCTTGAATTGTGGACGATTGCTCTTCTACTTTTCCTTTATACGAAGAGATTTTTTCAAGAGCTGCAGCAGACCCCCCTGATTTGTGATTGGGAAACGGTGGTCCCAACACCTCGAACACGACCCCTTGTATCAGGACCAAACACTTGAGTCAATGGATCGTTGAGGATGTCGTGGGAATTACTTCCTCATGAATGCCGTTAATGAGCAAATGCTCATGAATCTCTCCAAGAGTGAACATCCCACTCCCATTTCTACATTTCACACACGGACACGAATAATGATCAAATCCACCACCGTTGTTCTTTGTAAACTCAATAAAATGCATAAGTCCATCCAAATATTCTGGACTTAACCTATGTTTGTCCATCCATACTTTGTTACTTAATGACAACATTCTGCAACAAATGAGATAATCAAGTCAATTTTGATGTTCAAATGATGGTTGGACCCTACTGACTAAATGTGTTTAAAGTGAATAAACAAATTTTGATGCATTCTTTAGTGAAATAAAACAAGTTTTTTATTTCCATTTTCAATCGCAAGTATGATAACAAACTAAAATAATAAAAAAACATTGCGTCTCTTTTTTAGACTCAATGGGCAGATTTGGTAGTTCCACGCTAGGACCCTTAGGTCGACGTGAAAGCGGGCTCCAAAGGAGCTACTACTCAGAAAGCACAGGTAGAGGTGTTTCCTCTTCTACCAAACGCGCTGTTGTTCTAAAGAAATTTAACCTAATAATAGAACCGTAAACAAGGTTTTGATACCAATTTCAACAGAATATAAATGAAGTGACAAAATATAAATTAAGCATACTAAATTCAATATCAAATCCATTAAACAATAGAACCGTAAACAAAGGTAAAAGTAATGTATAACTACAAATATGTTTACATGAAGTAATAAAAATATAAATTAACCAAGACTATATGTAATTAGAGTTTATCATGGCTCACATGATTGTAATTAAGGATTAGCGAGCAGCACTTGTGTGTAAAAAATGAGTCGGGTTGCTGGATTTTAGCTTGATAATTTATTAATTAAGATCAATAATACATTAAAAAAAGATCGATAATACATATGGGCCACAAGCGTGAGAGAGAAAGGCTGACCGCTGATCCATGTTAAGATGTACACATGTACTTACTTGATGAGTGTTGCAACTTGATTTTCAAGATGAGCATCCAACAGAAAAACAACCCAAAATCTGACGCATGTAAGGCCAGACAAATCCAACCGTCAACTTCCTCCACCTACATAAACATTTCTGTTAAAAGAAACTAATGCCTTAATGTGATGGATTAAGTGAAAACCCATTCCTTGTACAAGTATGACCTACATCAATGAAACTCTCATTTTTCACTAGATCAATGAAGTTTAAAGCATAACCTATCATCCATAATTACAGTCCGGACTGAGAATAGAAATAATATGCCATTGGAAGCATAAAAACCTCAAAAGTAGGCAAAAAATGTTTTTTTTTTTTTTTCTAGTAAGTAACATACTGAAAGATATTTAATCATGTTGATGATGTCATGTGATATAAAGAGATGGGTGTAATAGTTAGAACATTAAATGGCCATCCTGTTTGTAGTACAATCAAACAGCAGCTATTCACATGGATGCACATTGTACATTCTACTCACATGGACCACATGGATAACTGTAGGATGAAGTTAAGGGAGATCTCATGGATGGTCTAGATCGTAATGAATCTGGCTAGAAAGTTCGATCCAGATCAGTGAGGCTGCATGTTCCATCATCAATGGACCAAGCTCAGAAACTCTTCTCAATCAGACAACTCTAGAGCAGGGGAATGCATGATTTGAGAAAGAGAAGATCCACATTCAAGGGAAAAGGGGCCAAAGATTGTAAAGCTAGGATCTTCCAATTTGGGAGACTGGATGTCTAGCCTTTTGTTTGTTGGCATGGGAATGCATGATTCGAGAAGAAGAAGATCCACATTCAAGGAGAAGAGGGCCAAAGATTGGATGGCTAGGACCTTCCAAATTGGGAGATTTGGGGGCATGGTCCATCCATGATGGGCCTGCCATATTAATGTCTTGGATAAGCCCATACACATGCAAACTTTGTGTGCAACAGAGAAGTTCCCTGTTAATTTCTAGCAGAGAACTCTAAAACCAAACTAGACAAATAGCAAAGCATTGACAGTCTTACACTCTTACTTTAATCTAATTTGTGGCTTTCTCCAAAGGTGACAGTCTTCATCTCTATTCTCTACTGATGTACTAGTTTAAATGTCAAGTTTCATGAGGTCATGGAAATGGAGTTACTTTTGTAGCCTATAGAAACATCCCAACTAAAACAGAGAAATATTTTTATGAAGAAACTCAATGCATGGAAATTAAATTTGAAAAGTAGAGAATTTGCTAAGCCATCCTAGAATGTGCGGGGCCCTCTAAGTTGTGCTTGGTCGGGTGGGCCCCTAGCTGGCCTGGTCAAAGATAATCAGCAGGTCAGATGTGTATGCAAAACGTGGGCCATTGGCAATTGTTTAAACCATCCATTGTTTGGGTTCATAGCCCACCTGATGAGTTGATCGACCTGATTTACAGGCCACATCATCCGCAGTGGGGCCAACCTTATGCATTGCTCAGATGTCCGCCGTATGCCAGGATGGTATGGTTCGATGTACAGGTGTGTGAAAGTTTATCAAACCTCTAAAAATACATTATATAAGCCAGAAAGCAAGTTACAAACTACAAAGAGCTCTCTCTGACTTGAGCAATGGCCTGCAGACAATTTCAATTACTGTTTTCTTGAATGAAATACAATTAGCATTAGAAAATTTAAAAACACAATTAGCATTTTTTTTTTCAAAAATTTCAAAGTTAGAAGAAAAAGGACAGAATAAACGGACTGACAAAAATAAAGTAAAAAAAAAAAGCATTTTCCAAGAATCGAAAATCATAAATATACTATGTGATTATATCTTGTCTACCTGAGCCTTTGGCACTGGTAGTGATGCCAACAATCAGATTCAAGGTTAGGAGCTCTGTTTAAATATGACTGGCCCAGGTAGAGCTCTATTCACCAGTTCATTAGCATTACAAAATAAAAATAACAACAACAACAAAAATAATAATAACAACAATAATACTACTAACAATAATGACAATAATAACAACAAAGAAAAGCAACAACAATAACTATAAGAAGAAGAAGAAAAAAAAAAAACTATAACAAGAATAATAAGATAACAATAACAATAACAGATGACAACAATAATACCTATAAAACAATGACGACGATGACTGCGAAGACAACGATGACAACGACAACAACAATAACAAATAATAATAATAGAGCAATATATGTAATCTCAAAACAGGCTCCATTCAGTTGCCCTGATCATGTCAAATCAATAGGGGTGCACTAAGGAAAAACAATGAGACGAAGCCATATACATGAAGGCAAAATAACATGACCATGTCATGGATGATATGATGTAAACAATAGTTCTGGAAAGTGCAGACTTGGGATTTTTAAATAGGTCTATCACAAGTTCACAACAACATTTAGTCATGGAGTACTAAAGAATTTCTACCTGAGGCTTTGCACAATATATGCAGTGTTCTCTATAGTGACAAGTGGGGCCCATTCTTCAGTAATCCAGTCTATTTTTCTGTGGATGGACCAGGCCTCAACTCATATTGGAAGATCCAAACCACCAGTAATTGGACTTTTATCAGGTGAATGCGGATAGATGTTGTATTTCTCTTCTTTTGTGGGCGACAAATTGAAACATTATGATGGTCCAATCAGGGAGATTTTTTTGGGCATGCTCCATCCAACATTTTACACAACAGAACAATGGTCTGGACTGGCAATGGGCCCACTACTTGTCATCAATGAAAACCTGCATATACTGAACAAAGCCTTGGATCATGTATGCCATAATTCCTTTGGGTTATCATGGATGCATGCACCGGCTGTTTCTTACTCAGTTAGCTTTTTACAGCTTGCCCTTCAAAATAAAAGAGTCTGCAAAATCAGTAACCACTGCTCATGTAAAGATCAGATTCTAACACCAACATGCTAGAAGACCAATGAAGAAAACAATAAAATGAAGGATAAGGTTATTAAAAAACTTCGACATTCTGGAATCAAATATAAGCTTTTGACTTCCCAGCATGAAAAAGAATGCATGCACACATCACATCATTCATCCATAAGAGAAGAAAAATGGTTATAAACAAATTGTTACAGAAGTTCAAGCAAAAGAATTGGATTAGAGAGAAGACAATCAGAAGCAAGATGTTAAGCTTTTGATTTTCCATCATGGAAATGACTGCATGTAACACTTTAAAGCACTTATCTATAAGAGATGAAACAATCCCAATCAACATCACTTTACACAGTGAATTGACAATTGAAAATAAAAAGGAAAAACATAACTTACATCTCAACAAAAAAAAAAAGGAAAAAATATCCTCAGGAGCATGCGAGCAGAAATATGTTTATCATGAATAACTCTACCCAAAATTTACCCAAGGAAAACCTTGACCCATTTATGGCAGGAGCAATGTTGCAATTATAGTACATCAACAGTAAATTATAACAATGGAGTTTTTGAACGTATCAGGATGATAGGATTATCAAACAACCAACACCGTAATATTAACAATCATTTATTATATACCATACCATGTCGTCCTTTGATGCAAGGTAGATGAAGAAACTGAGAAGACACCATATCAGGATGCGAAAATCAGTTAAGAAATATATCTGGAAGAACAAAACTAAAATCAAGCCCAGGCCCAGGTTTGAAATTTGCCATAACAGGTCATAATGGCTGGGGCCAAAATCTGTTATGAGCCATTTCATCAGCCGTTATGGCTGAAATAACGATCTTTAATTATTTTAAATATAGAAACAATCCATTTGGTAGTCATACACCGCTAGTCCCAAGCGCAAGTAGAAGAGGGTCTATGTGTGGGCATTGTTACAAACCTTTGACAAGCAAACCATGACCCAAACCCCATAGCTTGGGACAAGTGAATGATGAAGAAGATAAAAATAAATATATACTAGGTGTTAAGAACCAAGATAGTGGGCAATGTATAAGCATGATGATCAATACAAGCAATATTTTTTTAATATATTACATTATTTATTTTACTCTTAAATGTCACTACAAAACATAGTCACTAAAGCGTGAAGCGAAGCGGAAACAAATTCAGGTGCGTGAGCAGGGAGGCGCCTCTTTCAAAATGTCAACAAGTGTAAATAGGTGGGAAGCAGGAGTAAGAGAACAACCTAGGTGGCAACATACATAATAGGAGTGTTGAAGATTTCAAATATGATCTGGTTGAAGCACGAGGTGCTGGCAAAGCAGCAAGAAATCGGTCCTTGTAGCTGAAAATCAACATTATTATTCAATTACATATAGATGAAAGATTACACAAAATTGCATACATCCAAGCAGGCTAACAGGCTGACATTCAACCGTCCTAGCATTTCTCAATGAAAACACCTGCAACAGGCATTTCTTACATAAAAAAAATAAAAATCAATCAATTACTCAAAAAAAAATGAAAAGAAATAAAAGAACATCACAAAATCAACTAGATTTGCTTAATACTAGGCTGATAGAAAAGCATTACTCAGTAAATGAAATCCCAAAATGAAATCTATTTTGATGTCTTCCCATGGAGCATCAAGTATTGGAATTGGAGTATAAACAATTGGTATCGACCAGGGTTTGCGGGAATCACAAAAAGGTGGGAAAATAGTGATGTTAAGAAAGGGTTGTATATTGTTGATTGGGTTAGGGACATTGCTAGAACCTGCTTTGGACTGAACTTAATTGTTAATGGGGTTGAACTATGACTGATTCGGGATTAATTTTCTCGGATGAATTCGGAATTTGAAATCGGTTTGCAATAGGGATAGCATGAAGGCCGGTTTTGGGTAAGGTCGGCAATGTGTTTGGCGACATCGTTTTGAGTGCAAGATGGTTGAATTTTAAGGGCTTTGCCTCTCTGATTTTGGTGAAATGTGGTACTTATTTTCTCGGCAAATTTCTCGACATGTCAGGGACCGAGTAAGATGCATAATTTGGGGCCTGAAATTGCACAGATAAGGGGCCTGAAATTGCACAGCTTAATGAAGTACAAAATTTTGAAGAACTATCAATTATATAAATCAATCTCTGCTGCACATCTGCATATACCTGGCATTCCGAAAATGCTTTTTAGTTGCGTATATGAAACATACAAATAAGATCTCATGATAGAGCACTTACTCAAAGTATACTTGGATCAGAGTGTACTAAATTCATATTTCAAAGATGATCTCTGCTGCACAACAAGATCATCAGCAGAGTAATAGTCTCATTTTGCTATGTATTATATAAATTTAAAATAAAAAATAAAAAATTGCCTTTCGGAAAATTGAGTTCATCTCATTTTGCTATGTATCATCTCGTCTGCTAATTTCAACTAGTAAGGTTGTGAAATGTACTTTCACTAGAGAACGAATCACACCTACAACAAAAAACGCTTTCAGACGAGATCCTTAGGATGATAGGATGGATTGCAATGCAAGCTGTCATTAGGGTGCAAGGAAGATCAGTCGATGCAAGGGCCGAAGGTGGCAATGTCTGCTTGAAGTGCCTCGGAGATTAATCATCCAAATGCAATTTGGTCGGGCTGCCGGATCTTTGCCTGAACATATAACCTCAGCAAAAACAGATCAATCATCCCATTATAGATGTTACTCCACTCTGGTTAAACTTAAACAATCGTCATTTAGGACTCCCAAATCACAAGACTTACCTAAAATCACAGACCGTGTGAACGGCTCCGATGTCCTTCCTAGGAGAGCTTCTCTCCTCAAACCTCTCCTTCTCTTCTAATTCCTTCTCCCTCTGCCTTTGCCTCTCAACGATCTCATCCAGCTTGGCTTTCCGCTCTGCATCTTCCTTCTTACGTCGTTCGGCCTCTGCAGTACAAATCAAAAACTCACCATAGATCGGGAGAGGGAGGGAGAGTGAGAGGGAGATCGAGAGAGAGGGTTGAGATCGGGATAGAGGGTTGAGATCGGGAGAGGGAGATCGAGAGAGGGTTGAGATCGGGATAGAGGGTTGAGATCGGGATAGAGGGTTGAGATCGAGAGAGAGGGTTGAGATCAGGAGAGGGAGATCGAGAGAGATGGCTGAGATCGGGAGATCGAGGGAGATTGGAAGAGGGAGATCGAGGGAGATTGAGAGAGGGAGAGGGAGATAGAGAGGAAGACGCAGACAGCGGTGGAAATGAAAGATTTTTAGGGCGTTTTTGGGTATGGAAATGAAGAAAAGCATTTGGTAGTCTGCGGTACTTTACAGTACTGTGGCTCTCGGGCCATGTGGGGTCCACTCAGAGGTTAATAATAAAATCCATTCCGTCCATTTGTTTCAAAATAAAATAATAAAGCATAATAATACTAAATAAGAACATCCAACCCTCAATTAAGACACCAATAAAAAAATTGAAATAACAATGTATAATAGCAATTAGTCCAGTACGGTTGATTACCGTCTCAAATCAGAAACGGCTCTAAGCCGTTTCTGAACTAAAATCCCGACCGTACCAGGCGGACGATTTTGGTGTAGTGAATACAGTCGAGGGTTGCATGGTCAACTGACTCTCCTAGTGAAAAACTTTCATTCTTTCTGGTAGATAACGAATCTACAGATCACTATATACAAGATTTTGATCAATTCAATTGATAGTTGCCATCAGCCAAGGAAAATCCTCGCTCTAATACCACTAACGTGAGGGAAGACGTGATGAGGTTGATCATTGTCTTCCTCAATCGATAACTACCTTGAATCCATAAAATTCTCTTAAATCCATAAGAAAAAATCTCGAATCCATGAGAATAATTAAAAAAAAAACTTATAAGAAATTATTATTTCTTTTAAATTAATAAATAATTGAATAATAAAAAATGAGTTTTAACCTCTTTAAATAACCCAAAACAAATTCTAAAAACATAATCAAATAGTCCTAATCAAATTAGAAAACAAATTGAGAAAATATGCAAATTTTCTTTGCCTATCGACTTGTCACCGATTGGTTGGTTCGATAGGTCGAAACAGCCTTAAAGTATCTAGAGACTTCAGAGATTATGTGATTTTTGATCAGTTGACCTGTGAATAGTATTTTTGATCCAATCCATCCTTTATTTGGCCTTATTTTCCCTAGCCATGCATTTTGAAAGCCATGGATCTGATGGTTATAACTGCCTAACAAAATTGATTCTTTAAAATAATAAGGAACCATAATGGGCCCTAACAAATGGATGGACCGAATTGTTGACTGGATCGGTTTTTGTATAAACAACTTTGACCGTACATATTAAAATCCTTTGGTCCAGTGGTTAGTATTTGTTACATTGGTACCATGTTTACATCTTAGCCCCTGAAATGTTTTAGATTATAATGAGTGGTCTAGATTAATGTGTTCGACTGTTTAAGGTTCCAACACAACTAGGACCAGCATTCGAGCATTTCTCTGTTACTTTGGGACGCGGATTGCCAGTTCCCCGCTTGCAGGAAGTTCCTGTTGTCGGAATCTCTCACTGATGCCCGCGAAAAATCCACTCAGTGTAACAGAAATGTCCACCGTTGAAACCTTCGTAGAGCCAACCATTATGTTTATATGCCATCCAACCGTTCATATGGTTACTGTGGTGTGGCCCACATGAGTTTTATATCTGCCTGATTTTTGTATTTGTATCTTGTTGTGATTACTCCTAAAAAAAGCCGTGGAAATTAGAAACTCCAAAAATAATCATAGCTTAGTGAGAGTTCTTTCATACATTCTAACCATCATTTTCTCTCTCCGTAGCGATGGAAATCGTCACCGGAGTCATCAACATTGTTTCTTGCTTGTGGGGTTCCACCAACCTACGCAAATGTAACATCATCAACCTCCGAGAAAATGTCTACTTGCTGAAGGAAGCCATGGAGTCAAAGGTCGTTGCTGCCGAACAGAAACTTCTCAAATGCACGGAACAAGTGCAACGGTGGTTACAAAAAGTAGAAAAGACCGAAAGACAATTGAATGCGATGGAAGTAGAATTTCGGCAGATGGCGAGGTGTTTTGGGAGTTGCCGTCTCAATTTCTGGTCGGGCTACAAGCTCGGCAAGAGAGTGGCGAAGAAGCTGGAAGATGTATCTGAGTTGAAGAGCAAAGGTGAGTCCTTCAGTGAGGTGGCATACAAGCCGCTTCCCGATGCCATTGAAGAGATGCCTAGCACATCAGCCGTGGGCATGGACGTGGTGTTCAAGAAGGTTCTAAGTTGGCTTAGTGAAGATGAAGTGGGAGTTATTGGAATATATGGAATGGGGGGAGTCGGGAAGACGACTCTCCTAAAAAGATTAACAACGAATTCCTTGTAAGAACTCATGAATTTGCTTTCATCATTTGGGTGGTGGTGTCTAAAGAGTTAAATGTGAAAAATATTCAGAAGGATATCGGGCAGCGGTTGGGCTTGTCTTGGGTAGAGAATGAAAGCAACAATGAAACACTGGCTCGAGACATTTACAAGGTCTTGAGCAGGAAGAAATTCATGCTGTTGTTTGATGATACATGGAAATCGTTGGATCTAGAGATGATCGGAATTCCTCATCCAAACAGCCAAAACAAGAGCAAGGTCGTCTTCACCACACGAGTTGAGAACGTCATGGCTGCCAATAAGAAGATCAGAGTAGAATGCCTCCCGGAGCAAGAATCAATGAATTTGTTTCGACAGAATGTTGGTGAAGAGACCATGATTTCTCATCGGGACATACCGGCCCTTGCTATGAAGGTTGCCAAAGAGTGCCAAGGTCTGCCCCTTGCGCTAACAACCATCGGGCGGGCCATGGCATGCAAGAAGACACCACAGGAATGGGAGCATGCAATATCAGTTCTTAGCACGAGCAAGCCACCATCAGAGATATCAGGTATGGATGATGAAATGCTTTTGCGTTTGAAATTCAGTTATGATAATCTCGGTGGTGATACGATTAAACCGTGTTTCCTGTACTGCGCACTGTTTCCGGAGGACCACTCCATTCAAAAAGAACAACTAACAGATTACTGGATAGGCGAAGGATTCTTAGATGGGTGGGATGATGATCTTGATGAAGCCCATAACAAGGGACATGATATCATTGGAAGATTAAAGGCTGCATGCTTGTTAGAGAGTGGTTCTGATGAAAAAACAGGGTAAAGTTGCATGACGTGATTCGTGATCTGGCATTATGGATAGCTTCAGAGTGCGGGAAGAAGAAGAATAGGTTTTTGGTGAGAGCTGGCGTGGGACTGATGCATACACCAGAGGTTGAAAGGTGGAAGGAGGCCGAGAGGATATCTCTAATGAATAATGACATAAGAGAAGTAACAGGGACACCTCAATGCCCCAACCTCTTAACCTTGATGCTCCAATGGAATGAGTTTGAAAAGGTCCACACTGATTTTTTTCAGTTCATGCCTCTTCTTAGGGTCTTGGATCTGTCACATTCATTTTTAGAGGAGCTTCCTGCAGCGATCGGTAACTTGGCAGAGCTACGGTATCTCAATCTATCATACACACAGATTACATCATTGCCTGAAGAGATAGGAAATCTGGTGAAGCTGAAGAATTTGGAGTTGGAGGGTATAGATTCTTTCGGCATAATTCCTCAAGGGGTAATCTCCAGGCTTTCTGAGTTAAGAGTGCTAAAACTATTTCGAAGTTATTCAAAGTGGGAAGAAGGGAGTGAGGGATTAAAAATGAGTGAGTTGGAAGGCCTGAAACGTTTAAACCATCTTAATCTCACCTTATCAAATGTGCATGCTCTTCAAAGGTTGCTCTGCTCTAGCAAGCTGCGGAACGTGACTCGATATCTATTACTGGACAGCTGTCATGATCCGACTATCTCCAACCAACTATCATCTCTTTTTACTGCAATGAAAATTCTTCAACAACTTACTTTTAAGAACTGCAATGGGTTGGTGGAGGTGACAATTAGTGCGGATGCGAAGAAGGATGACGATTATCCTGTTTCGAGCCTAGCATGGCTCAGCCTTCTTAATCTCCCTGACTTAAATTGCATTCAGGTGGGCCGTGGACGCTTCAGAAACCTTCACACCATAACGATTGGGCGGTGTTCCAAGTTGAAGAGAATTTATGGTTTACTACAACTTGAAAGTCTTGAAACAATTTATATAAGAGGTTGCTATCAGCTAGAAGAAGTAATAGGTAGGGTCATTCCTGATGATGAAGTTGGAGATATAGGGCTGATGCAACTAAAACGTATATCACTCGGGAACCTTTCAGAACTAACGAGCATCTGTAGCAATGCACTGCATTTTCCTTCCTTGGAGGAAATCGAGGTCAGTGGTTGCCCAAAGTTGAAAAAGCTCCCTCTTTCTCTCCATAGCGAACACAATTCTCTAAGGAAGATAAGTGGTAGGAAAGAATGGTGGGATAATTTAGAGTGGGAAGAAGATGGCATCAAGTCCTATTTTCATCCTTTTTTCCATGAATCGAATTATTGAGTGTCATTGTCAAAGTAGAAATACTTTTTAATAGTTTCCCTAGTTATTTCTTAGGATTGTGAGATTAATTTCAGAAAGGAGTGAATTTTTGTTAGATCAAGTGTGCTATGTATTTTTATGAGTTTAATATGTAATATGTGTGCCATTGTACCACATGATATTAGATTAATTTCTTATGGCGGGGATTCTACGCATGAGGTGTATTATAACTCTTGAGCATTGTTTACGCCTCTGTACTAAGTGGGCTAATTTCCATGCTACCACATATACCAGCGCAAAGAGGCCCTTTTTGTGTTGACCCAATGTAGTAAAGAACGAGCAACTGCGCATTTTATTCCAAGTATATGCATTTACTTTGGGTCCCACTTGATGACTGGATTGGCCTGATTCTTGTGTTGGGTATGGTGGGGCCAATTAGCTGGATAGGTTGGATGTCATACCCTCACAGCATGAGGGCAACCATGCAGGACATTGGTGTCCAACTAGTTATGTTAGATCCACTTAATTAAAAATGCTTTATTTCCGAAATTGACGCAAGGAAAGATGTGATGAGGTCGATCACCATTTTTATCGATTAATAAACACCTTGAATTCACAAGGTACTTTTAAATTCACAGGAGAATTTTCTTGAATCCATGAGAGAAATGTTATAAATATCAGAATTTTAATTAATAAATTCTTCCAAAATAAATAAATTTAGTGTGATTAAATAACCATAAACAAATTCTAAAACATAATTAAAAAAGTCATAATCAAATAGGGAAACAAATTTTGAAAATCATAGAAATTTTTGTCGTTCTATTCAATTGACTCAAAAGTCGATCAGTTGAACGGGCTCAAAAACGTCCAAAGACTAAAACTAATAATTCTATAAATTTCCAACTATCGAATTGATTGGTTGACCTATTGAATAGGGCCTTCAACCTGTTAACCAGATCTGTTGATATGTCAAAACTAACAGAAATCAATCTGGAGTTTCTGGTGGAATTTTGACATGTCAACCCGATCGGTCAATTAGTCGAATTACACTGAATTTTGTCAAAATTTCTTTAGGCTTCTTTGGATCCATGTGTTTTAGGAACGTGCTTAATCCATATCGTACATCAAAAATAAAATGTGCTAAAAAAACAGCAGATTCATGCATATACAGAAAGGAAGGATTAACAAGATGCAGCAAGAGGAGTCGTACAGCAATTGTGCAAGTGGAGTTATTTGATACTCTAGCGGAGTATTACCCTTGATATGCATGCATCTATAACATGTACAGAACATATATAAGCTTTGATCAGCCCATATGTTGCGTGCACTAAAACTTATGCCACATATGTGCTAGCATGGCACGATAGATCCAAGATCCAACCCATCCATCAGAAGGTCACTGCTATATTGATTCCTAGACCAAGAGTTAGGTTTTTTTTTTTTTTTTTTTTTTTTTTGTTAACACATGCACCCGCCACACACCCACGCACGCCCTAGTGAGATTTCACCACCTATGGGTTTCGAACCCAAGACCTCGTGTTGAAACTCCTTAGAGTCTACCACTCGGGCAAGGACTGGAACCGAGTTAGGTTGTCCCACTGGTCAGGTGGTCCACAGTTTTTAAGACAAACCTGCACCTTTGGAAAAATTGGCTGAAGCTTTCTAACCTATCGACAGTTTTCAAATATTGGACCCACATGCTTTGACCAACCTGAGGGATGGATTAGTTCCATGTGTGCATTTTATGGATAGACTCAATACGAATCAGCTGGACTGAGTCACTGACCCCATCATACAGCTCTTGTTTTCAAACTAAAGACATGAAAAAATAATAATAATAAATAAAAAATCAAAGAGCCAATCTCATCTCTCAAGGCTAGTTATATTTTATTTTGGATATTTTTATCAATTTAACTTTATTCAAAAATATTTAAATGCATTAAATATTATAAATTTAATTGTAAAAAAATTAATAATAATAATAAATAAAATCGAGTCAGGCAACTACAGACTCATCCAGTCTTCCAGTTGGCCCAACCTGACTAGAAATTGAGTATGAGTAGAGTTTTCAAGTTTTTGAACTACAGTCAGCCCCTACTCAACTTAGGCTGAATGAGTCACCGAATCTTTTAACCGGGTTAGTGGGCTCCAGGTTTGGCCCATTGGGTTTCAGAGCTGGGGTTTTTAGTAGAGGTAGGTGGGCCAGGTATGGGCCTGATTTTGAAGCAAATTGGTAAAAGATCCTGTCTATTGAAGCCATGCCGGAGCAGGACGTCCCTAAATTCAAAGGCCCAGTTAAGTGATGGGTTGGGCATACCCATAATACTTAGGTCCAATTATTAATCAGGTAGGGGTCACGACTGATCATGATGCATCCGTCTTAGAAAGAAGGAATAGTAGGTCTTGCTCATCAACATTTATATAAATTTATATTTTATCTTTCGAATATGATTTATTCTACACAAGATTCTTTACATCTAATATCATGTTTTGATTATCCAAACCATTCCTTTAGTGGGTTGTGGCACGGATGGAGAAAGTTCCTACATAATAGATGATTAAGAGAAAGAAATATATATAGAAAAGGCCCACATCAATGGAAGAAATGTCCAATGCTGAAGTTTTAGGATCTTCCATTATGGGATATCTAGGGTACCCTCATTTGTAATGGACCTGATGCAGAGCAGCAGCAGCTGCTGCATTAAATGAGAGGCTAACTACTGTTGTTTTAATGCACAAAAATTATTAACCATAAATAAATATGTATAAATATTAACAAAGATCAATGACAGATTATGAGATCAGAAATACACAGAATATAATAGAAGTAAAGCTCCTATATCAAAGAACAAATGAAATGATAAGAAGATAGTGTCAACAAACTCAGTAGAAACATGGATCTATATCGCTTTACTGAAAATTATTTGCATCCATTTGATGACATAGATGACCGATTCAGATCTCTTGCAAAAAAAATAAAAATAATAATTAAAAAAAAACTTTGGGATACAACTACCAATCGACTAGGAACGGCCGACTCAAACACTAAGTGATTAGGGGTACACATGGTTTGGTTCAGTCCGGTTCTAGGGTGAAACCAGAACCAAACCGTTCCTTACGGTTCCACGATATTTGGAACAGGACCGTTAGCACCTTAGAACCGAACCGGAACCAGATCATGAAAACCGATTTGGTTTCGGATCGATTCCACGGTTCTGGGCTTTTTATAATCTGACCCAATTACATATTCTATTTTATAATTTAGTCCACGTTCATTCATGTTGTGATCCACTTGATGAATGATTTAGATATTCTATATTACGTGAAAAAATACATTTATGAAAACAAGCAAAGGGTGCATTGTAAACCATAAATCATGAGTCAAATATACAACTAAAATATATTGTAAACTCATGGTTCTAGGTTCGGTTCCACGGTTTGGTTCCAAGTTCGGTTCCACAGATCAGATCTACAATTCGGATTCATGGTTCGGATCACGGTTCGGTTCGAATCTACATACTCCCAAATTGGAACCAAACTGAATTAAACGGTTCTTTAATTTTTGGAACCGGAACCGGTGCACTCTAGAACCGAACCAAACCGGACTATTTGGTCGGTTCTGGTCCGGTTCCACGGTTCTACCAGTTTGATGTGTAGCCCTACAAGTGATTGATGCTCATCATACATTCACTTTTTTTATAAAAAGGAAAAACATTGGAGAATTTTTAAAGAAAAAAAAGAGCAAGACCTCTTTTGGAAAAGATATTGGAGCGGCTAATGGTCTACTAAGTTTTTTTTCTCGAAAATACTATATATAATAATCATATGTATTATGTAGCGGACACCTGACGCTAAGGTGTCAGCCAACGTAAACATTAGTTTTACAAAATGTTACAAAATTGTTTTTAAAAAAAGTCACACACTGTGGCAATAGAATCGATGGAAAAAAAAAGAATAGAAAAAACAGCAGCAAAGAAACGCATGTATGATTATGGCATAGCATTCTTAAGAGCTCAACATAAATTTATCATATGCTTCCGTACATAAAGGAGAAATAGTTTTCTTATATCTCCAATGTGCGACTACTACCAGCAAAAAGCAAAGAAAGTTCAGATTACTTTTTGCTCAAACTTTGTCTCTTTTATTTAAAATAAATAAATCATACCATTAAACCGACACCAACTGCTCTCTCTCTCTCTCTCTCTCTCTCTCTCTCTCTCTCTCTCTCTCTCTCTCTCTCTCTCTCTCTCTCTCTCTCTCTCTCTCTCTCTCTCTCTCTCTCTCTCTTCTATTTCCCATCTCTATAAATTTAGTTTATATGGAAGAGGAAGTCATTAGTACATTTTTCTATTCTTTTGTGAGATATATCGATCATTGACGTGAGTCTTGTATCAGGGTGAATAAATCCTAAGTCATATTTAAATTTTAGATTTTTACTCCTAACAATACAAAACTTGTTAATGGCCTTGCAAGGATACATCGTATCAACGAAGCCCATGACCAGTTGACGAGTTAAGGCTAGTGGAAGTTGTAATGCGCATGAAACCTTTTTTCCCATTTGCCTTGGATATTGGCTGTCGATGAGAATGTCCTTTACTTCGTCCTACTTCAAAAGATGGTGAGGCAGCTTGTAATCAAAATGTCTCATTCCGGCGAACTAGGCTAAGATGGGTGGGCCTCCCATCACCAACATGTGCGGCTGATGAGACTACCGATGAAAAACGTCAACGTGGATTGGCCAAAAAATAAACCCACGATGACTGAACTATCTGAACCGTTTAGTCAAAGATCTTTGCATGTAGAACATGAACCACTGGTCATTTTGTTTCTGATCACCATCTCAAAATTGTGCTATTTCACACTATAGTCAACGACTCCTACAACACCGTGCAAGGTGTTGATTTATGTGGGCCAACATTAAAAATGCATTTTTCTATTACTTGGGGAAGATAACTTGTACAATATTGGAATGGGATTATTTTGGCAATGCCAAGAAATGATAATTCATATCAATGGATTTCATTTTCACGCCAGTCCTAGTGAGTTTAGGGATGCGACTGGTGCAGGAACTAACTGCTCCAAGCCTGTCCGTGGGATCCCGTTTGAATTGCCACTTCCACTATCGAGAACGTTGTAGCCACATTCGTCTAGACTCTAGGAGTCCTACATAGTCCAACATCTGGATTGTTGATGGGCCAGGACAGGCCCAACCCATCATAGGCTGGGATTGGGCTGGAGTATCAGGCCTGCGGGCCAAGCTCAAGCTTAAAATTTAGGCTTTTTTTTTTTTCCCCTAATGTTAGCCTGTTAGTACACCCACTGTCAGATCACACTTCACTATTAGCCACCCCCCTGCTAGGGAATCGATGCCAAGACCTCGGTGTTGAAACGAGGTATCTTTCACTCAGCTTAAAATTTAGGCTTGTTTCTGAATGGGTTTGGTTTTGGACCATCTACAACAGCCCTCAGCCAGGCCTTACATATAACATATAGAAATCATCATTTATTCTTCATGTTACTGCTCCCACTCGCTGAAGTAGTGTGGGTCACGGACAATTTCATGGCCCAAGATGGAATAGAGAAAGCCCGATTAGAGGCGGAAGTGATCCGGACCATCATAAGCCCATGCTGAATTTGCGAGATTCCATCAAATCGACGGTTGAAAATCCATTTTATTTCCATTTTTACTATTTATAATAAGTTTTAATTAGATCATAACTTTTGATTCATTGAGTTTTAGAAGTCGTGCCCAACATGAGAAGGGTTTAGAAAAATTAGGGGAATAATGTGGTCAGGCCAAATTGGACACTTACTATTTTTGGCTGAAAACCATGAAGTCTAATGGAAATTATGATAGTCTATAAATAGTAAGTTTAATATTTATGTTAAGTCACAATTTTAAAGAGTTTAAGTTATGGTTTGATTCTGAAACTTCTTCCAAAGGTTGATATCAATATTTAAGGGAGCGTGAACTCATTTTTATTATCAATCAATTTATTTTCGATTTTATTAGAATTTATTTCTATTTTCTGTCTCTCCTCGTGCATAGACGTGTGAGAGTTGTGTTCATGTCATGGTGACGTAGGGCTGGGCAAGCTCTGTTGAACCCTAGCTTGCATTGTTCAAGATACACTTGAGCCTGCGATAGACCACAATAGTCCGACCAAGTCGGCCCAAAATGAAATGATTATCACGGGCCCGAGCCTGAGGGTTGATCAGGTTGGAGCCTATCCGGGTCCAGGCTCTTGACGAGCCAAAATGATCCAGCTAATCCACATCTGAAATGTTCATACTACATCTGTGCCTGAGGGTTAGGCATAAGACAAGCCAAAACCGTCCAGCCAAGCCTGGCCTGAAATGTTTTTTTTAAGCCGCAAGGGTTGATCGGTTAGAGGGAGAGGGAGAGATGGGAGTGTGAGTGACATAGACACGGATTAGCTACTGAACTAGGCAGTAGCAAGTCTCCAACTGAAGTCACGTCTCCACGTTCTGTGGGCCCACCATGATATATGTGTTGTATCCACACAGCCCATCCATTTGGAGAGATCATTTTAGAGAATGAAACAAAGAACTAGTCAGATCCCAAACTCAAGTGTGGATCCCACCATGGAAAACAGTGAGGATTGAACGCCTACAATTAAAAAAGAAATTCTTTCAGCCACGGAAGTTTCCAATCAAGCTGATATATGTGTTTTTCCTTATTTCATGTCTATGTTAACTTATAAACAAGTTGGATCTCAAATAAACATCATGGTGACCCTAAGAAGATTTCAACAGTGGGCGTCACTGTCCCCTCTTTTTTCTGTGGTAGGGTCCACTTGAACATTGGATCTACCTCGTTCTTTGGCTCATGGCCTAAAATAATCTCTCCAAATGAATGGATGGTGTAAATACAACACATAAATCATGGTGACGCGCACCTAATGTGGTGACGTACCTTTCTTAGCGAGACTCGGTACTGTCGGGTTCAGTAGCTAATCTGCAACCTTTTTGTTTGTTGTTATTAAGATCCACATGAGACATGACCCACACGTTCAAAACCTATCACATGAATTATACGGTACACCACCGACATCTTTGCACACCATATACAGGTTTTCAATTCTGACAAGCACGAGCCCATGGTCAGTCTCCCAGATATAAATATTAGATAAAACCAATCATGGAACTTTTTACGTGGATCAATTTATTATTTTTCTTCTTATTTGTATAGTTTTCAGCTATAGATCAAAGGGTTAAGATTGTGCCATTGATGTAATTTTTGACTTATACTCCATCCACCGTCGAACACAACAGACAAATAGTTTTGATCGACCTAAACATGGCCCCACTTATTAGAAATGAAACCTGAATATACATATATCATGAAATCCTTTAACATAAAATTTCTCTCATTCCCCTTTGACAACCCTTCTTCACGTGGACCAACCGGTAATATGTAAAAAAATGGACCATCAAATAAATAATAAATACATGTAGCATGTCCTCTATAATTCAAAATGGCCCCAATAATGTTAGTCCATTTGTCACCGCTAATATTTTAAAAATACAAAGGCAACGACAAGATCCAGGTGCGTCTAGTGTCACTTGTCACCGAATGATTTCTGCAGTTTTGGGACAACTCTATCCACCGTTCCTTTACACCATTCAATGAAGTGTGGGGGGCCGTTGCACAAAACCAGAATTATCGGATAATAAAGCAATGAAATAAATCAAGGCACAAACCATATGACATAAGAGAATTTTACGTGGAAAACCCTCAAAAGAGGTAAAAACCACGGGACTTTGTCTAGATCAACAATCCACTATGAAGTAAAATGTTATAACTGATCATAAGCACACACTGCTTGGATCAAACTTTCTTTACTCATGCAGGAGTGGACAAACAATAAGAGAATAAAGAAAAACGGAGAGATCTCACCAATTACGAGGATGTAGAAGTGCTGAGATGTCGAGTGCACAATAGATCACCTTTATGAGCATAACCTCCCTTACACAAGTTTCCTCTCTCTCTCTCTCTCTCTCTCTCTCTCTCTCTCTCTCTCTCTCACTCACACACACACACACACACACACACACACCTTTGATAGCTCTAAACCTTTTAACAAACCTTTGTAAAGTTTTAGAAAACCCTCTTGCATTACATAGAACAGCCCTAGGTACCCATAGTTATAGATTTGGAAACCCCTTTCCGCACTTATGTGAAAACCACCTCAAATTTCCATTCTCCACAAAATCCGGACTCAAATCTGCGTAACCTCGACTGGCCGAGCAAGGTCCTCGACTTGTTGAGTGGCCCACTCGACCGGTCGAGCACCTCGAAAATCTGAAACCCATTGCTTGTTGTACTTTGAGTCAAGCACCACTCGACTGGTCGAGTGGCCTACTCGACCGGTCGGGCAACTCTGCTCTCTTCTCTTTTTAAGGAGGAAAAATCCTATCAAATCTCCCCATTTCTGACTTAAGAGGAGTTCGTCTTCTTCAAGCCAACCAGATTTCTACAAACCTCAAACTTACCCTTGAGTAAAGCCTTGGTCATCATGTCTAACCCATTATCGTCCGTGTGGACCTTCTCAAGTTGTAGCACCTTCTGTTCCAAAGTATTCCTGATCCAGTGATACCGAATCTATATGTGCTTTGACTTTGAGTGTTGATTGGATTCTTGCTTAAGTGTATAACACTTTGACTATCGTAATAGACTACGTGCTGCTTCTACTTCAAGCTAAGTTCCCATAGGAACCTCTTCATCCAAAGCATCTCTTTACATGACTCTGTGACTGCAATGTACTCAACCTCTGTCGTCGATAATGCTACGACCTTTTGTAGCTTGCTCTGCCAAGAAATCGCTCCCCCTGCAAACGTGAACATGAACCCCAATGTAGACTTCCTGGAGTCTATGTCGCCTACCATATCTGCATTTGTGTAGCCCTCTAACACAGGTTTTTTGTTATCATAGCGTAGGCTCAACCTGGATAAGCTTCTTAGATACTGCAGTATCCACTTCACCGTTGTCCAATGCTCTTTACCAGGATTAGCAAGATACCAGATGACAATACTAACCGCATATGCTATGTCTGGGCGTGTACACACTATATCATACATCAAACTTCCTACTGTTGACGCGTAAGGTATCTTTTGCATCTCATTCACCTCTGCCTTCATTTTGGGACACTGTCTATCACTCAATCTAAAGTGATCATCTAGTGAAGTACTGATCAGCTTTGCTGCATTCATATTAAACTGCTCTAGGACTTTCTCAATATACCGTTCTTGTGACAGCCAAAGCTTTCCACTTCTTTTGTCACGGGTTATCTCCATTCCCAGGATCTGTTTAACCGGGCCCAAGTCTTTCATCACAAACGACTTGCCCAACTCCTGTTTCAGCCTGTCAATCTTCTTCTTTTTCCATGATGAGCATATCATCAACGTATAACAGCAGAACTAAGAAATCACCATCTGAGAACTTGCGCGTGAATACACAGTGGTCTGATTCCATTTTGTCATACCCATGATTTAACATGAACAAGTCGAACTTCTTGTACCATTATTTTGGAGCTTGTTTCAGCTCATACAAGCTCTTCCTTAGCCTACACACCATATGCTCTTTGCCCTTGACTTCGAACCCCTCTAGTTGGTGCATGTAGATCTCTTCTTCTATGTCACCATGGAGAAGCTTTATCTCCAGATCTATGCTACCCACCAACCCAAGCAACACTCATATGGATGTCATCTTCACCACTGGTGAGAATATCTCCTCGAAGTCTATACTTTTCCTCTGACCAAACTCTTTCATCACAAGTTTGGCCTTGAACCTCATCTGTGAATTCTTATGCTTATTCTTCTTTCTGAGCACCTACTTATTGCTTAAAGCTTTCTTACCCTTAGACAATTTCACCATATCATAGGTGTGGTTCTTATGTAAGAATTTCATCTCCTCTTGCACAACTTTTAACCACTCCCTCTTATGCTCGTCGGATAGGACCTTCGAATAATCTTCTGCCTCTCCTCCATCAGTGATCATAATGTACTCATGCGGGAGTACCTCTTGGACGACTGTCTGTCCCTAGATGACTTACTCACCTATGACTCAACAGGTGGATCAAGTGGAGCTGTTCCCCCGGTCCATCTTCTTTAGGAACTCTCCCATCCTCTACACCTTGCTGTACTCCCCCGTTATCAGGCACCACGGGAGGAATAACCGGATTCATGTCCTTTAGCTCACATGAAATAGGCTGGTTCTTCTCTAGCTTTCCAATGTCTTTTATAAACTGATCTTTAAAGAAAACCACATCTCTGCTCTTAACAAGCTTCTTCTCGATCGGATCCCACAATTTGTAACGAACTTTTCATCACCGTACCCTAAGAACACACACTGCCTGATCTTCATATCGAGCTTGGACCTCTCGTCCTTTTGTATGTGAATGGATGCTCTGCATCCAAATACCCTAAGATGACTGTACGATGGATCCTGTTCAGTCCACACCTTCTCAGGTACTTTTCCATTCAACGGGGTTGATGGAGACCTGTTTATCAAATACACTGTCGTACGCATTGCTTCTCCCCAGAATGTCTTGGGCAACTTCGCATGGGATAACATGCATTTGATTCTCTCTATAATTATGTGATTCATTTGCTCAGCCATACCATTATGCTGGGGGGTTTTGGGAACCGTCTGTTCATGCCGTATACCCACGGACTTACAATACTCATGAAAATCACCGATGTATTCACCACTATTGTTAGTACAGATGCACTTTAATGATCTATACCTGTCTCTCTCTCAACCATAGCATGAAACAATTTAAACACACCAAAGACCTCGTCATTGGATTTCAAAGTATAAACCTAAACCCTCCTAGATGCATCATCTATTAAAGTAACAAAATACAATGCCCCGCCCAAGGTTTTTGTCCTCATAGGACCACAAACATCAGAATAAACCAAATCTAATGCATGCACTTTATTAACATGAGAAACAGATTTAACAAATGAAACTCTATGTTATTTTCCTAATAAACAATCAATACAAGTTTTGAGAAGTATACTTGTCACGTCTGGAAGGAGCTGCTTCCTTGCTAGTATCTGAAGTCTTTTTTCACTCATGTGGCCTAGACACCTATGCTACATGTCAATAGCTGAATCTTCTATTGCGTTCAACCCACCCTTGCATATACTGACACTTACTTTGTAAAGGGTGCACCACTTCTTTTCTCTGGCCGCGATTAATGAACCCTTGATGAGCTTCCATCGCCTACCAACAAATCAGCTTTCATAGTCATCATCATCCAACCTTCCCGTCGACATCAAGTTGAAGAGAAGATCTGAGATATGCCTCACATCCCTGAGAACCAATGCGCAGCTCATATCGATCTTCACACAAATATCACCGACCCCTACGATCTTCGATACACTAGAATTTTCCATCTTCACGGTCCCAAAGTTACCTGATCTGTAGCTTATGAAGAAGTCCCTGCGTGAAGTCGCATGAAATGAGGCTCCCGAGTCTATCACCCAGTCGGTGTCCTAACCCGTAGCCATAAGACAAACATCGTAATCTGCTAAAAGAATAACTACAATGCGACCATCTGAAGTGACCACAGTGGAATCTAATTTATTTTTATTCTCCTTTTCTTTTCCTTTCTTGTCGTTCTTATTCTTACGACATTCATGCTTATAGTGGCCCTTTTTGCCACAATTCTAGCATTCAACATCCTTCCTGGCAATCGACTTGCCTGTTGATTTATCTCGGGCCTTCCCGCCTTTTCTGTTCTTTCCTCTCCCCCATTCTTGTATCACAAGGGCCTCTTACTAAGTGGACCTTTGAGAATTCCTCTTTGTCTCCTCATTGAAGAGACAACTGATTACCTGTTCCATGGACACCTTTCCATCTGGTGCGGAGTTACTTAGAAACACCATTAATGTCTCCCAATTAATAGGCAATGAGCTAAGCAATAGTAAAGCCTATAATTCATCGTCTAGGACCATCTTCATAGCGGAGAGCTGGTTCAATATATTGTTGACCTCATTTATGTGCTCAGCCACAAAACCACCATCTTTGAACTTGAGATTCACAAGTCGTCGTATCAAGAAAATCTTATTGCCAGCTCTCTTCCTCTCATACAGCCCTTGCAATTTCAGTCATAGGCTAGCGGCTGAGGTCTTCGTAGACACACGGTGGAATACGGAATCATCAAACCATTGTCTAATAAACCCCACTGCCTTCCGGTCCAATTTCTTCCAATCATCATCTATCATATCCTTTGACTTTTCTGATATGCCTTGAATTGGAGAATATAAGTCCTTGCAATAAAGCAAGTCCTCCATCTTAGCCTTCCATATGGTCTAGTTAGAACCATTAAGACTGATCATCCTTGATGAGCCACCTTCCATAATTCAGAACCGATCCCACTCTGTTCAACCAACCTGAACGCTTTGATACCACTTTGTTGGGGGCCGTTGCACAAAACCTTAGGATCAAGCCTCCCAAAAACACCAGGATTATGGGATAATAAAGTAATGAAATAAATCAAGACACAAACCACATGACACAAGAGAATTTTACGTGGAAAATCCTCAAAGAGGTAAAAACCACGGGACCTCGTCTAAATCAACAATCCACTATGAAGTAGAATGTTATAACCGATCACAAGCACACATCGCTTGAATCAAACCTTCTTCACTCATGTAGGAGTGAATAAACAATAAGATAATAAAGAAAAACGGGGAGATCTCACTGATTAAGAGGACGTAAAAGTGTTGAGATGTCGAGTGCATAATAGATCACCTATATAAGCATAACCTCCATTTGACAAGCTTCCTCTCTCTCTTTCTCTTTTTCTCTCTCTCACACATTTGATAGCCTTTAACAAACCCTTGTAAAGCTTTAGGAAACTCTCTTGCATTACATAGAATGGCCATAGGTACCTATATTTATAAATTTGGAAACCCCTTTCTGCACCTATGTGAAAACTGCCTTAAATTTCTGCAGTCCGCACAAAATCCAAACTCCAATCCGCGTAACCTCGACTAATTGAGCAAGGTCTTCGACCGGTCAAGTGGTCGACCGGTCAAGTGGGCCACTTGACCGGTCGAGCACCTTGGAAATCTGAAACCCATTGCTTGTTGTACTTTGAGTCGAGCATCACTCGATTGGTCGAGTGGCCCACTTGACCAGTCGAGTAGCTCACTTGACCAGTCGAGCAACTCTGCTGTCTACTCTTTCTGAGGAGGAAAAACCCACCCCATTATGAAGTTTCGATCCTTGGACACCTGGGAGAAAACAAAGGAAGGATCACATGCGAAACATAGCTGAGAACGGATTAGGTGTTTACCCATAGTTGAGCCCGCCTTGATATATGTCTTGTTTTGAAGATCATTTTAAGTTAACAGTCCAAAAAATGAAGCAGATCCAAATCTCTACTGACTATGCTACGAGAAATAGTTGTCATTGTATAGTAGGTCTGGCACTAAAATAAAAGGTCCAGTTAAGTGATGTAGTGGTGGGCCTGGCCCTAACACTTAGACCCGCCTAATAATCAATTTGGGTCATGCTAGTTTTGATGTATGCATCTTCGAAAGAATGAATAGTAGGTCTTGCTCCCCAATAAGTGTATAGATTTTTATTTTTATTTTTTGAATATGGTTTATTATCATGCAAGATTCTCTACACCTGGGGCTGTGTTTTGATGATCCAAATCATTCATTTAGTGGACAGCAGCACAAGACGGAGAAAGTTACTGATAGATGATTAAGAGAAAAAGAATACGGCAAGGACCGCGTTTAGAATGGTTCAACGCCGGAGGGTTAGTATCTTCCAACATTGGATATTTTGGGGAAATCCCCATCTGTAGCGGAACCAATCATGTAAACTGCTTTGATGACTAAAAATGGACCCCACGTGTCAGCAATTCCCTACTGAAAATGTTCTGCAGGTCTTAATTCAATGAGGACCTCATTTGAGGGGGACATGTGTAGAAATCCTAGAAGACAACACGAGTCAAAGATTCGGGCCATTGATAAGTAGGCGGTAGGAGTTGAAGTTAGATCAACCAGTCAGATTTATTATTATTATTATTATTATTATTATTATTTCAAGTAGGTAATTCATTACAACACAAATGAACATTGATCTGGATAGTTGAAATGATCCCTAGTATGGATGCAGCTTGGCCAGAAAATCACAAGGGTTGGACTATCCAAGCCAGCCAATCAATGACCTACGAAGGACAATTGAAACGAAAATGATCAGAGGTAAGAATTCAATGGGCAAAGTCAAATGATGAAGTTTGTCTAATCAGAATAACTTTTGGTGGTATACCATCAACAATGGGGCCCGTGACGTAGAATCTCCAGACTGGAAACGGATTGGCTGGCCTACATCACATCAACTATATAGCTGTTGACATCAGTTTGGAGGGTCTGATCATGAGGTATGTGTTATATCCAAACCGTCCATCCATTTGACGAGCTCGTCTTAATGCTTGAAACGAAAACTAAGATAGGTCTAACTATCAAGTGGACCACATGCAAAAAGCAGTGGGGGATTGAACGTCTACCATTGAAACCTTTCTTTGGGGAAGTTTTGGATCAATATGAAATTTGTTTTTCCTCTTCATTTAAATCTTTGTGATCTTATGAATAGATTAGATGGAAATTAAACGATACAGTCGGCCTTATGAATTTTTTAATAATGAAAATCATTATTTCTGCTGCTATTTGTGGTGGGGCCTAGAAGATCTTTTTTGAATAATGCTCTAAAATGACTTCTAAAAATAGATATACAGTGTAGATATAATAAATACATCATTGTGAGGGCACATGTAACTTCGATCTCCTTTGAGCAGTTCGTACAACTCGGAGATCGAAGAGCCTCAGTGCTCGTCTTCGCACGACACTTCCCTCGGACGCATGTAGGGTGGATGAGTTGAATCCTCATTGTTCAATGCTCACGGATAGCGAGAATGGTTGGGCCCACTGTGAATGTATGTGATCTATCTACACCATCCATCCATTTTTCCTGCTAATTTCAGGGAAAGGACCACAGAGAAAACTGTGGGACACCGGTATTAGGTAGCATAGGCGGTAAGAATGTTATTAGTGTGGTGACTGGCTATGGTGGACTCATGTGGTCTGTGCATGACATCCACTCCGACCATCAGGTGAACCCTTACACATTTGGGCTGGATCCCAAATCTCAGGTAGACCAAGTCTAAGATGGGCCACACCACATGAAAGAATTGAGAGGGAATGCCCACCCGTTAAAATCTTACAGACTGTTTCTGTGGCCCATCGTCATATGCATGTACCATCCAATCCATTCATCAAACATGCTCCACCTCAACCAACGAACATCCTGAAATTTATGACATTTTAAAACTCATGTGCCAACCCGGCATAGAATTTAGTAGTTTAAGGCATGATTTAACTATTTTACTTGAGTTACCCTTCTGAGTTTTGGATCGGATAACTTGGGCAGTCCAATCAGTCCATCTAAACTGTTCATTATGTGCAGAACACAATGCATGGGTTTACCATGTGAGAATAAGACTGGTTGTATAATCAAATCCATATTTATTGGACTATTTTATATAACCGTCTTCATTTCCAACTCATGGATATGATTGTTCTGGTTGTCTAATAGAAGTGATTCTTTAAAATCATAAGCAATCCATGATGGATCTATCAAACAGATGAATCGCACCTATGTTTTTGTACAAATGATGATGACTGTTCATATTAGAGGCTATACATAAGATGGTTACCATCATCAAATTGGTTTGATATTTGAAAGCTAGCCTATGAAATTTTTGTAAAACCTAATGTACAGTCTAGATCTGTTAAAGTAGCCCAATGTAAATAGGAGAACTTAAGTTTACACATCTCTCCAAGAGCACTTGAGAATCTGTCTTTACCAAATTAGTGTAGGATTAGGTAGAAATATCTCCAAATTTTAAATGAATAAACCCATCATTACGAGTTGAATTTATGGAATCATTTTAAAGGGTGAGAAGTACAGCTAATATTAGGGGTTCTTCCAAATGAATTGATACTGAATTCCTCACTCAATGGCATTTCTTTTCCCTCTCCATACCCATAGATTTCCTTAACTCAGTCATCGCTCGCTTGTGGGGGTACTAGTGTTCTTCTACTCATACGATATACGTCGTCAACCTCTGTTTCCTCTTCGTGCGAGCTACCGGTGGTGGCGCCGATTCCTGCATTAAGGCAAGTAATCGGGTTGAATCCAAGCCATCTATTGTGCGGTAAAAATCTCAACTGCTCCCTCCCAACCATTTATATTTTTATTACCAATTTATCCCCTCTAACTGTAAGGGCAAAAATATCCTCATATTTTTCTGACGATTTTACCCTTCTGAATCCTAACTGTAAGGGCAAAAATATCCAAACTGGGGTGTAAATCGGCGGCCAGCTAGGTTTCCGGGCCTGTCCCGCATCAAGCAGGGCTTGAGTGGGAGGGTTTGAATTTCAAACCCCTTTGTAAACTTACAGTGTAGATTAAGTGAGGCAAGATAACAGCGTAGTGGGTGAGGCCCTGATCGTGGGGTCCACCTTGATGTATAAGTTGCATATTGACGTCGTCCACCTGTTTCAGTATCTTATTTTAGGGCATGGTAAAAAAACTTGGTACGGGCTTTATTTGATGTATAACCTGTTGATAAGGTCACATAGACCTGGATAAAAGCAAAACACAAGATCCAAACTTGTGTGGCTCTTAATAAGTTTTTAACAATGGGAGTTTAATACTTGCTTTATGATCTACTTAGATTTGGATTTACATCATTTTTTGAGACCATGCCTTAAAATGAGCTGGAAAAAGAATAGACAACATATACATTGAGGTGGGCCCCATGGTCAGGGCCTCACCCATCACTTAATCTGTGTTGCATTCATTCCAGTGTACAGGACAGTTTCCCTTTACTTGGCTCACCTAAATAATGGATGGGGCTGATGTTTGGCTAGGCTCAAGCTTGGTGTGGCGCACACGAATCAAAGATGAGCCTGATTTTTAGGCCTAGTGTCTAAATATTAGTGTGGCATCTAATAGTTGAAGCAAATTTTATATAATCATTATGGTGGGTGTGGATGTATCTCTTACAACTAAACTGAATCATAGCTAAGCCTGATTCCTTTGCATCTAATGGTGGCAGTAGATCTTACATACATATCAAGGTGGGCCCTTGAAAAATTAAGGGCGCGCATCCCTTTAATTTTTTTCAAATTTCATTGGTGCTATGCTGGGCTAGGCCCCATAAAAAAAATTCTGAGATGGGTTTGGGCTGGATTTTTGGCTAATCATGGGCTCAAGCTAGTGTTGGGCTTAGAGTAAAAGATAAGGGTCAGGCTTGGACAGAGCTTGGCCTATCCCTAACCCAGCCGTTGACACCCTTGTGTACAGTAGAAATGGAGATAAAAATAATTTTAAGAGAAAAAGGGGCTATTTATGGTGCACGTTCTTCAACACCATCCCACCTGATCAAGAATCAACTTGCCTTTGGGAAAGATCCGACAGTAAATGAAAGACCCTGTTATATTGCGTGTCACTTCCCATGCAAGCTAACCCATCCGCTACCCCATTAGCTTCCTCGGGACGTAATCAATGGAGACCTTAGCTTCCCTCTCGAGGGCAATGACCCCGGCCCACCAATACCATAAGTTTCACTTTGTTGGGTTACCCAAGTAAAGAAATCTACCATTACGATGGAGTCGCTCTAAACTAAGATATTGGAGAAACCAAAAGGAGAGACCCTCAACTAAATATTTGAGCCCCAACTGAAACCTCTAGAAAAAGCAAAAATGAACTCTCCTTTGCTGTCTCTACACACTCCACCTCCTCTGGACAGCGCTAGGTTCCCCTTGGATGATCCGTCTACAATAATCTTCATCCGACCCTCCTCTGGCTTGGACCACTTGATCACGGAAAGGGAGGGATTGTGGAAAGGCCCTAGACAAATCCCCATGGGCCGCAGAGTAAGCTGACGAAGAACCCAGGTGTCCTTTGGATGAGAAAGGGATGGCCCAATGAGTTTGAGGCAATGTTGAATACGGTAGATAGTTCTGATGGGGTTCGCTTGAAGGCTTTCATAGTGACATCCATTACATTACTTCCAAATATCTTAGAAAATAAGGCTAGGAAGCATACCGGTCAGTGTTTTGAAGCAGTCCTCCAATGAGGTTTTTCTCCACCATAGAGATGCATGACCCATAATCGACTGCTCCCCCAGCATGGGCAGATCCCACAGGTTGGAGAAGAAGCTCCAAACCTTTGTTGCCCACTCCCTATTTTTGGTTAAACCTATTTTTGTACAAATGATCATGACTGTCCATATTAGAGGCCATTGATCACATAGTTATGATTGTTGTATTGTATTGGTGTGATATTTGCATGGTACCTCATGAAATTTTTGTTGAACCTAATGGACAGTCTATATCAATCGATACTTAATGCAAATAGGAGAACTAAAGCTTACAGTACTCTGAGAATACTTGAGCGTCTCTCATTATTAAATTAGTTGGTTTGGGTGGAGTTACCTCCTGATTTTAAATGAATATACCTGCCATTACGGCTGAAATTTAGGGTCAACGAAGATGGAATCATTCTGAGAGAAATATGAGACCATTAATATACCTGTGAAATACAGCTAATATAAGGGGGTTCTTAATTCCAAATGAAATATTGACATTGAACTCCTTGCTCAATAACATTTCTGAGAGCTCATTTCTACTTCTTTTCCCCCTCCACATCCATAGATTTCATTAGCCCAGTCATCGACATTGTTTCTCGCTTGTGGGGGTCCCCCCACTGTACGCATATGATACGTTATCAATCCTCTGTTTCCTCTTCATGCAAACTACTAGTGGAGGTGCTCACTCCCTGCATTAAGCGAAGGAATCGGGTTGAATCCGAACTCCAAAGCCATCTATTGTGCGGTAAAATCTCAACTATTTCCTGCCAACCATTATATTTTTATGATGAATTTATATTTCTTTTAAGGTATGTTGTGAAGCCTAATTGTAATGGAAAAAACATCCAAAGCTGCTGGCATCATGTATTGTAGAAATAGAGATAACAAATCATTTTAAGAAAAAGAAGAGCAGTTTATGGGCACTTTCTTCAACACCTACCCACTGGTTTCAACATATATATTGCATACATGTGCACATGTAAGTTAATCCAGCCTGTTGATTGAAACTGTCAGTGTCAGTGTGAATGAGTTGTCATTGATGGCCTAAACTTTAGGTAGCTTCTTCCTACTTGCATTCCATCCTTGCTTGTGGAATGGAATGTAGACCATAGCTTTGCTTGTGGCCACCATGGGGTGAATCTCTCATCAAACCCATCAATCAGGCGGATGAATAGAAGATACAAATATTGATAAAAAAAAAAGGCTCAGGTAGGCCACACCTTGTGAACTTAGTGGCTTTGGGAGAAAATTCTCATTATTCCAATTGATATCATTTATGTAACTTTTTATAGGCTAATATTTGTATTTGCAATTTAATTAAATAAGAATTCTAACCTGAAGGACGGAATGGGCTTTTACATGTGTAACATGGTGGACATTACAGAGTGCAGCCCCATCTCCTCTTCATGTAGCATACATGCAGTACTCATGCCGGCTCCCCACATTAAGGGAAGGGTAATCTAAGCTGTCCATTTTGTAAAAAATTCTCAACCGCTCCTTACCAACCATCTACAAATTTATGATAAATTTACCCTCTCTTAGTGAATTTTGTGAAGCCTAATGGCACAGGCAAAAATATCCAAAGCGGCCATCATCCAAGATGATAGAGATTGTCTCACATATTGATATAATAATCATTTTAGAGAATGAAGAGCTGTTTCTAGTGCACGTTCTCCCAGGATGCAGATTGGGTACTCCCCTGTCACCACCAACATTCCTGGTGACTTGATGTAAGCACGATTTGGTTGAGCCTCCTGATGCGAGGTTGCCCAATCAAATCCCATAACATGAAGTCACTGGAATGTCGGCATTGGCAGGGGCAGTACCAATCCGTTCCTGCAGCAGACTTGTATTGCAGTAGTGTAGCAAACAATGCCCACATGGGTACTGACTGCTACTGGAAAAGCTTTGTGGCCCCACCATGATGTAGCGTTTTATCAATTCTATCCTTCCAATTTTTTTCAGCCCATTTAAAGGCATGAGCCCAAAAATGAGACAAATCAAAATCTTAAATGGACCACACCACAAGAAACAGTGGTTATTGAACGCCCACCATCAAAAACTTCATTAGGCCCACTATAATGTTTATTTGCCATCCAACCTATTAATTAGGTCACACAGACCTAGATAGAGATAAAATACACATCAGCTTCATACAAAACTATCGTAGCCCCAAGTAAAATTTTAATGGTGAGGGTTCAATCACCGCTGCGGTGTATTCCACTGAGATTTGCATATCTTTTTTGGGGGGCACGGCTTCGGTGAATCCCTGACTGTGGGACCCACTATGATTTATGTGCCTTACATCCACACTGTCCATCCATTTTGACAGTTCATTTTAGTGCATGATCCCAAAAATATGAAGTACATTCAAATCTTATGTGAGCCACACCACAGGAAACAACAGTGATCAAGTACCCCACCGTTAAAAACTTCTTGGGGCCACCATAGCCACCATAATACTTATTTCCCATCTATTGATAAGGTCACAGACTTGGATGAAGGGACCACATAAATATCAGCTTGATCCAAAACTTTTATGGCCCACAAAGTTTTTAATGATCAATCACCACTGTGTCCTGTTTTGTGGTCTACCTGAACTTTCAAAAGAGATGATAGTGTGGATGTAGGGTACATACATCATGGTATGCCACCACAAGGCTCCACCGAACGTAGTGGATCTAGGGTTCCACCGAAGCTGCACCCATTTTTTTGTCTATGGGCCTAAGGTAGGATCACACATCTAATGGCTGGAGTGAATCTTATGTACATATTAAGGTGGGTCTCCTAGATCTGTTGTCATCACAGGTTCTCCTTGATCATTGCTACGCCATTGGAATGTCCAGCGGATTGCCCTACGAGATCGCCCTTTGAAAACGCCCGACGAGATCCCTCCCACAGTTGAAAACTTCTCAGGGACGACAGAAGTTTTACATAAGCTTATCTTTTGTCGGTTTGGGCTCCCAACACATCTCTCTTTTTTTTTTTTTTTTTTTTTTTTTTTTTTTTTTTACAATGACGCTTGCTTAAACTAGTGTTTAAAACAAAAAAAAGTAACTTATCAACTTACATAAGTTTAAAAAAGTTACTTGGGTGATACCCAAACTGGCCCTAAATGATGATCGAATGCTCATAACCATCCATGTTATGTATGCTAGTCTACAGCACTCGTAGTGAGAAACGAACGCTGAATGGATGATTCGACCATCACCATGTTTGATGAACATAGAACATTGAAAAGAAGTATTTCAATGAATGACATTCAACTCTAGCCCAATCTAATGTACCATATCGTCAACTCTAATCCATCTCAGGTGGGTCGGGCCCACAGTACTAAAATAATAAACTATACTAATAGTAGTAATTTAGTAGCCTATACTAAATGTAAATATATAATTTATACTATATATGTAATAGATAGTATTCAGTATTTCCAGGTTTGTATTCAGTATTTCCAGCCCAAGTCCAATCTGACCTCTGCCCGACCCAACCCAACCGGATCAAAATTTTGGGTTGGGCCAGTTGGGTTTTGGTTGACCCAACCAAATTGCACCTCTATCAGAAAGTAGGATCCGACAATGAGGCTAGGCTAGCCTCGCCAGAATGAGTATAAGAGAATTTAGGACTGGGTAGATGAGTCTCGAGGGCCATGTGTTGTAAATGGGCTTTAGTTGTAGGCCCACTGATTAATTCATTGGATTTGGCTTTCATATGCTTTAGGCCTACAGGTAGGCCTGAACTTATTAAACATTTGGGGAGATGATCATCTGGATGGTGGACCCAGTTGGCCTGTTATAGCACATATGGTGTTTTGGGCTCGACTTGGGCGAGTTACAACTCGACTCATAACCAGACAAGCCGTCCAAGTCGTCGGGTCTCTTAACCATTGTCCCATTTGCCACCCTAGAAAGAAAATTTACTAGATAGTGTAGATGAATGGAGTCAGATATGCATAGATCTCCAATCTCTGTGTTAAAATCTGATGGTCTAATTAAAAAATTGTAGGGGTCAGCTCTCAGTTGGTCATCAATCTGATTTGGGCTGCACCAGAATCATTTTAGTTTTGGTAAGTGGTAGTGGGATTCAGGTCCATTTGGGCTTGGATAGGTCCCTGTTGGTTTCATTTTAGCTAGTTTTGTGCAAATTGAAACCATTTAAGAATTGTATCTAGAAGTATATTTAAATTTCACTCAACCATTAGATGTGTAATCATGCTGACGTTTGATTCATGCGGGGCACATCAAAGGAAACAGAGTGAGGGATCCACACTTTATTTTTATGAAGCCCGCCATGATAATTAAATGAAGCCCACTCCAACCGTTAGATTTCACACCAAGCATTAGTCATAGAGCCCAAAAATAAGGCCTATATGTGATTCTGGTTGGCCACACCAAGGGAACAGTTTGGAGGGTACTTCTGTATGCTATTTTCATTCGTGTGGTTCACCTGAATTACAGATAGGGATGATTGGATCTAAAATACGATAAGACTATGATCGGCTTATTTGTTATCATGCAAATGCTAATGGGCTGGGGCAGGCCAGGCTCATGTTGGAGTGGCTTGAATTTTAAGCCCGAGCCTTGCCCTTGGGCTTGGCCTTGCTCTAGGTGGGCCAGCCCATATTGACAGCCCTATTCACCCCTACTTAAACTTTGATGTTTAAGCACAACACTATTAGTGTTGTGCTTGCTCATGTGATCATGATTAAATGGACATCCTAAAACAAATCTAAAGAAAATAAGAAAATAGTATAAAATTGGACTTGGATTCCCCAGTGACCCCTTCAGTACCAACTTTGATTCTCGAAAAGATCTGTGAGCCATACCATGTGTTTTTTCCATGTTGTCTGTCTATTTTCCCAGCTTATTTTTAGGGCATCAGCTAAAAAATGAGGCAGATCCAAATCTCAAATAGACAACAACAGTTCATCCAAATGCAATCTTAGATTCCAGTCTGTTCATCGGATGTGGAAGTCCCGTGGGGTACAACTTAAGCGGATTAGGTGAGATCCCAGTCTTACCCAAGGTGGTGGTGCCATTGCCACGGGCCCCACCTTGATGTATGTGTTATGTATCCATGGTCTCCATTTTCAGATCATTTTAGCAGATTTTCTACAAATGAAGCAGATTCTATTATAGATTCAATTATCAGGTGGACAATACCATCAGAAACAGTAGTGCTCGGCCATTAATGAGCCACAAAAGTTTTGGATCAAGTTGGTATTTGTTTTTTCCCTTCAAACAAGTTCACATGACCATTTCGTCAATGGGGTAAAGCATGGGAAGCTTTTGGATATGGCTTTTTCTTTGGATTATACCTTATATTGATCTCTCCGAATAGATGGACGCTGTGGATAAAACACACACATCATGTCTAGGCACATGGAACTTGGTGACATCACTTTAGTAGGAGTCTCGCGACTCAATCTGTGTTAGTAGCTAATTCGATCATGTCCCAAATTAGGACTTGAAAAAGCTCGATTCGACTCGATTCGAAACCGAGTTCGAGCCGAGTCAAGCTGATTTTTTGAGCTTGAAAAAAATTCGAACCAAGTTCGAGCTTGCCAGAGCTCTACTCGACTCGGATCGAACCCCAACTTGAATCAAACCAGTTCGGTGATTGGGTTTCTTTGATATTGATGTTACTCAGCAATTGTTTGATGAAATGACTCAACAAAGTATCGGTTGGTGGTAATGAATGTATGCATATGAAATAAATACCATTTTTTCTTGATTTTGATGTTGTCTATAGAGTGTTTGATGAAATACTTGTAAAACCGTTGCTGTTGTTTTACATACAGTGAAAATTTGAAGGTGAAGCCCATGTGTTTGTGAAAATACTGCATAGGCAACCTCAGTTCGAACTGGCCTGAGCTACTAACCGAATCGAGCTGAGCTGGCCATTTAGGCTTGAGGACCGAGCCGAGTTCAAGCTGGGTCAGTTAGTGGCCAAACCAAGTCGAGTTGTGCCAAGTTTGACTCGGTTGGACTCGTGTACACCTCTAATTGGGACCGCTCAGTAATAAACTGATCCAAATACAAGGAATGAAAAATTATATTTCCCATAAACCAGGATTCAGACTCAATTATTAAATGCAGAGCATTGCTCAGTGCTCGGTGTGAAGGATAAAACTTGTGTACGTGCGACATGTGTCAACAGAGCACATAGGGGGGAGATCCGATCCATCCATGAGGTTGGTAGGAGCTTGTACACGTGTTGTTATAAATTAATCTGCTCTATTTGATGGCTTAGAAATCTGGCCAAGTCCAGAGTCATATGTTTGTTTTGCGATTTGTACCCAACAAGACCAGTTTATCAATCTGATTTTTCGTGGGTTTTTTCTGATGGATGGATTAGATCTCGCACATGTGATGCCATTCTGGCATATGGCATATGCGTGAGCTTTATTACACGCGTTTGAGATTAACAAGATTCATAAAGGCTAAGGGCAGGTGTCGGTGGTCATCATGAGAAATGTATTGGCACTTGCATTCCACTCGCATTCTCTTCACCTAATTTCTCCAACTTTTTAACGGGCGTACCTTTGCCTACGTGGCTTAATCTGTGTCGTATACAAGGAATTTTTATTAACCATTAGATTGGTTCATTTTTCCATACGGAATGGTCAGTATTGAACGATTTTCTCCGGTTGCCTTGCTGCTGACTGATCAGATGGCTAAGATGATCTTATATGTGAACCATTCATTTAACATTGAAAGAGGGGACCACTAGATGAACGGCCAGATGATCCGCCAGCCCATCACATTTATTGATGGAAAAATAGCTCCACCATGTCCCCTTTCAAGCGTGGAGAAATGGTTGGTGAGGTTGGAATCTTGGCTTGTGCTTTACTTTAGCATCTTGTCTTTGGTGGTTTTCCCAAAAGCATATTTTTCTTGTCGGTGGCTAGCACTATCCTTTGCTAGCTTTTACCTTTTTATTTTATTATTTTATTTTTTATTTTTTTTAAAGTCCACAAATTTGGCTCAGTGGAATGTATTTGTTATATCCGCTCCATTCATCCAATTGGCGAGCTTAATTTAGGGCATGTCCTCATACATGAGTTAGCTCCAAAGCACAAATGGGCCACACCATAGGAGATAGTGGGGGTTAAAGATGGACCACACCATAGGAGAAGATAGTGGGGCTAAAGATGCCAGACGTTGAAAACCTTCTTATGACCCACCAAGTGGGGCTAAAGATTGTGGCCCACCTGAGATTTGGATCTTCATAAAATTTTGAACCTGTCCTAAAATGAGCTGGAGAAACCGATGAACAGCGTGGATATCATCGGCTCCCCTCTATTACACCATATCTTGGCATGATTATTAATTGCAAGGGATAGGTGGTACACGGATCACGTACTGGGTAATTAACTCAGCAAGCTATAGTGTGCTGTGTTAACTCGGTAAGACTCACGCGTGTTCCTTGTACACGCCTTGCATCCGTCTTTCTGTATCCAAAATCTTAAGGAAGTGGATTGCGTACTGAGTAACTCATTACGCTTAGGGTACTGAGTAAAATTTACAGGGTCCACTGTGATTTATATATTTTATCTACTCCATCCATCCATTTTAACAGAGAATTTGAGCCCTGAAGCCCAAAATTGAAGTATTTCCAAATCTCAGTTGGACCTCTCCACGGGAAACATTGTTAATTGAAAATTTACTGTTGAAAATTTCTTGAGGCCCACATAAATTTTGGATCAAGCTCATATTTGTCTTTTACCTTAATCCATGTCTTTGTGATCTTATGAGCAGGTTGGATGACAAATAAACATCACCGTGGGCCCTAGAAATATTTCTAGGGTAGAAATCATTATTCCCACTGTTTCCTTTGGTGTAGTTCACTTAAGATTAGTGCATACTTCTATTTTGGAATCAACCACTAAAATGATCTGGAAAAAAGGATGGACGGTGTGGATGACCCACATTCATTTGTAGTAAGCCCAACTGAGTTTACTCTGTACGATAAAATTATACTGAGTAACTCAGTACGCAGTCCGATTTGAAATCTTGAGGCATGAACCCAGGATCAAAGCAGATCGAAAGCTCAATAGACCGCACCACATAAAGCACGGGGGATGATGAAGCCCAAAGTTAATAAATGGAGCCGATTAGGTGAGACAGGAGCGCCACCCATGAGGCCCTTGCCATGGGATCTCCCTTGACGTGTGTATTCTGTATCTACCTTGTCTGTCCCTTTTTTTTTTCTTTTTTTTTTTTTCAGAGATTCCAAAAACGAAGAAGATCCACATATTCTAGGAAACAGTAGTGATTGAACACTATCATTAAAAACTTTTAAAATGCGCCTTAACTTTTCTGTGGTGTTTATTTTCCATCCAATCCTGTTAATAAGGAAGAAATAAATATCAACTTTATCCAAAACTTTTGTGGCACACTAATGGTCAATCACCACAGCTTCCTATGATATGGTCCACATGATAATTGGATCTGCTTCATTTTTTGGGATAATGCTCTAAAATGATTTGAAAATGGATGGATGGGGTGGATATAGAATACTCACATCAAGGTGGACCCCACAGTGAGGGTAACAGCATCTTGGGTGAGGCCCGGGTCTCACTTAATCGGCTCCCCTGTTGAAACCTCCTATGGTCTATGGTGATGTTTTTTTTTTTTTTTTTAAAAATAAAAATTATCGGGTCATCCAACCGGTCACACATGCCTAGATGAAGGGCAAACACAAATACGAGCATGATCTAAAATTTCTGTAGCCTTGAAGAAGTATTCCATAGTGGGTGTTCAATTCCTAATGTGTGACGTGTCTGGTCGTGTGGTCTACTTGAGCTTTGGATATGATTCGATTTTTGGATCATGTTTTTATATGAGCTGTAAATTTGTAAGGATGTTATGGATGAAACACATCTATTGCAGTGGGCCCCAAAGAGATTTCACACCACAGTAAAGGGTGGTGAGGAGCTCACTACACAATCCGCGTCTTCTTTTCTTCGGTGGTGGTCCGTGTGTACGTACAATCCGCGTCTTCTTTTCTTCGCTGGCGGTGTTTGTGGAAGCGGATTGCTTGCGAAAATTGGTAGCGGATTGGCCGCACCAGCTGTATAGCTGATGTACTGACTTCAGCAAGTTCTGTGAGTCTGATCACGAGGTATTTATTATATCCAAACCGTTCATCTATTTGACGACCTAGTCTTAAGGCTTGAGACTAAAAATAAAATGGATCTACCTATCAAGTGAACCACACTGCAAAAAGAAGTGGAGGATTGAACGTCTACCATTGAAACCTTTTTAGGGTCACAGAAGTTTTGGATCAATATAAAATTTGTTTTTACTCTTCATTAAGGTCTTTGTGACCTTATTAACAGATTGAATGGAAAATAAACGTTATATATGGCAGGCCCTACGATTTGTTTAATAGTGAAGATCATTATCTCGGCTGCTATTTGTGGTGTGGTTCAGATGATCTTTAGATATGATTCATTTTTTGAATAATGTTCTAAAATAATCTCTAAAAATATATGAACGCTGTGGATATAATAAATACATCAGTAGGCCCATGTAACTTTGATCTCCTTTGAACCGTTCCTACAACTGGGAGCTCGAAGAGCGTCAGTGCTCGTCTTCGCGCGACACGTACCTACAGCAGATATATAGCTAGTGTGTGGTACATCAGCCAATCTGCTTCCGCAAAAATTCCGCAGTCCGCGTCTTCTTTTCTTATGTGGTGAGCTTACAGTGAAGTTCGCAGCAAGTTTCAGCACATGGGTGGGGCCATTATGATGTTTACTCTAGAGCAAGATGCTAAAAATGATGTGTGGTCCACGGAGTTTTTTTTTTCCCGAGGGCTAGCGTTTGTTAGTACACACCCACTGTCATTGCTCACTACAGGGTTAGCTAGCCACCCCACCAGGAAATAGATACCATGACCTCAGAGCCAGTGTATCTTTTGTGTATCTTCGGTCAGTCTACCACAAAGCTTAATACTTGCAATCCCCGGCTGTATATACGCAATCTGCAGACTTTTTCTAAAGGTTTTAGGAAATTCAATGAAATTGGCTGTGATAACGAATGGTGGATGGTCCGAGAGAAGGAAAGACTAAAGACGGTCCTAGCCAGAGTAATATTAGGTACGGGTACCTTCCACCATGTGGGTCAAACTAACCCGTTCGTCAGGGTCACGGCCGCTTGTTTAGATCGGAACCCATAAACAGTTGATATAGAATACCCACTGTTGGTTGTGTAAGGTGTACTGTGCGTATATCTCATCCACTTCGTTCATCTAACTAGTCTCATCGCTAGAAATTATTCCATCAAAAGAAGGACGCTATTCCAAAACTCAGGTACGTGGCATAACACTTGAACCTAGTTGTTTATGTATTATTCCCAATAGGTAGCCCACATGAGTCTTCAACCAGTCAGATTTTTGGAACCAAGGGTAACAAGGGCTTTTATACGATGATGGCCGGGTTGGATATCTTGCATGTAAAGTCGTTCGCCTCATAAGAAGCCTTTGGCACGCAAGACCTCATAATAAGTATGCAAGAATTTTCCAAGAAATAAGACCATACTTCTTCCCTTACCCTATTCAATTGCCAGATACCCATAAGTCATAGGTTAGGATCATGTAATCAATTCTAATTTTAAGGACATGGTCTGCTCAATGGATGGTCTGGATTGAGGTAGCGTCTGCACGTTTATGGTATAAGTATGCACGAGTGTAGTTGCATTACAGTGTGTTTGAGAGTATATATCATTGTTTCTCTCATATTATTGTACGGTTCTTAGCCTTTTTTTTTTTTTTTTTCATTGGTCGAGATTGTCGGCCACTTTTTCTTTATCATTTCCGTGTTTCTTCCTCATCCACATGGCAGGGTAAAGGTGAGAAGAAAGGATGATCAGGGTTGTCCTGTTATTTTTGTTTTTTTAACTATAAGCTATGTATAGCAAAGACCATCATGTGGACGGTCGTGATCCATCATATATGCTTGCAAATGGATTGCAGATGGGACTACTATATCATTTACTCCACCTATGTGGTCAGTGCTATCGATGAGTTAGGGGACATGAGTCAATCCGAACTGTCCAAATTGTTGGTACCATTTCAGATGAGACATGGCCCCTAATTAAATCAAGTTGTAGATGATCGAACCTCTAATGAATGGGTACTTGTTTGGTGAATTTCATATTGGACTACTTTGATTTTAACCATCCATTTGATTGATACCACTCCAATTTAGGCCCATGCCTCAAATATCAGCCATATCTGTAATTCGAGTGTACCACATGATTGGAAATAATGAAAAGGGCAATGCTTACCTTCCTAACAGTTCCTCTTCTTGTGGGCCACTACATGAGAAACATTTTAGAGGATGAGCACCTAGTACATCGTTTCTAATTGTGGTCCATCAGTCCATGTGAATCATGGATAGGGGTGACACCTAACGATTGGGGTTGTGTGGTCGTAAACATTACAGTGGGGCCCACACGCCATCCTCATAACTTATTCCCCTCTTTCTCATCTTCCAACCCACTTCCCCTCTTCTTCTGAGTTCCAACCTCCTCTCTTTCTTTCACCTTACAAGCTCTTCCAGTCATTGCCTCTCACCAAACCGTCAGATTTTTGCCTGAACCTGCTCCAAATTTGGCACTATTCTCACCTTATAAAATACCCAACAACTACGGGACCAAACAGAAGGCGTTGTGGCTGTTGCAGAAGGCGAGCCTTAAACAGGTCAGCTTCTCTCTCTCTCTCTGTAAAAGAAGACGGACTAGCCTTACTGATAGTAGGTATATATGTGGGGAGCATACCTAAAACCATGTAGACCAAACTTTTCATTAGATGCAACCCATTCATAAGCTACACAGACTCTTATTTAGGCTCGTTCCCAGAAATCATGATGGTCAAAATCTTATGCCGGCCACGCTATGGGAAACAGTTGATAAAGAATGCTCACCATTGGTTTTGTGAAGGGCCCACAGTGTTGTATATATCTCATCCAGTCCATTCATCTAACTTTGATTCATCAGGATGAAGGCATTCCCCAAAATCCAAGGTTAGTTCAAATCTGAGATGTGCCATAACATGTGAACTCAGAGGTTTCGGCATATGGGATGGCCCACCTAAGTGTTGAATTGGCAATATTTTTGGGGATCAAGGGCACCAAGGGGTTTTATACCCGATGGACAGTGTGGATCTCATGCAAGTGAAGTTGTTTCCCCTGTAGAAGCAAGGAAGAGTTTTTCAAGAATTAAGATTAATTTCCAAATGTCAATTAGGAGGAGGTTAGGACCATAAAATCAATTTAATTCGGATGACATGCCGTAACACCTAGTAATTTTCAATACGCGGGTATTATCCGGTGACTTAACTTAATATGAATACTAACTTGGTGCTGTGCTTACATCTTAGCCATTGAAATTTTTATGGAATATAATAAACGGTCTAAATTAATGTGTTGGACTGTCTAAGGTCCCAACGTCAACTGAGAGCACTCCGGAGCGGATTAGGTGAGACGCTGGATCCGGTGTGGCAGGTGGGACCTCTGACTGTGGGGCTCATAGTGATGTATGTGCCTTAAATCCACACCATCCAACCGTTTTGAAAGCTCATTTTAGGATGCAATCCCAAAAAAAATGAAGCAGATCGAAATCTTATGTGGACCATACCATGGGAAAAAGTAATGATTGAATCCCTACCATTAAAAACTTCATTGGAGCCACATAATGTTTATTTGCCATCCAACCTGTTGGTAATGTCACAAAAATCTGGATGAACAGACCACACAAATATCATCTTGTCGACCCAAAACTTTTGTGGCCCACGGGATATTTTTATTGGTCGATTACCACTATTTCCTCTACTATGGTCCACATGAGATTTGGATCTGCTTTATTTTTATTCATGCCCTAAAATGAGCTTTCAATATGGATAGACGGCGTGGATTTAGCCACATACACACAGTGGGCCCCACAGTCAAGGGTCCCACCGACCTCGGTGGGTCTGGGGTCTCACCTAATCTGCTCCTGAAGCACTTACAACGCATAGTACTTTGAGAGCAGTTTTGATCAAACATATAAAAAAGAAGTCTTAACAGTACCCTCAGAGCACTATATAAGTTACAGTGCTCCTAGTTGCATGGGGACACTTGGACAATCTATTCCATTGATCCAAACCATTCCTATTCCATTGATCCAAACCATTCCGTAGGTACAATGCGCATCTTCCATTGATCCAAATGGTTCCATAAGTCCAGTGCACATATCCTGCACCACCCATAAATATTACACTCATCTGAAAAAATTAGCTATTTGATCAATGGATTTTGATACGGGCGGTCAACATTATTTACATGAAAAATTCTAATAAAAATTTTGATCCTTCTATTTTATGGGAACTAACATATATTTTTTATGGTTCTTAAGAATCATTTTTCTTAGGAAATTATAATCATCCGTCAATGCTTGAAAAAAAGAAAAAGAAAAAAGCTATTACTAAATAAGTTGTCACGTCTCGAACTCGGAAACTGGGCTCACAAAATTCTCGATCGTCGAATCCGGTGCCGACAACTTCCATAGTGCCCCATTCTCGGATTCCAGCACTCATATGCTAGATTCTGATCCTGGGATCCCAAGGAGGATTTTCAGTATGATTTATTTTTATTTTTATTTTTATTTTTTTATTTTTTGTAATGGAGCATAACCACAAGCATAACCAAGTCACAAAACAACATCACCACATATCCACTATATAAAAAACTTTTAAGTAAAATGCGGAAGTGATAAAAAAGCTCCAAAATGCTCCGATATGCACTCCTTCCTCAGCGCTACTGCGATCCAATGACATCTGCACGCAACAGTCGTGTATAAGCTTACAAAAGTTTAGAGGGTGGTGTAAGTGTGTGCGCAAGGCAAGTGTCAAGTGTACAATATCAGAGTAATGCGGAAATATGTGGTAAGTCCATGAATACTATCGGCTGTACCAAAGCTATATGATGCAAGACATGAATGCTATCGGCCATACCAAGGCCATGCGATGCGAGGCCTATTTAGCTAAATGTCATATGCGAGATGCAAAATAAACATGTCAATCCTCATCAAGTACACATATCAGTACAGTTTCTTTCTGGGATATCACTGGGGTCTAATACACTTCACACTGACTGCCGCCTCCCTAGCCGCACAACCTAGTAAGTGGAAGAGACCACACTATCAGCCTGACCAGTAGTTTGCCAATACCTACCTGGCTTGTCGATAGCAGACTCATTTGCGAGCTAGTCAAACTCAGCCTAGCTTACAACTCCCTCACTCGGGCGAATAAGGCCACACCCCATTCCAATCGACCATGACAGAGTGGGAGACGAGGCCTACTGGTATTTGACACTCTTGCGCTCGTATATCCACTCGGTCTAGACGTTGGAGTATCTTCTGGTACCAAAAAGGTTTTGAAATTTTCACCCAAGGACATCCTAAGTGCCTACAGTGCTAGAACCAAGTATTTCCAATATCCGATACGGCCATTCACGATGTGCCTGTGGAGCTACGACCCTGATGTCACTAGGGCGTAAAATGATCACGACACATAAATGCGAGATGCATGAATCACATTGTCCAGTCATGCAGCAATCCTGCGCGTACCGCGCGCTCATGTGGATAACTCCTATCAGTGAGTCCCATAAATAATTTGCCCAAATGCATATGCTATGATCAGTCATTACTCATATCAAGCATACATATGATGCGTATGAGTATGAATCATGGAATTATACTAAGCATGTTATAAAGTGATGTACTATCAATAAGTATGGGCCTATCAATGGGCCCTAAGGAGAGTTACATGCGTGCATTTAACCAACATTGTACTTAAATTGTGGGCGTCAAACCATCATTGCTCCCAAGGCATAGCCTGCCATAAACATCATTACATAAACTGTGGTAGAATCACACATTGTAATGAATTTGCGTACATCTCATTGGGCCTCGACCCATGGGCCTTAGATACATCAAATGGGCCACATAATATGGGCCTCATATATATATCAAGGTGGGCCTCAATGGACGGCCACAAATACATCAAGATGGGCCTAATCATATGGGCCTACCAAGGTGGGCCTCAACGGACGGACCACAAATACATCAAGATGGGCCTCATACACATCCAAAAAAGTCATATTGAAGGATCATTTGGACCATACCACGGATAGCAACGGAGATAATAATTTTCACGGTTAAATAAACCATAGGGCCCACTATAAAGTTTATTTGCCAACCAATCTAATCATAAGGTCATAAAGTCCTGGATTAAGAGAGAAAACAAATTCCTTATTAATCCAGAACTTCTATGACCCAAATGGGTTTTAATGATAGACGTTCAAATCCCACTATTTTCTGCAGTGTGGTCCACCTGATCAGTGGCTGGAAACATCACGGAGTGGCCCGCCGTGATGTGTTTGACATTCAACCAATTCATAAATTAACATAAAAATAGATGAAGTGAAAGCAAAAACATCAGCTTGATTGGAACTACCATGGCCCTTAAGAAGTTTTGAACGGTGAATGTCATTGTCCCCACTATTTTAAATGGTGGGGTCTACTTTGAACTATATATCTATCTCATTTTTCTCATGCCATAAAATTATCTCCCAAAATGGTTGGGTGGTTTGGATGCAACACATGCATCATTATGGGTCCCACCGTCCAGTGATGTGGACGGTGTGGATAGAACACAATATCATTGGTGGGTCCCAACAAATGGGCTGACGGTGTGGGTATACATACATCATACGTGGGTCCCACAGACCTTGCTGATGTCAACAGCAGTGGGACCCACCGTCCCTTAAGAATGGATGGACGACATGTATAAAACACATGCATCACCGTGGCTGGAACCCACGGTCACTGGCCCCACAGCGTCCTACACAGTAGGACACTGTTGCAACATCAGTAGCGCCTACTGCCTTAAATATATATATTTTTGTTTCCTGAAGATTTTCCTAGGCGGGGCCCGCATCAAGAGAATCCACTCCATCCACTGGCTCCTATGGCTTAAGACAAGCAAAACAAGCCCAATATTTGGTATGTTTCGGTGTGTAGAAACATCAGGTGGATTTCAATGGTAAAAGGACATTGTTTTCTATGTTATGGCCCGCCAGATAGTTGGATTAGCTTCATTTTTCGGCTCAACACCTAAAATGAGATGGGAAATAGGATGGATGGCATGGATTGAAATCATACATCAAGGTGAGGCCTGCATGAGTAGCCCACCCCAAAGCTTTGAATCAAATTGATATTATATATATATATATATATATATATATATATATATATATATATATATATATATTCTTCTGCTGTGAGTACAACCCACTGTCCGTTCACACTCCACCAAATCACGTCCAGCATCCCTGGGCACTGGATGGATAGCGTCGATATTCTTCATCAAGGTGGGTCCCACGTGGACGTGGCCCACTTGATCTAGATCACTCTAATATTTGTATTTTTCCAACATCCATAAGGTAGGGCCCACATGGTTTGGACGACCATGAGGTCCATTTGATGGGCGGTCTAGATATCACATACACTCATCATGTGGGCCACAAAATAAAGGAAGGAGCGAGAGAGAGACACATGATGATGGAGGGCTTCGCCACTATGAGCCCTCCCTTTCCATGCATTCAATCATACATCAAATGGGTCCCAATACATGTGGGCCCACCAAATCAAAATCAATGGTGGAGATTCCTTCTCTATCAAAATGGAAGGTCTAGATGACCTCTCTCAAACTAGGAAGTAAACATCATGATGGGGTCCATGGAGAATGGCCCCATCATAGAATGATCATGAGAATCAAGGTAGGTCATCGGTCACATCTAGGGTCTAAAGCGAGATCCATACCATTAATTGGTAGGCCTCACTTGGCCCATCATAAAAACATGAGATCTAGGCTTATAGAAACACCACCCGTTCGATCTTCTTGGTCCGATGAAACGTCAATCTTCTTGTGCCTCTTTTTGATGGAAGATGATGAGAAATGAAGGGCTAGGATGATGGATCTTGGGAGAGGAAATGGGCCACACACAACCCTTTTCTCTCTTGGAAGTGCTTGGAAGTATACTTCTTTGGTTGCTTGGAAATGTGAAGAGAGAGAGAGAATGGTGGTTGTAAGGGAGAGGTGGTGGACGTGAGTTGATGAATGTACTTGAGTTGAGAGTTAACTTGGTAGGTTGCTTGACTGGGGGAGAAAGAAAGCATGGGTGTGTACTTTGATTGATTGATTAATTGATGGGATGTGTTGTAGAGATTCTTTTGGGTTCACAAATGCGCGGCATTTTTTCGAAATAAATGCGGGCTCACATCTCCCGGCCAGGGTATTAAATCAGTGTGCAAGATGCGGCATTAGAACCACGGCGACGGTGCGGTCGCAATACTATAAGTCTCAGATTAAGCCGACTCAAATATACGGGATACGACTTAAGGTCGCGCGCAAACATCGATTATAGGTCGCAGGTTGTCGGAATTTGACGGAAAGGATCATGAGAGTCGATGGTATAGTACAGACTAGAATATGGGCCTTACATAAGTCTCTTTTTTTTTTTTTTACACACGCACACACACCCCCACACACTCACGCCACACGCACACACACCCCATACACGCACACTGTGGGATTTCACCACCGTGGGTACTCGAACCCTTGACCCGACCTTACATAAGTCTCATTTTCAAAGAAACATAACGGTGACCTGTACATGCATGTGGGGCCAGCAAAGCTCATAACTGTTGCCTCATGTTGGTGTTGGTTTGTATGCATTTTTACGTGAATTTTTTTTTAGTCCAAGTAGATGCTGTGGAGGGTTTTTACTTCTGGTTTTATTTTTATTTTTATTTTTATTTATTTTTGTAATGCTCATGCCTTAAGTTTAAAGTGTAATGAAGTATATTTGGTGTTTGGATCATTTGAATTGTGATCCACATTAGGTTTGGATTACATAACCAGCTGCCACGCTTGTTCAAACTGAAATATAGCTAGAGATTCTGGTAAGTGTTTTATCTTAATTTTCAATAAGATTTCATCATGTTGCACTTGTTAAAAGGTTACTCTTTTGAATACATTAACTCAAATTTAAATGCATAAACTGTGAAACTAATTGTAACTAAACTACAATTGGAAAATCTGATTGACATCTGTTTGCTGAAATAAGGCTGTTTGATATTTTTCATTTCAACCGTCCAATAACTCCTCATAAATCCATTAGCCATGCAGTTAAATAAGACCAATTTCCTTTCCTTCGTGAGAGGACATTCCATTACCAAATGTCCATTAGAAGAAGGTTAGGATTATATAATATGCTCCACTGAATTGGATGGCTTGGATTAAAGTTGCGTGCACGGATGTAGATAGTGTAGATGATCTCAATCTGTTTCGGAGTATAGTCTATTAACTTGAATTATTGTACGGGTCTTACTTTTTTCTCGGTTGAGAGTGCCGTCCTCTCATTTACTATCCTTTTCAGCATTAGTTTTTCAGCTTCGGCTAATGCAAGATGGAAAATGAGTTAGCGGTTATAATTGAAGGGGAAAGATGAGCAGAAAGGATGGTCAGGGTTGTTCTGCAGTTATTATGATTCTCGAACCAATGGGCCATGGAAGGCTGAGGCCATCATGTGGACGGTCATGATCCATCATATATGGTTGCAAGTGGATGGCAGATGGATTCTACCATATCTTTTCCTCTAAAGAGGGGTCTTGATGTGTTGGTGGACATACCTCAATCCAAACCGTCTAAATTGTTTGTAACACCGTAGATGAGATATGGCCCTTAAATCAAGTTGTTGGATGATCTACCTTCTAACCAATGGACACTTATTTGTTTTGATATGTGACTATTTTGATTTTGACTGTATATTTGATGGACACCACTCCAATGGATGGATCCCTCTATCCATCTGTTGCACCTCTAGCAACCTTAGTATCATATAACTCAAAAGTTTCACTTTTCTGGTTATATCATCCAAGTCCTCATAGGATGGAATCCTTTACAACATCTGTTTTAAGGAGAGGGTGTGACAGTAATCGCATGTGGCCCCACCAAGTTATCTGTGGCACATCTACTCCATCCATCGGTTGCACCCCTCGATTCTAGGCCCAGGGCTAAAAATTAGCCAGGTTCACAACTTGAGTGGACCATCACAATAGGGAACAATGGGTATGGGACCCCAAACATAGGCTTGTTTGTGGGCCCACCATGTTATTTATTTATCATCAAACCTGTTCATCAGGTGTGATCGAAAGCAAAGGAATCAGCCTGCTTCAAACTTAGCCCAGTCACAGCACGGGAATTTAGAGGTTTTAACCGTAACTTTAGATTGTTCCCAGAGGTTTAACCTATCAGAGAAAGCTTTTGTATGTACGGTGAACATAAGGACTAGCATCGGATGGATAGACTGATGTTGTTGTGTCCTGTTTACTATGTTTCCTAAAAAACAACTAATTAAAGAACTACGAGTGTCATTACACATGAATAAATAGCATGCAAAAAAACTTTTAGAAGTATCTGGAGCACTTTTTATGAAACTATAGCTAATGCCGAGTTGGACGCATTAGCCAATCAACAAGCATTGCTGAGAAGACCAAGAGACAGACAAGCAGGTCGAGGGAAGAGAAGCCATTAGAGGGACACATGTCAAGAAAAGACAAAAAGATATAAAAGACCAAATGTAGCAACCGTTTCAGCTGCTATAACTGTTGAAATGAAGAGAGAAGCAGCTAGATGGCACAACAAAAATCTATAAATTACAAGAAGTTTAACAAAGAAAGATGTCTCATACAAATCCAACGAATTTAGACAAATTTATCTCATTTTATTTAGCATAATCAGTAGCCTTTAGCTCTATCTTAGGAGTAACGTTAATCTTTTAGTTGTAATTCAAGTCTACATTCCTATGTTGGATTATATCTATTCTCGATACAAGTTCTTCATTCATAAAAGGTTCTTGTAGTTGCTACTCAACCGGCTGTGAGTATTTCTCTTTGTCTATTTGCAACCAAGTAGTAACAAAGTCATTTTATTTGGAATGTAGGATGTGATTCACCTATGTAAGTGCTCTACGATAATCAAAGTTGTGTCGTACAATGATCACGGATGGTTGAGTCTTGCCTTGAGTTCAGGGTGGAATTAGCGTATTCGCAATACAGTCGAGGGTTGTATGGTCAACTGACTCTCCTAGTGGAAAACTTTTATTCTTTCTGATAGATAACGAATCTCTGGATCACTATACACAAGATTTTGATCAATTCAATTGATAGTTGCCATCAGCCGAGAAAAATCCTCGCTCTAATACCACTGACGTGAAGGAAGACATGATGAGGTCGATCATTGTCTTCCTCAATCGATAACTACCTTGAATCCATAAAATTCTCTTAAATCCATAAGAAAAAATCTCGAATCCATGAGAATAAAAAAAAAAAACTTATAAGAAATTATTATTTCTTTTAAATTAATAAATAATTGAATAATAAAAAATGAGTTTTAACCTCTTTAAATAACCCAAAACAAATTCTAAAAACATAATCAAATAGTCCTAATCAAATTAGAAAACAAATTGAGAAAATATGCAAATTTTCTTCGCCTATCGACTTGTCATCGATTGGTTGGTTCGATAGGCCGAAACAACTTTAAAGTATCCAGAGACTTAAGAGATTCTGTGATTTTTGATCCGTTGACCTGTGAATAGTATTTTTGATCCAATCCATCCTTTATTTGGCCTTATTTTCCCTGGCCATGCATTTTGAAACCATGGATCTGATGGTTATAACTGCCTAACAAAATTGATTCTTTAAATAATAAGGAACCATAATGGGCCCTAACAAATGGATGGACCGAAACTTTGACCGTACATATTAAAATCCTTTGGTCCAGTGGTTAGTATTTGTTACATCGGTACGATGTTTACATCTTAGCCCCTGAAATGTTTTAGATTATAATGAGTGGTCTAGATTAATGTGTTGGACTGTTTAAGGTTCCAGCACAACTAGGACCAGCATTCGAGCATTTCTCTGCTACTTTGGGACGCGGATTGCCAGTTCCCCGCGTGCAGGAAGTTCCTGTTGTCGGAATCTCTCTCTGATGCCCGCGAAAAATCCACTCAGTGTAACGGAAATGTCCACCGTTGAAACCTTCGTAGAGCCAACCATTATGTTTATATGCCATCCAACCGTTCATATGGTTATTGTGGTGTGGCCCACATGAGTTTTATATCTGCCTGATTTTTGTATTTGTATCTTGTTGTGATTACTCCTAAAAACAAGCTGTGGAAATTAGAAACTCCAAAAATAATCATAGTGTAGTGAGAGTTCTTTCATACATTCTAACCATCTCATTTTCTCTCTCCGTAGCTATGGAAATCGTCACCGGAGTCATCAGCATTGTTTCTTCCTTGTGGGGTTCCACCAACCTACGCAAATGTTACATCATTAACCTCCAAGAAAATGTCGACTTGCTGAAGGAAGCCATGAACGAATTGAAATCTATAAAGAATGATGTGAAGACAAAGGTCGATGAAGCCGAACAGCAGCTGCTCAAATGCAAGGACAATGTTCAATGGTGGCTACAAAAAGTTGAAGACACCGCAAGAGAAGTGAATGAGATGGAAGAAGCTTTTCTGCAAATGAGGAGTTTTGGGAGTTGCCGACCCAATTTCTGGTCGGGCTACAAGCTCGACAAGAGAGTGGCGAAGAAGCTGGAAGATGTATCTGAGTTGAAGAGCAAAGGTGAGTCCTTCAGTGAGGTGGCATACAAGCCGCTTCCCAATGCCGTTGAAGAGATGCCTAGCACATCAGCTGTGGGCAGAGACTTGGTGTTGGAGAAGGTTCTAAACTGGATTGGCGAAGGGAAAGGGGGAGTTATTGGAATATATGGAATGGGGGGAGTGGGGAAAACAACACTCCTGAATGATATCAATAACCAATTCCTTAAAAGAAATGATGATTTCCATGTTGTGATTTGGGTGGTGGTGTCTAAAGAATTAAATGTGGGAAAGATTCAGATGGATATTGGCAAGCGATTGGGCTTGCGTTGGGCAGAGAATGAAAGCTACAGCAAGACACGGGCTCATGATGAGACACGGGCTCATGACATTCGCAAGGTCTTGAGCAGTAAGAAATTCATTCTATTGTTGGATGATGTTTGGGAATCATTCGATCTACAGAAGGTCGGAATTCCTCATCCAAGCAGCCAAAACATGAGCAAGGTCGTTTTCACTACACGATTTGAGGACGTCTGTGGCCACATGACTGCCGACAAGAAGATCAAAGTAGAATGCCTCCCAGAGAAAGAAGCAATGGATGTATTTCTACAGAATGTTGGTGAAGAGGCCATGAAATGCTATCCAGAGATACCGATCCTTGCCAAGAGCGTTGCTAAAGAGTGCAAGGGTCTGCCCCTTGCACTCATCACCATTGGGCGGGCCATGGTATGTAAGAAGACACCACAGGAATGGAAGCATGCAATATCAGTTCTTAGCGCGAGCAAGCCACCATCGGAGATATCAGGTGTGAATGATAAAATGCTTTTGCGCTTGAAATTCAGTTATGATAATCTCGGTGGTGACATGATTAAATCGTGTTTCCTGTACTGCGCACTATTTCCGGAGGACTACTCCATTCGCAAAGAAGAACTTATAGATTACTGGATAGGCGAAGGATTCTTAGATGGGTGGGATGATGATCTTGATGAAGCCCATAACAAGGGACATGATATCATTGGAAGATTAAAGGCTGCATGCTTGTTGGAGAGTGGTTCTGATGAAAAAACAGAGGTAAAGTTGCATGACGTGATTCGTGATATGGCATTATGGATTGCTTCAGAGTGCGGGAAGAAGAAGAATAGGTTTTTGGTGAGAGCTGGCGTGGGACTGACGCATGCACCGGTGGCTGAGAGGTGGAAGGAGGCCCAGAGGATATCTCTAATGAATAATGACATAAGAGAAGTAACAGAGATTCCTCAATGCCCCAACCTCTTAACCTTGCTGCTCCAAAGGAATTTGTATTTTACAAAGTTCCATACTGATTTTTTTCAGTTCATGCCTCTTCTTAGGGTCTTGGATCTGTCCCATAATATATCTTTAAAGGAGCTTCCTGCAGCGATCGGTAACTTGGCAGAGCTACGGTATCTCAATCTGTATTTTTCATGGATAGTAGAGCTTCCTGCAGCGATCGGTAACTTGGCAGAGCTACGGTATCTCAATCTGTATTTTTCATGGATAGTAGAGCTTCCTGCAGCGATCGGTAACCTGGCAGAGCTACGATATCTCAATCTATCAGGCACGAAGATTACATCATTGCCTGAAGAGATAGGAAATCTGGTGAAGCTGAAGCACTTGGACTTGGACTGTACGAGTTTGCACACAATTCCTCAAGGGTTAATCTCCAGGCTTTCTGAGTTAAGAGTGCTAAAACTATTTGGAAGTTATTCAAAGTGGGAAGAAGGGAGTGAGGGATTAAATATGAGTGAGTTGGAAGGCTTGGAACGTTTAATCCATCTTGGAATCACCGTATCATCTATGCATGCTCTCGAAAGGTTGCTCTGCTCTAGCAAGCTATGGAACGTGACTCGGAATCTACTTGTGGAGGATCTGACTACCTCCAACCAACTATCATCCCTTTTTACTGCAATGAAAAGTCTTCAACAACTTACTCTTCGCCGCTGCAATGGGTTGGTGGAGGTGACAATTAGTGCGGATGCGAAGAAGGATGACGATTATCCTGTTTCGAGCCTAGAATGGCTCACCCTTAGTGGACTCCCCCACTTAAATTGCATTCGGGTGGGCCGCGGATGCTTCAGAAACCTTCACACCATATCGATTGGGTGGTGTGACAAGTTGAAGAAAATTTATGGTTTACCACATATACCAGCGCAAAGAGTCCCTTTCTGTGTTGACCCAATGTAGTAAAGAACCAGCAACTGCGCATTTTATTCCAAGTATGCATTTACTTTGGGTCCCACTTGATGAGTGGATTGGCCTGATTCTTGTGTTAGGTATGGTGGGGCCAATTAGCTGGATAGGTTGGATGTCATACCCTCACAACATGAGGGCAACCATGCAGGACATTGGTGTCCAACTAGTTATGTTAGATCCACTTAATTAAAAGTGCTTTATTTGCGAAATTGATGCAAGGAAAGATGTGATGAGGTCGATCACCATTTTTATCGATTAATAAACACCTTGAATTCACAAGGTACTTTTAAATTCACAAGAGAATTTTCTTGAATCCATGAGAGAAATAATATAAACATCAGAATTTTAATTAATAAATTCTTCCAAAATTAATAAATTTAGTGTGATTAAATAACCATAAACAAATTCTAAAACATAATTAAAAAAAAGTCGTAATCAAATAGGGAAACAAATTCTGAAAATCATAGAAATTTTTGTCGTTCTCTGCAATTGACTCAAAAGTCGATCGGTTGAACGGGCTCAAAAACGTCCAAAGACTAAAACTAATAATTCTATAAATTTCCAACTATCGAATTGATTGGTTGACCTGTTGAATAGGGCCTTCAACCTGTTAACCAGATCTGTTGATATGTCAAAACTAACAGAAATCAATCTAGAGTTTCTGGTGGAATTTTGACATGTCAACCCGATCGGTCAATTAGTCGAATTACACTGAATTTTGTCAAATTTTCTTTAGACTTCTTTGGATCCATGTGTTTTATGAACGTGCTTAATCCATATCGTACATCAAAAATAAAATGTGCTAAAAAAACAGCAGATTCATGCATATACAGAAAGGAAGGATTAACAAGATGCAGCAAGAGGAGTCGTAGAGCAATTGTGCAAGTGGAGTTATTTGATACTCTAGCAGAGTATTACCCTTGATATGCATGCATCTATAACATGTACAGAACATATATAAGCTTTGATCAGCCCATATGTCGTGTGCACTAAAACTTATGCCACATATGTGCCAGCATGGCACGATAGATCCAAGATCCAACCCATCCATCAGAAGGGCACTGCTATATTGATCCCTAGACCAAGAGTTAGGTTTTTTTTTTTTTTTTTTTTTTTTTTTTTTTTTTTTTTTTTTTGTTAACACATGCACCCGCCACACACCCACGCACGCCTTAGTGGGATTTCACCACCTATGGGTTTCGAACCCAAGACCTCGTGTTGAAACTCCTTAGAGTCTACCACTCAGGCAAGGACTGGAACCGAGTTAGGTTGTCCCAGATACGCATGCCGTAACACATGATCTTCGGATTTTGGGCGATATCTCCATGATCCGTAAATCCCACTGATCGTGCCGAGATTATCGAATACGAATCAAGCGATGAAGAGGTATACATATCACATCATCCCATGACAACAGGTACGCAACATCTGGCACTCTCCCTTTCCTCCCCAACTTAGACCCAGATTCTATTGTCCTGACTTAGGCATCGGAGGGTCCCCCGGCTTAGTCAGGGTCTCCATTGCTCACAGTTTACGTGCAGGGAACCAGGTCCGTCACCTATTCGGAATATGTGAAGAGGGGAAGAGGGCTGACCAGATTTTGACCTCAACACTATGTATTATTATCAGTTTAATATGTAATATGTGTGGCATTAATGTACCAGATGATATTAGAATAATTTCTTATGTTGGTGATTCTATGCATGAGGTGTACTATAACTCTTGAGCATTGATTACGCCTGTTTTGTGTGTACGTACAAGTGAGGTAATGTAGGTGCCAAGGATAAAGTGCAATATCCAAGCCCACCCATAAGAAAAGATGCGACCATGTAGATTTCTTAGGCCTCATCTAATCGGTCAACTTATTTAAGCCAGGATGCTTTAAGGCTCCCGACGCTATGTTCTATCCAGAGGGAAGCTATCTGTTGATGCTGTTTTTGGGTTATATTTGTAGTGTTGTGTTTTCTTTTTGGTGGTAAGGCGTGGCCCTATTTGTGTTGACCCACCATAGTAAAGAAACAAGCAACTGCACATTTTATTCCAAGTATGCACTTACTTTGGGTCCCACTTGATGAGTGGATTGGCCTGATTCTTGTGTTGGGTATGGTCAGGCCAATTAGCTGGATAGGTTGGATGTCATACCCTTACAACACGAGGGTAACATACAGGACATTGGTGTCCAACTTGTTATGTTAGATATACTTAATTAAAAATGCTTTATTTGCGAAATTGATGCAAGGAAAGATGCGATGAAGTTGATCACCATCTTTCTCGATTAATAAACATCTTGAATTCACAAGGTACTCTTAAATTCATAAGAGAAATTTCTAGAATCCATGAAAGAAATAATGTAAATATCATATTTTAATTAATAGATTCTTTCAAAATAAATAAATTTAGTATGATTAAATAACCATAAACAAATCCTAAAATATAATTAAAACAGTCCTAATCAAATAAGGAAACAAATTCTGAAAATCATATAAATTTTTGTCGTTCTCTGTCATCGACTCCAAAGGCGATCGGTCGAACGGGCTCAAAAACGTCCAGAGACTAAAACTAAAAATTCTATGAATTTTGAACCATCGAATTGATTGGTCGACCTGTTGAATAAGGCCTTCAACCTGTCAACCACATTTGTTGACCTATCGAAACTAACAGAAATTGTCCAACGATCAATCTGGAGTTTCTGGCGGAATTTTGACATGTCAACCCGTTCGGTCGATTGGTCGAATTACGTTGAATTTTGTCTTTTTGTTTTTTTGTTTTTTTTTTTTTTTTTGGGGGGGGGGGGGGTCCATGTGTGTTAGGAACATGCTTAATCCACAGCCTACATCAAAAATAAAATGTGCTGAAAAACCAGCAGATTCATGCATATAGAGAAAGGAAGGATTAACAAGATGCAGCAAGAGGAGTTGTAGAGCAATTGTGCAAGTGGAGTTATTTGATACTCTAGCAGAGTATTACCCTTGATATGCATGCATCTATAACTTGTACAGAACATACATAAGCTTTGATCAGCCCATATGTCGTGTGCACTAAAACTTATGCCACATATGTGCCAGCATGGCACGGTAGATCCAAGATCCAACCCATCCATCAGAGGGGCACCGCTATATAGATCCATAGACCAAGTGTTAGGTTGTCCCACTGGTCAGGTGGTCCACAGTTTTTAAGACAAACATGTACCTTTAGAAAAATTGGATGAAGCTTTCTATCCCATCTACAATTTTCAAATATTGGACCCACATGCTGATTAGACTAGATTTTATTTTTGGAAAAATATATATGAGGTCTGACCAACCCGAGGGGATGGATTAGTTCTAGCGCCTACGTGCCATGCTGGCACATGTGCACAAGCTTTATTATATACACGTGTGCATTTTATGGATAGACTCAATATGAATCAGCTGGACTGAGTCACTGACCCCGTCATACAGCTCTTGTTTACAAACTAAAGACATGAAAAAAATAAAATAAAATAAAATAATCAAAGAGCCAATCTCATCTCTCAAGGCTAGTTATATTTTATTTTGGATATTTTTATCAATTTAACTTTATTCAAAAATATTTAAATGCATTAAATATTATAAATTTAATTGTAAAAAAATTAATAATAATAATAAATAAAATCGAGTCAGGCAACTACAGACTCATCCAGTTTTCCAGTTGGCCCAACCTGACTAGAAATTGAGTATGAGTAGAGTTTTCAAGTTTTTGAACTACAGTCAGCCCCTACTCAACTTAGGGCTGAATGAGTCACCGAATCTTTTAACCGGGTTAGTGGGCTCCAGGTTTGGCCCATTGGGTTTCAGAGCTGGGGTTTTTAGTAGAGGTAGGTGGGCCAGGCCAGTATGGGCCTGATTTTGAAGCAAATTGGTAAAAGATCCTGTCTATTGAAGCCATGCCGGAGCAGGACGTCCCTAAATTCAAAGGCCCAGTTAAGTGATGGGTTGGGCCTACCCATAATACTTAGGTCCAATTATTAATCAGGTAGGGTCACGACTGATCATGATGCATCCGTCTTAGAAAGAAGGAATAGTAGGTCTTGCTCATCAACATGTATATAAATTTTTATTTTATCTTTCGAATATGATTTATTCTGCACAAGATTCTTTACATCTGAGTATCATGTTTTGATTATCCAAACCATTCCTTTAGTGGGTTGTGGCACGGATGGAGAAAGTTCCTACATAATAGATGATTAAGAGAAAGAAATATATATAGAAAAGGCCCACATCAATGGAAGAAATGTCCAATGCTGAAGTTTTAGGATCTTCCATTATGGGATATCTAGGGTACCCTCATTTGTAATGGAACGGATGCAAAGCAGCAGCAGCTGCTGCATTAAATGGGAGGCTAACTACTGTTATTTTAATGCACAAAAATTATTAACCATAAATAAAATTGTATAAATATTAACAGAGATCAATGACAGATTATGAGATCAGAAATACACAGAATATAATAGAAGTAAAGCTCCTATATCAAAGAACAAATGAAATGATAAGAAGATAGTGTCAACAAACTCAGTAGAAGCATGGATCTATATCGCTTTACTGAAAATTATTCGCATCCATTTGATGACATAGATGACCGATTCAGATCTCCTGTAAAAAAAATAAAAATAATAATTAACAAAAAACTTTGGGATACAACTACCAATCGACTGAGAACGGCCGACTCAAACACCAAGTGATTAGGGGTACACACGGTTCGGTTCAGTCCAGTTCTAGGGTGAAACCAGAACCAAACCGTTCCTTATGGTTCCACGATTTTTGGAACAGGACCGTTAGCACCTTAGAACCGAACCAGAACCAGATCATGAAAACCGATTTGGTTTTGGATCGATTCCACGGTTCTGGGCTTTTTATAATCCGACCCAATTACATGTTCTATTTTATAATTTAGTCCATGTTCATTCATGTTGTGATCCACTTGATGAATGATTTAGATATTCTATATTGTGCGAAAAATTACCTTTATGAAAACAAGCAAAGGGTGCATTGTAAACCATAAATCATGAGTCAAATATACAACTAAAATATATTGTAACCTCATGGTTCTAGGTTCGGTTCCATGGTTCAGTTCCAAGTTCGGTTCCACAGATCAGATCCACAATTCGGATTCATGGTTCGGATCACGGTTCGGTTCGAATCTACATACTCCCAAATCGGGACCAAACCAAATTAAACAGTTCTTTAATTTTTGGAACCGGAACCGGTGCACTCTAGAACCAAACCAAATCGGACTATTTGGTCGGTTCTGGTCCGGTTCCACGGTTCTACCAGTTTGATGTGTACTCCTACAAGTGATTGATGCTCATCATACATTCACTTTTTTTATAAAAAGGAAAAACATTGGAGAATTTTTAAAGAAAAAAAAGAGAAAGACCTCTTTTGGAAAAGATATTGGAGCGGCTAATGGTCTACTAAGTTTTGTTTTCTCAAAAATAGTATATATAATAATCATATGTATTACGTAGCGGACACCTGACGCTAAGGTGTCAGCCAACGTAAACATTAGTTTTACAAACCGTTACAAAATTGTTACAAAAAAAGTCACATACTGTGGCAATAGAATCGATGGAAAAAAAAAAAAGAATCGAAAAAACAGCAGCAAAGAGACGCATGTATGATTCATGGCATAGCATTCTTAAGAGCTCAACGTAAATTTATCATATGCTTCCGTACATAAAGGAGAAATAGTTTTCTTATATCTCCAATGTGCGACTACTACCAGCAAAAAGCAAAGAAAGTTCAGATTACTTTTTGCTCAAACTTTGTCTCTTTTATTTAAAATAAATAAATAAATAAATCATACCATTAAACCGACACCAACTGCTCTCTCTCTCTCTCTCTCTCTCTCTCTCTCTCTCTCTCTCATGGCTCTCTCTTCTATTTCCCCATCTCTATAAATTTAGTTTATATGGAAGAGGAAGTCATTAGTACAATTTTCTATTCTTTTGTGAGATATATTGATCATTGACGTGAGTCTTGTATCAGGGTGAATAAATCCTAAGTCATATTTAAATTTTAGATTTTTACTCCTAACAATACAAAACTTGTTAATGGCCTTGCAAGGATACATCGTATCAACGAAGCCCATGACCAGTTGCCAAGTTAAGGCTAGTGGAAGTTGTAATGCGCATGAAACCTTTTTCCCATTTGCCTTGGATATTGGCTGTCAATGAGAATGTCCTTTACTTCGTCCTACTTCAAAAGATGGTGAGGCAGCTTGTAATCAAAATGTCTCATTCCGGCGAACTAGGCTAAGATGGGTGGGCCTCCCATCACCAACATGTGCGGCTGATGAGACTACCAATGAAAAACGTCAACGTGGATTGGCCAAAAAAAAAACCCACGATGACTGAACTATCTGAACCGTTTAATCAAAGATCTTCGCATGTAGAACATGAACCACTGGTCATTTTGTTTCTGATCACCATCTCAAAATTGTGCTATTTCACACTATAGTCAACGACTCCTACAACACCGTGCAAGGTGTTGATTTATGTGGGCCAACATTAAAAATGCATTTTTCTAGTACTTGGGGAAGATAACTTATACAATATTGGAATGGGATTATTTTGGCAATGCCAAGAAATGATAATTCATATCAATGGATTTCATTTTCACGCCAGTCCTAGTGAGTTTAGGGATGCGACTGGTGCAGGAACTAACTGCTCCAAGCCTGTCCGTGGGATCCCGTTTGAATTGCCACTTCCACTATCGAGAACGTTGTAGCCACATTCGTCTAGACTATAGGAGTCCTACATAGTCCAACATCTGGATTGTTGATGGGCCAGGACAGGCCCAACCCATCATAGGCTGCGATTGGGCTGGAGTATCCGGCCTGCGGGCCAAGCTCAAGCTTAAAATTTAGGCTTTTTTTTTTCCCCCCCTAATGTTAGCCTGTTAGTACACCCACTGTCAGATCACACTTCACTGTTAGCCACCCCCCGCTAGGGAATCGATGCCAAGACCTCGGTGTTGAAACGAGGTATCTTTCACTCAGCTTAAAATTTAGGCTTGTTTCTGAATGGGTTAGGTTTTGGACCATCTACAACAGCCCTCAGCCAGGCCTTACATATAACATATAGAAATCATCATTTATTCTTCATGTTACTGCTCCCACTCGCTGAAGTAGAGTGGGTCGCGGACAATTTCATGGCCCAAGATGGACTAGAGAAAGCCCGATCAGAGGCGGAAGTGATCCGGACCATCATAAGCCCATGCTGAATTTGCGAGATTCCATCAAATCGACGGTTGAAAATCCATTTTATTTCCGTTTTTACTATTTATAATAAGTTTTAATTAGATCATAACTTTTGATTCATTGAGTTTTAGAAGTCGTGCCCAACATGAAAAGGGTTTAGAAAAATTAGGGGAATAATGTGGTCAGGCCAAATTGGACACTTATTATTTTTGGCTGAAAACCATGAAGTCTAATGGAAATTATGATAGTCTGTAAATAGTAAGTTTACTATTTATGTTAAGTCACAATTTTAGAGAGTTTAAGTTATGGTTTGATTCTGAAACTTCTTCCAAGGGTTGATATCAATATTTAAGGGAGCGTGAACTCATTTTTATTATCAATCAATTTATTTTCGATTTTATTAGATTTTATTTCTATTTTCTATCTCTCCTCGTGCATAGACGTGTGAGAGTTGTGTTCATGTCATGGTGACGTAGGGCTGGGCAAGCTCTGTTGAACCCTAGCTTGCATTGTTCAAGATACACTTGAGCCTGCGATAGACCACAATAGTCCAGCCAAGTCCAGCCCAAAATGAAATGATTATCCTGGGCCTGAGCCTGAGGGTTGATCAGGTTGGAGCCTATCCTGGTCCAGGCTCTTGACGAGCCAAAATAATCCAGCTAATCCCATCTGAAATGTTCATGCTACATCTGTGCCTGAGGGCTAGGCATAAGACAAGCCAAAACAGTCCAGCTAGCCAAGCCTGGCCTGAAATGTTTTTTTTAAGCCGCAAGGGTTGATCGGTTAGAGGGAGAGGGAGAGATGGGAGTGTGAGTGACATAGACACGGATTAGCTACTGAACTAGGCAGTAGCAAGTCTCCAACTGAAGTCACGTCTCCACGTTCTGTGGGCCCACCATGATATATGTGTTGTATCCACACAGCCCATCCATTTGGAGAGATCATTTTAGAGAATGAAACAAAGAACTAGTCAGATCCCAAACTCAAGTGGATCCCACCATGGAAAACAGTGAGGATTGAACGCCTACAATTAAAAAAAAAAAAAAAAATTCTTTCAGCCACGGAAGTTTCCAATCAAGCTGATATTTGTGTTTTTCCTTATTTCATGTCTATGTTAACTTATAAACAGGTTGGATCTCAAATAAACATCATGGTGACCCTAAGAAGATTTCAACAGTGGGCGTCACTGTCCCCACTTTTTTCTGTGGTGGGGTCCACTTTTTTTTTTTTTTTTTTCAAAAGGGGCTCTTGCCACAAAATCCATTCATCAAGACCATGTACATCCATTCGGGAGGGCCCATACAAAAGACTGGGACCACCTATCGTAAGCTACACAAACGGAATCTAGAAAGGAAAACGGAAAACACAAACCCAAGCTAACAGACCACCTAAGAAATCCGCACGGAGCCGAGGCCCGTCCTATCCAGAACCAACTCCCCATGAGTGCGCAGAGGGAGGGCAGCAGCAGTAACAAAAAGTCTGGATTGCTGGTGGGGTCCACTTGAACATTGGATCTACCTCGTTCTTTGGCTCATGGCCTAAAATAATCTCTCCAAATGAATGGATGGTGTAAATACAACACATAAATCATGGTGACGCGCACCTAATGTGGTGACGTACCTTCCTTAGCGAGACTCTGTACTGTCGGGTTCAGTAGCTAATCTGCGTCCCCACATAAAACCCCTCTTGCAACCTCTTTGTTTGTTGTTATTAAGATCCACATGAGACATGACCCACACGTTCAAAACCTATCACATGAATTATACGGTACACCACCGACATCTTTGCACACCATATACAAGTTTTCAATTCTGACAAGCACGAGCCCATGGTCAGTCTCCCAGATATGAATATTAGATAAAACCAATCATGGAACTTTTTACGTGGATCAATTTATTATTTTTCTTCTTATTTGTATAGTTTTCAGCTATAGATCAAAGGGTTAAGATTGTGCCATTGATGTAATTTTTGACTTATACTCCATCCACCGTCGAACACAACAGACCAATAGTTTTGATCGACCTAAACATGGCCCCACTTATTAGAAATGAAACCTGAATATACATATATCATGAAATCCTTTAACATAAAATTTCTCTCATTCCCCTTTGACAACCCTTCTTCATGTGGGCCAACCGGTAATATGTAAAAAAAATGGACCATCAAATAAATAATAAATACATGTAGCATGTCCTCTATAATTCAAAATGGCCCCAATAATGTTAGTCCATTTGTCACCGCTAATATTTTAAAAAGACAAAGGCAACGACAAGATCCAGGTGCGTCTAGTGTCACTTGTCACCGAATGATTTCTGTAGTTTTGGGACAACTCTATCCACCGTTCCTTTACGCCATTCAATGAAGTGTTGGGGGCCGTTGCACAAAACCAGAATTATGGGATAATAAAGCAATGAAATAAATCAAGGCACAAACCATATGACACAAGAGAATTTTACATGGAAAACCCTCAAAAGAGGTAAAAGCCACGGGACCTCGTCTAGATCAACAATCCACTATGAAGTAAAATGTTACAACTGATCATAAGCACACACTGCTTGGATCAAACTTTTTTCACTCACGCAGGAGTAGATAAACAATAAGAGAATAAAGAAAAACGGAGAGATCTCACCAATTATGAGGACGTAGAAGTGCTGAGATGTCGAGTGCACAATAGATCACTTTTATGAGCATAATCTCCTTTCCACAAGCTTCCTCTCTCTCTCTCTCTCTCTCTCTCTCTCTCTCTCTCTTTCTCACACACACACACACACACACACACACACTTTGATAGCTCTAAACCTTTTAACAAACCTTTGTAAAGTTTTAGAAAACCCTCTTACATAACATAGAACAGCCCTAAGTACCCATAGTTATAGATTTGGAAACCCCTTTCCGCACCTATGTGAAAACCACCTCAAATTTCCATTCTCCACAAAATCCGGACTCAAATCTGTGTAACCTTGACTGGCCGAGCAAGGTCCTCGACCTGTTGAGTGGCCCACTCGACCGATCGAGCACCTCAAAAATCCGAAACCCATTGCTCGTTGTACTTTGAGTCGAGCACCACTCGACTGGTCGAGTGGCCCACTCAACCGGTCGGGTAACTCTGCTCTCTTCTCTTTCTGAGGAGGAAATATCCTATCAAATCTCCCCATTTCTGACTTAAGAGGAGTTCGTCTTCTTCAAGCCAACCAAATTTCTACAAATCTCAAACTTACCCTTGAGCAAAGCCTTGGTCATCATGTCTGACCCATTATCGTCCGTGTGGACCTGCTCACGCTGTAACACCTTCTGTTCCAAAGTATTCCTGATCCAGTGATACTGAATCTATATGTGCTTTGACTTGGAGTGCTGATTGAATTCTTGCTCAAGTGTATAACACTTTGACTATCATAATAGACCACGTGCTGCTTCTACTTTAAGCTAAGTTCCCGTAGGAACCTCTTCATCCAAAGCATCTCTTTACATGACTCTGTGACTGTAATGTACTCAACCTCTGTCGTCGACAATACTATGACCTTTTGTAGCTTGCTCTGCCAAGAAACCGCTCCCCCTGCAAACGTGAACATGAACCCCAATGTAGACTTCCTGGAGTCTATGTCACTTGCCATATCTGCATCTGTGTAGCCCTCTAACACAGGTTTTTCGTTATCATAGCATAGGCTCAACCTGGATGAGCTTCTTAGATACCGCAGTATCCACTTCACCGTTGTCCAATGCTCTTTGTCAGGATTAGCAAGATACCAGATGACAATACTAAGTGCATATGCTATGTCTGAGCATGTACACACCATATCATACATTAAACTTCCTACTGCTGACGCGTAAGGTATCTTTTGCATCTCATTCACCTCTGCCTTCATTTTGGGACACTGCCTATCACTCAATCTAAAGTGATCATCTAGTGGAGCACTGATCAGCTTTGCTGCATTCATATTAAACTGCTCTAGGACTTTCTCAATATACCGTTCTTGTGACAGCCAGAGCTTTCCACTTCTTTTGTCATGGGTTATCTCCATTCCCAGGATCTGTTTAGCCGGGCCCAAGTCTTTCATCGCAAACGACTTACCTAACTCTTGTTTCAACCTGTCAATCTTCTTGATGTCTTTTCCGATGATGAGTATATCATCAACGTATAACAGCAGAACTAAGAAATCACCATCTGAGAACTTGCGCGTGAACACACAGTGGTCTGACTCCATTTTGTCATACCCATGATTTAACATGAACAAGTCGAACTTCTTGTACCATTATTTTGGAGCTTGTTTCAGCCCATATAAGTTCTTCCTTAGCCTACACACCATATGCTCTTTGCCCTTGACTTCGAACCCCTCTGGTTGGTGCCTGTAGATCTCTTATTCTATGTCACCATGGAGAAGCTCTATCTCTAGATCCATGCTAGCCACCAACCCAAGCAACACTCATATGGATGTCATCTTCACCACTAGTGAGAATATCTCCTCGAAGTCTATACTTTTCCTCTGACCAAACCCTTTCACTACAAGTCTGGCCTTGAACCTTGTCGGTGAATTCTTCTGCTTATTCTTCTTTCTGAGCACCCACTTATTGCTTAAAGCTTTCTTTCCCTTAGACAATTTCACCATATCATAGGTGTGGTTCTTATGTAAGGATTTCATCTCCTCTTGCACAGCTTTCAACCACTCCCTCTTATGCTCGTTGGATAGGACCTCCGAATAATCTTCTGGCTCTCCTCCATCAGTGAGCATAATGTACTCATGCGGGAGTACCTCTTGGACGGCTGTCTGTCCCTAGATGACCTACTCACCTATGACTCAACAGGTGGATCAAGTGGAACTCCTCCCCCAGTCCATCTTCTTTAGGAACTCCCTCATCCTCTACACCTTGCTGTACTCTCCCGTTATCAGGCACCACGGGAGGAATAACCGGATTCATGTCCTTTAGCTCACATGAAATAGGCTGGTTCTTCTCTAGCTTACCAATGTCTTTTATAAACTGATCTTCAAAGAAAATCACATCTCTGCTCTTGACAAGCTTCTTTTCGGTCGAACCCCATAATTTGTAACCGAACTTTTCATCACCGTACCCTAAGAACACACACTGCCTGATCTTCATATCGAACTTGGACCTCTCGTCCTTTGGTACTTGAATGGATGCTCTGCATCCAAATACCCTAAGATAACTGTACGATGGATCCTGTTCAGTCCACACATTCTCAGGTACTTTTCCATTCAACGGGGTTGATAGAGACCTGTTTATCAAATACACTGTCGTGTGCATTGCTTCTCCCCAGAATGTCTTGGGCAACTTCGCATGGGATAACATGCATTTGATTCTCTCTACAATTATGTGATTCATTCACTCAGCCATACCATTATGCTGGGGGGTCTTGGGAACCATCTGTTCATGCCGTATACTCGCGGACTTACAATACTTATGAAAATCACCGATGTATTCACCACCATTGTTAGTGCGGATGCACTTTAATGATCTATACATGTCTCTCTCTCGACCATAACATGAAACAATTTAAACACACCAAAGACCTCGTCCTTGGATTTCAAAGTATAAACCCAAACCCTCCTAGATGCATCATCTATAAAAGTAACAAAATACAATGCCTCACCCAAGGTTTTTGTCCTCATAGGACCACAAACATCAGAATAAACTAAATCTAATGCATGCACTTTATTAACATGAGAAATAGATTTAACAAATAAAACTCTATGTTATTTCCCTAATAAACAAACAATACAGGTTTTGAGAAGTATACTTGTAACGTCTGGAAGGAGCTGCTTCCTTCCTAGTATTGATTACTTGCCTCCAAGTGCAGAGGTTCGTAAGTAATATCCCGTGAATATAGGGTCGATCCCACAGGGAGATGGATTATGAGAGGAAAAAAATCAAATGATAAACAAACTAAGTAATAAAAATTAATCTGATGATTTGATTTTGGGATTTTTGAATGAATGTAATTCAATTGAATAAAATAACACCCAAGCTTCAAAGTTCCACACATACGTTAATGTTCCAAAATCATGATGACTTGGATAACACAACTAGGATCTGAGCACTATGGTCAGCCTAGTCGGAAAATAAAACAGTTTAAGTATTTTAATAAATGATATAAAATATTAGAAAATTATGGATTTGCACCATTGACATATATTCTCAAGCGTCAGTGATTTTAAGTATTCAATATCTATAGGATAATGAATATCAAAGAAATATAACAGGTTGAGAACCTCTCCTATCTAGGAAATCTGATTGATCTAGGGTAAGCCTATCCATCAATGTGGATCTCATATGATGGAAACATATAGATCTTACAAGAGGATAAAAAATAAAACCTAAATAATAGATAATATACATACACCATTCTTTTCATCATTAAAACAATCAATCATCATAATATTAAAGAAACATTAAACCCATGTGCTTCCTTTTTAGCTTGGGCTAGAAGGAACTTAGAAAAGCATAATTAAATTGCAGAAATAAAAAGCAACAAGAAATAAAGAAAGAAAATGCAAATAAAAAAGATCTTTAAAAAAATAACTTATAAAGCTTTAATAAAACTAAAAACTCTTTAAAAACCCTAAACTTTGCTCTTTAATGCCTTGAATAATGTTTTAGAATGCCTTAGGAAGCCCTATTTATAAGTAGGGACCTCCAATTTTCGTACAAATTTGAAAAACCCTAGAAATCGGATCAAATATGCATATTTTCCCAAAATAGACTTCTCGCTGCATAGTTCATTTAAAACAAACTTCCTGCTGCGCAGTTTCCCAAAATAAACTTTACAGCTTTATAATACACTTTTTCAGGACGATTTCAGGATTCTTCTCTTCAAATCTTCGATTCTCTTCATTCTTCACTTGGTTTTCTTAGATCTTTGACATGTGAATTCTTCAATCTTGGTCTCCTAAGATCAATCCCTTGCTTTGGTAATTCTTGAGCATCAAAATCATGCTTTTAACACCATTTTTCAATCCAAACACTTAAATTCACCTTGCAACACATACATGAGTAAAATAGAATATTAAGAGGATCCATGTTCATAAAACCAAGATATAAATGGGGAAAATTATGCAATATTTGAGTCTCAACAGTACCTGAAGTCTTTTTTCACTTATGTGGCCTAGACACCTGTGCTACATGTCAATAGTTGAATCTTCTGTTGCGTTCAACCCACCCTTGCATATACTGGCACTTACCTTATAAAGGGTGCAACACTTCTTTTCTCTGGCCACGATTAATGAACCCTTGATGAGCTTCCAACGCCTACCAACAAATCGGCTTTCATAGTTATCATCATCCAACCTTCCCGTCGACATCAAGTTGAAGAGAAGGTCTGAGATATGCCTCACATCCCTGAGAACCAATGTGCAGTCCATATCGATTTTCACACAAATATCACCGACCCCTACGATCTTTGATACGCTAGAATTTTCATCTTCACGGTCCCAAAGTTACCTGACCTGTAGCTTATGAAGAAGTCCTTGCGTAGAGTCGCATGAAATGAGGCTCCCGAGTCTATTACCCAGTCGGTGTCCTAACCCGTAGCCATGAGACAAACATCATGATCTGCTGAAAGAAGAACTACAACGCCGCCATCTGAAGTGACCGCAGTGGAATTTGATTCATTTTCCTTCTCCTTTTCTTTTCCTTTCTTGTCGTTCTTATTCTTACGACATTCATGCTTATAGTGACCATTTTTGCCACAATTCCAGCATTCAACATCCTTCCTGGTACTCGACTTGCCTCTTGATTTATCTCAGGCCTTCCCGCCTTTTCTGTTCTTTCCTCTCCCCCGTTCTTGTATCACAAGGGCCTCTTACTGAGTGGACCTTTGAGAATTCCTCCTTGTCTCCTTATTGAAGAGACAACTGGTTACCTGTTCTATGGATACCTTTCCGTCTGGTGCGGAGTTACTCAGAAACACCATTAATGTCTCCCAATTATCAGGCAATGAGCTAAGCAATAGTAAAGCCTGTAATTCATCGTCCAGGACCATCTTCATAGCGGAGAGCTGGTTCAATATATTGTTGACCTCATTTATGTGCTCAGCTACAAAACCACCATCTTTGAATTTGAGATTCACAAGTCGTCGTATCAAGAAAATCTTATTGCCGGCTCTCTTCCTCTCATACAGCCCTTGCAATTTCAGTCATAGGCTAGCGGCTAAGGTCTTCGTAGACACACGGTGGAATACGGAATCGTCAAACCATTATCTAATAAACCCCACTGCCTTCCGGTCCAATATCTTCCAATCATCATCTATCATATATATCCTTTGACTTTTCTGATATGCCTTGAATTGGAGAATATAAGTCCTTGCAATAAAGTAAGTCCTCCATCTTAGCCTTCCATATGGTTCAGTTAGAACCATTAAGACTGATCATCATTGATGAGCCACCTTCCATAACTCAGAACCGATCCCACTTTGTTCAACTAACCTGAACGCTCTGATACCACTTTTGTTGGGGGCCGTTGCACAAAACCTTAGGATCAAGCCTCCCAAAAACACCAGGATTATGGGATAATAAAGCAATAAAATAAATCAAGGCACAAACCACATGACACAAGAGAATTTTACGTGGAAAATCCTCAAAGAAGTAAAAACCACGGGACCTCGTCCAGATCAACAATCCACTATGAAGTAGAATATTACAACCGATCACAAGCACACACCGGTTGAATCAAACCTTCTTCACTCACGTAGGAGTGGATAAACAATAAGAGAATAAAGAAAAATGGGGAGATCTCATTGATTAAGAGGACGTAGAAGTGCTGAGATGTCGAGTGCATAATAGATCACCTCTATGAGCATAACCTCCATTCGACAAGCTTCTTCTATCTCTTTCTCTCTTTCTCTCTCTCACACCTTTGATAGCCCTAAACCCTTTAACAAACCCTTGTAAAACTTTAGGAAACTCTCTTGTATTACATAGAATGGCCCTAGGTACCTATATTTATAGATTTGGAAACCCCTTTCTGCACCTGTGAAAACCGCCTCAAATTTCTGCAGTCCGCACAAAATCCGAACTCCAATCTGCGTAACCTCGACTAATCGCGCAGGGTCTTCGACCGGTCAAGTGGCCCACTTGACCGGTCGAGCACCTTGGAAATCCGAAACCCATTGCTTGTTGTACTTTGAGTCGAGCATCACTCGACTAGAAGAGTGGCCCACTCGACCAGTCAAGTAGCTCACTTGACCAGTCAAGCAACTCTGCTCTCTACTCTTTCTGAGGAGGAAAAACCCACCCCATTATGAAGTTTCAATCCTTGGACGCCTGGAAGAAAACAAAGGAAGGATCACATGCGAAGCATAGCTAGAGAACGGATAGTGTTTACCCACAGTTGAGCCCACCTTGATATATGTCTTGTTTTGAAGATCATTTTAAGTATACAGTCCAAAAAATGAAGCAGATCCAAATCTCTATTGACTACGCTACAGGAAATAGTTGTCATTGTATAGTAGGTCTGGTCCTAAAATAAAAGGCCCAATTAAGTGATGCAGTGGTGGGCCTGGCCCTAACACTTTGACCTGCCTAATAATCAGTTTGGGTCATGCTAGTTTTGATGTATGCATCATAGAAAGAATGAATAGTAGGTCTTGCTCACCAATAAGTGTATAGATTTTTATTTTTATTTTTTGAATATGGTTTATTATCATGCAAGATTCTCTACACCTGGGGCTGTGTTTTGATGATCCAAATCATTCATTTAGTGGACAGCAGCACAAGACGGAGAAAGCTACTGATAGATGATTAAGAGAAAAAGAATACGGCAAGGACCGCGTTTAGAATGGTTCAACGCCGGAGGGTTAGTATCTTCCAACATTGGATATTTTGGGGAAATCCCCATCTGTAGCGGAACCAATCATGTAAACTGCTTTGATGACTAAAAATGGACCCCACGTGTCAGCAATTCCCTACTGAAAATGTTCTGCAGGTCTTATTTAAATGAGGACCTCATTTGAGGGGGTCATGTCTAGAAATCTTAGAAGACAACACGTGTCAAAGATTCGGGCCATTGACAAGTAGGCAGTAGGAATTGAAGTTAGATCAACCGGTCAGATTTTTATTTTTTATTTTTTATTTCAATTAGGTAATTCATTACAGCACAAATGAACATTGATCTGGATCGTTGAAATGGCCAGAAAATCACAATGGTTGGACTATCTAAGCCAGCCAATCAATGACCTACGAAGGACAATTGAAACAAAAATGGTCAGAGGTAAGAATTCAATGGGCAAAATCAAATGATGAAGTTTGTCTAATCAGAATAACTTTTGGTGGTATACCATCAACAATGGGGGCCCTGACGTAGAATCTCCAGACTGGAAACGGATTGGCTGGCGTACATCACATCAACTATATAGCGGTTGACATCAGTTCCGAGGGTCTGATCATGAGGTATGTGTTATATCAAAACTGTCCATCCATTTGACGAGCTCGTCTTAATACTTGAAACGAAAATGAAGACAGGTCTAGCTATCAAGTGGACCACACTGCAAAAAGCAGTGGGGGATTAAACGTCTACCATTGAAACCTTTATCGGGGGAAGTTTTGGATCAACGTGAAATTTGTTTTTCCTCTTCATTTAGATCTTAGTGATCTTATGAATAGATTAGATGGAAAATAAACGACATGGTGGGCCTTATGAATTTTTTAATGGTGAAAATTATTATTTCCGCTGCTATTTGTGGTGTGGTCTAAAAGATCTTTTTTTGAATATTGCTCTAAAATGATTTCTAAAAATAGATGAACAGTGTAGATATAATAAATACATCATTGTGAGGGCATATGTAACTTCGATCTCCTTTGAACCGTTCGTACAACCCGGAGATCGAAGAGCGTCAGTGCTCGTCTTCGCACGACACTTCCCTCGGACGCATGTAGGATGGATGAGTTGAATCCTCATTGTTCAATGCTCACGGATAGCGAGAATGGATGGGCCCACTGTGAATGTATGTGATCTATCTACACCGTCCATCCATTTTTCGTGCTAATTTCAGGGAAAGGACCACAGAGAAAACTGTGGGACACCGGTATTAGGTAGCATAGGCGGTAAGAATGTTATTAGTGTGGTGACTGGCTATGGTGGACTCATGTGGTCTGTGCATGGCATCCACTCCGACCATCAGGTGAATCCTTACACATTTGGGCTGGATCCCAAATCTCAGGTAGACCCAAGTCTAAGATGGGCCACACCACATGAAAGAATTGAGAGGGAATGCCCACCCGTTAAAATCTTACAGACTGTTTCTGTGGCCCATCGTCATATGCATGTACCATCCAATCCATTCATCAAACATGCTCCACCTCAACCAACGAACATCCTGAAATTTATGACATTTTAAAACTCATGTGCCAACCCGGCATAGAATTTAGTAGTTTAAGGCATGATTTAACTATTTTCCTTGAGTTACCCTTCTGAGTTTTGGATCGGATAACTTGGGCAGTCCAATCAATCCATCTAAACTGTTCATTATGTGTAGAACACAATGCATGGGTTTACCATGTGAGAATAAGACTGGTTGTATAATCAAATCCATATTTATTAGACTATTTTATATAACCGTCTTCATTTCCAACTCATGGATATGATTGTTCTGGTTGTCTAATAGAAGTGATTCTTTAAAATCATAAGCAATCCATGATGGGATCTATCAAACAGATGAATCGCACCTATTTTTTGTACAAATGATGATGACTGTTCATATTAGAGGCTATACATAAGATGGTTACCATCATCAAATTGGTTTGATATTTGAAAGCTAGCCTATGAAATATTTGTAAAACCTAATGTACAGTGTAGATCTGTTAAAGTAGCCCAATGTAAATAAGAGAACTTAAGTTTACACATCTCTCCAAGAGTACTTGAGAATCTGTCTTTACCAAATTAGTGTAGGATTAGGTAGAACTATCTCCAAATTTTAAATGAATAAACCCATCATTACGAGTTGAATTTATGGAATCATTTTAAAGGGTGAGAAGTACAGCTAATATTAGGGGTTCTTCCAAATGAATTGATACTGAATTCCTCACTCAATAGCATTTCTTTTCCCTCTCCATACCCATAGATTTCCTTAACTCAGTCATCGCTCGCTTGTGGGGGTACTAGTGTTCTTCTACTCATACGATATACGTTGTCAACCTCTGTTTCCTCTTCGTGCGAGCTACCGGTGGTGGCGCCGATTCCTGCATTAAGGGAAGTAATCGGGTTGAATCCAAGCCATCTATTGTGCGGTAAAAATCTCAACTGCTCCCTCCCAACCATTTATATTTTTATTACCAATTTATCCCCTCTAATTCTTAACTGTAAGGGCAAAAATATCCTTATATTTTTCTGACGATTTTACCCTTCTGAATCCTAACTGTAAGGGCAAAAATATCCAAACTGGGGTGTAAATGGGCGGCCAGCCAGGTTTCCGGGCCTGTCCCGCATCGAGCAGGGCTTGAGTGGGAGGATGAGGCCCCGGCCAGTCTCGGGTTTGAATTTCAAACCCCTTTGTAAACTTCCAGTGTAGATTTAAGTGAGGCAAGATAACAGCGTAGTGGGTGAGGCCCTGATCGTGGGGTCCACCTTGATGTATGAGTTGCATATTGACGTCGTCCACCTGTTTCAGTATCTTATTTTAGGGCATGGTAAAAAAACTTGGTACGGGCTTTATTTGATGTATAACCTGTTGATAAGGTCACATAGACCTGGATAAAAGGAAAACACAAGATCCAAACTTGTGTGGCTCTTAATAAGTTTTTAACAATGGGAGTTTAATACTTGCTTTATGATCTACTTAGATTTGGATTTACGTCATTTTTTGAGACCATGCCTTAAAATGAGCTGGAAAAAGAATGGACAACATAGATATACAACATAGACATTGAGGTGGGCCCATGGTCAAGGTCTTACCCATCACTTAATTTGTGTCCCATTCATCCCAGTGTACAGGACAGTTTCCCTTCACTTGGATCACCTAAATAATGGATGGGGCTGATGTTTGGGCCCAGGCTCAAGCTTTTGTATGGTAACTAACAGTTCGAGTGGATTCTATATTATGATCACAGTAGGGTCGTAAGTATAAGGGGTGGACTTATCTCTCCCAACTGTTTCCCTCGGTGTGTCACATCACACCTGAATCACAAGCCAGCTTGGTTTTTAGTCTATGGGCCTAAGGTAGGATCGCACATCTAATGGCTGGAGTGAATCGTATGTACATATTAAGGTGGGTCTGTTAGATCTGTTGTCATCACAGGTTCTCCTTGATCATTGCTACGCCATTGGAATGTCCAGCGGATTGCCCTACGAGATCGCCCTTTGAAAACGCCCGACGAGATCCCTCCCACAGTTGAAAACTTCTCAGGGACGACAGAAGTTTTCATAAGCTTATCTTTTGTCGGTTTGGCCTCCCAACACATCTTCTTCTTCTTTTATTTTTTTATTTATTTATTATTATTATTATTTTTTTTATTTTTACAATGACGCTTGCTTAAACTAACTTGTGTTTTTTTTAAAAAAAGTAACTCATCAACTTACATAAGTTTAAAAAAGTTACTTGGATGATACCCAAACTGGCCCTAAATGATGATCGAATGCTCATAACCATCCATGTTATGTATGCTAGTCTACAGCACTCGTAGTGAGAAACGAACGCTGAATGGATGATTCGACCATCACCATATTTGATGAACATAGAACATTTAAAAGAAGTATTTCAATGAATGACATTCAACTCTAGCCCAATACTAATAGTAGTAATTTAGTAGCCTATACTAAATGTAAATATATAATTTATACTATATATGTAATATATAGTATTCAGTATTTCCAGGTTTGTATTCAGTATTTCCAGCCCAAGTCCAACCTGACCTCTGCCCGACCCAACCCAACCGGATCAAAATTTTGGGTTGGGCCAGTTGGATTTTGGTTGACCCAACCAAATTGCACCTCTATCAGAAAGTAGGATCCGACAATGAGGCTAGGCTAGCCTCGCCAGAATGAGTATAAGAGAATTTAGGGCTGGGTAGATGAGTCTCGAGGGCCATGTGTTGTAAATGGGCTTTAGTTGTAGGCCCACTGATTAATTCATTGGATTTGGCTTTCATGTGCTTTAGGCCTACAGGTAGGCCTGAACTTATTAAACATTTGGGGAGATGATCATCTGGATGGTGGACCCAGTTGGGCTGTTATAGCACATATGGTGTTTCGGGCTCGACTTGGGCGAGTTACAACTCGACTCATAACCAGACAAGTCGTCCAAGTCGTCAGGTCTCTTAACCATTGTCCCATTTGCCACCCTAGAAAGAAAATTTACTAGATAGTGTAGATGAATGGAGTCAGATATGCATAGCTCTCCAATCTCTATGTGTTAAAATCTGATGGTCTAATTAAAAAATTGTAGGGGTCAGCTCTTAGTTGGTCATCAATCTGATTTGGGCTGCACCAGAATCATTTTAGTTTTGGTAAGTGGTAGTGGGATTCAGGTCCATTTGGGCTTGGATAGGTCCCTGTTGGTTTCATTTTAGCTAGTTTTGTGCAAATTGAAACCATTTAAGAATTGTATCTAGAAGTATATTTAAATTTCACTCAACCATTAGATGTATAATCATGCTGACGTTTGATTCATGTGGGGCGCATGACGTTTGATTCATGTGGGGCACATCAAAGGAAACAGAGTGAGGGAACCACACTTTATTTTTATGAAGCCTGCTATGATAATTAAATGAAGCCCACTCCAACCGTTAGATTTCACACCAAGCATTAGTCATAGGGCCCAAAAATAAGGCCTATATGTGATTCTGGTTGGCCACACCAAGGGAACAGTTTGGAGGGTACTTCTGTATGCTATTTTCTTTTCGTGTGGTTCACCTGAATTACGGATAGGGATGATTGGATCTAAAATACGATAAGACTATGATCGGCTTACTTGTTATCATGCAAATGCTAATGGGCTGGGGCAGGCCAGGCTCATGTTGGAGTGGCTTGAATTTTAAGCCCGAGCCTTGCCCATGGGCTTGGCCTTGCTCTAGGTGGGCCAGCCCATATTGACAGCCCTATTCACCCCTACTTAAACTTTGATGTTTAAGCCCAACTACTAATAGTGTTGTGCTTGCTCATGTGATCATGATTAAATGGACATCCTAAAACAAATCTAAAGAAAATAAGAAAATGGTATAAAATTGGACTTGGATTCCGTAGTCAGTACCAACTTCGATTCTCGAAAAGATCTATGAGCCATACCATGTGTTTTTTCCATGCTGTCTATCTATTTTCCTGGCTTATTTTAGGGTATCAGCTAAAAAATGAGGCAGATCCAAATCTCAAATAGACAACGTCAAAGACAACAACAGATCATCCATCGGATGCAATCTTAGATTCCAGTCTGTTCATGGGATGTGGAAGTCCCATGGGGTACAACACGTGTACAAGATCCGATCCATCCATGTGGTTGGTAGGAGCTTGTACACGTGTTGTTATAAATTAATCTGCTCTATTTGATGGTTTAGAAATCTTCAGCCAAGTCCAGAGTCAAATGTTTGTTTTGCGATTTGTACCCAACAAGACCACTAGATCAATCTGATTTTTCGTCTAAAGAAACAGTATAGTGGGTTTTTTCTGATGGATGGATTAGATCTTGCACATGTGATGCCATTCTAGCATATGTATGGCATATGCGTGAGTTTTATTACACGCGTCTGAGCTTAACAGGATTCTTAACGGCTAAGGGCAGGTGTCGGTGAACTCATTCCTCCACAGTCGGTGGTCATCATGAGAAATGCATTGGCACTTAGCATTCCACTCGCATTCTCTTCACCTTTCTCCTACTTTTTAACGAACGTACGTTTGCCTACGTGGCTTAATCTCTGTCGTATACAAGGAATTTTTATTAACCATTAGATTGGTTCATTTTTCCACACTGAATGGTCAGTATTGAACGATTTTCTCGGGTTGCCTTGCTGCCCACTGATGAGATGGCTAAGATGATCTTATCTGTGAACCATTCATTTAACATTCAAAGAGGGACCACTAGATGAACGGCCAGATGATCCGCCAGCCCATCACATTTAACGTTGGAAAAATAGCTCCACCATGTCCCATTTCAAGCGTCGAGAAATGGTTGCTGAGGTTGGAATCTTGGCTTGTGCTTTACTTAAGCATCTTATCTCTATTTTTCCAAAAGCATATTTTTCTTGTCGGTGGTTACCTTTATCCATTGGTAGCTTTTACCTTTTTATTTTTATTTTTATTTATTATTATTATTTTTTAAAGTCCGCAAATTTGGCTCAGTTGGATGTTATTTTTCTTGTCGGTGGCTAGCTTTATCCTTTGCTAGCATTTACCTTTTTATTTTTATTTTTTATTTTTTTAGAAGTCCACAAATTTGGATCAGTGGGATGTATTTGTTATATCCGCTCCATTCATTCAATTGGCGAGCTTAATTTATGACATGTCCTCATACATGAGTTAGATCCAAAGCACAAATGGGCCACACCATAGGAGATAGTGGGGGTTAAAGATGGACCACACCATAGGAGAAGATAGTAGGGCTAATGATGCCAGACGTTGAAAACCTTCTCATGACCTACCAACCCGTTCATATCGCTAGAGGTGTACACGAGTCGATTTGAGTCGAGCTTGGCACAACTTAGCTCGACTTTGCCAGTAGCTAACCCCAGCTTGCACTCGCTCGAAAATTTTCCACGCTCAAGTCACTCAATTTCCAACCGAGTTGAGTTGAGTCGAGCAAGCTAATTGAGCTAACTCGGTTCGAGTACAACTCTACATATCACTAACTTGAATGAAGGGATAACACATGCCACTAGGAACAATGATGAATGACTATTAAAATCTTTTTGTAAGCCACAAAAGTTTTGGATCAATTTGATATTTGTATTTTCACTTCAGCCATATCTTTTTTCATTATCTTCAAGTTGGATTGCAAATACACACTTAGAAAACTTTACGATAGCCTCTTTAGTAATTTTAAATGATGGGGCACTCAGTCATCACTCATCACTATTTCCAACATTGTGGCTCACCTGAGATTTGGATCTTCATAAAATTTTGAACCTGTCCTAAAATGAGATGGAGAAACCGATGAACAGTGTGGATATCATCGGCTCCCTTCTATTACACCATATCTTGGCATGACTATTAATTGCAAGGGATAGGTGGTACACGGATCACGTACTGGGTAATTAACTCAGCAAGCTATAGTGTGCTGAGTAAACTCGGTAAGACTCACACGTGTGCCTTGTACACGTCTTGCATCCGTTTTTCTGTACCCAAAATCTTAAGGCATGAACCTAAGATCAAAGCAGATCGAAAGCTCAATAGACTGTACCACATAAAGCACGGGGACGATGAAACCCAAGGTTAATAAAAAGAGCCGATTAGGTGAGAAAGGAGCGCCACCCATGAGGGTGGGGCGGCCCTTGCCATGGGATCTCCCTTGATATATGTATTCTGTATCTACCTTGTCTGTCCTTTTTCTTTTTTTTTTTTGATATCCGTTTTTTTGAAATAATAGTGATTGAGCACTCTATCATTAAAAACTTTTAGGATACGCCTTACTTTTTCTGTGGTGTTTATTTTCCATCCAATCCTGTTAATAAGGAAGAAACAAATATCAACTTTATCTAAAACTTTTGTGGCACACTAATGGTCAATCATCACTGCTTCCTATGATATGGTCCACATGATAATTGGATCTGCTTCATTGCTGGGATAATGCTCTAAAATGATTTGAAAATAGATGGACGGGGTGGATATAGAATACACACATCAAGGTGGGCCCCACCGTGAGGGTAGCAGCATCTTCGGTGAGGCCGGGTCTCACTTAATCGGCTCCCCTGTTGAAACCTCCTAGTCCTGGGGTCTATGGTGATGTTTTTTTTTTTCTTGAGTCATCCAACCGGTCACACATACCTAGAAGAAGGGCAAACACAAATATCAGCATAATCTAAAATTTTTGTAGCCTTGAAGAAGTATTCAATAGTGGGTGTTGAATTCCTAATTTGTCTGGTCGTGTGGTCCTCTTGAGCTTTGGATATGATTCAATTTTCAGATCATGTTCTTAAATGAGCAGTTAAATTGGATGGATGTAATGGATGCCATGGATGAAACGCATATATTACAGCGGGCTCCAAAGAGATTTCACACCACGGTAAATGGTGGTGACGAGCTCACCACACAATCCGCGTATTCTTTTCTTCGGTGGTGGTCCGTGTGGACATGCAATCCGCGTCTTCTTTTCTTCAGTGGCGGTATTTGTGGAAGCGGATTGCTTGCGAAAATTGGAAGCGGATTGGCCGGTGTACCTCGCACCAGCTGTATAGCTGATGTATTGACATCAGCATGTACTGTGAGTCTGATCATGATATTTGACGATCTCATCTTAAGGCTGGAGACAAAAAATAAGACAGATCTACTTATCATGTGGACCACACTGCAAAAAGCAGTCGGGATTGAATGTCTACCATTGAAACCTTTTTAGGTCATGGAAGTTTTGGATCAATATAAAATTTGTTTTTCCTCTTCATTAAGGTCTCTGTGTGTAATAACCCGTTTGTTTTTTTAACGGTGGGAACTATATCCTATTTTTTTTTTAATATATTTTGGTGTGGCCCAATTAAACCTTGAATCTACATTATTTCTTGGGCTATATCCTAACATCATCTAGCAAAACTGATGAACGGTGTGGATCTGTCACATCATTCTTGTAGGACCCACTCTAAAATAAAAATTTTTTTTAAAAAGAAACAAAACAAAACAAAACTCCTCTCACCGTAACCAACCCCATCTCTCACTCCTCTCACCGCACGACCTAACCTCTCTCCCCAATTTCCTCCCCAATTTCCTCTCGCATTCAAACTCTCCTCTTTCTTCTTCCACCATTCTTCATCGGCGAAACCTACCAAATAATTCAGGCCGCTCACCATCAACCCAAGAAGATTTTAATGGCAAGCATTCAACCTCCACTCAACACACCAGGTAGGTGATCTTCCAGATTGAAAAGACTACATTAGTGTATATATTTGATTACATTGATTATTTATTTTGTATTGTTGATTTAAATTATTTGATTTTGATTTTAAGTGATGTAGAATGTATTTATTTGATTTCTGATATGTAAAATAAATTCATTTGATCACTGTTAACTACTTTAAATTGTATTTAAATTATGGGTGCTCTACCCTAAAAGGATCATTACATTATATTTGTTACGGGTGCTCTGCCCAGGGTTATTCCCGAAAGGATCAGCACGGTACAGGTGCTCTGCCCAGGGTCATTCCCGAAAGGATCAGCACGGGTGCTCTGCCATAGACAATTTCCTAAAAGGATCAACACACACGGGTGCTCTGCCTTGGGTATTTACTCTAAAAGTCTACTCACTAGGTGCTCTGCCGAGGGTCATTCCCTAAAAGGATCAATACCTGTGCTCTGCCGAGGGTCATTCCCTAAAAGGATCAACATACACGGGCGTTTTGCTCTAGATTGAACCAAAAATGATTTTAGATAACGACATTGTCCTATTTTGTTATTATGAAAAATAAATTATTATTGTTGTTATGTACAATAACGATTCAATACTCGTAATTACTCATATTTGTATTATTGAGTTTTATTTGTGTTAATATATAATTTTTAATTTTGAGAAGGATGTGACCCTACGAGCCGTCGCGCTCACACCCATATAGACTGTTTTGCAGGTTGGTATACGAAGAACCGGTTGGACTAGATTGAAGACTTTTATATTTTATATTTTATATTTAGAAATTAATTAAAATTTAATGTATGTTGTCATTATTTATTTATTTATGTCAATGTAATTAAAGATTTAAGGATTGATTAGTAGATAATATTTAATCACAATTATTAGTATCCTTTTAGTAGCTCTGATTGTCTTAAAAATGCATGAAATAATGTGGGTTGCGATGTATATTTATTTAAATACAACTCACGGTCCTGAAATTCAGGTTCGGGCCTGGCCAACTCGGGTTCCGATTTTCAGGGCGTGACACTGCGACCTTATGAACAGATTGGATGGAAAATAAATGTAATATATGGCGGGCTCTACGATTTGTTTAACAGCGAAGATCATTATCTCGGCTGCTAATTGTGGTGTGGTTAAGATGATCTTTAGATTTGATTCATTTTTTGAATAATGTTCTAAAATGATCTCTAAAAATAGATGAACGCTGTGGATATAATAAATACATCAGTAGGCCCATGTAACTTTGATCTCCTTTGAACCGTTCGTACAACTGGGAGCTCGAAGAGCGTCAGTGCTCGTCTTCGTGCGACACGTACCTACAGCAGATATATAGCTGGTGTGTGGTACATCAGCCAATCCGCTTCCGCAAAAATTCCACAGTCCACATCTTCCTTCTTTACTTACGTGGTGAGCCTACAGTGAAGTTCGCAGCAAGTTTCAGCAGATGGGTGGGGCCATTATAATGTTTATTCTAGAACAAGATGCTAAAAATGATGTGGTCTACGGAGGGTTTTTTTTTTTTTTTTTTTTAAATTTTTTCGAGGGGCTAGCGTTTTTTTTTTTTTTTTTTAAATTTTTTTAATTTTTTTTTAAAAAAAGGAGTGTTGTATTCATATCTGGACAAAATTACAGATCATTGGGTCTTCCTTGGAAAAAAGGACCTAAGGAAGACCTATCGTAAAGGCCGAAAAGAGAAACAACCAGAAAAATTACGGAAAATTGAAGGGAATCTTCCTCTCCCTTATCGAACCTAACCCCACTTTGTCCAGGAAAAGGACTCCCCTCACCTGTCTAGGAAGGTCAGCAGAAGTCGGGAAATATAACCGAGATTGTGAAAAACTTCCCATCCGAGCCAGAGCGTCAGCCGTGCCGTTTCCTTCCCTAAAGATGTGCAAGAAATTCACCGTTGCGAGACCTCGAGCACTGTCTATAAGGGTTCTCCACCCTTTCCATACCCAGCCGGTCTGAACCCCATGATTAAAAATCTTAATCACCATATTTGAATCTGACTCGACAATGATTTGTGAGAAGCCTCTCTCCAAACACAAGAGAATTCCATCATAAACCGCTCTGAACTCGGCGCCAAAGTTCGACATTGAATTACCATACCCATAAGCAAAACCGAAAATAAAATCTCCTCTGTCGTTTCTACAAACGCCACCGCCCCCTGCCAAGCCCGGGCTAGCGTTTGTTAGTACACACCCACTGTCATTGCTCACTACAGGGTTAGCCACCCCACTAGGAAATAGATACCAAGACCTCAGAGTTGAAACAAGCTTAATACTTGCAATCCCTGGCTGTATATACGCAATCTGCAGACGTTTTCTAAAGGTTTTAGGAAATTCAATGAAATTGGCCGTGATAACGAATGGTGGGATGGTCCGAGAGAAGGAAATACTAAAGACGGTCCTAGCCAGAGTAATATTAGGTACGGGTACCTTCCACCATGTGGGTCAAACTAACCCGTTCGTCAGGGTCACGGCCGCTTGTTTAGATCGGAACCCATAAACAGTTGATATAGAATGCCCACTGTTGGTTGTGTAAGGCGTACTGTGTGTATATCTCATCCACTTCGTTCATCTAACTTGTCTCATCGCTAGAAATTATTCCATCAAAAGAAGGACGCTATTCCAAAACTCAGGTACGTGGCATAACACTTGAACCTAGATGTTTATGTATTATTCCCAATAGGTAGCCCACATGAGTCTTCAACCAGTCAGATTTTTGGAACCAAGGGTAACAAGGGCTTTTATACGATGATGGCCGGGTTGGATATCTTGCATGTAAAGTCGTTCCCATAAGAAGCCTTTGGCACGCAAGACCTCATAATAAGTATGCAAGAATTTTCCAAGAAATAAGACCATACTCCTTCCCTTACCCTATTCAATTGCCAGATACCCATAAGTCATAGGTTAGGATCATGTAATCAATTCTAATTTTAAGGACATGGTCTACTCAATGGATGGTCTGAATTGAGGTAGCGTCTGCACGTTTATGGTATAAGTATGCACGAGTGTAGTTGCATTACAGTGTGTTTGAGAGTATATATTATTGTTTCTCTCATATTATTGTACGGTTCTTAGCCTTTTTTTTTTTTCATTGGTCGAGATTGTCGGCCACTTTTTCTTTATCATTTCCGTGTTTCTTCCTCATCCACATGGCAAGGTAAAGGTGAGAAGAAAGGATGGTCAGGGTTGTCCTGTTATTTTTGTTTTTTTAACTATAAGCTATGTATAGCAAAGACCATCATGTGGACGGTCGTGATCCACCATATATGCTTGCAAATGGATTGCAGATGGGACTACTATATCATGTACTCCACCTATGTGGTCAGTGCTATCGATGAGTTAGTGGACATGATTCAATCCGAACTGTCCAAATTGTTGGTACCACTTCAGATGAGACATGGTGATGCAGGGGAGGACGTGAGGTCGAGCACCGTCTTCCTCAAGAGGATAACTATTCCGAATCCACGGAACTTCTCTGGACTCCTCACAGAGACTTTTTCGAATCCATGAGAAAAGAGAGCAGAAAATAAAAATAAATTCTAAATAAATTCGAAATAGATTAATGAATGCATAAAAACGAATTCACAACCCTTTAAATAAGGTTACTAAGCAATGGGAAAGAAATCATAATCAAACTACAACTAAAACTCCTAGAATTCGCGACTTACTATAAATAGTAAACTTACTATTTATAGACGTTGGGCGCAACTCCTAAAGCCCGACGGATGAAGAGTTATAGTCAAACTAAAACTTACTATTTATAGTAAAAATGAAATTAAAACAGGAAAACGACCGTTGAATCAGGAGTTTTTCGTAATCCCGAGCATCGCAACCCTGCGTAACTGAGTTGGTTGGCTAAAGTAGCTCGTTCTACCCCAAAATCATATATTTTACGTCGGCTAACTCATCCCGGATTGTGAGATACGCCTAATTGAAGGTCTGATGATCCAGATCATTTCTGTCGCCGACCGAGCCTTTTCTGATCCATCTTTGCCATGTAATTGTCCACGACCCGCTCTACATCCCATGGTCCCTAATTAAATCAAGTTGTAGATGATCGAACCTCTAATGAATGGGTACTTGTTTGGTGAATTTCATATTGGACTACTTTGATTTTAACCATCCATTTGATTGATACCACTCCAATTTAGGCCCATGCCTCAAATATCAGCCATATCTGTAATTCGAGTGTACCACATGATTGGAAATAATGAAAAGGGCAATGCTTACCTTCCTAACAGTTCTTCTTCTTGTGGCCCACTTGAGTCACTTTTTGGGGCTGTTTTTGAGCATATGCCTAAATTTTAGTGTGTCTCATCTAATAATTTAAGCATGAGGGTAAAAAATAAGGCCCATATATAATTCGAGTGGGCCACAACATGAGAAACATTTTAGAGGATGAGCACCTAGTACATCGTTTCTAACTGTGGTCCACCAGTCCATGTGAATCATGGATAGGGGTGACACCTAACGATTGGGGTTGTGTGGTCGTAAACATTACAGTGGGGCCCACACGCCACCCTCGTAACTTATTCCCCTCTTTCTCATCTTCCAACCCACTTCCCCTCTTCTTCTGAGTTCAAAGCTCCTCTCTTTCTTTCACCTTACAAGCTCTTCCAGTCATTGCCTCTGACCAAACCGTCAGATTTTTGCCTGAACCTGCTCCAAATTTGGCACTATACTCACCTTATAAAATACCCAACAACTACAGGACCAAACAGAAGGCGTTGTGGCTGTTGCAGAAGGCGAGCCTTAAACAGGTCAGCTTCTCTCTCTCTGTAAAAGAAGACGGACTAGCCTTACTGATAGTAGGTATATATGTGGGGAGCATACCTAAAACCATGTAGACCAAACTTTTCATTAGATCCAACCCATTCATAAGCTACACAGACTCTTATTTAGGCTCGTACCCAGAAATCATGATGGTCAAAATCTTATGCTGCCCACGCTATGGGAAACAGTTGATAAAGAATGCTCACCATTGGTTTTGTGAAGGGCCCGCAGTGTTGTATATATCTCATCTAGTCCATTCATCTAACTTTGATTCATCAGGATGAAAGCATTCCCCAAAATCCAAGGTTAGTCTAAATCTGAGATGGGCCATAACATGTGAATTCAGAGGTTTCTGCATATGGGATGGCCCACCTAAGTGTTGAATTGGCCATATTTTTGGGGATCAAGGGCACCAAGGGGTTTTATACCCGATGGACAGTGTGGATCTCATGCAAGTGAAGTTGTTTCCCCTGTAGAAGCAAGGAAGAGTTTTTAAAGAATTAAGACTAATTTCCAAATGTCAATTAGGAGGAGGTTAGGACCATAAAATCAATTTAATTCGGATGACATGCCGTAACACCTAGTAACTTTCAATACGCGGGTATTATCCGGTAACTTAACTTAATATGAATACTAACTTGGTGCGGTGCTTACATCTTAGCCCTTGAAATTTTTATGGAATATAATAAACGGTCTAAATTAATGTGTTGGACTGTCTAAGGTCCCAACGTCTACTAAGAGCACTCCGGAGCGGATTAGGTGAGACGCTGGATCCGATGTGGCAGGTGGGACCTCTGACTGTGGGGCTCATAGTGATGTATGTGCCTTAAATCCACACCATCCAACCGTTTTGAAAGCTCATTTTAAGGTGCGATCCCAAAAAAAATGAAGCAGATCGAAATCTTATGTGGACCATACCATGGGAAAAAGTAATGATTGAATCCCTACCATTAAAAACTTCATTGGAGCCACTAGAATGTTTATTTGCCATCCAACCTGTTGATAATGTCACAAAAATCTGGATGAACAGACCACACAAATATCATCTTGTCGACCCAAAACTTTTGTGGCCCACGGAATATTTTTATTGGTCAATTACCACTATTTCCTCTACTATGGTCCACATGAGATTTGGATCTGCTTTATTTTTATTCATGCCCTAAAATGAGCTTTCAATATGGATAGATGGCGTGGATGTAGTCACATACACACATTGGGCCCTACAGTCAAGGGTCCCACCGACCTCGGTGGGTCTGGGGTATCACCTAATCCGCTCCTGAAGCACTTACAACGCATAGGGCTTTGAGAGCAGTTTTGATCAAACATATAAAAAAGAAGTCTTACAGTGCCCTCAGAGCACTATATAAGTTACAGTGCTCCTAGTTGCATGGGGACACTTGGACAATCTATTCCATTGATCCAAACCATTCCGTAGGTACAATGCGCATCTTCCATTGATCCAAATGGTTCCATAAGTCCAGTGCACATTTCCTGCACCACCCATAAATATTACACTCATCTGAAAAAATTAGCTATTTGATCAATGGATTTTGATACGGGCGGTCAACATTATTTACATGAAAAATTCTAATAAAAATTTTGATCCATCTATTTTATGGGAACTAACATATATTTTTTATGGTTCTTAAGAATCATTTTTCTTAGGAAATTATAATCATCCGTCAATGCTTGAAAAAAAAAAAAAGAAGCTATTACTAAATAAGTTGTCACGCCTCGAACTCGAAAACTGGGCTCACAAAATTCTAGATCGTCGAATCCGGTAATGCATTTGCGGCTAAATTTCCATAGTGCCCAATTCTCAGATTCCGGCACTCATATGCCAGATTCTGATCTTGGGATCCTAAGGAGGATTTTCAGTATGATTTATTTTTTTTTTTATTTTTTTATTTTTTGTAATGAAGCATAACCACAAGCATAACCAAGTCACAAAACAACATCACCATATATCCACTATATCAAAAACTTTTAAGTACAATGCGAAAGTGATCAAAAAGCTCCAAAATGCTTCGATACGCACTCCTGCCTCAGCGCTACTGCGATCCAACGACATCTGCACGCAACGGTCGTGTATAAGCTTACAAAAGCTTAGAGGGTGGTGTAAGTGTGTACGCAGGGCAAGTGTCAAGTATACAATATCAGAGTAATGCAGAAATATGCGGTAAGTCCATGAATACTATCGGTTGTACCAAAGCTATATGATGCAAGGCATAAATGTTATCGGCCATACCAAGGCCATGCGATGCGATAACTATTTAGCCAAATGTCATATGCGAGATGCAAAACAAGCATGCCAATCCTCATCAAGTACACATATCAGTACAGTTTCTTTCTGGGATATCACCGGGGTCTAATACACTTCACACTGACTGCCACCTCCCTAGCCGCACAACCTAGTAAGTGGAAGAGACCACACTATCAGCCTGACCAGTAATCTGCCAATACCTACCCGGCTTGTCGATAGCGGACTCATTTGCGAGCTAGTCAAACTCAGCCTAGCTTACAACTCTCTCACTCGGGCGGATAAGGCCACACCCCATTCCAATCGACCATGACATAGTGGGAGACGAGGCCTACTGGTATTCGACACTCTTGCACTCGTATATCCACTCGGTCTAGATGTTGGAGTATCTTCTGGTACCAAAAAGGTTTTGAGATTTTCACTCAAGGACATCCTAAGTGCCCATAGTGCTAGAACCAAGTATTTCCAATATCCGATACGGCTATCCACGATGTGCCTGTGGAGCCACGACCCTGATGTCACTAGGGCGTACAATGATCACAACACATAAATGCGAGATGCATGAATCACATTGTCCGGTCATGCAACAATTCTGCGCGTACCGTGCGCTCATGTAGATAACTCCTATCAGTGAGTCTCATAAATAATTTGCCCAATGGCATATGCTATGATCAGTCACTACTCATATCAAGCATACATATGATGCGTATGGGTATGAATCATGGAATTATACTAAGCATGTTATAAAGTGATGAACTATTAATAAGTATGGGCCTATCAATGGGCCCTAAGGAGAGTTACATGCGTGCATTTAACCAACATTGTACTTAAATTGTGGGCGTCAAACCATCATTGCTCCCAAGGCATAGCCTGCCATAAACATTATTACATAAACCGTGGTAGAATCACACATTGTAATGAACTTGCGTATATCTCATTGGGCCTCGACCCATGGGCCTTAGATACATCAAATGGGCCACATAACATGGGCCTCATATATACCAAGGTGGGCCTCAATGGACGGCCACAAATACATCAAGATGGGCCTAATCATATGAGCCTACCAAGGTGGGCTTCAACGGACGGACCACAAATACATCAAGATGGGCCTCATACATATCCAAAAGAGTCATATTGAAGGATCATTTGGACCATACCACAGATAGCAACGGAGATAATAATTTTCACGGCTAAATAAACCACAGGGCCCACTATAAAGTTTATTTGCCAACCAATCTAATCATAAGGTCATAAAGTCCTGGATTAAGAGAGAAAACAAATTCCTTATTAATCCAGAACTTCTATGACCCAAATGGGTTTTAATGATAGACGTTCAAATCCTACTATTTCCTGCAATGTGGTCCACCTGATCAGTGGCTGGAAACATCACGGAGTGGCCCGCCGTGATGTGTTTGACATCCAACCAATTCATAAGTTAACTTAAAAATAGATGAAGTGAAAACAAAAACATCAGCTTGATCGAAACTACTGTGACCCTTAAGAAGTTTTGAACGGTGAATGTCATTGTCCCCACTATTTTAAATGGTGGGGTCTACTTTGAACTATATATCTGTCTCATTTTTCTCATGCCATAAAATTATCTCCCAAAATGGTTGGGTGGTTTGGATGCAACACATGCATTATTGTGGGTCCCACCATCTAGTGATGTGGACGGTGTGGATAGAACACAATATCATTGGTGGGTCCCACCAAATGGGCTGACGGTGTGGGTATACATACATCATACGTGGGTCCCACAGACCTTGCTGATGTCAACAGCAGTGGGACCCACCATCCTTGAAGAATGGATGTACGACATATATAAAACACATGCATCACCATGGCTGGAACCCACGGTCACTGGCCCCACAGGCGTCTGCTACGCACGAGACATCAAGTTAACGTCGATAGCGCCTCTCCTTAAATATATATATATATATATATATATATATATATATTTGTTTCCTGAAGATTTTCCTAGGCGGGGCCTGCATCAAGAGAATCCACCCCATCCACTAGCTCCTATGGCTCAAGACAAGCCAAACAAGCCCAATATTCGGTATGTGTCGGTGTGTAGAAACATCAGGTGGATTTCAATGGTAAAAGGACATTGTTTTCTATGTTATGGCCCGCCAGATAGTCGGATTAGCTTCATTTTTTGGCCCAATGCCTAAAATGAGTTGGGAAATAGGATGGATAGCATGGATTGAAATCATACATCAAGGTGAGGCCTGCATGAGTAGCCCACCCCAAAGCTTTGAATCAAATTGATATATATATATATATATATATATATATATATATATATATATATATATATATATATATAGATATATATCCTTCTCAACGTGAGTACAACCCACTATCCGTTCACACTCCACCGAATCACGTCCAGCGTCCCTGGACGCTGGATGGATAGTGTGGATATTCTTCATCAAGGTGGGTCCTACGTGGACGTGGCCCACTTGATCTAGATCACTCTAATATTTGTGTTTTTCCAACATCCATAAGGTAGGGCCCACATGGTTTGGACGGCCATGGGGTCCATTTGATGGGCAGTCTAGATATCACATAAACTCATCATGTGGGCCACAAAATAAAAGAAGGAGAGAGAGAGACACGTGATGATGAAGGGCTTCGCCACTATGAGCCCTCCCTTTCCATGCATTCAATCATACATCAAATGGGTCCTAATACATGTGGGCCTGCCAAATCAAAATCAATGGTGGAGATTCCTTCTCCATCAAAATGGAAGGTCTAGATGACATCTTTCAAACTAGGAAGTAAACATCATGATGTGGTACATGGAGAATGGCCCCATCATAGAATGATCATGAGAATAAAGGTGGGTCATCGGCCACATCTAGGGTGCAAAGCGAGATCCATACCATCAATTGGTAGGCCTCACTGGCCCATCAATAAAAATGAGATCTAGGCCTATAGAAACACCCCCCGTTCGATCTTCTTGGTCCGATGGAACGTCAATCTTCTTGTGCCTTTTTTTTATGGAAGATGATGAGAAATGAAGGGCTAGCATGATGAATCTTGGGAGAGGAAATGGGCCACACACAACACTTTTCTCTCTTGGAAGTGCTTGGATGTGCACTTCTTTGGTTGCTTGGAAATGTGAAGAGAAAGAGAGAGAAATGGTGGTTGTAAGGGAGAGGTGATGGATGTGAGTTGATGAATGTACTTGAGTTGAGAGTTAACTTGGTAGGTTGCTTGACTTGGGGAGAAAGAAAGCATGGGTGTGTACTTTGATTAATTGATTAATTGATGGGATGTGTTGTAGAGATTCTTTTGGGTTCACGAATGCGCGGCATTTCTTCGAAATAAACGCGGGCTCACATCTCCCGGCCAGGGTATTGAATCAGTGTGCAAGACGCGACATTAGAACCGCGACGACGGTGCGGTCGCAATACTACAAGTCTCAGATTAAGCTGACTCAAATATACGGGATACGACTTAAGGTCGCGCGCAAACATCGATTATAGGTCGCAGGTTGTCTGAATTCGACGGAAAGGATCGTGAGAGTCGATGGTACAGTACGGACTAGAATATGGGCCTTACATAAGTCTTTTTTTTTTTTTTTTACACACTCACACACACCCCCACACACTCACGCCACACGCACACACACCCCATACACGCACACTGTGGGATTTCACCACCGTGGGTACTCGAACCCTTGACCTGGCCTTACATAAGTCTCATTTTCAAAGAAACATAACGGTGACTTGTACATGCATGTGGGCCAGCAAAGCTTTGCCTCATGTTGGTGTTGGTTTGTATGCATTTTTACGTGAAATTTTTTTTAGTCCAAGTAGATGCTATGGAGGGTTTTTACTTTTGGTTTTATTTTTATTTTTATTTATTTTTGTAATGCTCATGCCTTAAGTTTAAAGTGTAATGAAGTGTATTTGGTGTTTGGATCATTTGAATTGTGATCCACATTAGGTTTGGATTACATAACCAGCTGCCACGCTTGTTCAAACTGAAATATAGCTAGAGATTCTGGTAAGTGTTTTATCTTAAATTTCAATAAGATTTCATCATGTTGCAGTTGTTAAAAGGTTACTCTTTTGAATACATTAACTCAAATTTAAATGCATAAACTGTGAAACTAATTGTAACTAAACTACAATTGGAAAATCTGATTGACATCTGTTTGCTGAAATAAGGCTGTTTGATATTTTTCATTTCAACCGTCCAATAACTCCTCATAAATCCATTAGCCATGCAGTTAAATAAGACCAATTTCCTTTCCTTCGTGAGAGGACATTCCATTACCAAATGTCCATTAGAAGGAGGTTATATAATATGCTCCACTGAATTAACTTGAATCTGTTTCGGGGTATAGTCTATTAACTTGAATTATTGTACGGGTCTTACTTTTTTCTCGGTTGAGAGTGCCGTCCTCTCATTTACTATCATTTTCAGCATTATTTTTTCAGCTTCTGCTAATGCAAAATGTCTCAAACATTCCATTTGTGGGCTGAAAAGAAGATAAATGAGTTAGAAGGAAAATGAGTTAGCGGTTGTAATTGAAGGGGAAATATGAGCAGAAAGGATGGTCAGGGTTGTTCTGTTATTATGATTCTCGAACCAATGGGCCATGGAAGGCTGAGGCCATCATGTGGACGGTCATGATCCATCATATATGGTTGCAAGTGGATGGCAGATGGATTCTACCATATCTTTTCCTCTAAAGAGGGGTCTTGATGTGTTGGTGGACATACCTCAATCCAAACCGTCTAAATTGTTTGTAACACTGTAGATGAGATATGGCCCTTAAATCAAGTTGTTGGATGATCTACCTTCTAACCAATGGACACTTATTTGTTTTGATATGTGACTATTTTGATTTTGACTGTATATTTGATGGACACCACTCCAATGGATGGATCCTCTATCCATCAGTTGCACCTCTAGCAACCTTAGTATCATATAACTCAAAAGTTTTACTTTTCTGGTTATATCATCCAAGTCCTCATAGGATGGAATCCTTTACAACACCTGTTTTAAGGAGAGGGTGTGACAGTAATCGCATGTGGCCCCACCAAGTTATCTGTGGCACATCTACTCCATCCATCGGTTGCACCCCTCGATTCTAGGCCCAGGGCTAAAAATTAGCCAGGTTCACAACTTGAGTGGACCATCACAATAGGGAACAATGGGTATGGGACCCCAACCATTGGCATGTTTGTGGGCCCACCATGTTATTTATTTATCATCAAACCTGTTCATCAGGTGTGAAAGCAAAGGAATCAGCCTGCTTCAAACTTAGCCCAGTCACAGCACGGGAATTTAGAGGTTTTAACCGTAACTTTAGATTGTTCCCAGAGGTTTAACCTATCAGAGAAAGCTTTTGTATGTACGGTGAACATAAGGACTAGCACCGGATGGATAGACTGATGTTGTTGTGTCCTGTTTACTATGTTTCCTAAAAAACAACTAATTAAAGAACTACAAGTGTCATTACACATGAATAAATAGCATGCAAAAAACTTTTAGAAGTATTTGGAGCACTTTTTATGAAACTATAGCCAATGCCGAGTTGGACGCATTAGCCAATCAACAGGCATAGCTGAGAAGACTAGAAGACAGAAAAGCAGGTCAAGGGAAGAGAAGCCATTAGAGGGACACGTGTCAAGAAAAGACAAAAAGATATAAAAGACCAAATGTAGCAACCATTTCAGCTGCTATAACTGTTGAAATAAAGAGAGAAGCAGCTAGATGGCACAACAAAATTCTATAAATTACAAGAAGTTTAACAAAGAAAGACATCTCATACAAATCCAACGAATTTAGACAAATTTATTTTATTTTATTTAGCATAATCAGTAGCCTTTAGCTCTATCTTAGGAGTAACGTTAATCTTTTAATTGTAATCCAAGTCTACATTCCTATGTTAGATTATATCTGTTCTCAACACGAGTTCTTCATTCATAAAAGGTTCTTGTAGTTGCTCCTCAACCAGTTGCGAGTATTTCTCTTTGTCTATTTGCAACCAAGTAGTAACAAAGTCATTTTATACGGAATGTTGGATGTGATTCAGCTATGTAAGTGCTTTACGATAATCAAAGTTGTGTCGTACAATGATCACGGATGGTTGAGTCTTGCCTTGAGTTCAGGGTGGAATTAGCGTATTTGCAATACAGTCGAGGGTTGCATGGTCAACTGACTCTCCTAGTGAAAAACTTTCATTCTTTCTGGTAGATAACGAATCTACAGATCACTATATACAAGATTTTGATCAATTCAATTGATAGTTGCCATCAGTCAAGGAAAATCCTCGCTCTAATACCACTGACGTGAGGGAAGACGTGATGAGGTTGATCATTGTCTTCCTCAATCGATAACTACCTTGAATCCATAAAATTCTCTTAAATCCATAAGAAAAAATCTCGAATCCATGAGAATAAAAAAAAAAAAACTTATAAGAAATTATTATTTCTTTTAAATTAATAAATAATTGAATAATAAAAAATGAGTTTTAACCTCTTTAAATAACCCAAAACAAATTCTAAAAACATAATCAAATAGTCCTAATCAAATTAGAAAACAAATTGAGAAAATATGCAAATTTTCTTTGCCTATCGACTTGTCACCGATTGGTTGGTTCGATAGGTCGAAACAACCTTAAAGTATCTAGAGAGTTCAGAGATTATGTGGATTTTGATCCGTTGACCTGTGAGTAGTATTTTTGATCCAATCCATCCTTTATTTGGCCTTATTTTCCCTAGCCATGCATTTTGAAAGCCATGGATCTGATGGTTATAACTGCCTAACAAAATTGATTCTTTAAAATAATAAGGAACCATAATGGGCCCTAACAAATGGATGGACCGAATTGTTGACTGGATCGGTTTTTGTATAAACAACTTTGACCGTACATATTAAAATCCTTTGGTCCAGTGGTTAGTATTTGTTACATTGGTACCATGTTTACATCTTAGCCCCTGAAATGTTTTAGATTATAATGAGTGGTCTAGATTAATGTGTTCGACTGTTTAAGGTTCCAACACAACTAGGACCAGCATTCGAGCATTTCTCTGTTACTTTGGGACGCCGATTGCCAGTTCCCCGCTTGCAGGAAGTTCCTGTTGTCGGAATCTCTCACTGATGCCCGCGAAAAATCCACTCAGTGTAACAGAAATGTCCACCGTTGAAACCTTCGTAGAGCCAACCATTATGTTTATATGCCATCCAACCGTTCATATGGTTACTGTGGTGTGGCCCACATGAGTTTTATATCTGCCTGATTTTTGTATTTGTATCTTGTTGTGATTACTCCTAAAAAAAGCCGTGGAAATTAGAAACTCCAAAAATAATCATAGCTTAGTGAGAGTTCTTTCATACATTCTAACCATCATTTTCTCTCTCCGTAGCGATGGAAATCGTCACCGGAGTCATCAACATTGTTTCTTGCTTGTGGGGTTCCACCAACCTACGCAAATGTAACATCATCAACCTCCGAGAAAATGTCTACTTGCTGAAGGAAGCCATGGACGACTTGAAATCCATTAGGAACGACGTGGAGTCAAAGGTCGTTGCTGCCGAACAGAAACTTCTCAAATGCACGGAACAAGTGCAACGGTGGTTACAAAAAGTAGAAAAGACCGAAAGACAAGTGAATGCAATGGAAGTAGAATTTCGGCAGATGGCGAGGTGTTTTGGGAGTTGCCGTCTCAATTTCTGGTCGGGCTACAAGCTCGGCAAGAGAGTGGCGAAGAAGCTGGAAGATGTATCTGAGTTGAAGAGCAAAGGTGAGTCCTTCAGTGAGGTGGCATACAAGCCGCTTCCCGATGCCATTGAAGAGATGCCTAGCACATCAGCTGTGGGCATGGACGTGGTGTTCAAGAAGGTTCTAAGTTGGCTTAGTGAAGATGAAGTGGGAGTTATTGGAATATATGGAATGGGGGGAGTCGGGAAGACGACTCTCCTAAAAAAGATTAACAACGAATTCCTTGTAAGAACTCATGAATTTGCTTTCATCATTTGGGTGGTGGTGTCTAAAGAGTTAAATGTGAAAAATATTCAGAAGGATATCGGGCAGCGGTTGGGCTTGTCTTGGGTAGAGAATGAAAGCAACAATGAAACACGGGCTCGAGACATTTACAAGGTCTTGAGTAGGAAGAAATTCATGCTGTTGTTTGATGATACATGGAAATCGTTGGATCTAGAGATGATCGGAATTCCTCATCCAAACAGCCAAAACAAGAGCAAGGTCGTCTTCACCACACGAGTTGAGAACGTCATGGCTGCCAATAAGAAGATCAGAGTAGAATGCCTCCCGGAGCAAGAATCAATGAATTTGTTTCGACAGAATGTTGGTGAAGAGACCATGATTTCTCATCGGGACATACCGGCCCTTGCTATGAAGGTTGCCAAAGAGTGCCAAGGTCTGCCCCTTGCGCTAATAACCATCGGGCGGGCCATGGCATGCAAGAAGACACCACAGGAATGGGAGCATGCAATATCAGTTCTTAGCACGAGCAAGCCACCATCAGAGATATCAGGTATGGATGATGAAATGCTTTTGCGTTTGAAATTCAGTTATGATAATCTCGGTGGTGATACGATTAAACCGTGTTTCCTGTACTGCGCACTGTTTCCGGAGGACCACTCCATTCAAAAAGAACAACTAATAGATTACTGGATAGGCGAAGGATTCTTAGATGGGTGGGATGATGATCTTGATGAAGCCCATAACAAGGGACATGATATCATTGGAAGATTAAAGGCTGCATGCTTGTTAGAGAGTGGTTCTGATGAAAAAACAGAGGTAAAGTTGCATGACGTGATTCGTGATCTGGCATTATGGATAGCTTCAGAGTGCGGGAAGAAGAAGAACAGGTTTTTGGTGAGAGCTGGCGTGGGACTGAGTCATGCACCAGAGGTTGAAAGGTGGAAGGAGGCCGAGAGGATATCTCTAATGAATAATGAGATAAAAGAAGTAACAGGGACACCTCAATGCCCCAACCTCTTAACCTTGATGCTCCAAAGGAATGCGTATGTTAGAAGGGTTCATACTGATTTTTTTCAGTTCATGCCTCTTCTTAGGGTCTTGGATCTGTCAATTTCAGGGATAGCAGAGCTTCCTGCAGCGATCGGTAACTTGGCAGAGCTACGGTATCTCAATGTATCTGGCACGTGTATTACATCATTGCCTGAAGAGATAGGAAATCTGGTGAAGCTGAAGAATTTGGAGTTGGAGGTTATAGGTTTTTTCGGCATAATTCCTCAAGGGGTAATCTCCAGGCTTTCTGAGTTAAGAGTGCTAAAACTATTTGGAAGTTATTCAAAGTGGGAAGAAGGGAGTGAGGGATTAAATATGAGTGAGTTGGAAGGCCTGAAACGTTTAAACCATCTTAATCTCACCTTATCAAATGTGCATGCTCTTCAAAGGTTGCTCTGCTCTAGCAAGCTGCGGAACGTGACTCGATATCTATTACTGGACAGCTGTCATGATCTGACTATCTCCAACCAACTATCATCTCTTTTTACCGCAATGAAAATTCTTCAACAACTTACTTTTAACAACTGCAATGGGTTGGTGGAGGTGACAATTAGTGCGGATAAGAAGAAGGATGACGATTATCCCGTTTCGAGCCTAGAATGCCTCAGCCTTCAAAATCTCCCTGACTTGAATTGCATTCGGGTGAGCCGCGGATGCTTCAGAAACCTTCATAGGATATGGATTGGGAGGTGTGACAAGTTGAAGAAAATTTATGGATTACTACAACTTGAAAGTCTTGAAACAATTTATATAAGTGGTTGCAATGAGCTAGAAGAAGTAATAGGTAGGGTCATTCCTGATGATGAAGTTGGAGATAAAGGGCTGATGCAACTAAAACGTATATCACTCTGGTACCTTTCAGAACTAACGAGCATCTGTAGCAATGCACTGCATTTTCCTTCCTTGGAGGAAATCGAGGTCATTGGTTGCCCAAAGTTGAAAAAGCTCCCTCTTTCTCTCCATAGCGAACACAATTCTCTAAAGAAGATAACTGGAAGGAAAGAATGGTGGGATAATTTAGAGTGGGAAGAAGATGGCATCAAGTCCTATTTTCTTCCTTTTTTCGATGAACCGAATTATTGAGTGTCATTGTCAAAGTAGAAATACTTTTTAATAGTTTCCCTAGTTATTTCTTAGGATTGTGAGATTAATTTCAGAAAGGAGTGAATTTTTGTTAGATGAAGTGTGCTATGTATTTTTATGAGTTTAATATGTAATATGTGTGCCATTGTACCACATGATATTAGATTAATTTCTTATGGCGGCGATTCTACGCATGAGGTGTATTATAACTCTTGAGCATTGTTTACGCCTCTGTACAAGTGGGCTAATTTCCATGCTACCACATATACCAGCGCAAAGAGCCCCTTTATGCGTTGACCCAATGTAGTAAAGAACAAGCAACTGCGCATTTTATTCCAAGTATGCATTTACTTTAGGTCCCACTTGATGAGTGGATTGGCCTGATTCTTGTGTTAGGTATGGTGGGGCCAATTAGCTGGATAGGTTGGATGTCATACCCTCACAACATGAGGGCAACCATGCAGGACATTGGTGTCCAACTAGTTATGTTAGATCCACTTAATTAAAAATGCTTTATTTGTGAAATTGACGCAAGGAAAGATGTGATGAGGTCAATCACCATTTTTATCAATTAATAAACACCTTGAATTCACAAGGTACTTTTAAATTCACAAGAGAATTTTCTTGAATCCATGAGAGAAATAATATAAATATCAGAATTTTAATTAATAAATTCTTCCAAAATTAATAAATTTAGCGTGATTAAATAACCATAAACAAATTCTAAAACATAATTAAAAAAAAGTCGTAATCAAATAGGGAAACAAATTCTGAAAATCATAGAAATTTTTGTCGTTCTCTGCAATTGACTCAAAAGTCGATCGGTTGAACGGGCTCAAAAACGTCCAAAGACTAAAACTAATAATTCTATAAATTTCGAACCATCGAATTGATTGGTTGACCTGTTGAATAGGGCCTTCAACCTGTTAACCGGATCTGTTGATATGTAAAAACTAACAGAAATCAATCTAGAGTTTCTGGTGGAATTTTGACATGTCAACCCGATCGGTCAATTGGTCAAATTACACTGAATTTTGTCAAATTTTCTTTAGGCTTCTTTCGATCCATGTGTTTTAGGAACGCGCTTAATCCATATCGTACATCAAAAATAAAATGTGCTAAAAAAACAGCAGATTCATGCATATACAGAAAGGAAGGATTAACAAGATGCAGCAAGAGGAGTCGTAGAGCAATTGTGCAAGTGGAGTTATTTGATACTCTAGCAGAGTATTACCCTTGATATGCATGCATCTATAACATGTACAGAACATATATAAGCTTTGATCAGCCCATATGTCGTGTGCACTAAAACTTATGCCACATATGTGCCAACATGGCACGATAGATCCAAGATCCAACCCATCCATCAGAAGGGCACTGCTATATTGATCCCTAGACCAAGAGTTAGGGTTTTTTTTTTTTTTTTTTTTTTTTTTGTTAACACATGCACCTGCCACACACCCACGCACACCCTAGTGGGATTTCACCACCTGTGTTGAAACTCCGTAGAGTCTATCACTCGGGCAAGGACTGGAACCGAGTTAGGTTGTCCCACTGGTCAGGTGGTCCACAGTTTTTAAGACAAACCTGCACCTTTGGAAAAATTGGCTGAAGCTTTCTAACCTATCGACAGTATTCAAATATTGGACCCACATGCTTTGACCAACCTGAGGGATGGATTAGTTCCATGTGTGCATTTTATGGATAGACTCAATACGAATCAGCTGGACTGAGTCATGACCCCGTCATACAGCTCTTGTTTTCAAACTAAAGACATGAAAAAAATAAAATAAAATAAAAAAATCAAAGAGCCAATCTCATCTCTCAAGGCTACTTATATTTTATTTTGGATATTTTTATCAATTTAACTTTATTAAAAAATATTTAAATGCATTAAATATTATAAATTTAATTGTAAAAAAATTAATAATAATAATAAATAAAATCGAGTCAGGCAACTACAGACTCATCCAGTCTTCCAGTTGGCCCAACCTGACTAGAAATTAAGTATGAGTAGAGTTTTCAAGTTTTTGAACTACAGTCAGCCCCTACTCAACTTAGGGCTGAATGAGTCACCGAATCTTTTAACCGGGTTAGTGGGCTCTAGGTTTGGCCCATTGGGTTTCAGAGCTGGGGTTTTTAGTAGAGGTAGGTGGGCCAGGTATGGGCCTGATTTTGAAGCAAATTGGTAAAAGATCCTGTCTATTGAAGCCATGCCGGAGCAGGACGTCCCTAAATTCAAAGGCCCAGTTAAGTGATGGGTTGGGCCTACCCATAATACTTAGGTCCAATTATTAATCAGGTAGGGTCACGACTGATCATGATGCATCCGTCTTAGAAAGAAGGAATAGTAGGTCTTGCTCATCAACATGTATATAAATTTTTATTTTATCTTTGGAATATGATTTATTCTACACAAGATTCTTTACATCTGAGTATCATGTTTTGATTATCCAAACCATTCCTTTAGTGGGTTGTGGCACGGATGGAGAAAGTTCCTACATAATAGATGATTAAGAGAAAGAAATTTATATAGAAAAGGCCCACATCAATGGAAGAAATGTCCAATGCTGAAGTTTTAGGATCTTCCATTATGGGATATCTAGGGTATCCTCATTTGTAATGGACCTGATGCAGAGCAGCAGCAGCTGCTGCATTAAATGGGAGGCTAACTACTGTTGTTTTAATGCACAAAAATTATTAACCAAAAATAAATGTATAAATATTAACAGAGATCAATGACAGATTATGAGATCAGAAATACACAGAATATAATAGAAGTAAAGCTCCTATATCAAAGAACAAATGAAATGATAAGAAGATAGTGTCAACAAACTCAGTAGAAGCATGGATCTATATCGCTTTACTGAAAATTATTCGCATCCATTTGATGACATAGATGACCGATTCAGATCTCACAAAAAAAAAATAAAAATAATAATTAACAAAAAACTTTGGGATACAACTACCAATCGACTGAGAACGGCCGACTCAAACACCAAGTGATTAGGGGTACACACGGTTCGGTTCAGTCCAGTTCTAGGGTGAAACCAGAACCAAACCGTTCCTTATGGTTCCACGATTTTTGGAACAGGACCGTTAGCACCTTAGAACCGAACGAACCAGATCATGAAAACCGATTTGGTTTTGGATCGATTCCACGGTTCTGGGCTTTTTATAATCCGACCCAATTACATGTTCTATTTTATAATTTAGTCCATGTTCATTCATGTTGTGATCCACTTGATGAATGATTTAGATATTCTATATTGTGCGAAAAATTACCTTTATGAAAACAAGCAAAGGGTGCATTGTAAACCATAAATCATGAGTCAAATATACAACTAAAATATATTGTAACCTCATGGTTCTAGGTTCGGTTCCATGGTTCAGTTCCAAGTTCGGTTCCACAGATCAGATCCACAATTCGGATTCATGGTTCGGATCACGGTTCGGTTCGAATCTACATACTCCCAAATCGGGACCAAACCAAATTAAACAGTTCTTTAATTTTTGGAACCGGAACCGGTGCACTCTAGAACCAAACCAAATCGGACTATTTGGTCGGTTCTGGTCCGGTTCCACGGTTCTACCAGTTTGATGTGTACTCCTACAAGTGATTGATGCTCATCATACATTCACTTTTTTTATAAAAAGGAAAAACATTGGAGAATTTTTAAAGAAAAAAAAGAGAAAGACCTCTTTTGGAAAAGATATTGGAGCGGCTAATGGTCTACTAAGTTTTGTTTTCTCAAAAATAGTATATATAATAATCATATGTATTACGTAGCGGACACCTGACGCTAAGGTGTCAGCCAACGTAAACATTAGTTTTACAAACCGTTACAAAATTGTTACAAAAAAAGTCACATACTGTGGCAATAGAATCGATGGAAAAAAAAAAAAGAATCGAAAAAACAGCAGCAAAGAGACGCATGTATGATTCATGGCATAGCATTCTTAAGAGCTCAACGTAAATTTATCATATGCTTCCGTACATAAAGGAGAAATAGTTTTCTTATATCTCCAATGTGCGACTACTACCAGCAAAAAGCAAAGAAAGTTCAGATTACTTTTTGCTCAAACTTTGTCTCTTTTATTTAAAATAAATAAATAAATAAATCATACCATTAAACCGACACCAACTGCTCTCTCTCTCTCTCTCTCTCTCTCTCTCTCTCTCTCTCATGGCTCTCTCTTCTATTTCCCCATCTCTATAAATTTAGTTTATATGGAAGAGGAAGTCATTAGTACAATTTTCTATTCTTTTGTGAGATATATTGATCATTGACGTGAGTCTTGTATCAGGGTGAATAAATCCTAAGTCATATTTAAATTTTAGATTTTTACTCCTAACAATACAAAACTTGTTAATGGCCTTGCAAGGATACATCGTATCAACGAAGCCCATGACCAGTTGCCAAGTTAAGGCTAGTGGAAGTTGTAATGCGCATGAAACCTTTTTTCCCATTTGCCTTGGATATTGGCTGTCAATGAGAATGTCCTTTACTTCGTCCTACTTCAAAAGATGGTGAGGCAGCTTGTAATCAAAATGTCTCATTCCGGCGAACTAGGCTAAGATGGGTGGGCCTCCCATCACCAACATGTGCGGCTGATGAGACTACCAATGAAAAACGTCAACGTGGATTGGCCAAAAAAAAAACCCACGATGACTGAACTATCTGAACCGTTTAATCAAAGATCTTCGCATGTAGAACATGAACCACTGGTCATTTTGTTTCTGATCACCATCTCAAAATTGTGCTATTTCACACTATAGTCAACGACTCCTACAACACCGTGCAAGGTGTTGATTTATGTGGGCCAACATTAAAAATGCATTTTTCTAGTACTTGGGGAAGATAACTTATACAATATTGGAATGGGATTATTTTGGCAATGCCAAGAAATGATAATTCATATCAATGGATTTCATTTTCACGCCCGTCCTAGTGAGTTTAGGGATGCGACTGGTGCAGGAACTAACTGCTCCAAGCCTGTCCGTGGGATCCCGTTTGAATTGCCACTTCCACTATCGAGAACGTTGTAGCCACATTCGTCTAGACTATAGGAGTCCTACATAGTCCAACATCTGGATTGTTGATGGGCCAGGACAGGCCCAACCCATCATAGGCTGGGATTTGGCTGGAGTATCAGGCCTGCGGGCCAAGCTCAAGCTTAAAATTTAGGCTTTTTTTTCTTTTTCTTTTTTTTTCCCCCTAATGTTAGCCTGTTAGTACACCCACTGTCAGATCACACTTCACTGTTAGCCACCCCCCGCTAGGGAATCGATGCCAAGACCTCGGTGTTGAAACGAGGTATCTTTCACTCAGCTTAAAATTTAGGCTTGTTTCCGAATGGGTTTGGTTTTGGACCATCTACAACAGCCCTCAGCCAGGCCTTACATATAACATATAGAAATCATCATTTATTCTTCATGTTCTGCTCCCACTCGCTGAAGTAGAGTGGGTCGCGGACAATTTCATGGCCCAAGATGGACTAGAGAAAGCCCGATCAGAGGCGGAAGTGATCCGGACTATCATAAGCCCATGCTGAATTTGCGAGATTCCATCAACTCGACGGTTGAAAATCCATTTTATTTCCGTTTTTACTATTTATAATAAGTTTTAATTAGATCATAACTTTTGATTCATTCAGTTTTAGAAGTCGTGCCCAACATGAAAAGGGTTTAGAAAAATTAGGGGAATAATGTGGTCAGGCCAAATTGGACACTTACTATTTTTGGCTGAAAACCATGAAGTCTAATGGAAATTATGATAGTCTGTAATTAAATAGTAAGTTTACTATTTATGTTAAGTCACAATTTTAGAGAGTTTAAGTTATGGTTTGATTTTGAAACTTCTTCCAAGGGTTGATATCAATATTTAAGGAAGCGTGTACTCATTTTTATTATCAATCAATTTATTTTCAATTTTATTAGAATTTATTTCTATTTTCTATCTCTCCTCGTGCATAGACGTGTGAGAGTTGTGTTCATGTCATGGTGATGTAGGGCTGGGCAAGCTTTGTTGAACCCTTGCTCGCATTGTTCAAGATACACTTGAGCCTGCGATAGACCACAATAGTCCAGCCAAGTCCAGCCCAAAATGAAATGATTATCCTGGGCCTGAGCCTGAGGGTTGATCAGGTTGAAGCCTATCCCGGTCCAGGCTCTTGACGAGCCAAAATAATCCAGCTAATCCCCATCTGAAATGTTCATACTACATCTGTGCCTGAGGGTTAGGCATAAGACAAGCCAAAACAGTCCAGCCAAGCCCGGCTTGAAATGTTTTTTTTAAGCCGCAAGGGTTGATCGGTTAGAGGGAGAGGGAGAGATGGGAGTGTGAGTGACATAGGCACGGATTAGCTACTGAACTAGGCAGTAGCAAGTCTCCAACTGAAGTCACGTCTCCACGTTCTGTGGGCCCACCATGATATATGTGTTGTATCCACAGCCATCCATTTGGAGAGATCATTTTAGAGAATGAAACAAAGAACTAGTCAGATCCCAAACTCAAGTGGATCCCACCATGGAAAACAGTGAGGATTGAATGCCTACAAAAAAAAAAAAAAAAAAAAAAAAATCTTTCAGCCACGGCAGTTTCCAATCAAGCTGATATTTGTGTTTTTCCTTATTTCATGTCTATGTTAACTTATAAACAGGTTGGATCTCAAATAAACATCATGGTGACCCTAGGAAGATTTCAACAGTGGGCGTCACTGTCCCCACTTTTTTCTGTGGTGGGGTCCACTTGAACATTGGATCTACCTCGTTCTTTGGCTCATGGCCTAAAATAATCTCTCCAAATGAATGGATGGTGTAAATACAACACATAAATCATGGTGACGCGCACCTAATGTGGTGACGTACCTTCCTTAGCGAGACTCGGTACTGTCGGGTTCAGTAGCTAATCTACGTCCCCACATAAAACCCCTCTTGCAACCTCTTTGTTTGTTGTTATTAAGATCCACATGAGACGTAACTCACACGTGATGAGTTTTTTTGACCTGTCGTCCTTTCGCAACTGGGATGCGCAAGTCCTTTCGCAACTAGGATGCGGAAATGAGTTTCCTAAAACTATAAAAGAGGGTCCCTAGGGTTTTTCTAGGGTATGTTGTGTTGATGAGAAAAACACAAGAGGGCTATCAAAGGTGAGAGAGAGGGGGGAAAAAGAGAGAGAGGAAGCTTGTAGAAGGGAGGTTATGCTCGTGGAGGTGATCTACGGTGCAGTCTATATCTCAGCGCTCCTACGTCCTCGTAATCGGTGAGATCTCTCTGGTTTTCTTTATTCTTTCATTGTTCATCCACTCTTGCGTGAGTGAAGAAGGTTGTAAACGTTTTACTTCATAGTGGATTGTTGATCTGGGCGAGGTCCCGTGGTTTTTACCTCTTTGAGGGTTTCCCACGTAAAATTCTCTTGTGTGGTGTGTGATTGATGCATTGATTATTTTCATTGCTTTATTATCCATAATTCCGGTTTGTTCTGGAGGGCTAGATCCTAAGGTTTTGTGCAAGGCCCCCAACAAAGTGGTATCAGAGCTAAGTTCATTGAATAGGTAAGGATCGGTTTTGAATTATGGAAGGTGGCTCAAGGATGATCAGCCTCAATGGTTCTAACTGGACCATATGGAAGGCTAAGATGGAGGACTTGCTTTATTGCAAGGACCTATATTCTCCAATCTTAGGCATATCAATGAAAATCCAAGGATATGACCGATGATGATTGGAAGAAGACTAGACGAGAATGGCGGTGGGGTTTATTAGACAATGGTTGGATGATTACGTGTTCCACCATGTGTCTACGAAACCCTCATTGGCTAACTATATTTGAAATTACAAGTAGGCGTATGAGAGGAAGACAACAATAGGTAATAAGATTTTTCGATAAGGCGACTTGTGAATCTCAAATTCAAAGATGGTGGTTCGTGGCCGAGCACATGAATGAGGTCAAAGAATATAGTGAACCAACTCACCTATATGAAGATGGTCTGAATGATGAATTGCGGCGTTCTTTGCTTAGTTCATTGCACGACAGTTGGGAGACATTGGTGGTGTCTCTAAGTAACTCCACGCCAGACGGAAAGATATCCATGGAACAGGTGACTAGCTGTCTCTTCAATGAAGAGACGAGGAGGAAGTCTCAGGGGTCTACTCAGCAAGAGGCTCTTGTGACACAGGAACGGGGGAGAGGAAAGAACAGGAAGGGCGGGAAGGCCCGAGATAAATCAAGAGGCAAGTTGAGTAATAGAAAAGATGTTGAATGCTGGAATTGTGGCAAGAATGGCCATTACAAGCATGAATGTCGTGGTAAGAAAAACGACAAGAAAGAAAAAGGGAAGGAAGATGAATAAGATTTCACTGCGGTCGCTTCAGATGGCGACATTGTAGTTATTCTTTCTGCAGATCATGACGTATGTCTCACGGCTTCGAGTCAGGACACCGACTGGGTGGTTGACTCGGGAGCTTCTTTTCATATGACTCCACACAAGGACTCCTTCACAAGCTACAAGTCAGGTGACTATGGGACTGTGAAGATGAGAAATTCTGGCGTATCAAAAATCATGGGAGTCGGTGATATTTGTGTGAAAACTGATGTGGGCTGCACATTAGTTCTCAGGGATGTGAGGCATATCTCAGACCTTCGCCTCAACTTGATGTCGACGGGAAGACTGGATGATGATGGCTATGAAAGCCGGTTTGCTGGTGGGCAATGAAAGCTCATCAAGGGTTCGTTGATCGTGGCCAGAGGGAAGAAGTGTTGCACCTTTTACAAGACAAGTGTCAGTATGTGCAAGGGTGGGTTGAACGCAGCGGAAGATTCAGCTATTGACATGTGGCACAGGCGTCTAGGCCACATGAGTGAAAAAAGGCTTCAGGTACTAGCAAAGAAGCGGCTCCTTCCAGACGTGACAGGTATACCTCTCAAAACCTGTCTTGATTGTTTATCAGGAAAACAGCATAGAGTTTCATTTGTTAAATCTGCTTCTCATGTTAATAAAGTGCATGCATTAGATCTGGTTTATAATTTTGATGTTTGTGGTCCTATGAGGATAAAAACCTTGGGTGGGGCATTGTATTTTGTTACTTTTATAGATGATGCATCTAGGAGGATTTGGGCTTATGCTTTGAAATCCAAGGACGAGGTCTTTGGTGTGTTTAAATTGTTTCATGCTATGGTCGAGAGAGAGAGACAGGTAGACCATTGAAGTGCATCTGTACTGACAATGGTGGTGAATATATTGACAACTTTCACGAGTACCATTCATTTAACATTCAAAGAGGGACCACTAGATGAACGGCCAGATGATCCGCCAGCCCATCACATTTAACGTTGGAAAAATAGCTCCACCATGTCCCCTTTCAAGCGTCGAGAAATGGTTGCTGAGGTTGGAATCTTGGCTTGTGCTTTACTTAAGCATCTTATCTCTATTTTTCCAAAAGCATATTTTTCTTGCCGGTGGTTACCTTTATCCATTGCTAGCTTTTACCTTTTTATTTTTATTTTTATTTATTATTATTATTTTTTAAAGTCTGCAAATTTGGCTCAGTTGGATGTTATTTTTCTTGTCGGAGGCTAGCTTTATCCTTTGCTAGCATTTACCTTTTTGTTTTTATTTTTTATTTTTTTAAAAGTCCACAAATTTGGATCAGTGGGATGTATTTGTTATATCCGCTCCATTCATCCAATTGGCGAGCTTAATTTAGGACATGTCCTCATACATGAGTTAGATCCAAAGCACAAATGGGCCACACCATAGGAGATAGTGGGGGTTAAAGATGGACCACACCATAGGAGAAGATAGTGGGGCTAATGATGCCAGACGTTGAAAACCTTCTCATGACCTACCAACCCGTTCATATCGCTAGAGGTGTACACGAGTCGATCTGAGTAGAGCTTGGCACAACTCAGCTCGACTTTGCCAGTAGCTAACCCCAGCTTGCACTCGCTCGAAATTTTTCCAAGCTCAAGTCGGCCAGAACTCAATTTCCAACCGAGTTGAGTCGAGTCGAGCAAGCTAACTGAGCTAACACGGTTCGCATACAACTCTACATATCACTAACTTGAATAAAGGGAAAACACATGCCACTAGAAACAATGAAGGACTATTAAAATCTTTTTGTAAGCCACAAAAGTTTTGGATCAATTTGATATTTGTATTTTCACTTCATCCATATCTTTTTTCATTATCGTCAGATTGGATTGCAAATACACACTAAGAAAACTTTACGATAGCCTCTTTGGTAATTTTAAATGATGGGGCACTCAGTCATCACTCATCACTATTTCCAACATTGTGGCCCACCTGAGATTTGGATCTTCATGAAATTTTGAACCTGTCCTAAAATGAGATGGAGAAACCGATGAACAGTGTGGATATCATCGGCTCCCTTCTATTACACTATATCTTGGCATGACTATTAATTGCAAGGGATAGGTGGTACACGGATCACGTACTGGGTAATTAACTCAGCAAGCTATAGTGTGCTGAGTAAACTTGGTAAGACTCACACGTGTGCCTCGTACACGTCTTGCATCCGTTTTTCTGTATCCAAAATCTTAAGGCATGAACCCAAGATCAAAGCAGATCGAAAGCTCAATAGACCGCACCACATAAAGCACGGGGACGATGAAGCCCAAGGTTAATAAAAAGGAGCCGATTAGGTGAGACAGGAGCGCCACCCATGAGGGTGGGGCGGCCCTTGCCATGGGATCTCCCTTGATGTGTGTATTCTGTATCTACCTTGTCTGTCCCTTTTTTTTTTTTTTTTTTTTTTTGTTGATATCCCTTTTTCTCTTCCGGAGATTCCGAAAATGAAGAAGATCCAATTAAGTGGACCATACTCTAGGAAATAATAGTGATCTCTATCATTAAAAACTTTTAGTATACGCCTTACTTTTTCTGTGGTGTTTATTTTCCATCCAATCCTGTTAATAAGGAAGAAACAAATATCAACTTTATCCAAAACTTTTGTGGCACACTAATGGTCAATCACCACTTCTTCCTATGATATGGTCCACATGATAATTGGATCTGCTTCATTTTTGGGGTAATGCTCTAAAATGATTTGAAAATGGATGGACGGAGTGGATATAGATCCTTCATGGTAATGAGCCCCACAGTGAGGGTAGCAGCATCTTGGGGGAGGCCGGGTCTCACTTAATCGGCTCCCCTGTTGAAACCTCCTAGTCCTATAGTCTATGGTGATGTTTTTTTTTTTTTTTTTTTTTTTTTGAGTCATCCAACCGGTCACACATACCTGGATGAAGGGCAAATACAAATATCAGCATAATCTAAAATTTCTGTAGCCTCGAAGAAGTATTCAATAGTGGGTGTTGAATTCCTAATTTGTCTGGTCGTGTGGTCCTCTTGAGCTTTGGATATGATTCAATTTTCGGATCATGTTCTTAAATGAGCAGTAAAATTGGATGGATGTAATGGATGTCATGGATGAGACACATATATTACAGTGGGCTCCAAAGAGATTTCACACCACGGTAAATGGTGGTGACGAGCTCACCACACAATCCGCGTCTTCTTTTCTTCGGTGGTGGTCCATGTGGACATGCAATCCGCGTCTTCTTTTCTTCGGTGGTGGTCCGTGTGTACGTACAATCCGCGTCTTCTTTTCTTCGCTGGCGGTGCTTGTGGAAGCGGATTGCTTGCGAAAATTGGAAGCGGATTGGTGTACCTCGCACCAGCTGCATAGCTGATGTATTGACATCAGATCATGAGATATGTGTTATATCCAAACCGTCCATCTATTTGACGATCTCGTCTTAAGGCTTGAGAGTAAAAATAAGGCAGATCTACTTATCAAGTGGACCACACTGCAAAAAGCAGTGGGGATTGAACGTCTACCATTGAAGCCTTTTTACGTCACGGAAGATTTGGATCAATATAAAATTTGTTTTTCCTCTTCATTAAGGTCTCTGCGACCTTATGAACAGATTGGATGGAAAATAAACGTTATATATGGCGGGTTCTACGATTTGTTTAACAGCGAAGATCATTATCTCGGCTGCTAATTGTAGTGTGGTTAAGATGAACTTTAGATATGATTCATTTTTTGAATAATGTTCTAAAATGATCTCTAAAAATAAATGAACGCTGTGGATATAATAAATACATCAGTCAGCCCATGTAACTTTGATCTCCTTTGAACCGTTCCTGCAGCTGGGAGCTCGAAGAGCGTCAGTGCTCGTCTTCGGGCGACACGTACCTACAGCAGATATATAGCAGGTGTGTGTACATCAGCCAGGACGCGGATTGCGTCCTACCCCCGCCCGGACGGTAATCCATCCGGGTAGGGCTCTGTGGACCCCCCTGTGATGTAACTGTTTCATTCCGCCGTCCAACTATTTTTTCAAAAAATTTTAATATGTGATCCAAAAAATGAGGCAGGTCCAAGGCTTGAGTGAACCACACACCAAAGGAACCTGCACTTATATGACACCCACCGTTGAAACCTTTCTAAGGGCCCATGTGATGTTTTTTTTACCATAAAACCTATTCATAAGGTCACTTAGACGTGGATGAAGTCAAAACATAAATATTGGCTTGATCCGAAACTTCTCTGGCTTCCAAGAAGCTTTTAATGGTGGACGTTCAATCCTCACTTTGTGGTCCACTCAAGTCTTAGACCTGCCTCAGTTTTTGGTTCACGAATTTTCTGAAAAATTTTTTGGACGGCACGATGAAACAGTTACATCACGGTGGGGTTCACAAAGCCCTGTCCGTACGGATTACCGTCCTGGCGGGGGTAGGACGCAATCCGCGTCCACATCAGCCAGTCCGCTTCCGCAAAAATTCCGCAGTCCGCGTCTTCTTTACTTACGTGGTGAGCCTACAGTGAAGTTCGCAGCAAGTTTCATCACATGGGTGTGGGGCCATTATGATGTTTATTCTACTACAAGATGCTAAAAATGATGTGTAGTCCACGGAGTTTTTTTTTTTTTTTCCGAGGGGTTAGCGTTTGTTAGTACACACCCACTGTCATTGCTCACTACAGGGTTAGCCACCCCACTAGGAAATAGATACCAAGACCTCAGACTTTTTCTAAAGGTTTTAGGAAAAGTCAATGAAATTGGCTGTGATAACGAATGGTGGGATGGTCCGAGAGAAGGAAATACTAGAGGCAGTCCTAGCCAGAATAATATTAGGTACGGGTACCTTCCACCATGTGGCTCAAACTAACCCGTTCGTCAGGGTCACGGCCGCTTGTTTAGATCGGAACCCATAAACAGTTGATATAGAATGCCCACTTTTGGTTGTGTAAGGCGTACTGTGTGTATATTTCATCCACTTCGTTCATCTAACTAGTCTCATCGCTAGAAATTATTCCATCAAAAGATGGACGCTATTCCAAAACTCAGGTACGTGGCATAACACTTGAACCTAGATGTTTATGTATTATTCCCAATAGGTAGCCCACATGAGCCTTCAACCAGTCAGATTTTTGGAACCAAGGGTAACAAGGGCTTTTATACGATTATGGCCGGGTTGGATATCTTGCATGTAAAGTCGTTCCCCTCACAAGAAGCCTTTGGCACGCAAGACCTCATAATAAGTATGCAAGAATTTTCCAAGAAATAAGACCATACTCCTTCCCTTACCCTATTCAATTGCCAGATACCCATATGTCATAGGTTAGGATCATGTAATCAATTCTAATTTTAAGGACATGGTCTACTCAATGGATGGTCTAGATTGAGGTAGCGTCTGCACGTTTATGGTATAAGTATGCACGAGTGTAGTTGCATTACAGTGTGTTTGGGAGTATATATCATTGTTTCTCTCGTATTATTGTACGGTTCTTAGCCTTTTTTTTTTTTTTTTTTTCATTGGTCGAGATTGTCGGCCACTTTTTCTTTATCATTCCGCGTTTCTTCCTCATCCACATGGTAGGGTAAAGGTGAGAAGAAAGGATGGTCAGGGTTGTCCCGTTATTTTTGTTTTTTTTAAACTATAAGCTATGTATAGCAAAGACCATCATGTGGACCGTCGTGATCCATCATATATGCTTGCAAATGGATTGCAGATGGACTACTATATCATTTACTCCACCTATGGGGTCAGTGCTATCGATGAGTTAGTGGACATGATTCAATCCGAACTGTCCAAATTGTTGGTACCACTTCAGATGAGACATGGCCCCTAATTAAATCAAGTTGTAGATGATCTAACCTCTAATGAATGGGTACTTTGTTTGGTGAATTTCATATTAGACTACTTTGATTTTAACCATCCATTTGATTGATAGCACTCCAATTTAGGCCCACGCCCCAAATATCAGTCATATCTGTAATTTAAGTGGACCGCATGTTTGGAAATTATAATGAAAGGGGGTGAAAAATGGAAAAAAATGATGGATTTAGAGATGGTTCTGGATCGTCTCTAAAATTGCTTGGTTTAAAAACGCTTTAGAGACGGTCGGAAACCTTCTCTAAACTTTTAGACGGCTCTTGACCGTCATTAATATTGTCTCAAAAATTTGAACGTCTACAAATCATTTAAGATGGTGAAAAACCGTCGTTAAATGTGCATAAAAGACGGCCATTGACCGTATGGAATATGAGACGGTCCCTGACCGTCTTACATGCGGCCATTTGAGACGGTCAAAGACTGTCTGTATTAGAGACGGTCATTCCCCGTCTCTTGTAATCTGAGACCGTCAAGGACCGTCTCAATTAGAGACGGTCATTGACCGTCTTTTCCTGTAATCTGAGACTGTCAAAAATAGTCTGTATTAGGGACGGCCTATAGCCGTCTCCATTTAAGACTGTCAAGGACCGTCTCTATTAGAGACGGGGTCTTTAACCGTCTCATATGCAGTCATTTGAGACGGTCAAAGACCGTCCGTATTAGAGACGGTCATTGGCCGTCTTTTATTGGTAGTCTGAGAGTCAAGGACCGTCTCAATTATAGATGGTCATCGGCCATCTTTTACTGGTTATCTGACAGTAAAAAATAGTTTGTATTAGGGACGGTCCTTAGCCGTCTTTTAGTGGTCATTTAAGACTGTCCTAAACCGTCTCTAATGTTCAAGTCAAAAATTTAAAACTAAAAAATTTATGAATTTCGAAAAAAAAAGAGTTAAAAAGCTTAGAAAAATAACTAACAATGTTTAAGAAAAAAATTTAGATTTTTTTTTTAAAATGTAATTTTATAAAAATCTAGATTTTGAAAAAAAAAAAATTAAGAACTTTGAATAATGTTGATAATTTTGGAAAAAAAAAAAAGATTTCGATAAGAAAATGATATTTTGAAAAAGAAAATTTAAAAAATTAAACATAATTGTGAAAAAATTGACAAATTATAAAAAATATATATATTTTTTAAAAAAGAAAACTAGATTTTGTATTTTGAAAAGAAAAATTAAAAAGTTATATAACAAAAGTGATATTTAAAAAATGATATTTTGAAAAAGAAAATTTAAAAAATTAAAGAAAATTGTGAAAAAATTGACAAATTATAAAAAATATATATATTTAAAAAAAAAAAGAAAACTAGATTTTATATTTTGAAAAGAAAAATTAAAAAGTTATATAACAAAAGTGATATTTAAAAAATGATATTTTGAAAAAGAAAATTTTAAAAATTAAACAAAATTGTGAAAAAATTGACAAATTGTAAAAAATATATATTTTTTAAAAAAGAAAACTAGATTTTGTATTTTGGCAAGAAAAATTGAAAAAAAAAAAAAAAAGAATCTATACCAAATTGAATGGATGTGGCCTACAATACACAAGGTGGGATTAAAACATGTAAACATGAAAAGAAAAAAGTAAAAAAAGAAGAAGAGTGCAACTCGAGGTTAAGAAAAAATATACACGTTTAAGAAAGAGGAGTGCAAATCAAAGTTCCTCAATACCTTGGTCAAAAAGAAAATGGTCTAAATTCAACTGTAATATCAGATGGTTGAGATTATCCAATCATTGTGATATTAAAATAAGTGTTTTACCCAACAGAATAGATGTGCCCTTCAACACAATGGTTGAGCTTTTGTATTTTGACAAGAAAAATTAAAAAGTCATATAACAAAAGTGAGATTTAAAAAATGATATTTTGAAAAAGATAATTTAGAAAATTAAATAAAATTGTGAAAAAATTGACAAATTGTAAAAAAAATATAATTTTTAAAAAAGAAAACTAGATTTTGTATTTTGACAAGAAAAATTAAAAAGTTATATAACAAAAGTGAGATTTAAAAAAATGATATTTTGTAAAAGAAAATTTAAAAAATTAAACAAAATTATGAAAAAATTGACAAATTGTAAAAAATATATATTTTTTAAAAAGGAAAACTAAATTTTGTATTTTGACGAGAAAAATTAGAAAAGTTAGATAACAAAAGTGAGATTTTGATGATGTGTTGTATATCCTTGTCGCCCATTTGTTTCTCCAACCCATTTTTGGGCCGGATATAAAAAATTGTATAGATTTAAATCGTAAGTGGACCACACCACTGGAAAGAATGATAATATAGTACCTCGCCATTAAAAATTATAAAGAGCTCATCGTAAGGTTTTAGTAATGTTTATTTGCAATCCAACTTGTTGATAATGTAAAAAAGATCCAGATGAAGGTAAACTACAAAGATCAAATTGATCCAAAACTTTTATGGCCTTCAAAGGGTTTTTAATAGTTATTCATCATTGTTTTGATTGATATGACCCACCTGAGAGTATTGAGTTCTTATGATTTGAAATCACATCCTAAGATATGATGGAAAAATATATAGACGGTGTCGATATACATAAAATATATCAAGGTGGGCCCTACACAGTTAGAGTAACACCCATGAAGGAGTTATACCTAAATAGTGAAATGGTACTATAAGGTCACCTCATGAGAACTTCCCATGAGGTTAATCTGTGTGCGCCCCACCATGATGTATGTAGAACATCAACACCATGCATTTGATGTCCTCTTTAAGTCCAAAAGTCAGTCGTATACGAAACTCAGGTGGGCCATAGCATCTAAAACTATGTGAAGACATCCCTAAAACATATAAAAGCATTTAATTGGTGGGGCCCACATGAGTTTTGGATGTGTATGAAACTTGGGCTGACTCCTCATCCAAGTGGGACACACATAATGAATGGGCTAGATCTTTGAACCACATCTAGGTGGGCCCAATAAATGATTATGAATGTTTTAATGGGAGGGCAACCCTCTCAGCTATAGTATGTGGTGTGGCTCACCCAAGTCATGAATTGACTTTATTTTTAAGCTCGTGGCCTACCATGGAATGGTGCATCTGACTGACGGGGTAGATCCAAAGTTCAAGTGGACCCACACCATAGAAAAGAGTGAGATAGTGACACCCTCTATTGAAACCTTCTTAGGTCCCACCATGATGTTTATTTGAGATCCATCATGTTTATAAGTTAATACAGACATGGAATCAGGGAAAACATATATATTAGCTTGGTTGAAAACTTCTACGGCCTAAAGTATAAATGTTTAAATTGTAGGCATTCAATCCCCATTGTTTTTTGTGATGGGGTCCACTCGAACTTTGAATTTGCCTCATACTTGGGCTAAATCCCAATAAGTTTTTAATGTTGGATATTCAATCAACACCATTTCACGTGGTGTGGTCCAAATACTTGGATGAATAGGAAAAACAAATTTCATATTGATCCGAAACTTTTGTGACCCCCGAAAGAGTTTCAACGCACATTGCATCCTACCCTGCCATATCCAGTTAGCAATGACACAATGAATGTATTTGGTTTATCCACACCGTCAATCCATTTTTCTAGATCATTTTAGTGGTTGAGGCTAAAATTAAAGCATATCCAAAGCTCAAGTGGACCATACCACATGAAACAGTGGGAATAATGATTTCCACCGTTGAAATCTTCCTATGGCTTACAGTGATTTTTATTTGTCATCCAACCTGTTCAATGGATCACAAATACATGGATGAAGGGAAAACTAAAATATCAACTTGATCCAAAACTTCAGTGGCCTCCCAAAATTTTTCAATGGTAGACGTTCAGTTTATACTATTTCCTATGATGTGGTCCATTTCAAATTTTTATAGGCTTCATTTTTTAGCTTACGTAATAAAATTATATGTTAAAATGGATGGTTGGAGTGGATAAAATGAAAAAATCATGGTGGATCCCACAAGATTTACTTAGTAGGCTTGGGATCAGATCGGCTACTCCCCTGACACCAACCAATGGCTGGTGGTTGGTGCTTTGTGGCCCCCACCATGATGTGTGTTTCATCCATATTGTCCATATATTTTTACAGATAATTTTACAACACGAGACTGAAAATGAGATATATTCAAATCTTAAGTGGACCACATTCCAGGAAACAATGTTGAATGAGCGTCAACCATTAAAAAACATTTTGGGGCCATAAAAGTTTTGGATCAAACTGATTTTTAATTTTCCCCTTCATCTGGCCCTGTATGACCTAATCAACATATTGGATGTCAAATAAACAGTACAGTGGACCTTAGGAGGATTTTAATGATGGATATATAATAATTTTATAATTTATAATATATATATATATATATATATATATATATATATATATATATATATGCGAAAAGGTTCCATGCGGTGAGCTCATGGGAACTTCTCATGCTGTTAAACTGTGTGGGCTCCACCATGATGGGTGTCGAACATCTACCCAATCAATTAGTTGCACCATTCCATAGTGGGCCTAGGGCTTAAAAATCAAGTCAATCTGTGACTTTTTTGGGCCACACCACGTGCAAAAGTTGAGAGGGGTTATTCCCATTGAAGTATTCATAATCATTAGTTGGGACCACCGAGATGTGGTTCACAAATCCAGCCCATCCATTATGTGTGTCCCACTTGGACGAGGAGTCAGACAAAGTTTCATATGCATCAAAATTTCAGGTGGGCCCCGCCTAGTGATTTTATATGTTTTAGGCATTTCTTCACATGATTTTAGATGGTATGGCCCACCTAAGTTTCATATACAACTGATTTTTGGGATATCCCATAATTTAAAGGGGGCCCATTAAATGCACGGTGTTGATGGTCAACACACATCACAGTGGGGCCCACATAACTCGACCTCGTGGGAAGCTCCCATGAGCTCGACCGTAGAGAACCTTTTACCTATTTCAAACGGATAAAATCCGTAGCCGATTCCGTAGCAAAATTCTTGATTTTAATGGTGGACGTTCAATCTCTACTGTTTTCCCGTGGTGTGGTCCACTCAAGGCATATATTGAGCTCATTGTCTAGGATCAACCCTAAAATTATATTTAGAAATGGATGTACGGCGAGGATTGAAACATATACATCATGATGGGGCCACAGAGCCTTACCAGATCCCAAGCACAAGTCACGTTATTTATTTTGCAAAGACAATATGTGAGTTTTGTGTTTGATGTAAAATAGTGGTGACTCATTCATGATAATAGTGACAATGATATAGAATAATCTAGACCATCTAAATAATGGGTCTAGTAATTAATGGTTAATATTTATATTTTTCTTATATAAAACTATCTTAATCATCCAGTAAATAGTCCCTTAAACGTATGGTTATTAATGTAGTTAATGTATTAAAGTATGGAAAACTCACGATCTGCGGATTTGAAACAAACATCTCATGTTAGAAGAGGGATTTCCAAATGCCTCTCTTCAACGCCGCTGAGCTCCCTGTAGAATGCCATTCTCTAGACGACGGGCTGGCAGCCATCGCTCGTCTTTCAGAAGAGGGATTTCCTCTTTTGACGTTGCTGTGCCCTCCCTTTCTCATCTCTCTCTTCTCGTGCACTTCTCCCATCTTGGATTCGGATATTCAATCTCCCATCTTACCTCCAAATCTCATTCACGCTTTTATTTCTCTTCCTTTCTTCTCATTGTCGGGTTCTAAGATCAGATCTAGAGCTACAGATCGAGTAGCGCCGGCAACCTGCGGATGTGGTCATCAACAGTGAGCAATCAAGGACCCTAATCAACTGTCAGTGGTTAACGGCCAAGAAAATTGATGTCCTGCATCTTTCTTTTTTTTTTGGTTTGGATGTCCAGCATCTGATCCGAGGATCATTCCAACGGATCGAGGGTACTCTCTCTTTCTCAACGGTGAGCATCAAGGACCATAGCTCGTTCTCTTCAAGGCACTCGAAGGTACTTTCTCTCTCTCTATTTTCGTCTTTTGATGGCCAGAAATTGGGCAGCAGCCATGGCAACAGCAGCCATGTCCACCGCTGTCCACGACCTCCTACACGTTTGAAGAAATGCTTCAACCAATATTCTGGATTGTGTCACGTACACTTTCAGAACATGGCCCCCTAGATGTTTGAAGAAATGCTTCAACTAGACCTAGGTTATAAGCATCTCCTCTTCATCATGGACCCCATCATCAACAATATAGGTAAGGATGCCATGTCCAAAGAATAACCTCTTGGGTCTCAAAAATCAGTCCACGACTGTTGGACTCGATTACACATGTTCACCTCTAATGGTGCTTCCCCATTAGATGTGAAAAGATGTGGTACTTGTATTTCACGTAGGAAGGACATATAACAATGGTGAAACTTAAGTCACAAGTTTAACTAGTCATGATATCTGAAATTATTGGAAACCCAAGGTATCAGTTAGGAGTCCTTTTAACTTTGAAAAGCAGTTTATTCTTGGTTTGTTGCAAGAAAAAAGAGATTGTTTTAACAGTCCTTTCAAGAGTTGAGATTAGATATCCTTAATAAAAAAAGAGTTGAGATTAGATTAGATGGTTTGGAAAAATTGCGTTAGAACCATAGAAGATGGAGATGTGTTTTGGGTCTATGTCAACTGTAACTTACGAATGCTGTTGATGAGAAAGGGAACTTTATTTTTCTCTTGAGTGATTTTAAAGATGTTTGCCTAGTCTTGTTTGATGCCTTTCTCATCTTTTTAACCATCATCTTACAATCCCACCTAACATTTAAATTGCATGGGCTGAGATCTGGTAGAATCATTGTGGCTGAACTATCACAGCATGCACAAAGTGCATTTGGATTCAGATGAGAACTCGGGAATCAAATTAATTACCGGGATTTTTTTTTTCTTTATTTGACATAGCTGAAGTTAACAAGGAATGAAAGTGTGGCATTTCCAATATGTAAACATACTTCTGTTGAGTGATTGATGACTTGTATGCCATTGATGGTCTGTAGGAAACACTAGATCCTAGTCCATTGACTTTGACATACAATTTTTGTAAAGTGCCATTGACTTGAATGTTTTTAATATATGTTTTTATCATATTTTTTTTCTGTGATGCCAATGCATGCCATTCCAGCCCCAGCAGCTGGCAGTTTACATTGTCCTAAAGTATCAAATGCGTACACATTGCACCTAAGATGAAGGGTGTTAAGGAATTTGTTCCCTCTAAAAAGTGTAGTGGACTCCCTATAAAGGGGCACAAAGCACCTCTGAACAAATGCAAACTCTTAAATTTCATGAAGTTGTTGTTGCCTTGGCGCAAGCTGCTATAAAGGCCAATGGTGAGCCTGAAAATGTATGTTAAGTGTCACAAGTATTTCGGTTGTAGCTAGCCATAAGTTTTCGTTAGGTCGAAGCAGTGGGATCTATGTTATTGACTGGCTATCTTCGGGTTGAAGTCATTGATAGTTGGAACTATTATTGTATGACTGCAACTAGTGACTGTAATCAAATTATTGGCAGCATTATCATTTCAACAAAAGAAAATTGTTTTTTTTTTTTTTTCATTGTTTTATTTGTCAGTTGACTCAAGATGAAAATTTCTAGTATTTTCAGTCTTTTGGCTACATGAATGGATTACCAACCTGCTTAGCTTTCATATTATAGTAATCATGTATAATTGGAACCAACAACACTAATTTATAATTTGAACTATAGATATGCGCATGTGTTTGTATTTGCAAGTTTGTAAATGTTGGTTCAGCATTGTATTCCAGTCATTTCTACATATTTAGACATTTAAACTCATTTTTTCAAATTAAGCAACCTTGGTTTGGTGAGATCTAGTTAGTTTGTAATTTTGTGTCAATGTTTGTACTTATCTTCTTCATTTTTCCTCTCTTGACATTCCCTTACTATGCTTTTTATCAAATTTGTAGGACTCTCCCAAGAACAGAGATTTCCTGGGTGCATTCTGGGACAAGGCAGCATGTAAAAGATTTCTGCATTCGAAGTCAAGTGCCTGAGTCAGAAGCAAATTCCTCCCTTTAACCAAGATAGACGATTATTTATGCATCCACTAATTAGGTAGGGTTGTGCATATCTTTTTCTACATATTTCATTCTTAAAAGTGTGTTCATGCTGTGTTGGTGGCCATCAAGCCTAATCTTTGGCTGACCTTTGGGCATTTTGGTTGAAAACAAAGCAATGAAGACCTGATAGTAGAATAACCAGTTGTTGAAGAGGACAAATGGTGGGGCATTTCTTGTATTCTTGGAAATGATTTATATATATATATATATATATATATATATATATATATATATATATATATATATATATATATTCTAACCAAAATTTTATTAGAAAGAATGAAAGCCAGGGACTATACACCGGAAGATACATTTCCTCAGGTGCTTTGTTTTTCTTGAAATTGTTCAAAGTAACTGTCAATGGTTATCAAACTGAAATAAATTTATTTTCTTACTAAAATAATGGCAATTTTTGGATGGCATTCTTAATAAATTTAATTTTCTCCTTTTTTCGCATGCCAAAATGATAATATTTCACATCTTTTTTCCTGATTTTGTGCCTCTATTTACCACTCTATGGAGATGGATTGATCTGATTTCCTTGTTTTTGAATTTTTTTTTTCTTCTTTTCTTGAAATTGATGAGATTTTTACCTTTTCATAGGGCTGATATGATTAAAACTCACACCTTTCTTGAATTTTTCCTATGGGGAAAGGTCTTAAGTGTACCACCAAAGTCCTACAATACATAGAACTGGACACCTTGCTATGGCGGTTTTGTGAACTAAATGTTGTTGATTATTATGTCCACCCACTTTATTTAAATATATATCTTAATCTTACTTTTTTGCTGGTATGTTCCTTTGTACTTGCAACCTTATTAGAATCTGTGACCTGTCTAGCAATGTTACAAAAACTCCTATATTCTGTTTCAACCAAATATGCTTTCTTGTCACACATGCCAACACACTTATTTGGATAAGATCTATCTTTTTTTTCATTATTTTTTGTTTATCGTTTAATTACCATTGCCTTAGTTCCTCTTATAGTTAACAGTTTACTGTTAGTGCAGTTTTAATTCACATGTACTACACTAAAAAACTTTCTTAATATTTTACACTTGAATGATCTAATACTTACAATGGCCTTTAACAATTCACAGGTGGGTCTCACAACAGCAAAATGTTGGACAATGGCCTTTAACAATTCACCCTTTTTTTGCTTTCTGACTCACCTGAGCACTTGATGTCCCTCATCTTTAGGCAGCTAAGTGAAAAATCACATGGCCAAACTTGTAAATGGCATAGATTTCTCTTAAATATCATGGTGGGCCCATGCTTTTAGAAACCACCTATAGTGAGACTCATGAGGAGTCGTGAGATGTGACACGAGGCGACAATGGTCGTCACTTTCCATTGAATTTCGGTGGAGCACACTTTTGTGATTCTTGTTGCAAATCCAAACCGTCCACCACTTTCCCATCTTATATTAGGGTGTCAGCCCAAAATCCAAGTGGATCAAATGTACAGGTGAGTCCCATGATAAGAAAAAGTATTTGGTAGCTTACCATCATTGAAACTATCAATGGTCCATTTTATATTTTTAGGCCATTCCAACCGTTGAAATGGCATTTCCTAATATTTAGAAGGTTATTCGTACTGGACTGCACCTAACTATTGGATTTTGCCCCTGATCCAAAATTTTTATTGCCCCATGACTGTTTGATGAATCTTCAATTTAATATGCACTTTTACCTAACCTGTGGTCCAACGGAGCTTCGTATCTGGATCATTTTTTAGCCTTGCCTTAAATTCATGAGGGAAATGGTGGATAGCTAGGATATATATCAAAGTACATAGTGGACTAAGTTTTTTGGAAGGGTTTCACAGCTTTACAATTCAAGCCATCAATGTGATGTCTTACACACTAAATGCCCCACACAACAAAAGAAGTTCTGAGATTGGAAAATCTTAGTCATTGAATTTACCGGCTTTCTTTGTTGAATATGCACAATTTGCTCGCATCCTTTTTCCCTTGATCGTCTCTGTTAGCCACCAAAAAGGTTAGTATTTCTAATTAGGGGAATTATTAATGCATGAGCCATCCAAATTTGGGCCTATCAGTAGTTTGGATCTTAGAACTATGAGTCCGACCATTACATACTTAAAACCTCATAGGAATATCATGGAAACTCTTTAGTGAAACATGTTTATTGGTTGTTTCTTTGCTTCCCAATTTCATCAAAATTTTAGAAATTGCACATGCAAGCGAGCATAATATATTATAAACCAAGCATCTTACATATTCTACCTGTCATACCTAGGGTTGTCAATGGGTCAGCTTTGCATTGGGCTTAGCATACTCGAATCCAAACATGATTAGGGAATTCAGATTTTAATCCTGCTCATTTTGGATTTGGGTATCATATATGAGGAACTAGAGCTGAAACTTATTGGAAATAGGGGAAATTTTCTTTTCTAAAGTAAGTATTTGGGGCCCCACTTTTTTAATATGATGATGAAGCATGTTCATCTCTCAATTTTTTGAAAAAATTTAATTATTTGTATTTTTTTCTAAAAGATCTGTTTAATAAGAATAAGAATAATTGCAACCTTTTTTTTTTTTTTTTTTAGATATCTGTTTTATTTCAATGTTTTCTTATTTATGGTCTATGATTATGATCAATAGGTTGCATTTGTTGGTGGGAAATCAGTTCTTGTTTATAATAATATTAAAAAAAATCTGTTTATATAAAAAAAATTTCCATTTGATTTTTTTTTTGTATGGATGCATCATGCATGGTTTTATGATAAAACACATGTATGTATAAAACAAATTATTTGTTCTAAACAGGACATTTATGATAAAACAAATTATTTGTTCCAAATAGGACATTTATCAAAGGAGCACTATCAGGTGATATTTAAGATTTTCATTATAAATAGATTAAGAGCCAATGATAATTATAAGTAGACTTGCAGCAAAAAATAAAGAATTTGATTTTTTTCAAAACATGGAAAGACTAATTAGTCCTACTTCTTGTAACTTCAGCCACTGCTTCAAATGAAGGGATTGCACAAAGATTTGGTTAGGGAGACTACTGATGGTGAACTAGCAGCTGCAACAAATATGAGAGCTACAAAGGTGAAATGAAACATAAGACGGTTGGTAAGATAAGATAGATTGACAGTAATTGTTTCAATTTTTTTGGATGGATGATGAATGTATTTGGGAATGTAAATGAAAATAAAAAACTTATAATATATATATATATATATGTTATCAATGGAGGATACCTTGTTTAGGGGGACATGAAATTCTTGTAGCTTATGGTATGGTGCCCCAATATTGGTTGTATGTTACTAGTATGTAGTAGATAATACTAGGTTCAATAGTAGATAATACTAGAGAATCCCTAAACCTAAACCTACACCTAATCCTAATCTACTCCTTAACCTAAACCTAAACTTGAAAACCCAAACCTAAATCCGCACACAAACCCAAACCCGAACCCGATTTCCTAAACCTAAACCTTAACCTATTCTCAATTCCCTAAACCGTAACCTATAACCTACACTTATAACCTAAACTTAAACCTATAACCTCAACTCTGTAACCTTAACCTAAACGTAAAACCTAAACCTAAACCCAAACCCGATCCAGAACCCAAATCTAATCCCTAAACCCTTAGCCTAAACCTAAACCTACACCTAATCTAATCTCAACTCCCTAACCTAAAACAAAACCTAAACTTGAAAACCCAAAACTAAACCCGAACCCGAACCCGATCCCGATTTCCTCAACCTAAACTTATGACCTTAACCTAAACATATTCTCAAATCCCAAAACACAGAACCTAAACCTAAACCTATAACCTATAACCTAAACCAAAACCAAAACCTATAACCTAAACCCGAACCCATTCTCAAATCCCATAACCTATAACCTAAACCTAAACCTTAACCAAACCAAAACCTATAACCTAAACCAAAACCTATAACTTTTAACCAAAACCAAAACCAAAACCTATAACCTAAACCCAAACCCAAATCCAAACCCAAACCCAAACCCGAATTCCTAAACCTTAACCTAAACATATAACTTATAACCTATAACTTAAGCCTATACATAAACCTAAAACCTTACTTGTAACCTAAAACTATTCTCAAATCCTTAAACCTTAACCTATAACCTAACCTAAACCTATACTTATAACCTAAAACTATTCTCAAATCCCAAAACCTATAACCTAAACCCGAACCCAAACCCGAACCCAAATTCTAAACCTTAACCTAAACATATAACCTATAACCTATAACTTAAGCTATACCTAAACCTAAAACCTTACTTATAACCTAAAACTATCCTCAAATCCTTAAACCTTAACCTATAACCTAACCTAAACCTATACTTATAGCCTAAAACTATTCTCAAATCCTAAAACCTATAACCTAAACCCGAACCCGAACACAATTCCTAAACCTTAACCGAAACCTATAACCTATAACCTATAACCTAAGCTATAACTTAAACTAAAAGCTAAACCTATAACCTAATCCTAAACCTATAACCTAAACTCAAATCCCTAAACCTACACTTAATTCTAATCTTAACTCCCTAACCTAAACTTAAACCTAAACTTGAAAACCCAAACCTAAACGCGATCCCAAACTCCGAACCCGAATTCTTAAACCTAAACCTTAACCTATTTTCAAATCCCTAAACCTAAACCTACACCTAATCCTAATCTCAACTCCCTAACCTAAACCTAAACCTAAACTTGAAAACTCAAACCTAAACCCGATCCCGAACCCGAACCCGATTTCCAAAACCTAAACCTTAACCTATTCTCACTTCCCTAAACCTATAGCTTATAACCTAAACCTAAACCTTAACCTTAACCTAAGCCTAAACTTGAACACCTAACCTATAACCTATAACCTAAACCTAAAACCTAAATATATTCTCAAATCCCTAAACCTAAACCTACACCTAATCCTACTCTCAACTCCCTAACCTAAACCTAAACCTAAACTTGAAAACCCAAACTAAACCCGATCCCAGACCCGAACCCCGATTTCCTAAACCTAAACCTTAACCTATTCTCACTTCCCTAAACGTATAGCTTATAACCTAAACCTAAACCTAAACCTTAACCTATTCTCAAATTAAAAACCTAAAACTACACCTAATCCTAATCTAAACTCCCTAACCTAAACCTAAACCTAAACTTGAAAACTCAAACCTAAACCCGATCCCGAACCCGATTTCCTAAACCTAAACCTTAACCTATTCTCAAATCCCTAAACCTAAACCTACACCTAATCCTAATCTCAACTCCCTAACCTAAACCTAAACCTAACTTGAAAACCCAAACCTAAACCCGATCTCGAACCCGAACTCGATTTCCTAAACCTAAACCTTAACCTATTATCAATTCCCTAAACCTTAACCTATAACCTTAACCTAAACCTAAACCTATAACCTACACTTATAACCTAAACCTAAGCCTAAAACCTAAACCTATGACCTAAAACCTAAATGTATTCTCAAATCCCTAAACCTAAACCTACAACTAATCCTAATCTCAACTTCCTAACCTAAACCTAAACCTAAACTTGAAAACCCAAACCTAAACCCGATCCCAAACCCAATTTCCTAAACCTAATCCTTAACCTATTCTCAATTCCCTAAACTAATAGCTTATAACCTAAACCTAAACCTAAACCTAAAACCTAAACCTAAACCTAAACCTATAACCTAAACCTATAACTCGAATGTATTCTCAAATCCCTAAACCTAAACCTACACCTAATCCTAATCTCAACTCCCTAACCTAAACCTAAACCAAAACTTGAAAACTCAAACCTAAACCCAATCCCGAACACCGATTTCCTAAACCTAAACCTTAACCTATTCTCAATTCCCTAAACCTTAACTTCCCATAACCTAACCTAAACCTAAACCTATAACATACACTTATAACCTAAACCTAAACCTAAAACCTAAACCTAATCCTAAAACCTAAACCTATGACCTAAAACCTAAATGTATTCTCAAATCCCTAAACCTAAACCTACACCTAATCCTAATCTCAACTCCTAACCTAAACCTAAACCTAAACTTGAAAACCCAAACCTAAACGCGATCCCGAACTCGAACCCGATTTCCTAAACCTATACCTTAACCTATTCTCAATTCCTAAACCTTAACCTATAACCTAACCTAAACCTAAACCTATAACCTACACTTATAACCTAAACCTAAACCTATAACCTAAACCTAAGCCTAAAACCTACACCTACCCGACCTAAAACCTAAATGTATTCTCAAATCTCTAAACCTAAACCTACACCTAATCCTAATCTAAATTCCCTAACCTAAACCTAAACCTAAACTTGAAAACCCAAACCTAAACCCAATCCCGAACACGAACCCGAATTCCTAAACCTAAACCTTAACCTATTTTCAAATCCCTAAACCTAAACCTACACCTAATCCTAATCTCGACTCCTAACCTAAACCTAAACCTAACTTGAAAACCCGAACCTAAACCCAATCCCGAACCCAAACTCAATCTCAACCCAACCCGAATTCCTAAACCTAAACCTTAACCTATTCTCAATTCCCTAAACCTTAACCTATAACCTAACCTAAACCTAAACCTATAACCTACACTTATAACCTAAACCTATAACCTAAACCTAAGCCTAAAACCTAAATGTATTCTCAAATTCTAAACCTAAACCTACACCTAATCCTATTCTCAACTCCCTAACTTATAGCTTTTAACCTAAACCTAATCTATTCTCAACTCCCTAACCTATAGCTTATAACCCAAACCTAAACCTTAACATATTCTCAATTCCCTAAACCTATAGCTTATAACCTAAACCTAAACCTTAACCTTAACCTAAACCTAAACCTTAACCTTAACCTAAACCTAAACCTTAACCTAAACCAAAACCTATGACTCAAAACCTAAATGTATTCTCAAAATCTCTAAACCTAAACCTACACCTAATCCTAATCTCAACTCCCTAACCTAAACCTAAACCTAAACTTGAAAACCCAAACCTATAACCCGATCCCGAACACGAACCCGATTTCCTAAACCTAAACCTTAACCTATTCTCAAATCCCTAAACTTAAACCTACACCTCATCCTAATATAAACTCCCTAACCTAAACCTAAACCTAAACTTGAAAACCCAAACCTAAACCCAATCCCGAACCCGAACCCGAATTCTTAAACCTAAACCTTAAACCTTAACCTTAACCTAAACCTAAACTCGAACCTATAACCTATAACCTATAACCTAAACCTAAAACCTAAATATATTCTCAAATCCCTAAACCTACACCTACACCTAATCTAATCTCAACTCCCTAACCTAAACCTAAACCGAAACTTGAAAACCCAAACCTAAACCCGATCCCGAACCCGAACCCAATTTCTAAACCTAAACCTTAACCTATTCTCACTTCTTAAACCTATAGCTTATAACTTAAACCTAAACCTTAACCTTAACCTAAACCTAAACCTTAACCTATTCTCAAATTCGTAAACCTAAAACTACACCTAATCCTAATCTAAACTCCCTAACCTAAACCTAAACCTAAACTTGAAAACCTAAACCTAAACCCGATCCCAAACCCGTACTCCACTTTCTAAACCTAAACCTTAACCTATTCTCAAATCCTAAACCTCTACACCTAATCCTAATCTTAACTCCATAACCTAAACCTAAACCTAACTTGAAAACCCAAACCTAAACCCAATCTCGATTTCCTAAACCTAAACCTTAACCTATTCTCACTTCCTAAATCTTAACCTATAACCTAAACCTAAACTTATAACCTACACTTATAACCTAAACCTATAACCTAAACCTAAGCCTAAAACCTAAACCTATGACCTAAAACCTAAATGTATTCTCAAATCCCTAAACCTAAACCTACACCTAATCCTAATCTTAACTCCCTAACCTAAACCCAAACCTAAACTTGAAAACCCAAACCTAAACCCGATCCCGAACCCGATTTCCTAAACCTAAACCTTAACCTATTCTCAATTCCCTAAACCTATAGCTTATAACCTAAACCTAAACCTTAATGTAAACCTATAACTTTAACCTAAACCAAAACCTATGACCTAAAACCTAAATGTATTCTCAAATCTCTAAACCTAAACCTACACCTAATCTAATCTCAACTCCCTAACCTAAACCTAAACTTGAAAACCCAAACCTAAAACCCGATCCCGAATCCGAACCCGATTTCCTAAACCTAAACCTTAACCTATTCTCAATCCCTAAACCTAAACCTACACCTAATCATAATCTAAACTCCCTAACCTAAACCTAAACCTACACTTGAAAACCTAATCCCCCGAACCCAAACCCGAATTCCTAAACCTAAACCTCAACCTATTCTCAATTCCCTAAACCTTAACCTATAACCTAACCTAAACCTAAACCTATAACCTACACTTATAACCTAAACCTAAGCCTAAAACCTAAATATATTCTCAAATCCCTAAACTTACACCTACACCTAATCTTAATCTCAACTCCCTAACCTAAACCTAAACCTAAACTTGAAAACCCAAACCTAAACCCGATCCCGAACCCGAACCCGATTTCCTAAAACCTTAACCTATTCTCACTTTCCTAAACCTATAGCTTATAACCTAAACCTTAACCTATTCTCAAATTCCTAAACTCTGCACCTACAACTAATCCTAATCTAAACTCCTAAACCTAAACCTAAACCTAAACTTGAAAACCCAAACCTAAACCCGAACTCGAACCCGAACCCGTTTTCCTAAACCTAAACCTTAACCTATTCTCAAATCCCTAAACCTTAACCTACACCTAATCCTAATCTAAATTCCCTAACCTAAACCTAAACTTAAACTTGAAAACCCAAACCTAAACCCAATCCCGAACCCGAACCCGAATTCTTAAACCTTGACCTTAACTCGTTTTTAAATCCCTAAACCTAAACCTACACCTAATCCTTATCTCAACTCCATAACCTAAACCTAAACCTAAACTTGAAAACCCAAACCTAAACCCGATCCCGAACTCCGAACCCGATTTCCTAAACCTAAACCTTAACTCTATTCTCAATTCCCTAAACCTAGCTTATAACCTAAACCTAAACCCTTAACCTTAACCTAAACCTAAACTCGAACCTATAACTTATAACCTAAATATATTCTCAAATCCCTAAACCTACACCTACACCTACACCTAATCCTAATCTCAACTCCCTAACCTAAACCCAAACCTAAACCCGATCCCGAACCCGAACCCGACATCCTAAACCTAAACCTAAACCTTAACCTATTCTCACTTCCTAAACCTATAGCTTATAACCTAAACCTAAACCTAAGCCTAAACCCACCTAAACCTAAACCTTAACCTATTCTCAAATTCCTAAACCTACACCTACACCTAATCCTAATCTAAACTCCCTAACCTAAACCTAAACCTAAACCTAAACTTGAAAACCCAAACTTAAACCCGATCCCTAACCCAAACCCGATTTCCTAAACCTAAACCTTAACCTATTCTCAAATCCCTAAACCTAAACCTAATCCTAATCTAAACTCCCTAACCTAAACTAAACCTAAACCCAATCCCGAACCCGAATTCTTAAACCTAAACCTTAACCTATTCTCAAATCCCTAAACCTACACCTATAACTAATCCTAATCTCAACTCCCTAACCTAAACCTAAACCTAAACTTCAAAACTCAAACCTAAACCCGATCCCAAACCCGAACCCGATTTCTTAAACCTAAACCTTAACCTATTCTCAATTCCCTAAACCTATAGCTTATAACCTAAACCTAAACCTAAACTTATTTATATGTATTATGCGTGGATGAATGTAATGTGAATAAGATTGTTTGTGTTTGGATGGATGTAGTTTATGTTTGGATGGTTTATGTAGTTCGAGTTTAGATGGATGTGAATGTGATGAAATGTGGATAAGATTGTTTTTTTATTTATGAAGTTAAACTTATATGTATTATGCGTGGATGAATGTAATGTGGATAAGATTGTGTTTGGATGGATTTACGTAATTTGGGTTTAGATGGATATGAATGTGAATGTGATGAAATATATTGTATAATAGGTGTATATTAGGAAGATTGTGTTTGGATGGATTTACGTAATTTGGGTTTAGATGGATGTGAATGTGATGAAATATATTGTTTAACAGGTGTATATCAGGAAGATTGTGTGAGTTTGGGTTTAGATGGATGTGAATGTGATAAAATATATTGTATAACAAGTGTATATCAGGATGTGAATGTGAATGTGAATATTGTATAACATGTGTATATCAGGATGTGAATGTGAATATTGTATAACAGGTGTATATCAGGATGTGATGTGAATGTGATGAAATATATTGTATAACAGGTGTATATCAGGAAGAAGATTGTAACAGGTCAAATTTAAAATGTCGTTTAAGGGTGATAAGGGACGGCCCATAGCAGTCCTTTAAAAGGACGGTCCATGACCGTCCTTTGAAGCTTCATATGAGACGGCCCATGACAGTCCTTTTTAAGGATGGTCCATGACCGTCCGTTTAAAGGACGGTCTATAGTCGTTCTTTGAAGGCCCATAGGAAACAGTTGATCACAGTCTTTTTAAAGGACGGTCTTTCGCCGTCCTTTGAAGACCCATAAGAGATGGTTTATGACAGTCTTTTTAGTCCTTTTAAAGGATGGTCCATGGCCGTCTTTGTTGGGCTCATAAGAGACGGTCTATGACAGTCCATTTTAAGGATGGTTTATGACCGTCCTTTTTTAACCGTCCTTTAAGTAATAGGACACGTCAAAATTTGACTGCCTATGCGACGATCGATGACCGTCCTTTTTGGTCATTTGAGACGGTTTTGGACCGTCCTTTTTTCGCTGTTTTGGCGTAGTGTAATGCTTATCTTCCTAACAGTTCCTCTTCTTGTGGCCCACTTGAGTCATTTATTGGGGTTGTTTTTGAGCCATATGCCTAAATTTTAGTGTGTCATCTAATACTTGGAGTGGATTTCATATAAAAATCACATTAGGCCATGTAAAAATCATAGGTCAATGTCCCTTTCCTAACTATTTCCTTTGGTGTAGCCCACCTAAATGACAGGTGAACATGATTTTATAACCCTAGGCCTACTGTGAGATTATACATCCAATGATGAGAGTGAATTTATCAGATTTTATAGCCCTAGGCCTACTGTGAGATTATACATCTAATGGTGAGAGTGAATTTGAAATACACGTCATGATAGCATGCACAGTAAAAAAATCCAGGGTGGATATAAGGCATACCTTAATTTAAGCATGAGGGTAAAAAATAAGGCCCATATATAATTCGAGTGGGCCACAACATGAGAAACATTTTAGAGGATGAGCACCTAGTACATCGTTTCCATCTGTGGTCGTCCATGTGAATCATGGATAGGGGTGACACCTAACGATTGGGGTTGTGTGGTCGTAAACATTACAGTGGGGCCCACACGCCACCTTCATAACTTATTCCCCTCTTTCTCATCTACCAACCCACTTCCCCTCTTCTTCTGAGTTCCAACCTCCTCTCTTTCTTTCACCTTATAAACTCTTCCAGTTATCGCCTCCGACCAAACCGTCAGATTGTTACCTGAACCTGCCTCAAATTTGGCACCATTCTCGCCTTTAAATAACCAACAACCACCGGAGCAAACACAAGGCGTTGTGGCTGTTGCAGAAGTCGAGTCTTGAACAGGTCGGCTTCTCTCTCTCTCTAAAGGAAGACGGACTAGCCTTACTGATAGTAGGTATATATGTGGGGAGCATACCTAAAACTTTGTAGACCAAACTTTCCATTAGATCCAACCCATTCATAAGCTACACAGACTCTTATTTAGGCTGGTACCCAGAAATCATAATGGTCAAAATCTTATGCTGCCCACGCTATGGGAAACAGTTGATAAAGAATGCTCACCATTGGTTTTGTGAATGGCCCGCAGTGTTGTATATATCTCATCTAGTCCATTCATCTAACTTTGATTCATCAGGATGAAAGCATTCCCCAAAATCCAAGGTTATTCCAAATCTGAGATGGGCCATAACATGTGAATTCAGAGGTTTCTGCATATGGGATGGCCCACCTGAGTGTTGAATTGGCCTTATTTTTGGGGATCAAGGGCACCAAGGGCTTTTATACCCGATGGACAGTGTGGATCTCATGCAAGTGAAGTTGTTTCCCCTGTAGAAGCAAGGAAGAGTTTTTCAAGAATTAAGACTAATTTCCAAATGTCAATTAGGAGGAGGTTAGGACCATAAAATCAATTTAATTAGGATGACACGCCGTAACTTAATATGAATACTAACTTGGTGCGGAGCTTACATCTTAGCCCTTGAAATTTTTATGGAATATAATAAACGGTCTAGATTAATGTGTTGGACTGTCTAAGGTCCTAACGCCAACTAAGAGCACTTGGGAGCGGATTAGGTGAGACGCCGGATCCAGCGTAGCGGGTGGGACCTCTGATCGTGGGGCTCATATGATGTATGTGCCTTAAATCCACACCATCCAACCGTTTTGAAAGCTCATTTTAGGGTACGATCCCAGAAAAAAATAAAAAAATGAAGCAAATCCAAATCTTATGTGGACCATACCATGGGAAACAGTAATGATTGAATCCCTACCATTAAAAACTTTATGGGAGCCACTGGAATGTTTCTTTGCCTTTCCATAACCTGTTGATAATGTCACAAAAATCTAGATGAACAGACCACACAAATATCATCTTGTTGACCCAAAACTTTTGTGGCTCACAAGAAATTTTTAGTGGTCGATTACCACTATTTCCTCTATTATGGTCCACCTGAGATTTGGATCTGCTTTATTTTTTAATCATGCCCTAAAATAAGCTTTCAATATGGATAGACGGCGTGGATATAGTCACATACACAGTGGGCCCCACAGTCAAGGGTCCCACCGACCTCGGTGGGTCCGGGGTCTCACCGAATCCGCTCCCGGAGCACTTACAACGTATAGTGCTTTGAGGCAGTTTTGATCAAACATATAAAAAAGAAGTCTTACAGTGCCCTCAGAGCACTATATAAATTACACAGCTCCTAGTTGCATTGGGACACTTGGACAATCTATTCCATTGATCCAAACCATTCCGTAGGTCCAATGCGTATCTTCCATTAATCTAAATGGTTCCATAAGTCCAGTGCACATTTCCTCTACCACCCATAAATATCATGATCATCTGAAAAAATTAGCTATTTGATCAATGGATTTTGATACAGACAGTCAAGATTATTTACATGAAAAATATCTAATAAAAAATTTGATCCATCTATTTTATGGGAACCAACATATATTTCTTATGGTTCTTAAGAATCATTTTTGTTAGGAAATAATAATCATCCGTCAATGTTTGAAAAAAAAAGAAAAAAAAAAAAAGGCTATTACCAAGTAAGTCCCATTTTCAAAGAAACATAACGGTGACTGACCTGTACATGCATGTGAGCCCAGCAAAGCTCATAACTGTTGCCTCATGTTGGTGTTGGTTTGTATGCATTTTTACGTGAATTTTTCTTTAGTCCAAGTAGAGGCTGTGGAGGGTTTTTACTTCTGGTTTTGTTTTTATTTTTATTTATTTTTGTAATGCTCATGCCTTAAGTTTAAAGTGTAATGAAGTATATTTGGTGTTTGGATCATTTGAATTGTGATCCACATTATAGGGTTTGGATTACATAACCAGCTGCCACGCTTGTTCAAACTGAAATATAGCTAGAGATTCTGGTAAGTGTTTTATCTTAATTTTCAATAAGATTTCATCATGTTGCAGTTGTTAAAAGGTTACTCGTTTGAATACATTAACTCAAATTAAAATGCATAAACTGTGAAACTGATTGTAACTAAACTGATTGACATCTGTTCGCTGAAATAAGGCTGTTTGATATTTTTCATTTCATCCGTCCAATTACTCCTCATAAATCCATTAGTCATGCAGTTAAATAAGACCAATTTCCTTTCCTTGGTGAGAGGACATTCCATTACCAAATGTCCATTAGTATGAGGTTAGGATTATATAATCAATTTAATTTTGAGAATATGCTCCACTAAATTGGATGGCTTGGATTAAAGTAGCAAGCACGGATGTGGATAGTGTAGATGGTCTCAATCTGTTTCATAGTATAGTCTATTAACTTGAATTATTGTACGGGTCTTACTTTTTTCTCGGTTGAGAGTGCCGTCCTCTCATTTACTATCATTTTCAGCATTATTTTTTCAGGTTCCGCTAATGCAAAATGTCTCAAACATTCCCTTTGTGGGCTGAAAGAAGGAAAATGAGTTAGCGGTTATAATTGAAGGGGAAAGATGAACAGAAAGGATGGTCAGGGTTGTTCTGTTTTTATGATTCTCGAACAGATGGGCCATGTAAAGCTGAGGCCATCATGTGGACGGTCATGATCTATCATATATGCTTGCAAGTGGATGGCAGATGGATTCTACCATATCTTTTCCTCTAAAAAGGGGTCTTGATGTGTTGGTGGACATACCTCGATCCAAACCGTACCTAAATTGTTTGTAACACTGTAGATGAGATATGGCCCTTAAATCAAGTTGTTGGATGATCTAACTTCTAACCAATGGACACTTATTTGTTTTGATATGTGACTATTTTGATTTTGACTGTACATTTGATGGACACCACTCCAATGGATGGATCCCTCTATTCATCAGTTGCACCTCTAGCAACCTTAGTATCATATAACTCAAAAGTTTTACTTTTCTGATTATATCATCGAAGTCCTCATAAGGATGGAATCCTTTACAACACCTGTTTTAAGGAGAGTGTGCGACAGTAATTGCGTGTGGCCGCACCATGTTATCTGTGGCACATCTACTTTATCCATCGGTTGCACCCCTCGATTCTAGGCCCAGGGCTAAAAATCAGCCAGGTTCACAACTTAAGTGGACCATCACAACAGGGAACAATGGGTATGGGACCCCAACTATAGGCTTATTTGTGGGCCCACCATGTTATTTATTTATCATCAAACCCGTTCATCAGGTGTGAAAGCGAAAGAATCAGCCTGCTTCAAACTTAGCCCAGTCACAGCACGCGAACTTAGAGGTTTTAGCCGCGACTATAGATTGTTCGCAGAGGTTTAGCCCATCTGAGTTTTATGTCAGAGAAAGATTTTGTATACGGTGAACGTAAGGACTAGCACCCAATGGATAGACTGATGTTGTTGTATCCTGTTTACGATGGTTCCTAAAAGCAACTAATTAAAGAACTACAAGTTTCATTACATATGAAGAAATATCATGCCAAAAAACTTTAGAAATATTTGGAGTACTTTTTACGAAACTATAGCTAGTGTTGAGCTGGATGGACACATCAGCCAATGACAGGCATAGCTGAGAAGACCAATAAACAGAAAAGCGGGTCAAGGGAAGAGAGGCCATCAGAGGGACATGCTGAGAAAAGACAAAAAGATATAAAAGACCAAATGTAGCTAGCGACCATTGCAGCTGCTATAATTATTTATTTATTTATTTATTTATTTTTTTTTTTTTTACATCATGGATAAACCTCATAGTTTATTTATTTATTTTTTATACAGAAAAAACATTCCATTCCAGTAGTAAAAGTACATCCATTCAGCTGCTATAACTATTGAACTAAAGAGAGAAGCAGCTAGATGGCACAACAAAAATCTATAAATTACTAGAAGTTTAACAAAGAAAGACATCTCATACAAATCCAACAAATCTAGTCAAATTTATTTTATTTTATCTTAGCATAATCAGTAGCCTTAGCTTTATCTTAGGAGTAACATTAATCTTTTAGTTGTAATCCAAGTCTATGCTCCTATGTCGGATTATATCCGTTTTCAATACAAATTCTTCATTCAGAAAATGTTCATGTAGTTGCTCCTTGACTGGCTGTGAGTATTTCTCTCTATCTATTTGCAACCAAGTAGTAAAAAAATCATTTTATAAGGAATGTAGGATGTGATTCACTTATGTAAGTGCTCTACGAAAATTGGAGTTGTGTCGTACAATGATCACAGATAGCTGAGTCTTGTCTTGAGTTCGGGGTGGAATTAGTAGATTCACAATACAGTGGAGAGTTGCATAGTCAACTGACTGACTTTCCTGGTGGAAAGCTTTTATTTTTTCTAATAGATAATGAATCTCCAGATCACTATACACAAGATTTTGATCCATTCTGTTGTTAGTTGCCATTGGCCGAGGAAAATCATCGCTCTAATACCACTGACGCAGGGGAAGACGTGAAGAGGTCGATCATTGTCTTCCTTAATCGATAACTTCCTTGAATCCATAAAGCTCTCTTGAATCCACAAGAAAAAATCTCGAATCTATGAGAATAAAAAAGAAAACTTCCAAGGAATTATTTTTTTAAAATTAATAAATAATTGAATAATAAAAAATGAGTTTTAACCTCTTTAAAAAATCCAAAACAAATTCTAAAAACATAATCAAATAGTCCTAATCAAATTAGAAAACAAATTTAGAAAATATGCATATTTTGGTCGCTTGTCGACTTGTCATCGATTGGTTGGTTCGATAGGTCAAAACAACCTTAAAGTACCTAGAGACTTGAGTAAGAGATTCAGTGATTTTCGATCTATCGACTTGTGAATAATATTTTGACTTATCGAACAATTCTATCGACTTGTTAAATAGACTTGTGAACAATATTTTAACCTATCTAAGCTAGTAGAAATCTGGCAAGCAATTTGAAATTTCTTGCAAAATTTAGACCCTTCAACTTGTCGAACCATATTGAATTTTTGTCAATTTCTTTTTGGGCTTCTTCTATTCCATGTGTGTTGGGAACATGACATACTAAGTGGATATACAAAATGTCATCGAGGTGGCCCCTACTGTAAGGGTAAGGCCCACTAAGCGGCACCAAATCCGTGCCCATAGTTTGGTCCTCAGTATCTAATGGACCGAATTGATTAGACCTCACATGCAATAATAAGCCTAACACATAATTCAATTAAAATCAAACAAGTATTTATGTGTTTGATTTTATTAGTTGTTTACATGCATTAGGTGTGTATTGTGCATATATGCACCTATTGATATATGTGCACATCCATTGGACCCATAGTAAATCCACACTGTCCATCATGCAGGTCCAAAGCATAATAACATAAATAATAAGAAATTAAATTAAATTAAATACTAACCTTGCAAACAATTTCTTCCCTTTTCTCTATCTCTCTTCCCTATCTTTTCTTGCTTAGTGGAAGGTCCGCACTTATAAAGAAAGGATAGTTCCTCGTGTAAGATGGATAAAATAATGGTGAGGATGGTTGCAACCGATTTTATCCTTTAAAAAAAAAAAAAATTTTAAAATTTAAAATTTAAGTAATATTAAAGTTTTTGAGTCGATACCAAAAGTTTCCAGGGTCTATTACAATTGTTTCCTGTATTATGGTCTACCTCGGATTTGGAAATGCTTTGTCTTTTAATCATGCCCTAAAATTAATGAGCTTTCAATACGGATGGACTGCGTGGATGTAGTCACATAAACACTGTGGGCCCCACAATCAAGGGTCCCACCGACCTCGGTGGGTCCAGGGTCTCACCTAATCCAGTCCCGGAGTTCTTACAACGTACAGTGCTTTGAGAGCAGTTTTGACCAAAAATGAAGAAAAGATGTATTACTGTGCCGTCCAAGCACTATATAAGTTATAGTGCTCCTAGTTGCATTGGAGCATTTGGACCATCCATTCCATTGATCTAAACCGTTCTGTAGGTCCAATGCACATTCTACCATTGATCTAAATGGTTCGATAAGTCCAGTGCACATTTCTTGGACCACCCGAAAATATCACACTCATCTGAAAAATATTAGCTATTTGATCAAATGGATTTTGATAAGGACTGTCAAGATTTTTTACACGAAAAAGATCTAAACAACAAGTTGATCTTCTATTTTATGTGAACCATCATATATTTCTTACGGTTCTTAAGAATCACTTTTGTTAGGAAATTATAATCATCCGGCAATGCTTGAAAAAACTGGCTATACCAAATAAGGCAAGGATGGAATGTATCATCCGATCAGTTCTACTTTTGCATGATTTTCTCTGAACTGTGTTTTTTTGAATTAATGTACAGTTTGGATTGACTGATTGTACTGTTCATGTGAACCAATGCAACTAGGAGATATAATTTTGAATGCTTTTCTCAAATAATCATCTTACTCTCTACTCTCAACCCTTCCATACATTTTAACCTTTCTCATTTTCTCATCCACAGGCATGGATTCCACCATATCTCGCCTGTTCGATCCCATCACTCAACGCACAGGATATGTCGTCAACCTCCAAGAAAATCTGGACTCTCTGAAGAACGGCATGAACCAATTGAAATGTGTAAGGGACGACGTGAAGACAAGGGTGGAAGTCGCCGAACGGCAGAAACTCAAACGCATACACCATGTGCACTGGTGGCTAGAAAAAGTAGAAGCCATCGAAGGAGAAGTGAATGCCATGGTAGAAGAATCTAAGAAAGTGACGAGAACGAGTTGGTCAGGCTATCAGCTCTGCAAGAAGGTGGCGATGAAGCTCGATGAAGTGGTCAAGTTGAAGAGCAAAGCTGATTCCTTTCATGTGGTGGCAGAGAAGCCGCTTCCTGATGCCATTGAAGAGATGCCTAGCACATCAGCTGTGGGCATGGACATGATGTTGTCGAACGCTCTAGGTTTGATTAGTGAAGACGAAGTGGGAATTTTTGGAATATATGGAATGGGGGGAGTCGGGAAGACGACTCTCCTAAAAAAGATTAACAACGAATTCCTTGTAAGAACTCATGAATTTGCTTTCATCATTTGGGTGGTGGTGTCTAAAGAGTTAAATGTGGAAAAGATTCAGAAGGATATCGGGCAGCGGTTGGGCTTGTCTGGGGTGGAGAATGAAAGCAACAATGAGACACGGGCTCGAGACATTTACAAGGTCTTGAGCAATAAGAAATTCATGCTGTTGTTTGATGATATATGGGAACGGTTGGATCTAGAGATGATCGGAATTCCTCATCCAAACAGCCAAAACATGAGTAAGGTCGTCTTCACCACACGATTTGAGGACGTTTGTGGCCGCATGGCTGCCGACAAGAAGATCAGAGTAGAATGCCTCCAGGAGCAAGAATCAATGAACCTGTTTCGACAGAATGTTGGTGAAGAGACCATGATTTCTCATCGGGACATACCGTCCCTTGCTATGAAGATTATCAAAGAGTGCAAAGGTCTGCCCCTTGCGCTAATAACCATTGGGCGGGCCATGTCATGCAAGAAGACACCACAGGAATGGGAGCATGCAATATCAGTTCTTAGCACGAGCAAGCCGCCATCAGAGATATCAGGTATGGATGATGAAATGCTTTTGCGTTTGAAATACAGTTATGATAATCTGGGTGGCGACATGATTAAGTTATGTTTTCTGTACTGCTCACTGTTTCCGGAGGACTACTCCATTCGCAAAGAACAACTTATAGATTACTGGATAGGTGAAGGATTCTTAGATGGGTGGGATGATGATCTTGATGAAGCACGTAACAAGGGACATGATATCATTGGAAGATTCAAGGCTGTGTGCTTGTTAGAGAATGGTTCAGATGAAAAAACAGAGGTGAAGTTGCATGACGTGATACGTGATCTAGCGTTATGGATAGCTTCCGAGTGTGGGAAGAAGAAGAACAGGTTTTTGGTGCGAGCAGGCATTGGACTGAGGCATGCAGCGGACGTCGAAAGGTGGAAGGAGGCCGAGAGGATATCTCTAATGAATAATTACATAAAAGACATAACAGAGACACCTCAATGCCCCAACCTATTTACCTTGATGCTCCAAATGAATTCGCATTTTGAAAACGTCCACACTGATTTTTTTCAATTCATGCCTGTTCTTAAGGTCTTAGATCTTTCGCATTCATCTATTAAGGAGCTTCCTGCAGGGATAGGTAACTTGGCAGAGCTACGATATCTCAATTTATCATGCACATGCATTGAATCATTGCCTGAAGAGATAGGAAATCTGACGAAGCTGAAGCACTTGGACTTGGAATCAACAGATTGTTTGCAGAGAATTCCTCGCGGGGCAATCTCTAGGCTTTCTGACTTAGTTGTGATGAACCTAAATCAAAGTTATTCAAAATGGGAAGAGGGGAGTGGTGGATGTAATATGACTGAGTTGGTAGGCTTGAAACGTTTAACCCATCTTCAAATCTGCATAGAAACTGTGGAAGCTCTTGAAAGGTTGCTGAGCTCTAACCAGCTGAGGAATGCTACTCGGCTTCTAAAACTGGAAGGATGTGAGGGGCTGACTACCTCCACCCAACTATTATACTCTTTTTCAGCAATGAGGAGTCTTAAAAGACTTTCTATTCAATCTTGTGACATGTTGAAGGAGGTGACGATTGGTGCTGATGGAGAGAGAGATGATGATTATCTTGTTTATTGCCTAGAATCACTCAAACTTGACCGTCTCCCGGTCTTAAATTACATTCATGTGGGCCGTGGATGCTTCCGGAGCTTTCACAGTATATATATGGGGAATTGCTTCGAGTTGAAGAAAATTCATTATTTACTGCAACTTGAGAATCTTGAAACAATCGAAATAATAGATTGCCCTGTACTAGAAGAAGTAATAAGCACAACTGCTGACGATGAAGTGGGAGAGAAAGGGCTAATGCAGCTCAAAGCTATAAAGCTCTGGTGCCTTCCAGAACTAAGTAGCATATGTAGCTATGCACTGCATTTTCCTTCCTTGGAGGTAATCAACGTGATTGACTGCCCAAAGTTGAAGAAGCTCCCTCTTCATGTTGATCAGAATTCTCTAAGGCTTATACGTGGTGAAAAAGATTGGTGGGATGCATTAGTGTGGGAATCAGTTGACATCAAGTCCTATTTTCTTCCATTTTTCAAGGAATGGTGAGAGTTACTGTAAAGGTAGATATCTTTTTACGGGTATTTCATAAATCAAGTCTACATTTTGTTATTAATGTAATACCTGATACCTGTTCCATATGCTATTAAATTAATTTCTCATGAGATGGCTCATCACATTAGCTTGCTACTTATAGTTCTCCAAACTCACCTTTTTCTCGCACTAAAAATAAAGAGAAAATGAGTTGGTCCTTCCCGGCGTGGGATGTATTATATAACTCTTGAGATTTTTTAAGTTCATTCCATCAGTTAATGAATACGCCCCCACATATGCCGGCATGATGAACAGGTGCAATATCGAAACCACGCATCAGAAGGGTACCACTAGCCCAAGAATCACGTACGTCAGTCCACTAGTCAAGCTAACCACAATTACGTGATTTAAAAAAAAAAAAAAAGAAGTAAATTTAAACTTGTAATTCTTTTCTCATGGAGCCCACATGTAGGCAATCAACGCTGAGTGCTGATTCTCATGTAGGATAGGTAGTAGTTGATTTCATAGATTTTCAAGAATAGGAGAAAAAGGGCTGGAAGGCCCAAACCAGGACAAAATTAGCCTAAATAGCATTATAGTTTTGGACGGTTATAACTTTGTTCCAATTATCGGATCGGCTAAATTTGCGAAAAGGTTTGCATAAGTACTCTAACCGGTCAACTTCATATATGATGGTGCACCTAAATTAATGGACTACCTTTATCTTTTCGCACTGTGAGATCGACACAGTGAGGTCCTGACGCAAGGGAGGACGTGAGGTCAAGCACCATCTTCCTCAAGAGGATAACTATTTCGAATCCACGGAGCTTCTCTGGACTCTTCACAGAGACTTCTCGAATCCACGAGGAAAGAAAGCAAAAAATAAGAATAAATTCTAATAAATTCGAAATTGATTAATGAATGAATAAAAATGAGTTCACAACCCTTTAAATAGTGGTAGCAAGTAATGGGAAAGATATCAGAATCAAACTACAACTAAAACTCCTAGAAATCGCGACTTACTATAAATAGTAAACTTACTATTTATAGACGGTCGTGATGTCTACTAGTGCGAAAGGTTTTCGGCCAAAAATAGTAAGTGTCCTATATGGCTTCACCAACCCGTTCTCCTAATTATTCTAAGCTCTTTTTACGTTGGGCGCAACTCCTAAAGCCCGATGGATGAAGAGTTATAATCAAACTAAAACTTACTATTTATAGTAAAAATGAAATTAAAACAGGAAAACGACAGTTGATCCAGGGGTTTTTTCGCAATTCCGTGCGTCGCAACCCGGTGTTGCGGGGTTGGTTGGCTAAAGTAGCTCGTTTTACCCCAAAATCATATATTTTACGTCAGATAGCTCATTTCGGATTGCGAGATACGCCCGATCTAAGGTCCGACGGTCCGGATCACTTCTGTCGTCGGGGACCTTTTTCTGATCCATCTTGGCCATGAAATCTGTCCGCGACCCATTCTACATCAGGTCCAGCTGATGGATGGCTTGGATATTGCACCTGTCTGTTGTGTTGGCATATGTGCTGGTGTGCATTAGCTGACTTGTATGCCCATGTGAGTCTATCAAAGCTTATAACTCTTAGGGCCCGTTTGGGACCGTGGATTTGGAACCCCCTGGATTCGGAACCCCAAGATTGGAAACCCCTTGGATTTGCAATCCTCCCAGTGTGTTTGGCACCCTGGGGTGAGAATAAACTTTAATCCAAAAGTACTTATCCATGGAATATTTAAGGGGGTTTGAATTTAATTACTAAATCAACTTTAGTATCTCTAATTAGTGAAATATGTAATTTTTGACAAAATGGTTGTGATAAGCCCGTTGAAATATATGCTTTGCTCGAAAATGATGAAATTCCAAGTCTCAGATGGGCCATAAGCACAAGATCATGTCTGAGTGACTAACCAACGATTTTTAATCGTTGATTTACGTGTAGAATGTTTGGACAGTGCTGATTTACATGGACAATGTTTGGATGGTGTTGATCATCATTAGTGGGCCATGTGCCCAATAGAATGGTAGTGTATAGTGACACACATGTTACACATGCAACTATTGAAATGATTTTAGTTGTAATCCAAGCTCTCACTTGGATTACAAACCCCCTCAAAGAGGGGCTTGGAAACCCCCTCGATTTGAAACCCCCTAGTTACTTTATGCTGCCAAACAACCAGGGGATTTGAAACCCCCTCCAATCCCCTCCAATCCACGGTGCCAAACGACCCCTTAAGCTCATGTTGGGGGTCGTTTGTTTGTGTTTTTATGCGAGTTGGTCTTTAGTACAGGTGGAGATGGAGGGTTTTTGCTTCTGGATTTATTTTTAGTATTATTATTATTATTATTTTTTGATGTTCAAGTTTAAAGTGTAGTAAAGTATATTAATACTCTCTATCTTATAATGCCTGAGCATCAGGATTATTTTCTGTCACAACTATAGTGCAAGTGTGAGATATTTGGTGTCTAGGACACTCAAATTGGAGTCCACAATGTCGAAGGTTTTGATGTAGTGAATGTTGTATTTGATCATGTCTTAAATTAAGTCAGATATAGGGCCTGTTGATGCCACTTTCGATGCATCAAGTAGTGCTCGATCCCATCAAGATTTTTCAAATTTTCTCCAGTTGGTTACTGGACTATCAATGTGTCTTTTCGATGCCATCGGAGGGTGTTCGATGACATCAAAAGAATTGTTCGATGCCATCGAATATAGCATGATGCGATTGAGAATTTTTAGAAAATCATGTTTTGTCTCTGGACTGTTTAAGTGTTAGTTTGATACCATTGACATGGCTTCAATGCCATCGAAAGATAAATTTCGATGACATCGAAGAGTGTCCGATGACGACAAACGGATCGCACAGATTTTCGTAGAGTAACGATTTTGCAGGATTTGTTTTTTTATTTTGTTTGGGATTCTTCCACAGGCTATATATGGGTGTAAACGGGTTTGTGAGAAAATTTTAGGGTTTCTAATTCGTCTAAAGGGTTTCAAGGGTGTAGAAAGGTTTGATTCGAGGTTGTTCGAATAAAGTAAGCTTTCTTCTTTTGTAATTTCTCTGGTTGCACAGTGATCATCTGTCGATTTGCGTCGTAGTTTTTTCTCGCAAGGATTTTTTCACGTTAAAATTATTGTGTGTTCTCTGTGGTTGTTTGGTGTGATTAGACTACTTCTTTTGATTCTACTCTGGGTGCTTTTACAATCCCCAACATGGAAGGGTGTGATGAGGATGGTCACCATCTTCCTCAAACAATAAACACTTTTGAATCTACAAGATTCTCATGAATTTACTAAAGAATATATTATTTCTTGAATTCACGAGAGAAATAAAGAAAAATTAATTAATTTTATTAAAAGCTATCAAAATAAATGAGTTTGTATGCTTAAATACTTTTAAACAATTTCTAAGATGTAATTATAAAACATCTAAATAAATAAGGAAATAAAAACTGAAAAATGCCCAAATTTTTGCATTCCGTCAATCAGATCGTTGATAAACCGATTGATTTGAACGGCACAATAATGTTCAAAGAATAAAACCCATAAAATTGTATTTGTTCCGATCGATCCATCCAATCGATTGATCGGTTGAACTGAGCAAAAAATTGTCCAACAAGCTTTTACCTAAATCCGAATTTTCATTGATTGATTGATCAACTCAATCAGTCTACTTGATCGACCTCGATCAATCGAATTACGAGGAAATTATGTTGATTTCTTATTGTACTTCTTCTAGCCCATTCGTGATAGGAACGTGCTTGTTCTACATCCTACATTAGATCACATCCACTTGAAAAAAAAAAAAAAAAAAAACATTGTCCTTGAGTTATCCTTCGGCTCCGATTTATGATACTCGTACATGTCTGCTACATTGAATATGCATGAGATTTCCATGTCTTTATGAAGATCAGCAACATAAGCATTGTCATTGATCTTACAGAATGTAGGCACGAGTCTGATCTTCTTATTCTTCAACTTGTTGTATGTCCCAATTAAAAATTTCTCATTGGACAAGTGAACTATAATGTTATCGCCCACATTGAACACTTTTAGGCACAAAATGATATTTATTTATTTCCCTCATCTAGGTTTATTTGACCTTATCAATAGATTGGATGACAAATAAACATCTCAAGTTTCAACAACGGTGGGAGTCATTATCACTACTTCCTATGGTGTGGTCCACTTGAGCCTAGAATCTACCTTTCCTTTTGAGCTCACGCCTTAAAATGATCTTTCAAAATGGATGTACAACTTAGATAAAACATATATATCACCATGCGCCCCGCAGAGCCCTGGCTAGACGGTCAGTCTCTAGCCAAGTCCTGGTGGGAATAGAACCTATTCCATGCTCATTAGCCAGCAAAACTACTCCACATCAAAGGAAACAAAGGAAATGTGACGCAACTATATGTTTATGTGCGGGGCACCATACTGTATATATTTCATCAAAACTGCTCATTACATACGAAACACCATGAAGAATGGAAAATATAAAATCAGCAAGATCAAAAACTCAGGCGGGCTAGATGGCATGAATTTAGATTTCTAATTAAGTTTAATTATACATTGTTTAGCCTTTAGGTGGAATTATCTATTGATTGCATCGATGTGGGCATGTCAGTTTTCATGTGGCTTATGCATTAAGGTTCGAACGTGGTATACCGTGGATTTTACAGGAATAATATGGGAGCCCACATGCAGAAATTAGCTGCTTTACACGTATAAAGGTGGATGGTGTGGATATACATCAAATAATCAAGGTGGGCTCCAACTCCAAGGTTTGAAACTCCCAATTATTTTATGGTCAAATCCCCCCAAAGAAGGGTTTGAAATCTACGTGAGTGCTTGGATTACATTTAAAATTCTTTGGAGAATTGCACGTGTAACATGCATGTCATCGTACTACTATTCTATTGGCACATGGCCTACTAATGATGTCCCAAGATAATTAAATTATCAATTGCATCACTATAATTATTTTAATATGATGATCAACATGGTCCAAATATTGTCCATGTAAATCAACGGTTAAAAATCATTGGTTTGTCACTCGGACATTATTTTGTGCTTGTGGCCCATTCAAGACTTGGAATTTCATCATTTTCGGACAAATCATATATTTCAGTGAGCTTATTGTAACCGTTGTGTTGAGCATTACATACATTCACTAATTAGAAATATAAAAATTAATTTAGTAATTAAATTCAAACTAAAGTAAATACACCATACGTGGCTATTTTTGGATTAAAGTTGATTCCCAATACAGTGCCAAACACAATAATAGGATTTGAAATTCAAGGGGTTTAAAATAAAAGGCGTTCCAAATCCACGGTGCCAAACATGCCCTAATGCTACACACGTGTAATATATACATGAGCCTATTTGAGACGCGTCTGAGCTCAAAAAGTTATCTTAAATGTGAGCAGCATGGAGCCATTCCTCCGCTGGACACATGGAACCGTACGCCATCCCAAGAAATGCCTTTGCACTCGCATTACACTCGAATCCTACTTGCAAATTTTATTTTATTTTTAATTATTATAATTTTTTTTTTTTAATTTTCTTTCATCACTTTTTCCAACAGATACATCTTCACCTACATGGTTTAATCTTTGCCGTACACTTGAGTTGGACGTTTTACTTTTACTTTACCTGCGTGATCTTTGCCGTACACTAGAATTTGACGTCTCATTTTCACTTTGCAGGTTAAGCTTTAGTACAAAGGTTTGCAGAGTATCCCGACTAGCTCATCCCTTCGGATCGTCCAGTCAAATTTGTTTTTGGGGGTATAGGCGGATTGATCTGGATGGTCAGTGATGAGCCAGTGTTAGGGGTGTTTATCGAGTTGAACTGAGTTGAGCTAGCTCGACTCGGCTTGAATGCTGGCTGACCTCAGCTCAGCTCGTATGCTGGCTGACCTCAGCTTGAACTCAGCTCAAACTCGGCTTGGCTCGGTCCTTGAGCTCGATTGGCTAGCTCGGCTTAGTTCGGTCAACAGCTCGGCCAGCTCGGGCTGAGTTTGTTATTGGGACACTTCTACAAACACCTAAACTGCAACTTCACATTCTCATTGTTTGTACAACAGAGGCAATAGTTTTACACGTGTTTTATCAAACACCTTCTAAGTAATATAAAAAAAAATAATAATAAATAAAGATAAAAAAGTATTTGTTTAATGTACATACCTTGCTTGCCACCGGCCAAACCTTCTTTACCACTAGCCAAACCTTCCTTGCCACCCGCCACATTTTCTTTGAGTCATTTTATCAAACAATTGGTGAGCAACATCAATGGCAAAGTAATCGTGTCACCAAACTGGTTCGATTTGAGTTCAATTCGAGTTGGATTCGAGCTAGATTCGATCAGAGTCGAGTCGAGCTGGGGCCTGCTCGAACTTATTTTCGAGATAAAAAAATCAGCTCGAACTCAGCTTTGAACTGAGTTGAATCTAGCTTTTTCGAGTCGAGTCGAGCGAGCTAACCGAGCTAGCTCGGTTCGTGTGCACCCCTAGTCAGTGTCGGTCAGTGTACAGTAGATGTGTACGTGAATACCATGACATCCAAGGAGAATGGATTGGCTACTTCCCCTACCACCGGATGTATGTGTTTCATCCATTCTTGTTCATACATTTTTACGAGAATCATATTAGGACGGATCTTGATCCCAAAAATGAGAGGAATATAAATCTCTTGTGGACCACACCACAGGTAAACAATAGTGATTGGATATCCACCATTAAAATCCTCCTAAGGCCCACTGTACCGTTTATTTGACATCCAATCTATTGATTAGGTCATGAATGGAAAAAACAAAGATCAACTTGATGCAAAACTTTTATAGCCTCCAAAATGTTTTTAATGGTCGGCGTTCATTCAACACTATTTCCTATAATGTGGTCCAGTTAAGATTGAATATCTCTCATTTTTGGTATCGTACCCTAAATTGATCTACAAAAATGGACAGCATGGATGAAACACATACATCATGATGGGCCCACATAGCACCGAACACCAGCCATTGGGGAGTAGCCAATCCGTTTTCCATCCGGGGGTATCAAATAATAAAAAACACAAAACATGGTGGAAGGTAATCCGCATACCATATTTCCGGTATGTGTATTGGGTACTACCCCTACGACTCTCTAGCTATGAACGGATGAGGGGTTTGAGGGGCCGTTGTGATTTATGGTTTTATCCACACTATCCATCCATTTCTCCATATCATTTAAGAGTAGGAGCCCAAAAATGAAGCATATTAAAGTCTCAAGTGGACCACATCATAGGAAGCATCAGGGTAGTGTATAAACCTTCCTAATACTCACTATGATGGTTTATTGCCATCCCACTTGTTCACGAGGACACGTAGACTTAACGAAGGGAAAACACAAATATAGGGCTACAAATGGGTCAGCCTACCTGACCCATTTGTTGAGGGTCCGGGTCAAAGGATAGACCCAGTTGCTAAATGGGTTTAGGTCTGGTTTTCTTTATATTAGGCTCAACCCGAATCCATTTAGTAAATTGGCTGGTCTGGTCAATGTTGTAAGGGACCCATCCAACCTCGGACTGTTAAGACCGAATTTCAAACTCAATAAATATGCTTGCATACTTTCACAAATAACATAAGATGTCCATGCTCATTAAATCTGACAAATAAGTCTAGGTGGATCTACTCTACTAGAGTTGACTTAGACTCTACACATATCCCTTTTTTTAATAAAAGGGTTTGGGTGTAAAATTTGAGTCTAGACCTATTTAGTAAATGAATGAATTTTAAACTCAATAAATATGTTTTCCTGTGGTGTGGTCCACCTAAGATTTATATCCCTCTAATATTTATGGTAAAACCCTAAAATGATCTTTAAAAATGTATGAACGGAATGGATGAAATACATACATCATGGTGGGGCCCACAGACCACTGAACACCAGCCACGGGGCTGGTGTCAGGGGAGTAGCCAATCCGTTCCCCCCCGTAAGCAGATTAGCTGGTGTTGCCGGGGAATGGATTGGTGCGATCCGGCCTCACCCAAAACGGGTGACTGTGGGCCTCATCTGATGTATGTATTGTATATCTACGCTGTCCATTCGTTTTTACAACTCATTTTAAGTCATTAATCTTAAAATAAAGTAGATACAATTCTGTAGTGAACCACACCAACGTAAACAACAATGATTGACCATTTAGAACTTCTTGTGGTTCACAAAAGTTTTGGATCACTTTGATATTTGTTTTTCCACTTCATCCAGCTCCGTGTGACCTTATAAACAGGTTGAATGGAAAATAAACATTATAATAGGCATTACAGTGGCCTCAAGGATGATTTTAATTGTGAGCATTCAATCATCACTGTTTCCTATGTGTGGTCTACTTGAGAATTAGATCATCTTCATTTTTGGGATTATTCCTAAATTAAGTTGGAAAAACGGATGGAAGGTGTGGATATACAACATATACATCAAGGTGGGCCCCATAGTCTGGGTTGCACCGTGTCTGGTGAGGGTGGGGCTGCACCTAATATCGCTCCTTGTTGCTAAAACCACTCAGCAGGGGTGTGGTGATGTGTTGGGCGCTGTGGGCCCACTGTGATGCATGTGTTTACCATCCAATCTGTCACGCAGACCTAAATAAAGGAAAAAAAAAAAAAAAAAACAAAAAAAAAAAACAAATATCAACTTGATCCAAAACTTTTGCGACTCCAGGAAGTTTTTAAAGGTGGGCCACTCTTTCCTGTGGTGTGGTTTACCTGAGATATGGTTCTAGTTCATTTTAAGACTCATGTCATAAAATGATGAGGCAAACCGGATGGACGCGTGTATAAAACGCGTACATATCATGGTGGGCCCACAGACACTGACAAGCAGCGCATCAATAGGTAAAAGATGTATGGGGTAATTAAGCTATATCATTAATGATGCGTATTTTTGTCATTTTATAAGAAAACTCGATGGAAATGAGAGAAAACTAACTGAAGGTATCCTTTGACAATTACCTGGATTAATGAGGTAGTCTAATGAAATTAAAATTTATAATTTTTGCAACCGTGAGAACTGTGAAGAACTTAAGTTGAAGTCGCATTTTGTAGATGCCTAAAAATGAATTTATCTCACGTTAGTTGGTAGTATTAATTTTGTATTAGAAATCTACATTTTTTTTTTTTTTTTTGTTAGCTCGTTAGTACACCCCACTGTCAGTTTACACTTCACCGTTAGCCACCCCCACTAGGGATCACTCAAGTCTTACGACTTGAGCTATGGATCAGAGTGTATATTAGAAATCTACATAATTTCTGTTAGCATAAATTTATTATGAATTAGAGATCAAGAATACTAATATATAATTACTACTAATTAGAACAAAAGAACTCATTTTTAAGCGCCTACCAAACAGGGCATCCTTTTATTTATTTATTTATTTCAACAATATCAGGTTATGACTTTAAGCTTAAATTTGGAGGAATCCAACCTAGATGCACTGATCTTAGTCACTGTATACTCAGATCTCCCACCTGTAGGAAGTTCCCATGGGCGGAGGCCATGTGGGGCTCACTGTGGCGTCATTGTAGCATCCACTCAGTGATGTAGAGCAGGTTGCGGACAATTTTGTAGCCAAGATGGACTAGAGAAGGCCCGATCAGAGGCAGAAGTGATCTAGACCATCAAAACCTTAAAAGAGGCAATCTCTCAAACCAGACCGAGTTATTCAATGTATCATATATGAATTTGAGGTAGGAGAAGCTACTTTAGCCAACCAACCCCACTATGTCAGGTTTCTAATGCCGAATTTGTGAGATTCCAACATATCGACGGTCGAACATTCATTTTATTTCTCTTTTTACTATTTATAGTGAGTTTTAATTTGATCATAACTTTTGATCCAAGTTTTAGGAGTCGTGCCTAGCATGAAAAGGGCTTAGAAAAATTAGGAGAATAACGTGGTTAGGCCAAATTGGACACTTACTATATTTTTGGCCGTAAACCATGAAGTCTAGTGGAAATCATGACCATTTATAAATAGTAAGTTTACTATTTATAGTAAGTCACCATTTTAGGGAGTTTGAGTCGTAGTTTCATTCTAAACTACTTCCTAGGGTTCATAACACTATTTAAGAGATTGTAAACTTAGTGTTTTATTTTTATTTTTTTATTTTTTAATTAAAAGTATAAATCCATTTATTTCAGATTTATTAAGAATTTATTTATATTTTCTTTCCCTTCGGGATTTAAGAAATCTTTGTGAGGAGTCCAGAGAAACTCTGTAGATTTGGAATAGTTATCATTGAGGAAGACGATGCTCGACCTCATCACATCCTTCCCCGCGTCACCCAGTTTGTAAGGACTTACTCCAAAACAGAGGAGGATCAAAACTCAAGTGGGGCACGCCAGTTAGATGACCATCCTGATCTGATTAGAGACATTTTGCTCATTCAATGTTAATCATTTGCAATATCATTCTATACCACATGATTCCATGGTTATGATTTTCCAGTTACTGAAACATTTCCACCCTGGATTATACTAGGTAGGACCCAAGCATGATTGATATTGCCGGGTTCATGAGATAAATAACTAAGCCCAAGCCTGGCTTAGCCTCCTAACAATGTAGGAAGGTCCAAACCTAGCCTAGCAAGTTACGTACCCGGTCCAAAAGTATTTAAATTAATGATCTTGGGCATTTATGTGGTGCTGATTAAAAGTTAATGCCACAGACCAGACCATTTAATACTGTCCCTTTAAGCCCCCACCCAACCCCTTTATGTACAGCTCAAATCCACCATGAAGTGGGCTGGACATGAGCTGTAGCTCAGCTAGCCTATTACACTTTCACCTTAATGTTAAGTAGTTCAAGGAGAGATGGAAGAGGCCGTTCACAGCACACAGGCACTGTTCGAAGTGGGGGGTTAATTCAACTAATCAGATTGGGGCAACAAAAATTCTCTGGCCCCAAAATCAAGATGGCCTGACTGGACTAGCTTGATTGTCGGGTCAGGAAATATTGGAAGTGATCTTGGATCTCACAGACAAGTGCCATGAATCAACCTTTGAATCTCTCCTTGTCTAGGTTCGGCGGCACGAAAACAGCACAATAGCATTTGCGGGTGAGACTATGACTTGGGAGATCTCTATAATGGGGCGTTTCGATAGTAAGTTGCTGAAGATAAGCTACTTATTCTACAAGTAGCTTTCCTTAGTTTCTACTTATTAAGAAGATAAATATGCTTGGAAAACAACATATTTATAGGCTTGTTCATAGGCTTCTTCTCTCTTTAGTCTCTCCTAATGCTTCTCTTTGGCAACTTATGAAAAGTAAAAAAGCTAAAAAAGTTAACCGAAGTTATTTAGTACTTTAAAGTAAAAAAGTTAATTACTTATAACTAATCATAGACCAAACTTACTTATCTGAAATAAGTGACTTATCTACTACTGTAATTAAAAAAGTAACTTATTTGGAGGTATCCAAACGGGCCATAAGAGTGGAATGGCACAAAACATGCTAATTTGTAGGTTGGACTAGAACAATATGGTTTCATTAAAAAAGAAAAAGAAAAAAGAGTTTATAGGTTTCCAAATGGGAAGCCCTCGCCTACAGCTAGTTGGGCTGTGGGACCCACCATGGTGTATGTATTGCATCCAATTAGTTAAACATGGTAGTGAAAATGGATGCGCTAAAAACATGCAGATCCAATCATCAGTTGTGTCACCACGTACATGAATTTCAAGGTTTTTGGGTGGTTCTAATACATTCTTTCTACATGGCCCACCTGATGATTGGATTGACATGATTTTTGGTTATCCTATTTTCGTGATGGGGCAACCCTGTTGGATGTGTTGTATACAACATGGTGGGCCCCACAATCAGCTAGTTACACCTTTTTCATGTACTAGCTAGCTAGTTGCAATTGAGACTTCCCAAACGGAAATATCGTTTACTTACTAATCACTCAAATATCAACTTGCCATGTATCTATTATATACAACCCGGTAGGTCTTAGACATTTTTTCCTATGTAACTAGCTTTCCTAGATAGAGAACCTTGAATATTTTAAAGATATATACGTTCTGAAAATACAGCAGGGTCTGTGATAAGGCCCAAATTTCACCAGCAAGCCAAAAAAGCCTGGAAGCGTTGAGTTTTTCTCTCACCAAACCCCAGCACCAGTTTATCTCCTCAAATTCCTCTTTTACTTCCCCCTTCTCTCTCTTCCTCTACCTCTGCAATGTCTTGCACGACCACACCCCTTAAATTAGTTGGGCCGGATTAGACTGTCCCACATGGTCGAGTATCAGACCTGGTTGACCATGGTCTTGTTCGTACCAAACTAGTGCTGCAACTTGTGTTTTAGTCAACCTGAACCTGATTCACGCAACCCACATTCGGATTAGGTTGGTGGCATTGTCTCGGTCCTTGAGTTTTGTTCAGTTTGAAAAGTCCAACCCGGATTGAATTCTGGTTGGGCATTGAGCAAATTCACGTTGAGGTTGTGGGGTCTGGTCAAAGTCAGGTTGGGTGGAGTATAAAAGACCTTGGGTTGGGTTCGACTCGGGCACCTTGGGTTGGAATTAAGGCCAGGTTAGGTTGCGGGTTGGATCCTCGAGGTAGGGTTGGGCTCAGGCTGACCCTCAACCTAGCCCAGCCCAGCCCAGCCCAGCCCACCGGAGTTGCACTCCTAGTGTGTGTCTATATATATATATATATATATATATATATATATATATATATATATATATATATATATCCAAATGCTCATGAAAATGTGTGAACTTTTTGAGAACTCATCATAGTGATGTGAGTTCAAAATCTGAACGGTCCACGTGATGTAGCACCCCATGAAACCCCAAGGGCCCAACTTTTACTTTGATCCAAAACTTGGTGCGCCATGGAAAAGGAAAACAGTTTCCTCCCTTGATTTACATCTCTCTTTGCTATGGCCTACCAGAGTTTTAGATCAGTGTGAAAGTTGGTCTCATGGGGTTTCATGGGTGCTGCATCACATGGACCGTATCACATGCCGCCCATGACACGTGTTCCAAAGTGCGCAGGTGCGTAGGTAAGCATGCCCCTCTCTCTCTCTCTCTCTCTCTCTCTCTCTCTCTCTCTCTCTCTATATATATATATATATATATATATATATATATATATATATATATATATATATATATATATATATGGAACCATTTGAAACTTTGTTAAAATATACAATCATTCGGGTGTAGGCCACAAAAAGGAATGAGCTTCAACTTACGTGTAAGAACAGAAAATACAAAGAGACAGACCATGGCATAAGCCAATTAAAATATATAACAGACCCTCGCTTATCTATTCACAGATATAGCTCCAAAGAAGACATGCAAATGACACCGCATCCACAGCTTATATCTGGACAATGCCGTTGCATAAAATGGTGAAGCTCCCTAAATAGAACATAACAGAATGTCATGTAGGATCCACGCGTTCTAGCTTTTCCACTCCCCATCATTAGCCATGCATCAGTGCTTGGAAACTTCAGTGACAACATCTTTCTTGCTGGAAGCTCCAAAGGAGTTGATAAGATCTCCAAAAGATGAGTATCACAAGAGGCATGGTGAGGCCATCAGTCACATCAGCACAACATCCCATGGATCTGCCAATCCGTCAATGTGATGCAGGGAAGGGTCTGAAGGGACAATGAGAAAAGTCACCAACTTTCTCCTGTGCATATGGCCTTGAATCCACGGGAGTTAAGAAAATTTGAAAATACTTTATTGAAATCTGTCTAATAAATAAGATTACAAAGCTTTAAATATCGAAACAAAGTACTAGTCACTACGTGAAAAATGGAAAAAAATGACGGATTTAGAGACGGTTCTGGACCGTCTCTAAAATTGCTTGGTTTAAAGACGCTTTAGAGACGGCCGTAAACCGTCTCTAAAATTTTAGACGGCCCCTGACCGTCCTTAATATTGTCTTAAAAATTTAAACGTCTACAAATCATTTAAGACGGTCGTGGACCGTCTTTTTTCAGTCATTTGAGACGATCATTGGCCGTCCACATTAGAGACGGTCTTTGACCGTCTTATATGCGGTAATCTAAGACGGTTATTGGCCGTCTGCATTAGAGACGGTCATTGGCCGTCTTTTACTTCTAATTTGAGACTGTTAGAGACGGTCGTAAACCGTCTCTGTGAGCGACTGTCAAAGACCGTCTCTATTAGAGACGGTCCTAAACCATCTTATAGCCCTGTCAAAGACCATCTCTATTAGAAACTGTCCTAAACCGTCTCTAATGTTAAGGTAAAAAATTAAGAAGTTTAAAAAAAATTAGGAATTTCAAAAAAAATAAAATAGTTGAGAAGCTTAGAAAAATAATTAACAATGTTTAAGAAAATTTTAAATTTTGAAAAAAAAAAACTGTAATTTTATAAAAATCTAGATTTTGAAAAAAAAAAATAAGAACTTTGAATAATGTTGATAATTTTGAAAAAAAATCGATAAAAAAATGGTATTTTGAAAAAGAAAATTTAAAAAATTAAACAAAATTATGAAAAAATATACAAATTGTAAAAAAATATATATTTTAAAAAAGAAAACTAGATTTTGTATTTTGAAAAGAAAAATTAAAAAGTTATATAACAAAAGTGAGATTTAAAAAATGATATTTTGAAAAAAAAATTTAAAAATTAAGCAAAATTGTGAAAAAATTGACAAATTGTAAATATATATATATATATATATATATATATATATATATATATATATATATATATATATATATATATATATATATATATTAAAAAAGAAAACTAGATTTTCTATTTTGACAAGAAAAATTAAAAAGTTATATAACAAAAGTGAGATTTAAAAATGATATTTTGAAAAAGAAAATTTAAAAAATTAAACAAAATTATGGAAAAATTGACAAATTGTAAAAAAAAAATATATTTTAAAAAAGAAAACTAAATTTTGTATTTTGACAAGAAAAATTGAAAAGTTAAATAACAAAAGTGAGATTAAAAAAATGATATTTTGAAAAAGAAAATTTAAAAAATTAAACAAATTTGTGAAAAAATTGACAAATTGTAAAATAATATATATTTTAAAAAAGAAAACTAAATTTTGTAAAAAAAATGTTAAATTTATTTATAATGAAAATGATATTTAGTTAAAAGAGTAAAAAAAATATACATTTTGAAAAAAAAATGTTAAATTTATTTATGAAAAATAAAATTACTAAATTATTAGGCACATCCACTAATTGAACCTTTAATCGTTTTTGGACAATCTAATCAATTCAAATTGAAGAGTAAATAACTTCAGATGTTTAAATCAAATTTCACTGAAATTGTTGATCAATCTTGTATGCCCAATATCTTTCTCATATGTAGCCTGATTGAGGCGAGTAACTAATCAAATTGAATGTATTGATCAGTAAAATAGAGTGAATGGACTAGACATGTAAAATGGGCCAAATATTCTGGTTAAAATTGTGACCCAACCTACTGACCTCGTGAGAACCTAAGAATTGATGTTAGTAAGTTTTGTGGGCCCCATCATGATGTGTGTTGAACATCAACACTGTGGATTTGATGTGTCTCCTTTAGGTTATGAGATATCTCAAAAATCATCGGTAAACGAAACTCAAGTGGGCCATACCATTTAAAACTATGTGAAAACATCCTAAAAAATATAAAAGCACTTAGTGGGGCCCACATGAGTTTTGGATGCGATTGAAACTTGGTCTGACCCCTCATCCAAGTGGGACACACATAGTGAGTGGGTTGGATATGTGAATCACATTTAGGCAGGCCCAATATATGATTATGAATGTTTTAAGGAAACATTTCTCTACTACATTTAAGTGAGTTACTTGTTACCTTTACCAGAGTAAACTCCATGGGGTTCACCGTTATTTATTTATTTTATCCACTCCATTCATCCATGTTAACAGATAATTTGAGGTCTAAAGAACAAAAATGAAGTATATCCAAAGGTCAAGTGGACCACACCACAAGAAAATAGTGTGATTGAACCTCTACCATTTAAAATTTCTCGGAGGCCATAAAAGTTTTGGATCAAGCTGATGTTTGTGTTTTCTATTCATTAATATATTTTTGATATTATGAACAATCTTTAACTGTTTTTAGACAATTTGATCAGTCCGGACATGAAGAGTAAATAACTTCAGATGTTTAAATCAAAATTCACTCAAATTGTTAATCAATCTTGTTTGCCCAATATCTTTCTCATATGTAGTATGATCGAGGTGAGTAACTAGTCAAATTGAGAATAATGATCAGTAAAATAGAGTGAATGGACCAGACATATAAAATGGGCCCATCATGATGTGTGTCAAACATCAACACCGTGGATTTGATGTCTCCCCATTAGCTTATGAGATATCTCAAAAATCATCCGTATATGAAACTCAGGTGTTGATTACCATCTAAAACTATGTGAAGACATCTAAAAAATTATAACAGTACAATATTGGATGTCATACCATTTTGGGGCCATAAAAGTTTTGGATCAAGTTGATTTTTGTTTTTTCCCTTCATCTGGCCCTGTATGACCTAATTAACATATTGGATGTCAAATAAACAGTACAGTAAGCCGTAGGAGGATTTTAATGATGGATATCCAATTATTATTGATTTCATGTGGTGTGGTGCACCTAAGATTTCTGTGGTGGGGTCCACTATAGATTTTTATCTGCCTCATTCTTTGGCTCATGATGTAAAATGATATCTCAAAATGGATGGACAGTGTGGATATAACAAATACATCATAGTGGGGCCCACAAATTAAACTTGGTGGATGTTGGTCGGTGCTCTATGGGTCCCACCATGATGTATGTGTTTCATCCAAGTGGGACACACATAATGAATGGGCTGGATCTATGAACCACATCCAGGTGGGCCCAATAAATGCTTATTTTTAAGGTCGTGGCCCACCATGGAATGGTGCATCTGACTGACGGGGCAGATCCAAAGTTCAAGTGGACCCACCATAGAAAAGAGTGGGATAAACCTTCTTAGGGCCCACTGCGATGTTTATTTGAGATCTAACCTGTTTATAAGTTAATACAGACATGGATACAGTTGAAAATTGGTCTGACCCCTCATCCAAGTGGGACACATGTAATGAGTGGGTTGGATATGTGAATCACATTTAGGCAGACCCAATATATGATTATAAATGTTCTAAGGAAACCCCTCCATTATATTATGTGGTGTGACCCACATTTAGGCTGATGTTTGTGTTTTCCCTTCATTCATATTTTTTTAATATTATGAATATGTTGGATGATGCTCCGTGGGCCCCACCATAATGTATGTGTTTCATCCTACCCGTTCATCCATTTTTAGTGATCATTTTATGGCTTTATCCCAAAAAGAGAGGTATATAAATCTCAGGTGGACCACACCACATGAAAACAATAGTGATTGGATATTCATCATTAAAATCCTCCTAAGGCCCATTGTACTGTTTATTTGACATCCAATAGGTTGATTAGGTCATACAGGCTCAGATGAAGGGAAAAAATAAAAATTAGTTTGATCCAAAACTTTTATGGCCCCAAAATGTTTTTCAATGGTCAATGCTCATTCAACACTGTTTCCTGTAATGTGGTCCACTTAAGAATGAGATATATCTCATTTTTTGTCTCACATCATAAAATGATCTGTGAAAATAGATGGACAGCATGGATGAAACACATACATCATGGCGGTGACCGACGATCTGAGACCACCGACCATTGGGCGGTGTCGGTGGAGTAGCCAATCCATTTCCACCACGTACGGAAGCGGATTGCGTCCGGCCCTGCCCAAACCATGTTTCGTCCGGGCAGGGATCTGTGGGGCCCACCTTGATGTAACAGTTTAATCCACACCTTCCATCCATATTCAGATATTATTTTATGGTCTAAAGCAAAAAATTAGACGGAATTCATGTTTAAGTGGACCACAGTGGGGATTGAATGCCCACCGTTGAAAACTTCTTGGTAGTTGTAAAAGTTTTGGATCAAGCTGATATTTGTGTTTTCACTTCATCCAGGTCTACACGACCTTATGAATAGGTTGGATCGTAAAAAATCATCATGGTGGCCCTTAAAAAGGTTTCAACAAAGATGGCGTCATTATCATTGCTTCTTCCTTCAGTGTGGCCCACTTGGAGCTGTGGACCTATCTCATTTTTTATTCACATCCTAAAATGATCTAAGAAAAGGGATGAATGGCATAGATAAAGTCTTTACATCACGATGGGCCCCACAGATCACTGCCCAGATGTATCCGGGTAGGGGTAAGACGCAATCTGCTTCTCTCTTTAGCTATTTCGCGTTGCGCTCTCTCCCCCCAAAATAAAAAAAATTCCCAAAATCGCGCTCTCTAACCCTAAAATCGAAAACCTCCCAACTCAAAAAATCCCTAAAATCATGCGCTCTCTACCCTGAAGATCCAGATCTCTCTCCCTCCCACTCTTTCTCCCCTCTCTCTCAGGCAATCAAATGATCACCGCTGGAGCGAGAGATCGCCCTATTTTGACCACAATGAGTACGAATGTCGGCCGCACAAGTGGTCGGCGAGATTTGTTTTTGGGAGGGGTTGCAATCGAGATTGCCTGTTTTGAGATGAATGAGTAGAGAGATTTGGGCGTCCGTAGAGGAATGGCTTGTTGTTGGGTGGATTTCAGCTATCTAAAGGTGTTTTTGTAACAAAGATGCAGAGATGGGTTGATGGTGATGCAGCGAGAATGGCTTGATGGTGATGCAACGATGCAGAGATGGGCTTAGATGCCAAACCTGATCTGGTGAGCCGGGTGGTAGCATAATATCTTCTTCATGTTCATAACCTAATTCCTTTTTTTGTTTTGTTTTTTTCTTGTGGACCTTTGCTATAAACTTTTCTTGACTTTCCAAAGTGGGTGGGTATTGGGAGTAATGAACATCAAATACCCACGATTTTGTTGTGGATTACTATTTGCAATCTTGAAATCTGAAATGCAAACCAATTTCCGCCATCGGGTCATAAATACAAAGGATGAAAGATTAACATCGAATTTCACATAGTAAAGGTGAATACCTGCTGCAGTTGACAATTGACTCCATGGATTGAAAACCTCCATTATGATTAGATAGATGGTGTGATGTGGTCCCTCTTTTCTAACATTGATTTTCACATGGCTATTCTTATTTTTCCTTCATTTTCTTTGGAGCTAAACTAGTTAAATGATTGATTCTTGTTATCTATCGCAGTTCTTTCAGATTGTCCTTCTATGGCATTTAACCAAATTCTCCATTTTTGTTATATAGTTATTTAAAAATAAAAAATAAAAATCATTAATTGTGCATGAATGGCTTGAAACCCAAGTGCATATGATGTGTTTGATACAATGACATTTTTTCCTTCCATCTTCCTTTCTCTATTGCAAGTACCTGCAGGCCATAGCATCATCTTGGGGAAATTTAACTTGAGCACAATGCACTAACTTCCTCATTTGGTGTGCTCCTCCGAACTTGGACATGCAGCACAAATACAGTGATCTGTGATCTAGAGTCTATTAGATGGTTCCCCTGGATGGATCAGAATTCATAAATCAGTTAATTGCTTGAATTGAAAGTTCGTACCACTGATTGGACCTTTACATTCAATGCTGACCATTTTCTGCACTATTTACACCATTAAAAAAGCATTTACTCTCTATACACTCTATTTGTAGATTGACAATCTGATGGCTAAAATGGCCCAATTAGCATGCATGTGCATGCGTGCATGTGTATATTATATATGTATATATGTACATATGCGGTCTATCCGTGATTGGACCTACACAATGAACAGTTCGTATCATGGACTATTGTGCCCCCATTTCCAATTCTGGTTTACACAGGTTCATGGTGCATGGATAGAGATTACCTTTTAAGTATTATCTTATGTTAGAATCCTGTTATTGTTTTTGGTTGTGCAGCATCTATGGTGAGCCCATACCAGTGAAAGAACTTGCTGACCGCATTGCTAGCTATGTGCATCTGTGCACGCTCTATTGGTGGCTAAGGTTAGGAAAATAGGCTCTTAGAAGACGATGTTTTGTATGTTGTGGTAATACCTTCAATATGTGGTTTTCTCAAATGCAAGAATGAATTGGTGGTGCAGACCTTTCGGATGTGGAGTAATTCTTGGAGGATATGATATGGACCTCAGCTATACATGGTCGAACCATCTGGAGTTTCCTATGTAAGTTGATTCCTTTGTGAATGCTTCCAATGTTTAGGCAGGAAAAATGTCAATGGGACTAGCTTGGGTCCCATTTCTAGGGATTGTGTCTCTCACGCTTCCGCAAGATTTTATCCACTCATCGTGGGTTCCCACAATAGAGATGCACAGGGCCAAGATAGGCGCTTGCTCATCCGACAGCCCCATATTTATGTTTAATGTACACCGCATTAAATACTTATAAGTCGTATGCGTTTCCTTTGTATGTGTCCCACCGATGGGCAACCGGCATGTTTTTGGGCCAGGACATATATGTGGCGGGCCCCGTCCAATGACAGATGATCACGTGTGCTACATGGGCATATGTGAGCTATTGCAGCTAATATGGCTTTTTAAGCAAACAAAGTATTGATCTTGTCTTCTTTTGCCAAGATCTGGACATGAGAGCTTTATGTAAATTGGCTGCGTTTCCAACTGCAATAAACTGCAAGATAAGTTCTTAGCAGATATCAGTGGCAATGCTATTTAGATCTAAGTTTCTTGGCATAAGCTATTATTTACTTGTATTGGAAATGTGCTCTGCATGCAGAGGTATTTTGGTGCTACAATCGGGAAGGGAAGGCAGGGTGCAAAAATGTAAGTTGGTTACAATCTCCATCTATGCCGTATTTCTCCAGAAGGTGGAATTGCACGTCGAATAGAAAAGTTGTATTGAATGTTTCATGGGCTTCACATGGTTTTCAAGTTCTGTCATTGGTTTTTTTTTTTTTTTTAATATTCAATCCCTTAATTTTCATTTCAATATTCAAATTTCAATACGTTCTGGGGCCTCCTCATTTGCTAGATTTCACCTTTTACCCTTCATACACAGCTATAAAAAACACAAATGTGAGTACATGACGTGCGTTTGTGATTGCACATGCTCCTCAAGACTTTAGGCCCATCCGGTGAAGCATGCTCCCTACTAGTATTCCATTTACTCGATGCCAACATGATTAAATGTTATTCTTTTCACGGGGATATTGAAAAGTGAAGCTTTCGAAATGACCCGGGAAGGTGTTATTGAAGTTGCAAAGATGTAAGTAGTGATCTGTGTGTTGTTTCTACGGCAATATTATAATTATCCGGTTTTGTAATGGCATGTCAGCTCCTTTATTTTTTTTCACCGTTTTTTATGATTATTGGACCATATTCAGAAGTGCCACATTGCTTCATTCTTGCAGTTCTGTAATGGTATGCTACTTTATCTTTTCTTCTCTGTTCTTTTACTAGTACTACATTGCTTCATTTTTGCAGATTCTAGTAGGCAATACATCTAGGCATGTCATGCATTTCATCTGAGTTGATTTTAATCTTCTTCTAGCACAAGAGGTTATGGCGCATTGAGTTGCATTTAGGCACATGAACAACCAGGGCAACCGATGTGGGCATTCCACTAGGTGCGGACCTCACTTCATGAGTGACAACACAAGTCCATGTTTATGAAATGATCATATCCATCAAAATGCTTGGCCTAATATTTTATACTCATCTGTATTTCGAGCTGTAGACGAATGGTTAGGATTGTTTGATCGAGGTGTTTCTATAACAACAAAAGCAACCCAAGCTCCTGGCCACCAAATGGATGGTTCGATTTATGATTTGATTGATTTTATTTTTATTTTATTATTATTATAAATGATCAACCATCTGTTTTATAGGCCATGGATCAGATGGTTAGAATAATCCACATCAGTGGGTTGAAGCATCCATGCATCCGTATGTAAATATACATCTCTGCCTGCTTCACTTTAAGGAATGTTTCATACAATTTAAATTTATAGTTTTCCATGGCATTAATATTTTTGGTGTTTCATGATGCTTTCTAAGCATTATCTTTGATCAGGTTATCTTTGTGAATGATTCACGCTAATACCATGGCTATTCGGTGGTCCTATTAACATTCAACACCAGGTTTCCTATCACAGCCTTCTTTATTCATTACACTGCAAAAGCCTATAGTTGCTTCTCTTGTTGAATACTTATAGAATAAATATCATGGTAGTTTACATTGTCTATTGGGCAATGGATTTATCCGACTTCAACTTCCATCCATGATGTTTGGTTGGTTAACTTTTGAAGAATACATACTGTTCAAATGAGTCAAGTACATGATATAGACTTACAATCTCAAATGAAAAATTTTCCCATGGTACAAGTGTATGGAAAACTTTCCACATATCAACTTGCATTTGGATCAGTTGGCCTCCACATCACCCATCTGGACCGTCCATTAGGAAAACATTACAAGGAAAACATCTCCACAACATCAATCCAACTTAGGCATGTATGAGAATATGAAAGTATTACAGCACAGGAAACAGTTTGATTGAACATCTACCATTGAAAATTTTTTGGAGGCCAAAGAAGTTTTGGATCAAGCTGATGTTTGTGCTTTCTCTTCATCCATGTCTTTGTGATCATATTAACAAGTTGGATGACAAATAAAAATTACTTTAGACCCTAGGAAGGTTTCAACAGTGGAAATCTGGATTTTCTTATTGGTAAATTTTAACTGAACTCGTTTTTTTGAAAAATAGAAAAATGGGAATATTAGTAAATATGGATTTTCTTATTAAGAAGAAAATGGAAGATGGATTGAAAAAACATAAAAGAGTTTTACAGAAATTATTTGTTCCAAACAGGACATTTATCAAAGGAGCACTATTGAGTGATATTTAAGATTTTCATAATAAATAGATTAAGAGCTAATGATAATTATAAGTAGACTTGTAGCCAAAAATAAAGAATTTGATTTTTTTTCAAAACATGAAAAGGCTAATCAGTCCTACTTCTTGTAACTTCAGCCACTGCTTCAAATGGAGGGACTGCACAAAGATTTGGTTAGGGAGACCACTAATGGTGAACTAGCAGCTGCAACAAATATGAGAGTTATAAAGGTGAAAAGAAACATAAGTCGGTCGGTAAGATAAGATGCATGATTTTCCTTTTCAATTGTTAGTCATAGAATGACAGTACTTGTTTCAATTTTCTTGGATGGATGATGAATGTATTTGGGAATGTAAATGAAAATAAAAAACTTCTAATATATATATATATATATATATATATATATATATATATATATATATGTTATCAATGGAGGATACCTTGTTTAGGGGGATATGAAATTCTTGTAGCTTATGGTATGGTGCCCCATATTGGTTATATGTTACTAGTATGTAGTAGATAATACTAGGTTCAATAGTAGATAATACTAGAAAATTCCTAAACCTAAACCTAAATCTACACTTAATCCTAATCTACTCCTTAACCTCAATCCAAACCTAAACCTATACTTATAACCTAAAACTATTCTCAAATCTCAAAACCTATAACCTAAACCCGAATCCAAACCCGAACCCGAATTTCTAAACCTTAACCTAAACATATAACCTATAACCTATAACCTAAGCCTATACCTAAACCTAAAACATAAAGCTAAAGTTAAACCTACAACTTAAACCTAAACTCAAATCCCTAAACCTTAACCTAAACCTATGACCTAAACTTAAACTTATAACCTTAACCCTAAACCTAGACCTAATCTTAATGTCAACTCCCTAACGTAAACCTAAACTTAAACTTGAAAACCCAAAACTAAACATGAACCCGAACCCGATCCCGATTTCCTAAACCTAAACTTAAGACCTTAACTTAAACCTATTCTCAAATCCCAAAACCCGTAACCTAAACCTAAACCTATAACCTATAACCTAAACCAAAACCTATAACCAAAACCAAAACCTATAACCTAAACTTAAACCTAAACCTTAACCTATTCTCAAATCTCTAAACTTAAACCTACACCTAATCCTAATCTAAACTCCTAATCTAAACCTAAACCTAAACTTGAAAATCCAAACCTAAATCCAATCCCGAACACAGACACGAATTCCTAAACCTAAACCTTAACCTATTTTTAAATCCCTAAACCTAAACCTACACCTAATCCTAATCTCAACTCCCTAACCTAAACCTAAACCTAAACTTGAAAACCCAAACCTAAACCCGAACCCGAACCCGATTTCCTAAACCTTAACATATTCTCAATTCCCTAAACCTATAGCTTATAAGACTTAAAACCTTAACCTTAACCTAAACCTATAACCTTAAAACTAAAACCTATGACCTAAAACCTTAACATATTCTCAATTCCCTAAACCTATAGCTTATAAGACCTAAAACCTTAACCTTAACCTTAACCTATAACCTTAAAAACCAAAACCTATGACCTAAAACCTTAACCTATAACCTATAACTTAACCTTAACCTAAACCTAAAACCTAAACCTTAACCAATAACCTACAACCTAAACCTAAACCTAAAACCTAAATGTATTCTCAAATCCCTAAACTTAAACCTACACCTATTCCTAATCTAAACTCCCTAACCTAAACCTAAACCTAAACTTGAAAACCCAAACCTAAACTCAATCTCGAACTCGAACCCGAATTCCTAAACCTAAACCTTAACCTATTTTTAAATCCCTAAACCTAAACCTACACCTAATCCTAATCTCAACTCCTAACCTAAACCTAAACCTAAACTTGAAAACCCAAACCTAAACCCGAACCCGAACCCGATTTCCTAAACCTTAACATATTCTCAATTCCCCTAAACCTATAGCTTATAAGACCTAAAACCTTAACCTTAACCTAAACCTATAACCTTAAAACTAAAACCTATGACCTAAAATCTTAACATATTCTCAATTCCCTAAACCTATAGCTTATAAGACCTAAAACCTTAACCTTAACTTAAACCTATAACCTTAAAACCAAAACCTATGACCTAAAACCTTAACCTATAACCTATAACCTAAACTTATAACCTATAACCTAACCTTAACCTAAACCTAAAACCTAAACCTTAACCAATAACCCACAACCTAAACCTAAAACTAAATGTATTCTCAAATCCCTAAAGTTAAACCTACACCTAATCCTAATCTCAACTCTCTAACCTAAACCTAAACCTAAACTTGAAAACCCAAACCTAAACCCGATCCCGAACCCGAACCCGATTCCCTAAACCTAAACCTTAACCTATTTTCAATTCCCTAAACCTATAGCTTATAACCTAAACCTTAACCTAAACCTAAACTTAAACCTTAACCTAAACCTATAACCTTAACCTAAACCAAAAGCTATGACCTAAAACCTAAATGTATTCTCAAATCTCTAAACCTAAACCTATACCTAATCCTAATCTCAACTCTCTAACCTAAACCTAAACCTAAACTTGAAAACCCAAACCTAAAACCCCATCTCGAACCTAAACCCGATTTCCTAAACCTAAACCTTAACCTATTCTCAAATCCCTAAACTTAAACCTACACCTAATCCTAATCTAAACTCCCTAACCTAAACCTAAACCTAAACTTGAAAACTCAAACCTAAACCCAATCCCGAACCCGAACCAATTCTAAACCTAAACCTTAACCTATTTTCAAATCCCTAAACCTAAACCTACACCTAATCCTAATCTCAACTCCCTAACCTAAACCTAAACCTAAACTTGAAAACCCAAACCTAAACCCGATTTCGAACCCAAACCCGATTTCCTAAACCTAAACCTTAACATATTCTCAATTCCCTAAACTTATAACTTATAAGTCTTAAAACCTTAACCTTAACCTAAACCTATAACCTATAACCTAACCTTAACCTAAACCTAAACCTAAGACCTAAACCTTAACCAATAATCTAAAACCTAAACCTAAACCTAAAACCTAATGTATTCTCAAATCCCTAAACCTAAACCTACACCTAATCCTAATCTCAACTCCCTCGAACCTAAACCTAAACCTAAACTTGAAAACCCAAACCTAAACCCGTTCCCAAACGCGAACCCGAACCCGATTCCTAAACCTATAGCTTATAACCTAAACCTAAACTTTAACCTTAACCTCAACCTAAACCTAAACCTTAACCTAAACCTATAACCTTAACCTACACCAAAACTTATGACCTAAAACCTAAATGTATTCTCAAATCTCTAAACCTAAACCTACACCTAATCCTAATCTCAACTCCCTAACCTAAACCTAAACCTAAACTTGAAAACCCAAACCTAAAACCCGATCCCGAACCCGAACCCGATTTCCTAAATCTAAACCTTAACCTATTCTCAAATCCCTAAACTTAAACCTACACTTAATCCTAATCTAAACTCCCTAACCCAAACCTAAACCTAAACTTGAAAACCCAAACCTAAACCCAATCCCGAACACGAACCCGAATTCCTAAACCTTAACCTTAACGTATTTTCAAATCCCTAAACCTAAACTTACACCTAATCCTAATCTCGACTCCCTAACCTAAACCTCGAACCTAAACTTGAAAACCCAAACCTAAACCCGATCCCGAACTCGATTTCCTAAACCTAAACCTTAACATATTCTCAATTCCCTAAACCTATAGCTTATAAGACCTAAAACCTTAACCTTAACCTAAACCTATAACCTTAAAACCAAAACCTATGACCTAAAATCTTAACATATTCTCAATTCCCTAAACCTATAGCTTATAAGACCTAAAATCTTAACCTTAACTTAAACCTATAACCTTAAAACCAAAACCTATGACCTAAAACCTTAACCTATAACCTATAACCTAAACTTATAACCTATAACCTAACCTTAACCTAAACCTAAAACCTAAACCTTAACCAATAACCTACAACCTAAACCTAAACCTAAAACCTAAATGTAGTCTCAAATCCCTAAACTTAAACCTACACCTAATCCTAATCTCAACTCCCTAACCTAAACCTAAACCTAAACTTCAAAACCCAAACCTAAACCTGATCCCGAACCCGAACCCGATTCCCTAAACCTAAACCTTAGCCTATTCTCAATTCCCTAAACCTATAGCTTATAACCTTAACCTAAACCTTAACCTAAACTTATAACCTTAACCTAAACCAAAACCTATGACCTAAAACCTAAATGTATTCTCAAATCTCTAAACCTAAACCTACACCTAATCCTAATCTCAACTCTCTAACCTAAACCTAAACCTAAACTTGAAAACCCAAACCTAAACCCGATCCCGAACACAGAACCCGATTTCCTAAACCTAAACCTTAACCTATTCTCAAATCCCTAAACTTAAACCTACACCTAATCCTAATCTAAACTCCCTAACCTAAACCTAAACCTAAACTTGAAAACTCAAACCTAAACCCAATCTCGAACCCAAACCCGAATTCCTAAGCCTAAACCTTAACCTATTTTTAAATCCCTAAACCTAAACCTACACCTAATCCTAATCTCAACTCCCTAACCTAAACCTAAACCTAAACTTGAAAACCCAAACCTAAACCCGATTCCCGAACCCAAACCCGATTTCTAAACCTAAACCTTAACATATTCTCAATTCCCTAAACCTATAGCTTATAAGTCTTAAAACCTTAACCTTAACCTAAACCTATAACCTATAACCTAACCTTAACCTAAACCTAAGACCTAAACCTTAACCAATAACCTAAAACCTAAACCTAAACCTAAACCTAAAACCTAATGTATTCTCAAATCCCTAAACCTAAACCTACACCTAATCCTAATCTCAACTCCCGAACCTAAACCTAAACCTAAACTTGAAAACCCAAACCTAAACCCGATCCCAAACGTGAACCCGAACCCGATTCCTAAACCTAAACTTTAACCTATTCTCAATTCCCTAAACCTATAGCTTATAAGACCTTAAAACCTTAACCTTAACCTAAACCTATAACCTTAAAACCAAAACCTATGTCCTAAAACCTAAACTTAAAACCTATAACCTAACATTAACTTAAACCTTAACCAATAACCTAAAAATAAACCTAAAACCTTAACCTATTCTCAAATCCCTAAACCTAAACCTACACCTAATCCTAATCTCAACTCCCTAACCTAAACCTAAACCTAAACCTAAACTTGAAAACCCAAACCTAAACCCGATCCCGAACCCGAACCCAATTTCTAAACCTATAGCTTATAAGACCTAAAACCTTAACCTTAACCTAAACCTATAACCTTAAAACCAAAACCTATGACCTAAAACCTTAACCTATAACTTATAACCTAAACCTATAACCTATAACCTTAACCTAAACCTAAAACCTAAACCTTAGCCAATAACCTAAAACCTAAACCTAAACCTAAACCTAAAACCTAAAAGTATTCTCAAATCCTTAAACCTAAACCTACACCTAATCTAATCTCAACTCCCTAACCTAAACCTAAACCTAAACTTGAAAACCCAAACCTAAACCCGATCCCGAACCCGAACCTAATTTCCTAAACCTAAATCTTAACATATTCTCAATTCCCTAAACCTATAGCTTATAAGACCTAAAACCTAAACCTATAACCTATAACCTATAACTTAACCTTAACCTAAACCTAAAACCTAAACCTTAACCAATAACCTAAAGCCTAAATCTAAACCTAAAACCTAAATGTATTCTCAAATCCCTAAACCTAAACCTACACCTAATCCTAATCTCAACTTCCTAACCTAAACCAAACCTAAACTTGAAAACCCAAGCCTAAACTCCGATCCCGAACCCGATTTCCTAAACCTAAACCTTAACCTATTCTCAATTTCCTAAACCTTAACCTAAACCTAAACCTTAACCTAAACTTGAAACCTAAACCTAAACTTGAAACCTAAACCTAAATGTATTCTCAAATCCCTAAACTTAGACCTACACATAATCATAATCTCAACTCCCTAACCTAAACCTAAACTTGAAAACCCAAACCTAAACTCGATCCCGAACCCGAACCGAATTGCTGTAATAATGTAGCCCAATCACATGGCAACAAACAAGAATGTATCTCTTTTTACAAAGCTTTAATTTTTGTTGTTGTTTCTATTAATTGAAACACTTTTTTGCATTATTTGCTTGTATTAGTTTTATTTTAATGATCAATTTTATTTTAAAAAAGTGTCCACTTTTTTGGAAGAAGTTTCTGCAATTCTTCATGATTCTGAATTGTAATGTTTTGTTAGTTGAATATTTTTTTATCAGATGAAAGACAGAAAATTGTTGCTGATTGCTCAAGGGTTCAAGCATCCATAGGTGGTGAAATTCCACCAGCGTGAGTGTGTGAGGTGTGTGCATTTTATTTTTTTTAATTGTTGCTGATTTTTTTTTAAAAATAACTTATTAAGTTAAACTTATATGTATTATGCATGGATGAATGTAATGTGGATAAGATTGTTTGTGTTTGGATGGACGTAGTTTATGTTTGGATGAATGTGAATGTGATGAAATATATTGTATAACAGGTGTATATTAGGAAGAATACGATGAATGTAACAGGTCAAATTTGAAAACTTCAAGGGTCATAAGGGACGGCCCATAGCAGTCCTTTTAAAGGACGGTCCATGACCGTCCTTTCAAGGCTCATAAGAGACGGTCCATGACAGTCCTTTTAAAGGACGGGTTATGGCCGTCCTTTGAAGAGTCATAAGAGACGGTTCATGACAGTCCTTTTTAAGGACGGTCCATGGCCGTCCTTTGAAAGCCTATAAGAGACGGTCCATGACCGTCCTTTTTTAGTCAATAAGAATGACGGTTTTCAACCGTCCTTTAAGTAATAAGACACGTCAAAATTTGACGGCCTATGCGACGGTCCATGACCGTCCTTTTTGGTCATTTGAGACGGTTTTGGACCGTCCTTTTTTCGCTGTTTTGGCGTAGTGAGTTAAAGAGTCTTAATGCAAATAGACCGAAACTTTTCTAAATAGTAAAATTTAGTAAAAATAAAAAGTTCTAATTTAACTAGGCAGGATGATTCTTGACATGATAAGAAGCAAACTCTACGAAGACACCAAATATTAAAACTCTAAGGATAAAACTTATGTCCAACCTAAAACTTACTACATAAAACAGAAGACTTCAGCAGGAAAGAGTTGTTTTCTGGCGAAACGGAGCAATGTGACATGCTTGTGGGTATCAGTTGACCTTAGAATGAAATTTCAGTCGAAATTCATAAGTTGTGTCCCATGACTCATTCTGGAACAAAATCTATGGTTGATTTAGGGTTTGCACTTTGAATGTATTTTTTCTCAATTAATCCAGAATAAATTTCTCTGATCTTGATGGGCCTGAAGCCCAATTACATCATGCCCCACATAAGTTTGGGCCTAAATCTGATGGGTTACATCTGCTTCCGTCTGGGCTTTTTTCAGTCCATCTGGGCCAGGAATAAGTATGCAGCCCGCTCTACATCACAATGAGAATAACTAGCAGAAGGGCACCTCATCTCCTCCTCAAAGTACCTGCATTCTTGGACCCTTCATCCATCTCCGGCCATGCCACTCCAAAGACCAGAATCAACACCCCTAGTATAAACTGTTGGAAACAGTGGTGGATTTGTGCAAATCCAAAACCATGTGAGAGTCATATGAGCTAGCTGTGCAAACCGTGTGAGCTAGTTGTGAGATTAGATTTTTCTTCTAAGTTTAGATTGCTAGCTGTGTTAAGATAAGCAGTAAGATTTCTTTTTGGATTTTTTCTTTCTTTAGCTGCCCTTAGGAAGCATCTAGATAGGGATTCTTTTGTCTTTTCACATAAGGAGAAAAGCCTATAAATGGCACTAATGTATTCGTTTCTATGCAATTCCAATACAACAGTTCAAGGCTCTTCTTCTGTCAGTTTTTTAAAGTTTTCTGTTTTGTAGTGGCTGCAGCCATTCGTCAGCAAAAGGTGGGGTTTACAACCCAACAAAGTGGTATCAGAGCCGCTGATCCTTGGGCCTCATTAGCCATGAGAAGGAGGTCTCGCACTCCCTGTTTTGGGTCTACCAGAGTTGTTTGAAACGTCAGTTGTGGTGGGTCCATAACCCATAGGTCCATTTTTTTTTTTCAGAAACAGTTTCCAGAAAAAAATTCTGCTTTCAAAAAATCTGGTTGAAAAAAATCTGTTTTTTTTCAAAAATCAGATTACAGCAACAATCTGTTATAAAAAAAAAAATAATAAAAAATCAGATTGCAAACAATCTGTTTTTTCAAAAATCAGATTGCAGCAAAAACATATCCGTTTTTCACAAAAAAAAAATAAAAATCAGATTGCAGCGAAACCAAAAAAAAAAATCTGTTTTTTAAAATCAGCTTGCAAAGCCAACGGTTTGTTTTCAGCAAAAAAAATCAGATTTCAGAAGATTTTTTTTCAAAAAAAATAAAATCTGTTCTTCTAGTCCATCCCTAGTCCATCTCTTTTTTTTAAAAAAAAAATAGGAAAAGATGGCCAGCACCATCCAGCCGCAGGTTCCTAAGTTGTCAAAGGACAACTATGAAAAATGGTGCATCCAAATCAAGGCGTTGTTCGGGTCGCAAAAATTATGGGAAATCGTCACCGATGGGTATGAAGAACCCACTATGGAAGAAGAAGCCGCCTTCACCAACGAAGAAAAGACTGCTCTCAAAAATCAAAGGAAGAGAGATAACAAGGCTTTGTTTCTCCTCTATCAAGGGTTGGATGAATCCACCTTCGAAAAGATTGCCGAAGCAATATCAAGCAAGCAAGCATGGGATACCCTTGGCACTATCTTCAAGGGTGTAGATCGAGTGAAGCGGGTTCGCCTTCAAATATTAAGAGCCGAGTTTGAAGCGACTCACATGAAGGAAGGTGAGAATATTTCTGATTATTTTTCTCGTTTGCTTGTAACTGTCAATAATTTAAAAAGAAATGGTAAGAAGATTGAAGATGTCCGAATTATTGAAAAGATACTTCGATCCCTCACAACCAAGTTTGAGCATGTGGTTGTGGCGATCGAAGAATCAAAAGATATTGAGAAACTCTCAATTGAGTAGTTGATGGGATCGTTGCAAGTTCATGAGCAACGAATGCAGAAGAATGCCAGTTCCATGCCGATGGAACAAGCTTTGGAGTCAAGATTGACTCTGAATGATAACAATGGTGGACGTGGAAGTTCACAACGTGGTGGACGTTTCACTAACAATCGCGCAAGAGGCAGAGGGCGCGGAAACCAACAAAGTCATGGCCAAAACTAGCAGAAAAATACCAATTTTCGTGGAAGAGAAAATGGTAGAGGTAGATCTATGTGTGGACGAGAAAGTACAAAAAACATCCAATGCTATAATTGCAACAAGTTTGGCCACTATGCATCTGATTGCTGGAGCAAGTTGGTGAATCAAGACGAGCTATCCAACTATGCCGAAGCATCAGGCCATGAACAAGAAAGCTCCACCCTTCTCCTTACACAAGAGAAAAGTAGTGATCAGCAAGACGTATGGTATCTCAACACGGGTGCAAGTAATCACATGTGCGGTGACAAGAAACTCTTTGTGGAACTCACAGAAGGAGTTCATGGCGATGTAACGTTTGGAGACTCATCAAAAACATCGGTGAAAGGTAAAGGTAAAATCAAAATCTTTCAAAAGAATGGTGTTCCAAACTATATTTTCAATGTGTACTACGTACCCAACATGAAAAGTAACATATTAAGTCTCGGACAACTCCTCGAAAAAGGGTATGTCATACATATGGAGAACTCTTCTCTTTTCATAAGAGATATGCATGGACGTTTGATTGTAAAAGTCCAGATGACGAAGAATCGTATGTTTCCTCTCCATATAAACACAATACTTGAGAAATATTTTTATGGAAAAGCAAAGAATGATTCCTGGATGTGGCATCTTCGCTTTGGCCATCTAAACTTCAGTGGCTTGAAACTTCTGTCCTCATCAAGCATGGTGCATGGCTTGCCTGCCATTGAAGCTCCAGAACATGTGTGTGAGGCGTGCACATTTGGGAAACAACAAAGAAACTCCTTTCCAAGTGGAGTATCCCGAAGAGTAAGAGAACCGTTGCAGTTGGTTCACACTGACATCTGTGGACCATTAGAGCCAATCTCTCTTGGAGGTAATAAATACTTTATTACCTTCATTGACGATTTCAGTAGAAAGTTGTGGGTGTATGTAATCAAAGAGAAGTCTGCTACTTTTACTATTTTTAAAAATTTTAAGGCCCTTGTTGAAAAAGAAAGTGGTCTTAAAATAAAAACCCTTAGATCTGACAGAGGTGGGGAGTACACCTCAAATGTTTTTCGAGAATATTGCAGGGAACATGACATTAAGCAACAACACACTGCAGCGTACATGTCACAACAAAATGGAATTGCGGAACGGAAAAACCGCACCATCCTCGATATGACGAGGACCATGCTGAAGGAGAAAAGTCTGTCAAAGAATTTCTGGGCAGAGGCAGTTGCATGTACTGCCTATCTGCTTAACAGGTGTCCAACCAAGAGCGTCAGATTCCAGACACCGCAGGAAGCATGGAGTGGTTACAAGCCGAGCGTGGCGCACCTTAAGATCTTTGGGTGTGTCGCCTACGCTCAAGTTCCAGAAGCGAGAAGGAAAAAGCTTAATGATCGTGGCGAGAAGTGCATCTTCATCGGCTACAGTGAAGATTCAAAGGCATACAAGCTCTACAACCCACTAACTAATAAGCTGGTGGTAAGTAGAGATGTAGTATTCTGCGAGGAAGAATCTTGGAAGTGGAACTAGGACGATTCGGCCAAAGAAAGTCAGGTTGAGGCTGAAGAATATGAAGAAGAGAGGCATGTGAATCAGGAGCAGACACCCACATCCCCTCCTTCGGATCGCAGAAGTTCAGGAGTACGTTCCATCTCTCCTGGAAGTACTTCATCAAATCAGAATTCATCCTGTACATCTTTATCCGATTCTTCTTCATCCTTGGCTCCTATTAAAATGAGAAGCCTCAACTACATCTATGCAAAAACTGAGGAAGTGAATTTACTCTGCCTGTATGCGGACCACGAGCCTCTCACATTCGAGGATGCTGTGAATGAAGAATGTTGGAGAACGGCTATGGAAGAAGAGATTCATGCCATCAAGAAGAATCGAACATGGGAGTTGACCTCACTCCCCAAAAGCCAGAAGACCATTGGTCTCAAATGGGTGTACAAAATCAAGCGGAATGCCGATGGTAAGATCGAACGATATAAAGCAAGGCTCGTAGCAAAAGGTTACAAACAGAAATATGGGGTAGACTATGAAGAAGTTTTCGCCCCAGTTGCTCACCTTGACACTGTAAGAATGATTATCTCCCTTGCAGCTCATCACAGTTGGATGATTTACCAATTGGATGTGAAATCTGCATTCCTAAATGGGGTACTCGAAGAAGAAGTATACGTTGACCAGCCTGAAGGTTTTGTCATGCAAGGGGAGGCACATAAGGTGTATCGACTGAAGAAAGCCCTATATGGGTTGAAGCAAGCTCCTCGTGCTTGGAATGGACGGATCGACGGTTATCTTCAAGAGAATGGTTTCATCAAATGTCCATATGATCATGCCGTCTATACAAAGAAGAATGCCCGTGGTGATATGCTTATCGCTTGTTTATATGTTGATGATCTTCTCTTCACTGGGAGTAGCCAGGCGATGTTTAAAAAATTCAAGAAGGACATGTTTAAGGAGTTCGAGATGACAGACGGAGGTCTGATGTCCTTTTTCCTGGGCATTGAAGTAAAGCAACAAAATGGTGACATCTATATATCACAGAAAAAGTATGCCAAGGAATTACTTGAAAAGTTCAAGATGGCCGATTGCAATGCCGTAAACACGCCTGTAGCAACAAGCTTAAAACTGACAAAGGATGGAGAGGGAAGAAGCGTTGACTCAACTATGTTCAAAAGCCTGATTGGAAGCTTAAGGTATCTCACAATCACAAGGTCAGATATCGTCTACAGTGTTGGGCTTCTAAGTAGGTACATGGAAGTACCAAAAGAATCACATTGGCTAACTGCAAAAAGAATCCTCAGGTACGTCAAAGGAACAATGAAATTCGGTATTTTCTATCCATACGATGATGAAGCAATACTATATGGATACTCTGATAGTGATTGGGGTGGTGACCAAGATGAAAGGAAAAGCACCACAGGCTATGCTTTCTATCTTGGGTCAACAGCATTCACATGGAATTCAAAGAAGCAAAGTGTGGTCGCCCTGTCCACATGTGAAGCTGAGTACGTAGCAGCTTCATCCACTGTATGTGAGGCGATCTGGCTAAGGAATCTGCTAAAGGAGCTGAAGCATCCACAGGAGGAATCTACTGTTATATACGTGGACAATAAGTCGGCAATCGAACTTGCCAAACATCCAGTTCAGCATGGAAGGAGCAAGCACATCGACACAAGATATCATTTTCTTAGAGATCAAGTAAAACAGAAATTGGTTAAATCGAATATTGTCACACCACTGAACAAGTGGCAAACATATTCACCAAAGCATTGTCGACATACATTCAGGAGACTTAGATCAATGCTTGAAATGAAGCCGGTTTTGGTTTGAAGGGGAGTGTTGGAAACGGTGGTGGATTTGTGCAAATCCAAAACCGTGTGAGAGTCATATGAGCTAGCTGTGCAAACCGTGTGAGGTAGCTGTGAGATTAGATTTTTCTTCTAAGTTTAGATTGCTAGCTGTGTTAAGATAAGCAGTAAGATTTCTTTCTGGATTTTTTCTTTCTTTAGCTGCCCTTAGGAAGCATCTAGATAGGGATTCTTTTGTCTTTTCACATAAGGAGAAAAGCCTATAAATGGCACCAATGTATTCGTTTCTATAAAATTCCAATACAGCAGTTCAAGGCTCTTCTTCTTTCAGTTTTTTAAAGTTTTCTGTTTTGTGGTGGCTGCAGCCACTCGTCAGCAAAAGGTGGGGTTTACAACCCAACATAAACTTCATCGTGTCGACTTACTGGAGCAGTGACTAGTCCGTTGTTTTCCTTGCAAGAGGAACAACTACTTGGTCTTCAGCTTATGCCTATATCTTAACCAAATGGTCCGGGCTTGAGTAGAAACCAACCTAGCCATGACCATGATCATTGATTATTTGGAATTTGCCATGTACATATCATGGCATGAAGGAACGTTGCCCTTCATTTCCATCACGCTGATCAAGAACTTATATTTGTGAAGAATGTCCACCCGCAATGCTACAGGAATTCCTCGGAGCTTGACAAGCTCATCACGAAGTCTACTCACGATCAGGACCGCACAGTACGTGACGATGATGTACATTTCACGGTAACATAGATGTTTGGAAATTGGTGTTTCATCATTGTTTTTGTACATAGATTGCAGCCAAGATGCTGTGCATGTGAACCAACGACTCAATTTTTATTCCGTACCTTAAGGCAAACGTGAATTTCGACATTCCATTTTTATTTTTTATTATTTTTTTCTAATTAAGGTCTATGCGTCATCCATGATCATCACATATGCACAACCCTTTTTTTTTTATTTTATTGAAAATAGAGTACATCCAAAAAGGAAACTATTGTAGATGAGAATTTCCTGCAATTAACTGCTTGAGGGCCTACCCTGATTTTTTAAGCGGGTCGCAGACACTTTCTTAGCAAAGATGTACTAGAGAAGGCCCGATCAGAGGTGGAAATGATCCGGACTATCACTACCTTAAATCAGTCGTATCTTGCAAGTTGGGATGAGTTTTTTGACATATTATATATGATTTTGGGGGAGGAGATTCCTATACTGGATTTGCGAGATTCCATCAAATCGGCAGTCGGAACTCTTATTTAATTTTGTTTTTAGTAAATTTTAGTTTGAGTATAACTTTTTATCCTTTGAGTTGTAGGAGTCTTACCCAACATGAAAAGGGCTTAGAAAAGTCATGCTTACCCTAAAATGGACACCTACTATTGTTTGCCAAAAACCAGGAAGTCTAGTAGGAACAAAGGTTGGCTATAAATAGCAAGTTTATTATTTATTGTAAGTCATGTTTTTAAGGTGTTTGAGTCTAAAAATTAATTCTAAGTTTAAGCTCATTATTTAAAATGTTGTAATTTCATTTTAAAAAAAATAATCATCAATTTAGTTATTTTGATTTTATTAAAAATTATTTCTACTTTTGTCTCTGTGAAGAGTCCAAATAGTGCTCCATGGATTTGGTGTAAATATCCCCTGAGGAAGATAATGATCAATCTCATCACGTCCCTCCCTGCCTCAAAAATTAAAGTGAGACATCCCAAAAATAAGGCATATTCAATCATAGATATGTCACATTGTAGAAAATGACCAACCACCAAATCCATGGCTCACCTGATGATTGGATCACCTGATTTTTTGTGTCCCATCTTCACGATAGGACCGTACGTGCTACACAGGTTGGATTCCATACATACACCAAGATGGCCACACTTGCAGATAGCTATACAAAATTGTAATTTATAGCTATTTTCATAAAATGGCCTACGGTTGGTAATCATGTGGCCTAAATTCAGAGGATAGATTTAAGGTGAGCTCCACACAAAGGCAGTGCAGGAAATTCTCATATACAACTAGTTGCACATGACATGTTTAATTCCGTGAAGGTACCAATGAAAATAGTGACCGTCAAATGAATGGCCCAAAGAAGAATAAAGCAAGGATATAAAATTAGTCCAGTGGGAGCCTGAACTGCAGCTTTGAATCATGTCAATGATCATGCTGAATCCGGCAAATCAAAAGAGACCACAAAAATTATTCGACTGGATGGCTAGAAATGCATGTTTTATTTTATCCATTGCAGCGGCACATGCCCATGCGGTGGCCTGGGCCACATTCCACGGTGCAGCGTATCCAACGTGTACTTCTATCATTTTTTATGGCGTAGGGTAGCATTGATCAAGTTCATGACCATCTTCAAAGTGTTCTGACTCAACATCCACCTAACACATCACAAACATGGATAACGATCCTGGGCATCTAAACCATTTGTCACGTTGTAGAAGGAGCATAACCCAAATGTCACAATGATCGGACAATCTTAGCCATTTTAATTGTGGACCACTGAACCTATCATTTTTTGAGCATCTAGTTATTGTATAGGACCATTTGATCAATGTGTTTTTTGCATTATGATCCATCAAATACAGGCCCAACGATTGTGATGGCTTGGATCTCTGTGCATGTATTCCACATGTACAGTAGATATATAATGAGTCACATCCATCTAAAAACTGGCGGTGATGATCATCTCAGCCTTGTCCTCCTTTTTTTTTTATTTTTTTTTTTCTTCTTCTTTTTCTTTTTAAATTTGCTTTAGCAGTACCAAAGGAATATCCAAGGAATTAACCTTGCTTAAAGTGAAGAGGCATAAGGAAAGCAAAAGAAGAGAAGCTGGGAATAACATGATAATGATGAAAATATACAATTGAGACCGTGGCCTTGAAAAGATGACACAGCACAAGAACGCAAAACCAACGGTCTACTTTCTCCCTTACAAAAAAAATCTAGCAAGGACTCTAGTGCACATGCACGCCACCATGAATCCATTTCATTCTTCTCTGCCACGTGGTATCTTTTTTTTTTTTTTTTATAATTCAAATTAACTGTATTTTAGGTATTTTTAAGGTCTTGGGAATGGATTTTTTTTATAGAGTAATGATGACCTAATAATAGTGTTCTAACATAGGAAAGGAAGTGATGAGGTCAACCATCGTCTTCCTTAGGGAATACTTACTCGGAATTCATGGAGATCTCTGGACTCCTCATAGAGATTTTCGAATCCATAAGAGAAAAGAAATAAATTCTAATAAAATCAAATGTAAATTGATTATGATAAAAATGAATTTATGATATCAAACTTAGGAAGATATTTCAAAATCAAACTCCAACTCAAACTTATTAAAAATGTGACTTATTATAAATAGTAAACATACTATTTATAAATGGTCATGATTTCTACTAGACTTTATGGTTTTCGGTCAAAAATAGTAAGTATTCAATTTGGCCTAATCATATTATTCTCTTAATTTTTCTAACTCTTTTCATGTTGCGCATGACTCCTAAAGCTCAAATGATAAAGTGTTGTGATGGAACTAAAACTTACTATAAATAGTAAAAACAAAAGTAAAGTGAACTTACTATAAATAGTAAAAATGAAAATAAATAAAATGATCTGATGGAATCTTGCAAATTCGGCATGGGCAACCCAACACAATGGGATTAGTTGGCTAAAGTAGCTTCTTTTTACTAGCCACCCCCACTAGGGAATTGATGCCAAGACCTCAGCGTTGAAACGAGGTATCTTTCACTCAAATCTACCACATGAGCTTTGTATCAATCTTACACATAGGCTTACTTTATAAACCATCTCTAATGATTGGATTGGCTATCTCTTAAATGGGAAACAACGGAACTAACATGTAACGTAGAATAAGAGGCTCCAACAATCGAATGGTGAGGTTGATTCTATTTGTTCAGTCTTTAATCCAAGGCCCATGAAATGGATGGTTCAGATCGACAGGCATATACACCAGTTGGACACTAGGGATATGATGAGTAATGGACCCCAAACAAAACATGGCACTTGTTTTATTCGTTAGTGGCTTCACCACTTAGCCGTTATGGCATTGTGTGAATGAGATAAGGTGGCAATCACACCTAGATGGTTTCATGTATATCAATATGCTAGAATGAAAAAAAATATAGTGGAGCTCCTTCTATCCAAGTCTTTCAAGCATCACGAAGTTGACCCCATATGGGAGACTAAAATACGAAAAAGGTATAAGAGAAGTCAAACTTGGGTTTGATACAACCTTAGAATATACATGGCTAAAGTGCACCACCTCTAAGTGGCTTGGAATATCCATGGGATATCCCCAAAGGAAAGACCTATGTTGACTAGGTCTCCCCCGGCCATCTTTCGTTTATCTGAGCCGCTGATCTGATGTCCACCATCACTGATGAACCATGTCCAAAAATGAAGACCTTTCCAATTTGGGATGTAAATACATTGTTAATAAGAAATCTACCAATGTTCCACTTCAACGGAGAGAAGACAAACATCTGATGGTCCAGATCTTCTAATTTTAGTATACGTTTTTATCATAGTTCATCCATGATGGGTTACATCAGATTGTCGGCTCAGATAAACCAATCCTGAGCCCTGATTAGGTACCAAACATAAAAGTTACACTCAGCCTTATTTATGTTTGTGTTTTTTTTACTAGAACTCCCAAATGGCCTCTTAAATTGCAACAATCTGAGTTTAACATACATACAGCTCACTATCATGCTTTTTCGTATGGCAGTTCAAAACCTGGTATTGGCAATAACAAAAATAAAAAATAAAATCGAAGCCTCAATCAAGGCACATCTATTACAGCGACAATCCCAACCTTTGGACAGCTGACAATTCCCAATAAAATGATGTAATTTCCAAAAACTTACATTTATTGAAGTGAGGCTGTTCACTATATATATATATATATATATATATATATATATATATATATATATATATATATATAGAGAGAGAGAGAGAGAGAGAGAGAGAGAGAGAGAGAGAGAGAGAGAGAGATGGTACTCTCAGGAGTTTCAGCACCCGGTCAAGGGTTCGAGTACCAATAGGTGGTGAAATTCCACTAGCGTAAGTATGTGGGGTGTGTGCACGTGTGTGATGGTACTATGGGGTTGACCTCATGGGAAAACTTCCCATGAAGTTGAGCTGTGTAGGCCCCACCATGATGTGTGTTGAACATCAACACCGTACATTTGATGGGTCCCTTTTAATTAATGGGATATCCCAAAAGTCAGCCCGTACATGGAACTCATGTGGGCCATACCATCTAAAACCATGTGAAGACATGCCTAAAACATATAAAAGTACTTGGTGGGCTCACTTGAGTTTTCGATGCGGCCGAAACTTTCATTGACCCCTAATCCAAGTGGGACACACACAGTGGATGGGCTAGATTTGTGAACCACATCTCTGTGGGCCTAATAAATGATTATGAATTTTTAATGGAGGGTAACCCCTCTCAACTATTGTACGTGTGGCCCACCAAGTGCTTTTATATGTTTTAGTCATATCTTCACATGGTTTTAGATAGTATGGCCCACATGAGTTTCGTATACAGATGATTTTTAGGATATTCCATAAACTAAAGGGGACCTATCAAATGCACAGTGTTGATATTTGACACACATTACAGTGGGGCCCACACAGCTCAACCTCATGGGAAGTTCCTACCAGATTGACCTCATAGTACCATTATATATATATATATATATATGGGAAAAGGTACAATGAGCTCGAGCATATTACGGTAGTCCATGAGGACGAGCTGTGTGGGCCTTACCGTGATGCCTTTCGAACATCAACACTGTCCACTAGATGCACCATTCCATCGTGGGCCTGGGCGGCCCAAAATCAAGTCAATCTGTGACTTTTGTGAGCCACACCACGTACAAAAGTATAGAGGAGCCGTGCACCATTAAAACATTCATAACCATTTTTGAGGGCCCACCGAGATGTAGTTTGCAAATCCAACCCATCTATTATGTGTGTCCCACTTGAATGAGGGTTCAGACCAAGTTTCAGGTGCATGGAAAACTCAGGTGGGCCCCACCAAGTGCTTTTATATGTTTTTGGCATGTATTCACATGATTTTAGTTGGTATGGCCCACCTGAGTTCCGTATACGGCTGATTTTGGGCCGTCCAGGCCCACGATGGAATGGGGCATCTGGTGGACGGTGTTGATGTTCGAAAGGCATCACGGTGGGGCCCACACAGCTCGACCTCATGGATGACCGTAATACGCTCGAGCTCATTATACCTTTTCCCTATATATATATATATATATATGTGTGTGTGTGTGTGTGTGAGATGCTGACACAAATAATTGTCCATACATCTAACTAGTTGGTGTGTGGGGCTAGTATAGTGTTTTTATTACATCTTATTTGTCCAGCAAGACTACCCTGCTGTAAAAATATGATTTACAAGAAATCAAGGAACCAAGAAAATGTGATGCTCCATGTGAATGTGGGGTTTTTAAGTCTTTTTTCATAGTTTTCAATGATGTACACCACCTAATAGTTGTATTAACTTAATAGTTGAATTAATTTCATAGTAGTTGGATTATCCTATCTCACGTTGGGATAATCTTAATGGACAGACAAGATGTTGTACAATTACCATGGTGGCACCATACACCAACTAATTGGACCTCAACTAGTTTGCTTTGAGCAGTACTCTCTCTCTCTCTATATTCAACAGCCTGAATTTCATTAACTGGATTAACATGATTCAGTCAATCTGATTTTAGAATTATGACCGATCTACAGAAGGTCCCTGGGACGGTTCCATTTAAGTGTATGCTACGGGTACAATTTCTTAATGCATGTGTATGAAACATGATGGTACACGAGAGTATCAAGTAGGATCCGCTTGACGAAGAGCTCCCTCTCGTGCCTACATCTTGGAGCGCATACCAGCCTTCCTTATCAAACGTCCAAAAAGTAAAGCTAGCAATAGCACGTCATCACATACCACTATCTATCTACAAAGATAATTAAAAGGATATTATATGAAACTGGACGGAAAGAGGCCCAAGTCGTTGAGCTGGTGGGACTCAAGATCGGTAGGTCATGAGATTCTAGGGGCCTATTATAGGAATACTTTATATATATCACAAGATTGGTGGCTAATTTTCTTTTAAATTAATAAATAATTGAATAATAAAAAATGAGTTTTAACCTCTTTAAATAACCTAAAACAAATTCTAAAAACATAATCAAATAGTCCTAATCAAATTAGAAAACAAATTTAGAAAATATGCAAATTTTCTTCGCTTGTCAGACTTGTCATCGATTGGTTGGTTCGATGGGTCGAAACAACCTTAAAGTATCTAGAGACTTAAGTAAGAGATTCTGCGATTTTTGATCCGTTGACCTGTGAATAGTATTTTTGATCCAACTCATCCTTTATTTGGCCTTATTTTGCCTAGCCATGCATTTTGAAAGCCATGGATCTGATGGTTATAACTGCCTAACAAAATTGATTCTTTAAAATAATAAGGAACCATAATGGACCCTAACAAATGGATGGATCGAATTGTTGACTGGATCAGTTTTTGTATAAACAACTTTGACGGTACATATTAAAATCCTTTGGTCCAGTGGTTAGTATTTGTTACATTGGTACAATGTTTACATCTTCCTCCTGAAATGTTTTAGATTATAATGAGTGGTCTAGATTAATGTGTTGGACTGTTTAAGGTTCCAACACAACTAGGACCAGCATTGGAGCATTTCCCTGTTACATTGGGACGCGGATTGCCAGTTCCCCGCGTACAGGAAGTTCCTGTAGTCGGAATCTCTCACAGTTGCCGGCGAAAAATCCACTCCTTCCATCGGTAAAACCACAGGCGTCTAAAAGACTAGCAGATCCAAAACTCATGTGCGCCACACAAAACAGAACAGTGTAACGGAAATGTCCATCGTTGAAACCTTCGTGGAGTCAACCATTATGTTTATAAAGCCCATCCGTTCATGCGGTTATTGTGGTGTGGCCCACATGACTTTTATATCTGCCTGAATTTTGTATTTGTATCTTGTTGTGATCCTGAGAAACTGATAACGGAGCGGATTTGTCACTGTCATCTCCACGGATTGGCTACTCCCCTGACACCAGCTCCGTGGCTGGTGGTCGGTGCTCTGTGGGCTCCACAATGATGTATGCGTTTCATCCATTCTGTTCATCCATTTTTTTAAGATCATTTTATTGCTTGATCCCAAAAATGAGAGGGATATAAATCTCAGGTGGACCACACCACATAAACAATAGTGATTGGATATCAACCATTAAAATCCTCCTATGGCCCACTATACTGTTTATTTGACATACAATCTGTTGATTAGGTCATACAGGCCCAGATGAATAGAAAAAACAAATATCAGCTTGATCCAAAACTTTTATGGCCCCCAAAATGTTTTTAATGGTCGAACCTCATTCAACACTGTTTCCTGTAATGTGGTACACTTAGGATTTGTATATACCTCATTTTTGGATTTATTACGTAAAATGATCTGTAAAAACAGATGGATGACATGATGAAACACATACATCATGGTGTGGCCGACATAGCACCGACCACTAGCCATTGGCTGGTGTCAAGGAGGGGGAGTAGCCAATCCGTTCCCGGTGGTTGCGGCACAGGGAAATTCGCTTCCAAATTACTCCCCAAAAAAATAAAAAGCTGTGGAAATTAGAAACTCCAAAAATAATCATAGCGTAGTGAGAGTTCTTTCATACATTCTAACCATCTCATTTTCTCTCTCCGTAGCGATGGAAATCGTCACCGGAGTCATCAACATTGTTCCTTGCTTGTGGGGTTCCACCAGCAAATGTTACATCATCAACCTCCGCGAAAATGTCGACTTCCTGAAGGAAGCCATGAACGAATTGAAATCTATAAAGAATGATGTGAAGACAAAGGTCGATGAAGCCGAACAGCAGCTGCTCGAATGCAAGGACACTGTTTAATGGTGGCTACAAAAAGTTGAAGACACCGCAAGAGAAGTGAATGAGATGGAAGTAGAATTTCGGCAGATGGCGAGGTGTTTTGGGAGTTGCCGACCCAATTTCTGGTGGGGCTACAAGCTCGGCAAGAGAGTGGCGAAGAAGCTGGAAGATGTATCTGAGTTGAAGAGCAAAGGTGAGTCCTTCAGTGAGGTGGCATACAAGCCGCTTCCCGATGCCATTGAAGAGATACCAAGCACATCAGCTGTGGGCAGAGACCTGGTGTTGGAGAAGGTTCTAAACTAGATTGGCGAAGGGAAAGGGGGAGTTATTGGAATATATGGAATGGGGGGAGTGGGGAAAACAACCCTCCTGAGTGACATCAACAACAAATTCCTAACAAGAAATCATGATTTCCATGTCGTGATTTGGGTGGTGGTGTCGAAAGAATTAAATGAGGGAAAGATTCAGATGGATATTGGCAAAGCGATTGGGCTCGTCTTGGGCAAAGAATGAAAGCTACCGCGAGATACGGGCTCATGATGAGACACGGGCTCATGAGATTCTCAAGGTCTTGAGCAGTAAGAAATTCATTCTATTGTTGGATGATGTTTGGGAATCATTTGATCTACAAAAGGTCGGAATTCCCCATCCAAGTAGCCAGAGCATGAGCATGGTCGTTTTCACTACACGATTTGAGGACGTCTGTGGCCATATGACTGCCGACGAGAAGATCAAAGTAGAATGTCTCCCAGAGCAAGAAGCAATGGATCTATTTCTACGGCATGTTGGTGAAGAAGCCATGAAATACCATCCAGAGATACCGATCCTTGCCAAGAGCGTTGCTGAAGAGTGCAAGGGTCTGCCCCTTGCGCTCGTCACCATCGGGCGGGCTATGGCATGTAAGAATACACCACAGGAATGGAAGCATGCAATATCAGCTCTGAGCACGAGCAAGCCACTATCAGAGATATCAGGTGTGAAGGATGATGAAATGTGTTTGCGTTTGAAACTTAGTTATGATTATCTCGATGATGACAGGATTAAATCGTGCTTCCTGTACTGCGCACTGTTTCCGGAGGACTTCTCCATTCCCAAAGAAAAACTAATAGATTACTGGATAGACGAAGGATTCTTAGATGGGTTGGATGATGATCTTGATGAAGCGCGCATAACAAGGGACATGATATCATTGGAAGATTAAAGGCTGCATGCTTGTTGGAGAGTGGTTCTGATGAAAAAACAGAGGTAAAGTTGCGTGACGTGATTCGTGATCTGGCATTATGGATAGCTTCAGAGTACGGGAAGAAGAAGAATAGGTTTTTGGTGAGAGCTGGCGTGGGACTGACGCATGCACCAGAATTTGAAAGGTGGAAGGAGGCCGAGAGGATATCTCTAATGTATAATGACATAAAAGAAGGAACAGAGACAGCTCAATGCCCCAACCTCTTAACCTTGCTGCTCCAAAGGAATCGGTATTTTAGAAAGTTCCACACTGATTTTTTTCAGTTCACGCCTCTTCTTATGGTCTTGGATCTGTCAATGTCATGGATAGTAGAGCTTCCTGCAGTGATCGGTAACTTGGCAGAGCTACGGTATCTCAATCTATCTGAAACGCAGATTACATCATTGCCTGAAGAGATAGGAAATCTGGTAGTTTCAGAGTCATGTCTACAGGAGCTTCCTGCAGGGATCGGTGACTTGGCAGAGCTACGGTATCTCAATCTATCTGACACAGATTACATCATTGCCTGAAGAGAGAGGAAATCTGGTGAAGCTGAAGCACTTGGACTTGGACATGGACTTGGACTATACAAGTTTGAACACAATTCCTCAAGGAGCAATCTCCAGGCTTTCTGAGTTAAGAGTGCTAAAACTATTTGGAAGTTATTCAAAGTGGGAACAAGGGAGTGAGGGATTAAATATGAGTGAGTTGGAAGGCCTGGAACGTTTAAACCATCTTAATCTCACCTTATCAAATGTGCATGCTCTTGAAAGGTTGCTCTGCTCTAGCAAGCTACGGAACGTGACTCGGTATCTAGTTCTGTACACGTGAGGATCTGACTTCTCCAACCAACTATCATCCCTTTTTACTGCAATGAAAAGTCTTCAACGGCTTACTGTTCGCGTTTGCAATGGGTTGGTGGAGGTGACTATTAGTGGGTATGCGAAGAAAGATGATGATTCTCCTGTTTCGAGCCTAGAATGGCTCAACCTTCATAATCTCCTTGACTTAATTGCAATCGACACTACATGAAAAATGGAAAAAAATAACGAATTTCGAGACGGTTCTGGACCGTCTCTAAAATTGCTTGGTTTAAAGACGCTTTAGAGATGGCCGTAAACCGTCTCTTGACCGTCCCTAATATTGTCTTAAAATGTTGCACGTCCAGAATTTATTTAAGACGGTCCTTGACCGTCTTATTGCGGTCATCTGAGACGGTGAATGACTGTCCGCATTAGAGACGGTCCTGGACCGTCTTATATGCTATCATCTGAGACGGTCATTGGCCATCTGCATTAGAAACGGTCATTGTCTGTCTTTTACTTGTAAAATGAGACTGTCAAAGACCGTCTCTATTAGAGATGGTCCTTAGCCGTCTTATAGCCATGCCAAAAATCGTCTCTATTAGAGACTGTCAATGGCCGTCTCTCTTAGAGATTGTGAAAGACTGTCTCTGTTAGAGACTGTCAATAACCGTCCTTATTAGAGACTGTCAATGACCGTCTCTATTAGAGACAGTCCTTACTCGTCTTATAGCCCTATCAAAAACCGTCTCTATTAGAGACAGTCAACAACTGTCCCTATTAGAGACTGTCAATGACCGTCTCTAATGCATCTTTGTAGTACAAAAACAGTTGACAAGCTTAGAAAAAATAATGAACAATGTTTAAGAAAAATTTAAATTTTGAAAAAAAAACTGTGATTTTATAAAAATCTAGATTTTGAAAAAAAATTAAGAACTTTGAATAATGTTGATAATTTTGAAAAAAAAAAAAGATTTCGATAAAAAAATGATATTTTGAAAAAGAAAATTTAAAAAATTAAACAAAATTATGAAAAAATTGACGAATTGAAAAAAAAAAATTTTTTAAAGAAAATTAGATTTTGTATTTTGACAAGAAAAATTAAAAATTTATATAACAAAAGTGAGATTTAAAAAATGATATTTTTAAAAAGAAAATTTAAAAAATTAAACAAATTTGTGAAAATTTTGACAAATTGTAATATATATATATATATATATATATATATATATATATATATATATATATATATATATAAAAAAACTGAATTTTGTATTTTGACAAGAAAAATTGATAAGTTAGATAACAAAAGTGAGATTTTGATGATGTGTTGTATATCATTGCCGCCCCTATGTTTCTCCAACTCATTTTTGGGCCAGGTAATAATGTAGAAATGTTTTAATTTTTAAAAAAATTTGTTGGTAAATATGTGTGTGTGTGTGTGTGTGTGTGTGTGTGTGTGTAGTTTTTATATCATATGAATGGAAATTTTTTTATATATATAATTAAAAGGTAATATTTAAATGATTTGTAATATCACATGAAAAAGAATATTGAAAAGTTTAGAAATTTTAATTGTGTTTAAGAAAAATTTTGAGTACAAAATAATACTTTTGAAGAAAAAAATCAGCATTTTGAAATTTTTGAGGAAAAAATTAAAATATGAGAAATAAAAATTCAAAATTTGTATTTTAAATTTGATGGATTTTCCTGATGGATGGAGTAGATGCTAGACACACAACCCAGTAATGGACCTAGGGTTCGTGTCCCTTCACAAATTTCTACATGGGAAGATCCTAAGCTTTCAATAACTATCCATAAGTTGATGATAAAGTAAAATAATTAAATGATTAAAGGTCAAATTATATCAATAAAAAATTAAATCCCATTGTGGTTTCTTAGAATAAAGGGGAATTTACTATTATGAGACGCGTTTTGTACTTTAGCCTGTGGGCTTGGATCGTTAAAAAATGATCCAAGCCGTTCACATGATAGGTCTCACCTTAGATTGAGTGACCCAAAAATGAAATTTTACCTATCATTGAAATATTTCAACAAGTTAATCATTTGACTCTTTTTCTTTATAGATTTTCTACTTTAACTTTTGAGTAATTAAATGGTTGAAATATTTCAATCTAGAAGTATTTTTGAACATCCTGTCTAAGGTGAATCACGTTGTCTAAATGATTTGGGTTATCATAAAGGACCCTAGTCCTACATTCTTCGCTTTCATTCCTCATTAGATTTGTGGTCCCCACACACATTTTCTCAAACCATGGGTTACCCTTTTAGAGTTGTGCATAAATCCAAATGAGAGAAATTTTCAACCCGACACTTCTCATGATTGCTTGCTGGCTCTTCCATCACCCCATATCTTCTCCTTTTTTGGTTGAGTAGAGAAAAGTGTATTTGGGGTTATGCCATCAAAAAATTAATGTTGGTATTCTTTAAAAAAATCTTGTAAATTATATATTCATTCTTTAGCTTCGTTAATGTATTTGGAACATTAAAAAAATCATGTTATGTGACCGAGTTGATTAAAGAGAGCTTTTTTTTTGAAAACCACGTATGCTGCTAGCATCTGCCACCCTCTCCTTGCAACGATAATGGCTGCCGCAGAGAGAGGTGGAGGTGCTGGTTGTGATGGAGATGAAGTGTAAGGCCAGGATCTTGGAGATGAAGAGACATAGAAGACCAGCAGAGATGCCGGCTATGGCCTCCATAGCTATATCTCCCAGAAATAGAAGTTAGGGTATATAAAATCCCCAATTATTGGATTCCAATCCAAGCTCTGGAAACTGGATCTTGTAATCCCTAATTGTGTGATTTAAATCCCTAATCCATGAACGAATATATGGGATTAAGGATCTGAAATCCTAATTGAATCTGGATTAGGGATCTGGGATCTGAAATCCCTAATTGTAATTTGGAATTGGGGATGGGGATCTGAAATTCCCAATTTGGGATTTGGGATTTGGGATTTGAAATCCCTAGCCGTATTTGGGTTTTCTGTGGTGAGGTCCACTACATATTTTTATCTGGCTCATTCTTTGGGTCATGCCCTAAAATAATATCTCAAAATGGATCGACGGTGTGGATACAACACATACATCATAGTGGGGCCCAATATATGATTATGAATGTTTTAAGGAAACCCTTCTCCATTACATTTAAGTGAGTTACTCGTTACCCTTACTAGAGTCGACTCTATGGGGTCCACCATTATTTATTTATTTTATCCACTCCATTCATCCATGTTAACAGAAAATTTGAGGTCTAAAGAACAAAAAGGAAGCATATCCAAAGCTCAAGTGGACCATACCATAGGAAATAGTGTGTTGATCGAACCTCTACCATTTAAAATTTCTTGGAGGCCATAGAAGTTTTTGATCAAGCTGATGTTTGTGTTTTCTATTCATTCATATATTTTTGATATTATGAACAACCTTTAACTGTTTTTGGACAATCTAATCAGTTCAAATTGAAGAGTAAATAACTTCAGATGTTTAAATCAAAATTCACTCAAATTGTTGATCAATCTTGTTTGCCCAATATCTTTCTCATATGTAGTATGATTGAGGCGAGTAACCATTTTTGGATGTTGGTCGGTGCTCTATAGGTCCCACCATGATGTATGTGTTTCATCCATGCCGTCCATCCATTTTTACAAATCATATTAGGGCCTGATACCAAAAATGAGAGGGATATAAATCTCAAGTGGACCACACCACATGAAAACAATAGTGATTGGATATCCACCATTAAAACCCTCCTAAGGCCCACCGTACTTTTTAGTTGACATCCTATCTGTTGATTAGGTCATATAGGCCCAGATGAAGGGAAAAAAAATATCAGATTGATCCATAACTTTATATGGCCCCCAAAAGGTATTTATGGTCGACGCTCATTCAACACTGTTTCCTATAATGTGGTCTAGTTGAGATTGGGATATACCTCATTTTTTTGTCGCATACCATAAAATGAAATGAAAAATAGATGGATGGCAAGGATGAAACATGCACATACATCATGGTGGGGCCCACAGAGCACCGCCCACGTGACCCATGACCGCTCGTGAGAGAGACTTGAAGTCTCTCTCGCTCTTTGTCCTCTCTCTCTCTCTCTCTCGCTCTCTGTCCCCCCCCCCCCCTCTCTCTCTCTCTCAGATGGACGATGTGGACGAAGTGGACCATACCACGGGAAACAGTGAGAATAATGATTTCCACCGTTGAAATCTTCCTATGGCCTACAGTGATTTTTATTTGTCATCCAACCTGTTCAATAGATCACAAATACATGGATGAAAGGAAAACTAAAATATCAACTTGATCCAAAACTTAAGTGGCCTCCCAAATTCTTTTAATGGTAGATGTTCAGTTTATACTATTTCCTATGATGTGGTCCACTTCAGATTTTTATAGGCTTCATTTTTGAGCTTATGTAATATAATTATATGTTAAAATGGATGGATGGAGTGGATAAAATGAATAAATCAATTTTTGTCTCATAGGATTTACTCCGTACGCTTGGGAACGGATTGACTACTCCCCCTCACACTAGCCAATGACTGGCGGTCAGTGCTCTATGGCTCCCACCATGATGTATGTGCTTCATCCATGCCATCCATATATTTTTACAGATAATTTTATAATATGAGACTAAAAATGAGATATATGCAAATCTCAAGTGGACCACATTACAGGAAACAATGTTGAATGAGCGTCGACCATTAAAAATATGATCAATAGCCATAAAAGTTTTGGATCAAGCTGATTTTTGTTTTTTCCCTTCATCTGGTCCTGTATGACCAAATCAACAGATTGGATGTCAAATAAACAGTACAGTGGGCCTTAGGAGGATTTTAATGGTGGATATCCAATCACTATTGTTCTCATGTGGTGTGGACCACTTGAGATTTATATCCCTCTAATTTTTGGCATAAAGCCCTAATATGATTTTTTAAAATGGATGGATGACATGGATGAAAAACATACATCACGGTGGGGCCCACAAAACACCGTCCAGTCTCGCCCAAAATTGGGCGCGCGCTCAAAGCAGAGGCGCGCGCCCAAACCAACCCATTTTCCCTCACCGCCCTCCCTCTCTCTCCCTCTCTCTCAGTACCCCTGCTCTCCGAGCGCCATCATCTGGCTCTCTCTCTCACCCTCTTCCTCTCCCATGATCTCTCTCCTTCTCAATCTTAGATCTCTCTCTCTTCTCCCTCTCCCTCTCCCTCTCGATCTCTCTTGCGATCTGCTTCTCTCCCTCTCTCTCTCTCTCTCTCTCTCTCTCTCTCTCTCGCGATCTGCTTCTCTCTCTCCCTCTCTCTCTCTCTCTCTCTGACTCTCGATTTGCACGTATGTACCCGCATCCACCAGCCGCTAAAACCTACCGCATCTCTGGTCATCAACGGCAATAGAAAGTTGTTGAGCTCCCACCTGCTGCCAATCTGAGAAGGTGATGTTGCATTTTGATTTTTAGTCTTCATTTTGGTTATGAATCTCTATTTGGATGACTGGATCATGGAAAGTTGTTTTGAGGATTTTTGCATGTAAGGTGTATGTTGATATGCTTGTGAGAATACTAGATTTGGTTTGTGATTTGATTGGAATCCCATGAGGACCCCCACCTGATGCAAATGTTTTATGCCCACTTGACCACTGTCAGTATGCACTAGGCCTTATTTCAAGTTTCTACAGCTAACTCCTTGACAATCAAATCATTTTCATCCTTTTGAATGTTTTGAATGAGATCAAATTATGAACTGTCTATCTATTCCTGCAAAACTATGAGGATCTAGTGATATTTAAGAATGAAGGATTTGTTTGAGAGCGGGTGTTAACACCATGCTCCAGTTCTACACAGATGACACTACAGGCCGCAAGATGACACCCAACACCATCCTCATCATGATAAGAAACTCTGATTTTGAGTTTGTGAGGAACTCTGATTTTGTGTTATGCTTAGTCTGAAATCATTTGTGTTATGCTTAGTCTGAAATCATTCTTTCAACAGAACTTTCACTGGAAAGAACAAAGAAACACAGATTATAATCTAGTGAGTTTTGTTAATTCTTATTACCTTTCAAAAAAAAAAAAAAAAAAAACAGTGGTGGGAACAAGTCAGTTCTGTTGAAAGAATGGCGATGGAACCTTAAAGTTTCTGGTGGGTCGCTTTGCATACCAAAATTGGATGCTTAAAAAGTTAGTCAACTGTCCACATTCATCGCTACAGATTGGCCCACTTGATTCATGGACTGGCCTGATTTTGGGTACAATAGCTCATGTACCCATGTGGAACCTGCATAATGAATGGCCCAAATTCATTTAAGGCCTCTCACACTGGAGTATGTGACCTGTAGTATCCAGGTGTGTGAATCTGCATGTTTCATCAACAAATTACAAAGATCAGGATCCTTCATTCTCAAAGATCTGATTTTATATTTTATATTTTATTTTTATTCTTTTTAAAGTGATAAGCTGATTCTACCCTCTGAATGTAGACCACTCACTATTTTACCTTTAACCAGCCATTTCGTAGCTATCAGTTGGATGGTTAGGATTGCTTGATCAATGTATTTTTTTTTTTAGATATGCTCCATCCACAATGTGCCCCACAATTTGGATGGTCTGGATAGTTGTACATGAGTGCCACAGTTGAAGAGTATGAGATACCACCATTTTTTTTTTTTACATAGTGTGCTTATCACATGAGTCTAGCTCATGAGTGATGATTTACAGTGTACAGCAGTATGGTAATTTACCGAACTCTTGAGAAATAGAGAAATAGGTGATTTTATTCCAAAACAGAACAAGACAAAAAAATCATTTAAAATATAAGAAGGAACATATTTTTTTCCTACGGATCCTAAAAAGAAAAAAAAAACAGCCTTCCAATTATTTTATTTTTGAGTTGAACCATAGATTATTTTATTTTATTTTTTAATAATAGTTTAAATTCAAATTATCCCATTATTCCTAACAACCTTAAAAATATCTTCCATGAAAAAATTACAAAAAAAAACGATTTGATAATTACCCAGAAATTCAAAATCAAAATCAAATTGGAATCCTTTACCAAAAAATGAAATATATCGATGCATATTTCAAAATCAAAATCAAAATCCTTTACCAAAAATGATTGTCTATGTTTGTATAGCCCGCAAATTGATTTAGCCTTGTAAATGGATATATATAGATGCATATTTTTTTGTGATTGATGAACACATGTGTGGCATGTTTTGATAGTTTATGAAAAGCCTCTTTTTTATTGTATCTCACTTTTTATATGCTGTATGCACGTGATATCAGACATGGATTTGATGCCCCCGAGCAAGAATTGGATGACGAAACCTTAACCTGAACCACACCCTAAACCTGTAACCTAAATCTATTCTCAATTACCTAAACTCATAACCTATAACCTAAACCTAAACCTATAATCCTAAACATATTCTCAAATTCCAAAAGCTATACTTATAACCTAAACCTAAACCTTAACCTATAACCTAAACCTAAACTTATAACCTTAACCTAAACCTCATCTCGGGATTGCTATATCCAGTCTGTTTGGCACGCCTGACCATGATGTATGCATTTTATCCATGCTGTCTATACATTTTGCCAGATCATTTTGCCAGATCTTTATTCATTACATTGCAAAAGCATATAGTTACTTCTCTTATTGAATACTTATAAAATAAATATTATGGTAGTTTACATTGTCTATTGGGCAATGGATTTATCCGACTTCAACTTTCATCCATGATGTTTGGTTGGTTAACTTTTAAAGAATACATACTGTTCAAATGAGTCAAGTACATGATATAGACTTACAATCTCAAATGGAAAATTTTCCCATGGTACAAGTGCATGGAAAACTTTCCACATATCAACTTGCATTTGGATCAGTTGGCCTCCACATCACCCATTTGGACCGTCCATTAGGAAAATATTACAAGGAAAACATCTCCACAACATCAATCCAACCTAGGCATGTATGAGAATATGAAAGTATTACAGCACAGGAAACAGTTTGATTGAACATCTACCATTGAAAATTTTTTGGAGGCCAAAGAAGTTTTAGATCAAGCTGATGTTTGTGTTTTCCCTTCATCCATGTCTTTGTGATCATATTAACAAGTTGGATGACAAATAAAAATTACTTTAGAACCTAGGAAGGTTTCAACAGTGGAAATCTAGATTTTCTTATTAGTAAATTTTAACTGAACTCGTTCTTTTGAAAAATAGAAAAATGGGAATATTAGTAAATATGAATTTTCTTATTAAGAAGAAAATGGAAGATGGATTGAAAAAACATAAAAGAGTTTTACAGAAATTATTTGTTCCAAACAAGACATTTATCAAAGGAGCACTATTAGGTGATATTTAAGATTTTCATAATAAATAGATTAAGGGCCAATGATAATTATAAGTAGACTTGCAGCCAAAAATAAAGAATTTAATTTTTTTTAAAACATGGAAAGATTAATCAGTCCTACTTCTTGTAACTTCAGCCACTGCTTCAAATAGAGGGACTGCACAAAGATTTGGTTAGGGAGACCACTGATGGTGAACTAGCAGCTACAACAAATATGAGAGTTACAAAGGTGAAAAGAAATATAAGTCGGTCGGTAAGATAAGATGCATGATTTTCCTTTTCAATTGTTAGTCATAGATTGACAGTACTTGTTTCAATTTTCTTGGATGGATGATGAATGTATTTGGGAATGTAAATGAAAAAAAAAACTTATAATATATATATATATATATATATATATATATGTTATCAATGGAGGATACCTTGTTTAGGGGGACATGAAATTCTTGTAGCTTATGGTATGGTGCCCCATATTGGTTGTATATTACTAGTATGTAGTAGATAAAACTAGGTTCAATAGTAGATAATACTAGAAAATCCCTAAACCTAAACCTACACCTAATCCTAATCTACTCCTTAACCCGAATCCAAACCTAAACCTATACTTATAACCTAAAATTATTCTCAAATCTCAAAACCTATAACCTAAACTCAATCCAAACCCGAACCCGAATTCCTAAACCTTAACCTAAACATATAACCTATAACCTATAACCTAAGCCTATACCTAAACCTAAAACCTAAAGCTAAAGTTAAACCTATAACTTAAACCTAAACTCAAATCCTAAACCTTAACCTAAACCTACAACCTAAACTTAAACTTATAACCTTAACCCTAAACCTACACCTAAACCTACACCTAATCCTAATCTCAACTCCCTAACCTAAACTTGAAAACCCAAAACTAAACCCGAACCCGAACCCGATCCCGATTTCCTAAACCTAAACTTAAGACCTTAACCTAAACCTATTCTCAAATCCCAAAACCAGTAACCTAAACCTAAACCTATAATCTATAACCTAAACCAAAACCTATATCCAAAACCAAAACCTATAACCTAAACCCGAACCCATTCTCAAATCCCATAACCTATAACCTAAACCTAAATCAAAACCTATAACCAAAACCAAAACCAAAACCAAAACCAAAACCTATAACCTAAACCCAAACCCAAACCCAAACCCAAACTCGAACCCGAATTCCTAAACCTTAACTTAAACATATAACCTATAACCTATAACTTAAGCCTATACCTAAACCTAAAACCTTACTTATAACCTAAACCTTAACCTATTCTCAATTCCCTAAACCTATAGCTTATAACCTAAACCTAAACCTAAACCTAAACCTTAACCTTAACCTAAACCTATAACCTTAACCTAAACCAAATTCTATGACCTAAAACCTAAATGTATTCTCAAATCCCTAAACCTAAACCTACACCTAATTCTAATCTCAACTCCCTAACCTAAACCTAAACCTAAACTTGAAAACCTAAACCTAAACCCGATCCCGAACCCGATCCCGATTTCTAAACCTAAACCTTAACCTATTCTCAATTCCCTAAACCTATAGTTTATAACCTAAACCTAAACCTAACCTAAACCTAAACCTAAACCTATAACCTTAACCAAAACCAAAACCTATGACCTAAAACCTTAACCTATAACCTATAACCTAAACTTACAACCTATAACCTAACCTTAACCTAAACCTAAAATCTAAACCTTAACCAATAACCTAAAACCTAAACTTAAACCTAAAACCTAAATATATTCTCAAATCCCTAAACCTAAACCAACACTTAATCCTAATCTCAACTCCCTAACCTAAACCTAAACCCGATCCCGAACCCGAACCCGATTTCCTAAACCTAAACCTTAACCTATTCTCAAATCCCTTAACTTAAACCTACACCTAATCCTAATCTATACTCCCTAACCTAAACCTAAACCTAAACTTGAAAACCCAAACCTATACCCAATCCCAAACCCGAACCCGAATTCCTAAACCTAAACCTTAACCTATTTTCAAATCCCTAAACCTAAACCTACACCTAATTCTAATCTTAACTCCCTAACCTAAACCTAAACCTAAACTTGAAAACCCAAACCTAAACCCGATCCAGAACCCGAACCCGATTTTCTAAACCAAAACCTTAACCTATTCTCAAATCCCTAAACTTAAACCTACAACTAATCCTAATCTAAACTCCCTAACCTAAACCTTGACCTAAACTTGAAAACCCAAACCTAAACCCAATCCCGAACCCGAACCCGAATTTCTAAACCTAAACCTTAACCTATTTTCAAATCCCTAAACCTAAACCTACACCTAATCCTAATCTCAACTCCCTAACCTAAACCTAAACCTAAACTTGAAAACCCAAACCTAAACTCGATCCCGATCCCGATTTTCTAAACCTAAACCTTAACATATTCTCAATTCCCTAAACCTATAGCTTATAAGACCTAAAACCTTAACCTAAACCTAAACCTATAACCTTAAAACCAAAACCTATGAACTAAAACCTTAACCTATAACCTATAACCTAAACTTATAACCTATAACCTAAACCTAAACCTAAACTTGAAAACCCAAACCTAAACCCAATCCCGAACCCGAACTCGAACCTAAATTCCTAAACCTAAACCTACACCTAATCATAATCTCAACTCCCTAACCTAAACCTAAACCCGATCCAGAACCCGAACCCGATTTTCTAAACCTAAACCTTAACATATTCTCAATTCCCTAAACCTATAGCTTATAAGACCTAAACCTATAACCTTAAAAACCAAAACCTATGACCTAAAATCTTAACCTATAACCTATAACCTAAACTTATAACCTATAACCTAACCTTAACCTAAACGTAAAACCTAAACCTTAACCAATAACTACACCTACGGCCTCAAACCTAAACCTAAAACCTAAATGTATTCTCAAATCCCTAAACTTAAACCTACACCTAATCCTAATCTCAACTCTAACCTAAACCTAAAACTAAACTTGAAAACACAAACCTAAACCCGATCCCGATCCCGATTCCCTAAACCTAAACCTTAACCTATTCTCAATTCCCTAAACCTATAGCTTATAACCTAAACCTTAACCTAAACCAAAACCTATGACCTAAAACCTAAATGTATTCTCAAATCTCTAAACTTAAACCTACACCTAATCATAATCTCAACTCCCTAACCTAAACCTAAACCTAAACTTGAAAACCCAAACTTAAAACCCGATCCCGAATCCGAACCCGATTTCCTAAACCTAAACCTTAACCTATTCTCAAATCCCTAAACTTAAACCTACACCTAATCCTAATCTAAACTCCCTAACCTAAACCTAAACTTGAAAACCCAATCCTGAACCCGAACCCAAATTCCTAAACCTAAACCTTAACCTATTTTCAAATCCCTAAACCTAAACCTACACCTAATCGTAATCTCAACTCCCTAGCCTAAACCTAAACCTAAACTTGAAAACCCAAACCTAAACCCGATCCCGAACCCAAACCTGATTTCATAAACCTAAACCTCAACATATTCTCAATTCCATAAACCTATAGCTTATAAGTCCTAAAACCGTAACCTTAACTTAAACCTATAACCTTAAAACCAAAACCTATGACCTAAAACCTTAACCTATAACCTATAACCTAAACTTATAACCTAACCTTAACCTAAACCTAAAATCTAAACACCAATAACTTAAAACCTAAACCTAAACCTAAAACCTAAATGTATTCTCAAATCCCTAAACCTAAACCTACACCTAATCCTAATCTCAACTCCCTAACCTAAACCTAAACCTAAACTTGAAAACCCAAACCTAAACCCGATCCCGAACCCGAACCCGAACCCGATTCCCTAAACCTAAACCTTAACCTATTCTCAATTCCCTAAATGTATAGCTTATAACCTAAACCTAAACCTAAACCTAAACCTAAACCTTAACCTTAACCTAAACCAAAACTTATGACCTAAAACCTAAATGTATTTTCAAATCTCTAAACCTAAACCTTCACCTAATCCTAATCTCAACTCCCTAACCTAAACCTAAACCTAAACTTGAAAACCCAAACCTAAAACCCGATCCCGAACCCGAACCCGATTTCCTAAACCTAAAACTTAACCTATTCTCAAATCCTTAAACTTAAACCTACACCTAATCCTAATCTAAACTCCCTAACCTAAACCTAAACCTAAACTTGAAAACCCAAACCTAAACCCAATCCCGAACCCGAACCCGAATTCCTAAACCTAAACCTTAACCTATTTTTAAATCCCTAAACCTAAACCTACACCTAATCCTAATCTCGACTCCCTAACCTAAACTCGAACCTAAACTTGAAAACCCAAACCTAAACCCGATCCCGAACCCAAACCCGATTTCCTAAACCTAAACCTTAACATATTCTCAATTCCCTAAACCTATAGCTTATAAGACCTTAAAACCTTAACCTTAACCTAAACCTATAACCTTAAAACTAAAACCTATGTCCTAAACCTAAACTTATAACCTATAACCTAACCTTAACCTAAACATAAAACCTAAACCTTAACCAATACCTAAAACCTAAAAATAAACCTAAAACCTAAATGTATTCTCAAATCCCTAAACCTAAACCTACACCTAATCCTAATCTCAACTCCTAAACCTAAACCTAAACCCGATCCCGAACCCGAACTCGATTTCCTAAACCTAAACCTTAACCTATTCTCATTTCCCTAAACCTATAGCTTATAACCTAAACCTAAACCTAAACCTTAACCTAAACCAAAACTTATGACCTAAAACCTAAATGTATTCTCAAATCTCTAAACCTAAACCTACACCTAATCCTAATCTCAACTCCCTAACCTAAACCTAAACCTAAACTTGAAAACCCAAACCTAAAACCCGATCCCGAACCCGAACCTAATTTCCTAAACCAAAACCTTAACTTACTCTCAAATCCCTAAACTTAAACCTACACTACCTAATCTCCTAACCTAAACCTAAACCTAAACCTAAACTTGAAAACCCAAACCTAAACCCAATCCCGAACCCGAACCCGAATTCCTAAACCTAAACCTTAACTTATTTTTCAAATCCCTAAACCTAAACCTACACCTAATCTTGAAAACCCAATCTCGACTCCCTAACCTAAACCTAAACCTAAACTTGAAAACCCAAACCTAAACCCGATCCCGAACCCGAACCCGATTTCCTAAACCTAAACCTTAACATATTCTCAATTCCCTAAACCTATAGCTTATAAGACCTTAAAACCTTAACCTTAACCTAAACCTATAACCTTAAAACTAATACCTATGTCCTAAAACCTAAACTTATAACCTATAACCTAACCTTAACCTAAACCTAAAACCTAAACCTTAACCAATACCTAAAACCTAAAAATAAACCTAAAACCTAAATATATTCTCAAATCCTAAACCTAAACCTACACCTAATCCTAATCTCAACTCCCTAACCTAAACCTAAACTTGATCCCGAACCCGAACACGATTTCTAAACCTAAACCTTAACCCTATTCTCATTTCCCTAAACCTATAGCTTATAACCTAAACCTAAACCTAAACCTATAACTTAACCTAAACCAAAACTTATGACCTAAAACCTAAATGTATTCTCAAATCTCTAAACCTAAACCTACACCTAATCCTAATCTCAACTCCTAACCTAAACCTAAACCTAAACTTGAAAACCCAAACCTAAAACCCGATCCAGAACCCGAACACGATTTCCTAAACCAAAACCTTAACTTACTCTCAAATCCTAAACTTAAACCTACACCTAATCTAAACTCCTTAACCTAAACGTAAACCTAAACCTAAACTTGAAAACCCAAACCTAAACCCAATCCCGAACCCGAACCCGAATTCCTAAACCTAAACCTTAACCTATTTTCAAATCCTAAACCTAAACCTACACCTAATCCTAATCTCGACTCCCTAACCTAAACTCGAACCTAAACTTGAAAACCCAAACCTAAACCCGATCCCGAACCCAACCCATTTCCTAAACCTAAACCTTAACATATTCTCAATTCCCTAAACCTATAGCTTATAAGACCTTAAAACCTTAACCTTAACCTAAACCTATAACCTTAAAACTAAAACCTATGTCCTAAAACCTAAACTTATAACCTATAACCTAACCTTAACCTAAACCTAAAACCTAAACCTTAACCAATACCTAAAACCTAAAAATAAACCTAAAACCTAAATGTATTCTCAAATCCCTAAACCTAAACCTACACCTAATCCTAATCTCAACTCCCTAACCTAAACCTAAACCCGATCTCGAACCCGAACCCGATTTCTAAACCTAAACCTTAACCTATTCTCATTTCCTAAACCTATAGCTTATAACCTAAACCTAAACCTAAACCTTAACCTTAACCTAAACCAAAACTTATGACCTAAAACCTAAATGTATTCTCAAATCTCTAAACCTAAACCTACACCTAATCCTAATATCAACTCCCTAACCTAAACCTAAACCTAAACTTGAAAACCCAAACCTAAAACCCGATCCCGAACCCGAACTTTGATTTCCTAAACTAAAACCTTAACTTACTCTCAAATCCCTAAACTTAAACCTACACCTAATCTAAACTCCTTAACTTAAACCTAAACCTAAACCTAAACTTGAAAACCCAAACCTAAACCCAATCCCGAACCCGAACCCGAATTCCTAAACCTAAACCTTAACCTATTTTCAAATCCCTAAACCTAAACCTACACCTAATCCTAATCTCGACTCCCCCAACCTAAACTCGAACCTAAACTTGAAAACCCAAACCTAAACCCGATCCCGAACCCGAACCCAATTTCCTAAACCTAAACCTTAACATATTCTCAATTCCCTAAACCTATAGCTTATAAGACCTTAAAACCTTAACCTTAACCTAAACCTATAACCTTAAAACCAAAACCTATGTCCTAAAACCTAAACTTGTAACATATAACATAACCTTAACCTAAACCTAAAACCTAAACCTTAACTAATACCTAAAACCTAAAAATAAACCTAAAACCTAAATGTATTCTCAAATCCTAAACCTAAACCTACACCTAATCCTAATCTCAACTCCTTAACCTAAACCTAAACCCGATCCCAGAACCCGAACCCGATTTCCTAAACCTAAACCTTAACCTATTCTCAATTCCCTAAACCTAAACCTTAACCTAAACTTAAAACTTAAACCTATAACCTAAAACCTAAACCTAAAACCTGAATGTATTCTCAAATCCTTAAACTTAGACCTACACCTAATCTTAAACCTAAACTTGAAAACCCAAACCTAAACCCGATACCGAACCCGAACCCGATTGCTGTAATAATGTAGCCCAATCATAAGGCAACAAACAAGAATGTATCCCTTTTAACACATGCCCCTTTTTACAAAGCTTTAATTTTTGTTGTTGTTTCTATTAATTGAAACACTTTTTTGCATTATTTGCTCATATTAGGTTTATTTTAATGATCAATTTTATTTTAAAAAAGTGCCCACTTTTTTGGATGAAGTTTCTGCAATTTTTCATGATTAAGAATTATAATGTTTTGTTGGTTGAATATTTTTTATTAGATGAAAGACACAAAAGAAAATTGTTGCTTGATTTTTTTCCTTTTTTTTTTTTTTTTTTTTTACTTATGAAGTTAAACTTTATATGTATTATGCGTGGATGAATAATGTATTGTGGATAAGATTGTTTGTGTTTGGATGGATGTAGTTTATGTTTGGATGGATTTACGTAGTTTGGGTTTAGATGGATGTGAATGTGAATGTGAATGTGATGAAACAGGTGTATATCGATCTGTTTGGATGAAACAGGTGAATGTGAATGAAACAGGTGTGAATGAAATAGGTGTATATCAGTTCGATGAAACAGGTGTATATCAGTCCTGTTTGGATGAAACAGGTGAATGTGAATGAAACAGGTGTATGTTAGTCCTGTTTGGATGAAACAGGTGTATATCAGTCCTATTTGGATGAAACAAGTGAATGTGAATGAAACAGGTGTATGTCAGTCTTGTTTGGATGAAACAGGTGTATATCAGTCCTGTTTGGATGAAACAGGTGTATGTCAGTCCTGTTTGGATGAAATAGGTGTATATCAGTCCTGTTTGGATGAAACAAGTGTATGTGAATGAAACAGGTGTATATCAGTCCTGTTTGGATGAATCAGGTGTATATCAGTCCTGTTTGGATGAAACAGGTGTATATCAGTCCTGTTTGGATGAAACAGGTGAATGTGAATGTGATGAAACAGTTTGGATTTACGTATGTGAATGAAACAGGTGTATATCAATCCTGTTTGGATGAAACAGGTGAATGTAAATGAAACAGGTGAATGTGAATGAAACAGGTGTATATCAGTCCTGTTTGGATGAAACAGGTGTATATCAGGTGTATGTCAGTCCTGTTTGGATGAAACAGGTGTATATCAGTCCTGTTTGGATGAAACAGGTGTATATCATCTGTTTGGATGAAACAGTGTATATCAATGTGTATGTCATCTGTTTGGATGAAACAGTGTATATCGATCACCTGTTTGGATGAAACAGTGTATGTGAATGAAACAGTGTATATCATCCTGTTTGGATGAAACAGTGAATGTGAATGAAACAGGTGTATATCAGTCCTGTTTGGATGAAACAGGTGAATGTGAATGTGATGAAACAGTTTGAATTTACGTATGTGAATGAAGCAGGTGTATCTTAGTCCTGTTTGGATGAAACAGGTGAATGTGAATGAAACAGGTGTATATCAATCCTGTTTGGATGAAACAGGTGTATGTGAATGTGATGAAACAGTTTGAATTTACGTAGTTTGTATAACAGGTGTATATCAGGAAGAATACTGTAACCGGTCAAATTTGAAAATGTCCTTTAAGGGTCATAAGAGACGGCTCGTAGCCGTCCTTTAAAAGGACGGTCATGGACCGTCCTTTGAAGGCTCACAAGAGACGGTCCATGACAGTCCTTTTTAAGGACGGTTTATGACCGTTTAAAGAGGATCTGGTCCATGGCCATCCTTTGAAGGCTCATAAGAGACGGTCCATGAGTCGTTTTTAAGGACGGTCCATAACAGTCCTTTTAAAGGGCGGTCTATGGCCCGTCCTTTTTAGGATCATAAGAGATAGTCCATGACAGTCCATTTAAAGGACGGTCCATGACTGTCTTTTTTTCGTCAATAAGAATGACGGTTTTCAACCGTCCTTTAAAAAATAAGACACATCAAAATTTGACGGCCTATGCGACGGTCCATGACCGTCCTTTTTGGTCATTTGAGACAGTTTTTAACCGTCCTTTTTTCGCTGTTTTGGCGTAGTCGGGTGGGCCACGGATGCTTCAGAAACCTTCACACCATAACGATTAGGTGGTGTTCCAAGTTGAAGAAAATTTATGGTTTACTAAAACTTGAAAGTCTTGAAACAATTTTTATAAATCATTGCGATGAGCTAGAAGAAGTAATAGGTACGGTCATTCCGGATGATGAAGTTGGAGACATAGGGCTAATGCAACTAAAATGTATAAGACTCTGGTACCTTTCAGAACTAACAAGCATCTGTAGCTATGCACTGCATTTTCCTTCCTTGGAGGAAATCCACATCATTAATTGCCCGAATTTGAAAAAGCTCCCTCTCTCTCCATAGCGCACACAATTCTCTAAAGATGATAAGTGGTAGGAAAGAATGGTGGGATAATTTAGAGTGGGAAGAAGATGGCATCAAGTCCTATTTTCTTCCTTTTTTTCATGAAAGTGCTTGGTGAGAGTCATTGTCAAATACTTTTTAATAGTTATTTCTCAGGATTGTTAGAGTAATTTTAGAAAGGAGTTTGAATTTTTCTTAGATCAAGTGTGCCATGTATTTTTATGAGTTTAATATGTAATATGTGTGCCATTGGACTACATGATATTACATTAATTTCTTATTTTAGTGATTCTACGCATGAGGTGTATTATAACTCTTGAGCATTGTTTACACCTCTATACAAGTGAGTTAATTTACACGCCACCACGTATATGTGTGCCCATTGTCTCACATATGGATATAATAATCATTTTAGAGAATGAAGAGCTGTTTGCGGTGCATTGTGCACCTTTTTATTTATTTATTTATTTATTAATTTTTTTAACACTTACACACACCCCCACACACTCACGCTAGGTGAATTTCACCACCTATGGGTACTCGAACCCTTGACCCGGTGTTGAAATTCCCAAGCGTCTACCACCGGAGCAGGAGTAAGGACCTGGTGCACTGCACCTTCTCCCAGGATGCGGGTTGGACACTCCCCTATCATCACCGACATTCCTGGTACCTGATGTAAGCACTGTTTGATTGAGCCTCCTTATGTGGGAAACGGATTGGCTACTCCACTGAGACCAGCCAATGGCTGGTGTTCGGTTCTTAGTGGGCCCCACCATGATGTATGTGTTTCATCCATGTTGTCCATCTATTTTTATAGATCATTTTATGATATTACACAAAAAACGAAGTATATCCCAATCTCAAGTGGACCACATTATAGGAAACAGTGTTGAATGAACGTTGACCATTAAAAACTTTTTGGGAGCCATAAAAGTATTGGATCAAGCTGATCTTTAAAAAAAAAATAAAAAAAAAAAAAAAAAAAACCTTCATCTGGGTCTTTATGACCTAATCAATAGATTAGATGTCAGATAAACAGTATAGTGGGCCTTAGGATGATTTAAATGACGGATATCCAATCACTATTATTTTCCTGTGGTGTGGTCCACCTAAGATTTATATTCCTCTTGTTTTTTTTTTTTTCGAAACCCTAAAATGATCTTTAAAAATGGATGAATGGAATGAATGAAACACATACATCATGGTGAGGCCCACAGAGCATCGACCACTGTTCACTCCCCAAGTATAGGGTTGTGATGTAGTAATAAACTCGGTGAGACTGAGGTCAAATCCACAAGGACCGAAACCTGTATGTAATTTGAAAGTAACTGGAACTAGAACTACACTAAGATGAAATCTAAATCAGGTGAATATGAGTGAATAATGGTGAAATAGGAAACTAAAATTTATAGAATTCAAAAGTACAAAACTAGGGATTCAGAGGATCCACTTATAGAGATCAGGGAGATCTACGCTTGATTTATGAACTCAACTGGACTTCGAGTCTCATCATCATCCAGTTGGAAGATATAACCATGAAAATCAATCTGAACTTCTTTTGATCTAGTTTTCAAGAGACAAGACTGATGTAAATTAGAGTGAATTCCATCACAAAACGATGCCCATGAGACAAAGTAAACAACAAAATTAAACTAATCCACAGCTAATCAGAGAGATGTATGAATGTCAGGAAGAGTTTTGTCATCCAACCATGCCCAGGAGACGATGGTGAACAACAGGGCTTTCTAATTGCATAATCAGAATAATGAAGAGGAAATGCTCAGGCCATCGCAGATCTACTGTAATATCAGTCACAATAAACCATTAAAAACTAAAGCCTTTCTTAAAATCAAACCAATCAATAGCAAGTTCAACATGAATCAAAACCGTAGAATCATTCCCATCACGCCACAAGCTTCACCTCTTAGCCCTAGCTAAGAGGTTCAGCCCAACATGAATGGGTTGAACCCTTAAGCAAAACAAAATAAAAATAAAGAAAATAAAAAACAAACAAACTCTATTCTCTCTCTTCCTTGTGATGCATGTCCACACCGGATCTAATCCCCTTCCTCCTTGCTGCTTCCTTCTTTTTATAGTTGTGAAGGTCGTTGAGGGGTCGGCTTTGGAAACCGACCTTGTTAGAGTCGGTGCGTGCAAGATACGCAACCCGTTGACAACAGCAGAAGTCGGCCGTGTGCGTAAGAAGTTCGCACTGGAACGTCAGGCCTGCATTCCATCCTTCCCTCACTTCTGTCAAAAGAGAAAACATCCCATGGACCGTTTTTGAGGAGCCTTCATGATAGACGGTTCAGATGTTGGGTCCAAACAATGGTGGTGGCCCACCTAGATCGTCCGCCGGTGGATTGCGAAACAGGCACGCGCTGCCCTCGCTGTGAAGGTCGGTGGGCCTACAATCAACGACAGTGGTAAGATCCAGTTCGACCATTTGATTCCTCTTGAAAAACCAATCGGACATGGTTCATTTTGAGTCGGTTACGGCGTGGCCCACAAAATCTTCCATTTAGTCGTCCATCTTGCTTTCAACGGCTGGAAACATGCAGTCGCTTGCATGGTGATGAACAGACACCTAGGCATGGGTAATGCCTACCCTCCAGACGCCATGGACGTTCCGGATCATTGACATGACTGATGGGTGGGGCCCACAAACACCATGCGGCGATCCTCTATTCGCTGCTGTGTTTGAATAGGAAACAAGTCGGGTCAGCGCTAGCTGACCGACTTGCTTAGCTCTGTGAATGGCGGCCGTTACCTGCACTGTACTCATGCACCGCCCAGCGGAGCCCACGGTGATGTATATAAGACCATCCGTTCCGTCCATCCATTTCATAAATTAATTTAATGGGTTGAGACAAACAATGACACATATCCAGATACCAGGCGGGCCCTACTTCACCGATTTATGGGCTGATATGTCTGTTGGCCCACTTCTGTAGGGATCCAGGAACTGAAATTTGATTTGTACGGGTCATTTTGGGTCCTCAGGCGATGTCCGAAATTCGGAGCCGATCAGATGGTGGGAACTCCGCCATCTTGTATTTTGGACGACTATGTGGCCTCTTCAACGTGAACGGCTTGATTTTCTCGGATCTCTGGCGTGTAAATTTGTCGATCTTAATCACCTGAAGTCGGTCCCCTTACTTCGGTAAAGTTTGAGCATCAAATCCCAGCTTTTAGCACCCTGTTTCGGTCCAAGTTCGCAAATGAACCTTGCATCACAAATATGATTAAAATACGCCGTGACCGTATAGTGACTAGGAGCACTATAACTTAGAGCTCTAAGAGCACTGCTCCTGAAACAAAATGAATGTTGTTCTACTGAAATACATGCCATTTTTCCTTCATTTACTAGCAATTCTCAAGTTAGTTTCTTCTTTCATTGGCCATAAAGACGAAAACATCTGGGACTTTCAAGTTCGGACTTCTTACTCTCTTAAGATGTGCTGAGAACCCTGGTATATACTTCGCCAAGGTATCACACCCTACATGTTGTAATAGATAAATGTATATTTATCGTGCAGTTAGATCCAGTCCATTACAGGGTCCAAAGACAATGCACGGTTCCCCCAAATCGTTGTTCCATGTACCATGCATGCACCACCCTGAATAGTTCAATCTTGTCTTGAAATTTCTCAGGTGTTGTAGAAGGGCATGAAAGGCTTCGCACCAAACAACATGACGTTGTTAAGGGTAATGGTTACAAGAGCAGAGATCGATTTGAACAATATAAAAGAAGAATATGCAAAGATGTATGGGAAGTCATTGCGGGATGCCATACAATCGGAGACGTCAATTGAGGGCATGAAACAAGATGTACACCATAGATCGTAGCTTGCAAAGTAGGCAGCTCAACCAGGGACTTGGCCCAGTCACAAACCTAGTCACTGGGTTAGAAAACCAGGCCTACCTGGTTAGTGTTAAACTCGGGCCTAGTTTCCAAGAAGGTTGACTTGGCCAAGACTAGCTCTAGTGAAACTTTGTAATTTTAACAGACATTAAATGGGTATAAAGATTAAAAATCAGCCCATTACCCATCTCTGCTTCCTAGCATTTCAATCTAGAGTTCAATGTCTCATTGAAGAAGGTGGTCGCCTCTCACCGACTGTCGCCACAAAGAAGAAGAAGAAGAGGAGGAGGAGGAAGAGGGTGATAGAGAAGATGAGCCAGTCAAAGATCCATTTTTTAGTCGATGGCTTAGATTCAATCAAAACCATGGGCCATTACATGAGGTGTTGAAGATTGCAAAGATTACTCTAAAGGATAAAGTTACGAGGCATGAGCTGTCAAAAATACCAAAATTAAGAGATTTTCATTATTAAATTTTGAAAAAACACCAACTGTATCATCTCCTCTGTCATTATATGTATATTTTATTAGAAGGTTATCTGTAAATTCCTCAATCATAGGATTCTTCCTACCTACTTATAAAATCTTACTCTACTTTAAATATAGATGAAGTTATCTCTTATATTTCACCTTTAAGAAAGAGAATTTATCACTTGCATTCACTTTTTTCTGATGGTATGAGATCTTTAAGTTAAAAAAATAAAAATAAATAAATAAATAAATAAATAAATAAATAACACGCACACATATCTTTATATATTCCTTTTACCCTCTCTCAAATCCCTATCTTTGTTCTTCCTTTTCATAATGGCATTAGCTCATACCCACAACTACCCATACCTGATCACCGTTAATATTGGAAAATTTTGATTTCCCAAAGCTTACTCAATCCAACTACTTTTTGTTTCAGTTAATAGTGGCCCACCTGACTAGTGGACCAACTTAGGAAATCTACGCAGTGGTATCCCTCTTAACAAATGGCTTGGGTATTGCAGCTGTATGATGGAAGATGCAAATGGGCCAAGGAATCAGTCCAAATTAAACCTTAGCATTATCAAGACATCCAATCATAGCTTGCGTGTGTATGTACAATACATATATTATGCATACATATATGTGTGTGTAATATATGTAAGTTATATGTATATATGCAATATGCATAACGCACTGTCTATTGAATGTCGCTCTCTTTTACATTTGTTTAACGTATAATATCCACCGTATAATTTACAAAACATCTCTCTTTTAAGGCTGCACCTATCGCTTGTTAAAATTGTCATTAAAATTAACTTTTTTTTCTTGGGCCTCACCACCTATTTACACAGGATGTGATCTATAATTACCATGTAAGCAGAGGTTCTCTGTTAATCAATAATAAGGAACTTCTCTGTTGCACATAGAGTTTCTACATATGAGGCTCATGGTGATTTAGATCATTGATCTGATAGCCCGATCATGATTTTACATTGAATGTGGGCTATCTGTGTTGAAATTCTCTGTCTGCCCATCTATAATGGAGGCCAACTTAACATGATTATGGATTGGCAACTAAACCACGACCCCACATGTACAAACTGTGTTGAATAGAAATTCCCTAGTAGTCCCTAAAAGGAAGAAGAAGAAGAAGAAACTTCAAAGTAAAAAAATGCAATTTTTGTTTCCTAAGACACTTTCTGTTATTCTTCAATCAATTTTATCTTTATTCATACTATAGAAGTACAATTACGCATCAACTATTTTGTCTCTCCATTATGGCTTACTTTCATTTATTTTCCAAATGTATTGTTTCTCATTTGTCTTTCCATTATCTTTCTATTTGGCCTTTAATTATCTATCTTGGGATCTTCCATTGTAGAATTTTTCTTCTAAAAAGTTGTATGTACATTTCAGATCTGTTGCAATTAGTTAGATTTCAATCCTAGTTGCTTCATCTATCTTGGGATCTTCCATTGTGGAATTTTCAACATGCATGCAATTTTCTCATATATATGCAGCCTAATGAATGGACCAATATGATTCTTGGGCCAACGAAGCTTGTAGTGTTCTACCTGATGATTTTTTATTTTTTATTTTTTCCTTTTTTTGTTCTCTCTTTTCTTTGTCAATAGTTAGAAATTGAATCAGACCCAATTAAGGGTTGAGTCTGAACCAACCCAAATCTCAGCATTGGATTGAGTTTTTCAAGTTTAAATATCTTGCATTTTTAGTCTAACTTATCAAGTAATTGATTGAGTTCTTCAATTGCTCAAATGAGTTTTAAGGGTGCATTTGGCCACACTGTCTAATTCAACCACTTTAATTGCTCTATTAAAATGCAAATGGCTGAGGTTTACTTAACTGAGCATTTATATTGCGGATCTCAGTTCCAATCACCATTGCATTACTCTTCCAAGTTGGAGTTGAAAGGAATGTAACTTAAATTTGAGGGCTATAAAATAGGGATGCTAGGAAACCATTTTTTTTTTTTTTTTCTCATTTCTTCTTGATTGACTAGAATGTTTGCAATTTAATCTACTTGTGCATCCTAATGAACCTTTACTACTACTAGTTGTTGTTGTGTCATCATCGTAATTGTAATCATCATCTAAGCCCCTCTCAGCAATTTGGGGTTGGCTTTTATATAAATTTTGTGCTGCCATGTTCGGATATGAATATGCTGCTCAAATTTACTAAAACTTTTCCTTTGTGGCTGTCATGAATGTGTTTTGACTGGTGGCTTCCAGTGTTACTATGACACTTCCAAGGCAACAGATGAGCTCGTTCAGAAGATACTACTGACAGGACTAGAGCCTGGAGCTATTGATGTGTTTCTTGATTTCATTTGCTACTCAGGTGGTCCTCTACCTAATGAACTGCTCACCCAAGTTAAGGTTAGGCATCACCCCACATGATGTCAAATTCCATTTCTTTTAGCCTTTCTGTTCCTCCAATTCATGAAGCTGGTTCTGCATTTCTATGTATTTTTTTCTTCTTTCTTTGAAGTCAAGGTTTGTGTGTTATTTTGTTGATATAATTTAGAAAATTTTCTGCATCAGTATGCAATCATTCTTCAAAGCATTTTCTTGTATCAGATGTTATGAGTTGTTCTTTATCTTTATTCAATTTCTTTAGTGCTATTCAATTTTTGCTCATGCCTCATCTTGAAATAAGGTTTTTCTAATGGAGTTATTTTGTTATAACCAGGGAGTTCATGTTTCAGAGGACTTAGTTGCCGAGCAATTGAGGTCCATGCTTTTTGATATGTAGGTTGATGTGGTAAGTGACAAGCACTCAAAAGCAAGCTATGATTAGATGGCACTTAAAGCGCTTCCCATATCCAATACCATATTATCTTTGTTGGATTTATCTCAATGCAATCCCACCTTAATTTGCTCTGCAACTATCAACACATAATACTTGTAATTCATTTATTTATTTATTTTTGGGTTTTGGCATCTAATGTAGATCTTCAGATCTAAAAGGATTTTAAAATCTTAAAGTCGTTTGTTATATATAATTTACTGTAAATAGTGCCAGCTGAGCAACATAGAACAACTTGTAAATTGAATCTCTCTCTTTTTTCTTTTTTCTTTTTTTTTTTTTTTTTTTTTTGTTTTTTTACAATTTTGAGAGCTATCTTTCTAGATAAGCAACTGTATCGTAATTCGGGTAGAAACATGAAGTATCCGGTTCTATCAGTGGAACATGCATCTTTAAACTGGGTTTGTTTGAACCATATCCACGATCTATAAGGTTACAACTATGTATACAACTTTTCAGGAAAGATGCAGTTTTAGTAGTATAAAATTCTAGATATTCTTGTTTCCTTTTCATAGAGGTGCTTTAGAGAAATTTGTTGTTACCAACTTAGAAATAGATAGCAGAGACAGATTATCCTTCTCATCTCCAGGTTAATTTGTTTCTTAAATCATAAGCTCTTTCAATGTTTGATAAGGATCCTTATGTGATGGTTTTATTAAGAAAACATAATTCATTCGCAGCTGAAACATTTATATGCTGAGGTTAAATTAGAATCCCTCATCAGGTACCTGTAGTTGGACCCTACATGATAGATTGTCCACAACAAAGGTGAGACCCATATGATAGATGGTAGACGTCACCGCCCACATGATGAACAACCCATATTGAAGGTGAGGCCTCACATGATGAGTGGTCCAAATCAAAGTTGGCCCACATAACGATTGGTTCACATCAAAGGAGGGCCCCACAAGATATAGATGACCCACACCAAAATGCGTCCCATCAATGTGGGCCCCACTTAATGGGTGGTCCACATCAAAGGTGGGACCTACATAATGGATGATGGACATCGAAAGTTGCCATGATAAACAACCCATATTCAAGGTGGGCCACACACAATGAATGGTCCACATTAAGTTGGGCTCACATAATGGATGGAGTGGGCTTCATGTGATGGATGCTCCTCATCAAAGAGTGGCCCCTCAGGATGGATGGTATACATTAAGTGGGCCCTACCTAATGAACAGTCCACATCCAAGGTCTCGTATGATGGATGACCCATATCAAAAGTGGCCCACATGATGGATGATCCGTATAGAGGGTGCGCACCACGGGATAGATGGTGGATATCAAATGTGAGCCCCACATTATAGATAATTCACTTTGAAGGTAGGGCCCACACCATGGAGACATCAAATGTGGACTCCACGTGATGAGTGATAGGTAGTGGACATTAAGGGGCCCATATAAATAACAATTGGCATTGATGGTGGGACCCACATGTTGCATGACCTCCCCAAGGTGGGCTCCTAATGATGAATGGTCCACATCCAAGATGGGCCTTGCATGATGGATAACACATTTTGAAAGTTTGGATCATATGATAGACGGTCCACATCAAAGGTGGGTTCCATAAGATGGACGATCCACATCTAATGTTTGACATAATAGATGAATAAAATATCTTAAAACATGAAGATTTTAGCCATCAATTCTTTTGCCATTTAGGGCATAGTCCACCTATGGTGAAATCCTTAAAATGACCATTTGCATTGCTATTATAATGGAGTTTTGGTAATCTTTAAAAATGGCATCAATTACCCTTAAAAAATGCTCTTATGTGAAGGTTTTGCCGAATGTACTTATTTCAAATAAGAACTCTTTCTGATTTAAAAAAAAGAGTGATTGTACCAAACAATTATTTATTTATTTATTTATTTACTAATAATAAAAAAGAAACTCATTATAGTAGTCCCTACTTAATTAAAAAGTTCTTATTGAATTAGAATAGAGATGCCAAACGAGCCCCGGCTAAAATTAAACTGTTCAAATTGAGGACCCTTGAAAACCCAAAATCAAATTTGATTAAATGATACAAACATTTGATTCGTTTGTTCAAATTGATTGCTCTTGAAAACGCAAAATCAAATTTGGTTAAATGATACAAACATTTGATTTCGTTGGTTTGCTGACTTATAATTTATATTATATTTTTATGGCTAGTTTTGTATGTTATTTTATTATTATTATTATTTTTCATTTTGGTGGGCCTACACAGATCAATGGCATGGATTGATAATTGAATTTTGCTGTTAGATCTAATCTGGATTAGATATTACTCGAAAGCCCCGCATATGAAGTGATCATATCCAAGTATGATAGGGTTGGCAACGTATCGGAAAGGCAAAGTAAATGCGTGGAACGTGTACAATTTGTGTAAACTATATCAACAACCATCATGGTCTATCTGAATATTAAAGCTCATTATCTTTTTTACTTTGTTTTTATTTTGTGTATGTTTTCTCCACACCTGGTGCTTAGCCACGACACACAAACGTGTCACACCATAGTGAAAATTGGAATGATCACATTCTCAAATTCTGATTTATACTTATCTCAAATTAACTAAGTTAGGGTATATTCCAAGAGTCTAACACAACCAAATCTACCTGTAGAATTCCAACATCGCAATCTATTATTTCCACAATCTACCCCTTCTCTCTTTTGAAAATTCACACCATTCAAGATATGTGGGCCCAAAATCTTCTACTTTATGGCATAAAAGAAGGACACCCATTTTCTTTGTGGCACACAAATACAATTTAATAATGTTGTTATACTCAATAAAAGATGATTTGGAGCTTAAAATGAAATAATCATAGAAAAATGAAAGCAGAGGATCTCTTTTTTTTTTTTTTTTTTCCCACCCACTTACAAGAATTGAATCATGCATAAAAAAATGCAATTTTCCGCAAGCCTTTTTGGGCACACAAAAGTCTCACTTTAAGTTGATCTCTCATTCAAATTAGCATTTCCAATAGTTAATTAAAATAATATTATGTCAACCAATATTGGTAATTTTCCGCATGAGTGGATTAAAAATTCAAGTTAAATACGTAATCCCCCACAAGATTGGTGGTAAGAATAGACACTTATACCACGTGGTTGTCATTGTCATCTGTTCCTAATGTTCTTTGGTTACATCGCTAGTCATGCATGGTTTGGATTTCTTAAAGAGTTGGTAGACAATACTTCAGCAGAAAGGCTGTACAGTATCATTCAAGCTTTCAGTTTGTAAAAGTGGGCTATGGTTCAATGTTTATGGTCCAAGTTAAAGATGGCCAATGAAGTTCGAACCTCCCAAAACGAAGATTTTGAATAAAGCTTTGTAGGATAAGCATATCTTAAATAAACTGTGAGGAGCCCTTCATGATGTGCTTATGACATTCAAAGTTCTCCTTGGAGCCCAAAAGTTACGCCAATCCAAAACTTAGGTGGGCCACCATAGAGAGGCAGGAATGGGGATGTCCACCGTTGAAAACCTTTCGGATTGTTTGGGGCATTCTAAAACTTAGGTCATGGGCCACAAAAAAGGTTTTGGAGGTTATAGGCATGATGTCACATGGCAAGGTGTGGCCTGCCTGACTTTTTGGATCAGCCTGATTTTTAGGGTCCTTATCCTACAAAACCTTTTGTAGGGCTGACTGTGATGTGTCCATGGCATCCAATCCATCCATCAGCTTCGTCCCCTTCCTGATCTCCTTGGTACCCAAAGAACAGGACCATCCAAAACCTTAATGTGCCACACCATATAAAATAATGCCCAAAATCTCTCAGTTCACGTTTTGGAGTGGCCTGATTTTTTGGGTGTCCATTCATCCTGGTCAAACACAGCTTGTGAATGGAATGGATGGCGTATACACTACACATTGGGCACACACACAATCTGGAAGTTCTTTAATGGTGGACGTCCCCATTCCAATTGTTCCCTTCCGTGTGGCCCACCTGAGTTTTGGATCACCTGATTTATCACAACTAAAAAGAACATGTGGGGCCCCACATGATGTATCGGATTGGATTTCATGAAAACATTACGGCGTGCCCCACAAGAAGTCATGTTGGATAAGCTAATCCTACAAAGCTTTGTAGTGGATCCAGCATGTCTAGTGGGTTTCGATGACCTTAATCATAGTTTTGATTTCTTAATTTGATTGTCACTCAAACATAAACCATCCACCAAGATGAACCATGGATTTATTTGATTTGGACAGAGAAAATTTTGCTCATAAGAACCTGTGAGAAGCCTTTGAGAACTCGTCCCATGTAAGGTATCCATGCAATATCCAGGCCATACAGACCCTTCATTTGATGATATTTTGCAACTCAGGCGGGCTCTCATGAAAATCAAGCTCACTTTGACGAGACCTGACTAATATTTGTACCAGGCTGATTCCTGAGCCCTAAATGTTTCATGAGGTGACTCATCTAGCAGAGAAATTGGATTTTGCATGTACATCATACGAGATGAGTTCCCATTGTGACACAGGAATGAACGTGACGAGTCGATCACCATCTTCCTCAAGGATAGCTACTCCGAATCCACGGAGCTTCTTTATACTCCTCACGGAGACTTCTCGAATCCACGAGGAAAAGAAATAAAAATAATTTTAAAATACACGAAAGAAACTTGTTAATTGATTGATAGATGAAATAAATGAGTCTACAACCCTTTAAATATGAATACCAAGACTAAGAAGAAATTTAAGAATTAAATTATAACTAAAACTCCTTAAATTTCGTAACTTACTATAAGTAGTAAATTTTCTATTTATAGTGTCTTACGTGGCTTAACCATGTTATTCTCGTAACTTTTCTAAACACTTTTCATGTTGGGCGCAACTCCTATAGCCCAACGGATGAAGAGTTATAATCAAATTAAAACTTACTATTTATAGGAAAAATAGAATTACACTTGGAATTCAGCCGTCAATAGGATGGAATCTCGCAAATTCGGATGGGTAACCTTGCTGAGCTGGGTTGGTTGGCTAAAGTTGCTTGTCCTACCCCAAAATCAAATATGGTACGTCGAGTAACTCATTCCGATTTGTGAGATATGCCTGTTTTAAGGTTCTGACGGTCTTGATGACTTTTGCCTCTAAGCAGGCCTTCTATGATCCATCTTGAACATGAAAGTCTCTGCGACCCGCTCTACATCACGTTTAAAATGTCAATAGGTGGAGAAGTTAGATTTTGCATACACATACACTCCCAAGTTTAAGTCGAACCACCTAGATTTTAGAACTATGGATTTTTATCACTAATGAGTCTGTACTTGGTTACATAATATATATTTACAACTCGATACATGTATTATTTATATTTTGCATTGTAAGTATGCTTTAAGAACGAACGAATATAATATGAAATGACAAAGATATGAATATTACGTTTCTTTCTACTTCTGAATTTTTTAGATCTCTTAAGAAATTCTATAGTGATCTCATCTTTAAATAGTATGAATGATCTGAGCATCCTTATATGTTGAAGAAATTCCTGTACCAATACAAGCATATTAATCTTTTGAAAATGGAAAAGTTGCAATAGTTTTGTGTTCATATTATGTTGGAGAATCACCAGAAGGAGTGATACTATGATCCGAGAAAGTGTTGGGTGTTAATCCCCCACAAAATTTTTATTTTGGTTTTTTGTTGTCGTTGATTATGGTCTGGATATCCTTGGTAGGCTTCAACATTTCCATCTTCTCACTGTGGAGGACACTCTCAATATAAGAAGGAAACGGACGCAAAAGAAGTTTTGGGATAAAGACTACCTTATTATCTAAAGGGCTTTTAAGAACCCTAAACTCAAAAAGAATCCTTCGCTGTAAACTTTCAACACTTGTTAGAATTTCACCACATGATTTAGTGAATGGTGTGCAGGGGCATGTCATGTGGGATTTGATCAGGTCATAATTAAGTAGGTGGTACTGGTATAATCGTTGAGTAAGATCTAACGGCTAGATTCTTTTGATCTATGATGGTCCACCAATCGAAAATGTCCTAAAAAAGCTTCATTCAGATATGAAATATAAGGCCACTGCTTGGCCAAAATTGTACTGATATATGAAATGCAAGATTAAATATTACATTACTCGACAATCCCATGAATTTCATAATATTTGTACAGAAGTCATGCATGGAAATGTGGTAAGAAAAATGTGCAGGAATAGAGAGGTTGATGGGCTTCCATGTTAAATATTCACTAAGATACTTAGCCGGAATTCTACTCCTTTGAACGATTCACACAGGCACAAGTGGTGGACCTTTGATCTATTGGTCCCTATGGCCAATCGACCATACCCTAAAAATTACAACAGGCGGATCAATTCTATCTCTTAATTAGAGCAAACTTTTTTCCTATTAAATGTCAACCATTGGTTGGAATTTTGCGTGCATGTTAATTTCTAATTACTAAAAGACCTCCAATTAGTGTCTAGGATCAGTATGATTTTTGAAGCATTCACCTATCTTGATGTAGAGCAGACCACAGACCTATTTCTGGCTCAGACGGACTGAAAAAAAAACGTCTGGACAGAAGTAGACGCAATCCATCAGACTTGGGACAGTCTTACCTGGGGCATGATGTAACTGGGCCCCAGGCGCATCTGAATTAGAGCAATTTATTTCAAAATGAGAAAAATTACCGCTCAAAGTGCAAATCATAAATTAATCATAATTTTTTTTATCTGGAATGAGTCACGTGATGCGCGACTTATTAATTTCGACTGAAATTTTGTTCCGGGGCCAATCACCCTATTTCAAGATAAAACGAGTCATTCCTACTCAATTCTCACTTTTTTCCAAAGACTTATTATTTTAATAAGTTTTAGATTGAATGTAATTTTTTATTCTTAGAGTTTTAGTGTTTAGTGTCTTTTCAAGGTTTGACTCTTATTATGTTAGTAATCACCTTGCATGGGTAGGTTAATATTTTTTTATTTTTAGTAAGTTTTATTATTTTAGAAAAGTTTAGCTTATTTGTGTCAGGACTTTTAATTAAGTTTTCATTTTATTATTTAAAGCTTTGTAATTTTATTTGAGTGACAAATTTCAATAAAATATTTAAAAAAAAGTTTAATTCTCATAAATTCCGAAGCTATTACATCTTATGGCATCACACCTTTTATGATAACAGAAAAACCCAGCGGATCCCATATATGTGTGCCCGTGCGCACTTGTAATAGTGTTTTGATCTTGACCTTTGAATCTTTGATTTGAATATAAACCATATATTTAGAAAATGAGCAGCATAATGGTAAATCTTCATGAGTTCATTACTTCTCAACCATTCATGAGCTTGTATTGTCTATGAATCCAGACTGACCGTCCAATGGACCCTACCTTGGGTGGACCCTTTGGGGAAAGCAAAATGTATTTAATTACGTGTATGTGGTAATATAATATACTAGGTCTATAGCCTTTGTGGAAGAAGCATTTGCCATGGTCCGCCTGACATGTTATTTTTCTTACCGTTCATTTAATAGCCACCACTGGGATGGTTGTGATTCTTCAACGTCTGATTCTCCATTCATGAGGGCCCCTACAATTTAGATGTCTGGATGTATGCCACGTGTATGATGAGACACCATAGATGTGAAAAAGGTGGCAAACTGTGTTGTCATGGTCTAGTCTCCGCCCAATATGTATACGAATACAATTTTATGCGAGGAAATAAGAGGGATTTTAAAAAAAGCTACCTCGCGGATATGAAATTAACATTCTAGTACATTCTTCAAAAATATTTTCAGCATGCCAGCAACTTCATTAACCCATATAATTATAATTCCACTACCTTCTGCACCACCACCTTGCCAGCAAATGAGTAGTGGATCGAGTGGGCTCCACTGTGATGTTTATATAAAATCCACCCCATCCAATAAGTGTGTCACCCCATGTTAGACAAGGGCCCAAAAATAATCTCCATCTTTGATTTAGACAGACCACATTATTAGAAATGGTGTACAGGGGATGTAAGCTCTCCAAGCTGTTCCCATTAGTATTACTCAAATGAATCACTGATGGATATAATTTTTAGGCCGTATGCCTAAATTGTTGCGTGGAATGTAATGGTTGGAGTGAATTTCATATGATTATCACATTGGCCTTATCAAAATCAAGGGGATTATAAAAATCAATGGTGGTCAGCTGTCTCTTACCTTTTTCCTTTGGTGTGGCCTACAAGAATCACAGGTCAACCTAAGTTTTTGTCTTTGGGTTTAACACAGGACTAAATATATCTATTAGTCAGTGTGAATCTTACATAAACATAGTGGTGGATCCCATCAAAATTAAGGGTGGCATGCCATGTAATTCTCTTCATGTCCTTGCGCAAGGCTCGGTAGTGTACTCACAAGAGTTTCAACTGAGTGGTGATGGGTTCAAGTACCCATTGTAGCGTGTGTGGTGTCTATTTGTGTTTAAAAACAACAAATAAATAATTAAATCATTCATTTTCTAAATATTCTCTCATACCGATGTGGGAGGCCCCAATTTATTTTTGGCAGGGACTAACTTAATGTGTGTGTAAAATTCGCTTTGACCATTAGATGTTAATATGAATTTAAGATTAGAGCTAAACAATCAGGCTAACTTTTGATTCATGTGAGCTATACCAAAGAAAACGGTTGAGAGAGAAACATGTACCATTATTTATGTAGAGAGGAATGCTAGCACATTCTTATGTGAGTACCTGTGCCCACCTTTGTATATGTGTCATGGGCATAGAATCTGAACGGTCCACGTGATGCGGCACTCCTTGTAACCTCATAAGACCAATTTTCAGCCCGATACACAACTTTAGTGGGCCATGGAAAAAGGAAACTGTTTCCTCACTTGATTTGCATTTCTCTTTGCTATGGCACACCAGAGTTTTGGATCGGATTGAAAATTGGTCTTCTATGGTTTGAGGGGGTGCTCCATCACGTGGACGGTTAAGATTATATTCCCATGACCCGTGTGCAAAGGTGCACGCGGGTGCTCACGTAATAAGGTGCACGGGTGAACATTACCCACCGTGATGTGTGTCTAACATCTACCCCAGCAGTCAGATGCACCATTCCATGGTGGGCTGCAGGCTTAAAAATCAAGTCAATCGATGACTTTTGTGGGCCACACCACTTACAAAAGTTGAGAGGGGTTACCCTCCCATTAAAACATTCATAATCATTTGTTGGGCCTACAGAGCTGTGGTTCACAAATCCAGCCCATCCATTATGTGTGTCCCACTTGGATGAGGTGTCAAACCAAGTTTCATATTCATACAAATTTTAGTGGGCCCCCACAAAGTGCTTTTATATGTTTTAGGAATGTCTTCACATGATTTTAGATGGTATGGCCCATCTGAGTCTCGTATACGAATGATTTTTAGGATATCCCAACATTTACAGGGGACCCATCAAATGCACAATGTTGATGTTCAACCGGCATCACGGTGGGGTCCACACAGCTCGACCTCATGGTAAGTTCTCATGAGCTCGACCGTATGGAACCATTTTAGGGTCGAGCACATGGGAACTTCCTATGGGGTCGAGTTGTGTGGGCCCCACTGTAATGTGTGTCAACCATCTACCCCATCAGCCAGATGCACCATTCTATGGTGGGCTACGGGCTTAAAAATCAAGGTAATCCAGGACTTGGGTGGGCCACACCACATACAACAGTTAGAGGGGTTACCCTCCCATTAAAATATTCATAATCATTTATCGGGCCCATTGAGATGTGGTTCACAAATCCAGCCCATCCATTGTGTGTGTCCCACTTGAATAAGGGGACAGACCAAGTTTCAACTGCATTCAAAACTAAGGTGGGCCCCACCAAGTACTTTTATATGTTTTGGGCATGTCTTCACATGGTTTTAGATGGGATAACCCACCTGAGTTTCATATATGGCTGATTTTTGGGATATACCATAACCTAAAGGGGACCTATCTAATGTACAGTTTTGATGCTCAATACACATCATGATGGGGCCCACACAGCTCAACCTCATGGGAAGTTCCCATGAGGTCGACCTTATACTACTATTTCCCACATAATAACCTAAGGAAATTCCGGAAAAAATGAGCACGGTAGACACTTTCGTATTATGCCTTTTTTTTTTCGATGCCTGAAAACTTATGCCACAAAAGCTGATTTTTAGGATACGGAAATAGGATTTCGGACAAAAATACCCTTGGTCTTTAGAGTAAAGCAGCTGGAAAAAGTTAGGGTATTTTCGTCTTTATGTGTTCGTCAGTGCGGGTAGAGGTCTAATTTTGTTAGGTAGGTTTTGTTCGGGTCGAAAAAAAAAAGGTGAGCACTCCGTCGGGTCTATACTAAAAACTTACCCGAAATTCTCTATTCTTTTTCCTGAGTATAGCTGCAACGGTACTTTATGTGTGTTTGAGATCCCAGCCGCTCATAAAGTGGACCCCATAACATACATTTATTGACCCAATTATCAAGTTGGTCCATCCATCAAATTGGACACACATGAATGAAAAACAGATAGTTAAAGAGATGTAACCCACATTCTACACGTAATATTCCACCTGATGATGAGGCCACGGCCCACGGCACATGCAAATTGAATCCCACCTGATGAACGGCCTAAATCTTGCACAAACGCGCAGCGTTGAGCTCATGATACTTACATGATCCAAAGCCAGGTGGACATATTAAAGTACACATAGACCCTACCCATTATAGAATACAAAATCTAGCCACGTGAATGACTTTGATTTTGGTCAAAAAAACAGAAACGCACTATGTTCATAGTTTGGGAAGCTGTTTTCTTGGATTGGAACCTACATGGCTTCCATTACCTCTCTCACATGATATTTGATAACAAATTACATCCCTTAGCACCATTACTAATTGAAAATAGACATGCTTGTAAAGTCATGAAATCTACATTAATGGTGTCTTTTGGGAATGAGATTATTGCATCTGACCTTTGATTAAGATGTAGGGTCAAAATAGAATGTGAGAATCACTCCCATTTAGTTTAATCCATTTTACATGGACACATACATTGTGTGCTGGGGCCCACCTAGACAACATGTGCAACCATAGTGTCCAAAAGTCAGGATATCGGATATGCATTAATACTCGGTAGGGGGTGGCAATATCCTGGGCTACGGCTCCACTGGGCTGGGCTGGATCAGGTCACCAGTTGTTGGATTGAATGGGCATATATATAAACAAATTGGTAGACCACAAATTCCCTCTGGAAGTTGCAATGGTGGGTGAAACCCTCCCCAATGTCCCCCATTGATCCCTTTGCTGTGGCCCACCTGAGTAGCATATCAGGCTGAAATCTGGTATTTAGACCTAACATGTTGGGGCTCATCTAAGGATGGGTTGGATGGCACTCATACATCATGTTGGACCCCACACAACTCGAACTCTTTGTAATTATCATTAGTTCAACACACATGACCATTCCCAGTGTAATTATCATAAATCATTTTTAAATTCAACTCTCAAAAAATAAAAATAAAAATCATGCATATAGTTCATAACGCTCTGCATACAAATATTGGTGAGATTTTAAAAATATTTTCATATTTTGGTGGAAAATTCGTGAAACCTCATCAATATGAGTAATTATCATTAGTGCCTTATATTGGATTTTTAATTACCTATGTGGGTGGGTTGATGCGAGAAAGGGATTGGTAGCTCAAGTAGGGCCCATCATGATGTTTATGTGAAGTCCACTGTATCACCAGGTAAGTCACCCCGTCTTTAGATGAACCCCAGGGCAATGTTGACCTTCCAAATTGTTTCTCTTGGCCTTAGCACAACTGAATCACTAATGGGCTTGATTTTTTGTCTTCGGACTTAAATGTTGGTGGGCATCTAATGGTTGGAGTGGATTTCATATAATCATCATGGTAGACCCTCTAACAATCAAGCATGGACATCTTTCTCCCAACTGTTACATTTGGTATTGTCTACCTAAATCATAGATCAGCCTAATTTTTTGGCCCAATGCCTAACATGGGATTACACATCTAATGATTGGAGTGAATCTCACATACACACATGATGGGCCCTGTAAAAAAAAAAATAATCAAGGATGGGTGTCCCATAAAATTTGCTTTTTAAAAAATATATTATCATAGATTTGTTTTTTAAATGGGGAGAAGAAGCCAGCCCTTGATTTTTGAGGGGCCCATCATAATATGGATGTGAAATCCACTCCATCCATTAGATGTGTAATCTCATGTTAAGTTCAAGTCCAAACAATAAGGTTGATCTTTAATTCAGGTGGTACATATCAAATGAAATAATTGAGAGAGAGACATCTACCCTTGATTTTTAGAAGGCCCACTATTTATATGAAATCAACTCTAACTATTAGATGGCATATCAAAATTTAGATATGGGCCCACCAATCATTCCATCCACGAGAAACAGTTTAGAGGATATGCATTTTCTATACACTTTCTCTAATAATGTGGTACACTTGAATAAGGAACGGAGCTGAGCGGTTGAGGTGGACTTCACATAACATCATGCGAAGGTCCACCTGAGCAGCAAACCCCTTTGTTCACACTGCCCTGAGCCTTGATTAACAATTCAAATGGAAATTAATCTAATTAAGTATTTGGCTTGTGAATTATGGTTTTAATGTAATGTATAAGCATCGTCATTATAATTTTACAATGTTTCAACAATCAAATGCTAATATAATAAGAGACAATTAAAGAAATTTATAATTATTACATTTTTAAATTGTATTAAAGTGAAAACTCTATTCAAACAGGCATATCCTTTTAGTTATTGTTTGACATTTCAGTAATGTAAAGTAGAGGTGTACACGAATCGAATCATGCTCGACACAGCTCGACTCAGCTCGGCCACTAGCTGACCGTGCTCGAACTCGGCTTGGTCCTAGAGCTTGATTGGCTAGCTTAGCTCGGTTTGGTCAACAGCTCAGGCCAGTTCGAGTCGAGTTCGCCTGTGCAACATTTTCACAAATACATGGAGTGCACCTTCAATTTCTCACGGTGTGTAAAACAACAGCAGCAGTTTACAAGTATTTCATTAAACACTCAGTAAGAAACATCAAAATAAAGAGACAAGGGTATTTGTTTCATATCCATACCGTCCTCACCACCAACTGACACTTTGTTGGGTCATTTCATCAAACACTTGGTGAGCAACATCAATATCAAAATAACTGAGTCATCGAACTAGATCGATCCGAGTTCAATTCGAGTCGAGCAGAGCTCGGTTCGAGATGTTTTCGAGCTCAAAATATCAGCTTGAACTTAGTTTCGAACCCAGTCGAATCAAGTTTTTTTCGAGTCGAGTCGAGCGAGCTAACCGAGCTAACTCGGTTCGTGTACAACTATAATGTAAAGTATCATTATTACAAATTTATCATGCCTATCTAAATATGAGAATTGTTAGCCAAATTATCTGTTTTTTAAGACATACTTGTTATAATTTATAATCATTGCAATTTTACAACAGATTATGCCGTGATTCACAGTCTAAACAATCCTAATAAATAATTACTTATATTGATGAAGTAGCTTATTGAAACCTTTCTTTTTAAAGGTATCGGAATATAATTTCTATATTAAGCAGCCAAGTTTTGGTAAAATACCTTTAAAATTTTCTCAATAGTTTTGTGATTTTAACATAATAAATATTTGAAAATTTAAACTAATTAGTATCTACCGATATTAAAAATTTTTAATAGTACACCATAAATTTCTGTGATCGCCTTGGACATGCTGTTCAATGCCCATGTTGGGCCTCGGTCATGGTCATCATAGTGTGGGCTGGGCCGGGCTTAATATCATTGCCCCCGCTAATAGTGTATGCCACTGAATGCTCTTCATAGTAGACGTAAAAATAAATACTTATGACGACAATGCAACACAGATAAAAGGCCAAATATTGGATGGTCTGGATCATAAAATCTAAGAAATGCCGGCTTCATTAACGTAGCACATGCGTATCTTCAACCATGACCCACTAGCACAAAACGGGCATGTTTTTGCTCAAATTTCTCAAATACTCCTGCAACCTCTTTAACCCACCTCATAACATTTTGTTTTATTTTTAATTTTTTAAGATTTATTTAAACTTCTATATCTTTATCGTTATTGAAATATAATGGTAGTTCAGTGCTTCTTAACATAATTTTTTATAAAGTTTCTTATCATTATTTTTAATAAAACCTGATTTAATTTTATGAGACTCAGCTGAGTTAACTCATTCAATTCTTGGCTCATTGTTTGACCGAGCCAAGTTTGACACGGAACTTTATATAATGGGCATATGATGCACCACAATTAACAACTTGTTCTAAAAGCTCCAATTGATAAAATGTGGCGAATCAATTCATTTATCTCATAGTCTAGGCTCCACTTCCCATGAGTTAGGTCATCGCGCGGCTGAACCCTCTCATAGGCTCCACATCACATGGGTCTCGCCTCATATTGGCCATTAACTCTATGATGATTGCATAGGCAGCAGGCGGGGGCACAACTTAATTAGGCAGGTTAGGCTGAGTTGGGTTGAGGGTCAACATGAACCCAACCAACCTCAAGCTGGGTCAACCTGTGACTCGATCTAACCCTAGCCCGATCTAATGTACCATATCATCAACTATAATCCATCCCAGGTCGGGTCAGGTCCACAGTACTAAAATAGTAAACTCTACACGTAGTAGTAATTTAGTAGCATAAACTAAATGTACCTTAAATACGTAACTTATACTATATATGTAATATATATAGGCTCATGTTGCTCGAGGACTCAACCCAAGCACAATCCAACCTGGGTTTGTATTGCGTATTTCGAGTCCAACCCGAACCTGACCTTTAGCCCAACGGGATCAAAATGTTGGGTTGGGCAAGTTGGGTTTTGGTTGGCCCAACCAAATTGCACCTCTAGCAGAAAGTATGATCCGACAATGGGCTAGGCTAGCCTGGCCAGAATGAGTCTAAGACAATTTAGGGCTCGGTAGATGAGTCTTGAGGGCCATGTGTTGTAAATGGGCTTTAGTTTTAGGCCCACTAATTAATTGATTGGATTTGGCTTTCATATGCTTTAGGCCTACAAGTAGGGCTGAACTTATTAAACATTTGGGGAGCTGATAATCTGGATTGTGGACCCAGCTGGACTTTTATAGCACATATGGTGTTTTGGGCTCGGTTTCAAGTCCATAACTCTTTGGTTAAGCTTCAATATGCTTATGCCCAACCCTCTCCACCCATTCAACGTTTTAAGACTTGAAAGTTACCCATGCGACTCATCTGAGTGGACTTACGCTCGGCCGAACTGATTTGTAGGCCGTACTATGATATATATGCTTTATTCATGCCGTCCATCCATTTTTCTGACTCATTTTAAGGCTTCAGCTAAGAAATGAGCTACATCCAAATCTCAAATAGACTGCACCACAAAAAACTGCAGTACGTCCACTGGACGCAATCCTAGATTCCAGTCTATTCATTGGATGCAGCTTTAGCTGTACACGAGCCGAACCAGTCAAGCTTGGAAGAGCTCAACTCGGCTCGGCCACTAGCTGATCTCAGCTCGAATTTGGCTCGGCTCGGTCCTCGAGCCTGAATGGCCAGCTTGGCTCGGTTCATTCAATAACTTGGGCTAGTTTGAGCCTCTGTGGCATTTTTGCAAACACATGGAGTGCACTTTCAATTTCTCATAGTATGCAAAATAACAACATCAGTTTACAAGCATTTCATTAAACACATAATAAGTAGCATCAAAATTAAGATACAAAGGTAATTTTATCATCTAATGTTTTTTTGTAGTAATTTGTTTTATATTCATATCTTCCTCACCACCCGCCTATCCCGTGGAGAATGTACGCACCTGAAACAACACTTCGTTGAATGATCATTTCATCGAACACTTGGTGAGCAACAACAATATCAAAATGGCGAGTCACCGAACCGAATCGATTCGAGTTGAGGTTTGATCCAAGTCGATTCAAGCTTGGACAAGCTCGAACTCAGCTCGAAAATCTTCAAGCTCCAAAAATTAACTCGAACTCAGTTTCGAACCAAGTCGAATCGAGCATTTTCAAGTCGAGTCGAGCGAGTTAACTAAGCTAACTCGGTTCATGCACAGCTCGAGATGCTGCCTTAGACTGCAGGCACCTGAGTCAAAGATCTCCTAGAAAAATAAGTCACGTGGGCTACAGCAAAAGCGATTAGGTGAGACCCCGGCCTCACCCAAGGTGGTGTGGCCCTTACAGCAGGGTTATTGTGCGGCCCACCTTGATGTATGTTTTATATATCCATGCGGTCATTTTTTTTCAGTTCATTTTAGTGCATTATTCAAAAAATGAAGCTGATTCAATTATCAGGTGGACTATACCATTAGAAACAGTGGTGATTGACCATTAATGGGCCACAAAAGTTTTGGATCAAGTCGATATTTGTTTTTTCCTTTCATCCAAGCTTATGTGATCTTATCACCAGATTGGATAGTAATTAACACTACCGAAACATTAAACTGCTCCCTAAGATGTTTTTAATGGTAGGTTGATCAATCAACATTGTTTCTTATGATATGGAACACTTGATAATTGTATATGTTCATTTTTTTTGGATAATGCCCAAAAATGATCTGGAAAAACAGATGAACGGTGTAAATACATAATACCACTGTTACCCCACGATAAGGGCCGCACTGTCTTGGGTGATGATGCAGGGATGAACGTGATGAGGATAAATACTCCGAATCCATGGAGCTTCTCTGGACTCCTCACAGAGAGTTCTCGAATCCACGAGGAAAGAAAGCAGAAAATATAAATAAATTCGAAACTGATTAATTGATTAATAAAAACGAGTTCACAACCCTTTAAATAGGGATGCCAAGCAATAGGAAAGAAATCGGAATCAAACTACAACTAAAACTCTTAGAATTCGCGACTTACTATAAATAGTAAACTTACTATTTATAGACGGTCGTGATGTCTACTAGTCTTGTAAAGTTTTTGGCCAAAAATAGTAAGTGTCCTATTTGGCTTCACCAAACCGTTCTCCTAATTATTCTAAGCTCTTTTCACGTTGGGCGCAACTCCTAAAGCCCGACGGATGAAGAGTTATAGTCAAACTAAAACTTACTATTTATAGTAAAAACGAAATTAAAACAGGGAAATCGACCGTCGATCCAGGGGTTTTTCGCAATTCCGAGCATCGCAACCCGGCATGGCAGGGTTGGTTAGCTAAAGTAGCTCGTTCTACCCCAAAATCATATATTTTACGTAAGCTAACTCATTCCGGATTGTGAGATACGCCCGATTTAAGGTCCGATGGTCTGGATCACTTCTGTCGCTGACCGGGCCTTTTCTGATCCATCTTGGCCATGAAACTGTCCGTGACATCAGGTGAGGCTACGGTCCCACTTAATCTCTACATCAAAGGAAACAGCAGGAGATGTCCTGGGGCTAATGGATGTGTATCGTCCATCAAAATCATTTGAAACACCGTAGCCAAGGAAAAGTACAAAACCCAACAAAAAATGAGGCATGTCATGACTGCATAAATTCACAAGGTTTAGCTGCTATTATCATACATTGCTTCCATCATTGTGGGCCGCCCATGCCAGGTTTTCATGGAGCTTATTGTTTTAGATGAAGGTTCTAACCTGATGGATGGAGTGGATTTTACCTGAAGACTATGGTGGCCCCCACAGAGCTTGATTGTTTTCGGCCTGTCTAAAACAGATGTTATAGTCTTATTGACCATTCCGTCCGTCAGCGGGGTAAAGCATGGGAAGCTTTCAAACGGACTGGAGAAGGGCTGTTAATGGACTGGGCCTGAGTAGCTTTCGGCCCTAATTTTGTAGTGTTACAGGCCAGGCTGTTGGTCAGTTCAATTTAAGCCCGAGCCCGGCCCGTTGACGCCCTTAGGAGGCCTATCTTTAGGAAATACAAATTTCCTGTTTCCTGTATTTTGATTTAGCCGTGTCATCAGCTACTAATGCAGATGGCAGGAAGCGGATTAAGTGCAGATTGAGTAGCAAGACTTGTACATAAGTTACGTTCTATGGGCCCTACTATGTCGTATGTATTGCATCCACACCGTCCATCCAGTTGGAGAGACTTTTAGGGCATGAGACAAAGAATGGAACAGATCCAAAACCGGGGTGAACTCCACCACAGAAAACAGTGGGGATAGTGATGCTTACCATTGAAACCTTTTTAGGGTTAATCATGATGTTTAACTGTTCATAAGTTTACACAAACATGAAGGAAAGGAAAACACAAATATCATCTTGATCAAAACTTCTTAGAAGTTTTTAATATTAGGTGTTCAATCTCCACTGTTGTCTATGGTGGGTCTACTTGAGCTTTGGATCTGACTCATTCTTTGGATCATACCATAAATTGATCTCTACAAATAGATAGACGGTGTGGATATAACACATACATCATGGTTAGGCCCACATGGTGATGCCACTTCATAAACGAGTCCACAACTCAACCCCCAGATCCCATGTTGCCGTATGATTTCCTGCCAAAAGTCTTTCGCAGGAAGTTCCTTCCTTGGAAACCTAGGGGGGGCCACTGTGTCCCTGTACATCCATTTTGTGAGTTAATTTCAAGACTTAGACTAAAAGTGAGCATGATACGCTCCGATGCAACGCGCTAAAGGAAAAGGTGTGCAGGGAAATTCCAAAAGCTGAAACCTAGGTGGACAGCGATGTTTACATGCCATACATAATGTTTTTAACTTCCTTTATATTGGGATGAATAAAAAACACAAATATTAGACTGATTCAAGACTCATGTCGCCCCATGAATATTTCAATTATAGACATTCAATCCTCACATATTCTCCTAATCTTGAACATTTATGAAGCAAAGTTATAACTGTCCAAAAAATTATCATGTGAAGCTTGTTCAATTTCATGTTAAGCTCGGTCAATTTCATATGAAGCTCAATCAATTTCATGTGAAACTCTGTCAATTTCATGTGAAGCTGGTTGAATTTCATGTGGGCTCGTTCAATTTCATTTGAAGCTCACTTAATTTCATGTGATCAAGCTAGTTGAATTTCAGTCGACTTTCATGTGGGCTCTCTCAATTTCACGTGAGGCCAGTTGAATTTCAACGGGCATTTTCAGGTGAAGCTTGCCAAAATTTCATGTGAAGCTCTATGGTCTCCACCATGATGTATATCTTTCATCCATTGGTATCCTCCAATTTTACATATCATTTTAGGGCTTGATCCAAAAAATGAGAGGGATATAAATCTCAGGTAGACTATACCACAGGAAAACAATAGTGATTAAATATCCACCATTAAATCCTCCTAAGGCCTACTGTATTGTTTATTTGACATCCAATTTGTTGATTAAATCATATAGACCTGGATGAATGGAAAAAAAAAGAAGCAAAGAATAGCTTGATCCAAAACTTTTATAGCCCCAAAAAAATTTTAAAATTTTGAATCTTATTATGTTTTTACAAAAGTGATTTAGTTGGAGTAAAGTTTGGGTGGTTATGAAAAGCCCGGTGGATAAAAGAAATTCATGTTTTCTAGAAACAGGGATTCGTGTGTACAGTAAAACTCATGTACATGTGACACATGTGTGAGAACAATACGTAGGGGGGATATCCGATCCATCCATGAGGTTGGTAGGGACCCAGATTAGCTACTGACAGGTTGAGTAGCACACTCGCTACTGAAGTGACGTCACCAACTTCTGTGGCCCCCACCATGATATATGTTTTGTATCCACACCGTCCATACATTTTGAGAGATCATTTTAGAGCATGATGCAAAGTAAGAGGCAGATCCAAGGCTGGAATGGACACCACCAAAGAAAAAAGTGGAGAGAGTGACGCCCACCGTTAAAACCTTCCAAAGGTCCACATGATGTTTATTTGAGATCCAACCTGTTCATGTGTTAAAGAATACATGAAAGAAGGGAAAACACAAATATCAGCTTGATCGAAAACTTTTGTGGCCCTTGGAACTTTTTAATGGTGGGGTCACTCTCCCCACTGTTTTTTGTAGTGTGGTCCACTCAATCTTTGGATCTGACTCATTCTTTGGATTATGCCTTAATGTGATCTCTCCAAATGGATGGACCGTTTGGATACAAAACATACATCATGGTGTGGCCCACAGAAGTTGGTGATGTCACTTCATTAGCGAGTCTTGCTACTAAACCTGTCATATCTAATCCGCGTCGGTTGGTAGGAGCTTGTACTCGTTTGTTTATAAATTAATCTGCTCTATTTGATGGATTAGAAATCTTCGGCCAAGTCCGAGTCATATGCTTGCTTTGCCAATTGTACCCAAGCAGACCAGTTTATCAATCTGATTCTTCGTCTTGGAAACAGTATAGTGGTTTTTTTTTTCCCCTGATAGATGGATTAGATCTGGCACATGTCATGCCATTCTAGCATATGTGTGGCATGTGCGTGAGCTTTATTACACGCGCCTGGGTTTAACAAGATTCTTAAAGACTCAAGGGCAGCTGTCCGTGGAGTCATTCATCCACCGTCAGTAGTCATCGTGAGAATTGTATTGGCACTCGCATTCCACTCGCATCCTATTCGCTTCCTCCTCACCTTTATTCAACTTTTTTGAATGAACGCACCTTGACCTACGAGGCTTAATCTCTATAGTATACTAGGATTTTTTCCTAACAATTTAGATTGGTTCATTTTTCCATACTGAATGGTCACTATGGAACGGTTTTCTCCCGTTATTGCTGCCTCAAAGATCGCTGATCAGATGGCTAGAATGATCTCATCTGTGAACCATTCATTTAACATTCAAAGAGGAGACCACTTAGTTGAACGGCCCAGATGATCCACTAGCCCATCACATGTAACCATGGAAAAATAGCTTCACCATGTCCCTATTCAAGCTTGGAGAAATGGTTGGTGCGGTTGGAATTTTGGCTTGTAATTTACTTACAATATCTCAGTATCTTGTCGTTGGTGGTTGTCCTCAAAGATTGGGGGTGTATGTGTTATATTCGCTCCATTCATTCGATTGGCGAGCACAATTTTGGAGATATCCTCAAACGTGAGGTAGATCCAAAGGTCAAGTGGACCACACCAAGGGAGATAGTGGGGGTTAAAGATGCCAACAGTTGAAAACCTTCTTAGGACACATCAACCGGTCCATGTTGGGACTCTAACTTGGATGAAGGGAAAACACAAATATCAGCTTGACTGAAACTGCAAAAACTTCCAAGAAGTTTTTAGTGGTGTATGTTCAGTTACCCATTGTTTCCAATGTAGTCCAATGAAGCTTTGGATCCACCTTACAAAATCATGTCCTAAAATGAGCAGCTAAATAAAACAGATGAACAAAATGGATATAAGACATACATCTAGGTGGGCATATGAAGCTTAGGACTGCATAAATCCTCTATATCCATCTAAAAAATGGATGGATGGATGGATAAAATACACACATCAAGATGGGCCCCATGGTAAGGGCCGCAGCTTCTTGGGTGAGGCCCGGGTCTCACCTAATGGGCTCCCTTGTTTAAACCTCCTAGGCCCTACAATGCTGTTTATTTGTCATGAATCCAACCCGTTGATAGGCGCCCTCTCTCTCTCTCTCTCTCTCTCTCTCTCTCTCTCCCCCCCCCGGAAATGTGTAAACGCATATCAGCATTATCTACAATTTCTCAACGGTAGGTGTTCAAATCCGTGTCGGGTCATGTGGTCCACTTGAGATTTGGATATGATTCAATTTTCGGATCATATTGTTCTAAAATGAGTGGTAAAAATGGATGGATGTCATGTTAAAACACATATATTACAGTGAACCACACAGATTTCACACCACAGTAAATGGTGGTGAACAGCTCACTACACCGTCCGCGTCTTATTTTCTTCGGTGGTGGTCTTTGTGGAAGGGAATTGCCTGGAAAATTCTGCGTCTTATTTTCTACGGTGGTGGTCTTTGTTGAAGCGGATTGCCAGCGAAAATTCCAAAATCCGTGTCTTCTTTTCTTCTGTGGTGGGCCTACCGTGAAGTTGGCAGCAAGTTCCTGCATTGGGATTTCTCAGCCCAGTAGCTTCTTAGGTCAGGAAATTTCTACGAAAGCCTTTAGGAGGCAATCAGCATCCTTATTTCAATGAAATTGGTTGTGATAACGATTGGTGGGGAAGGAAATTAAAGACTAAAGACCGTTACTTCGATGAAATTGGTTGTGATAACGATTGGTGGGGGAAGGAAATTAAAGACTAAAGACCGTCCTAGCAGGAGTAATAGTAGGTACTGTTGGACGTAGGCCAGTGGGGCCCACTTGTGAGCAATCACTAGTAGGTATCCCGTGTGTTATTCGGCTTCTTATTTCGTCCAAAATCAAATTCAAATATGAATTTGATTTAGATGGGAGATAGGGGTAAGATAAGAGATAGGGATAAGACCGGATTATCCGGTCTCATCCAATCTCTTATCCTTCCCTATAAAAGGAAGAGACTCTCTCTTGCAAAGATATTGAATCATACGAAACACCGAGAGTATACATAGAGAAATAGAGTGCGCTATAGTCTGTTCATCTTGGCTTGTCCTTGGAATATCTGATTCATAGATCGCAATCCGGGGCCACTATATACCGTAGGATCAGAGGTGTAGACGGGTCGTTGGAATACCGTCCTTCTGCTTTGTGAGGATCCCAATCATCGTGTAGACCGCCAGATCTTGAGGGCTCACCTTCCGCGCTTCCCAACAGGTACGAGTACCTTCCACCATTTGGGTCAAACTTTCGTTAAATCAAACCCGTTCATCAGGGACACAGGACACGGCCTCTTGTTTAGATTAGAACCCATAAATCAGGATAATAAAAAACTTGAGGTAGGTCACACCATAGTAAATAGTTGATATAGAGTGGCCACTGTTGGTTGTGTAGGGCCTGCAGTGTGTATATCTCATCCACTCCGTTTATCTAACATATCAGTAGAGTGTCGGCCGCTTTTTCTTTATCAATTCAGTGTTTCTTGATTGGGAAAGGTGAGAAGAAAGGATGGCCAGGGGTTGTCCTGTTATTTTTGTATGGATGAAGATGGGACTCTACCATTTTGTTTCATCCACCAGAGGGGTCAGTGCCATTGATGACGGACACAAGTCAATTCGAACTGTCCAAATTGTTGGTACCACTGCAAATGAGACATGACCCCTAAATCAAGTTGTGGATGATCTAACCTCTAATGAAAGGGTACTTGTTAGGTGAATATTTCATATTGGACTACTTTGAGTTTAACCATTCATTTGATGGACACCACTCTAATGGTAAGAATCACAACAAAGTTTAAGTGAATAATATTGAATGGATGGATGACTTAATTTGGATTAGGGTGGTAATAGCATCAATCACTAAGTGTGTCACTTTAATTTTGGCCCACACCCAAGTATCAGCTATTTTGTAATATAGTTGTACTATGTGATCCCAAATAATGAAAAGGGCAATGCTCATCCTCCAAACCGTTACTCTTGTTATGGCCCACTTGAGTCACTTATTGGGGTTGATTTTGAGCCACATGCCTAAATTTTGGTGTGACATCTAATAGTTGGAGTGAATTTCATATAAAAATCACAGTGGGCCATGTAAAAATCAGGGGTCAATGTCTCTTTCCTAACTATTTGCTTTGGTGTAGCCCCCCTAAATCACGGGTCAACCCAATTTTATAGAGCTAGGCCTATCGTGAGATTACACATCTAATGATTGGAGTGGATTTGAAATCAAAGGTGGACGTGTAACATCTCATACTTTTTAGTACTCAGGTATTACCTAGTAACCTAACTTAGGACCTGTTTGTTAAATCTAAAATCCGAAGTTTGAATATGAAATCTAAATCTAAAATTTGAATATGAAGTCGAAAACTATTAGTGAATCTAGAATAATTGGTCTGTTATGCGAAATGTTTGAAATATATTAATTTGATATATTTACCCATATGAAACAATTGTGATCAAATCCCTGCCTTTAAAAACTTGATGGATTTCACTAAAATGTTTATTTGTCATCCAACGTATTGAAAATGTTACAAACAGCTAGATGAAGAGATGGCACAAATATCAACAGGATCCAAAGTTTTTGTGGCCCACATGCAAATTTTTTAAACGGTCAATCACTACTGTTTCCTATACAAAGGTCCATTTAAGATTTGGAGCTACTCTATTTTTTGGATCATGCCTTAAAATATGCTTTCAATACAGATGGATGGTATGGATGTAGTCACATCGAAGGCCGCAAGCCTCTGAATCCAAGCGAACACTTTGGAGATGACTCTTTGAGGTGAAATGATGGTCCCCTCCATGCAGGCAGCGTTCCTGGCTAACCAAAGTTCCCAAAAGATGAGCTATGTATGGCAAAGACCATGGCAGGGGAGCCCTCTTGCTGCCTCAGTCTGCTGCTTACTTAGGGATCCATCTCTTCAATCATCTCTCTATCTCCAACAGGCTTCAATGGTGGTGGCAGAGACCCCTCCCCCCTGGGAGCAGGAATTTGATCATCCGCATGGCTCTGGTGTTTATTTTGTGGGAGATTTGGAAGGCTAAGAACGCAGCTAGATTCGACAATAGTCCTTGCTCAGCAGTTGATATTGTCCGGAAGGTTCGGCGGTGGCTGCTTTTCATTTTCCCCCACCCGGATTATTTCTTCCTCTCTCGTCACCTATCTTCTCCCCCTTCTTCTTCCCACGCTGGCCCCTCTGCTCATTTCCCTGCCCGCCTCCCCTCTATTTTTAAGTGGACCAAGCCAAGGGCTGGATTCTTCAAGCTGAACGTAGACGGTTCAACTCTGGCTAATCCTGGTCCTGCTGGAGGCGGCGGGATCTGCCGAGACCATCATGGCGACCCAGTTTTTGGCTTCATAAGTGCTTATGGTACTGCTTACAACAACTCGGCTGAACTGTGTGCAGTGCATGATGGAATTAAATTCTGTTTGGTTATCGGGATCACAAACGTCACCATTGAGTCCGATTCTACTTGGGTGGTGTCCATCCTAACTAAGGCTTCTTCCGCTTCCTAGAAATGGTCTTATTGGCTGAGAAAGATAAAACGTCTCTCCTCTCAGGGGAACTTTCGGATTCTCCATGTTTTTAGGGAAGCAAACAGCCCGGCTGACAGTTTGGCTAAGATGGGCAGCTCGGAGCAGACTAACTCCTTCTTCCAAAGTCTTGCTTCTCTCACTCGTCTGATCAAGGGTCAGGTTACGTTGGATAAAATCTAGTCTTTCTTACTTTAGAAAGGGTTCCCACACAATACATGTATAGCACATGATAGGCAGAACTTCTGCCCGAAATAGGCGTGTATTTCTCCTGCAGTAATGAAATCTGAGAGACAAGTCTCTCTTCTTGGAAAAAAAAAAAAAAAAGAGAGACCATGGCAGGGGAATGGTGAGAAGAAAGGATGGTTAGGGTTGTCCTGTTATTTTTGTTTTTTAAACTTTGAGCTATGTATTGCAAAGACCATCATGTGGACGGTTGTGATCCATCATATATGCTTGCAAATAAATTGCAGACGGGACTACTATATCATTTACTCCACCTGAGGGGTCAGTGCTATCCATGAGTTTGTGGACATGACTCAATCGGAACTGTCCAAATTGTTGGTACCACTTCAGATGAGACATGGCCCCTAATTAAATCAAGTTGTAGATGATCTAACCTCTAATGAATGGGTACTTGTTTGGTGAATTTTATATTGGACTACTTTGATTTTAACCATCCATTTGATTGATACCACTCCGGCCAATTTAGGCCCACACCCCAAATATCAGCCATATCTGTAATTCGGGTGGACCGCATAATTGGAAATAATGAAAAGGGCAGTGGACTGCATGATTGGAAATAATGAAAAGGGCAATGCTTATCTTCCTAACAGCTCCTCTTCTCGTGGCCCACTTGAGTCACTTATTGGGGTTGTTTTTGAGCCATATGCCTAAATTTTAGTGTGTCATCTAATACTTGATGTGGATTTCATGTAAAAATCACATTAGGCCACCTAAAAAATCATAGGTCAATGTCCCTTTCCTAACTATTTCCCTTCGTGTAGCCCACCTAGCTAAATCAAAGATGAACCCGATTTTCTAGCCCTACGCCAACCATGAGATTATACATCTACTGATGAGAGTGAATTCGAAATACACATCATGATAAAATACACAGTAAAAATCAAGGGTGGATATATGGCATACCAAAATTTTAGCATGAGGGCAAAAAATAAGGCCCATACATAATTCCAGTGGGCCACAACAAGAGAAACATTTTAGAGAGTGAGCACCCCAGTACATCGTTTCTTCTAACTTGGTCCATCAGTCCATATGGATCATGGATAGGGGTGGCACATAACGATTGGGGTTGTGTGGTCGTAAACATTACAGTGGGGGCCACACGCCACCCTCATAACTTATTCCCCTCTTTCTCATCTTCCAACCGGCCACTTCCCCTCTTCTTCTAAGTTCCAACCTCGTCTCTCTTTCTTTCACCTCACATGCTCTTCCCGTCTTTGCCTCTGACCAAACTGTCAGATTTTTGCCCGAACCTGCCCCAAATTCTGCAGTATTCTCGCCTTATAAAATACCCAACAACTACAGGACCAAACACAAGGCGTTGTGGCTGTTGCAGAAGGCGAGCCTTAAACAGGTCAGCGTATCTCTCATTAATGGAAATTCTCTTTTGTAAAAAAAAAAAAAAAAAAAGGTCAGCGTGTGTGTGTGTATATATATATATATATATATATATATATATATATATGAGTCATGCTCCCCTGCGCACGTGCACACGTGCCATGGGTGTCTAATCTGAACGGTCCATGTGATGCGGAATCCCATGAAATCTCATGTGACAGATTTTCACCCTGATCTAAGATTCTGGTGGTCCATAGCAAAGAGAAATGCAAATGAAGGGAGGAAACTGTTTTCATATTTTACGGCCCATCAAAGTTTTAGATCAAAGTGAAACTTGGGCCCGGGGGTTTCACGAGGTGCTGCTTCACTTGAACGGTTCAGATTTTAGATCCACATCATGTATGATGGGTTCTCAAAAAAAGTTTGTATGTAGTACGTAGGAACTGGTTCGCAGGTGAGCGTTTCCGTGTATATATATATATATATATATATATATAAAAGAAGACGGACTAGCCTTACTGATAGTAGGTATGTGGGGAGCATACCTAAAACCATGTAGACCAAACTTTTCATTAGATCCAACCCATTCATAAGCTACACAGACTCTTATTTAGGCTGCTACCCAGAAATCATGATGGTCAAAATCTTATGCTGCCCACGCTATGGGAAACAGTTGATAAAGAATGCTCACCATTGGTTTTGTGAAGGGCCCACAGTGTTGTATATATCTCATCCAGTCCATTCATCTAACTTTGATTCATCAGGATGAAAGCATTCCCCAAAATCCAAGGCTATTCCAAATATGAGATGGGCCATAGCATGTGAACTCAAAGGTTTCTGCGTATGGGATACCTGAGTGTTGAATGGCCTTATTTTTTGAGATCAAGGGCACCAAGGGGTTTTATACCTGATGGACAGTGTGGATCTCATGTAAGTGAATTTGTTTCCCTTGTAGAAGCAAGGAAGAGTTTTTCAAGAATTAAGACTAATTTCCAAATGTCAATTAGGAGGAGGTTAGGACCATAAAATCAATTTAATTAGGATGACACGCCGTAACTTAATATGAATACTAACTTAGTGCGGAGCTTACATCTTAGCCCTTGAAATTTTTATGGAATATAATAAACGGTCTAGATTAATGTGTTGGACTGTCTAAGGTCCTAACGCCAACTAAGAGCACTTGGGAGCGGATTAGGTGAGACGCCGGATCCAGCGTAGCAGGTGGGACCTCTGATTGTGGGGCTCATAATGATGTATGTGCCTTAAATCCACACCATCCAACCGTTTTGAAAGCTCATTTTAGGGTACGATCCCAAAAATAAAAATAAAAAATGAAGCAAATCCAAATCTTATGTGGACCATACCATGGGAAATAGTAATGATTGAATCCCTACCATTAAAAACTTTATGGGAGCCACTGGATTGTTTCTTTGCCTTCCAAAACCTGTTGATAATGTCACAAAAATCTGGATGAACAGACCACACAAATATCATCTTGTTGACCCAAAACTTTTGTGGCTCACAAGAAATTTTTAGTGGTGGATTACCACTATTTCCTCTATTATGGTCCACCTGAGGTTTGGATCTGCTTTTTTTTTTTAATCATGCCCTAAAATAAGCTTTCAATATGGATAGACGGCGTGGATATAGTCACATACACACAGTGGGCCCCACAGTCAAGGGTCCCACCGACCTCGGTGGGTCCGGGGTCTCACCGAATCCGCTCCCGGAGCACTTGCAACGTATAGTGCTTTGAGAGCAGTTTTGATCAAACATATAAAAAAGAAGCCTTACAGTGCCCTCAGAGCACTATATAAATCACACAGCTCCTACTTGCATTGGGACACTTGGACAATCTATTCCATTGATCCAAACCATTCCGTAGGTCCAATGCGTATCTTCCATTAATCTAAATGGTTCCATAAGTCCAGTGCACATTTCCTCTACCACCCATAAATATCATGATCATCTGAAAAAATTAGCTATTTGATCAATGGATTTTGATACAGACGGTCAAGATTATTTACATGAAAAATATCTAATAAAAAATTTGATCCATCTATTTTATGGAACCAACATATATTTCTTATGGTTCTTAAGAATCATTTTTGTTAGGAAATTATAATCATCCGTCAATGTTTGAAAAAAAAAAGAAAAAAAAAAAAAAGGCTATTACCAAGTCCCATTTTTCAAAGAAACATAACGGTGACTGACCTGTACATGCATGTGAGCCCAGCCAAAGCTCATAACTGTTGCCTCATGTTGGTGTTGGTTTGCATGCATTTTTACGTGAATTTTTCTTTAGTCCAAGTAGAGGCTGTGGAAGGTTTTTACTTCTGGTTTTATTTTTATTTTTATTTATTTTTGTAATGCTCATGCCTTAAGTTTAAAGTGTAATGAAGTATATTTGGTGTTTGGATCATTTGAATTGTGATCCACATTATAGGGTTTGGATTACATAACCAGCTGCCATGCTTGTTCAAACTGAAATATAGCTAGAGATTCTGGTGAGTGTTTTATCTTAATTTTCAATAAGATTTCATCATGTTGCAGTTGTTAAAAGGTTACTCGTTTGAATACATTAACTCAAATTAAAATGAGTAAACTGTGAAACTGATTGTAACTAAACTGATTGACATCTGTTTGCTGAAATAATGCTGTTTGATATTTTTCATTTCATCCGTCCAATTACTCCTCATAAATCCATTAGTCATGCAGTTAAATAAGACCAATTTCCTTTCCTTGGTGAGAGAACATTCCATTACCAAATGTCCATTAGTATGAGGTTAGGATTATATAATCAATTTAATTTTGAGAATATGCTCCACTAAATTGGATGGCTTGGATTAAAGTAGCGTGCACGGATGTGGATAGTGTAGATGGTCTCAATCTGTTTCGTAGTATAGTCTATTAACTTGAATTATTGTACGGGTCTTACTTTTTTCTCGGTTGAGAGTGCCGTCCTCTCATTTACTATCATTTTCAGCATTATTTTTTCAGGTTCCGCTAATGCAAAATGTCTCAAACATTCCATTTGTGGGCTGAAAAGAAGGAAAATGAGTTAGCGGTTGTAATTGAAGGGGAAAGATGAACAGAAAGGATGGTCAGGGTTGTTCTGTTTTTATGATTCTCGAACAGATGGGCCATGTAAAGCTGAGGCCATCATGTGGACGGTCATGATCTATCATATATGGTTGCAAGTGGATGGCAGATGGATTCTACCATATCTTTTCCTCTAAAGAGGGGTCTTGATGTGTTGGTGGACATACCTCGATCCAAACCGTACCTAAATTGTTTGTAACACTGTAGATGAGATATGGCCCTTAAATCAAGTTGTTGGATGACCTAACTTCTAACCAATGGACACTTATTTGTTTTGATACGTGACTATTTTGATTTTGACTGTATATTTGATGGACACCACTTCAATGGATGGATCCCTCTATTCATCAGTTGCACCTCTAGCAACCTTAGTATCATAAAACTCAAAAGTTTTACTTTTCTGATTATATCATCCAAGTCTTCATAAGGATGGAATCCTTTACAACACCTGTTTTAAGGAGATAGTGTGTGACAGTAATTGCGTGTGGCCGCACCATGTTATCTGTGGCACATCTACTCCATCCATCGGTTGCACCCCTCGATTCTAGGCCAGGGCTAAAAATCAGCCAGGTTCACAACTTAAGTGGACCATCACAACAGGGAACAATGGGTATGGGACCCCAACTATAGGCTTATTTGTGGGCCCACCATGTTATTTATTTATCATCAAACCCGTTCATCAGGTGTGAAAGCGAAAGAATCAGCCTGCTTCAAACTTAGCCCAGTCACAGCACGCGAACTTAGAGGTTTTAGCCGTGACTATAGATTGTTCCCAGAGGTTTAGCCCATCTGAGTTTTATGTCAGAGAAAGCTTTTGTATACGGTGAACATAAGGACTAGCACCCGATGGATAGACTGATGTTGTTGTATCCTGTTTACGATTGTTCCTAAAAGCAACTAATTAAAGAACTACAAGTTTCATTACATACGAAGAAATATCATGCAAAAAAAAACTTTAGAAATATTTGGAGTACTTTTTATGAAACTATAGCTAGTGTTGAGCTGGATGGACACATCAGCCAATGACAAGCATAGCTGAGAAGACCAATAAATAGAAAAGCGGGTCAAGGGAAGAGAGGCCATCAGAGGGACACATGTTGAGAAAAGACAAAAAGATATAAAAGACCAAATGTAGCTAGCGACCATTTCAGCTGCTATAACTATTTTATTTATTTATTTATTTTTATTTTTTACATCATGGATAAACCCCATAATTATTTTATTTTATTTTTATACTGAAAAAACATTCCATTACAGTAGGAAAAGTACATCCATTCAGCTGCTATAACTATTGAAATAAAGAAAGAAGTAGCTAGATGGCATAACAAAAATCTATAAATTACTGGAAGTTTAACAAAGAAAGACATCTCATACAAATCCAACAAATCTAGTCAAATTTATCTTATTTTATCTTAGCATAATCAGTAGCCTTAGCTCTATCTTAGGAGTAACGCTAATCTTTTAGTTGTAATCCAAGTTTATGCTCCTATGTCGAATTATATCCGTTCTCAATACAAGTTCTTCATTCAGAAAATGTTCATGTAGTTGCTCCTCGACTGGCTGTGAGTATTTCTCTCTATCTATTTGCAACCAAGTAGTAAAAAAGTCATTTTATAAGGAATGTAGGATGTGATTCACTTATGTAAGTGCTCTACGAAAATCGGAGTTGTGTCGTACAATGATCACAGATAATTGAGTCTTGTCTTAAGTTCGGGGTGGAATTAGCGTATTCACAATACAATCGAGAGTTGCATAGTCAACTGATTGACTCTCCTGGTGGAAAGCTTTTATTCTTTCTAATAGATAATGAATCTCCGGATCACTATACACAAGATTTTGATCCATTCTGTTGTTAGTTGCCATCGGCCGAGGAAAATCTTCGCTCTAATACCACTGACGCAGGAGAAGACGTGAGGAGGTCGATCATTGTCTTCCTTAATCGATAACTACCTTGAATCCATAAGGCTCTCTTGAATCCACAAGAAAAAATCTCGAATCTATGAGAATAAAAAAGAAAACTTCTAAGGAATTATTTTTTTTTTTAAATTAATAAATAATTGAATAATAAAAATTGAGTTTTAACCTCTTTAAAAAATCCAAAACAAACTCTAAAAACATAATCAAATAGTCCTAATCAAATTAGAAAACAAATTTAGAAAATATGCATATTTTGGTCGCTTGTCGACTTGTCATCGATTGGTTGGTTCGATAGGTCAAAACAACCTTAAAGTACCTAGAGACTTGAGTAAGAGATTCTGTGATTTTCGATCGATCGACTTGTGAATAATATTTTGACTTATCGAACAATTCTATGGACTTGTTAAATAGACTTGTGAACAATATTTAAACCTATCTAAGCTAGTAGAAATCCGGCAAGCAATTTGAAATTTCTTGCAAAATTTAGACCCTTCAACTTGTCGAACCATATTGAATTTTTGTCAATTTCTTTTTAGGCTTCTTCTGTTCCATGTGTGCTGGGAACATGACATACTGAGTGGATATACAAAATGTCATTGAGGTGGCCCCTATCGTAAGGGTAAGGCCCACTAAGCGGCACCAAATCCGTGCCTATAGTTTGGTCCTCAGTATCTAATGGACCAAATTGATCAGACCTCACATGCAATAATAAACCTAACACATAATTCAATTAAAATCAAACAAGTATTTATGTGTTTGATTTTATTAGTTGTTTACACGCGTTAGGTGTGTATTGTGCATATATGCACCTATTGATATATGTGCACATCCATTGGACCCATGGTAAATCCACACTGTCCATCATGCAGGTCCAAAGCATAATAACATAAATAATAAGAAATTAAATTAAATTAAATACTAACCTTGCAAACAATTTCTTCCCTTTTCTCTATCTCTCTTCCCTATCTTTTCTTGCTTAGTAGAAGGTCCGCACTTATAAAGAAAGGATAGTTCCTCGTGTAAGATGGATAAAATAATGATGAGGATGGTTGCAACCGATTTTATCCCTTAAAAAAAAATTTAAAATTTAAAATTTAAGTAACATTAAAGTTTTTGAGTCGATACCAAAAGTTTCCAGGGGTCTTTTACAATTGTTTCCTGTATTATGGTCTACCTCGGATTTGGAAATGCTTTGTCTTTTAATCATGCCCTAAAATTAATGAGCTTTCAATACGGATGGACGGCGTGGATGTAGTCACATAAACACTGTGGGCCCACAATCAAGGGTCCCACCGACCTCGGTGGGTCCAGGGTCTCACCTAATCCGCTGGGTCCAGGGTCTCACCTAATCCGCTCCCGGAGCTCTTACAACGTACAGTGCTTTGAGAGCAGTTTTGACCAAAAATGAAGAAAAGAAGTATTACTGAGCCGTCCAAGCACTATATAAGTTATAGTGCTCCTAGTTGCATTGGAGCATTTGGACCATCCATTCCATTGATCTAAACCGTTCTGTAGGTCCAATGCACATTCTACCATTGATCTAAATGGTTCGATAGGTCCAGTGCACATTTCTTGGACCACCCGAAAATATCACACTCATCTGAAAAATATTAGCTATTTGATCAAATGGTTTTTGATACGGACTGTCAAGATTTTTTACACGAAAAAGATCTAAACAACAAGTTGATCTTCTATTTTAGGTGAACCATCATATATTTCTTACGGTTCTTAAGAATCACTTTTGTTAGGAAATTATAATCATCCGGCAATGCTTGAAAAAACTGGCTATACCAAATAAGGCAAGGATGGAATGTATCATCCGATCAGTTCTACTTTTGCATGATTTTCTCTGAACTGTGTTTTTTTGAATTAATGTACAGTTCGGATTGACTGATTGTACTGTTCATGTGAACCAATGCAACTAGGAGATATAATTTTGAATGCTTTTCTCAGATAATCATCTTACTCTCTACTCTCAACCCTTCCATACGTTTTAACCTTTCTCATTTTCTCATCCACAGGCATGGATTCCATCATATCTCGCCTGTTGGATCCCATCACTCAACGCACAGGATATGTCGTCAACCTCCAAAAAAATCTGGACTCTCTGAAGAACAGCATGAACGAATTGAAATGTGTAAGGGACGACGTGAAGACAAGGGTGGAAGTCGCTGAACGGCAGAAACTCAAACGCACACACCATGTGCACTGGTGGCTAGAAAAAGTAGAAGCCATCGAAGGAGAAGTGAATGCCATGGTAGAAGAATCTAAGCAAGTGACGAGAACGAGTCGGTCAGGCTACCAGCTCTGCAAGAAGGTGGCGATGAAGCTGGACGACGTGATCAAGTTGAAGAGCAAAGCTGATTCCTATGATGTAGTGGCAGAGAAGCTGCTTCCTGATGCCATTGAAGAGATGCCTTGCACATCAGCTGTGGGCATGGACTTGATGTTGTCGAATGCTCTAGGTTTGATTAGTGAGGATGAAGTGGGAATTTTTGGAATATATGGAATGGGGGGAGTCGGGAAGACGACTCTCCTAAAAAAGATTAACAACGAATTCCTTGTAAGAACTCATGAATTTGCTTTCATCATTTGGGTGGTGGTGTCTAAAGAGTTGAATGTGGAAAAGATTCAGAAGGATATCGGGCAGCGGTTGGGCTTGTCTGGGGTGGAGAATGAAAGCAACAATGAGACACGGGCTCGAGACATTTACAAGGTCTTGAGCAATAAGAAATTCATGCTGTTGTTTGGTGATATATGGGAACGGTTGGATCTATAGATGATCGGAATTCCTCATCCAAACAGCCAAAACATGAGTAAGGTCGTCTTCACCACACGATTTGAGGACGTTTGTGGCCGCATGGCTGCCGATAAGAAGATCAGAGTAGAATGCCTCCAGGAGCAAGAATCAATGAACCTGTTTCGACAGAATGTTGGTGAAGAGACCATGATTTCTCATCGGGACATACCGTCCCTTGCTATGAAGATTATCAAAGAGTGCAAAGGTCTGCCCCTTGCGCTAATAACTATTGGGCGGGCCATGTCATGCAAGAAGACACCACAGGAATGGGAGCATGCAATATCAGTTCTTAGCACGAGCAAGCCGCCATCAGAGATATCAGGTATGGATGATGAAATGCTTTTGCGTTTGAAATACAGTAATGATAATCTGGGTGGCGACATGATTAAATTATGTTTTCTGTACTGCTCACTGTTTCCGGAGGACTACTCCATTCGCAAAGAACAACTTATAGATTACTGGATAGGTGAAGGATTCTTAGATGGGTGGGATGATGATCTTGATGAAGCCCATAACAAAGGACATGATATCATTGGAAGATTAAAGGCTGCATGCTTGTTGGAGAGTGGTTCTGATAAAAAAACAGAGGTAAAGTTACATGACGTGATACGTGATCTGGCATTATGGATAGCTTCAGAGTGCGGGAAGAAGAAGAATAGGTTTTTGGTGAGAGCTGGCGTGGGACTGAGTCATGCACAAGAGGTTGAAAGGTGGAAGGAGGCCGAGAGGATATCTCTAATGAATAATGAGATAAAAGAAGTAACAGGGACACCTCAATGCCCCAACCTCTTAACCTTGCTGCTCCAAAGAAATATGAATTTTAAAAAGTTCAACACAGATTTTTTTCAGTTCATGCCTCTTCTTAGGGTCTTGGATCTGTCAATGCCATTGATAGTGGAGGTTCCTGCAGAGATCGGTAACTTGGCAGAGCTACGGTATCTCAATCTATCATACACAGAGATTACATCATTGCCTGAAGAGATAGGAAATCTGGTAAAGCTGAAGCACTTGGACTTGGAGTATAAAACTAGTTTGCACACAATTCCTCAAGGAGCAATCTCCAGGCTTTCTGAGTTAAGAGTGATCAATCTAGAATTGAGTTATTCAAAGTGGGAAGAAGGGAGTGAGGGATTAAATATGAGTGAGTTGGAAGGCCTGGAACGTTTGAACCATCTTAATCTCACCTTATCAAATGTGCATGCTCTTGAAAGGTTGCTCTGCTCTAGCAAGCTACGGAACGGGACTCGGGTTTTATTTCTGACGGATCTGACTATCTCCAACCAACTATCATCCCTTTTTACTGCAATGAAAAGTCTTCAACGGCTTACTTTTAAGAACTGCAATGGGTTGGTGGAGGTGGCAATTAGTGGGTATGCCAAGAAGGATGATGATTATCCTGTTTCGAGCCTAGAATGGCTCATCCTTGAGGAACTCCCCGACTTAAATTGCATTCGGGTGGGCCGCAGATGCTTCAGAAACCTTCACACCATAATGATTTCTTTCTGTTATAAGTTGAAGAAAATTTATGGTTTACTACAACTTGAAAGTCTTGAAACAATTGAGATAGAGCATTGCGATGAGCCAGAAGAAGTAATAGCTAGGGTCATTCCTGATGATGAAGTTGGAGATATAGGGCTAATGCAACTAATATGTATAAAACTCTGGGACCTTTCAGAACTAACGAGCATCTGTAGCTTTGCACTGCATTTTCCTTCCTTGGAGGAAATCGACGTCATTAATTGCCCAAAGTTGAAAAAGCTCCCTCTTTCTCTCCATAGCGCACACAATTCTCTAAGGAAGATACGTTGTAGGAAAGAATGGTGGGAAAATTTAGAGTGGGAGAAGATGGCATCAAGTCCAAATTTTCTTCCTTTTTATCATGAATCGAATTATTGAGAGTCATTGTTAAAGTAGAAATACTTTTTAATAATTATTTCTTAGTATTGTGAGATTAATTTTAGAAAGGAGACTGAATTTTTCTTAGATCAAGTGTGCTATGTATTTTTATGAGTTTAATATGTAATATGTGTGCCATTGCACCACATGATATTAGATTAATTTCTTATGTTGGTCATTCTACGCATGAGGTGTATTTTAACTCTTGAGCATTGTTTACACCTCTGTACAAGTGAGCTAATTTACACGCCACCACATATATGTGCACCCATTGTCTCACATATGGATATAATAATCATTTTAGAGAATGAAGAGCTGTTTCTGGTGCACTGCACCTTCTCCCAGGATGCGGATTGGGTACTCCCCTGTCATCACTGGCATTCCTGGTGACCTGATGTAAGCACTGTTTGATTGAGCCTCTTTATGCGAGGTTGCCCACTCAAATCCTATAACATAAAGTTACCAGAATGTCAGTATTGGCAGGGGCAGTACTAATCCATTCTTGCAGCAGAGTACTAATCCATTCTTGCAGCAGACTTGTATTCCGGTAGTTTAGCAGATAATGCCCACGTTGGTACCGTCTGCTACTGAAAAAGCTATGTGGCCCCACCATGATGTATGCATTTTATAACCTCTATACATCCTTCTTTTATTTTATTTTATTTTATTTTTTTTTCAGCCCATCGGATGGCATGCATGAATAAAAAAATGAGGCAAATCAAAATCTCAGGTGGATCACATCATAAAAAAAAAAAATAGTGGTGATTGAAGGAACGTACGTACACCATTAAGAACTTCCTTAGGGTCCACTGTAACATTTATATGCCATCCAACCTATTAATTAGGTCACACAGGCCTCTTTTTTTTTTTTTAGATGGTAAGTTGTATATCTTTATAAATAAATTCTATTAAAGCTAAATCAATAAATAATAATAATAATAATAATAATAATAATAATAATAAAAACATTGGGAATTTCTCCACATTATCTTGTGTTATCATGGTATAAGAGTAGTTTACTTGGGCCATCATTTTTGAGTCCATTACTCTGCAAGTTGCCGCCAGTGTCGCAGTCCATCACTCTCCATCAGCATTCTACTTGCCATGATTCGTCACCCCTGTTCGTGGCACTCACAGATATCCAAAATCCTGATCTCAGACTCACTGTCATCGCAGTCGGCTTTGTGGTGGCAGCCTCCCAAACTTCAATGTATAGTCGGCTTTGTGGTGGCAGCCTCCCAAACCTCAACATCTGCACAACAATATGGCTCCAAAGGCATGCATCCTAAAGACTCTTAAATGCAATTGGACTGGAAATCATAAGCTGAATACCAAGGCTTGGGACGGTCACACAGATCTAGATGGAGATAAAATATACATCAGCTTCATCCAAAACTTTCATAGCTCCTCAAGTAAATTTTTAATGGCGAGGGTTCAATCACAGCTGAGGTGTGGTCCACTGAGATTTGGATCTCTTTTTTGGGGGAACAGCTTCGGTGAATCCCTGGCAGTGGGGCCACTATGATGTATGTGCCTTATATATATCTACACTGTCCAACCATTTTGATAGTTCATTTTAGTGTATGATCCCAAAAATATGAAGCCCATTCAAATCTTAGGTGGGCCACACCACAGGAAACAACAGTGATCGACTACCCTCGGTTGAAAACTTCTTGGGGCCACCATAGCTGCCATAATACTTATTTCCCGGCCATCCAACCTATTGATAAAGTCACAGACTTGGATGAAGGGACCATAGAGATATCAGCTTGATCCAAAACTTTTGTGGCCCGCACCTGAGCTGTCAAAACAGATGGATAGTGTGATGTAAGGTGCATACATCATGGTAGGCCACCACAAGGCTCTACCGACCATAGTGGATCTAGGGTTCCACCGAAGCTGCGCCTACTTTTAGGCTTATGTCTAAAATGATCTGAAAAATGAATGAACAGCGTGAATAAAACACACATTAAGTATATAACGCTTTTCAAGTGCTACCATGCATGTATGATAAGGGAGTCTGCTTGATTGATTAAATCCATCTTAATTGAGCCATTTTTTATAGCCGTTTGGACTCATGAATAGTATTGTTATAATTGTCTAACACAAGTGATTCTTTAGATTCAAAAGCAATCTATAATGGGAGCAATCAAATAGATAGATAACATTGTTGGTCAAGACTTATTTTTGTCTGATTTAAAAGAATCTCGATCGCCGAATCCGGTGCCGACAGCCTCCGTAATACCCCATTCTCTGCTCTTAGTGTCATACGCTAGATTTCTAATCCTGGGATCCTACAAGGAGGATTTTTTTTTTTATGTACATTTAATTTGTAATAAGCATAACCACAAGATTACCCAATTCACAAAGGCAACAATATCATCACATATCCACTAATATAATCATTTGAGTACAGTGCAGAAAGGAAAATACATATATCAAAAATCAAAGCTCCAGAAGACGGCTGCATACTCCAAGCTTGACGCTGCTGCAACCTAACATTACTTGCACGCATCTATCGTGCATAAGCTTATAGAAAGCTTAGAGGATGGTGTAAGTGTGTGCACAAGGTAAGTGTCAAGTATTCAATATAATGCCATCATCATACGATACCGAAAAATACTGGTAATCCATAATTCGTACAATATCGAAATAAGCAGAATTACTAACAAGATCACGAATTACCAAAGTAAGCAGAAATACTGGCAAAAACGGAAATTATCAGAGTAAACAGAAATACTGGCAAGGTCATAAATTATACGATAACAGGGTAAGCGAAAATACGGACAAGTCCGTGAATCAATCAATATCAGAATACGCAATATAAAGCAACTATGTAAATAAGGAGTCATAAAGAGCCAAATATCAAATGCCAAGGATGCGATACAATATGTAAGTCCTGATGAGTCCACAAATAGTGTCAATCGTATTTAGACCATATAAATACAGAAACAGGTTACCCAAAATACCATATGTCGTAGATGTAATGCAATATGCGGTACGAATGGAATGCATGCTGGAGTGCGAAGTCGGGATGATAGTACGTAGTATCGCAGGCTATGGGGCCCATCACAAGGGACTTCTATCCAAACCAGACCTATACCTAAATTTGGATAGTCAGACTCAATGTGGTAAACTCCTGATCTCAGGTTAGTCGCGCGCCCAAACGAAATCTTGGCCATTGCGAAGGTACACGTAACAAATAGTTGCGCACCACCAACCCGAGTGGATAGTGAATGAATGAATGAATGAATGAGTATGCAACTCTCACTCAATAAGTCCACATATCAGTACGGTTCCTCTCTGGGATCATCACCGGGGTTTAGTACACTCCAAATGGCACTGCCGCTCTCCCAGCCGCACAGTCCAAGTGAGCGTAAGAAACCTCACTATCCGCCTAGCCAATAGTCTGTCAATACCTATCCGGCACGTCGATAGCAGACCCATTCCTCGAGCTGATCAAACTCAGCCTAGTAATGCCCCCTACGCTCGGGCGGGTAAGGCCACACCCCCTCCCAACCGACCACGACAGTGGGAGACGCGGCCTCATAGTATTCGACACTCGGGTGCTCATGTATCCACTCGGTCTCGACGTTGGGGCGTCTCCTGACCATGGAGGTTTAGGGATTTTCACTCAGGGACATCTATGGTGCCTGTATGCTAGAACCAAACATTTTCGGTGTCCATCCGGTCATCCACGATATGCCTGTGGAGGCTACGACCCTGATGTCGGTAGGGCGTACAGTAATCATATCACCAAATGCGTGATGCATGAGTCATACAATCCAGTTATACATCAATCCTGTGCATGCCGTGCACTCATGTGAGATAACCTCCGCCTATCAGGGAGTCTCATATCAACCTGCCCAATGACACATGCAATGCTCAATCACATCTCATAACAAACATGCAAATGATGCGTATGGGCATGTATCATGATGCTATGTTGTCACATACTCATAATCGGTACCAATAACCGGCATCGACAATCAACCTCGACAACGTGGACATTTAACCAACATTGCCCCCGAGGAATGGCCCTCATAGATTCTAACATATAGTGGACCCATGGCCTCACACAAGGGTAAATTGTACAACACCATGGGCCTCTCTCAAGAGCTTACTACACATCACGATGGGCCTCTCACATGGGCCTAATATACATCATGCTGGGCCTTACACATGGGCTAAATACACATTGTATAGGTCTCGACAATCGACCTCGACAATTCAGAAATCGGCCTCGACAAATCAGAATCAGCAATCGGCCACAACAAGCAGAATCGGCATTCGGCCACGATCGGTAAGCAGTCACGATAATCGGCCTCGATTGGTAATCGATCAATTGGCCACGACAAGCAGAATCGGCACTCGGCCACAATCGGTAATCGGTCACGATAATCGGCCTTTGTTTAGGTCAATCGGTCATTGGCCACGACAAGCGGTGGCATTCACCATGATCGTATCGGTCCACGATAATCGAAATCGATCAATAATCAGAATCGGCAGTCGGTCACAACAATCAGAATCAATCGGTAATCAGAATCGACCACGTCAATCAGGGTCAGCAATCGGTCATGACAATCGAAATCGATCAATAATCAGAATCGGCAGTCGATCACAACAATCATGGTCGGTAATTGGTCCCGACGATCGAAATCGATCGATAATCAGAATCGGCGGTCGGTCACAACAATAAAAATCGGTCAGTAATCAAAATCGGCAAATCGATCACGTCAATCATGGTCGATAATCGGTCACGACAATCGAAATCGATTGATAATCAAAATCGGTAGTCGGTCACAACACTCAGAATCGGTCAGTAATCAGAATCGGCAAATCGATCACATCAATCAGGGTCGATAATCGGTCACGACAATTGAAATCGATTGATAATCAAAATCGGTAGTCGGTCACAACACTCAGAATCGATCGGTAATCAGAATCGGCAAATCGATCACGTCAATCAGGGTCGGCAATCGGTCACGACAATCGAAATCGATCGATAATCAGAATCGGCAGTCGTTCACAACAATCAGGGTCGGTAATCGGTCCCGACAATCGAAATTGATCGATAATCAGAATCGACAATCAGTCACAACAATCAGAATCGGCAAATTGATCACGTCAATCAGGGTCGATAATCGGTCATGACAATCGAAATCGATTGATAATCAGAATCGACAAATCGGTCACGACAATCGGGATTGATCGAAAATCAGAGTTGACAAATCGGTCGTGACAATCGGGATCGATCGATAATCAGAGTCGGCAAATCGGTCACGACAATCGGGATCGATCGATAATCAGAGTTGGCAAATCAGTCACGTCAATCAGAATCGGCAATCGGCCACGACAATCGGAATCGATCGATAATCAAAATCGGCAAACCGGTCACGACAATCGGGATCGACAAGAATGGGCTTAGCGAGTCCTAAGGGAAGGTCACAATGAGGACATCTAACCATCATTGCCCATCAATGTAGCCATTAAACCAACATTGCTCCCAAGGAGTGGCCCATATAGAGCCATATGTATAGTGGACCCAAGGCCTCACACAAAGGGCTAACATACATCGCAATGGGCCTCACTCAAGGGTCACATATACATCACATTGGGCCTCTCCATATGAACCCTACATACATCACATTGGGCTTACCAAATGGGCTGAAGATACATCATAATGGGCCTCAAACATGAGCCTCATATATACCAAGTGAACCGCATTACGTGGGCCGCACCAATGGGCCTCGCACAAATGGGCTACAAATACATCAACTGGGCCGCATCACATGGGCCTCAACAATGGGCCGCATATACATCAAGTGGGCCGCACTAATGGGCCCACATACTCCCAAAAAAATGAATCGTATGAAAAGATCATATGGACCATACCACAAATAGCAGTGGGGACAATGATTTTCACCGTTTAAAATTTCCAGGGCCCACCATAGCGTTTATTCTCCATCCCATCTGTTCGTACAGTCACAACGACCTGAATCGAGAGGAAAACAAATATAATATTGATTCAGAACTTCGGTGATCCCAAAAAGGGTTTCAATGGTAGCCGATTATTCTCCGCTGATCTTTGCAGTATCGTCCACCTGATAGACGGTGTTGATAAGGCACATGCATCATGGTGCATCGCACCGTCCAACAATTTGGGCGGTGGAAATAAAACACATAACATTTAGGGCACACCGCAGATACAACAAATACATCAAAGGCCTGCCTCATGCAGGACCCATGGAACTACTGACGTCAGATTCAGCAGTTGATACTGCTAGAGGTCCACACGTCCCTAGATGGACGGCTTGGATCAACAGACACATCACACGTCTTTAGGTGGACGGCTTGGATCAACGGACACATCACAGTCGGTCCCATAGAATTTGGTGATGTCACTGCAGTAGCTATATAGATGGGGTGGAATACACCAGCCAATCTTATTCCATGGTAGGTGGGTCCCACGTGGAGCCCACCATATATATAATATTATATTATTTATATTAATATATCATATATCGTGTACATCAAACGTCCAGCGTCTGGACATCTAATGAAGGACGGTCAGGATATAAGCCTCCATTGATAGACGGCTTTACACATAAATGGAGGTGGAATATAACATATACCTCGTAATCAGCCCACATGGCTAATGTTAAAGCAGCTACCGTGGCTGCTAGCCACGACGCCCTATATATATATATATATATATATATATATATATATATATATATATATATATATATATATATATATGAGGTGGGTCCGCATGTGTGGGACCCACCAGCAATGCACCTAGCTGGTATTTGTGTTTCCACTCCATCCAGACGTCCTGGACATGAGGACGGACGGTCTGGATGGAAGGCGTCATCAAGGTCGGCTCACATCTGGTCGGGGTCGGATGGCGTGGATACAATGCACACATTAAGCGGGTCCCACGTGATGGCCCACTGTGGGTTGGATCAAGTCGATATTTATATTTTTCCTTCACCCAGGATCTGCCCAAAAACGGGCAGCAGCAAGGTGGGCCTCATGATCAAACGGCATTGATAAAACGTACATCATAGTGGGTCCATGATCAGTGTGGATCTAGTGGGCCACATTCATACAAGAGAGAGAGATAGAGAAAAGGGAGAGAGATTGGATGAGGTGGGAGGAGCTCCGCCACTATGAGCTCCTCCATGATACAATGCTTAGATCAAGATGGGTCCCACCATATGTGGGCCCTCAAATCACAAAAAAAATTCAAATCATAAAAACACCCACCTATCAGTCTTCTCCTTGGTTCCTTAGCTTCCTATGCTCCCTGCCAACACGTTTGACGGTGTAGATGATGAATGGAAGGTGGGGATGAGAGATGAGAGAGTGGGGAAAGTGGGCCACACCTGATGTTTGAGAGGGAGAAAGCTTAGACGTGTGTGTTGCTTGGGGGGTTTGAGAAATGAGAGAGAGAGAGAGAGAGAGAGAGAATGGAATAATATGGATGGGTTGATTTGGGTGGTTGTATTTAATGAGGTAAGGTTTGGTTTGAAAATGGGTGAAAGAGGGATGGTGAGAGGAGAGAGAGAGAGAGTTGACTTTTAAAACAGGAGGGATGGGTTGCATGTACACATGGCATGGTTTGTACTTGACATGATTTGATGGGACATCTCGTAGAGATTCCCTCGATATTCGCAACGTGCGGCGTTTCTTCGGACTGAACGCAGGTCCACAACTTCTAGCCTGGGTATCGGTTTGGTGTGCGAGTCGCGGCGTTAGAACCGCAGCACGGCGCGATCACTAAGGTATAAGTTTCGGGTCGAGCCGAGTTTAGTAAGCGGGACTCGGCCTAAGACCGCGCGCAACGTCGGATACAGGTCGAGGGTCGCTGGAATTCGACCGGTATGATCGCGTAAGCCTAAGGAATGGTACGGACTAGGGCATAGGTCTTACATTAACTACCGTCGCTCAGGTACAGTTTCTTCCAAAATTTAACCGGTGGGTCCTTTTTTGGGTCCTAAGAGCGGAACAAAGTCCATTTTGGATATTTGGCTCAAAATGGCTTGAAATTGTCTCGATTGTTACCCGAAAATTGTTCACTTCCCAAGTATAGGGTTGTGATGTAGTAATAAACTCGGTAAGATCGAGGTCGAATCTACGGGGACTAAAACCAATACGTAGTCTGAAAATAACCAGAACTAGAACTAGACTAAGATGAAATCTAAACCAAGTGAATATGAGAGAATGATGGTGAAAATATTAATCTAAAAATTATAAAACCAAAGGTAGGAAACTAGGGATCCAGAGGATCCACTTGTAGAGATCAGGGAGATCTTATGCCTGTTTAAGAACTCAACTGGACTTAGAGTCCCATCTTCATCCAGTTAAGAGTGTAACCATGGAAATCAAGCTGAACTTACTTTGATATAGTTTTCAAGAGATGAAAGGTATATGAATTAGAATGGATTCCATCACCAAACCATGCCCAGGAGACAAAGTAAACAGAATTAAACTAATTACCAACCAATCAACATTGTATGAAGGTTAGGAAGGGTACCGTCATCCGACCATGCCCAGGAGACAACAGGGCTTCCTGATGTCATAAATATAAAAAGGAGAAAGAAATACTCAAAGCCATCGCAGATCTATTATAATTTCAGTCACAACAAACCATTAAAAGCTAAAAGTATTCCCTTATAATCAAACTAGAATCAACTTAAGTTCAGTCTAACATAAATCCAAGCCATAAGATCAACCCCATCATGCCACAAGCTTCACCTCTTAGCCCTAGCTAAGAGGTTCAGCCCAACATGAATGGGCTGGATCCCTTAAACACTAACAAAATAAAAAGAAAAAGAAAAGAAAAAGAAACTCCACCCTTTGTCTCTCTCTCTCTCTCTCATGTTCCAACCCAAGCCAAGCTTCCTCTTTTCTCTTGCTTCGGTTTCCTTTTAAACAAATGGAAGGTCGGTCGGATGGTGTGTGGGTAAACTTCACGCCAAAGGTTTCTTTACGCAACTGCTGGAGTCGGTGGAGTTAGGCAGCAACATACGCAGGAATGGTAGCTCACATGGCACGATCGAAGCCTCCCAACTCTCTTTTCCCGACGATTCTGCTTGAAGGAACAACGTCCCTTAGGGTATTTTCGACAGACCTGCACTGTGGACGGTTCAGATTACCGATCCGAACGTGAGCAGGCTCACAAAACCAGCCCACAACGACCGGTTTTATCGGGTGCACAAACAGAGCATGCTAACTCTCGTCACTGCGATATTGGTGGGCCCCAATCAGCTATCGTGTTGATAAATCCACTCCGACCATTAGATTCGGCTCGGAAAACCGTCCAGAGAGGGCCGACTTTTGATCGAGTTAGGTGTGACCCATTGATTTTTAAACCCGTCGTCCATTCAACGAATTGGCGTTGTTTCCATTCACTATCATGCCTGAGTCTGGAAAATCACCATGTGTATGTTCTGTTTTTCCTTCTGATCACATTGGATGGCTTGGATCAGCCGTCCAAATGACGAAGGTGGGCCATGCATCCTCCCAGCGGTTGGCCCTGCGAACGTGAAACAGAGATTTCCTTTCTCTGTTTAGAATAGTCGGTCAAACCGACTTTGACCGGGTTGGGTGGTTCGGTGCACCGCATCTACATGTGTACCCTATGTACACACGGTGTAGTGTGGGGTCCATCGTGATGATAAAATGAAATCTTCTCCGTCCATCCTTCTTCTCTCCTCATATAATGGAATGAGTCCAAAATTGAAGCATATCCAGCTCTCGAGTGGGCCCTGAATCAGATATTCATGGGTTGATCTGTCCATTAAGCCACTTTCAAAGGGATCCAATGGTTGAAATTCGACGTGTACGGTTAATTTATGGTCATCAGGCCATGCATGAAGTTTCGAGCCGAATGGATGGTGGAAACCCTGTGATCTTGCATTCTGCTGACTTTCTGGCCACTTGAGCTTCAGTTTCTCGATTTTCTTAGATCTCTGGCGTGTGAGTCCTCAATCTTGGTCCCATGGAGTCGCGTCTGCCTTTATGATGCTTTAGCATTACATCCATGCCTTTAGCATCCTTTTCAATCCATGCTTGTCAATTCACCTTGCATCACAAACACGATTAAAATAGCCTATTAAAACAGTATCATGTTCGTAATTCAGGTAATAACTGGGGTCTAATATGAAATATTTGACCCTTAACAAAAATGGCCCGAGAAATGGATCGGTTTTGGACCTGGTCTGGCTTGAATGATGGCTCATAATAGCTCAGGTTAGGATTAGGGTTTAAGCTGGAGTTATGTTGGGTTTAGGGTTTAGGCTGAGTTTGAGTTAGGGTTAGGTTTAGGATATGATTATGGTTCTCGGATTGTCCTTGCCTCTTTAAGATGTTAGCCTGGGTGGGGTGTCTACAGATGCCCCTCTTTGGCCGAGGTTGCGAACAACCGAGCGCCAAAGTGAGTGGACACCCCACCCTTCTGGTCAGAAAAGGGTAGTGATTCGAATCTGTTGCTTGTCATTGTATCTATGTTAGTCGACTGTTTGGAAAAGGGATCGATGACTTGCACATATCATAAGGGTTGAGGAAAACGTTGTAATTATCCCCTGTATATTCGTCGCGGCTTTACGGATCACCAATCACAACTCTTTCACATCAGATTGTTGATAGCATTGGAGAGTAACTTTGAAAAGTAAGGGCCTCTGCCCATTCGTCGCAGCTTTACGAGGATTCTTATACTGTTTGGTCTGTCATTTCCTTTGCTATGTAATCACCCTAGAAGTATTCGTTCTGTTTGATCGTGAAAGTGGTTAGCTGCCCTGCGCGTTGGTGCGACCTTATGGGGAATTCACTACGCTAACTTAGACACGATCAAATTTTCTGAATATCCCGGAATAGGTATGTGCAGGTAATCTTTTGCCATGCAGTCTACTGATTCTGATACTTTGGTTACAAGGGATTGTTGTCACTTTGAGTTTGATTATTCTTTCCAGAGATAGATCCAATCATTTTTACTAGCATTTGTACAACTATCCAGATAGAGAGTGGGTCAATCGTACCTGTATCATGTACGGGTTCGATCGTTCTCCGGGGAAATCGGAGGGGATCGAATCTTATTTAGTTGTTTGCACTGACCGCAACTGGAGAATATGGAAGATTCCTCAGTGTACTGCGTGCCGTGTGCGTTTTTTGAAAACTTTGTTTGAAAGTTATTCCTTTTGGAACTAGACTCCTTGAGAATTTTATTTGAAAATATTTTTAGATTTTTTGGAAAATATTCGTTCGATCTCACGGGTGGGCGTCGTCGTTCAGTTTTTATTTGCGCAAATTAAGTAAACGGTCGCGTTCCTCCACTAATGAGTTGGCGAGGCTAACGGTTTTTATTTGAGATATTTTTGGGATTTTTAAACATCTGTCCGATTTTGCAGGAGGGCATCGTCGTCCGGTTTTTATTGTACAAGTTAAGTAAACTGTCGCGTTACCTCCACTGATGAGCTGGCGAGGCTAACGGCTTGAAATATTTTTAGATTTTTTAAAGATCCGTCCGATCTCACGGGAGGGCGTCGTCGTCCGATTTTTATTGTATAAGTTAAGTAAACAGTTGCGTTGCCTCCACTGATGAGCTGGTGGGGCTAATAGTTTTTATTTGAGATATTTTTAAGATTTTTGAAAAATATCCGTTCGATCTCGTGGGAGGGTGTCGTCATCCGGTTTTTATAGTACAAGTTAAGTAAACAGTCACGTTGCCTACACTGATGAGCTGGCGGGGCTAACAGTTTTTATTTGAAGATATTTTGGGATTTTTTTTTGAAACATCCGTTCGATCTCGCGGGCTTTTATTGTACGGTCTGGATCGAATAGCCAGATGGCCTCCACTAATGAATTAATGGGGCAATTGGGGAATATGGGCCTGATTTGGACATGTGGGCCTAAGACCATGGGCCATGAAATTGGGCTTGTGAAGTGGGCCTTACTTTGGATATGTGGGCCTAGGGAATGGGCTTGAAAACATGGGCCTTGAACTATGGGCCTTTGGACAATGGGCTTGGTGGACTTTTGACATGTGGGCCCATGGACTTTAAACTTGTGGGCCTTATGGGTTTTGAAATGTGGGCCTCTATGGCTTTGACTTTGACTTTGTGGATCCCCGACTTTGTTAGCCGCTTGTCCTGTATATGCATGAATGTTTTTGTTGTTTTTTTTTTTTTTGTAAAGAAAGGAAAGCGATGTATAGAAAGACTTTTTGGAAAGGAATGAAAATTTTTGTTTGTACTAAATTTGTCGATGTTTGCTTGTGTCTGAACTTGTGCCTGGATGGTGGAATCAGAATATTGAACTTGGCCCACATCGAGTCCGGTATTTGTTTACTAGGGATCCCGATTCCCTGAGAATAGCGCATATTAGGATCATGGCCCTTGGATTTGGGTAGAGTCTGATAGAATTCTGATCCAGGACCTATCTTTTCCTTATGCTTCCTCTTCATTGTGCTTCTTCACTTTGCTCGTTGCCTTGGCTTCTTCTGTACTTTCACTTTTTTTTTTTTAATTTCTAACTGTTTTTGCCCGTAACGCCCTTTCAGGTTTTCAACACGACTGGCTTTCTCATCAATTTTGACAGTAGCGTCCTTTCGGATTTTCACCACATCCCTGGTCTTTGTTCTTGCCTGCCCCTTGGCAGTTGCGCTCTTTTTACTCTTAGTGCCTTTTCAGGTTTTCACAAAGTTTGCTACATGCCCGCTATTTTTACCCGAGGCGTCCTTTCAGGTTTTCACCTCGCCCGTTTTGCTTAGGCACGTTACTTTTCTTTTGATTTCTCTTTTTCTTGTACAGAGGCAGGAGGCTAGACTCCATTCATTGTCGGCTAACTGGTGAGCTGCCTAACTTTGTCTTCAATCATGATCGTGAAGCTGTTGACATTGGGTTAAACTATCCTGAGGGGAAATGAGTTGGCGACTTATGTTCTCACTCATTAGGTTCGACTCTTCTTTTCTTTTCTTTTTTCTTCTTCTTTTTTTTTTTGACTGCGTGCTTTATATGTCCATTTTTTTGAATTGCGCGCTTTATTCTTCCATTTTTTAAAAAACTTTTTTTGAACCCTTTATTTTTTTTTGGAACACTTATTGGAAGGAAAGAATGATGATGGAATGTATCTCAGGATGCTAACCTCTTGTCGTTTAACTTTAGCTTACGATCGTGGTTGTTGACATAGTCAGGTAGGATTATCCATGATAGATATTCACGTTGTTGGCGTTGATGGACTCTAAAAGATCTTTGCCCCTAATGATGGTGAGACGAAGGGCACCTCCCGGAAGAACCTCGCAGATGATCGGCGGACCGTCTCAGGATGGCCTGGAGTTACCCCCTGGATCTAGTAGGCGCAATGATAAGATGTGCATGATTACCATGTTGCTAACCTTTCTTTCAAACTTGCTTGTCATTGGTCCTAGTGATCGTCGTGTACTTTATGTTTGCAAGATGTAGTTGGTTGCATCGAGTTTACCACCAATCCTTTTCCTTGACTTCTTTTTCATTCGTACCGATGATGTAAGATGTTATTGCCGCCCGCTTTTGCCTGCCACGAGAATGCGTTCATAACCATTGGATGCCTTTGGATTCATTCTTTCGATGATGTCCACACCCCATAATGAAGAAGGGCTAGAGTGTTGTCAGGTTATAAGGACTCGAAGCATGCACATGGATTCGTTATGCAAGCTTTCAATACTTGAAACACTTCTCGACATGTCGTGATAGCTTATCTCCATCGTTCATCACAAGTTCTTCTTGGACATTGGACATTCCTTTACGCACAAGTTGTAGACTCCATTGTAGACTTCAGACATGATCTTGACAGCTTTGGTGGGCTTAACTTTAAGCTTCATAACAAATGGTGTATGACTAACTCTTCATTTGATCTGGGTAAGGCTTCATAGGAGAACTCAAAGTTAGATAGCCCCGGGTCTCAGGAATTCTGTCATTGTCTGCTTATATTCAGGAGCCGAGGATCTCTTGATGCGTACTGTTCTAGGGAGCTCAAGGGATCCCAAGTTCACAATTTTAAAATAATCTGTGACGACATTGGATTTTTTTCAAGCTTTCTGAGGGAATCCTCTAGCTTAAGAGTTGGATCATCATTTTCCCCATCCTGGGCTTCATTCAAACCCATGAGTTTGAAGTCTAACTCTAGATCAAGATCATATGAATTGACTTTAAACTCGGGTGTTATAACAGACGCATTTGGCACATTATTGCTTGTGAGTTTTGAAAGATTTTCTATTATTTTTGTGTTTTTAGAAATTTCTGTTGTTTTTAGATTTTGACAAGTATCTAAATTTTTTGGCATTTCGAAGATATCTAATGTTTTTGGCTTTTTGAAAATTTTTTATTTTTTGGTGTTTCGAAAATATCCAATGTTTTTGGCTTTTTGAAAATTTTTTGATTTTTTTTTTTTTTTGAGAAAGATGGCTACGTGAATCAGGGACTGCCTGATTCAACCTAAGGAGCCAAACATTATTTTCTTTTATTGTGGTGTCTTGGGGATTGCGAACCAGCTATTACCTTGCACTCCCTCCCCTCAGGAGGCAGGGCCAGACGGATCAGTAAGTGGGCCCTCATTGTCATGCCCAAATGTCGTGATGAGTTTGCGATTGGGCTCTGAGTTGGTGTTGGATGTCACTTTTCTCAGCTTATCCCCGATGCATTGTAACTCTTTGGATTCTTTTATCTCAGATGGGACCTAGACTGTGATCTAGTCAATCAGGGGCAATTCTTGCCCTTTGCTTGAGTCATTTTCAAATAGCTCAGTTAGTCTCATTCCGCTCATTTGATTCTTCATGGTGGATCTCGGCCTGCCAAGCAGACAGATGATCCCTTCTCTGATGGATTTGATTGATGTGTGGATGAAGGGATCATCCTCCTCTTGCCGATTTTGCCCTCCTCCAGTCCATTCATGCGTTGCTATCTCACCCATAGGAGGTAGATGTTCCAGTCCTCTCATACCTGCATTCTCTTGATATTCGAGTTGATAATAAAAATGTTGGTACTTGACTGGAAGGAAGACATAGTTTGATCCGATAGGACATGTAAGAGGCATGCAATTCACAGTCTCGAACTCAAGACTATGATTTGGGATATCCTCATCAGAGCATTATATGTCTATGATCAGGATATCTAGCTCTTGATGGTTGGCTGCTTTTATCAGAAAGGTTTGTTTGGGATCATCCAGAATGGCGAGCGCCTTGTCCCTGAACATGTACTTGGCCTTTTGGTGAAGAGTCGAAGAGAGAGCCTTGACTCTATGGATCCAAGACCGATCAGGGAGGAGATGAAATGAAGCTATGATGTCAAAGACCTGAAAAGTGATGGTTGATGCTTTGAGGCTAATCGAGATCTCGATGTTAATCTCTTCCTCGACCTTTCTCCTAGAGGTGGGAACCACTCGCCCTAGACTCTTCTCTTAAAGGATTGAAGATTGAGTAGAGCTAGGCAAATCCCTTTGAGTAGCATAATGTCCTTCCTGGAAAGTCACCGCATGATTGAAGCTAGGCCCTGATTTTGTTAGGGCATGCGGTATGTTGATCAAGGAAGGGGCATTTTCTTGGAGTGTGAGGGTTGGAGTAGGGGCCGGATAGGAAAGTGGTGCCCCTTGTGAGATAAAGGATGTATGGACTGGATTGATCGGTGGTGGCTCCTGTAGACCTGGGGGGATGAAGATTGGACTAAATGGAGATGCCCTTGCATATTTAAGAGTGAAGAGATTGGATTGGCAGGGTGTGCCCCTTGTAGACTTGGGGGCATGAAGACTGGACCAGCTGGAGATGCCCCTTGCATATTTGAGAACGAAAAGATTGGACTGGCAGTGTATGCCCCTTGTAGACTTGGGGGAATGGAGACTGGACCTGCTAGATATGCCCCTTGCATATTTGAGAGTGAATAGATTGGGCTGGTAGGGTGTGCCCCTTGTAGACTTAGGGGTATTGTTGTTGGGCTGGCAATGATTGAATGGATGCATTGGACTGGATTTACCGAAGGTGGCTCTCCTTGACTGATATTGTGAATAGGGGTTCCTGATGAACTAGGGCATACTTGATATGATGGCAAGGGATTCTGGAGGGTATAATTGATGGTGGCAACAACAGGAGAAGTAACAACAATCGTTTGGTTGTCAATTAGATCTTGGACTGCATACTTCAGGGTAAAACAACTATCCTTTGTGTGGCCTCGGGATTAGTGGTATGCACAGTACTCATTCTCATTATAATTTGGTAGAAGAGGGTTTGGTGGGAGCTTAGGCAGTAACGGTGTAAGTATTTACCTTTGGACTAGCATGGTTAGTAAGTTTGGGCTATCGGTGTAAACTGACTAGGTTCTCCGGTCATCCTCATCTGCTGACCATAATTGGGGGAGGAATCTCTCTTTGCTGTTGTTGTTGCCATTATCCCTCTCGAGGAGCGAATTGAGCACCTTGGGTAGAGGCGACAAGATTGTCTTCTTCTATTGGATGGAGGTCAGGAACACTTCTTTTACTATTCTCATATCTAGTAAGCCTTCCTTCCACTATCCGTTGTACTGGGGAGGCCTGATGAGGCCACCAGGGAGAGATTGCCCCAGCCCTTATTCTGGCTTCGACTTGTTCCCCGGCGCAGATGAGTTGGGTAAAGTTGGCATATGGATATGAGACGAGGTATCCAGAGATACGTGGGTTTGTCGAGTGGATGATTATGTAGATTTGCTCCTCGTCATCAATGAGTGTTTTCATTCTAGCGGCCATTACCCGCCACCGTCCAACATAAGCTGAGAATGACTCATCATTTCTCTAGCTTGAGGCAATAAGATCCATCCTTTTGGGCACTACATTAAGATTGTACACAAAACGATCAATAAAAGCTTGGAAAAGTTGTTCCCAAGTTTTAATTCAATGGTAGTTTAATGATGAGTATCAATCTAATGCATTGCCTTTCAAGGATTTTTGAAACAAACGAATCAATGCTTCGTTATTACCTGCCAGAGTATTAAGCTCCCCACAAAATGCATTTAAGTGGTCCATAGGACACCCCGTACCATCATGCCTTTTGAATTTTAGTACTTAGAAGTCTTGAGGTAACTTTGCATCGGGAAATGGACAAAGATTCTTAAACTTAGTGGATGGGAGATCCACCCCTTGCTGCTTTCGTAGCTTTCTCTGTAAATCACATAATTGCTCTCGGAGTTCTGTGAGTTAAGAAGGATCATATGAGAGGGGTTTTGCCCCTTGAAATTTACCAGATCTCCTACTAGGAAGAGGATGTTGGTGATCTTGTGCTGATTCTGCAGGGAAGGGTAGAATGAGATTTGCTAGAGGAAGAAGGGAGGAAGCAAAGGGAGGTTATGGGGTTGAACTGTTTTGTACACTAGGTTGGGTTGCCTATGTATTTTGTGTGGCACTTGGCACTAGGCGAAGTAGTAGTTCTTGCATCGCTCGAAGTAATAGCTCTTACGTGGTTGTATTGGCCTGTGGGTCTGTTGGAGTTACAAGAGGTAACGGTGTGGGTGTAGGTGCGGGTGCTGATGTTTCAGGAGCTAGCTGAGCTGACGACTCTTCTTCATGGGTAGCCATAGCTGCTCAGGATCGAGTAGTCATAGCTCGGATTGATGTCCAAACAAGTGTAAGCCAAAGATTGATATTTTTTGTTTTTATATGAATGCAATGATGAATGTCCCTTGAGATTAGAATACCACATACTTTCGAGTCGGGTCTCAGCTAGTGCGAGTTAGCAAATCCCTAGTGGAGTCGTCATTCTGTAGACACTGAAAATCGATGCCTACGCTGATTTGTATGTTGTGTTTTTTTGTGGTGGGGGTGATTAGGTTAATTTGTGAATGTTGGAGTTGCCACTAGCCAATTAAACTCAGAATCCCGTAGTCGGCTAAAACCCACGGAATATGTAAGGTTGAAAAAACCCGAAGATTTTCTTACCTTAGATTGACTCCTGATCTACGATCCGGGATTTCGGGTAATGGACCTCAGTTACAAAGAGGGAAGGGGTTAGACACCCTCTTTGCCTGTACAAATATATGGTCTCTACTTAGTGTGGTAAAACAATGTCAAGGGATGATGAATGCCGTGGTCGAGATGAGACTAGGCACACATGGATTTCTGATGCGGCAAGATCCGAGATTTTGACAAGCCACAGAGCAAACGTCCAACAATGTGTCTAGAAGGCGGATGTGATGATGCTTATGCAAAAAAGGTAAAGAAAGTAGACTAGATCACTGGAAATTTCTAATGTGACAGGATCCGATGTGTGGCAAGTCACAGATCATACTTTCACTAGAGATCTAGAGAAGCAAGGGGATTGAGAAGGGAATAAATGTCATGATGAATACTTGTATATAAAATGAAAATATCTTTGGCTTAAACTTGAATAGGCTAAGACATGGGTTGCACCATGATCAATCCGGGCTAGACTTGTGGGGTTAGGAAGGTCAGGATGAGGCTAAGAGGGAGTTAAAAAAATCTGAACTTGGAGGCTTAGGAGCACCTCCTCACCCTCACTCTCTTCCTCCCTCTCTCCCTCTCCCTCACTTGGATTTTAGGTTCTCTTGGTTGTGTCAAATGTGAAAGGGGAGAGGGCTATTTATAGCCTTCACTAATGGCATTGTAGTAAATAGTGGGTAAGTAGGTGTTAAAATGATGTAATGGAGGCTTGTGATTGGCTAGGAAGAGAGGAACACCACGTGGCACGCTCCCATTGGCTCTTGAGGCTGGTAAAATGGTAAATAGTGAAGGCGAGAGGGGTAAATTCAAAGGAAAGTTGACTTTCGGGCTAAGGGACAGTTGTTGCTCAGAGAAGACACGTGCCCTGCAAGCGGTGGTAATTGGAGTACCGCCAACGGTAGTCCAACTACCTCTCGGGCTGGGTTTGGTTTGAAACTCGTGTGACTGGCTCCGCGCACATTTTTTTGAGAGCAAGCGGTAGTTTGACTACCGTCGCTCAGGTACAGTTTCTCCCGAAATTTAGCCGGTGGGACCTTTTTTGGGTCTTGAGAGCAAAAGAAAGTCCGTTTTGGATATTTGGCTCAAAATGGCTCGAAATTGGCTTGATTGTTACCTGAAAATGGCCCGAGAAATGGATCGGTTTTGGACCTGGTCTGGCGTGAATGATGGCCCAGGTTATGATTAGGGTTTAAGCTGGAGTTATGCTGGGTTTAGGCTGAGGTTTGGGTTTAGGTTAGGTTTAGGATATGATCATGGTTCTCTGATTGTCCTTGCCTCTTCAAGATGTTAGCTTGGGTGGGGTGTCTACAGGATCACCCTGCCTTAATCCCCTGGAGGGTTTGAAGAAGTCAAAGCTTCTGCCATTGATAAGGACGGAAAACCAAATGTCTTCCTAGCAACGCTGAATTCTCGAAATCCACTAAGGATCAAATCCAAATTTTTTGAGAACCTACGAGATGAATCTCCATTCTAGACGATCGTACGCCTTCTCCATGTTGACTTTGATAATCAAGTTGCCGCTGAAAACCTTGCGGTCAATCTCATAGGCTATCTCTCTGGCAATATAGATATTCTTGATAATGAACCTTCCTTTTACAAAGGCGCCCTGCTCTTTGGATATCAAGTCGGGGAGGATTTTGGCTAATCTAGCTGCCATAATTTTGGAGAAAATTAATCTTCATAGTACAGTTGCACAAGCTGATGGGTCTGAAGTCTGTGATGATGTCAGGTTTGTTTTTTTTTTGGGGGGATGAGGCATAATTAAGTGCTTTGAAATGCTCTGGGTATCGGCCCTCCCTGATAGAAGTCATTGGCTGCTTCAAAAAGATCATTTCCTATTATGTCCCAGCAAAATGAGTAAAAGGCTCTTCCAAATCCATCTGGACCAGGGGCGCTATCAATCAGAATGGAAAGCGCGGCTTCCCTGACCTCTTCAATCGTAAGAGGCTTCTTGAGATCTACATTCATCTGACTTGTGATGATACGAGGGATACAGTTGACGATATCCCCAATCTGGTTGGAGGCGTGGGATGAAAAAAGATCCTTGAAGAATGCAACTGCTTCCTCTCCAATATCCTCAGTCTTCTCAATTGGCTCACCTGAAGATCGTTTCATCTTCTTAATTTTCAGTCTTCTGCGTTTGTCTAGCACTGAATCGTGGAAGAATTGAGTATTCCTGTCTCCTTCTGATAGCCATTTGATCCTAGATTTTTGTTTCCAGAAAATTTCCTCTTGGAGATAAGCTTTTTTCATATTGGCATGGGCCTGGTTGAGCTTGATGGTGTCCTCTTCTGTTTGCGAGTTGAGCAAGGTAAATTCAGCCTTAAGGACTTTGTTTTCCGCATCTTGAACATTTTTTTTGACATCTCCGAAGTCCTTCTTGTTCCAGGATTTCAACTCACCTTTAAGCTTTTTCAACTTAAGAAAGAACTTGAGCATTGGGGTTGTGGAGATTTCCTTATTCCAGGAAGCTTTAATCATTGAGTAAAAGTCGTCATGGGTTGTCCACATACGCTGAAATCTGAATGGGCGAGGAAAAGGCGATGGTTGAGCTTGAAAGGTGAGAAGGATTGGGGAGTGATCAGAGTAAGCTCTTGTTAAATGTTCAACTTTACAGCTCGGAAAATATCTCATCCATTCAGTATTGTAAAGAATCCTGTCAAGTCTCACCCATCTCCTACTTCTCCCTACTCTATTATTACACCACGTGTAGGGAGATCTCGAGTATCCCGCGTCCAGTAGCCCTGAGTCACTGATAGCCTCCTGAAAGTTTGTCATTGCTGTTGTCATTTGCAGCGGACCGCCTAACCTCTCGTCAGGGCTAGTAGTAGTGTTGAAGTCCCCACAGACTATCCATGGGCCCACCATGGAGAGTGAAGTGTGTCGAAGCTCATCCTACAAAGCCATACGCTGATCTTTGAAGCAACTAGCATACACAACCGTAATGAATAGAGGGTGAGTGAGGCTTTCCTCAGATACCCTGAGGGTAATGCATTGTGTAGCTGCCCGGATAGTTTGGATTTGAATGTTCCCCTTTGCCAATATTCAGATTTTGTTGTCCACCACTTCTTTAGAAATCTGATTGTCAAATCCCAGCTTGGCAGCCACAGCTAGACGCTTTGGTTCTCTGATCATCGGTTCCTGCAAGAGTAATATCCCTATGTTGTGTTTCCTGGTGAGATGTTTCAAAAAATGGGTTTTTTGTGCATTACCTACCCCCTGAACATTCCAAGAAAGAAGACTAATCATCTATAAACCATCCTTTTTGCCCAGCCCATCGTTGCAAGGTTTTCAGCCTTTGACTTTTTCGTTTGCCAAAGTTCAATTCCTTTTCTACATGTTTGCCAGTAACTTTTTTCTCTTGATTTTGGTAGCATCTTCTACCTGGGAGCTGTCCGAGGAATCCGAATTGCCTGTGTCTGAATCTGAGTTGCCTATTTCAGAAGCTAAGGTTTCGCCTCCTATGTCCACCCATAAATTGATTGCCTCCTGGGCTGACCTTTTGCCCATGTTCTGCTGATGTGGAGATTGTTGTTCTATTGGTTGGATTGGGTCCTACGTCCTTCATGTGTCTAGTGGCTTCCCTGGTTGTTGCTCAATTTGTGCTTCATCTACCATATCATTAGTGATATCCCGCTAATTTCGTTCATTGACCCCTGCTAGTGAAGGCACTAGAGTAGCCGTACTTGTAGGTTTTGATCCCCTGTCATTTGAACCTGGTGGAAGGATGGGTTGGTTTGCTTCATTCATGTCCCCTGCGGTAGAGGGATTGGTTGTTGAGATCCTGAGTGACAATGTTATTGGTGTGTCCTTGTGTCTTTTTCTTGAGATCGGGGATTCTCTAAATATTTCCTTGACTCCTAAAAGCCACCCTTCCCAATCTATTAGCATGTCAAGAGATGGTCGTGTCCATTGAAGAGGTGTAATGGGGAGAGTTGGGTTGTCATTGGTCTGGTTGTGGGAGAACTGGATCTCGTGGATCTCCTTACTTGGGCAGTGGTGCAGAGCCTGATTGCTTTCCCTGATTGCCCAGTTGATGTGGTCTGTCTGCTGAACTGATGGATCATCTAGCAATCTCAGCCGCTCCCCTGTTCTTTGTTGCTGATTGTTTACCTGTGCTGGAGATCTGAACCTTGGCCGCATGTCTAAAGTTTGGGGGTCCGAAATTGGTGTGATGTTGTTGCTGATTAGGTCGTGTGAATGGTGATCAGGAGACATTCCATCAAAGGTTGTCTCCATGTCTTGTATTCCTGCCCGTGATACAATCTGTCGAATAGTTGAGGGGCTAAGTCTACTATTACCTCTCCTACTCTAAAACTTTTATGACCCATTAATGGTCAAGCATCACTTTTCTTATGTCACTACAAGAAAATAGGCCATTAGCCTCAATTTTTTAGCCTCGGTTTAAAAAAAGGAGGCTAAATGTGCTTTTTAGTCTCAGTTGTAAAGGAACCAAAGCTAAAAGTTCATTTTTTTGCAATGATTATAAAGGAACTGAAGCTAAAAGTCCACTATTTCACTTCAATTGGTGAAAAACTGAAACTAAAAGTCCATATTTCGCCTCGGTTGGTGAAAAACTAAGGCTCAAAGTCTACCATTTCGCCTCAGTTTATGAGAAATTGAGGCTAGAAGTATACCATTTCACCTCAATTGGTAAGAAACCGAGGCTAAAAGTCTACTATTTTGCCTCAGTTGATGAAAAATTGAGTCTAAAAGTTGACTATTTTGCCTCAATTAGTAAGAAACAGAGGCCAAAAATTCACTATTTCACCTCGGTTGCTAAGGAACCGAGGCTAAAAGTATGATATTTTGCCTCGATTGATGAAAAACTGAGGCCAAAAGTCTACCATTTTGTCTCAGTTGGTAAGAAACCAATGTTAAAAGTTTAATATTTCGCCTCGGTTGCTAAAGAATTGAGGGTAAAAGTCCGATATTTCACCTTAGTTAGTAAAAAATTGAAGCTAAAAGTCTACCATTTAGCTTCAGTTGGTAAGAAACTGAGGCTAAAAGTTTACTATCATGCCTTGGTTTTTAAGGAACCAAGGGTAAAAGTTTGATATTTTGCCTCGGTTGGTGAAAAATTAAGGCTAAAAGCCTACCATTTTACCTCAGTTGGTGAGAAACTGAAGCTAAAAATTCACTATTTCACCTCGGTTGTTAGGGAACCGAGGCTAAAAGTCCGACATTTCACCTCAGTTGGTAAAATGAAAAAATGAGATTAAAAGTCTAGCATTTAGCCACAATTGGTAAGAAACTAAGACTAAAAGTTCACTATTTCGCCTCGGTTGCTAAGGAACCGAGGCTAAAAGTCTGACATTTCACCTCGGTTGGTGAAAAACTTAGGCTAAAAGTCTAAGGAATCAAGCCTAAAAGCATGCCTTTTCACCTTAGTTACTAAGGAATCGAGACTAAAAGTTTATTTTTTCGTCACGGTTGGTGAGAAACTGAAGCTAAAAGTTTACAATTTCACCTCAGTTTGGTAAGAAACGTTTCGCCTCAGTTTGGTAAGAAACCAAAGTTAAAAGTTTATCATTTTACCTCAGTTGGTAAGCAACTAAGGCTAAAAGTTCATTTTTAGCCTCAGTAAGCAACTGAGACTAAAAGTCCAATTTTTAGCCCAGTTATTAAGAAACCGAGGTTAAAAGTTCACTTTTTTTAAAAAAAACTTGATTGCAAAAGAACTGAATCAAAAGCCTGCTTTTTTACCTCGGTTATAAAAGAATTAAAGCTAAAAGTTCAATATTTCGCCTCAATTGACAAAAAACTAGAGCTAAAACTTAAGAATTCTAAAAATAATTAATAAATTTTGAAAATTTAAGAATATTAAAAAAAAAAATTGAGAATATTGAAAGAATTAATAATTTTTAAAATTTTTGACAATTGTGAAAAAATTGAGTATTTTCAAAAAAATTGAAACAATTATGAAAAAAAATGATTATTTTGAAAAAAAAATTGAGAATTTTGAAAAAGATTTGAATTTTGAATTTTCTAAGTACTAAGAATTTTTTAAAAATTCGAGAACTTTTAAAAAATTATGAAATAAAAAACGATTATTATGAAAAATTATGATTTTTTTTTAAATTGAGAATTAAAAAAAAAAAAGAATTTTGAAAATTTTTGAAAAAATAATAATAATAATTTTGATTTTGAGAATCTTGAAAAAAATTGAAAATTTTTTAAAAATTGAGAAATTTTAAATAATTGAAAATTCTGAAAAAAATTAAGAAATTTTAAAACTATTAAGATATATATATATATATATATATATATAAAATTTTTGATAATTTTGAAAAAAAATAAGGATTTTAAAGTTTTTTGGTAAATTTCAACAAATTTATAATCTTGAAAAAATTTAGAATTATAAAAAATATTAAGAATGTTGATTTTTTTTCTTTTTGAGAATTTTCATAAAATTGAGAATTAATTTTAGTGCAGGAACCAAAAATGAAATAGATACAAATCTCAGGTGGACCATAACATTCTAACAATGACGATTGACCATTAAAAACTTCTTATAGGCCCTTCATCCTGGTTCATGTGACTTTATCAACGGATTGGATGGAAAATAAACACTATGAAAACATTATGGTGGGTCCTAGTAAGTTTCTAACCGTGGGTAGGTTCAATTACCACTGTTTCCTACGGTATAGTACACATGAGATTTTATTTTATTATTATTTGTTCCGTGCCCTAAAATGATATGGAAAACAGATGAACGGTGTGGATATACATTATACACATCAAGTTGAGCCCCGTGGCCAGGTCGCACTGTGCTGGGTGCGTTCGAGGCCGCACCTATTCCACTCATATGGAAACGGATTAGCTAGTGATCCTGCCACTAGCCAATAGCTAGTGGTCGGTGCTACGTGGGCCCATCATGATGCATGTGTTTCATCCATGCCATCAGTACATTTTTCTAAAACATTTTATGATATGAGCCCAACAATGAGATACATCCAAATCTCAAGTGGACCACACAGTGTTGATTGAACTCTCACCATTAAAAACTTCTTGAGGTTTTAGTGATAATTTCCCCAACATTGTCTCTTTGTATCTCTGAATCACTGCTCTAGCTCTACCAGCTAACATAAATATGGATCGAACCCTGGATCACAAAACTATCTCTACCTGGATCGCAAAACTCTCTCTCCCATCCATGCTAACCAACCAGAGCGGACCTGCTGTTTTATCGTTATTAAACTGAAACAAGAGAAATGAGCACTATGTGTTATAGTGCTCCTTGCATTTAATTGAATTGGGGCACTTATACTGTTCAATCTATTTATCTAGACTGTTCATTTGGTCCAACTACAAATCATGCGATCGTTTGCAGAGAAGGGTTTGCGATCGTTTGAAGAGGGTTTGTAGAGAAGGGCTTGCAGAGGGTTTGCAGAGGGTTTGCAGAGAAGGGTTTGCAGAGAAGGGTTTGCGATCGTTTTAAGAGGGTTTGTAGAGAAGGGTTTGTAGAGAAGGGTTTGCAGAGGGTTTGCAGAGGGTTTGCAGAGAAGGGTTTCTGGAATGGAAGAAGAATGGCAAGCTGCCGGGTTTGTAGAGAAGGGTTTGCAGAGAAGGGTTTGAAGAGGGTTTGTAGAGAAGGGTTTGCAGAGGGTTTGCAGAGGGTTTGCAGAGAAGGGTTTCTGGAATGGAAGAAGAATGGCAAGCTGTCGGCCGACGTAGACGGAAACAGGGGGGCCACAGCCTCTTCGTTGGCAACCTGGCTTTCAACATTGTTGTGGACGATCTAAAAACCAGGTTCGGACAATTTGGGGACATAACCGACATTTACATCCCTACCTTCGCACGATCGGGAAGAGGCAGAGGCTACGCATTCATCAGATTCCGCCGTATGGAGGACGTAAATACGACCAAGCAACTGCTCAACGACCGTTTTTTAGCCCGAAGAAGAATGGTTGTAAAAGATGCACTATTAAGGAGATCACCCGCTTACCCAGCTGCTGAAAAATTGAATCCCAATAGCAACAATACCACGCACAACATCAGGCCCACCGCACCTCCACCCCGACCAAAACATGCAATGCCAGGAAGCTCATCACAGACGGCACACCAACCGCAGATCTCTGAAAACCGCACAGTTCCCACATCTTTCAAAAACGCCATCCTGAGAGACCACTTCAGTATTTCACCACCCCTCCTTCCCAGCCCTCCGTCGTCCCCTCAATCAGTCATTGTTCCCAAATGGATCTCGGACCAAGGCAGGGCAGCGATGGCTAATGCGATAGTAGGGGAGATGCTGGGTTCAAGTGATGCAACCACCACCATCAGAGACCACTTGAGTTCTTCACCACTCCGCCTCTGCCAGGTAGAAATTCTTCGCTTATCCCGCACTGCTTACATTCTGATTTTCCAAACCAGGGAAGAAGTCCTCTCCTTCTTAAGAGACAGTCCTCTCCACCAGAATATGGGTCTTCAGAATGTCAGATCCTGGCATCCTGCAATGTTGCTTCCAGGAAGAGGGTTATGGATTCGGATTGAAGGCATCCCCATCCATGCGTGGTGTGAGCACACTATTGGTAGTATTGCTGAACTAATGGGTGTTGTCATCGAGCTTGACCGAAATCTGATGGAAGGCCCCGACCGACGGGCCGCTCGAGTTAAAATCCTCCCCCACCACGATGGCCTCCCCTTCAAAACAACTAACCTACTGGTCGAGGGGAGATCTTTCCCAGTTTTCGCCTACTTTGAGCTAGGTGACCAGCCAGGGTCTTCGATAGCAACAGAGGTGGATCCGCTCGCCAACGCCAAAGCAACAACAAAGCAGTGGGTAGCAAAGTCGTTTGCCAATTCTCAGAAAGTCACCATGGAGAATCCATCAGGGGATAGGCCAATCAGCGAACTTCCTCCGGATGGCCGTGACGATGCTTATCACCCGCTTGCACAATTGCCACTCGGACGATGACACTAGCAAACTTCCATCGGGATGCTAGGAAAGTGACGACCTTATCTCCCGAACCTTGACAAAGTCGCCGGCGATCGTGCCCCCCCCATCTCCCCCTATGGATCCCCGGACGTTAGATATGTTAATGTCTTCAATCCATCAAGATCGGCGCGTGCGAGATCATGGCAATGCGATCTCTACAAGGATCGAAGACCGACCCTATGCGGGCCCTATCATGGCCGAACACTCTCGATCCCCGCCCCACCAACCAAAGATCGGAGGGACTCCAATGATTCGCATCAACAGATCGAACCACGGCACCAATGACACTCAGCAGAGAAAGGATCAGGCTTACCAACTTACCCTAAACCAACACAGACACATCCATGTCCCTCCATCATCGTCCCTCCAATGGACTCATCCATCGCCTGAAATGTTGGTGGATTGGGAAGTGTGGTTGTCGGGCATGAAGGAATTGTTCTCAGATACTGCAGGGGTCCAGGAATTGGTCAGGCAGAACACAGCAAAATGGCTACCCTTATCTCCAACAAAGACAGCCTCGAGACAGTGGGGATCACAGTGGCCATCAGAGTCAGAACTTGGACGGAACATCCGCTCAGTGCTACAGAAATCAACAACGATTCTTCTGTATCTACACAACAGGGAAGAGATGAAGGTAGGAAAGGGGCTACTGGTTCATCAGTCCAAGGCACCGCAAAAGGGGACATTGGTGGGCAGAATAAGGTTCGAGAGGCCCTAAACCTATGGGTAGAAATCCAAGCCAACTCGCCAGGAGGTGAAACAAATTTGTCAAGACTCTCGACAGGATGATCCAGTTCCATTCAAAAATAGATTGCAGAGGAAAAACAAGCAGTTAAAGACATACTTCAAGCGCTCAAGCAGGAGGCTGTCGAGCTTGAACAAACGGGCTGAGCGTAAAGGTTGGGTTACAGATGATTAGTCTCCTATCATGGAATGTGAGGGGGGTAGGCAACGCTCAAACTACCCGGTATCTAATAGGGCTAATCCGAAAACATAACATTGAGCTCCTCCTATTGCAAGAGCCTAAGCTTCAGGAATCGAAACGTGCAGCAGTTGCTGCTAAGCTGGGATTCGCTAAACAAATCATCGAAGACATAGTGGACAATAAGATTTGGATCCTGGCAAAGAGCCACATTCGAATCCAAACTCTCAGAGCAGTTAGCCAATGTATCACCATTACCATCTCAGAAGACAGTCTCCCTTTCCCTATTCTCATCACGACAGTGTACGCCAGCTGCTTTAGTGAGCAGAGAAAAGCGTTGTGGGCCGAACTGCGAGCTATTTCTAGCACTACTCAGGGTCCGTGGATGGTCTGTGGGGATTTTAACACCACTGTCACCCCTGATGAAAGGCTCGGAGGCCCTCTACAACACACGACAGCCATGGCAGCATTCCAAGAGGCGATAAATGACGCAGGTCTGATAGATGCGGGATACTCGGGTTCCTCTTTTACTTGGTGTAATAACAGAGTGGGAAGAAGCCGCAGATGGGCAAGGCTAGATAGAATTCCTGCTCAACCCTGAATGGCAGAGAAACATCCCTGGGTGCTCCGTCCACCATCTTACAAGATCCTTTTCTCGACCACTCCCTTTACTTCTCTCCTTCCAAACCGAATCGGCGTGAGCTTCCCCCGTCCCTTCCGATTCCAAATAATGTGGACGGAGCATGAAGACTTTTTGACAATAGTCAGAGACTCCTGGGCAAATGAGGTCAGCGCTACCCCTATGTTCAAGTTCTACATCAAGATGAAAAACTTGAAAACAACCTCAAGAGATGGAACAAAGAGGTTTTTGGAGATGTAACTAAAAACGTTCACGAAGCTGAGAAAGAGGTCACCATCGCTGAATTCAACCTTCTTAATTCGCAATCTGATGCAAACACCCTCATTCTCAACCAGGCCCATGCGAATCTAAATCGAGCATACCTTCAAGAGGAAATTTTTGGAAGCAGTAAATCAAGGATTACCTGGGTCAGAAGGGGACAGAACACCAGATTCTTCCATAACTCAAGGTGCTTGATCATCGTAGGAGATTGAAATTAAGAATCGAAAAGGGTCACGGGCGAGAGCATTGAAAAGATCGAAGAAGTTGCAGATGAAGCCGAAAAATTCTTTAAGGAGTCAAGCATTTACTTGAAGCTCCAAGTTGCAATGAAGGCATTTTGGATTGCATTCCTAATGTCGTGACTGACCAAATGAATAGAAGCCTCATCAATGCCTTGTCGGAAGAGGAACTTAAAGTCGCCACCTTCTCTATCCCAATGGACAGTGCCCCAGGTCCGGATGGATTTGGAGGGTCCTTCTTCCAATCTTGCTGGGATATTATCAGATCTGATCTCTATGCAGCTGCTAAGGACTTTTTCCAGGGAGGGCCAATCCCTCGTGCCTTCCAATGCACTCAAATCTGCCTCGTTCCTAAGAAAAAGTCCCCGGATTACATTACAGATTTTAGACCCATCAGCCTGTGTAACTGCACCATGAAGATATTTTCTAAGATTGTGGCGATAAGGTTGGCCCGCATCCTCCCTAACCTGATATCCGCAGAGCAAGCAGCTTTTGTGAAAGGAAGATCAATTGTTGAAAACATTGCCATTGCCAGGGAAATGACTCACGAGCTTGATCGAAAAGTCTTTGGAGGCAATTTGATCATCAAAGTTGATATGGAAAAGGCTTACGACCGTCTGGAATGGGGCTTCATTGCCCAAGTCCTCCTAAAATTTGGGTTTGATCAGAGATGGATTAGTTCGTCCCAACGATGCTGGATGGACATTTGGTTTTCAATTATCATAAATGGTAGAAGCTTCGGATTCTTTAAATCTACCAGGGGTCTAAGGCAAGGAGATCCTTTATCGCCGTCCATCTTCATATTGGCAACAGAGGTGTTCAAAGGGCCTCTCAAACCGTTTCGCTCTCGGGTCCCGCCACCATTCAAGCGCCCCCGAGATGCCCCACGATATCCCATCTGTTTTTTGTGACGACGCAATTCTTTTTCTTAATGGCAGGTTATCTAATGTGTGATCCCTCCTCACATTTATTCGGCAATATGAAGCAATCTCAGGCCAGAAGGTCAACACGTCCAAAACTTCCTTCACTCTCCCATCGAGATCACCAAGAAGTAAATCTCAAAAACTCAGCCGTTTGACGGGATTTAGGCAAGTTCCCCGCCGTTGAACTACCTTGGAGTCCCCCTAACCAAAGGAAGAATCCGCAGTCCACTTCTTCAACAGCTCGTCCAGAAAATCACTACCAAGATTGAAGGATGGAAGGCCAAACTACTAAACCCGGCTGCGAAATTGGTTCTCATCAAGAACGTCCTCTCCAGCATCCCCATTCACATGCTCTCGGCCTTCTCCATCCCAAAATCTGTCTCCAAATCAATCGAGAGAGCAATTGCAAATTTTTTCTGGGGTTCTTCAGTTCAAGGCAATAAGAGGCATTGGGTCAATTGGACCAAGATATGTACTCCTCTCGCTGAGGGAGGTCTCGGCATTAAACGTCTAGACGACGTAATTCACGCTTTCAGAATTAAGATGGGATGGCGATGATGCTTCAAGGAACTTCCTTTGGGCCAACTTGGTTTCGAAAATACTACTGTGTTGCTACATAACGCAGGTTTGATCGGCCCTACAGCGCTCCTCTCGCATGGAAGGACATATTCAAAATCCCGGCTTTCACCATGAAGCATTCCAGTGTGGTTACTCTATGAAGGTTCTATCAACTTCACGGACTCGAAGCCGGACGGGAAGAGGGCTTCTTGTTGGCGCAGCCGAGAGACCTATCCCGCCGCACCGCAGAACCTCTCGCTTAGGGATGTTCTCTCCCAACCCGATGCTTCATATTTGCTTGAAGTTCGAGTATTATCGATCCGAAGCTATGCGTGTTGTTACTACAACTCCAATTGCCCTCTCTAACAGGAGAGATAGAATTATATGGGACATCTCAGCTTCAGGTAAATTCTCCCTTAAGTCAACTTGGAACGGTATTAGACATCATCAGTCTCCCCTCCATTGGCCTAAGTGGATTTGGAATGATGCTCTCCCCCCAAAGATGGGAATGTTCTCCTGGAAGCTCTTCCATGGTGCGGTCCCTGTCGACAGGGCTGTCATGAGAGTTGGTATCCCTTTGGCCTCGAAGTGCGATTGCTGCCAGATGTTCATCCCTTCCCAGACTGCTTCTTCCTCTGTTTCGACGATCGCCCCTCCCTAATCAAAAGAGGTCAGCGTCTCACTCATTCCCGGACAGCCTCCACTACAAACCTAGTCGTTCAATCTTCTTCTCTCCTTCCTAGAGACCATCGGCAGAATGCTGGTGTCAGCCATGGATATGGGGCTATTGAATGTTCAAACCACCTGTTTAGCATCGGCAGGATAGCGTGTGAGGTTTGGGGCTCTTTACATCGTATTTTCGGCATTGCCTCTGTGCCCAATCTCCCCATTATTCAGAGAATCCAAGCTTGGACAGTCAGAGCCAATAGAAAACACAGAATCCCGCTTCTTACAGGTCTTGTCCCCTCCATTATAATCTGGGAAATATGGAACAACAGGAATAAAGCCCGATTTGAAGGTCGCGCGATGTCAGCTTCCTCCATTATTTCCAATGTTATTCGATGGCTGAGGGAAATCGGTTCTTCACTCCAAGTCCCTGATAGGCACTCCTTTGCTGACTCTATCATCCTTCAAATCTTGCGAATCCAGACTGTTGATCCTTCTCCAATTGCTTTGCCAATAATCGTTAATTGGTCGAAGCCCCCCCCAGGTTGGCTAAAGTTAAATGTTGATGGCTCCTCCAGGGGGAATCCTGGCGAGAGTGGAGGCGGGGGGTGTGTAGAGACCACAACGGCAAGACCATTTTTGCCTTTCACAGAGGATACGGCTATCTACCAATACGAATGCGGAGGCCCAAGCCATGCTAGACGGCATCTCTATTTGCTATAAGTTGGGCCTCCCCAACATTATTGTAGAAACCGATTCAAAACCATCGCAAAAGCGTAGTCGAGCCCCAGGCTAACATGGCTTGGAACATCTGGTACAAGGTGGGCACCATACAGCTTCTGAGCAAGAAAATTTTTCTCAAGTTCAATCTCATTTTTCGGGAAGGGAACTCAGTTGCAGACGCTCTGGCGAGACTGGCAAGCGATGGCTATCCAAACCGACTCTATGGTTCTCGGGCGGTCCTCCCTAGAGTTGTGAGGGGTGCTCTTTCAATGGACATCGTAGGCATTGGGTCCTTCAGACACTCTTGAGAGGATTGACCCCCAATTCCTCCCCTCTGCTGGTTTTTTAGGTTTTTAGTGCTAGTGGCCTCAGTCTAGCGGTAGTGGTCGGGCTGTTTTTTGTTTGGAGCTTGGGTTTGGTTGTGTGGAAGTGCTTGCTGTCTCGTTTGCGGGGGTGGCCTTGGCCATTGATGGTCAAGCCCCTTGGTTTATCTGCTGCTGGAAGTTTAGTTTTGTTCTCTTTTCAGGGTGGGGTGGTTTGGGAGAGAAAATCTCAGGTTCGAGGTTTACGATAGGCTTTCCCTGCGTTCCTTTTGCTACTAAGGGTCTGCCCGAATGTATGCTTCTGTATAGTTACCTCTTTCCTTCAATAAAATCTCTCCTTTAAAAAAAAAAAAAAAAAAAAAAAAAATCATGGACAACCATGCAAGGATCACAGCAGTCTGACAAATATTTAAACATTTAATTAATGGTCTTTAATACAGACAGTGAAGATCATTTACACAAAAATAGGTCCAATCAACAATTTAATCTGTCTATTTATTAGAGACCGTACTGGATTAATTTCGATTCTAAAGAATCTCTTTTGTCAGCCAATAGTAGCCATACCATCCATGGCTTGGGAAAAGGATGGCTACAGAAAATAAGCCCAAATCAATGAATTGGATCATCCCATCAGTGGAATTTTTACGTAGTAGCCTGAGAAGTATGTTATGGGCTTTAATGGACAGTCCAGATCGATTGATTGGACCGTCTAGTGACTAGGAGCACTATAACTTAGAGCTCTAAGAGCACTGCTCCTAAAACAAAATGAATGTTATTCTACTGAAATACATGCCATTTTTCCTTCATTTACTAGCAATTCTCAAGTTAGTTTTCATAGGAGACGAAAACATCTGGGAATTTCAAGTTTGGACTTCTAACTCTCTTAAGATGTGCTGAGAACCCTGGTATATACTTCGCCAAGGTATCACACCCTACATGTTGTAATAGATACATGTATATTTATCGTGCAGTTAGATCCAGTCCATTACAGGGTCCAATGACAATGCACGGTTCCCCCAAATCGTTGTTCCATGTACCATGCATGCACCACCCTGAATATTTCAATCTCGTCTCGAAATTTCTCGGGTGTTGTAGAAGGCCATGAAAGGCTTGGCACCAAACAACATGACGTTGTTAAGGGTAATGGTTACAAGATCGGAGATCGATTTGAACAATATAAAAGAAGAATACGCGGGGATGAATGGGAAGTCATTGCGGGATGCCATACAATCGGAGACATCGATTGAGGGCATGAAATAAGATGTACACTATAGATTGTAGCTTGCAAAGTAGGCAGGTCAACCAGGGACTTGGCCCAGTCACAAACCTAACCACTGGGTTAAGAAAACCAGGCCTACCTGGTTAGTGTTAAACTCGGGCCTAGTTTCTATGAAGGTTGACTTGGCCAAGACTAGCTCTAGTGAAACTTTGTAATTTTAACAGATATTAAATGGGTATAAAGATTAAAAATCAGCCCATTACCCATCTCTGCTTTCTAGCATTTCAATCTAGAGTTCAATGCAAGGTGTGCCAAAACGGTTTCGGCCGATAGGCGTTTCGAGGTCGTATCGGCCGTTACGATTTTTTGTGCCCGAATCGGGTCGTTATGGGCGTAACGTCCATTATGGGCATAACGGCCCGCCTATAACAGTCGAAAAACGGTAACATTTTTTTCATTTTAAGTTCATTTTTTGCTGTTTTTTTTTTTTTTCAAATTTCTTGCTTCCAAACTGTTTCTCACTCATTCTACTACCAATTTCGACCAACCTCGGCTGAGTATTTGCAAGGTGTGTCGTATCGGTATCGGTTGGCGTAACAGTGACCTCCAAAACCGATACAGATACAGGGGCGTAACGGCCCGTAACGGCGCATTTTTTTTTTTTGCTAAAAAAATATGAAAAAATATGGATTAAATCCGGAATATTCTAAGCATTCCAAATGTGCATTCATTTATAAATTGGAACATGTTTATGGTGGTGTAACGGTCCACTCTTTGGTGAAAAGTTGTATCGGACTGTCTAATGAATTTATGAACTAGATAACCTAAATTTGACTACAAAATTCATATATTTAATTTTTTAACTATCTACTATCAATGATAGATATATTAAAATGAATGTAATATGAAAATATCTTACATTTGGTGTTTGCAATTATTTTTGAGGAATTTCTCGAACATACCTGTGCACGTGACTGTGATTCATGTCTATGACCTGTCATCCTCAAGTCAAGAATATTAAAAAAGAAAAGAAAATAGTAGTGTCTGATATACTCCCCTGCAACTTGATTAAGGATTACTTGATTGGTTGTTAGGGGAATTATTTTAAATACAAGTTCGGCACTGTCAAGTGTGTGCATGACTTCTTGCAATAATACTGCTGTGAGCTGTCAGCTGCAAATACTTACCTATAAATATATACTCACAATCACAAGTCACCACCAAAATGAAAATATTCTTTTTTGTGGTTGCTCGACCTCCACATCATCGTCATCGTCACCATCAGGCTGAGGCTGTCCAATAGGTGTAGGACCTGTAGGTGCTGCATATCCATAATATCCAGTGCCAGAAGGAAATACTAGATCAACGAAACCAGAGGATGACTGATCCTAACTAGGCAATGACTCTGACCCCGAGTAAGGATATCCACCAGTGCCCTTCGAATAGCCATACTGGTGCCCATACTCAGGCTGTTGACAATCTTGAGATTAAGAGTGTGTCTGCTGTGATGAGTAACTTGGATTTGGATCTGGATATCTATAATCATATGGATATTTATCGGGAGGGCTACTCCAACATGAATGTGATGGAAGAGGCTCAGTATAATCATAATCTAATTGACCATAAGAATATCTATCATAATAATCAAGACCATGAGCCTGTTGATGTTCCGAACTTCCCAGACCCCGTGCACCACTAGATGTACCCTCCTCCGGCTGGCTGTATCGTGAGTCAGTACACTCATAAGTCCGACCTCGTGTACCATGTCATCGATTTTCATTGCCATCACGATCTGTAGATGGTCAGATAGGGGTAAGCACACTGCAGTGTCAAGACACTGGGGGCGAGGATCATCGTCATCATCCGACATGAACACGCTCCTGTACCATACTGTGTATCTTTTGTTGATCTTGAGCCGCATCCGTATGTGGCATAAATCTCGCTCCTCTCTTGGGTCAACACATCGCACGACTCTCTTGTTGCGCTCTGCGTATTCTGATCATCAATTTCCAATTCTTCACTATCCTCTTCAATTTGATTTTTTCTTGTTCCAACCAAGGTAGAAGTAAGTCATCCTCATCATAAATATTGTCCAAGTTTATTGGACAGTAGTCTCCGTCATCGGCAGTTGTAATGCTCCTATGATGTCGTCGCATTCTTAGTTTTATATTGTAGTGCATGAAGAGAAGTCTATCTAATGTTCTAGTCTGCAATCTATTCATATTCTTTGAATGAATTAATTAATATTTTTCTAGCTGCGAAAGGAATTGGAGTTGTTTTGCGCTCATTCATTCAAAATATAGGAATAGATTGCAGACTAGAATATTAGATAGACTTGTCTTCATACACTACAATATAAAACTAAAAATGTGACGACATCATAAGAGCATTACAGCTGCCGATGACGGAGACTACTGTCCAATAAACTTGGACAATATTTATGATGAGGATGACCCACTTCTACCTTGGTTGGAAACAAGGGAAAAGCAAATTGAAGAGGATAGTGAAGAATTGGAAATTGATGACCTGTAAATACAAGCGCAATAAGAGAGTCGTATGTGTGTGTTGGACCCAAGAAGAGGGGCGTTTATATCACGTGCGATACTGACTCAAGATCAACAAAAGAGTACGAGCAGTGGTAGCGTGACCGTGTCGGATGATGACGATGACCCCCCTGCCCCTGGTGCTGGCACTTTTGGTGTTGCTTACCCCCCTGTACAGCCATCTACAGATCGCGACGGCGGTGAACATCGACGACGTGGTACACAAGGTCGGACTTACGAGTGTACCGAGTCACAATATAACCACCCGGAGGAGGGTATATCTAGTGGTGCATGGGGTCCGAGAGGTCCAGAACATCAGCAGGCTTACGGTCTTGGTTATTATGATGGATATTCTTATGGTTAATTGGATTATGATTATACTGAGCATCTTCCATCACATTCATGTTGGAGTAGCCCTCCTGATCAATATCCATATGATTATAGATATCCAGATCCAAATCCAAGTTACTCATCACAACAGACGGACTCTCAATCTCAAGATTGTCAACAGCCTGAGTATGGGCACCAGTATGGCTATTAGACGAGCACTGGTGGAATACTTACTCGGGGTCAGAGTCGTTGCCTGGTCAGAGTCGTTGCCTAGTCAGAATCAGTCATCCTCTGCTTTCGTTGATCTAGTATTTCCTTCTGGCACTGGATATTATGGATATGTAGCACCTACAAGTCCTACACCTATTGGACAGCCTCAACCTGATGGTGACGATGACGATGATGTGGAGGACGAGCAACCACCAAAAAGAAGATTTTCATTTTGATGGTGACTTGTGATTGTGAGTATATATTTGTATTAAGGTAAGTATTTGCAGCAGACAGCTCACAGCAATATTATTGCAAGAAGCCATGCACACACTTGACACTGCCGAACTTGTACTTAAAATAACTCCCCTGACAACCAATCAAGTAATCCTTAATTAAGTTGCAGGGGAGTATATCAGACACTACTAATTTATTTATTTTTTAATATTCTTGACTTGAGGATGACAGGTCATAGACAGGAATCACAGTCACGTGCACAGGTATGTTCGAGAAATTCCTCAAAAATAATTGCAAACACCTAATTAATGTAAGATATTTTCATATTATATTCATTCTAATATATCTATCATTGATAGTAGGATAATTAGAAAATTAAATATATGAATTTTGTAGTCAAATTCAGGTTATCTGGTTCATAAATTCATCAAACAGTCTGATATAACTTCTCACCAAAGAGTGGACCATTACACCACCATAAACATGTTCCAATTTATAAATTAATGCATATTTGGAATGCTTAGAGTATTCTGGATTTGATCCATATTTTTTTGGCAAAAAAAAAAAATTTGCACCGTTACGGGCCATTACGCCCCCGTACCGCCGTTACGCCCCTGTATCCATTTCAGTTTTGGAGGTCACCATTATGCCAACTGATACCGATATGGCACACCTAGGTTCAATGTCTCATTGAAGAAGGTGCTCTCCTCTCACCCACTGTCGCCACAAAGAAGAAGAAGAAGAAGAAGAAGAAGAAGAAGAGGGTGATAGAGAAGATGAGCCAGTCAAAGATTCATTTTTTAGTCGATGGCTTAGATTCAGTCAAAACGATGGGCCATTACATGAGGTGTTGAAGATTGCAAAGATTACTCTAAAGGATAAAGTTACGTGGCATGAGCTGTCAAAAATACCAAAATTAAGAGATTTTCATTATTAACTTTTGAAAAAACACCAACTGTATCATTTCCTCTGTCTTTATATGTATATTTTATTAAAAGGTTATCTGTAAATTCCTCAATCATAGGATTCTTCCTACCTTATAAAATCTTACTCTACTTCAAATATAAATGAAGTTTTCTCTTATATTTCACCTTTAAGAAAGAGAATTTATCACTTGCATTCAGATTTTTCTAATGGTATGAGATCTTTAAGTTAAAAAAAACACACACACACATACACGTATCTTTATCTATTCCTTTTACCCTCTCTCAAATCCCTATCTTTGTTCTTCCTTTTCATAACGACATTAGCTCATACCCATAACTACCCATACCCTAATGACCGTTAAATTTGGAAAATTTTGCTTTCCCGAAGTGTTGAGGGTCAAATATTGCATGTCAGACCTCAGTTATTGCCTGCATTTACGAACATGATACTGTTTAACAGACTATTTTAAACGTGTTTGTGTTGCTAGGTGACTTTAGGAGCTTGGGCTGAAAAATGGTGCCTAAAGCATGGATTTAATGCTCTGATGACACCACAGGCAAGGGACAGACTCCATGGGACCAAGATCGATGTATTTAAATGCCAGAGATCCGCGAAAATCAAGAAACTGAAGCTCAAGTGGCCCGAAATTGGTCCAGAATGCAAGATCACAGGGTTCCCACCATCCGTTTGGCTCGAAACTTCATATATGGCTTGAGGACCATAAATGAACCGTACATGTCAATTTTCAGCCATTGGATCCCTCTAAAAGTGGCCCATCGGACAGATAAGCTCCTTTAAACCTTAAGTGGGGCCCACATGATCCTGGATATGCTTCACTTTTGGACTCGACGCCTTAAATGAGGAAACAAAATGGATGGACCGCGCAGATTTCTCATAAACATCACCATAGGACCAACATGCATGATGCGTGTACACAACTGGTGTATGACCGAGCCGCACCGGACAAGAGAGTTCGGTCAAAGACGGTCTGACCGACCTTCTTCTTCGGTCACGCCAGCGTCCGCAGAAACGGACGCTGTGATGGGTTGTGGTCCACCATATCGACCTAAATGGATGATCTGAACCGTCCATTCACTCAAGAGTATGGTTAAAACCTTTGCCAAGCTTTCTGTTTGGTTCTATACAGGTACAGACAGGCAAATCACCGTTCAAAAGCAGGATGGACGGCGGAATAAAAGATCAAGTGGGCCACACTGAAATCAAACCAATATTGCCCTTCCTGGACAGTTTTTCGTCCTAAAGCTAATGGACGTCTTGGATTCTCCAACCGACGTCTATCTGGGGCCCACCGATCATCGCAGCGTCCCTACTTAAGCAGGGACGAGCGTTCGCACTGACGGTCGCGATTTTCCTTCGTGGGCCACCATCATCATTCGACGGACCAATCCGGCCCGTCCATTGGACTCTCACAGTCTCATTAGCCAAGGCCTAGGTGGCGGAATTGCAAAGGACAGCAGTGACTAGTTTTTAACTTTCCAAACGGCAGATAGACGGTCGAAAGATCTGGTAGGTGGTCTGCCATGGTGTTGATCCAAAAACGGTCAGGAATAACCGGTTTTCAGTGAGGAAATTAATGGACGGAGCTGATTTTCCAAGAAGACCCCCGTAATGGCCCCACTGATCATCATGCCTCCGTGGAATCCGAAGCAGAAACAAAAACGGAAACAGGGGCTTGCGTGGATTCTTATGGCTCACAACCATGATCTGGATGGTTGATCTGAACCGTCCAGTAGGTCCAGAGAATGATTTTAGTAGGAACCATGGTGTTCTTGTGCAACCATGCACAAGAACGGGATCAGAAGATGGGCCTGAAAAACGTTACGTTGGTTGATATTACGGCCCACCTAAGATTTGGACTCTTTCCAGATTTTGGCTCATGGCCTAAATCGGTCCTATAAATCCATTGAACGACCTGGATCTTTAAAAGAACGACTCTAAATCAGCCCCATCAACATCAGCGACTAATTGCGTAACGGCTCTGAATACGCAGTGCGTAAATTCTCCGCACCGACTCCTTTTCCGTATGCACCATCCGTCCGACCTTCCATCGGTTTAAAAGGGACAAGAAAGAAGAGGAAAGGGGGGATTGAAGATCCACGGCTGAGAAGGAGACGTCAAGAGAGAGAGAGACAGGAAGTAGATTTGTTTTTTTCCTTTATTTTTATTTTTATTTTTATTTATTTATTTATTTTATTTTAAGGGTTCCAGCCCACTTATGTGTGGCTAAACCTCTTAGCTAGGGCTAAGAGGTGAAGCTTGTAGCATGATGGGGGATACTTTGTTTGTGCCTTTTATTTAAACTGAATGGATTTTGATTTAATTTTATTAAGGGAATGTTTTCAGTCTTTAATGGTCTGTTGTGACTGAAATTACAATGGGTCTGTAATGGCTTTGAGCATGTTCTTTTTCTCTTATATTTATGACGTCAGGAAGCCCTGTTGTTCACCATCGTCTCCTGGGCATGGTTGGATGTCGGTACCCTTCCTAACCTTCATACATTGATTGGTTGGTAATTAGTTTAATTCTGTTGTTTGCTTTGTCTCCTGGGCATGGTTTGGTGATGGAATTCATTCTAATTCATATACCTTTCATCTTTTCAAAACTACATCAAAGGAAGTTCAGTTGATTTTCATGAATCAAGTGTAGTTCTCCCTGATCTCTACAAGTGGATCCTCTGAATCCCTAGTTTCCCACTTCTGAATTCTTTTAAATTTTAGTTTAATTATTTCACCATTATTCCTCAAATCATAATTGGTTTAGATTTCATCTTAGCCTAGTTCTAGTTCTGGTAAATTTCAGATAACGTACAGGTTTCAGTCCCTGTGGATTCGACCTCGGTCTTACCGAGTTTATTACTACATCACAACCCTATACTTGGGGAGTGAACAAGTTTCTTACTCAATATTCCAACTACTTTTTGTTTCAGTTAATCGTGGCCCACCTGACTAGTGGACCAACTTAGGGAATCTACGCAGTGGTATCCCTCTTAACAAATGGCTTGGGTATTGCAGCAATATGATGGAAGATGCGAATGGGCCAAGGAATCAGTCCAAATTAAACCTTAGCATTATCAAGACATATCTTTCACTACCTTAGCATTATCAAGGCATCCAATCATAGCTTGTGTGTGTATGTACAATACATATATTATGCATACATATATGGGTGTGTAATATATGTAAGTTATATGTATATATGCATAACGCACCGTATATTGAATGCCACTCTCTTTTACATCTGTTTAACATATAATATCCACCGTATAATTTATGAAACATCTCTCTTTTAAGGCTGCACCTATTGCTTGTTAAAGTTGTTATTAAAATTAACTTTTTTTCTTTGGCCTCACCACCTGTTTACACAGGATGTGATCTATAATTACTGTCTAAGCAGAGGTTCTCTGTTAATCAATAATAAGGAACTTCTCAGTTGCACATGGAGTTTCTACATGTGAGGCTCATGGTGATTTAGATAATTGATCTGATAGCCCGATCATGATTTTACATTGAATGTGGACTATCTGTGTTGAAATTCTGTCTGGCCCATCCATAATGGAGGCCAACTTAACACGATTATGGATTGGCAACTAAACCACAGCCCCACATGTACAAACTATGTTGAATAGAAATTCCGTAGTAGTCCCTAAAAGGAAGAAGAAGAAGAAGAAGGATAAGAAGAAACTTCAAAGTAAAAAATACAATTTTTGTTTCCTAAGACAGTTTCTGTTATTCTTCCATCAATTTTATCTTTATTCATGCTATGGAAGTACAATTACGCATCAACTATTTTGTATCTCCATTATCGTTTACGTTCATTTATTTTCCAAATGTATTGTTTCTCATTTGTCTTTCCACTATCTTTCTATTTGGCCTTTAATTATCTATCTTGGGATCTTCCATTGTAGAATTTTTCTTCTAAAAAGTTGTATGTACATTTCAGATCTGTTGCAATTATTTAGATTTCAATCCTAGTTGCTTCATCTATCTTGGGATCTTCCATTGTGGAATTTTCAACATGCGCGCAATTTTCTCATATATATGCAGTCTAATGAATGGACCAATATGATTCTTGGGCCAAGGAGGCTTGTAGTGTTCTACCTGATAATTTTTTTATTTTTTTTTTGTTCTCTCATTTCTTCATCAAAAGTTCGAAACTAAATCAGACCCGATTAAGGGTTGAGTCTGAACCAACCCAAATCTCAGCATTGGATTGAGTTTTTCAAGTTTAAATATCTTGCATTTTTAGTCTAATTTATCAAGTAATTGATTGAGTTCTTCAATTGTTCAAATGAGTTTTAAGGGTGCATTTGGCCACACTGTCTAATTCAACCACTTTAATTGCTCCATTAAAATGCAAATGGCTGAGGTTTACTTACCTGAGCATTTATATTGCGGATCTCAGTTCCATTTACCGTTGCATTACTCTTCCAAGTTGGAGTTGAAAGGAATGTAACTTAAATTTGAGGGCTATAAAATAGGGATGCTGGGAAGCCATTTTTTTTCCTCTCATTTCTTCTTGATTGACTAGAATGTTTGCAATTTAATCTACTTGTGCATCCTAATGAACCTTTACTACTAGTAGTTATTGTTGTTTCATCATCATAATTATAATCATCATCTAAGCCTCTCTAAGTAATTTGGGGTTGGCTTTTATATAAAAGTTGTGTTGCCATGTTCGGATATGAATATGCTGCTCAAATATACTAAAACTTTTCCTTTGTGGCTGTCATGAATGTTTTGATGGGTGGCTTCCAGTGCCACTATGACACTTCCAAGGCAACAGATGAGCTCGTTCAGAAGATACTACTGACAGGACTGGAGCCTAGAGCTGTTGATGTGTTTCTTGATTTCATTTGCTACTCAGGTGGTCCATTACCTGACGAACTGCTCACCCAAGTTAAGGTTAGGCATCACCCCACATGATGTCAAATTCCATTTCTTTTAGCCTTTCGGTTCCTCCAATTCATGAAGCTGGTTCTGCATTTCTATGTATTTTTTCTTCTTTCTTTAAAGTCAAGGTTTGTGTTATTTTGTTGATATAATTTAGAAAATTTGTTGCATCAGTATGCAATCATTCTTCAAAGCATTTTCTTTTATCAGATGTTATCAGTTGTTCTTTATCTTTATTCAATTTCTTTAGTGCTATTCAATTTTTGCTCATGCCTCATCTTGAAATAAGATTTTTCTAATGGAGTTATTTTGTTATAACCAAGGAGTTCATGTTTTAGAGGACTTTGTTGCCAAGCAATTGAGGTCCATGCTTTCTGATATGTAGGTTGATGTGGTAAGTGACAAGCACTCAAAAGCAAGTTATTATTAGATGACACTTAAAGCTACTTCCCAAATCTAATACCATATTATCTTTGTTGGATTTATCTCATTGCAATCCCACCTTTGCTCTACAACTATCAACACATAATACTTGTAAATTTTTTTATTTTTTATTTTTTTGGTTTTGGCATCTAATGCAGATCTACAGATCTAAAAGGACTTTAAAATCTTAAACTTGTTTGTTATATATAATTTACTGTAAATAGTGCCAGCTGAGCAACATAGAACAACTTGTAAATTGAATCATTTTTTTTTTTTTTGAGAGCTATCTCTGCAGATAACCAACTGTATCATAATTCGGGTAGAAACATACGGTATCTGGTTCTATCTGTGGAACATGCATCTTTAAACTGGGTTTGTTTAAACCATACCCACAATCTATAAGGTTACAGCTATGTGTACAGCTTTTCAGGAAAGATGCAGTTTTAATAGTATAAAATTCTAGATATTCTCATTTCTTTTTCATAGAGGAGCTTTAGAGAAATTTGTTGTTACCAACTTAGAAATAGATAGCAGAGACAGATTATCCTTCTCATCTCCAGGTCAATTTGTTTCTTAAATCATAACCTCCTTCAATGTTTGATAAGGATCCTTATGTGATGGTTTTATTAAGAAAACATAATTCATTTGCAGTTGAAACATTTATATGCTGAGGGTAAATTAGAATCCCTCATCAGGTACCTGTAGTATTCAAGCATTTAAACTTGACCGTTTCAATGATGGATGGTACAGTCATTTGCAAAATTTATCTGTGTTGATTGTTTATTTTTCGTTTCCAATCAGTTACTTTCACAATGAAGAATTTTAGGTAAATCTTTAGCTATACAAGATGTTTTATCTATGACTTCTTTCCAACTGCATAACTACGATGGATCTCATTTCTGAATTATTTCCTTTTTTGTTTTAGGTTGCAGTCGAACACAACATTGAGCATGCAACAAGAAAATAGATTGAAGTAGATGGGTGCAACGGCGAGGAACGTTTGTTTGTAACTAGAAAAACTGACGATGAATGAGCAGAGGGAAATGTTCGCAAAGATCGCAGTGGGAAAAATGTCTATAGATCTGTTATCTGATCTGCTCTCAAGATCTGCAACACAAAGCAGCTCTCAAACTTGTGTGGAAAGCAACCGGAAGCAGAACTTTGCTTAGTTTTATTTATGTCTATTTTGTTAGTTTAAATAGACGGTTAACTATTTGTTAGTATTGTATTTTTATGCTTAGTGTTATTTGTGCCTATAGTATTTTGAAAATTTTAAATAGATGGTTAACTGCTTTGTTGGTATTGTATTTTTATGATTATTTTTAAACAAATATTTAAAAATAAAATTAAACATTTTCAACCACATTTTGTAAATGAAGTTAAATCTAAAATTTAGCCTCGGTTTTCCTTCGGTTATCTAAACCAAGGCTGCAACCCTTGTGGCTAAAGGTTTTAGCCTCAGTTAGTTGTTGAGAACCGAGATTAAAAATAGATTTAGCTTTGGTTGAAGGCAAGAGGTTAATATTTGGATTTAGCCTCATTTTCAGACAACCGAAGCTAGAAAAGCTCGTTTAGCTTCAATTGAAGAACCGAGGCTATAATTAAGGTAAAATCAAGGCTAAAGGCTTTAGCCTTGGTTTTTAACCTTTTTAACCACGGTTTTAAACTAAGGCTAAAGGCCTTTTTTGTTGTAGTGATTATGGTCCATCTGATAATTGGATCTCCTTCATTTTTTGGATAATGCCCTATATGGAAAAACAAATGGATGGGATGGATACATTATATACATGTCAAGGTTGGTGCCATGATAAGGGCAGCACCGTGTCTTTCGTGGGGCCCAGGTCTCACCAAATCTGCTCCCGTGGTGCATCACATGGTGCATCACATTCCATGTGGAGAGAAGAAAACCGGAACTGTACTTCCTTGGCCCATCATGACGTACATATTAGATCCACAAGGTCCATTCAATTTTCTTTTTTTCATACCATTTTATAAAATAGGACAAAAAACGAGGCAGATCCAAGGCTCAAGTGGGCCAAGCCACGCTACAGAAACACTAGGAATTGGACATAAACCATTGGAAATTTCTTGGGGGCATATAAGGCCTCCGATCAAGCTAATATTTGTGTTTTTAGTTATACGGCAGATAAACCTCTTAGTGGACTGTAGGAAGATTTCAACTGTAGTAATTCAATCCCGACTACTTTATGTGGTGAGGTCCACTGGAGATTTGGATGTACCTCAATTTTTTTGGCTTATGCTCTTAGAATGATCTATAAAAATTGATGGACACGGTGGATCTAAAACATAAATCATATTGTGGGGGTGTAGAGACATTACATACATTAAAAGTCATATTCTTTAGCACGTAATATATTTGGGAGAGAGAAATCCACGTATCTTATTAGCAGGAGTCATCAGCGACGACGCGGACTAATGAGAACGGATGGTAATGAATTTTGAATTCGAACTTCTGTGGCCCTACCATTGGTAAACACCATCCTTCCATTGCCGATCACACTAGCTCATAAAACACGCAGAAATTTTCTCTCCCCCCAATGGGTTGCATACTATACAACACAACTTTTAATGTGTGAAACTCATGTAGCCTTATCGTGATTTATATATTAGAACCACACTATTAATCCATTTGTCCATATCATTTTAGAGCAAGAGCCTAAAAATAAAAACACATCGTAAGTTCAAATGGACGATTATACCTGCGTGCGCGCTCGGGAACAGGCTCAGTCTCAGTGTGAGGACGTGGGCATGTGAGACAGTGTGGTTATAGAGGCGCTAGTGGTACACCTCCTTCGTAACCTTACACAAATTGGCGCAAGACGAGTGTGAGTCACGGTGCAACACTATAAGAAACACCATTTTTAGCGACGAAATATTTACCGACGAAAAAAATTTCTCAAATCCCAAAACCTATAACTACAACCTAAACCTATTCTCAAATCCCAAAACCTATAACCTAAACCTAAACCTAAACCTTAACCTAAACCTATAACTTATAACATAAACCTATAACCTAAACTCAATTCCCTAAACCTTAACCTATAACCTAACCTAAACCTATTCTCAAATCTCAAACCTATAACCTAAACCTAAACCTTAAACTAAGCTTATAACTTATAACCTAAACCTAAACCGAAACCTATAACCTAAACTCGAACATAAACCCGAACCTGAATTCCTAAACCTAAACCTATACTTATAACCTAAACCTATTATCAAATCCCAAAACTTATAACCTATAACCTAAACCTATTCTCAAATCAAAACCTCAGTAACTAGAACTTAAACCTTAACCTAAACCTATAACCTATAACTAAAACCTATAACCTAAACTCAATTTCCTAAACCTTAACCTAAAACCTAACCTAAACCTTAACCTATAACATATTCTTAAATCCCAAAACCTATAACTTAAACCTAAACCTTAACCTAAGCCTATAACCTATAACCTAAACGAAACCTATAACCTAAACCCGAACATAAACTCGAACTCAACCCGATTCCTAAACCTAAACCTATACTTATAACCTAAACCTATAACTACAACCTAAACCTATAACCTATAACCTAAACCTATTCTCAAATCCCAAAACCTATAACCTATAACCTAAACTCAATTCCTAAACCTTAACCTATAACCTAACCTAAACCTAAACCTATAACCTAAACCTAAACCTTAACCTAAACCTATAACCTATAACCTAAGCTTGAAAAAAACCTTAAGCTACAACCTAACCTAAACCTATACCTATAACCTAAACCTAAACCTATAACCTATAACCTAAACTCAATTCCTATAACCCAACCTAAACCTATACTTATAATCTAAACCTATTCTTAAATCCCAAAACCTATAACCTAAACCTAAACCTATAACCTAACCTAAAGTTGAACCTAAACTTGAAAACCCTATACCTTAACCTACAACCTAACCTAAACCTATGCTTATAACCTAAACCTAAACTTTAACCTTAACCTATAACCTATAACCTAAACCTATAGCCTAAACTCAATTACTATAACCTTAACCTATAACCTAACCTTAACCTATACTTATAGCCTAAACCTATTCTCAAATCCCAAAACCTATAACTTATAACCTAAACCTATAACCTATAATTACCTAAACTTATAACCTAAACTCAATTCCCTAAACCTTAACCTATAACCTAACCTAAACCTATACTTATAACCCATACATATTCTCAAATCCCAATACCTATAACCTAAACCTAAACCTTAACCTAAAATTAGAACCTATAACCTAAACTTGAACCTATAGCCTAAACCCGAAACCGAACCCGAACCCGAATTCCTAACCTAAACCTAAACATATAACCTATAACCTAAGCCTACTCCTAAACCTAAATGTAAACCTAAACCTATATAACCTAAACCTAAACCTTAACCTAAACCTATAATCTAAACTCAATTCCTAAACCTTAACCTATAACCTAAACCTAAACCTTAACCTAAACCTATAATCTAAACTCAATTCCCTAAACCTTAACCTATAACCTAACCTAAACTTTATCATGTAACCTAAACCTATTCTCAAATCCCAAAACCTATAACCTAAACCTAAACCTAAACCTAACCCTTAACCTAAACCTATAACCTAAACTCAATTGCCTTATAACCTATAACCTATAACCTAACCTAAACTTATAACCTAAACCTATTCTCAACTACCTAAACTCAATTCCCACAACCTAAACCTTAACCTAAACCCATAACCTATAACTATAATTAAACCTATAACCTACACTTATAACCCTAAACCTATAACCTATAACCTATAACCTAAATTCAATTTCCTAAACCTTAACCTAAACTTCAACCAAAACTTAAACCTATAACCTACACTTATAACCTAAACTCTATTCTCTAAACTTTATCCTATAACTTAATCTAAACCTAAACCTATAACCTACACTTATAACCTACACCTAAACTTAAACCTAAACCTATAATCTTAACCTAAACATAAAACCTAAAACCTAAACCTAAAACATAAATATATTCTCAATTCCCTACCATAACCTACAACATTAACCTACACCTATACTTATAACCTAAACCTATTCTCAAATCCCAAAACCTATAACTACAACCTAAACCTTAACCTTAACCTAAACCTAAACCTATAACCTATAACCTATAACCTAAACCTAAACCTAAACTTGAATACCCAAATGTAAACCCAAACCCGATTTCCTAAACCTAAACTTGTAACCTTAACCTAAACCTATTCTTAAATCCCAAAACCTATAATCTTAAACCTAAATCTTAACCTAAACTTAAACTTATAACCTAAACATAAACCTTAACTTAAACTTATAACCTTAACCCTAAACTTATAACCTATAACCTAAACTCAAATTCTTAAACCTTAACCTAAACTTAAACCTATAACCTACACTTATAACCTAAACCTAAACCTATAACCTAAACTTAAACCTAGCCTAATCTTAAATGTACACATGATTTACAACGAAATATGTGTATTTAATATAAAATGACAATGTGTAATGGAATTTTCAAGGGTTATAAGTTAAAGTTTACAGTTTTATTATATTTTGCTTGCATTATAGTGTAATGGTCTAATCATATTTTAATCATCTCTTTAAGCATAAGCACAAATGCATTGTACCATCAACACTACTTATATAATGTTTTAGCATATTCCACTTGTATTGACATTATTTAAATTTATAAATTTGTAGCTCGCACATATTCAGTGATGGCATTAGGTGGGAGAGCACGTTGTTCGCGCACTGGATCTACCCCTTATACCCGTGATACGACGGAGACAGCATCGCCATCACATGTTATATTGCAAGTGTCTGATCCCTCAGTCGCGCATACATCGGGCATTGCATGTAAGTTTAGTCATATATTTATTTTAATGATGTATATTTATATTTAAACTAACATATTTCTTTTGCAGTAGCATCGTCGACCAGCTGACGAGGACGCGGACCCATGCGTGAATTGCTTTTAGAGCGACTTACGCGTGAGGGTAGGGTGATGTAAAGTTCCCACAGGACTGCATTAGACCTATTGGAAACAATGCCACATTGTTTACGTCGGAGGTCGGTATCTTATGCCGATCTCTATTCCCCCCTCCCCCCCCGTTGGGCAGACATGACAAATGATGGTGACAGCTCATCCGTCAGCGCCTTCAGGTAAATTTTGGTAAATTAAAATTTATTTTATAAAAGTTCATTTACTGTTAAGTTATTTTCTTAATAAGTTTATTGCCTTAATCTATTATTTACAAAACTGTAGGATAAATTTGACTTGGATTTGAGTGTTTCGCACATCTCCCATATCGTCGATGACATGATTAAGGAGCGGTTCAAGGATTACCACGATAAGTTACACCAGCGGTACAAGCGGTGTGTGAGTCACGAGGAGAGTACACTATCCACACCGTCGCACGTGACTCATGAGGACTGACAGATACTCTGCGATAGATTTTCGTCTGATTCTTTTCAGGTAATATTTATATATTTACGATATCTTAACATAATAATTAAATTCGCAATTAATAACAATATATTATGAATAATGTGTTCAGAAGAGAAACAAAATAAATTCTGACAACAGGGAAAAGTTAGAAGTGAACCACGTAGCTGGTTCAAAGTCATTTGTACGACTTCGTCACGACATGGTAAGAAATTGCTGGTAATTATTACGTTTATATATTCTTTCCACATGTATTTATATTAACTCTATTGTCCTTTCGATTGTGCAGCGAGATTCCGTCACTGGCTAAGAGCCCAAACCAGTAGACTTCTACAGAGGGACTCACTATCAGTAGGCGATGGGATCTTGGGTACATCCTAGAGCTAGCGAGATTTGGGTAAAAATCCTTACATTGTAAAATTTAATTGCATTAAATTACAATAATTCATTTATTATGAAAATTCATATGTTTTCATTACAGGAGGAGATGGACACCTTACGCAGTCAGCCCACTCCCGATGATACTCAACGAAGTGAGCCAGAGATCCTGAGTCAGATGCTTGGCACTCGTTTTGGTTATGTGTGTGGGTTTGGCCATGGTGCCAAGCTCATGGCACCCGCTAGAGCTGCCTCCAGCCGATCCATTGTCGTTGGCGACAGCGCCATACGCCGAATTGATATCGCAGAGAAAGAGGTTCAGTAGTAATGGATCGTCGTCCATGACATCAGAGAGCAGCTGGATATGCAGAGGGAGGAGCATGAGAGGAAGATGATGGAGGAGCTAACGTGACAGAGGGAGGAGCAGGAGAGGAGGATGGAGGAGATGCGGGTGGAGCATGAGTGACGGATCAGGGAGATGTTTCAGCCTCTCGTTGTACGCTTACCCACCGATGCCCCACCACCTTCGCCTTCATCATTGTAATTTTTTGTATATTTTTTTATGATGTTAAGCTTATATGTATTTATGCGTGAATGAATGTGATGTGGATAAGATTGTTTGTGTTTGAATGAATGTAGTTTCTGTTTGGATGGATTTACTAGTTTAGGTTTAGATGGATGTGAATGTAAATGTGAATATGATAAAATATATTATATAACAGGTGTATATCAGGATGAATATGATGAAATATATTGTAACAGGTGTATATCAAGAATTTTGTACTGAAATATATTTTTTTTTAAAGAGACTTTTACCTATGAAAATTTTCGTAGGTAAAAGTTTTGTAATTATCTTTAGCAACGAAAGCTACCGTCGCTAGAAGTTTAACATTTATTTTTTACCAACGAAAATATTCGTCGCTAAAAGTTTTGCTAAAAGTTTAAACATTTATTTTTTATCGACAAAAATATTCATCACTAAAAGTTTTGCAATAATTTTTAACGACGAAATCTATCGTCGTTAAAAGTTTTTTACGCATTTTTTAGCGACGAAAATATTCGTCGCTAAAGGTTTTGTAATTATTTTTAGCGATGAAAACTATCGTCGCTAAAAGTTTAACATTTATTTTTTAGTGACGAAAACTATCATCGCTAAAAGTTTAACATTTATTTTTTACCAACGAAAATATTCGTCGCTAAAAGTTTTGTAATTATTTTTAGCGACAAAAACTATCGTCGCTAAAAGTTTAACATTTATTTTTTACTAACGAAAATATTCCTCGCTAAAAGTTTTGTAATAATTTTTAGAGACGAAAACTATCGTCGCTAAAAGGTTTTTACGTATTTTTTAGGGACGAAAATGTTCATCGCTAAAAGTTGTGCAAATATTTTTACCTATGAATAAAATTTCATCAGTAAAGTTTTTTAGCGACGAAACAATTCGTCGGTAAAAGTTTTTTTAGCGACGAAAAAATTCGTCGCTAAAAAGCTTGCCTTTGCCGACGATTCAAATTTTTCGTCGATAAAAACCTTTTGCGTCGGTCTTTTAGCGACGAATTTAGCGACGAAAATTTTCATCACTAAAACATTTTAACTATGAAAAATTGGCTTTTAGCGACGAAATTTTCGTCGCTAAAGGTGAGATTTCTTGTAGTGCAACAGAGAGCTAAGGACGATGGCTAGAAGTCTAGGGGACTAAATGAGGTCCCTTGGCTTATATAGAGGCTGGAAACAGTTGCATACTGTAGCCATTACACCAAATGCACAACGGTCAAAAATTACCAATAATGGCTAGTTTCTCACAACAGCTAGAAAATAGTCATATGGATTAAATTTTCTGGACCAAAATTGTCAACCACTATGGCCTATATAAACAGGGCCTGGATGGGCTTACAATCAATCACAAACACAATCCAGCAGATTCATACGAACCAAGTTCTCTCTTACAAACAGAAATTTCAGCAATACAGCAAGGTTCATCTGAACCATTGTCTGAAGAACAGACTAGCAGTGTGGTCTAGAACGGTTCATCTAAACCATTAACTGAACAACAGACCAGTGCAGTGGTCTAACTCATATTTCTTCTTCTCCTTTTTTTCTGGGATTTTTCCTTTTATTTTCTGCCAAACATTGTGTCCAAGAGTTCCATTGGTGGGTCTTCATTTTTACTGAACGCCAATCCATACCAGACTCGACGTATCCTAAAAGCGATTTACCTGTAACCTTTTCAACATACTCAATCTACTTGAGTAGGGACAAATAATGCTTTAAGGACAGCGGACTCATACATGCTTTCAACCTATCCTAATTCCAAATTATTTTTCGGTATTTCATATTTTAAAGAAAAACATTATTCTGTATAAATTTGTTAACAGGAAGGAGGCCGAGAGGATATCTCTAATGGTTAATTACATAGAAAAATTAAAAGAGACACCTCAATGTCCCAACCTCTTAACCTTGCTGTTACAAAGGAATGTGTATTTTAAAAAGTTCCTCGCTGATTTTTTTCAGTTGATGCCTCTTCTCAGGGTCTTGGATCTGTCAGGTAATTCACTTTTAAAGGAGCTTCCTGCCGGGATCAGTAGCAGAGCTATGATATCTCAATCTATCATGTACAGGGATCCGATCATTGCCTATAGAGATAGGAAATCTGGTGAAAGCTGAAGCACTTGGACTTGGAGTATACAACTAGCTTGCGCACAATTCCTCAAGAAGCAATCTCCGGGCCTTCTGAGTTAAGAGTAATGAACCTATATTATAGTATTCAAAGTGGGAAGAAGGGAGTGAGGGATTAAATATGAGTGATTTGGAAGCTTGGAACGTTTAATCCATCTTGGAATCAACTTATCAACTGTGCATGCTCTTGAAAGGTTGCTCTGCTCAAGCAAGCTACGGAACCTGACCCGATATCTATGGCTGATAAGGTGTGAGGGCATGACAAACTCCCATTTTGCAGAAATGAGGAGTATTAAGAGACTTTATTTGGGATCATCAAGTCCCATTTTCTTCCCTTTTTCAGAGAAACATAATGGTGACCTGTACATGCATGTGGGCCTAGAAAAGCTCATAACTCTAGCCTCATGTTGGTGATGGGTTTGTATGCATTTTTATGTGAATTTTTCTGTAGTCCAAGTAGAGGTTGTTGAGAATTCAGGCTGACATTGTCAAATGATCGAAACCAGAAAGGGTTGGGTGAAGCTGAATATTGACGGCTCGGCTAAAGGCAACCCAGGCATGTAAGGATGAGGCGGTATTTGCAGAGGGGACTGAGGTAATTTCTTTTTGCTTTCTCGACTGGGTACGGGATGGACTCTAACAATAGAGCTGAACTCCGAGTAGTTTATGAAGGGCTTATCTTGTGCCTGGAAAATGGTCTGGTTAAGATTGAGGTAGAATCTGACTCAAAGGTTGTCTTTGGTCTCCTTTTTGGGATGTCGCCCACTTCTTGGAAGTGGGACAGTGAGTGTCTAGGATTGAAAAGTTGAAACAAAAAGGGTCCTTCTCTTTTAGGCTTATTCATTGGCATCGGTCCAGCCAATGGGATGGCTTGAAAGGGGAGCGACAACCAGTCCTCCTTTACCAACAGCTGAACGACCTTCCTATGCAAGTTCAGGGTATGATCTTCTTAGATAAAGCAGGTCGTGCCATCAGGACCTTTCCTATGAGCACCTAGGGAGGTTTTGTATATTGGTGTCTGGTCTTTGGCGGTCCCTCAAGATAGGCATCCTCCGTTTTTTTTTTTTTTTTTTTCATCTGGGGTTAGCCCGAATTGTCTATCTGGCTGTACAAAAAGCAATATATCAATGGACATTTTCCTTTTAAAAAAAAAAAAAAGGAAAAAAAAGTAGAGGCTGTGGAGGGTTTTTACTTCTGGTTTTATTTTTATTTTTATTTTTATTTATTTTTATAATGCTCGTGCCTTAAGTTTAAAGTGTAATGAAGTATATTTGGTGTTTGGACCATTCAAATTGTGATCCACAATCTAGGGTTTTGATTACAGAACCAGCTGCCACGCTTGTTCAAACCGAAATATAGAGATTCCGGGAAGTTTTTTATCATAATTTTCAATATGATTTCATCATGTTGCAGTTGTTAAAAGGTTGCTCGTTTGTCGCAGGCCCTCTTCGCTTCAGTGTGCCATCCCCGGTCTTATTTTTTGGGACATATGGAAGGCTCGGAATGCTGCGCGATTCGACAATGTTCGCCCCTCCATTCAATCAGTAGTGCAAAAAATTTTATGGTGGCTCTCGATCCTAAGCCAGGCCGCTCCTGGGGTCAGATCCCTTAGCCGGTCTGATCTGTCTCTCCTCCAACGGCTCGACATTCGGCACAGCTCCTCCTTTCTGACGAAATCTTTGCACGTCATCAAGTGGTCCAGACCTAAAGGAGGGTGGATAAAGGTAAACGTCAATGGTGCCGCTTTGGGTAATCCAGGGCCAGCTGGGGGAGGAGGGATCGGTCGGGATGAGTCCAGGGCCTCTCTTTTTGCGTTCTCCCATGGCTATGGCTCGACTACCAACAACGGAGCAGAGCTCCGGGCCCTACATGATGCCATGGATATTTCCATTGGCCGGGGATACAATCGGATCTTCCTTGAATCCAACTCTAAATGTGTGGTGGACGCATTCATTGGCAAATCCTCTCCTGCCTGGAAATGGAGGTATTGGTGGACGAGGATTAGCATTAAGAACCAGAGGAACGTTTGTGATTTTCCGAATCCCAAGAGAAGTTAATGGCCCGGCAGATGATCTGGCGAAATCAGCTGCTACATCCCAACATAACTGCACGTACCTCTCTCCCTTGGAACTCCCGACCAGAGTTAAGGGTCTTTATCGCTTAGATCAGATGGGTTTCGGTTCTGTTAGAGAGACCTGAGGGGTGGGGTCTCCTAGTCACTTCAATGTGTTTTTTGCTGTTTCGGTGTTCCTGGCTGCTTTTTGTCCCCAGGAGTGCCTCTGTTTCTTTGTTGTACATCCTATTGATATCAATATACATAATGTAGTTTTTTTAAAAAAAAAAAAAAAAGTTACTCGTTTGAACACATTAACTCAAATTAAATTGCATAAACTGTGAAACTAACTGTAACTAAACTACAATTGGAAAATCAAATTGACATCTGTTTGCTGAAATAACGCTGTTTGATATTTTTCATTTAAACCATCCAATAACTCTTCATAAATCCATTAGTCATGCAGTTAAATAAGTGTAATTCTTCGTTTATGATACATTAAACTAGGAAAAATAATTTTCCTACTTCAATTGGAATTACTTTTATGTCATATGTACAAATTTTCAGTGCCTTGGAATCATCTATCATCTTTTTTTTTTTTTTTTTTTTTTTTTTTTTCAAAATGAACTTTTCATTGGTAAGGATTATCATCTTTTTTTTTTTTTTTCAAAATGAACTTTTCATTGATAAGGATGATGACTTTACAGATTGGAGGGGGAGCTCAGGCAAACAAAAAGATCCTGAGACCCTGGCTGAATAACTCATTCACATTCGGGCAGGCCTAACACAAAAGCAGGCCCACCTATCGTAAAAAGGAAAAATAACGAAACTAAGGCCTAGGAAAACCGCACCACTGCTAAACCAGCCCTATCCAGTACCAGCTCTCCACGGGATAGGAACGGAAGACTGGAAATGTCATCGAAAATTCTGGATTGCTAGTTTAAACTGCCCTAGCGGGCTAGGCTGTCTGCTACCCTGTTGGCCTCTCTCGGGAAATGCTTAATGGAAATAATTCTTGTGGACTGAATAGAATCAAACTTCTTTTTCCAATAGAAGACACTCCAAGGAGCATCACCCAGCCTCGAGAACATATCAACTACAGCAAGTGAATCACTTTCCACCTCATTCAAACTGAACCCTTTGTCTATACAAATGATGAGGCTGTCTAACACTGATTTCACTTCCGAAAGAAAGCTAGATCCCAGGCCATATCCCTTGGAGAAAGCGAGCTTGAATTTGCCTCTTTCATCACAACAAACACCCCCACACCCCGAGGGCCCGGGATATTTTCCTCTGGACAAACCGTCCACGTTCAGCTTCATGCCTCCTGGGTTTGGCCTTAACCATTTACCATATGACACCGAATGGGGGGAGCTAACACCCTGAGGGAGCTGGAGATCTGCCAGGACCTCTCTCTCTCTCTCTCTCTCTCTGCTTGATTTTTAAACGGAGGGAGGAGAAAAATGATAGACAGGCGGATGAGCTAAGACTGAACGTGGCGAATGGTGTGTGAGGCGTTGGAATGGACCCCATCATAGCAAAGAGCGTTCCTGGACTTTCATATTTCCTAGAGGATCAGGGCTGGGATCAGCCCTCTAAGGACACCCAATGAGGACGAATCGGCCATGGCCCACCATTGGGAAGCTCTTCCCTCCGTCGATAAGCTGGGGAGTCGATAAGCTGGGGAGGAATGCAACGGAGAGAATGGAGAAGTGGCTCCAAATGGAAGAAGCAAGCTCACCTTCAGCGAATCATCTATCATTTCCAGCAGATTATAAAATATTTTTGCTTAGTTAAATGTAAGTTTTCAATTGTTTCTCCGGACAAACTAGAAGTGCAAAAGAACTATGTTATTCTTTAATTGAACATTATCATCTTAGAGTTTATACATAAAAAATTTTGAAAATAACTGTTAAATAGCCTAATTTTTATGGCCATTTAATTAAACTAGTAAAATGTAGGTGCAGCTAGATGGGAAGGAGGTTGCCTCCTAGCGTCGTCACTCGTCTCTAGCCACAAATGGGCAGATTTGTGTGGGAGGCCGCCGTGATGTATCTGGTTATCCATGCCGGCCGTCCCTTTTCTCAGTTCATTTTAAGGTATGATCCCAAAAATGAGGCAGATCCAATGCTCAAGTGAAAATGTAAAAAACGCTACGAAACTTTTGTGGCCATACAAATGTTCTAATGGTGGTCACTAAATACTGTTTCCTCTCATATGGCCACCCTGAGTTTTGGATCTACCTGATTTTTTCGTCTCTTATCCTAAGGTGATCTAGAAAAATGGATGGAGGGAGTGGATTTCTCACAAACATCACGGTGGGCCCCATCTATCATCCCAGTGCAGGAATTGTAAGGTTATTAATTTAGCACATCTGTATTTCCTACCGACGGTCCACTAAGCACAAACAGCATTGTCTAGTGCACAAATTTCTCTCAAAGGTTTTATTTTCTTTTTATTTTCTGAGATTTATTTAAACTTTTATCTTTTTTATCTTCTTTTTTTTTTTTCAGTATTGAAATATAACGAGACTCGGCTGAGTTAACTCATTGGATTCTTGACTCATTGTTTGATGGAGCCAAATCCGACACTGAAGTTTACACAGTGGGTGTATCTTTCAAATAGTGGGAAAATCACAGATTAGACAATTGACTCGTTGTTGCTCTATGGTGGTTGCATAAGCAGATGGTTGGGTGCAACTTGGGCAGGTTGAGCTGGGTTGAGGGTCAACACAGGCCTAACCAAATCTCAAGTGGGTTAACCTGTGACTATACCCAACCCGAGCCCAATCTAATGTACCATATCCTCGACTCTAACCCATCTCAGGTTGAGTCGGGCCCACATTACTTGAATAGTAAACTCTTAATTGTAATAATTTAGTAGTTTATAATATATATACATTAAACATATAATATATATGTAGGAAAATGGTACTATGAGGTCGACCTCATGGAAACTTCCCATGAGGTTGAGCTGTGTGAGCACCACTGTGATGCGTGTAGAACATCTACCCAATTAGCCAGATGCATCATTCCATGTTGGGCCACAGGCTTAAAAATCAAGTCAATCCATGACTTAAGTGGGCACATCACATAGGATAGTTGAGAGGGGTTTCCCTCCCATTAAAATATTCATAATCATTTATTGTGCACACTTGAGATGTAGTTCACAAATCCAGGCCATCCATTGTGGGTGTCCCACTTGGATGAGGGGTCATACCAAGTTTCAGCCACATCCAAAAATCAGATGGGCCCCATTAAGTGCTTTGATATGTTTTAGGCATGTCTTTGTATGCTCCTAAATGGTATGGCCCACCCGAGTTCCATATACGACTGATTTTTGGGATATCCCATAACCTAAAGGAGCCTCATCAAATGCACGGTGTTGATATTCGACACACACCACAGTGGGGCCATGCAACTTGACCTCATGGGGCGACCCTATAGTACCATTTCCCATGTATGTAACGTAGGTTCAGGTTGCCCGAGGCCTCAGCCTAAGCACAAACTGACCTGGGGTTGGGTTGATATTTCCAGCCTAACCCTAACCTGACCAAAGCCCAACCCAACCCAACCCAATCAAAATTTTGGGTTGAGCCAGTTGGGTGCAGGGTAGGCCCAACCAAACCGCACTCCCAACAGCAAGTAGGGTGCAACAAATGACCTGTGTTGGCTACCGGTCTATCTAAAAAAATTAAGCTGAATGTGGATGGGTCGGTGCTGTCTAACCCGGGGCTGCTAGTGGAGGTGGTATATGCAGAGAAAATCAAGGCCTTATGATATTTGCTTTTAGCAACGGGTATGGGAATGCTTCTAACAACAAAGCTGAGCTTAGAGCTGAGCTTAGGGTTGTTCATGATGGCATGATGCACTGTATAAACCTTGGGTTAAACGGTTTTATCATAGAATCAGATTCTAAATGAGTGGTAGACGGCATCATCACTAATTCCACTATCTCTTGGACATGGAAATATTGGCTATCCAGAATTCGGAGACTCAATCTGAGGGGCAATTTTCGTATCTCCCATATTGCTAGGGAAGCCAATGGTCTAGGCTACGATATGGCTAAGCAGGGAAGTTTGTCTCAAGATAACCAGCTCCTCAGGAAAGTTTCAAATCTCCCCAGGCTAGTCAAGGGCCGATATGATGTAGGGTGGGTCGCGGACAATTTCATGGCCAAGATGGATCAAAAAAGGCCCGATTGACGACAGAAGTGATCCGAACCATCGGACCTTAGATCAGGCGTATCTCACAATCCGGAATAAGTTAGCTAACGTAAAATATATGATTTTGGGGTAGAACGAGCTACTTTAGCCAAACAACCTTGCTACGCCAGGTTACGACACCCGGAATTGCGAAAAACCCCTGGATCGACAGTCGTTTCCTTGTTTTAATTTCGTTTTTACTATAAATAGTAAGTTTTAGTTTGATTATAACTCTTCATCCATTGGGCTTTAGGAGTTGCACCCAACATGAAAAGAGCTTAGAATAATTAGGAGAACGGTTTTGTGAAGCCAAATAGGACACTTGTTATTTTTGGCCGAAAACCTTGCGCACTAGTAGACATCACGACCATCTATAAATAGTAAGTTTACTATTTATAGTAAGTCACGAATTCTAAGAGTTTTAGTTGTAGTTTGATTCTGATTTCTTTTCCATTGCTTGGTATCCCTATTTAAAGGGTTGTGAACTCATTTTTATTCATTCATTAATCAATTTCGAATTTATTAGAATTTATTTCTATTTTATGCTTTCTTTACTCGTGGATTCGAGAAGTCTCTGTGAGGAGTCCAAAGAAGTTCTGTGGATTCGGAATACTTATCCTCTTGAGGAAGACGGTGCTCGACCTCACGTCCTCCTCTGCATCATGATACCTTCTGGATAAAACAGGTTTGAACTCTTTCAGAAAAGTGTAAGAGTCTTTTGTATAGATATGATAGGCGGGCCAACTTTTTATATTTGGTTGTCGCCCGAATGAGGTTCATATTATGGTGAGGTGAGGTCATTTTGTGGTGCCCTCCCAATTTTTGTACAGCTACTTTCTGATCAATGAATCCCAGGTGGTAGACTCCCACCTTTATTTAAAAAAAAAAAATTAAGGGCTAACTCGCCTCAAATCTTCGTTCAAGCTAAGTCAAGATGAGCTAGATCAAGATGAGCTTAGCGAGCTTTTCAAGCTAGATTGGCTCGTGTACAACCCTACCTAAAAGGGGTAGGGGATTTCCTGCGAAAGCCTTTTGTAGGAAGTTCCTAAGCAATTATTCTGGGTGGGGCCATTGTGATGTTTGGGAGAAATCTAATCCATTCATCCGTTTTTCAAGCTCATTTTAGGACATGTGATAAAAAAATTGAGGAGGATTCAAAACTTAAGTGGGCCATACGAGATGAAACAATAGGGAAAGAAATGCCTACCGTTGAAACCTTCCTATGTTTCACCTTGATGTTTAGATTCCATCCAAATCGTTTATAGGGTCATTTTCACTAAGATGAATTGAAAACAATAACTTAAATTGATACAAAACTTTCATGGCCATATAAATGTTTCAACGGTGGTCACTAAATCTCCACGGTTTCCTCTCATGTGGCCCATTTAAGTTTTGGATCCTCCTCATTTTTGGTGGCATGAACTCAAATGAGCTCAAAAAATGGATCGATAGAGGGGCTTTCTCACAAACATTGCAATGGGCCACACACATAATCCTTATGCAGGAACTTCCAGTGGAAGGCTTTCGCAGGAAATCTTTACTCAGGAACTCCCGCAAGAGACCATTCCGCCAACAGGGTAAAAAGAATGGGGAAGCTTCGAAACGGAATGGAGTGGGGCTGTTAATGGGCTGTGCCTGGGGTAAGTCTTGTATTGGATTTTGTAGTGTTACAGGTGGGGATGTTGGCCAACCCATTTTTAAGCCTGAGCCCGGCCCATTGACGCCCATAGGCTAGAGGGTGTTAATTATTATGAATTCGGATCCTTTGTTTATAGGAAATACAAATTTTCTATTTTATGGGTTTTCATTGAGCCATGTCATCATGGGATATTATTACATTACAAGAAGATTGCAGGACACAGATTAGCTGCAGGTTAAGTAGCAAGACTTCTATTGAAGTGATATCCCTGAGTTATGTGGGGCCCACCAAGATGTATGCATTGTATTCACACCATCCATCCATTTGAATTGATCATTTTAGAGCATGAGACAAAGAATGAGGCATATCCAAAACTCATGTGGACCCACCACGAAATAATGTTGAGAGTAACTCGCAACGTTTAAACCTTCCTAGAGTCTACTATAATGTTTATTTGAGATCATGAAAGAAGGGAAAACACAAATATTAGCTTGATCAAAACTTCCGTAACCTCTAGAAGTTTTTGATGGTAGGTGTTCAATCTTCACTGTTTTCTACTATAGCCCATGAGAAGTTTTGAACTGTAGATGTCACTATCCCCAATATTTTCTATGATGGGGTTTGCTTGAACTTTAGATCTATCTCATTCTCTTTGTAACGCTGTAAAACCATCCCTAAAACTAATTGGCCATTAGGGATACAACACATGTATCATGGTGAGTCGTGGTGACCTCACTTCAGTAGCGATTCGGCTACTGCCCTTGTCAGTATCCAATCCGCACCCGATTCGGACTCAATCGTGCCCGGGTGTGTACAATAAAAATCGTGTACATGCGACACATGTGTCCGAACATGATATAGGTGTGAGATCCGATTCATCCATGAGGTTGGTAGGAGCTTGTTCACGTGTGTTTATAAATTAAACTGCTTATTTGATGGCTTAGAAATCTTCGGCCAAATCCAGAGTCATATATTTGTTTTGCAATTGTACCCAACAAGACCAGTTTATCAATCTGATTCTGCGCCTGAGGAAATAGTATGGTAGTTTTTCTTTTTCTGATGGATGGATTGAATCTCACACATGTCATGCCATTCTAGCACATGTGTGGCATGTTCGTGAGCTTTTTTACACGCCCGTGAGCTTAAAAAGATTCTCAAGGCAAATAAGGGCAGGTGTAGGTTGGAGTCATTCCTCCATCGTCGGTAGTCATGATGAGAAATGTATTGGCACTCGCATCTCACTGGCATTCTCTTGACCTTTATCCAACTTCTTCGAACGAACGTACCGTTGCCTACGTGGCTTAATCTCCGTCATATACTTAGGAATTTTTCCTAACCATTCGATTGGTTCATTTTTCCGTATACTGAATGGTGACTATGGAACGATTTTCTCACGCCAACCTTTTTCTCTTCTTCTCAACCACTTACCCTCTTCTTCTCGTCTCCAACCTCTTCTCCTCTTTCTTTCACGGTACAAAATCTTCCAGTTATCGCCTCCAACCAAACCGTCAGATTTTTTCCGGGGCACGTTGTAGCTGTTGCAGAAGGCGAGCTTTAAGCAGGTCAGCATCTCTCTCTCTCTCTCTCTCTTACGGACTGTACGTGGGGAGCATACCTACAACCAGTGTTTATGTTATCGGCTAGAAATCGATAAAACCGCCGATAATTTCGGTGTAAGGCGATTTCTACGATAAAATGGGTTGTCGAAGATAAATTCGTTGTAGATATCTACAACGAGAATTTCGGCGACAGTGTAACTATGTAAAAAAAAATAAAAATAAAAATAAACAAAGGAAAAAAAAAGAAAAAAGAAAAAAGAAATAAAGCTTTCATTTCGATTTTTTTTCAAGATGTGAGAGAGAGAGATTTCCGGTACCTTGAAGAGGATTGGTTGATCGCAAACAGTATTTGGTGGGCTAATCGCGAATCCGTCGAAAGTTGTCGGCCTGAATTCTGTAGATACAAAAATCCTCCAATTTCTTCTTCTTCTTCTTTCCCCTTTCATTGGATAATATATTTCAAACGCAATAGGGATTTCCACGAATCTTTAGCCTTTTTTATTTATTTATTATTTTTTATGGATTTTTGGTAGAGATTTGGGCAGGAGTATAGGACTTTGAAACTGTGCATTCGGGACAATTTTTCCCCAAATTGCTTTCACTTTCGATTTTTACGGGACGAGGTTGGTGCGACCAGCGACTATGTAATGGCCCCACCTTTAATGCTCTGTGGGCCACACTATGATAATATGTGCTTTATCCGCGCCATTCATCTATTTTGTAAGGTCATTTTAGAGCATGAAATTAAAAATGAGTCGGATCCACATCTCAGGTGGACCATACCAAAGGAAACATCGGTGATTGAACACTTGCCATTAAAAACTTATTTGGGCCCACTGTAATGTTTCTATGATATTCAACTTATTCATGAGATCAAGTAGACTTGGAGGTCTGACAAATATAATAACGTTGGACTGATTTTCCCACATCACGTACCAATTGCGGCCAGTAATACCATTCTTCCACAAGAGCTCGCGTCATGTCTCGCCCAAGGTGTCCACTGAGGTTACCTCCATATAGCTCTTGGATTATCTGTTCTCTTAGCGAACTGTTCGGGATGCACAGTCGATTTTCCTTAAAAAGGACCCGTCTTGCATATGTAAGTCGCCAGGGTGACATTCTTGGCATCTAATCCATGCGTCCTTGAAGTCGTCGTCATCGGCATATATGTCTTTGAGGCACTCGAACCCGATAACCTCATTGCTCATAGTGACTAACAAAGTTGCACGACGACTCAGCGCATCAACTACTTTGTTCTATTGCCTTGACTTGTGTTTTAGTACGAACATGAATTCCTGCAAAAACAAGATCCATTTAGCATGCACACGGTTAATGTTAACTTAACTATTAATGAATTTGAGAGCTTGATGGTCCGCGTAAAATATGAATTTCCTTTGAATCAAATAATGTCGCTAGTGTCGCAGTGCCTGGACCACCGCGTATAACTCAATCTCATATGTAGACCACTTCTTCCGTGCATCGCTAAGTTGCTCACTGTAAAAGACTACCGGCTTATCTTCTTGAGATAAAACTCCTCCAATTCTGACATATGAGGTATCACATTCGACTTTAAATAGTTTATCGAAGTTGGGAAGTATAAGAACCGGGGTTGTGGATAATCTGCGCTTGATTTCGGCAAAGCTCATGTCGGCTTCGTCAGTCCATTGAAACTGCCCTTTTTTCATGCAATCTGTGATTAGTGATACAATAGTACTGAAATTTTTCACGAACCGACGATAAAATGTCGCTAGTCCATGAAAACTTTGCACTTCGTGAATATTTGTGGGAACCAGTCATTCTTTGATTGCCTTCACCTTTTCCTCATCCACCCGAATGCCCGTGAATGTTACGACAAAACCCAGAAACAATAGGTTATCAGTCATGAAGCTGTACTTTTTAAAATTGAGATACAATTTATTTTTAGTGAGCATTTGATGGACTTTCTTGAGGTGTTCCATATGGGTGGTTTCGTTTTAACTGTATATCAAAATATCATCGAAATAAACCACAACGAACCGCCCAATGAAATGTTTCAAAACTTAGTTCATCAATCTCCTAAATGTGCTAGGCGCATTTGAAAGACCGTAGGGCATGACCATTCATTTGTACAATCCTTCATTGGTCTTAAAGGTCATTTTTCACTCATCACCCAACCGTATTCGAATCTGATGGTAGCCGCTCCTTAGGTCTAATTTAGAGAATATTTTTGCGCCTTCTAGGATGTCTAACATATCGTCCAACCGTGGTATAGGAAACATGTATTTTATGGTGATTTTGTTGATGGCCCGGCTATCGACACACATGCGCCAACTCCCATCTTTCTTTGGAGTTAATAGAGCTGGTACGTCACATGTGCTCATGTTTTCTTGAATAAGACCCTTACGAATCAGCTCCTTTACTTGTCCCTGCAGAATCATGGACTCATTCGGACTCATTCGATAATGAGGACGATTAGGTAAACTGGACCTAGGGACAAAATCGATATGGCGTTGGATATCCCACATGAGGGGGTAACCCATCGGGAAGGTCATCGGGCTAGATTTCTTTGAATTCATGTAGCAAGTGCCTTTGTAACACCTTGGTTCTCAAAACCCGAGGATAGTCGCTCCTTATTGAGAACCCGAGTATTACGTTATGAAGTAGACTAAGATACATCTAAATAGCAGCAAGTTTCATAACTTCAAGTTTCATAACTTCAAGTAATACAGCATCGCATAAACTAAGAATATTGAGAGTAATTATAAGGCAGTTTAATACAAGTAAATGGAAGTGAAATGAAATCCCACAATAGGTGAAATATTTTTACAACTCAAGCAAAATGTAAAGTCTAAATCCTAAATATCATCTAAGCTCCCACTGTTCAACTGTATTGGCCTAGGGGCCCTTCTTGCCAATCTCCACCTCAGTCGTCCCTGGAATCTCGTCAAAGGAGTCTCCACCTATTCATCAAACCTGTGTCTATTTGGTGCAACCGCACGATTGGGTGAGTGAAAACTCAATGGGAACTTCCCTCATAGATTCAACCATAACACATCATCCCAAAATAGATTAACAATTCATATATAATTCACAGGGCAATACAAATACATATACAACATATTCAAATTACAATGAGACTAATCATGAAATTATAAATGCATGTATGGGTGTATGAATGTATGTTCAAGTCACAAATCTGGGTATGCAATCCAGCTGTCAAAATAAAAGACTGCCCGAGGTAAATAAAAGGTGAGTGCGCCCAAGGACGACCTCCTGGAAAAATACCCGGGGTATGCCCGAAGAGGAATAAAAATTCTAGAAAAGCCTCGTGTAAAATAAGAGCGTCCAAAGTGACTCAAATGCACAACTCTGGTCATTCAACTGATCTACAGTAAATTGAGCAAAACGTGGCTTACATTAAGCACTCGGAAAAGCTCACATGTCATGCGTGAATGTTATGCACCATGACACATATATACATTACTTTGATAGAATATGAATGACTTTCAACTTTCAAATAGGAAATATCCAACTATACATTCCACATGGATTTGCATAATTTCTTTACATTCAAGGAGGGCTTGCCAAGTATCATGTACATTTACAGGTGAGGTCATATCATTTGAATTCTCTAAGAGTCCTTTTATGTCCCTTAAAGACTCTTCCCATAATCCTCTTCATACTACTTACAATGCATAATGAAATAAGAGTTGTAAAGCTCAAGCGAGTCTCATTAGAGTTATATTCATGATATAAAGATGACAAGAGGAATTTTGTCTCATAGCAAAATAGTAATAATTATGAAAGATGGAATTCCCATCATCCCTTGGTACACTATATGTAAACAAATTCACATTTGCCATATCTTAAGAACTATCCACATAATAGTGCCAACTAAATTAGAGATTAGAGAATATAGAAAGTCATGAAGGTAATATTTCACTACCCAATTCACAGATAATCTAGCGTGGGAGCTTTCTTTTCTTTATATGTCTAACAGAGTTATATTCATAGACAAATTATAAATGTGACATAGAGTTCATAAGACAACACATCATGCACATAACTGTTAAGGAAATATGACATTAAAACGATTAATCCAAGAAAGTCACAATAGCTAGGAATCAATGATTTTTCTAAAATTCTATACAGTAAAGATTTAATCCATATGGAAATTAATGAAAGGAAGAAGCTATGGGGGATGCTCCTCACCTTTGGTGTGGGCATGACATTTCTCACCAATGCTCGATTTTGAATTCAAGAAACCCTGAGATCTAATAAAATCCCCAGGCGATTTTAATTGATTCCCCACAAAAGATCTATGCCTGCCTGACTTCAACTTAGCTTGCTACGAACCAGCTGATTGACTCAGTGAGTCAACTCGGTAGGCTACGAGTCACCTTCTTCTTCTCACTTCTCTTCTCTCCACTATTTCCTTTCTTCTTTCTTCTTTCTTCCTTCTGCTTTCTTCTTCTACTCTCACTCTCTTTTCTTTCTTTTGAAGATAAGTCCAGTAGCCCAACTCAAGCAAACGTTATAACAAACTCAATGACTCACTGAGTCATTGAACATGCGACTGGGACTCAACTCGATGTAGTGCCAACTGGCGAACTCGTCCTCACTCTCTCTCTATTCCTTCTCTCCTTCTCTTTCTTCCCCTGAACTTTCCCAAATCTGGAATGGGTTGAACTTAACTAGCAACTCGCATCAGCGAGTCAGCGGTCCATGACCCAGACTCAGTTGCCAAGTTGGCCCAACACGGTGCACCAGCAGTAACCGCACCTGTTTCTTCTCTTCTTCTTCTTCCCCTTTCTCACTCCCCTTCTTCTATTTCTCTTTCTTCCTCGTTTCTCCCCTGCCATAATGACCAGTAGGGTCATGGCTCAACATAGTCGAGCCCGAGCAAATCCACAAGCCAGCTAGAATTGGGCTGGTGCGGCAACCTCGACACTCGACTGAAATGTAGCACCACCCTGTTCCATTTCTCTTTCTCCCATTCCTTTTTGTCTTTCCCCTTTCTCTTTTACCTTCCTTCATGTCTAGCCATCGGAGATGCATGGACACAGCTCGACTCACCTCAAACCAGACTGATTTGGCTCGACAGGGTGCAGCGGCTAGTGCGGCGCCCTCTTTCTCTCTCTCTCTCTCTCTCTCTCTCTCTCTCTCTCTCTCTCTCTTTTCTTTTCTCTCTTCTTACAATCTGTTGCCCTAAAAGGAAGGAGAGTATTTATAGCTTTATAGGAGCCTAGAAGCATCGGCTCTTAAACAACCGATAAGCTATAGTTGCGCCCGCTAATCCTGATTAACCAAGAGAGATTGTTGATGATCTCTTTTGGAAATGGTATGCAAGGCTGAGATCGAAAGTTGTGGATGATCTTTAGGCGCCATAGTCCATCAGATGGACAGCTTTGATCGGGAAATGGGGTGACCCCTTGACAATGGCAGTTTCTTAATGGGTGGCTAATCTGGTGATCTAATGTCTATGGATGGTGTGGATTGGTCCCATGAGCACTGTGGGACCCATATTTTGGAAGGACAGCGATGAAAACTTAGTAAACTTTAATTTCTTTCAAGTTGCGGCGGCTCTGAGATTGGGAAGGAAGCCCTAGAGGAAGCGGAGAGATTGGATGGCTGAGATGTTCCAGCAGGAAAGGCTGGGATTGAGAGAAAATCCCGCACATGGGTTGTAAGCTAGCAGACAGCAAGGTTTCCACATTCAGAAAACCGCCCGAGTGCACCTTCCTCTCATGCCCGAGATCGTGCATGTGTACACGAGTGGTCACGTGTGGTAGTGATGGGAGCTTGGTCTAAATTTTGTCCGGAACATGATGGATGGCTTGGATCTTCGAGATAAGGTCTGATGGTGGGCCATCAATGGCAACAGACGAACGGTCTGTTAGAATTCGAGGTGGGCGGGAGAATTTAAATCGTTTTGCTATCTCAATTGGGTCAGACCTGGTTTGACCGGGTTTCCCGTTCAGGTGTGGCGCGGGCGCACATAGTGTACGTGTACATGCACCCCCATGTGGGGTCCACAATGAAGCGATCACGGATCTGTACTATCCGTTCAGTTGGGGGTTCTCTATCAGGGTCTCTGACTAAAATCCAGGCAAATCTAAGACTCGGGTGGGCCATACCGAGTGAAACTCATCATAATCATTGATTCCCAACAATTTAATGGTCAGATCATTTCCTGACCTGATCATCTGCCTTCAAATGGTTTCTGAGGGTCTTTTAGGTGGAGATAGTAGGCGCTTGAGTATTGATTAACTAGATTGTACAATTAGGGTATGGATTTACCATTAGGCTAATTAAAGGCATAATGAAGGGTAGGACTTGTCCTAGGTGGGTCACACCACTTGTCTTGCGAGTCTAACTAGCAATTACCAACAATTTACAGTTGGATCGACACCTTACTCGATCGTCGACATCTTACTATCCCCTCATTAATCTACGTGGACTTTTAACTATTAATTCTGCAAATTTGGCGATTAAGTTTTAATGCGTCCTTTAGGCAGTTGTGGGATCCATAAACAGTGAACTTATGAATCAAAAGCTGAATTTGTAAACGTATAGTTGGTGAGATGATAAAGGTCTTGATGATGAAAGAGAAAGGTGCATCCTTCGTAACAAGGCGTCATGCAAAGTCTTGTTTAGATTAAGATACTTTAGGTTCCGATAAATGGTGAACCTGATGATGGGACGGTCTAGCTTGAAAATTAACAGATGGATGTCTTGATCCATAGATGAAAATTAATTCTAACCATTAGATTTAGTCAAAATGAAGATAAGCAGTTCCATAAGTTAGGTTATCGGGTAACACCTAAGTACTGAAAAGTACAGGGTGTTACAGCCTTAGTCTTTCAGGGATGATGGTAGGCTCGAGTTCTTCTCCTTTTACAATTAATGCATAAGTCTATCATGTTTCTTTGGATTCTTCAGTGGTATGCTCCTATTCTTCAATATCTGGATCTTCATAAGCGTTATTAGCATTACCATCATTGATGGCGAGGTTTGCCACTTTCCGCTGGGGACAAGTATTTGATAGGTGGCTCGGTTGGCCACAACGATAGCAGTTGTTGGGCCTTGGCTGAGCATAGGGGTTTGGGATTCTACTTGAATCAACAACAATCGATACGCCCCTTTAGGGTCTAGCTTGCCCACTTCCCTGATCTCGGTTCTCAGACGTAGGAGGTTGACTGCGTGCTCCTACGGGGTCCTTCCCCTTGGGTTGTTGAGCTCCCTGGGGCGGACCTGCCACAGGGATCCTTGCAGTAGGATAGGTTCGTATGTCCATGTGTCAAGACGTTTAAGTTGCGCTTCCGCCCGAGTAGCAAACTTGATCATATCATTCATTGTCCAAACGGACTGCATCTGGACCCGATCCTGGATAGCCATATGTAATCCACCGTTAAATCGAGCGACTTACTGCGATTCAGTCTCGACCAAATCGTTATGCACCGCCAGACGGTAAAATTCTTCTGCGTATTCTCTCACCGACTAACTACCTTGTTGACAATTTTGGTATTATTGGAATAATACCTGATCGTAATCACTAGGGAGAAATCAGGCATGTATTAGCTACTTCATCCGTTGTCATGTGCGGATTGGTGCTTTCATCTGCCTGGTTTGTGCGAGTTGCAGTTGTTCCCACCGAGTTGAAGCTTCGCCTTTCAACTTGTAGGCCACGAGCTTGACCTTCTTTGCTTCAGGGATGTCCATATAGTCGAAAAATCTCTCAACTTCAAAAGGCCAATCGAGGAAATCCTCAATGTGTAGTTGGCCATTGAAGTTAAGAATATCAACTCGCATCTTGAATTCTCGATCTGTCCGATCTACTTGATCGCCTTGTCTAGGGTGTCAGAAGATTATGTTGTCGATCTCCTCCTCACTGGATCCCTTTTCCTCAGCAATGACCCTTGGATGCACTGCTGGTACTATCCTGCGATCAAGGTAATTACGAGTTTCAGCAATTGGCGGTGGAGGATTACCTTCAGGAATATGGAGTTGCCCTAGGTTTTCCGCTAAGAGATCCGTTATGCGGTCGATGAAAGCCTACAACCCTTGTATGGCTTACCGATTCTCTCGTTGCGCTGCTTCGTAAGTTACCATCATTAAAGGTAAATTCCCTGGAGTACCGCCCATGGGATTGTTACCCGACCCGTCGTTAGAAGGCATCAATCAGAGGAGAAACCTCGCTTTGATACCAAACTGACGCAGGGGAGGACGTGAGGTCGAGCACCGCTTCCTCAAGAGGATAACTATTCCGAATCTACGGAACTTCTCTGGACTCCTCACAGAGACTTCTCAAATCCACGAGGAAAGAAAGCACGAAATAGAAATAAATTCTAATAAATTCAAAATTGATTAATAAATGCTTAAAAATGAGTTTACAACCCTTTAAATAGGGGTACCAAGCAATAGGAAAGAAATCAGAATCAAACTACAACTAAAACTCATAGAATTCGCGACTTACTATAAATAGTAAACTTACCATTTATAGACGGTCGTGATGTCTACTAGTACGCAAGGTTTTCGGCCAAAAATAGTAAGTGTCCTATTTGGCTTCATCAAACCGTTCTCCTAATTATTCTAAGCTCTTTTCATATTGGGGCACAACTCCTAAAGCCCAACAGATGAAGAGTTATAATCAAACTAAAATTACTATTTATAGTCAAAACGAAATTAAAACAGGGAAACGGCCGTCGATCCATGGGTTTTTCGCAATTCCGGGCTGCGCAACCCAGCATAGTAGGGTTGGTTGGGTTCAGTAGCTCGTTCTACCCCAAAATTATATATTTTACGTCAAATAACTCATTCCGGATTGCAAGATACGCCCAATTTAAGGTCCAATGGTCTAGATCACTTCTGTTGTCGACCGGGCCTTTTCTAATCCATCTTGGGCATGTAACTATTCACGACCCGCTCTACATTAATATACAATGAAATGCGTCTAAGTGGGCCCACTGCCAAAGTCCCGCACACCTCGCTAGTGCACAACTTGTCTTTAGTAAACAATGGATTATCTTTCGAAAGGCTTTCTCGGGAACTTCCTGCCATAGGAGCTGCTGGCCCCACCGTGATGTTTGTGTGAACTCTGCCCGTCCATCTATATATGCTAGATGATGTTCCGGCAGAGGCCTAAAAAAGATGGAAATCCAAAACTAAAAAGATGGAAATCCAAAACTCAAGTGGGCTGCACGATTGGAAATAGTGAGTAGAGAAATTATTATCATTGAAACCTCCCTGGGTCCACCTGATGTTTATACACAATCCATACCGTTCATAAGGTCATCCCTATTGGGGATAAACTGAAAATATAAAAATATTAACCTGATCCAAACCTATGGCCCCACAATTGTTTCAATAGTGGAGGTTTAATTCTCGCTGTTTCTCGTTGTTGCCCACTTTTGTTTTGGATATATCTCATTTTTAGGCCTATTTACAAAACATAATCTGGCAAAACAGATGAACGGAGTAGATTTCTCATGAACATCACCGTGGCCCCATCTATTTTTCGGTCAACAATTCACTGCAAAAGGCTTTTTGTAGGCAATCCCGTCGAGGGGAGAGTGGCTTAGTGGCTTAGGATGCGACCGGGAACCATCCAAGTGGATGATACCTTGACTAGAGGGCCCACCTTGTTGTATGAATAGTATATCCCCGCCGTCCATCATTTTGGCCAGGTTATTGTAGGGCATGAAAATGAAGTAAATACAAATTTTAGGCAGCCCACGCCACATGAAACAATTGTCATTAATACTCATCATTTAAAACTTCCTAAGGTCTATCTTAATTTTAATTGACCATCAAATCTACTGATAGGGTAACTTTTTTTTTCATCTATTGCTTAACAAACTTACTTTCGGGACGTAGATCTAGATGAAAGGAAAAAAAAACAAATATCAGCTTCAGCCAAAACTTTTGTGATCCAAAATAGGTTTTTAAATGTGGCCATTTAATGACCACTGTTTCATGTGTAGTCCACCTGAAATATGTCTCTGCTTCAGTTTTTACATCATATGCTAAAATATGATGACAAAAAGGATGGACGTCATGGATATACAATACATATATTGAGGTGGGCCCTACCATTAGGTTCCCACGGTGTCCTCCGACTCGCAGCCACAGTGATCGTTTCAGGACACAGCCTCGTTGACCAGATGAAATCCTATGCCTATTTGAGGATTTCTATCCCATGTGCTGACATATTTTAACAATATTAGCCGTTATTCATTTTGAAAATTGAATGGATTAGTCACAACTTACAACTTTAAATCCAAAATTCTAAATGAATAAATGATTTTATATATATATATATATATATATATATATATATATATATATATATATATATATATAATATGCCTATTTAGGCATCTTTTGAAGTTTCACTAAAAGATTCCACCGTCTTCTTCCCATTTCTTAATCACTTTTTAGATCATGGCTTGTAATCCTGGAGCCTTTCCCTTTACAATCGCGCTTGTGACGCAGGGGTGAACGTGATGAGGATAACTACTCCGAATCCACAGAGCTTCTCCTCACAGAGACTTCTCGAATCCACGAGGAAGGAAAGCAGAAAATAGAAATAAATTCTAATAAATTCGAAATCGATTAATCAATCCATGAAAACTTGTTGACAACCCTTTAAATAGGGGTACCAAGCAATGAGAAAGAAATCAGAATCAAACAATAACTAAACTCCTACAATCCGCGACTTACTATAAATAGTAAACTTACTATTTATAGACGGTCGTGATGTCTACTAGTGCATAAGGTTTTCGGCCAAAAATAGTAAGTGTCCTATTTGGCTTCACCAAATCATTCTCCTAATTATTCTAAGCTCTTTTACGTTGGGTGCAACTTCTAAAGCCCGACAGATGAAGAGTTATAATCAAACTAAAACTTACTATTTATAGTAAAAATGAAATTAAAACAGGGAAATGACCGTCGATCCTGAGGTTTTTCGCAATTTCAAGTTGTGCAACCCACCGTAGCAGGGTTGGTTGGCTTCAGTAGCTCGTTCTGCCCCAAAATCATATATTTTATGTCAGATAACTTGTTCCGGATTGCAAGATAGGCCCGATTTAAGGTTCGATGGTCTGGATCACTTCTGTCGTCAACCGGGCCTTTTCTGATCCATCTTGGCCATGTAACTGTACTCGACCCGCTCCACATCAGCTTGCCTAAGGACGGCGTAGAAGAGAAAAAGTCTAGGATTGAGATCTGAGCAGGAATTTTTCCCAGGTGAGTGGCTACGTTTTAGGGTGGTAATTGGTTGCTTGGTCGAGCAGCTGCCCTTGGCAAGGAAGGAAAGGTGTTCCATAGCATCTGGGATGTATGTGCCTTAAATCTACAGTGTCTAACCATTTTGAAAGCTCATTTTAGGAAACGATCCCAAAAAATGAAGCAGATTCAATCTTATATGGACCATACCATACTATAGGAAACAATAGTGATTGAATCCCCACCATTAAAAACTTCATGGGGCCACTGGAATGTTTATTTGCTATCCAACCTGTTATGTCACAAAAAAAGTCTACACAAATATCATCCTGTTGATCCAAAATTTTTGCAGCCAACGAGAAGTTTTTAGTGGTCGATTACCACTGTTTCCTGTATTATGGTCCACATGAGATTTGCATCTTCCTTATTTTTTGAATCATGTCATAAAATGAGCTTTCAATACGAATGCAAGGCCGAGGCGTGGGTGTAGTCGCATACACAAAGTGGCCCCAGAGTCTGGCATTCGGGGTCTCACTTAATCCGCTCCCCGAGCACCTACAACGTGCAGTGCTTCGAGAGCAGTTTTGACCAAAAACAAATTGAAGAAGTATTACAGTGCCGTCCGAGCATTATATAAGTTATAGTTCCCCTAGTTGCGTTAGGACATTGGGCCATCTGTTCCATTGATCTAAACCGTTCCGCAGGTCCAATGCACATTCTTCCATTGATCTAAATGGTTCAATAAGTCCAGTGCACATTTCTTGGACCACCCAAAAATATCTGACACTCATCTGAAAAATATTAGCCATTTGATCAAATAGATTTTGATATGAACGGTCAAGATTTTTTACACGAAAAAGATCTAAACAACAAGTTGATCTTCTATTTTATGTGAACCATATATATTTCTTATGGTATTTAGGAATCACTTTTGTTAGGAAATTACAATCATTCGTCAATGCTTGAAAAAAATGGCTATACCAAATAAGGCAAGGATGGAATGTATCATCCGATCAGTGATATTTTTGAATGATATCCTCTGAACTGTTGTGTTTGAATTAATGTACAGTTTGGATCGACGGATTGTACAGTTTATAGTGCTTTTCTCAAATAATCATCTTACTTTTGACTAAAAGCTGTGGAAATAATAAACTTCAAAAGCAAAAACAGAGCTGTGAGAGTTCTATCGTACTCTCTACTCTCTACTCTCAACCCTTCCATACATTTTAACATTTCTCATTTTCTCATCCACAGTCATGGATTCGATCATATCTCGCCTGTTGGATCCCATCACTCAACGCACAGGATATGTCGTCAACCTCCAAAAAAATCTGGACTCTCTGAAGAACGGCATGAACGAGTTGAAATGTGTAAGGGACGACGTGAAGAAAAGGGTGGAAGTTGCTGAACGGAAGAAACTCAAACGCACAGACCATGTGCACTGGTGGCTAGAAAAAGTAGAATCCATCGAAAGAGAAGTAAATGCCGTGGTAGAAGAATCTAAGCAAGTGACGAGGACGAGTTGGTCAGGCTATCAGCTCTGCAAGAAGGTGGCGATGAAGCTGGATGAAGTAGTCAAGTTGAACAGCAAAGCTGATTCCTTTCATGTAGTGGCAGAGAAGCCGCTTCCTGATGCCATTGAAGAGATGCCTAGCACATCAGCTGTCGGCATGGACTTGATGTTATCGAACGCTCTAGGTTTGATTAGTGAAGACGAAGTAGGAATTTTTGGAATATATGGAATGGCGGGAGTCGGTAAGACGACTCTCCTAAAAAAGATTAACAACGAATTCCTTGTAAGAACTCATGAATTTGCTTTCATCATTTGGGTGGTGGTGTCTAAAGAGTTAAATGTGGAAAAGATTCAGAAGGATATTGGGCAGCGGTTGGGCTTGTATTGGGTAGAGAATGAAAGCAACAATGAGACACGGGCTCGAGACATTTACAAGGTCTTGAGGGGGAAGAAATTCATGCTGTTGTTGGATGATATATGGGAACGGTTGGATCTAGAAATGGTCGGAATTCCCAATCCAAGTAGCCAGAGCATGAGCAAGGTTGTCTTCACTACACGATTTGAGGACGTCTGTGGCCATATGGCTGCCAATAAGAAGATCAGAGTAGAATGCCTCCCGGAGCAAGAAGCAATGAATCTATTCAAACAGAATGTTGGTGAAGAGGCCATGATTTCTCATCGGGACATACCGTCCCTTGCTATGAAGGTTGCCAAAGAGTGCAAAGGTCTGCCCCTTGCGCTAATAACCATCGGGCGGGCCATGGCATGCAAGAAGACACCACAGGAATGGCAGCATGCAATATCAGTTCTTAGCACGAGCAAGCCACCCTCAGAGATATCAGGCATGGATGATGAAATGCTTTTGCGTTTGAAATTCAGTTATGATAATCTCGGTGGCGACATGATTAAATCATGTTTCCTGTACTGTGCCCTGTTTCCGGAGGACGACTCCATTAGCAAAGAACAACTCATAGATTACTGGATAGGCGAAGGATTCTTAGATGGGTGGGATGATGATCTTGATGAAGCCCATAACAAGGGGCATGATATCATTGGAAGATTAAAGACTGCATGCTTGTTGGAGAGTGGTTCTGATGAAAAAACAGAGGTAAAGTTGCATGACGTGATTCGTGATCTGGCATTATGGATAGCTTCAGAGTGCGGGAAGAAGAAGAACAGGTTTTTTGTGAGAGCTGGCGTGGGACTAATGCATGCACCGGTGGTTGAGAGGTGGAAGGAGGCGGAGAGGATATCTCTAATGAAAAATGACATAAAGGAAGTAACAGAGACACCTCAATGCCCCAACCTCTTAACCTTGATGCTCCAATGGAATCAGAATTTTCGAAAAGTCCACAATGATTTTTTTCAGTTCATGCCTCTTCTCAGGGTCTTGGATCTGTCAGGTAATTCATCTTTAAATGAGCTTCCTGCAGGGATCGGTTACTTGGCAGAGCTACGATATCTCAATCTAATAAACACGGAGATCACAACATTGCCTGAAGAGATAGGAAATCTGGTAAAGCTGAAGCACTTGGACTTGGAGTTGACAACTCATTTGCACACAATTCCTCAAGGGGCAATCTCCAGGCTTTCTGAAGTAGTTATTCAAAATGGGAAGAAGGGAGTGAGGGATTAAATATGAGTGAGTTAGAAGGCTTGGAACGTCTAATCTATGTTGATCTCACCTTATCAACTGTGCATGCTCTTAAAAGGTTGCTCTGCTCTAGCAAGCTGCGGAAGGTGACTCGGTATCTAATTCTGGACAGATGTGAGGATCCGACTATCTCCAACCAACTATCATTCATTTTTACTGCAATGAAAAATCTTCAAGGGCTTACTTTTCGCGGCTGCAGTGGGTTGGTGGAGGTGACAATTGGTGGGTATGCGAAGAAGGATGACGATTATCCTGTTTCGAGCCTAGAATGGCTCGACCTTCAGCAACTCCCCCACTTAAATTGCATTCGGGTAGGCCGCCAATGCTTCGGAAACCTTCACAACATAAGGATTGCGTCGTGCGACAAGTTGAAGAAAATTTATGGTTTACTAAAACTTGAAAGTCTTGAAGAAATTGGTATATATGATTGCTATGAGCTAGAAGAATTAATAGATACGGCCATTAATGATGATGAAGTTGGAGATATCGGGCTAACGCAACTAAAACGTATATCACTCTCGAACCTTTCAGAACTAACGAGCATTTGTAGCTATGCACTGCATTTTCCTTCCTTGGAGGAAATCGACGTCATTGGTTGCCCAAAGTTGAAAAAGCTCCCTCTTTCTCTCCATAGCACACACAATTCTCTAAGGAAGATAAGTGGTGAGAAAGAATGGTGGGATAGTTTAGAGTGGGAAGAAGATGGTATCAAGTCCAATTTTCTTCCTTTTTTCCATGAATCGAATTATTGAGTGTCATTGTCAAAGTAGAAACACTTTTTAATAGTTATTTCTTAAGATGTTAGAGTAATTTTAGAAAGGAGGCTGAATTTTTCTTAGATCAAGTGTGCTATGTATTATTATCAGTTTAATGTACCACATGATATTAGATTAATTTCTTATGTTGGTGATTCTACGCCTGAGGTGTACTATAACTCTTGAGGATTGATTACGCCTGTTTTGTGTGTACGTACAAGTGAGGTAATGTAGAGGCCAAGGAGAAAGTGCAATATCCAAGCCCACCCAGAAGAAAAGATGCGACCATGTAGATTTCTTAGGCCTCATCTAATCGGTCAACTTATTTCAAGCCAGGATGCTTTAGCCTCCCGACGCTATATTCTGTCCAGAGGGAAGCTATCTGCTGATGCTGTTTTTGGGTTATATTTGTAATTTTGTGTTTTCTTTTTTGGTGGTAAGGCGTAGCCCTATTTGTGTTGACCCACCATAGTAAAGAACGGCCAACTGCGCATTTTATTCCAAGTATGCATTTACTTTGGGTCCCACTTGTTGACTGGATTGGCCTGATTCTTGTGTTAGGTGGTCGGTGCTCTGTGGGGCCACTATGATGTATGTGATTCATCCATTCCGTTAATCTATTTTCACATATCATTTTATGGCTTGATCCAAAAAATGAGAGTGATATAAATCTCAGGTGGACCGCACCACATGAAAACAATAGTGATTGAATATCCACCATTAAAATCCTCCTAAGGCCCACTATACTATTTATTTGACATCCAATCCTGTTGATTAGGTCATACAGGCTTAGATGAGCTTGATCCAAAACTTTTATGGCCCCCAAAATGTTTTTAATGGTCGACCCTCATTCAACACTGTTTCCTATAATGAGGTCCACTTGAGATTTGGATATACCTCATTTTTGGACTCATACCGTAAAATGATCTGTAAAAATAGATGGACTACATGGATGAAATACATGCATCATGGTGGGGCCCACATAGCACCGACCGTCAGCCATTGGCTGGTGTCGGGGGGAGTAGCCACTCCGTTTCCCTCGCAGCAGACTCGTATCGCAGTAGTTTTGCAAACAATACCCACGTTGGTACTGTCTACTATTGGAAAAGCTATGTGACCATGTATGAGTTTTAGACTCTATCCATCCATTTTTTTCACCCCATATGTGGGCATGAGCCAAATATTTGGGGCAAATCAATATCTCAGGTACCACGCCATAAAAAAAAAGTTAGCGGTAATTGAACGCACGCCATTAAAAACTTCCTTAGGGCCTGTTGTAATTTTTTAAATGCCATTCAACCAATTAATTAGGTCACATAGAGCTAGATGGAGATAAAATATACATTTACTTCATCCAAAACTTTCATAGCGCCTCAAGTAAATTTGTAATAGTGAGGGTTCAATCATTACTAGGGTGTGGTCCACTGAGATTTGGATCTTTAATGTATCAATTGAAGTAGAAAAATTACTCTTCGTTTATGATACATTAAACTAGGAAAAATGAATCAATTAGTGCGAATGCGAAGAATGATGATGATTATCTTGTTTCTAGCCTAGAAGGGCTCATGCTTTCTCTTCTCCCTGAATTAAATTGCATTCGAGTGGGCCGCGGTGTTGGGATGCCTTGCACAAACCTTAGGATCTTACCTCCTGAAACAAATCATAATTATGGATAATAAAACAATGAAATAAATCAAAGCATCAATCACACACCACACAAAAGATTTTTACGTGAAAAACCCTCAAAGAGATAAAAACCACGGGACCTCGTCCAGATCAACAATCCACTATGAAATAGAACGTTACAACCTTCTTCACTCACGCAGGAGTGGAAAAATATTAAGAGAAATAAAAAAAAACGGAGAGATCTAACCGATTACGATGACATAGAAGCGCTAAGATATAGATTGCACAGTGGATAACCTCCACGAGCAGAACTTCCCTTCTATAAGCTTCCTCTCTCTCTTTTCTTTTCTCTCTCTCTCTCTCTCACCTTTGATAGTCTTAAACCCTTTAGCAAATCCCTCATAATTTTTAGGAAACCCTCTTGTCGTACCTAGAAAGCCCTAGTTGCGAAAGGAAACTCCTTATTTATAGTTTTAGGAAACTCCTTTCCGCATCCCAGTTGCGAAAGGACTTGCGATATGAAATCCGCGCAAAATCGCGGAACGAATCTGCGTAACCTCGACTGGTCTTACCGAGTCTACAACTGGTCGAGCGGCACCCACGACCGGTCGAGTAGCTCCTTCGACCGGTCGAGCACTCCGGAGAAAAATATCCACAGTCGCTGGACTTTGTGTTGTGCCACGACTTGACCCCACCACTGGTAGACCACCGGCCTTCGACCGGTAGAGCGAGGCTCACGACCGATCAAGCACGGGACAAAAAATCCCATCAAATCTCCCCATTTTTGTCCGGGGGGATTCACCTTCTTCAAGCCAGCCAGGTTTCTACAAACCTCAAATTTGCCCTTGAGCAAAGCCTTGGTCATCATGTCTGACCCATTATCATCCGTGTGGACCTTCTCAAGCTGTAACACCTTCTGTTTCAAAGTATCCCTGATCCAGTGATATCAAATCTCTATGTGCTTTGACTTAGAATGCTAACTTGGATTCTTGCTCAAGTGTATAACACTTTGACTATCGCAATAGAACACGTGCTCCTCCTGCTTCAGGCTAAGTTCTTGTAAGAACCTCTTCATCCAAAGCATCTCTTTACATGCCTTTGTGACTGCAATGTACTCGGCCTCTGTCGTCAACAATGCTACGACCTTCTGTAGCTTGCTCTGCCAAGAAACCGCTCCCCCTGCAAACATGAACATGAACCCTGATGTAGACTTCCTGAAGTCTATGTCACCTGTCATATCTGCATCTGTGTAGCCCTCTAACACAAGTTTACCGTCACCATAGTATAAGCTCAACCTGGATGAGGCTCTTAGATACCGCAGTATCCATTTCACCGCTACCCAATGCTTTTTGCCAGGATTGACAAGATACCGGCTGACAACACCAACTACATATGCTATGTCTAGGCGTGTACACACCATAACATACATCAAACTTCCTACAACTGATGCGTAGGGTATCTTCTACATCTTTTCCACCTCTGCCTTCGTCTTGGGACACTGCCTGTCGCTTAATCTGAAGTGGTCATCTAATGGAGTACTGACCGGCTTCGCTGCATTCATATTGAACCGCTCTAGGACTTTCTCAATATACCGCTCTTGTGACGGCCAAAACTTCCTACTGCTTCTGTCATGGGTTATCTCCATTCTTAAGATCTGTCTAGCCGGGCCCAAGTCTTTCATCGCAAAAGACTTGCCCAACTCAGTTTCAGCCTGTCAATCTTTTTGATGTCTTTTCCCATGATGAGCAATATGTCATCAACATATAACAGTGGAACTAAGAAATCACCATCTGAGAACTTGCATGTGAACACACAGTGGTCCGACTCTGTTTTGTCATACCCATGTTTCGACATGACGAGTCGAATTTCTTGTACCATTTCCATGGAACTTGTTTCAGCCCATACAAGCTCTTCCTCAGCCTACAAACCATATGCTCATTGCCCTTGACTTCAAACCCCCCTGGTTGATGCATGTAGATCTCTTCTTCCAGATCACCATGGAGGAAGACAATTTTAACATCTAACTGCTTTATCTCCAGATCCATACTAGTCGTCAACCCAAGCAACACCCGTATGGATGTTATCTTCACCACTGGTGAGAATATTTCTTCGAAGTCTATACCTTTCCTCTGACCAAAATCTTTCACCACAAGTCTGGCCTTGAACCTCGTCTGTGAATTCTTCTGCTCGATCTTCTTTCTGAACACCCACTTGTTGCTCAAAGCTTTCTTGCCCTTAGGCAATTTCACCATATCATAAGTGTGGTTCTTATGCAAGGATTCTATTTCCTCTTGCATAGCTTTCAACCATTCCCCCTTATGCTCGTCGGCTAGGGCCTCAGAATAATCTTCTGGCTCTCTCCCATCAGTCAACATAATGTACTCATGTGGCAAGTACCTCTTGGACGACTGTCTGTCCCTAGATGACCTCCTCACCTGTGGCTCAATAGGTGGATCAACTAGGGGCTGCTCCCCTGGTCCATCTTATGAAGGAACTCCCTCATCCTCTGCACCTTGTTGTACTCCCCCGTCATCAGGCACCATGGGAGAAATAATCGGATCCATGTCCTCTAGCTCACCTGATCTAGGCTGATTCTTCTCTAGCTTACCAATGTCTTCTATACACTGATCTTCAAAGAAAACCACATCTTTGCTCCTTACGAGCTTCTTCCCGGTCGGATCCCACAATCTGTAACCGAACTTTTCATCACCGTACCCTAAGAACACCCACTGCCTGATCTTTATATCGAGCTTAGACCTCTCATCCTTTGGTACGTGAACGGATGCCCTGCATCCAAACACCCTGAGATGACTATACGATGGATCCTGTCCAGTCCACACCTGCTCAGGTACTCCATTCAACGGGGCTGATGGAGACATGTTTATCAAATACACCGCCGTGTGCATTGCTTCTCCTTAGAACGTCTTAGGCAATTTTGGATGGGATAACATGCATCTGATTCTCTTTACAATGGTGCGATTCATTCGCTCAGCTACACCATTGTGCTAGGGGTCTTGGGAACTGTCTGTTTATGTTGTATACCCAGGGACTTACAATACTTATGAAAGTTGTTAATGTATTCACCACCATTGTCAGTGTGGATGCACTTCAAAGATCTACCTGTCTCTCTCTCAACCATAGCATGAAATAATTTAAACATACCAAAGACCTCATCCTTAGATTTCAAAACACAAACTCAAACCCTCCTAGATGCATCATCTATAAAAGTAACAAAATACAATGCCCTACCTAAGGTTTTTGTCTTCATATGACCACAAACATCAGAATAAGCCAAATCTAATGCATGCACTTTATTAACATGATAAGCAGTTTTAATGAATGAAACTCTATGCTGTTTTCCTGATAAACAATCGATACAGGTTTTGAGAGGTATACCTGTCACGTCTGGAAGGAGTTGCTTCTTTGCTAGTACCTAAAGCCCTTTTTCACTCATGTGGCCTAGACGCCTGTGCCACATATCAATAACTGAATCTTTCACTGCGTTCAACCCACCCTTGCACACACTGACACTTGCCTTGTAAATGATGCAACACTTCTTTCCTCTAGCTGCGATCAACGAATCCTTGATGAGCTTCCATCACCCACCAGCAAACCAGCTTTCATAGCCGTCATTATCGAACCTTCCCGTCGACATCAAGTTGAGGCGAAGGTCTGGGATATGCCTCACATCCCTGAGAACCAATGTGCAGCCCACATCGGTCTTCACACAAATATCACCGACTCCCACGATCTTTGATACACCAGAATTTTTCATCTTCACAGTCTCATAGTCACCTGACTTGTAGCTTATGAAGAAGTCCCTGCGTGGAGTCGCATGAAAAGAAGCTCCCGAGTCAATCACACAGTCGGTGTCCTGACTCGTAGATGTGAAGCATATATCGTAATCTGCTGAAAGAATAACTACAACGTCGCCATCTGAAGCGACCGCAGTGGAATCTGATTCATCTTCCTTCCTTTTTCCTTTCTTGTCGTTCTTCTTACTACGACATTTATGATTGTAGTGGCCTTTCTTGCTACAATTCCAGCAATCAATATCCTTCCTGTTATTCAACTAGCCTCTTGATTTATCTCGGGCCTTCCCGCCCTTCCTGTTCTTTCATCTTCCTCGTTCCTGTGTCATAAGGGCCTCTTGCTGAGTAGACCTCTGAGACTTCATCCTTGTCTCCTCATTAAAGAGACAAATAGTTACCTGTTCCATGAATACCTTTCTGTCTAGCGAGGAGTTACTTAGAGACACCACCAATGTCTCCCAATTGTCAGGCAATGAACTAAGCAATAGTAAAGCCTGCAATTCATCATTCAGGACCATCTTCATAGAGGTGAGTTGGTTCATTATATTGCTGACCTCATTCATGTGCTCGGCCACAGAACCACCATCCTTGAACTTGAGATTCACAAGTCACCTTATCAAAAATATTTTATTACCGGCTGTCTTCCTCTCATACAGCCCTTCTAATTCAGCCATAGGCTAGCGGCTGAGGTTTCCATAGACACATGGTGGAACACAGAATCATCCAACCATTGTCTAATAAACCCCACCCGCCTTCTGCTTCATCTTCTTCCAATCATCATTTGTCATCACTACCAAAACACAGGGCAAAGCCGGCGGACACGGGGTGGCTTCTAGCTGTCGGAATTTACGACGGCTAAAATCCGTAGCCAAAATAAAGTAAATCCGTAGCTAAAGAACCTATTTAACGGTGGACGTCCAATCGCTGCTGTTTTGCCTATGGTGCGGTTCACTCGAGATTTATTTCGAGCTAATTTTGTGGTATTAAGCTTAAAAGAATGTTTACAAATGGATGTACGGTGTGGGTTAAACACAAACATAATCGTGGGGTCCATAGAGCCCTGCCAGATCCAAAGCTCAAGATAGCGTTTTTATTTGCATGGTGAACAGGTGTGAGTTTTGCATTTTAAGTAAAATAGTGGTGACTCGTTCATAGAAAAGTGGGTTTGATATATAGATATCTAGACCATCCAAATAATGGGTCTTGTTGTTGATTGTTTATATTTATAATTTTATTAAGTAATAATATCTTAACCATCATGTGAATGGACTCTTAATTATACGGCTGTGAAGACCGTTTATTTTATAAATTATGGAAAACGCACATTTTCCGGATTTGAATCTTTTATCCTATTTCAGGAGAGGAATTTCCAAATCCCTCTTTCGACCGCCATTTTCTTCCTCTTCGTTCCCTCTGTCGAGCGCCCTCTTCATCGCCGGTCGAGATTGAGTTGTGAGTCTTTCGAGCGCCCTCTTCCTCGCCAGTCGCCCGTGCAGAACCATCTCAAATAGGTGAGCATTCGCATGGCTGCACTCTACATTTCTGTTTGGAAGTTTCATCTTCACATTCCGTTTAATCCCAATCATTTTAAGGCAACGTTTCATCAACGCCTGGCCCTTCTGATGAGGTCCCTAGTTTCTTCGATCTCATCAGTTTTGTTGCATAGGAGATGGTGCACGCCATTTGTTCGATGTCTGGCCTCAACGAGATTTGTGTTTAATCCCTATGAATGTTATTATAAAAATTTTATTCTTTGGGGAGATTTTCATCTTTAATGTTAGAAAGTCCTTTGAAATGCTTCCTTCAGATCTGAAAACGGTGTAGGATTCAAGTTCTTCTTTCAAATGAGCTCTTGAAATGATTAGATCCGAAAGTGGAGTTTTTTTTTTTTTTTTTTTTTTCCTGCAAAGTTTGAGAGATTTCATATGTACGTTGCAAAGTTCCTTTGAATCACTTTCTAGAACTGAAATGGTGTACAATCCCTTGAATTAATCTTGGAGGTTCTGTTTTGCAGCAATCTGAGAGAATTGCATCTTTTATGTTGGAAATGCCTTTGAATTGATTATTCCTGAGTGGAAAATGGTGCAAAATTCAACATCTTCCATCAAGAGAGCTCTGAATTGATTAGCTCTAGAAAAGGGTAGATTTTACCTTTTTGTTCTTACAGGAATCTAAGAGATTCTCATCTCCTGACAAATATTGCTTAGAATTTTTTTAAATCTTGCAATTTTTTGTGAAATATTAAATTAAAAAAATATTATCATGTCATTATCACGAGATACCAAAATCTCGGCAGTTTTTAATTATCATTATTTTATAACGAATTTATTATGATATTAAATGGAATTATTTGAATTTTTTTTCAAATAATCATTACATACATACATATAAATAAAGTGATATGTTAATTTATCATAAATATTTTAAAATTTTATGTTTTTATGTTTTAAGTGAGATTTTCCCAATAAATACACTAAGAAAAACTTCAAAATCTGAAAATCCCTTGAGAAATTCCTAACCGAAAAATAGGTGAGAATGAGATTTGTCACTGTGATTTCATATGTGATGTTAAAAATTCTTTTGAATTGTTCCTAATGGTTTAAATGGTGAAGAATTTGTGTTCTTTTAAAAGAGTGCTTGAATGATTAGCTTTCAGGATGGAATCTGCAGGAATTTGCGAGATTTCAGGTGATGTTACAAATTTCTTGAAATAGCTTCGTTTGGAGCTGAAAATGATGTAGAGTTTGACTCCTCTTTCAAGTGCTTAAAGATTGATACATCCAAACTATGACATCTTTGCCTCACTGAATTCGAGGAACTTTCATCGTAAAATTAGATTATTTATTTTGAATTGCTTCTTCGGGAAGTGAAAATGGTCTATAATTCAACATTTGCTTCCCTCTAGAGTCTCGCATATATCTGAAATTGGTTTGTTGTGGTGTCTGTAACTACAACAGATCAGAAAGTATTCCTCTATCTAATTCCTTGATTTCTCCCTTGTTGATGGACTGGAAATAAAGGGCTCTCATGTCCTTTTGGTGAGTGGCATATTATCTATACAATTTCTTGAAAACTGCTTCTTTGGGAGCTGAAAATGATGTAGAATTTGATATAGGAGGCCCTAGTCTTGAATTTTAGTATCTTGCATTTGAGTTTCTGTAAAACTCTTGATTTTTTATTTAACTTTTTTTTAATGCCTTCAGATTTGAGCTGCTTGGTGTTGATTTCTGATCTCTAGAGCTTGAAGTGGGGCTTCTTGATGATGTCATCTTTGAAGTCGACAGGCCTGATCTAGGTTTGCATGGAAATGGAAAAGGGTGCCTTTTTTTAAGTCATGGAAGGATTTTTAACAGGATATGGTTTTATTTTGGAAAAGCTACAATGAGGTATAAAGGTTGATTTATTTGGGGTTCTTTCTTTCTGTTTTCAATAGAGGTAGAAGCTGAAGTTGTCAGGGCTTTCGAGGGTTGAGGACAAGTAATAACCAAGGCTAGCATTTGGTTTGGGGCTTTGTTGCTTTCAAGGATTTAACATGATCATAGCATTTTTTATTTTTTATTTTTTCCATAGAATGCCTTTTCACTGAATTTTATACGAACCGCTATTCTACTTTTATTAAGTCTTTTTTGCTGCCTTTCAATTCTAGATATGATTTCTTTGTTGAAGTTTATTCTATATGTCATTTAAGTTGATTCTTTTCACCTAGTTTTGTCATTGCTCAAGGAATTTCTATTTTGTCTAAAAGAAATTACTGTTGTCCATCTTCTCGGCACCATGTCCATCTTCCAAAGCTGCCAGTCTTCCTTCTTCACATGGGTATTTACACTGCCTTTTTTGTCAGGCACAATTCCAGCTGAGACATCGGCCACCTTCCCTAGGAAATCAGGCAGCTCTACCACCTCTCCATGCATGTCAATTGCATCAGAGGATCTGTAGAAAACACTGAAAAAATGGCATTCATCAAGCTAGAGACTGCATACCAGTTGGCATGTCCTGCTCCAAAGATCTTGCTCCTTGCAGTCGACCAATAAATGGCCTGGTATATAGCACAATTCAAGTTTAGAGATTTGCAGCCATCCCAGAGAACCAGCCAGCTATGAACCACCAAGTTTTTCTTGTGAAATTCCAAAGCATGGAAACTGAATTTGCTGGTTTTTCTTTTTCTTTTTTGGTAGCATTTGAGTGTCTCATTACCTGCTTGCCTTCTTCTTCTTCTTCTTCTTCTTTTTTTCCCTTTCTCTTTCTTTTAATTGTAATTCTCTTTTACTGTTTTAGATCAACAAGGGACGTTCCCGTATTCCCACTTCACCCCCAATCTTTGCTAATGCTCTAAACATAATTTGGAGGATTCTCGATCCCAATCCAAAAACATGGATTAGTATAGCTGGAATTAAAGAGAATGAGTGGTTCAAGCAAGGCTACATTCCCGCAAATCCTGATGATGACAAAGAAGACACCCACATTGATGACGAGGCATTCTCGATTCAAGAGGTAGGAATTGATTTGATGGATATATATATTTTGGGTAATTTGGAGAGCTCAAAATGATTGTTGTTTTAACAATAGGAAGGTAACAGTATCGGATTGTGTTCATAAGATCAATTTCTGCATGTTGGGTTGGGCTAATTCTGTTTTGTTTTCTCTGTAATCTTTGCTCGCTTTTCACGAGTTTTTAATAAATTTGATGTTAATTTTTTTAAAAAAAACTTATTTTGGTCCTTGATAGAGTGAAATGGCAGAAAAAGAATCATGTAGCAGACCCCTGTTAGTTGGGATAAGGCTTAGATGATGATGATGATGTTCTCTAGTACTTCTTTCCAGGCGTACCATATTTTCTGAGCTTGCTGAATAACCCTGTACACTCCTAATAAACTGAGTTGATTCACTGTTTGCTGCGAAAATTTGCCGGATTTGTTTTTTATAAAGATTGCATGGAATGAATTAGTGGGATGGGCTGAAAATTTGAGCAGACATAAAACATTAGACTTTCTATAAGATTGAAAATGACCATGAGTACTTGGTAAATTAGATTTACAGATAGTGTGAGTTAAGCCTACAACTGAGAATCAAAGCTACATACTGGTTTGACTGATGGCTAACGGAACTTGGGTTCGTTATCGTTATAGGGCTATCACTGGACAAAACCGCCCATTTGGCTGGCAAAGCATAGACCTCTATGGGCTGGCTTAGGCCTAAATTTAGGCTTGTGGACTGGACCTCGCCTGATTTTCAAACCTGAGCAATGAAAGGCCTGACCCTTGTTTTAGAACTATTCTATCAAGGCCTAGTGGACCTCATGCTGCAAGTGTCTGGATTTGAACTAATTTTCAGGCCCGAAAAACAAACAGGCTGAATTTGGGCTAAACTTGGCATGTCACAGGCACACCCGTAGTTCAAAAGGCTCCCTTGGAATTTGTAACTTTGCAGTGGAAATTTCAAGGGAGCTCCCATAGCCAAGTGACCTGATCTGCTTTTTAACATCCCTTGTTCCCTGATAAACTTTCATGTCCATCTTTTTTGACATTACAATCTTAATCTTAATTTGGGATGAGTTGTTTGATAGTTTGCTCCCCCGCCAAGAAACAATGTTGATGAGCTTGTCTTTAATACAGCAATGTTACTCACGCACATTTTATTGTTTGATACCTTTTGTGTTTTTGTTGTTTTATACATTTTGTCCTACCAACTGTGTGATTTTCAGCTGACCTGCTTAATCTGTGGTGTACAGATGGACAATGCATTGCCTCCACTCTTCAACTTTAAACCCCAAGGTTTGTTATATACACTTAACCACATCCTCACTTCTTCACTCCCACCCAACCTCTCTCACTTTTGTTGACCCTTTGCAGAGCTCAAAGGAGCATCTCTGGAGCTCCTAGCAAAGCTGATACTTGAGCATGCTCGAAAGCAATGCCCCTTTCTTGGTTTCTAGATAGACACATCATGTAAAGGTATGCTTGGTGGTTGTGCAAGTGTATCATTTTTGTCTTCACGTTGTTTGAAGCAATGCAGAACCCCGTTTGTTTTTCCTCGTTTTTGTTTCCTACCTGCAAACAGTGTATGTGGAAGCTTCTGGTTTTATCCTTAATCCCATGGGGAGTTGTGTTCTAGTGTTTCCATGCATTGCTTTGATCGTTGAACAAATCGGACACCCCGTTCTCTTCTCACCTTGGACCTCTCAGGTAAACTTATGTAGCTTCATCCTTTTCTGTTGCTGTATTTCCTCAGTGTACCTGTTGACTTGTTTTGTCCAAATGAAGACCACGGAAAACACAAGTACATTTATAAATGCATGCATACATTTGAAGGAATTCCTAAGAAATTCTCGTAGACCCAACCCTTTGATCGACAAATACATGGTTAATACAAAATAGAGCAATGGGATGTGAAAGGCCAAACATCGGGTAGCTAGGATCTTCCAATCTGTGAATTTCAGCTTCAGTTCTATGTTGAACAGAAACAAGTTTCACTCTTGTGGGATTTTCTAGTTTTCAGAGGATTGTCTTCTTTTTTTTTTCTTTTTTTTTTTGGTACTGTCAATGGCAGAGAATTCATTCTTCCTTTTCAATCGTTTGCAGTTTGTTATTGTCTCTTAAACTGGATGGGGATTGCTCATATATGGAGGCTTCAAGACTTTCTTTGGAGGCAAGAAAGACAGAGATGTAATTCTTTACACTGATGACTGCTAGTCTATTATCTATATTTCCGAATAGGTTATGCTCTGATGTCGGATATTAAAAATACAGCCTCTTTGATTTGAAGGAGCAGATTTAGTTCATCACTTCTATTAGCTCATATAATTAGTCGAACTCATTAGACTTGCTAAAACAACCTAATAGACCTGTACTTGGGTTGAGTTAGTTGGCCATGCATTTTTTGAAAATTATATATTAACTGGAGAAAACCTGTTTTAGTATTTTAAACAGGGAGGACATAACTTGATTAGATGGTGCTGTGTTGCAAGTTGAGAATGGAAGGTTGTGGTTTTAATCCTAGCTTAGGGTGTTTTTTAGAGTTACTAGATTTGCATTTAGTGCAGTAGTGACCATTGGGAGAACTTACCAATGCTCAATTTAGTGGCTTGGGAAGGCTTTTAACAAAGTGCAAGAGGTAGTTTTGATGTTTTTCAGGTTCTAGAATTGTTGTTTGTCATCTAGCTTACGGACCAGTTTGGGCATACCTGAATTGCAGGCGGGGACACCTTGCATCCACTACCCAGATCGAGAATGTGATGGTAATGTGATGCACTATATAGATGTGCACTTGGTATCCTACATTCATGGCTCTCTTGGGGCATCTTGAAGGGAAATGGGCTGTATCCTACAGTCTCTCAAAAAAACATTCGCAGATTTGGATCTGCTTAGAAATGAAGTGCGGGTTGTACATCCTTGAGTTGAACTCTTTTTGCAGCTTTGGATCGGTTTTGACAAGATGATGGCATTTCCAACGTAACAAACTTGTTATTAGAACCAGTCTTATACTATAATGAGATTTTTCCATTATCTGTAATCAAAGAGCATATTATTTTGTGAAACTAGCATCTACCGTGTCATTCTCTCTCTGCAGATTCGTGTCAATATCATTATTCTCTGTTTCGGAGCCCTGCTAAGTGCTAATCCTACTCCAACTTGTGCGAATGTGGCATGCATGTGCCATACCCTGGCTGTTCACTAGGTGGCAGGTGCTCTCCACAATCTGTTGTGGCATGAAAATCAGGCCAGTCTTGTCTTCAATCGGGACACATTTACATCGAATCGTGGCTAGTGCCTTTTAACTATCCACTTTTTACATACATGTCGTACATGTGATGACCTGACAAGCCTATTTTGGTCATTGCACATATACTGCAGGGCACACCTGATGAATGGCCCAGATCTTACACATAGGTCATGTGTGTGGGAGAGTATGAACATAGCCATCACATTATCTGTTGTTTATTTGTTCTATATTTGGATCTTTTAGTAGCCCCTTGAGCTGAAGTAAATTGAACTTGTGAAGTAATGCTGCAGTGCGAATTACACTTCTTGCTAAAGGATGCAGAGGTTTATTATCTGAGGTATGCTTGAAAATGATTTTCATTATTAATGCAAGCATAGCTGTAGCTTTTACTTGTTCCTCCAAACTTTGGTATTCTCGTGTTATAATGTGTTTTCCTTGCCATGCCTCCCATCTTTACCTTGAAACTAATGGTGTTTTATGGAAATATAAATTTTATGTTTGGAATTTGGATGATATATCTGATTTTCATTTCTTCATATAGGTTGGTTGGTTTAGGGCCTGGAGAAAAGGGCATATCAAGTTTTGGATGTGCAAGTTGGTAAGGCAAATAATTCTCACGTATTTTTTCAATTCATGAGAAACGCCGACGGCTAAAACCGTCGCTCTCAGCCGTCGGAAACGCCTACGGTTTAAATCCGTCGGTGAGGAACGCACGCCCCTTTCCCGACGGACAGTCCGACGGATTTTAGCCGTCGGGGAAGGTCATTGCCGACGGTTTTTAGCCGTCGGCGTTGCCCTATTTTTAATATCCTTTGTTTTTGCTGATTTGTCTTGAATTGGAGAATACAAGTCCTTGCAATAAAGCAAGTCTTCCATCTTAGCCTTCCATATGGTCCAGTTAGAACCATTGAGGTTGATCATCCTTGATGAGCCACCTTCCATAATTCAAAACTGATCCTACCCGTTCAATGAACTTAGCTTTGATACCACTTTGTTGGGATGTCTTGCACAAACCTTAGGATCTAGCCCCCCGAAACAAACCAGAATTATGGATAATAAAGCAATGAAATAAATTAAAGCATCAATCACACACCACACAAGAGATTTTTAAGTGAAAAAACCCTCAAAGAGGTAAAAACTACGGGACCTCGTCCAGATCAACAATCCACTATGAAGTAGAATGTTACAACCTTCTTCACTCACGCAGGAGTGGATAAACAATAAGAAAAACAAAGAAAACGGAGAGATCTAACTGATTACGAGGACATAAAAGCGCTGAGATATATATTGCACAATAGATAACCTCCACGAGTAGAACCTCCCTTCTATAAGCTCTCTCTCTCTCTCTCTCTCTCTCTCTCTCTCTCTTCTTCTCTCTCTTACCTTTGATAGCCCTAAACCCTTTAGCAAATCCCTTGTAATTATTAGAAAACCCTCTTGTCGTACCTAGAAAGCCCTAGGTACCTCCTATTTATAGTTTTAGGAAACTCCTTTTCGCATCCCAGCTGCGGAAGGACTTGCGATACGAAATCCGTGCAAAATTGCGGAACGAATCTGCGTAACCTCGACTGGTCGTACTGAGTCTACGACGGGTCGAGCGCCACCCACGACCGGTCGAGCAGCTCCTTCGACCGATCGAGCACCCCGGAGAAAAATAGTCCACAGTCGCTGGACTTTGTGTCGTGCCACGACTCAACCCCACGACTGGTCGACAACCAGCCTTCGACCGATCGAGCGAGGCTCACGACCGGTCGAGCACGGGACAAAAAATCCCATCATGCGGATGCTTCAGTAACCTTCACACCATAACGATTATGATGTGTTCCAAGTTGAAGAAAATTTATGGTTTACTACAACTTGAAAGTCTTGAAACAATTGATGCCAGTAACTGCAATGAGCTAGAAGAAGTAATAGGTATGGTCATTCCTGATGATGAAGTTGGAGATATAGGGCTAATGCAACTAAAATGTATAAAACTCTGGGACCTTTCAGAACTAAGGAGTATATGTAGCTATGCACTGCATTTTCCTCCCTTGGAGGAAATCGACGTCATTGGTTGCCCAAAGTTGAAAAAGCTCCCTCTTTCTCTCCATAGCGCACACAATTCTCTAAGGAAGATACGTGGTAGGAAAGAATGGTGGGATAATTTAGAGTGGGAAGAAGATGGCATCAAGTCCTATTTTCTTCCTTTTTTCCATGAATGGGGTACATAGAATCATTGTCAAAGTAGAAATCCTTTTTAACAGTTATTTCTTAGGAAGTTAGAGTAATTCTAGAAGGAGACTGAAGTTTTCTTAGATCAAGTGTGCTATTTATTATTATTGGTTTAATTAATGTACCACATGATATTAGATTAATTTCTTATGTTGGTGCTTCTACGCCTGAGGTGTACTATAACTCTTGAGCATTGATTACGCCTGTTTTGCGTGTACATGTGAGCTAATGTACACGCCAAGGAGCAAGTGCAATATCCAAGCCCACCCATAAAAAAAAGATGCGACCATGTAGATTTCTTTAGCCTGATCTAATCGGTCAACTTATTTCAAGCCAGGATGCTTTAGGCTCCGACGCTATGCTCTGTCCAGAGGGACGCTATCTGCTGATGCTGTTTTTGGGTTATATTTGTAGTTTTGTGTTTTCTTTTTTGGTGGTAAGTTGTGGCCCTATTTGCGTTGACCCACCATAGTAAAGAACGACCAACTGCGCATTTTATTCCAAGTATGCATTTACTTTGGGTCCACTTGATGAGTGGATTGGCCCGATTCTTGTGTTAGGTGGTCGGTGCTCTGTGGGGCCACTATGATGTATGTGTTTCATCCATTCCGTTCATCCATTTTCACGTATCATTTTATGGTTTGATCCCAAAAATAAGAGGGATATAAATCTCAGGTGGACCACACCACATGAAAACAATAGTGATTGGATATCCACCATTAAAATCCTCCTAAGGCCCACTATACTGTTTATTTGACATCCAATCTGTTGATTAGTTCATAGAGGCCCAGATGATCTTGATCCAAAACTTTTATGGCCCCCAAAATGTTTTTAATGGTCGACCCTCATTCAACACTGTTTCCTGTAATGTGGCCCACTTGAGATTTGGATCTACCTCATTTTTGGAATCATACAGTAAAATGATCTGTAAAAATAGATGGACGGCATGGATGAAATACATACATCATGGTTGGGACCACATAGCACCGACCATCAGCCATAGGCTGGTGTCCGGGAGAGTAGCCAATCCGTCCGGGAGAGTAGCCATCGCAAACAATGCCCACGTTGGTACTGTCTCCTATCGGAAAAGTTATGTGGCCATGTATGAGTTTTATAGACTCTATCCATCCATTTTTTTTCACCCCATCTGAGGGCATGAGCCAAAATTTTGAGGCAAATCAAAATCTCAGGTGGACCACCCCATAAAAAAACATAGTGGTAATTGAACGCACACCATTAAAAACTTCCTTAGGGCCCACTGTAATGTTTATATGCCATTCAACCTATTAATTAGGTCACATAGACCTAGATGGAGATAAAATACATCAGCTTCATCCAAAACTTTCATAGCGCCTCAAGTAAATTTTTAATGGTGAGGGTTCAATCACTGCTGGGGTGTGGTCCACTGAGATTTGGATCTCTTTTTTGGGGGCACAGCTTCAGTGAATCCCTTACTGTGGGGCCACTATGATGTATGTGCCTTACATCTACACTGTCCATCCATTTTGATAGTTCATTTTAGTGCATGATCCCAAAAATAAGAAGCACATTCAAATCTTAGGTGGGCCACACCACAGGAAACAACAGTGATCGACTAGCCACTGTTAAAAACTTCTTGAGGCCACCATAGCTACCATAATACTTATTTCCCGACCATCCAACCTATTGATAAGGTCACAGACTTGGATGAGGGACCATAGAAATACCAGCTTGATCCAAAACTTTTGGGGCCCAGAAAAAGTTTTTAATGGTCAATCACGCTGTGTCCTGTTGTTTGGTCCACCTGAGCTGTCAAAACAGATGGATAGTGTGGATGTAAGGTACATACATCATGGTAGGCCACTACAAGGCTCCACCGACCATAGTGGATCTAGGTTTCCATGGAAGCTGCATCCATTTTTTTGGCTTATGTCTAAAATGATCTGAAAAATGGACAGTGTGAATAAAACACACATCAAGTCTAGAACACTTTTCAAGGGCTACCATGCATGTATTATAAGTGAGTCTGCTTGATTGATCAGATCCATCTTAATTGAGCCAAATTTTTTTATAGCCGTTGGGACTCATGAATAGGATTGCTATGATTGTCTAACACAAGTGATTCTTTAGAATCAAAAGCAATCTATGATGGGAGCAATCAAATAGATAGATGTAATTCTTCGTTTATGATACATTAAACTAGGAAAAATAATTTTTCTACTTCAATTGGAATTATTTTTATGTCATATGTACAAATTTTCAGTGCCTTGGAATCATCTATCATCTGCAGCAGAGTATAAAATATTTTTACTTAGTTAAATGTAAGTTTTCAATTGTTTCCCCGGACAAACTAGAAGTGCAAAAGAACTATGTTATTCTTTAATTGAACATTATCATCTTAGAGTTTATACACATAAAATTTTGAAAATAACTGTTAAATAGCCTAATTTTTATGGCCATTTAATTAAACTCGTAGCAGGTTGCCTCCTACCTTGGCTCGTCTCTAGCCACAAATGGGCAGATTTGTTTAAGAGCCCGCCATGATGTATCTGTTTATCCATGCCATCCATCCCTTTTCTCAGATCATTTTAAGGTATGATCCCAAACATGAGGTAGATCGAAGGCTCAAGTGGACCCCAACACAAAAAACAGTGGGGATCCACTTGAGCTTTGGATCTACCTCATTCTTTGGCTCATGCCCTAAAATGATCTCTCCAAATGGATGGATAGGCATGAACTTTGATGTGTCCCATTTTCATGGTAGGGACCCTCCTGGACAGGTTGGATTCAAGGTGGGCCCTGCACACAGACAATTCCACGAAATTGCCAAATGCAACTATGAAAAAAGTGACCAAAGGGTAGAAATAAAAAGAAAAAACAGATAACCTATGATCCAAAGAAGAGTAAAGAGAGGCTAAAAATTCATGGGAGAAAGAAAGAATAAGCTAGCAGGAGTCTGAATTGCAGCGTTGAATCGTGTCAATGATTATGGTGAGTCCAGCAGATCAGAAGGGTGCAAAAACACATTTGAATGGATGGCTAGAAATGCATTCTTTATTGGGTCTAGTCCTGCAGCCCATGCCATGCCCATGCCGTCGCATGGCGCACTTGGCCTGGGCCACATTCCACAGTGCAGCCCAAGTCCATCACATGGTAAGGACATGAGCCCAAGGTCAAGCCCAAACCAGCACAGGAGATAAAGAGAAGAACCAACTGGAACAAGCGAGTGAGCATCAAGCAGATGGACATCACCACATTCGACATTGCTGTCTTGCACCAGCATTGTATTTCACCACTGATTTCAAAAAACAGTACCAAAACATTAGAGATGGGTCATAAGAAGTTTTTATTAGTGGGGTATTCAATCATCACTGTTTCCTATAGTATGGTCCATCTGAGATTTAGATCTGCTTCATTTTTTGGCTCATGTTCTAAAATATTCTAGCAAAAGATGAACAGCTTGGATATAGAATACACACATCAAGGTGGGCCCTACAGTAAGGGCCTTCGGCACTGGCAGTCAGCACTCCACACACAAAAGAGTGCTGTGGGACTTCGAAGAAATTAGCAAGTTTGCAAGATCATTCCCACCGGGTTGAAGTGAAAACATTAAAAAAAAACTTAGCCATATAAAGCTTTTGTGGCCATACAAATGTTTTAACGGTGGTCACTGAATCCCCGCTGTTTCCTCTCATATGTCCGCCTTGAGTTTTGGATCTACCTGATTTTCCGTTTATTATCCTAAGATGATCCCGAAAAACAGGTATATAGAGTGTATTTCTCACAAACATCAGGGTGAGCCCCATCTAGCATCCCAGCGCAGGAATTGTGAGGTTCATTAATTTAGCACATCTATATTTCCAACCATGATCCACTAGTACAAAACAGGCACCTTGGTGCACAAATTTCTCACAAGGTTTGCGTTTCTTTTTCTTTTCTGAGATTTATTTAAACTTTTATCTTTTTATCATTATTGAATTACAATGACGGTTCACTTCTTTCTAACATAAATTTTAATACAGTTAGTTAACTTACAATTATTTTTTAATCAAACCTCATTATTATTTATGACACTCGGTTGAGATTTCCAGCCCAAGCCTATGAAGCCAACCCAACCCAACCCAATCAAAATTTTGGGTTGGGCGAGTTGGGTGCAGGTTAGGCCCAACCAAACTGTACCCCTAGCAGCAAGGAGGGTGCGACAATTACCTAGGCTGGCCGCCGGTCTAATTAAAATTTATTAAGGGTTAGCTCTTAGCTGTAAACCGGTCTGGTTCGTGGCTGCACCAGAATTGTTCAGATAAAAGATAAAACACGCACAGGCTGTGTGGGGCCCACCATATTATAACTCACTACGCCATCCGCGACTTCTCTTCTTCGGTGGTGGTTCTTGTGGACGCGGATTGCCACCGAAAATTCAGCAATCCCGTCGGTGGTCTTTGTGGACGCGGATTGCCTGCTAAAATTCCGCAATCCCCGTCTTCTTTTCTTCTACAATGAATTTCGCAGTAAGTTCCTGCGTTGGGAATTTTGGTGGAGCCCATTGTGATGTTTCTGAGAAATCCTCCCTGTCCATCTGTTTATCCAGCTCATGACAAGATGTCAAAAATGAGGCGGGTTTAAAATTCAAGTGGGCCACATGAGGGGTAAAGGAGGGGAAAGAAACGCTTACCATTGAAACCTTCATGGGGTCCAACTTGACGTTGATATGCATGCCATCCAAACCATTTATAAGTATTGCGCTTTCAACAGTGCTTGTTCAATCCCCAATGTTTCCTCTCGTGTGGTCCACTTGAGTTTTGGATCCACCTCATTTTTTGCATCTTTTAGTAAGATGACCTGGCAAAACAGACGGACGGGGTGGATTTCTAACGCCGCTAGCTTCTTAACGCAGCCAGGCGATCAGCTTACTTTCTTTTCAGTGATGTACAAGCGATCTTCCACTCTCCATTATTTCCGGACGTGTACATTTACTTTAGCTTGTCTTCTCTTAAATTCCTGCAGCCCTAAGCTTTATAGGCTGTGTGTTATATCCACTCCATAATCAGTGTCTTTTGCAAGCTCATTTTAGGACATGATCCCAAACATGAGACAGATACATAGCTCAAGTGGACCACATCATTGGAAATAACGGTGATAAAGATGCCACTCTTGAAACCTTAATTTCCTAGGACCCACGACAACCCTTTCATAACATGACTTGGACACGAAGGAAAATACAAATATTAATTTGATCCAAAGCTTCCATGGCCTCTAGGAAGATTTTGGTGGTGGATGTCCACTTGAGCTTTACATCTGTCTCATGTTAAGCTGGGATAAATGAAGGGATATAACGGTGGGGCCCAGGTATGCAATCTGCCTACTCTTTTTGAAAATTGGTTGTGATAACGAATGGTGGGATGGTCAAAGAGAAAAGAAGAAAAGACTAAGTAATAGTAGATATGCGTACCTTCCACCTTGTGGGTCAAACTTTCATTAAATCAAACCCGTTCATCAAGGACACGGCCTCTTGTTTATGTTGGAACCCATAAATCAGGATAATAAAAAAACTTAGGTAAGCCACACCATAGTAAACCGTTGGTATGGAATGCCCACTGTTGGCTGTGTAGGGCCCATCCACTTTGTTAGTCTAACTAATAAAATTATTCCAACGGAAGACGGACGTTATTCCAAACTCAGGTGGGGGCATAACACTTTAACTTAGATGTTTATATATTATTCCCTATGGGATGGCCCACCCGAGTGTTGAATCAATCTGATTTATTGAATCAAGGGTAATAAAGGGGTTTTATACGTGATGGACGGGGTGGATATCCTGCTCGTAAAGTCATTTTCCTAGTATAAGCCTTGGCACTCATAGACCTGCTAATAGTTAGGCAAGAGTTCCACCAAACTCCTTCCCTTGACCCTATTCAATTGCCAAATATCCCTGATTCATAGGTTAGGATGATATAATCAATTTTATTTTGAGGACATGCTCCACCCAATGGATGGTTTGGATTAAGGTAGTGTCTGATACGTCTACGGTGTCTGTGTGCATGAGTGTAGTTGATTACAGTGTGTTTGTTTCTCTCGAATTATTGTACGGTTCTTACTTTTTTTTTTCTTGGTCAAGAGAGTCGGCCTCGGCCACTTTTTCTCTATCAAATCCGCGTTTCTTTGTCGGTCCGTTTTGCACTATCCAGACGGCAGGGCAAAGGCCATCATGTGGACGGTCATGATCCATCATATATGCTTGCAAATGGATGGAAGATGGGACTCTATCACATCGTTTCCTCTACCAACGGGGTTAGTGTTCTAGATGAGTTGGTGGACATAATTCAATCCAAACTGTCCAAATTGTTGGTACCACTACAGATGAGACATGGCCCCTAAATCAAGTTGTTGGATGATCTAAGCTCTAATGGATACTTGTTTGGTGAATTTCATATTGAACTACTTTGATTTTAACCATTCATTTGATGGACACTACTCCAACGGTAAGAATCACAATAAAGTTTCACTGAATTAACATTGAAGGCATGGATGAAGCGATTTAGATCAGGGTGACAATCACATCACCACTAGGTGCATCGCCCCAATTTAGCCCACGTACTAACTACCATCTCCATCCATAATTCCAGCACATTAGACAATTGGGAATAATGAGAATGTCAACACTCCACCTTCAAATGGTTCCTCTTGTTGTGGGCATCCTGAGTTACTTATGGAACCCTTTTTGAGCAATGTACCTAAATTTTGGTGTGGCATTTGATGACTGGAGGTGCTTTCGTACGATAATCACGGTGGGCCAGAGGTCAATATTTCTTTAATTCCTAACTGTTTCCTTCAATGTGGCCCATGTGAATCACGGGTCAGATTGATTTTTTGGGAGTGGATTGATATACACTTCATGGTGGCCCGTCAAAAATCAAGGGTGGACAACACTTGGGCATTTCATGGGATGCTTAGCATTGACTTTTGACAGGCCGCTATGATGATCATGTGTATGTAAAGTCCACTTACGGCCGTAAAATTAGGTTGACATATGATTCATGTGGGCCATGGCAAAGGAAATAATTAAGAGAGACATCCATCCTTAATTTTTAGATAGCTCATTGTGATAATCATATGAAATCCATTCCAACCATTAGATGACATACCAAAATTTAGCCATGAGTACTCCAAAAAATAAGGCTTACTTGTGATTCAAGTGGGCCACAATAAGAAAACCATTTTGAAAGATAAGTGTCCTGTATTTTGTTTTTAACTGTGGTCCATCAATCCATATGAATCACCGATGAGGTTGATGTTTGGGCCTGGACCTAAAATGGGGGTGCACACCTAGCGATTGGGGTTGGTTTGACATAAACATTACAGTGGGCCCACACGGCACCCTCATTCTGTTGGGGGCCTTGCACAAAACCTTAGGATCTAGCCCTCTAGAACAAACCAGAATTATGGATAATAAAGCAATGAAAATAATCAATGCATCAATCACACACCACACAAGAGATTTTTACGTGGAAAACCCTCAAAGAGGTAAAAACCATAGGACCTCGTCCAGATCAACAATCCACTATGAAGTAGAACGTTTACAACCTTCTTCACTCACGCAGGAGTGGATGAACAATAAAAGAAATAGAGAAAACGAAGAGATCTAACCGATTATGAGGACATAGAAGCGCTGAGATATAAATTGCAAAGTAGAAAAACCTCCCCAAGTAGAACCTCCCTTCTATAAGCTTCCTCTCTCTCTTTCTCCCTCTCTCTCACCTTTGATAACCCTCTTGTATTTTTCTCATCAACACAATATATATATAAATCCTAGGGACCCCTTTTTATAGTTTTAGGAAACTCCTTTCCGCATCCTAGTTGCGAAAGGACTTGCGCATCCTAGTTGCGAAAGGACTTGCGCATCCCAGTTGTGAAAGGACTTTGCGCATCCCAATTGCGAAAGGACAACGGGTCAAAAAAAATCCATCAAATCTTCCCCTTTTTGACCCAGGAGGGATTCACCTTCTTTAAGCCAGCCAGGTTTCTACAAACCTCAAACTTGCCCTTAAGCAAGGCCTTGGTCATCATATCTGACCCATTATCGTCCGTGTGGACATTCTCAAGCTGTAACACCTTCTCGTTCCAAAGTATCCCTGATCCAGTGATACCGAATCTCTATGTGCTTTGACTTGGAATGCTTGACTTGGATTCTTGCTCAAGTGTATAGCACTCGACTATCGCAATAGACCACGTGCTCCTCCCGCTTTAGGCTAAGTTCTGTGTAGGAACCTCTTCATCCAAAGCATCTCTTTACATGCCTCGTGACCAGTAATGTACTCGGCTTCGTAGTTGACAATGCTACGACCTTCGTAACTTGCTCTGCTGCAAGAAACCGCTCCCCCCGTAAATGTGAACATGAACCCCGATGTAGACTTCATAGAGTCTATGTCACCGGTCATATCTGCATCTGTGTAGCCCTCTAACACAGGTTTACCGTCACCATAGCATAGGCTCAACCTGGATGAGCCTCTTAGATACCGCAGTATCCATTTCACCGCTGCCCAATGCTCTTTGTCAGGATTGGCAAGATACCGGCTGACAAACGCCAACCGCATATGCTATGTCTCGGGCGTGTACACACCATAGCATACATCAAATTCCTACACCGACGCGTAGGGTATCTTCTCGCATCTCTTCCACTTCGCCTTCGTCTTGGGACACCGCACCGTCGCTCAATCTGAAGTGACCATCTAGTGAGTACCGATCTTGGCGGCCGAGCCATTTGCATTCATATTGAACCGCTCACGGGACTTTCTCAATATACCGCTCTTGTGACAGCCAGAGCTTCCTGCTGCTTCTGTCATGGGTTATCTCCATTCCTAGGATCTGTCTAGCCGGGCCCAAGTCTTTCATCGCAAAAGACTTGCCCAACTCCTGTTTTAGCTTGTCAATCTTCTTGATGTCTTTTCCCATGATGAGCATGTCATCAACATATAACAGCAGAACTAAGAAATCACCGTCTGAGAACTTACGCGTGAACACACAGTGGTCCGACTCCGTTCTGTCATACCCATGTTTCAACATAAACGAGTCGAACTTCTTGTACCATTGTCGTGGAGCTTGTTTCAGCCCATACAAGCTCTTCCTCAGCCTACACACCATATGCTCCTTGCCCTTGACTTCGAACCCCTCTGGTTGGTGCATGTAGATCTCTTCTTCCAGGTCACCATGGAGAAAGGCAGTTTTAACATCTAACTGCTCTATCTCCAGATCCATGCTAGCCGCCAACCCAAGCAACACCCGTATGGATGTTATCTTCACCACTGGTGAGAATATCTCCTCGAAGTCTGTCTTTTCTCTGACCAAACCCTTTCACCACAAGTCTGGCCTTGAACTTCGTCTGTGAATTCTTCTGCTCAATCTTCTTTCTGAACACCCACTTGTTGCTCAGAGCTTTCTTGCCCTTAGGCAATTTCACCATGTCATAGGTATGGTTCACTACGTGAAAAATGGAAATAAATGACAGATTTAGAGACGGTTCTGGACCATCTCTAAATTTGCTTGGTTTAAAGACGCTTTAGAGACAGTCGTAAACCGTCTCTAAATTTAGGGACGGCTCCTGACCGTCCCTACTATTGTCTTTAAATGTTTTTCGTCCGCAAACATTATAAGACCGCCACTGACCGTCTTATATACGTCATCTGAGACGGCCACTGACCGTCCATATTAGAGACGGTATTCAACCGTCCTATAGTCGGTCATCTGAGACGGTCATTAGCCGTCTGTATTAGAGACGGTCATTGGCCGTCTTTTACTTGGAATATGAGACTGTCAAGGACCGTCTCTAATAGAGACGATCCTTAGCCGTCTTATTGCATGCCGAAACCGTCTCTATCAGAGACTGTCAAAGACCATCTCTGTTAGAGACTGTCAATGAACGTCTCTATTAGAGACGGTCCTTAGCTGTCTTTTATGACCTTGAAGACCGTCTACTCAAGTACCTCCTACAAATTTTTATTTTTTTAAAAAAAACTTTGATAAAAAAATTTTAAGAACTTTGAATAATGTTGATAACTTTGAAAAAAGAAAATTCATTAAAAAAATGATATTTTGAAAAAGAAAATATAAAAAATTAAACAAAATTGTGAAAAAATTGACAAATTGTAAAAAACTGTATATTTTTAAAAAAAGAAAACTAGATTTTGAATTTTGACAAAAAAAAAAATTAAAAAGTTATATAACAAGATTTGTATAAAAAAAATGATATTTTGAAAAAGAAAATTTAAAAAATTAAACAAAATTCTGAAAAATTTGACAAATTGAAAAAAAAAATTATTTAAAAAAGAAAACTAGATTTTGCATTTTGACAAGAAAAATTGAAAAGTTATATAACAAAAGTGATATTAAAAAAATGATATTTTAAAAAGAAAATTTAAGAAATTAAACGAAATTGTGAAAAAATTGACAAATTGTAAAAATATATTTTTAAAAAAGAAAACTAGTTTTAGTATTTTGACAAAAATAATTGAAAAGTTATATAACAAGATTTCGATAAAAAAATGATATTTTGAAAAAGAAAATTTTAAAAATTAAACAAAATTGTGAAAATTTTGTGAAATTAGAAAAAATATATTTTAAAAAAATAAAACTAGATTTTGCATTTTGACAAGAAAAATTGAAAAGTTATATAACAAAAGTGATATTTTGAAAAAAAAAAGAAAAAGAAATTAAACAAAATTGTGAAAAAATTGACAAATTGAAAAAAATATATGTTGATTTATTTCTGTCTCCATTAGTTGAGATTTTCATTACTTATTTAGTTAAGAAATGAGAAAAAAAAAAAAAAAAAAGGCAGAAAAGTTAATCACAGGTGTATGGATTTATCAATAGGGAATCCCTGTACATTGTAGGACCAATCACATCAACAGACATAGTATAGATTTATCGGGAGATTCGGGACATTAATCACATATACATTAGAACATATTCCTTAGCATTGAAGCAACTTTAAAAGAGCATAAGAAAACAAGATCTTAGAAAGGATTTGCATCGTTTGGTGATATAAATGAAAAAAAAAAAAAAAAAAGAGTACCACTTATTGGTTACCTCTTTGATACATAGCCATAGCATATGTTTGATGTTGTGCATGCCCCTTCTCTCACAGTTTGTCGTCTTTGATTATTTTCTGCAAACATCATAAGAAAGAAAGTGCCGCTTGATTAATGAGTTAGACTTGAAATATTGACTTCAAAAGTTTGGAGGTTGTATGGCAAATAAACATTCGGGTGAGATTGAGAGAGATTGAGAGAGAGAGAGAGAGACAGCAGAGAGAGAGAGAGAGAGAGAGAGAGAGAGAGAGAGAAATATCTCAATGTTACTGGGGATTTGGGGATTTGAGGGGAAGATGGAGAAATGCACTCTCTCCATCTGCAACGGCCGCCCTCCCTCTCTGCAATTTCTCTCCATCTGTAACGACCGCCCTCCCTCTCTGCAATCTCTCTCTCTCCGTCTGCAACAGCCGCCCTCCCTCTCCGCAATCTCTCTCTCTGCTTGCAACGACCGCCCTCCCTCTCTACTCCTCCCCAAGACGGCAGGGTTTGATCGCAATGTCTCCTTTTCTTTTCTGTTTTGAAAACGGGAGTGGATTAGGTGTTACTCGTACGCATGCTCACCTGTGCACGTGCGCACGTGCGATCCTTTCCACATGTGTCATGGGATTCTAATCCGAACGGTTCATGTGATGAAACATCCCATTAAACCCCGTGGACTAATTTTCACTATAATCTAAAACTCCGGTGGGTCATAGAAAAGTGATATGAAAATCAAAGGATAAAACTGTTTTCTTTTGACATGGCCCAGAAAGTTTTCGATCAATGTATGTTGTGCCCACCGTGAATTTATGTAGTCTATCCATGCCGTTCATTCGTTTTTTTCAAATAATTTAAGGGGTTGAACCCAAAATTGAAGCATATCAAAAGATCAAGCGGATCATACAACAGGAAACAGTGATGGAATAATGATTTCCACCGTTGAAACTTTACTACTAGGCCTCCCAATAATGTTTATTTGTCATCCAACATGTTCATAAGATCGTATGGACATGGATGAATGGAAAACATAAAAATAAGCTTGATCCAGAACTTATGTGGCCCCCAAGAATTTTTCAACCATAAATTCACACTTGTTTTTTGTCATGTGGTCCATTTTAGTGTTGGATATGCTTAATTTTTGGGTTATAAAGTCCTAAACTTATCTGATAAAATGGATGGACGAAGTGGATCAAATACATAAATCATGGTCTACCTCATGGAGTTTACTCAGTACGCTAAAATTTGGATGTGCTCCGTGAGCCGACAATGGATGAATGGTATGGATACACAAATCTCATCTTGATATAAAAGTTTTGGAGCCTTAAGATATATACACAAATAAATCATACCCAAAGATTAAATGGACTACATCCATGTTAAGGCATGTGAAGTAGTTCTGCTTTAGGTTGCATATGGGTCGTATGCTGCACAAATTAATAGTGATTTGAAAGCAGGTGTGATATCTTTTTTTTTTTTTTTTTTTTTTTTTTTTTTTTTGGGTCATAAGTAATCTTTTAAAACTGTTCTGGTCAGTTTTAGGTTGTAATTCTGCTTCATTTGAGATCCACACAAAATAGAGAATTAGCATAACCTAGTGGTTACACTATTTTATTTTATTTTTTTGTTCGAAGTACAAGCAATGGCCCGCATTGGTGGTCAATTTCGGGTCAGGTTGGTCCCAACGTGCATTCTGGATTGTGTTTAAAACATTGCATATGTATGCAAGTGGATAATAATATTCAATAAATATTTTGAGATATTTTTAAATTTATCATACCAGCATAAATACATTGGGTCACATATATTAGAGTTAAAGTTAGTGGTTGATAAGATATGATGTCTGATATTTGATGAATCAAGACATTTGACATAAGGCTATTATAGTAAGTAGTAGAGCTGGGCACGAGATGACTCGACTAACTCGACTAACTCGACTAACTCAACTCGTTCGGACCCAACTCGATTAAAGTTTTGGATGAAGCTGATATTTGTTTTTTCTCTTCATCTGGTCTGTATGACCTAATCAACAGATTGGATGTCAAATAAACAGTATAGTGGGCCATAGGAGGATTTTAATGATTGATATCCAATCACTATTGTTTTCATGTGGTGTGATCCACATGAGATTTGTATCCCTCTCATTTTTAGGATCAAGCAGTAAAATGATCTTTAAAAATGGATGAAACACATACATCATCGTGGGGCCCACAGAGCACCGGCCATCTGGGTGGGGCCGCATTTCATCGCGAGTGGGCGCCCTCATTTCGTTCCAGCGCGAACCATTCGCGCCATTTTTTCACTGCAGCGCCCCTCCAAAGAGCTCCCTCGCTCGTTTCTCTCTATCTTCTCTCGCACCTCTCTCTCTCTCCAGCTCGACTCCCCATCTCTCTCAATCCCTCTCCATCTCGACTCCCCATTTCGTTTGGCCGAGCGGTGGTCCAAGGCCCTCCCTATTCACGAACGCGAGGTATCTCTCTCTCTCTCTCTCTCTCTCTCTCTCTCTCTCTCTCTCTCTCTCTCTCTCTCTCTCTCTCCCCCCCCCCCTCTCAATCTCTCTCAAGCTAATGTTGATTTATGAAATTGGGGATTTAGAAATTTGTGGATTTCCAATTCGAATGTGGACCCTCATTTAGGGATTTGGGGATTTTAGGGCTTGGGGATTTGGGGATTTAGAAATTTGGGGATTTCCAATTCGAATGTTATTGTGTTGAAGCAAAGAGTATTGAAGCAACCAAATCCCCAAAGAAGGCTTGAATCAGATGATCTGAATCTGTCACTCGTTTTTTTTTTTTATTTGGTGTATATTTGCTAAATCGAATATAATGGGAAGATTGATCTTTACTGTTACCGTACTTGTCTTTTTGCCTATCAGTTCTGCTCATCTTGCTAAGGCATATAATTCTCTATCTAAAAGTTTTTTTATCAAGCTTATATTTGTGTTTTCCTTTCATCCATGTCTGTAAGATCTTATAAACAGGTTAGATGGTAAGTAACCATCACTGTGGGGCCCAGAAAGGTTTCATCAGGTGGGCCTCACCATGTAGATGTTACTGTCCAAAGATGAAACTGATCCCCATGATATTAGAAATAAGTTGATGGGCAAGAAAACTTAGGCGGATTTTTTTTTTTTTTTTTTTTTTTTTTTTTTATTTGCAAATTGAACAATGGGTTGAAGTACTTCAATTCGGTACAGGGAGATGAGGGAAGCAGTTCTTGCCACAGGCCATTCATAACCCCAAATTGAAGTTACAATGGTTCCAAGTCCATCTTGAAATGCATGGAACTATTAGATTTTGGTCTTGTGAATTAAACGATGCCAACCCACTTCTGTCATTTATTCTATATTGAATTGGGTTATTGCTATCTAGTTCAAGGAAGTATTCATTAACTGTCTTTTAGTATCTTTGTCAGTAGTGCGATTTTGAACCTTTTGATGGATGGCTTGGATATTGCAACTATCGCCATGCTTGGCATATATGGTGTTGTATGCATTAACTGTCTTGTACACGTGCCGGCTTAGCAAAACTCTTATATAACGCTCAGCCAAGTCTGACTGTTCATCCAGTGTATATATGCAAGAGGTGTGAAGTGCTTACCCGGCACTGTGGAAACAATTAGCGGATCTGTTTTATCAAAATGAATATACAAAATGGTACATGGAACTAGCAAGTTGTTTTCCTATTTTAACAAACATGTATTCAAGAATCTAAGGGTTGCAATTACCAAGCAATTTAATTTTGAAACTGTGAATTTGAGCAAATAAATGTCACTTGTGCAGTTTCTCAGTGCCTGTGTATCAAAGGGCATACGATGCCTGAGTAACATCCCGAAAGCCAAAGTACAAGCTCTGGTTGATGACACGTCATTTCTCACGAAAATATAATTTCTGTTCGGGATTTTGACCAAATTAACCTCACCATAAATGCTCCAAAAATCAGGAGTTTTAAAAAAAAATGATTTTGCTGCTGATTTTGAACTGAAATTTATAATAATAAATCAGGAGTTTTAAAAAAATGATTTTATAGTAAGAGCATGTAGTTGTTTTCATGACATTTATAATAATAAATCATGTGGGATTGTGGGGACGTACAACAAGACAAGGATAGACCATTTATAATAATAATAATAATAAATGATGCCTTATAGGTGCTAATGTAGTAATCACAACAATCATATGAAAACAACTATTCCTTAGTATTTCTGTCACTAATTTTACAGGCCCTTCTCAGGGTATCAAATGATGTTTGAATGGCAAAAAATCAGCATTGTTTAAAAGCCTATTGAGCTATCCTTAAAAGTTCAAACAGACCCAAGATTATGTGATTCTAACATCATTTAAGGACATGTCAAATATGATTCAAGCTGCATGGATTAATTGACTTGAAAAACGATGCTCTTTTTAGGCTATCTATAATTGGTGGATGCGATATGAAAACCGATGCTCTTTTTAGGCTATCTTTTATTTTTTCCTTTTTTTTTCTGAATTTTCTGTAAATAGTGGAAAGATCTTACAGTTTAGATTTGGTTTAAGAGCTGGTCCAATCGTAATTGACAATTCAATCCTAATTTTAGAAACACCCATTAATTATTCTTTTAGTTGATTAACCAGTTATTTAGTGGTCTTTTGGAGCCTGTAAAATTTTAAGTTATAAACACTCTACACATGAAACTTTTGGCTTTAAGCTATAAGGAGTTTAGGGGTAGTTGCTAGCTTCAATCTTGAAGTTTTTTTTTTTTTTTTTTTTTTTTTTTTAACGACGAGGTGTCCCCACAACTCTTGAAGAATATAAATAAATAAATAAATATGACTGACTTGTAATACAAAACACAGCAAAATGCTAGGATTCTAAAGGGAGTTGATTATGTGTGGCCCTTACCATGGGGCCCACCTTGATATATGTATTCCATCTCCACGCCGTCCATCCATTTTTCCATATCATTTTAAGGGCAGGAGGCCAAAAATGAAGTAGATCCAAATCTCAGGTGGACCATACCATAGGAAACAGTGGTGATTGACCATTAAAAACTTCTTGTGGGCCACCAAAAGTTTTGCAAAAAGCTGATATTTGTTTTTTTTTACCTTCATCCAGGTTTATGTGACCTTATCAACAGATTGGATTGCAAATAAACATTACACAAACATTATGGTGGGCTCTAGGAAGTTTTTAATGGTGGGAAGTTCAATCACCGCTGTTTCCTATAGTATGGTCCATCTGAGATTTTAATCCGCTTCATTAGATGGACAACATGGATATGGAAGAATACATACATCAAGGTGGGCTGCCCCTACGAAGGGCCACACCTTCTTGGGTCTTAATCGCTCCCGATTCTAAAAGCCCAGAATGCTAGGTAAGCAGCTTTACAGTGCAATTACAGTCATCCAAACAGCCCATGTAATGTCTTCACATGCAAACCCTTTACAACTAAAAGGATTTTATAGTAAGAGCATGTAGTTGTAAGTAGGAAATAATCATATAATCATTTCCCCATGATATGGAAGGAAATGATGGATCATGTGGGGCTGATATAATTTACTGATTTTGCTGTTGATTTTGAATTGTTTATATAAAAAAAAAATGAGGCGGTCCAAATCTCAGGTGGACCGTATCACATGAAAACAGTGGTGATTGAATAGTGGTGATTGAACACCCAATACCATTAAATATTATAGTGGCCCCTAGAAGTTTTAAGTGGTGGGCATTCAATCATCTAGTTGAAGGACATTACTGATCTGTGGGCCATACTTAAATGTCTGGCCACTGATTCCAGCATTAGAAAGGGACATTTGAAGATATTCAATTGGGTGAAATTGTTGTTTGGCCCAAATTCCTGATGAGAATTTGAATATTCAGTAGTTTCGTTCAACTTTTTGAACTCTAGGACATTTTGTATGACGAAAACTTGATTATTCACTGAAATCCTTTTTTGATCAAGTTGCCTTTTTTATTTATTTAATCTTCAGCATCCTTTTGATTAATTATGGCTTGTTGTCATTTGTTTTTTATTAACCAAGTTACTAAAGGATTTCAATTTCAAATGTAACTGAAGTATTGACAGAACATTGTCTCTTGTTGCAGTACGAGATGTAACAAGAATATACATTGATTGTGTATTAGTTCTTTTTTTTTTAAATGCACCAACCAGAAACGATTTGAGACGACTTGTTTAATGATACTTTGTTAAATATGAAATTTATGACCTTTAGTAACTTGGTTAATTAAAAAGAACTACGTAGTGGCTTGATCCCAATCTGACTTTTTGGGTACGTAGGCAGCCGTTCATAATATACTAAAATATCGGTGCAGCCACAAATCTTTTTTCTCCTTTAAATTCTAACACTGTATCAGTTGCATTTTTCTCTGTCATACAGGTTGTGGTTATCAAAGATATAATATCACCTCCTTATAAGGAAACATTTAATGATGTGTACAGGTAAATTCATTTTTTCTTATTCCTTATATTGTTTCTCAGTTATATTTGTGTTGGTTTCAGAGTACAGGTCCAGTTATATTTCTGTTGGTTTCAAAGTACAGGTAGCGATAGAAATTGTTGGTCAATTGTGGCTTGCAGACAAAAGGATGAGTAACCAACAATACAAATATGGGAGGCCTTCCTCAGGTATCCAGATGCTTTTAGATATATTTATGTTGTTTTTAAATGTATTTGCTCGAAAATAATGGAGCAAGCCCGGATGTGCGTCGGAGCTATCCGGATGAGCGGGGGTCCCTGGAAGGTGGGAACCGCTGACCATGATGAAGCTGTCCATTTTCTATGGACAGCATTGGAAGGGCCTGGCCATTTGGACAGGCCGTGTTAATGTATTTGCTCGAAAATAATAGAGCAAGCCCGGATGTGCGTCGGAGCTATCCGGATGAGCGGGGGTCCCTGGAAGGTGGGAACCGCTGACCATGATGAAGCTGTCCATTTCCTATGGACAGCATTGGAAGGGCCTGGCCATTTGGACAGGCCGTGTTAATGTATTTGCTCGAAAATAATAGAGCAAGCCCGGATGTGCGTCGGAGCTATCCGGATGAGCGGGGGTCCCTGGAAGGTGGGAACCGCTGACCATGATGAAGCTGTCCATTTCTTATGGACAGCATTGGAAGGGCCTGGCCATTTGGACAGGCCGTATTTATGTATTTGCTCGAAAATAATGGAGCAAGCCCGGATGTGCGTCGGAGCTATCCGGATGAGCGGGGTCCCTGGAAGGTGGGAACCGCTGACCATGATGAAGCTGTCCATTTCCTATGGACAGCATTGGAAGGGCCTGGCCATTTGGACAGGCCGTGTTTATATCTGTATTTGCGTGTTTATATCTGTATTTGCAGGGACCACACCCTTAACCTATAACCTAAACCTATTCTCACATCCCAAAACCTATAACTACAACCTAAACCTTAACCTATAACCTAAACCTATAACCTAAACTCAATTCCCTAAACTTTAACCTACAACCTAACCTATTCTCAAATCCCTAAACCTACACCTACACCTAATCCTAATCTCAACTCCCTAACCTAAACATAAACCTAAACTAGAAAATGCAAACCGAAACCCGAACCGAACCCGAACCCGATTTCCTAAACCTAAACCTTTACCTATTCTCAATTCCCTTAACTGTAGCTTATAACCTAAACTTTAACCAAAACCTTAACCTAAACCTATAACCTTAACCTAAACCAAAACCTATGACCTAAAACCCAAACATAAACTCAATCCCGAACCCGAACCCGATTTCCTAAACCTAAACCTTAACCTATACTCAATTCCTAAACCTAAACCTAAACCTAAACCTAAACCTTAACCTATTCTCAAATCCCCAAACCTAAACCTACATCTAATCCTAATCTCAACTCCCTAACCTAAACATAAACCTAAACTTGAAAATGCAAACCAAAACTGATCCAGAACCCGAACCCGATTTCCTAAACCTAAACCTTTACCTATTCTCAATTCCCTTAACCTGTAGCTTATAACCTAAACCTTAACCAAAACCTTAACCTAAACCCAAACCTAAACCTATAACCTTAACCTAAACCAAAACCTATGACCTAAAACCCAAACATAAACCCGATCCCGAACCCGAACCCGATTTTCTAAACCTAAACCTTTACCTATTCTCAATTCCCTAAACCTATAGCTTATAACCTAAACCTTAACCAAAACCTTAACCTAAACCCAAACCTAAACCTATAACCTTAACCTAAACCAAAACCTATGACCTAAAACCCAAACATAAACCCGATCCCAACCCGAACCCGATTTCTAAACCTAAACCTTAACCTATACTCAATTCGCTAAACCTAAACCTAAACCTAAACCTTAACCTATTCTCAAATCTCTAAACCTACACCTACACCTAATCCTAATCTCAACTACCTAACCTAAACATAAACCTAAACTTGAAAACGCAAACCGAAACCCGATCCCGAACCCGAACCCGATTTCCTAAACCTAAACCTTTACCTATTCTCAATTCCCTAAACCTATAGCTTATAACCTAAACCTTAACCAAAACCTTAACCTAAACCCAAACCTAAACCTATAACCTTAACCTAAACCAAAACCTATGACCTAAAACCCAAACAAAACCCAATCCCGAACCCAATTTCTAAACCTAAACCTTTACCTATTCTCAATTCCATAAACCTATAGCTTATAACCTAAACCTTAACCAAAACCTTAACCTAAACCCAAACCTAAACCTATAACCTTAACCTAAACCAAAACCTATGACCTAAAACCCAAACATAAACCCGATCCCGAACCCGAACCCGATTTCTAAACCTAAACCTTAACCTATACTCGAATTCCCTAAACCTAAACATTAACCTATTCTCAAATCCCTAAACCTACACCTACACCTAATCCTAATCTCAACTACCAAACCTAAACATAAACCTAAACTTGAAAATGCAAACCGAAACCCTATCCCGAACCCGAACCCGATTTCTAAACCTAAACCTTTACCTATTCTCAATTCCCTAAACCTATAGCTTATAACCAAAACCTTAACCAAAACCTTAACCTAAACCCAAACCTAAACCTATAACCTTAACCTAAACCAAAACCTATGACCTAAAACCCAAACATAAACCCGAACCCGATTTCCTAAACCTAAACCTTTACCTATTCTCAATTCCCTAAACCTATAGCTTATAACCTAAACCTTAACCAAAACCTTAACCTAAACCCAAACCTAAACCTATAACCTTAACCTAAACCAAAACCTATGACCTAAAACCCAAACATAAACCCGATCCCGAACTCGAACCCGATTTCCTAAACCTAAACCTTTACCTATTCTCAATTCCCTAAACCTATAGCTTATAACCTAAACCTTAACCAAAACCTTAACCTAAACCCAAACCTAAACCTATAACCTTAACCTAAACCAAAACCTATGACCTAAAACCCAAACATAAACCCGATCCCGAACCCGAACCCGATTTCTAAACCTAAACCTTAACCTATACTCAATTCCCTAAACCTAAACCTAAACCTTAACCTATTCTCAAATCCTAAACCTACACCTACACCTAATCCTAATCTCAACTACCTAACCTAAACATAAACCTAAACTTGAAAATGCAAACCGAAACCCGATCCAGAACCCGAACCCGATTTCTAAACCTAAACCTTTAAATTCTCAATTCCACTAAATCTATAGCTTATAATATAAACCTTAACCAAAACCTTAACCTAAACCCAAACCTAAACCTATAACCTTAACCTAAACCAAAACCTATGACCTAAAACCCAAGCATAAACCCGATCCAGAACCCGAACCCGATTTCTAAACCTAAACCTTAACCTATTCTCAATTCCTAAAAACCTAAACCTCGAACCTAAACCTATAACCTACCTATAACCTAAATGTATTCTCAAATCCCCAAACCTAAACCTACACCTAATCCTAATCTCAACTACCTAACCTAAACATAAACCTAAACTTGAAAATGCAAACCGAAACCCGATCCCGAACCCGAACCCGATTTCTAAACCTAAACCTTTACCTATTCTCAATTCTCTAAACCTATAGCTTATAACCTAAACCTTAACCAAAACCTTAACCTAAACCCAAAACTAAACCTATAACCTTAACCTAAACCAAAACCTATGACCTAAAACCCAAATATAAACCCGATCCCGAACCCAAACCCGATTTCCTAAACCTAAACCTTAACCTATTCTCAATTCCCTAAACCTATAACCTAAACCTAAACCTATAACCTACCTATAACCTAAATGTATTCTCAAATCCCCAAACCTAAACCTACATCTAATCCTAATCTCAACTCCCTAACCTAAACATAAACCTAAACTTGAAAATGCAAACCGAAACCCGATCCCGAACCCGAACCCGATTTCCTAAACCTAAACCTTTACCTATTCTCAATTCCCTAAACCTATAGCTTATAACCTAAACCTTAACCAAAACCTTAACCTAAACCCAAACCTAAACCTATAACCTTAACCTAAACCAAAACCTATGACCTAAAACACAAACATAAACCCGATCCCGAACCCGAACCCGATTTCCTAAACCTAAACCTTAACCTATTCTCAATTCCTAAACCTAAACCTAAACCTAAACCTATAACCTAAACCTAAACCTATAACCTAAACCTAAACCTATAACCTACCTATAACCTAAATGTATTCTCAAATCCCCAAACCTAAACCTACATCTAATCCTAATCTCAACTCCCTAACCTAAACATAAACCTAAACTTGAAAATGCAAACCGAAACCCGATCCTGAACCGAACCCGATTTCCTAAACCTAAACCTTTACCTATTCTCAATTCCCTAAACCTATAGCTTATAATCTAAACCTTAACCAAAACCTTAACCTAAACCCAAACCTAAACCTATAACCTTAACCTAAACCAAAACCTATGACCTAAAACACAAACATAAACCCGATCCCGAACCCGAACCCGATTTCCTAAACCTAAACCTTAACCTATTCTCAATTCCTAAACCTAAACCTAAACCTAAACCTATAACCTAAACCTAAACCTATAACCTACCTATAACCTAAATGTATTCTCAAATCCCAAACCTAAACCTACATCTAATCCTAATCTCAACTCCCTAACCTAAACATAAACCTAAACTTGAAAATGCAAACCGAAACCCGATCTCGAACCGAACCCGATTTCCTAAACCTAAACCTTTACCTATTCTCACTTCCTAAACCTATAGCTTATAATCTAAACCTTAACCAAAACCTTAACCTAAACCCAAACCTAAACCTATAACCTTAACCTAAACCAAAACCTATGACCTAAAACACAAACATAAACCCGATCCAGAACCCGAACCCGATTTCCTAAACCTAAACCTTAACCTATTCTCAATTCCCTAAACCTAAACCTAAACCTAAACCTATAACCTAAACCTAAACCTATAACCTACCTATAACCTAAATGTATTCTCAAATCCCCAAACCTAAACCTACATCTAATCCTAATCTCAACTCCCTAACCTAAACATAAACCTAAACTTGAAAATGCAAACCGAAACCCGATCCAGAACCCGAACCCGATTTCCTAAACCTAAACCTTTACCTATTCTCAATTCCCTAAACCTATAGCTTATAATCTAAACCTTAACCAAAACCTTAACCTAAACCCAAACCTAAACCTATAACCTTAACCTAAACTAAAACCTATGACCTAAAACCCAAACATAAACCCGATCCAGAACCCGAACCCGATTTCCTAAACCTAAACCTTAACCTATTCTCAATTCCCTAAACCTAAACCTAAACCTAAACCTATAACCTAAACCTAAACCTATAACCTACCTATAACCTAAATGTATTCTCAAATCCCCAAACATAAACCTACATCTAATCCTAATCTCAACTCCCTAACCTAAACATAAACCTAAACGTGAAAATGCAAAACGAAACCCGATCCCGATCCCGAACCCGAACCCGATTTCCTAAACCTAAACCTTTACCTATTCTCAATTCCCTAAACCTATAGCTTATAACCTAAACCTTAACCAAAACCTTAACCTATAAACCCAAACCTAAACCTATAACCTTAACCTAAACCAAAACCTATGACCTAAAACCCAAACAAAAACCCAATCGCGAACCCACTTTCCTAAACCTAAACCTTTACCTATTCTCAATTCCCCTAAACCTATAGCTTATAACCTAAACCTTAACCAAAACCTTAACCTAAACCCAAACCTAAACCTATAACCTTAACCTAAACCAAAACCTATGACCTAAAACCCAAACATAAACCCGATCCAGAACCCGAACCCGATTTCTAAACCTAAACCTTAACCTATACTCAATTCGCTAAACCTAAACCTAAACCTAAACCTTAACCTATTCTCAAATCCCTAAACCTACACCTACACCTAATCCTAATCTCAACTACCTAACCTAAACATAAACCTAAACTTGAAAATGCAAACCGAAACCCGATCCCGAACCCGAACCCGATTTCCTAAACCTAAACCTTTACCTATTCTCAATTCCTAAACCTATAGCTTATAACCTAAACCTTAACCAAAACCTTAACTTAAACCCAAACCTAAACCTATAACCTTAACCTAAACCAAAACCTATGACCTAAAACCCAAACATAAACCCGATCCAGAACCCGAACCCGATTTCCTAAACCTAAACCTTTACCTATTCTCAATTCCCTAAACCTATAGCTTATAACCTAAACCTTAACCAAAACCTTAACCTAAACCCAAAACTAAACCTATAACCTTAACCTAAACCAAAACCTATGACCTAAAATCCAAATATAAACCCGATCCCGAACCCAAACCCGATTTCCTAAACCTAAACCTTAACCTATTCTCAATTCCCTAAACCTAAACCTAAACCTAAACCTATAACCTAAACCTAAACCTATAACCTACCTATAACCTAAATGTATTCTCAAATCCCCAAACCTAAACCTACATCTAATCCTAATCTCAACTCCCTAACCTAAACATAAACCTAAACTTGAAAATGTAAACCGAAACCCGATCCCAGTACTAACCCGATTTCCTAAACCTAAACCTTTACCTATTCTCAATTCCCTAAACCTATAGCTTATAACCTAAACCTTAACCAAAACCTTAACCTAAACCCAAACCTAAACCTATAACCTTAACCTAAACCAAAACCTATGACCTAAAACCCAAACATAAACCCGATCCCGAACCCGAACCCGATTTCCTAAACCTAAACCTTAACCTATACTCAATTCCCTAAACCTAAACCTTAACCTATTCTCAAATCCCTAAACATACACCTACACCTAATCCTAATCTCAACTCCCTAACCTAAACCTAAACCCTAACTTGAAAACCCAAACCTAAACCTGATCTCGAACCCGAACCCGATTTCCTAAACCTAAACCTTTACCTATTCTCAATTCCCTAAACCTATAGCTTATAACCTAAGCCTTAACCAAAACCTTAACCTAAACCCATACCTAAACCTATAACCTTAACTTAAACAAAACCTATGACCTAAAACCCAAACAAAAACCCAATCTCGAACCCAATTTCCTAAACCTAAACCTTTACCTATTCTCACTCCCTAAACCTATAGCTTATAACCAAAACCTTAACCAAAACCTATAACCTTAACCTAAACCAAAACCTATGACCTAAAACCCAAACATAAACCCGATCCAACCCGAACCCGATTTCCTAAACTTAAACCTTTACCTATTCTCAATTCCTAAACCTATAGCTTATAACCTAATCCATAACCAAAACCTTAACTTAAACCCAAACCTAAACCTATAACCTTAACCTAAACCAAAACCTATGACCTAAAACCCAAACATAAACCCGATCCAGAACCCAAACCCAATTTCTAAACCTAAACCTTAACCTATTCTCAATTCCCTAAACCTAAACCTTAACCTAAACCTTAACCTATAACTTTGAAACCTAAAACCTAAATGTATTCTCAAATCCCCAAACCTAAACCTACACCTAATCCTAATCTCAACTCCCTAACCTAAACCTAAACCTAAACTTAAAAACCCAAACATAAACCCGATCCCGAACCCAAACCCGATTTTCTAAACCTAAACCTTTACCTATTCTCAATTCCCTAAACCTATAGCTTATAACCTAAACCTTAACCAAAACCTTAACCTAAACCCAAACCTAAACCTATAACCTTAACCTAAACCAAAACCTATGACCTAAAACCCAAACATAAACCCGATCCCGAACCCAAACCCGATTTCCTAAACCTAAAACTTAACCTATTCTCAATTCCTAAACCTAAACCTAAACCTAAACCTATAACCTAAACCTAAACCTAAAACCTAAATGTATTATCAAATCCCCAAACCTAAACCTACATCTAATCCTAATCTAAACTCCCTAACCTAAACATAGACCTAAATCTGAAAATGCAAACCGAAACCCGATCCAGAACCCGAACCCGATTTCCTAAACCTAAACCTTATTCTCAATTCCCTAAACACGTAGCTTATAACCTAAACCTTAACCTAAACCCAAACCTAAACCTATAACTTTAACCTAAACCAAAACTTATGACCTAAAACCCAAACATAAACCCGATCCAGAACACGAACACGATTTTCTAAACCTAAACCTTAACCTATACTCAATTCCCTAAACCTAAACCTTAACCTATTCTCAAATCCCTAAACCTACACCTACACCTAATCCTAATCTTAACTCTCTAACCTAAACCTAAACCTTAACTTGAAAACCCATACCTAAACCCCATCCCGAACCCGAACCCGATTTCCTAAACCTAAACCTTTACCTATTCTCAATTCCCTAAACCTATAGCTTATAACTTAAACCTTAACCAAAACCTTAACCTAAACCCAAACCTAAACCTATAACCTTAGCATCTCCAATTGCTTATTATCATTTTACCTGACATGAGTTGTTCATATGGTGAGTACAAACAAGACCCTAAATCCTAGAGAGATGGAATGAATCAACTAAAGCATTTTATTTTCTGATTTTGCAGGAAAGATTAAACGTGTTTGCAAAACGGAGTTGGGCATAGTGTCGCAGTGTTGCCAACCGAGACAGGCATCCAGAGTCAATAAACAGTACCTCGAAAATGTTGCCTTAAAACTTTATGTTAAGGTTTGTGATTCTTTGAAGTGGTTTAACTTTGAATGTTTGATGTGTTTTTTCTTTTGCCTCTTTTAAAGTTGTTCTCGGCACAGCCGCATCGGCAAGAGCTGATAAGAGATATTTTTCAAGTTGTGCAGGATCCTCAGAGAGGTTCTATGAACAAAGGGATGATCCGATAAGTCTTTTTCTCCTTTGTTTTATATGATATTTTGCAGGGTTGGTGTGAGCGTATTTATGCATGGATGAATGTAATGTGGATAAGATTGTTTATGTTTGGATGAATGTAGTTTATGTTTGGATGGATTTCTGTAGTTTGGGTTTAGATGGATGTGAATGTGATGAAATATATTATTTAACAGGTGTATATCAGGAAGAGTACGATGTTGTAAAAGGTGTATATTAGGAAGAACATGATATTGTAACAGGTGTATATTGTTTGTGTTTGGATAGATGTAGTTTATGTTTGAATGAATGTAGTTTTTGTTTGGATAAATTTACGTAGTTTGGGTTTAGATGGATGTGAATGTGAATATGATGAAATATATTATATAACAGGTGTATATCAGGAAGAATATGATGTTGTAACAGGTGTATATCAGGAAGAATATCATATAAACAGGTGTATATACAAATATGAGACGGTTGAAGACCGTCCTTTTAAAGGACGGCTTATGACCATCCTTTCCAAGTTCATAAGAGACGGTCTATAACCGTCCTTTACAGGTTCATAAGAGACGGTCTACGACTGTCCTTTTCTGAGTTATAAGAGACGGTCTATAACCGTCCTTTATTGTTGGTCTGACGGTCCTTTTACTTGGACGGTCCACAACAAGATCCTGTTCGGTTCCCAGAGGGGTAAATGTGGGCTACCATTAAAGACGGTTTATGGCCGTCCTTTTTTAGAGACGGTCCATGACCGTCCTTATTGAGAGACGGTTTGTGACCGTCCTTTAAAAAATATGACACGTCAAAATTTGACGGCTGTTGCGACGGTCCAGGACCGTCCTTTTTGGGCTTTTGAGACGGTTTTCAACCGTCCTTTTTTCGCTGTTTTGGCGTAGTGGTTCTTATGCAAGGATTCCATCTCCTCTTGCATAGCTTTCAACCACTCCCCCTTATGCTCATCGGCTAGGGCCTCAAAATAATCTTCTGGCTCTCCCCCATCGGTTAGCATAATGTACTCATGCGGTGAGTACCCCTTGGACTGCTGTTTGTCCCTAGATGACCTCCTCACCTGTGGCTCAACAGGTGGATCAAGTGGGGGCTGCTCCCCTGGTCCATCTTCTGAAGGAACTCTCTCGTCCTCTGCACTTTGCTGTACTCCCCCGTCATCAGGCACCATGGGAGGAGTAATCGGATCCATGTCCTCTAGCTCACCTGAACTAGGCTGGTTCTTCTCTGGCTTACCAATGTCTTCGATACACTGATCTTCAAAGAAAACCACATCTCTGCTCCTGACGAGCTTCTTCTCGGTCGGATCTCATAACCTGTAACCAAATTTTTCATCACCGTACCCTAAGAACACATACTGCCTGATCTTCATATCGAGCTTGGACCTCTCGTCCTTTGGTACGTGAACGGATGCCCTGCATCCAATCACCCTGAGATGACTATACGATGGATCCTGTCCAGTCCACACCTTCCCAGGTACTTCTCCATTCAACGGGGCTGATGGAGACCTGTTTATCAAATACACCGCTGTGCGCATTGCTTCTCCCTAGAACGTCTTGGGCAACTTCGTATGGGATAACATGCATCTGATTCTCTCAACAATGGTGCGATTCATTCGCTCAGCTACACCATTATCTTGGGGGTCTTGGGCCGTCTGTTCATCTTCAGATACCACAGGACTTGCGGTACTCGTGAAAGTCGCCAATGTATTCACCACCATTGTCGGTGCGGATGCACTTCAATGGTCTACTGTCTCTCTCGACCATAGCATGAAACAACTTAAACACACCAAAGACCTCGTCCTTGGATTTCAAAGCATAAACCCAAACCCTCCTAGATGCATCATCTATAAAAGTGACAAAATACAATGCCCCACCCAAGGTTTTTGTCCTCATAGGACCACAAACATCGAATAAACCAAATCTAATGCATGCACTTTATTAACATGAGAAGCGCTTTAATGAATGAAACTCTATCTTGGTTCCCCGATAAACAATCAAGACAGGTTTTGAGAGGCATACCTGTCACGTCTGGAAGGAGTTACTTCCTCGCTAGTAGCTGAAGCCCTTTTTTCACTCATGTGGCCTAGACGCCTGTGTCACATGTCAATAGCCGAATCTTCCGCTGCGTTCAACCCACCCTTGCACATACTGACACTTGCCTTGCACAGGGTGCAACACTACTTTCCTCTAGCCACGATCAATGAAACCTTGATGAGCTTCCATCGCCCACCAGCAAACCGGCTTTCATAGCCATCATCATCCAACCTTCCCGTAGACATCAAGTTGAGGCGAAGGTCTGGGATATGCCTCACGTTCCTGAGAACCAATGTGCAACCCACGTCAGTTTTCACACAAATATCACCGACTCCCACGATCTTTGATACGCCAGAATTTCTCATCTTCACAGTCCCATAGTCACCTGACTTGTATCTTGTGAAGGAGTCCCTGTGTGGAGTCGCATGAAAAAAAGCTCCCGAGTCTATCACCTAGCCGGTGCCCTGACTCGTAGCCGTGAGACATACATCGTGATCTATAGAAAGAATAACTACCATGTCGCCATCTGAAGCGACCGCAGTGGAATCAGATTCTTCTTCCTTCCCTTTTCCTTTCTTGTCGTTTTTCTTACCACGACATTCATGCTTGTAGTGGTCCTTCTTGCCACAATTCCAACATTCAACCTCTTTTCTGTTACTCGACTTGCCTCTTGATTTATCTCGGGTCTTCCCGCCCTTCCAGTTCTTTCCTCTCCCCCGTTCCTGCGTCACAAGAGCCTCTTGCTGAGTAGACCCCTGAGACTTCCTCCTTGTCTCCTCATTGAAGAAACAACTGGTTACCTGTTCCATGGATATCTTTCCGTCGACGCGCGGAGTTACTTAGAGACACCACCAATGTCTCCCAACTGTCCGTGCAATGAACTAAGCAATAGTAAAGCCATGCAATTCATCATCCAGACCATCTTCATAGAGGTGAGTTGGTTCACTATATTACGACCTCATTCATATGCTTGGCCACAGAACCACCATCCTTGAACTTGAGATTTACAAGTCGCCTTATCAGAAATATCTTATTACCGACTGTCTTCCTCTCATACAGCCCTTGTAATTTTAGCCATAGGCTTTCGGCTGAGGTTTCCATAGATACATGGTGGAACACAGAATCATCCAACCATTGTCTAATAAACCCAATCGCCTTTCGGTCCAACTTCTTCCAATCATCATCAGTCATATCCTTGGATTTTGCTGATATGCCTGAGATTGGAGAATATAGGTCCTTGCAATAAAGCAAGTCCTCCATCTTAGCCTTCCATATGGTCCAGTTAGAACCATTGAGGCTGATCATCCTTGAGCCACTTCCATAATTCAAACCGATCCTACCCGTTCAATGAACTTAGCTCTAATACCACTTTGTTGGGGGCCTTACACAAAACCTTAGGATCTAGCCCTCCAGAACAAACCAGAATTATGGATAATAAAGCAATGAAAATAATCAATGCATCAATCACACACCACACAAGAGATTTTTACATGGAAAACCCTCAGAGAGGTAAAAACCACGGGACCTCGTCCAGATCAACAATCCACTATGAAGTAGAACGTTTACAACCTTCTTCACTCACGCAGGAGTGGATGAACAATAAGAGAAATAGAGAAAACGAAGAGATCTAACCGATTATGAGGACATAGAAGCGCTGAGATATAAATTGCAAAGTAGAAAAACCTCCCCGAGCAGAACCTCCCTTCTATAAGCTTCCTCTCTCTCTCTTTCTCCCTCTCTCTCACCTTTGATAGCCCTCTTGTATTTTTCTCATCAACACAATATATATATATATAAATCCTAGGGACCCCTTTTTATAGTTTTAGGAAACTCCTTTCCGCATCCTAGTTGCGAAAGGACTTGCGCATCCTAGTTGCGAAAGGACTTTGCGCATCCCAGTTGCGAAAGGACAACGGGTCAAAAAACCCATCACATTCCTTATTCCCCTCTCTCTCATCTTCCAACCCACTTCCCTTTATATTCCAAGCTCCAACCCATGCCCTCTCCTCTTCTCAGCTCCAATCCCTTCTCTATCTCTCATCTTATAAGCTCCTTCAATCATCGCCTCCAACCAAATTGTCGAATTCTTGCCAGGATCTGCCACCAATTTGACGTCATTCCCGTCTTATAAATACCAAACAACCGGGCCAAAAACAAAGTGTTGTGGCTGTTGCAGCAAGCAAGCCTTAAACAGGTCAGCGTCTCTCTCTCTCTCTCTCTCTCTCTCTCTCTCTCTCTCTCTCTCTCTCTCTCTCTCTCTCTCAAAACATTATGGACGGACTAGCCTTGCTAATATTGGTATGTGAGGAGCATAACTACAGCCATGTGGACCAAACTTTTCATTAGATCCAACCCATTCGTAAGCTAGACACTCTCATTTAAGCTGGTACCCAATAATCATGATAGTTAAAATCTTAGGCATGCAGGCCACTCTATGGTAAACATTTGATAAGGAATTCTCACCATTTGTTCTGTGAAGGGCCACAGTGCTGTATGTATCATATCCATTCCATTCATCTAACTTGCCTCATCAGGATGAAAGCATTCCCTGAAAAACCATGCTATTCTAAAACTGAGATGGGCCACGACATATGAACTCATAGGTTTATGTATATGGGATGGCCCATCTGAGTATTGAATCAACCTTGTTTTGGGGATTAAGGGCAACAAGGGGGTTTATACCTGAAGTTGTTTCCCTTGTAAGAAGCGTTAGGCACGCAAGAACACTAATGGTCAAGCAAGAGTTTTTGAGAATTAAGACTAATTTTCCTTGGTGAAAAGAAAGGAAGGTCAGGTTGCCCTGTTATTGTGGTTTTTGACACATGAGCCATGTAAAGGAGAGGCTATCATGTGGATGGTCATGATCTATTATATGATTGCAAGTGGATGGCAGATGAGGCTCTGCCATTTCATTTCCTCTGCAGGGGTCAATGCTCTCTATGAGTTTGCAGACATGGCTCAGTCCAAACCATCCAAATTATTGGTACCAGTGAGATCAGACATGGCTCCTGAATCAAGTTGTTTAAATGATGTTTTTTAAAGCAAAACCTGAAAAACGCTCTCAACCAAAAATGTTCCTACCAACTAAACTATTGACTTATTTTTATTTATTAATTTAAAATAAAAATATTTAACTATTTATTTTAGTTTTAAGTATACTAAAATTTAGAGTCGTTATATTCTACCCCTTAAAATAAAATCTCGTCATCAAGATTTGAAAAGTAACATATCAAAACATTTCTAGTTCTAATGGCGCTGGTCACAATAGCTCCACAAACTAGATTTGTCTCTTAGTTTTTTTGGTAATGAATTCATAATTATGTATAATTTTGTGAAAAACTTAAGGTTCACAAAAGATTTAAAAATTCGGACAGTGAGACTTGTCTAGAAGAAAACAAATTTTTTTTTTTTCCCAGTCAAAAAAACTAATTTTGGTATTTAAAATTTTTGAATTTCTATTTTTAAAAAAATTATTTTTCTTTTGAACTTGATTCATCAATTTATGATGGGGCTCTTGAATCACCTCAATTAGACCCATACTTAATTAGTTATGAGCTTCTGAAATTAGGTGATTTCCATTATCTAAAAAAATGTAAGGAGCAAAAATTCTTAAAAGTATTATAGGGGCCCAGATTTGAGTGTCTAATAAGCGCAGATTCGTATTTCAACAAAATTACAAAGGAAAACTTAAAATAAATAAATAAATAAAAACAACTATGAGCTTATGATAAGATGAAATTGGGGGTCACAATAACTAGAATTGATCCCTCAACATCTCTTTCAACTAAGAGTGTCTCTACCAACTCAACTATTAATTTATTTTTATTTTTTAATTAACAATAAAAATATTTCACTATTTTTATTAGTTTTAAGTGCACTAAAATTTAGAGCCCTTACACATGGAATGAGAGAGACACGAGAGATGCCTAATATCTCTCTCAAATTCGAAATTATTTTTAAAAAAAATAAAAAAATCATGGTCGTTACATTAATAACTAGTAATTACTAAAATTAGAGTATTTAGCATCATCATCATCATCCTCCAATGTAGCCTATCATAAATGGGCTTATGTGCTATGTTTAAAATTTTCTTCCTAATAAGCCATCCTAGCTATTACATTGTTAAACACACTAAATGGAGACCATTAAAAAATTTTCTCTTCAGCTGCCTTGAAGATGCCGGGTCAAATGGCTACGATGATCCGATCCAGTCCATTCATCTAACTTGCCCACATGTGTGTATCTTATCTAGTCCATTCATCTAACTTGCCTCGTTGAGATGGAAGCATTCCCCAAAATATCAAGTTATTCCAGAATTCAGGTGGACCATAGCACTTGAACTTAGATGTTTACGTGTGATTACATATGGGATGGCCCACCTGAGCGCTGAATCAGCCTGATTTTTGGGATTAAAGGAAACAAGGGGTTTTACACTTTGATGGACGGGATGGATCTCATGCATATGAAGCCGTTTCCCTTGTAGAAGCCTTCTGTGCACAAGACCTACTAATATTAAGAAAGTTTTCCGAGAATTAAGACCAATTTCCTTTCCTTTGTGATAGGACATTCCATTACCAAATGTCCATTAATACGAGCTTGGATTATATAATCAATTTAATTTTGAGAATATGCTCCGTTAAATTGGATGGCTTGGATTAAGGTATCGTGCACGGATGTAGGTAGTGTACATGGTCTCAATCTATTTCCGAGTATAGTACATTAATTACTTGAATTATTGTACGGGTCTTACTTTTTTCTCGTTCCAAGAGTGCCGTCCACTCATTTACAATCATTTCCAGCATTATTTTTTCAGCTTCCGCAAATGCAAAATGTCCATCTGTGGGCTGAAAATAAGGAAAATGAGTTAACGGTTGTAATTGAAGAGGAAAGGTGAGCAGAAAGGATAGTCAGGGTTGTTACATTATTATGATTCTCGAACCAATGGGCCATGTAAGGCTGAGGCCATCATGTGGACGGTCATGATCCATCATATATATGCTTGCAAGTGGATGCATGGCAGATGGATTCTACTATATCTTTTCCTCTAAAAAGGGGTCTTGATGTGTTGGTGGACATACCTCAATCCAAACCGTCTAAATTGTTTGTAACACTGTAGATGAGGTATGGCCCTTAAATCAAGTTGTTGGATGATCTAACTTCTAACCAATGGACACTTACTTTTTTTGATATGTGACTACTTTGATTTTAACTGTATATTTGATGGACACCACTCCAATGGATGGATCCACTCTATCCATCAGATGCACCTCTCGCAACCTTAGTATCATATAACTCAAAAGTTTCACTTTTCTGGTCAGACAATCCAAGTCCCTAAAGGATGGAATCCTTTACAACACCTGCTTTTACGGAGAGGGTGTGAGAGTAACCGCGTGTGGCCCCACCATGTTATCTGTTGCACATCTACTCCGTCCATCGGTTGCACCCCTCAATTCTAGGCCTAGGGCTAAAAATCAGCCAGGTTCACAACTTAAGTGGACCATCACAAGAGGGAACAATGGCTACGGGACCCCAACCATAAGCTTGGTTGTGGGCCCACCATGTTATATATTTACCATCAAACCTGTTCATCAAGTGTGAAAACGAAAGAATCAGCCTGCTTCAAAACTTAGCCCAGTGACAGCACGCGAACTTAAAGGTTTTAGCCGCAAGTACTGTAGATTGTTACCAGAGGTTTAACCCATCTGAGGTTTAGCCTATCTGAGATCTATATCAGAAAAACCTTATATATGTACGGTGAACATAAGGATAGACTTATGTTGTTGTACCCAGTGATTTAATGAATAATTGAATAATAAAAAAACAACTTTTAACCTTCTTAAATAACCCAAAATAAACTCTAAAAACATAATCAAAGAATCTTTACAAAAATATGTAAATTACCACCGCTTGTTAACCTGTCGTTCCATCGGCCGGTTCAATAGGTCAAAACAGTCTCAAAGATGTCCATAGACTTAAGTCAGAAATTGTGCGATATTTGACTTCGTAAAAAATATTTTAACCTGTCGAACAGTTCTAACCTGTTGAATAGACCTGTGAACAATATTTTGATCTATCTGAACCGACAAAAATCAGCCAGTAAGCGATCTGAATTTTTTAGCAAAATTTTGACTTACCAACTGATTAAACTATACTAAATTTTTTCAATTTCTCACTGGAATTCTTCCGTTTTCTCTGTGCAATATTAGTAACATGCTCGATCCTCAACATACATTAGATTCGGATATTCTTAAATTTTGGAAGTATCCCGAAATGTTATGGGAAAAATGAACGATGGGAGTGGATATATAAAATGTCTTCAAGGTGCCCGTACGGAGAGCATAACGCCCACTAAACTGTGGAAGCGGATTGCGTAGTGAGTAACTCACTACCGTCGAGTAACTCAGTACGCAATCCGATTTCCTAAACTGTTAACCGGCTAATTCACCGTATCTGCGCCCATAAGTTACAGGGCTCTTAGTTTTTTTTTTTTTTTTTTTTTTAATTTTAAATTTGGATAGTCAAATGCATTGATCTAAACCGTCTATTCACTCAATAACACTTCTTATGGACTAACATGGAGAAATTTCCTGATCAAATTATTCAATCCATCCTTTATTCTCTTAGCCATCCATTCGGAAAGCCATGGATAAGATGGTTATGACTGCCTGACAAAATTGATTCTTTAAAATAATAAGGAACCATAATGGGCCCTAACAAATAGATGGACCGAATTGTTGACTGGATTGGTTTTTATATAAACAACTTTGACCGTACATATTAAAATCCTTTGGTCCAGTGGTTAGTATTTGTTACATTGGTACCATGTTTACATCTTAGCTCCTGAAATGGTTTAGATTATAATGAGTGGTCTAGATTAATGTGTTGGACTGTTTAAGGTTCCAACACAACTAGTACCAGCATTCGAGCATTTCTCTGTTACTTTGGGACGCCGATTGCCGGAAACGGGTTAGCTACTCCCTGACACCGGCCGGATGGCTGGTGGTCGGTGCTCTGTGAGCCCCACCATGATGTATGTGTCTCATATATTCCATTCATCCATTTTTAAAGATCATTTTATTGCTTGATCTCAAAAATGAGAGTGATGTAAATATCATGTGGACCACACCACAGGAAAGCAATAGTGATTGGATATCCACCATTAAAATCCTCCTAAGGCCCACTGTACTGTTTATTTGACATCCAGTCTGTTGATTAGATCATACAGACCAATATGAAGGTAAAAAATAAATATCAGCTTGATCCAAAACTTTTATGGTCCCCAAAATATTTTTAATGGTCAACGTTCATTCAACAATGTTTCCTGTAATGTGGTCCACTTGATATTGGGATACCTCATTTTTGGTATCATAACATAAAATGATCTAGAAAAATATATGAACGGCATGGATGAAACACATACATCATGGTGGGGGCCCACGGAGAACCGACAACCAGCCATTGGCTGGTGGGAGGGGGAGTAGCCAATCCCTTTCCCGGATTGCTACTTCCTCGGGTACATGAAGTTTATGTAGTCGGAAGCTCTCACAGAAATGCTCGCGTAAAATCTCACTCCTTATCCAAAACTCGTGTGCGCCACACAAAACAAAACAGTGTAACGGAAATGTCCATCGTTGAAACCTTCACGGAGCCAACCATTATGTTTATAAAGCCCATCCAACCGTTCATATGGTTATTGTGGTGTGGCCCACATGAGTTTTATATCTGCCTGATTTTTGTATTTGTATCTTGTTGTGATCCTTACAAACTGATAACGGAGCGGATTTGTCACTGTCATCTCTGGTGGTTGTGGCACAGGGAATTCGCTTCCAAATTACTCCAAAAAAAAAAAAAAAATCTGTGGAAATTAGAAACTCCAAAAATAATCATACCGTAGTGAGAGTTATTTCATACATTCTAACCATCTCATTTTGTCTCTCCCTAGAGATGGAAATCGTCAGCGCAGTCATCAGCGTTGTTTCTTGCTTGTGGGGTCCCACCAACCTATGCAAATGTTACATAATCAACCTCCAAGAAAATGTCGACTTGCTGAAGGAAGCCATGGACGACTTGAAATCCATAAGGAACGACGTGAAGTCAAAGGTCGATGCTGCCGAACAGAAACTTCTCAAATGCACGGATCAAGTGCAACGGTGGTTACAAAAAGTAGAAACGACCGAAAGACAAGTGAATGGGATGGAAGTAGAATTTCGGCATATGGCGAGGTGTTTTGGGAATTGCCGTCCAAATGGCTTGTCGGGCTACAAGCTTGGGAAGAAGGTGGCGAAGATGCTGAAAGATGTAGCTGTGTTGAAAATCAAAGGTGAGTCCTTCAGTGAAGTGGCATACAAGCCGCTTCCTGATGCCATTGAAGAGATGGGAAGCACATCAGCTGTAGGCATGGACTTGATGTTCCAGAAGGTTCGAAGTTGGCTTAGTGAAGATGAAGTGGGAATTATTGGAATATTTGGAATGGGGGGAATCGGTAAGACGACTCTCTTGAAAAAGATAAACAATGAATTCCTTGAAATAACCAATGAATTTGATTTCGTCATTTGGGTGGTGGTGTCTAAAGAATTAAATGTGGAAAAGATTCAGAACGATATTGATAAACGGTTGGGCTTGTCTTAGCCAGAGAATGAAAGCAATTACCAGACACGAGCTCGTGACATTACGCAAGGTCTTGAGCAGGAAGAAATTCATGCTACTGTTGGATGATATATGGGAAAAGTTGGATCTTGATATGGTAGGAATTCCTCATCCAAGCAAATGGAAAAACATGAGTAAGATCATCTTCACCATACGATCTGAGGACATCTGTTACCGCATGTCTGCCAACAAGAAGGTCAGAGTAGAATGCCTCATGGAACAAGAAGCATGGGATTTATTCCGTTGGAATGTTGGTGAAGAAGCCTTGAATTCTCATCCGGAGGTACCGATCCTAGCCAAGCATGTTGCTAAAGAGTGAAAGGGTCTGCCTTTCGTGCTCATCACCATTGGACGGGCCATGGCGTGCAAGAAGACACCATTGGAGTGGAAGCATGCAATATCAGTTCTGAGCATGAGCAAGCCACCATCAGAGATATCAGGTAAGGACGATGATGATGATATGATTTTGCATTTGAAGTTCAGCTATGATAATCTTGGTGGAGAACAAATCAAATCGTGTTTCCTTTACTGTTCACTGTTTCTGGAGGACTACTCCATTGGTGAAGAAGAACTTATAGATTACTGGATAGGTGAAGGATTTTTAGATGGGTGGGATGATGATCTTGATAAAGTTCGTAACAGGGGACATAATGTCATTGGAATATTAAAGGTTGCATGCTTGTTGGAGAGTGGTTCTTATGGAATAAAAACAGTGAAGTTGCATGACGTGATACGTGATATATGGCATTTTGGATAGCGTCCGAGGGCGGGAAGAAGAAAAGGTTTTTAGTAAAAGCGGGAGTTGGACTGAGACATGCACCAGCGGTTAAAAGGTGGAAGGAGGCTGAGAGGATATCTCTAATGGATAATAACATAGAAGAATTAACCGAGATACCTCAATGCCCTAATCTCTTAACCTTGATGCTCCAAAGGAATGCGTATTTTAAAAGGGTTCATACTGATTTTTTTCAGTTCATGCCTCTTCTTAGGGTCGTGGATCTGTCACATTCATTCATGTTTAAAGAGCTTCCTGCAGGGATCGGTAACTTAGCAGAGCTTCGATATCTCAATCTATCACACACCGACATCATATCATTGCCTGAAGAGATGAGAAATCTGGTAAAGCTGCAGCACTTGAACTTACAGCATTCATTTTTGCAGGAGCTCCCAGCAGGTATTGGTAGCTTGGTAGAGTTACGATATCTCAATCCATCAGCCACAAGGATCAGATCATTGCCTGAAGAGATCAGAAATCTGGTAAAGCTGCAGCACTTGAATTTGCGGCATTCATTTTTGCAGGAGCTTCCAGTAGGGTTCGGTAACTTAGCAGAGCTGCGATATCTCAATCTATCAGGCACAGGTATCACATCATTGCCCGCAGAGATGAAAAATCTGGTAAAGATGCAGCACTTGGAGTTTCAGAGTTCATGTTTGCAGGAGCTTCCTGCAGGGATAGGTGACTTGGCAGAGTTACAATATCTAAATGTATCAAACACATGGATCAGATCATTGCCAGAAGAGATAGGAAATCTGGTAAAGCTGAAGCACTTAGACCTGAGGACAGTATTTTTGGACAGAATTCCCCAAGGTGCAATCTCCAGGCTTTCTGAGTTAAGAGTAATGAAGCTATATAACTCAATGTGGGAAGAAGGGAGTGAGGGGTTTAATATAAGTGAGTTGGAAAGCTTGGAACATTTAATCCATCTTGATCTCACCGTATCAACTGTTCATGATCTTGAAAGGTTACTCGGGTCTAGCAAACTGCGGAAGGTGACTCGGTTTCTACAACTGGAAGGGTGCGAAGGCCTGACTACCTCCATCCAACTATCATATCTTTACACAGAAATAAGGCATATTTCTATTGAAAAATGCAATATGTTAGAGGAGGTGACGATTGGTGCGGATGGGGAGAGCTATGATGATTATCCTGTTTCGAGCCTAGAATATCTCCACCTTCGGAATAACTCTGGCTTGAATTGCATTCGTGTAGGCTGTGGATGCTTCGAAAACCTTGGCAGCATAAGCATTGACCATTGTTACAAGTTGAAGAAAATTGATTCGTTACTACAACTTGAGAGTCGGGAAAAAATTGAAATAAGTAATTGCTATGAACTTGAAGAAGTAATAAGCAGGATCGCAGATGATGATGATGATGATGAAGAAGTGGGAGACAAAGGACTAATGCAACTCAGTTTTATATCACTCAAGAACGTTCCAGAACTAACAAGCATCTGTAGCGATGCACTGCATTTTCCTTCCTTGGAGGTAATGGAGGTGTCTGCGTGCCCAAAGTTGAAGAAGCTCCCTCTTTCTCTAATTCATAGCGCTCATTATTCTCTCAGGGAGATTCGTGGTGCGAAAGAATGGTGGGATGGTTTATGTAAATAAATAAAGAAAGACTGGCTTCAATGATGCAGCCGTGTATATTGCTTTGTTTATATAGATTTACAATAGGTGAGTTTGAAGTTTGAATTATAATAGAAGATATATACAAAACAGATATTCCTATATATCAGGAGGCATAACGGATGGAGTTGTTGCATATGATAAGCATTGAGTTGTTGGTATATGAGATAGCTTCTGATCTTGTAATGAGTTATCTTCGGAAGTGGGTGATCTTTGGCTTATCTGTCTAACATCCCCCCGCAAGCGAATGGGGAGAGCCATCACCAGAAGCTTGGAACGCAGCATGCAGAAGCGCACAGAACTTAGACCCTTCGTGAACACATCGGCCAGCTGATCAGAGGAGGCAAGAAATTGGAGGGATACATCTTTGTTTACTATTTTCTCGCGAATGAAATGAAAGTCAACTTCAATATGTTTTGTTCGAGCGTGAAAAATAGGGTTGGAAGCAAGTGCAATAGCACCACTATTGTCACACCAGATCGTGGGGACAGTTGGAATGGAAACATGCAAATGCTTGAGTAACATGCGGATCCAGTAGAGTTCAGCAGTAACCAATGCCAATGCCCGATATTCAGCTTCGGTACTGGACTTGGCTACCACCGATTGCTTCTTTGCAGACCAAGAAATGAGAGACGAGCCAATAAAAATTGCATAACCCGTAGTGGAGCGACGGTCATCAGGATCGCCGGCCCAATCTGCATCACAAAAGGCCTGAAGATGACAGTTATCTTTAGTGTACCATAAACCGATATCAATTGTGCCCTTTAAATAGCGAAGTACTCGTTTTGCTGCAGTCCAGTGGGAGGAGTTGGGTAGATATATGTTCTGGATTTATGGGAGGGGTGGATGAATGTGCTGGAGGCATGGGAGAGGGGATGGGATCGGGTAAAGATGACGATGTGTCACGAAAATCTGGATCTGGGGAAGAAGATGATGTAGTGAAAAACGGGTTTTGAGAGGCAGATGTATTAGAATTTGTAGGAACTGAAAAGGAGGGAGTAGAAAAGATGATACCTGGGGAAGAGACCACTGGCAGAGGTGTAGGTGGTTGCAGTCCATTCTTAGCAGGAAACGAGCCTTCATCAAAAACAACATGCCTGGATATATAGACTTTTTGAGTGACAGGATCCATGCATCTATAACCGAGATGATTCACACTATATCCCAAAAATATGCAACGTTTAGAACGAAACATTAATTTGTGAGAGTTATAAGGCCGAAGAAGAGGAAAACATGCGCATCCAAACGTGCGAAGTTGATTATAATCTGGTAGTTAACCATACAGTTTGAGGTAAGGACTTTGATGTTCTAGAGTTGGGGTGGGGAGACGATTGATGATGAATATCGATGTTAGAAACACATCTACCCAGAAGGTTGATGGTAAGTGAGACTCGGCTAAAAGGGATAATCCTATTTCTACAATATGGCGGTGTTTACGTTCGGATACCCCATTTTGTTGAGGCGTATGGGGACAACTGATACGATGAATGATACCATTGCTTGTGAGATAAGATTGAAATTGATGTGAGTTGTATTCTCCTCCACCATCGGATTGAAATTGTTTTATTTTGTGAGAGAACTGATTTTCAACTAGGAGTTTGAACTTAACAAAGCATGTATAAACATCTGATTTATTGTGAATAGGATAGAGCCAAGTGAATCTAGAGTAATCATCAATGAAGAGCACATAATATTTGCAGCCACCTCGTGAGTTAGTAGAACAAGACCAGACGTCTGAGTGAATTAACTCCAAGGGGTACTTTGAGACATGGCTCGAGATAGAGAAAGGAAGTTGTTTCCCTTTGCCGAGTTGACATGAATCACAAAATTCCATTTTTCTATGTGAACCTTGAACAGGTAACTTGTATTTATTCAATAAGTGAGATACAATTGAAATAGATGCATGGCCTAATCTAGAATGCCAAATGGCAAGTGGTGCTTTTACTCCTGATACAGCAGCTAAGGCATGCGGTTTATTGAGAGATTTCGACTGCATAAGAAATGGATATAGACCACCTTCACTCCTGCCTTCTAGTAGTGTCTTCCCCGTTGTTGTGTCCTTCACAAAAAAATGAGAGTCTGTTAATACGAAGAAGCAATTATTATCTATGCAGAATTGATTAATAGAGAGGAGGTTGGCAGAGGCTTGAGGACAGTATAAGACACGGTTGAGTTGGAATTGATGAGTAGGCGTATGAAATGTTGCATTACCAGTGTTTGCAATGTTTAAACCCTGACCATTACCAACTGCTACATGCTCTTGACCTATGTATGGCTGTGAAAGATTAAGTTGCTCAAGGGAGCTTGTGATATGCTGATTTGCCCCACTATCTGCAAACCATCTCTCATTCTCGTTTTCAGAGTTGGTGTGGGCCACCATTGCTGCTAGTTGAGCAGGAGGATGTCTTCCTTGATAGGCATAATCCATGCGATGAAAGCAGTCGAGTGCTCGGTGGCTGGACCTGCCACAGATTTGACAAGGGGAACGAGGAGAAGAAAAATGTTGGGAAGATTTGGGACCTGTGTATGGTTGCTGGTGTGGAGTTGTGTTGGATTGAGGTTTGCTGCGGTGGGAAGAAAACTGTGAGTGTTGATGGCTAAAGGCTGAAGATTGGTTAGGCCTGTGAGGATATTTTGGCTTGCGGTTAAATGATTGTTGGCTCTGTTTGGAGGCAAAGCTGTTTGTATCTGAGGAAGCTGACTTGTATTGTGATTCCAAGAGAAGTTCATTGGACAGTAGTTCAATTTAAAAATCATCAAAGGAGAGGAGGTGATCTCTGGTGGCTAGAGAAAGTGAAGTCATAAATGGCAAATAGATAGGGTTTAGGCCATGAGTGACATAGGTGATTAGATCGTCATCATCGACAATCTTGCCAGCAGCACTTAACTCAGCTGATATTTCTTTGGCCTCATCAAGATAAGCAGAGCAACTACGTGAGCCTTGAGTTAAGGCTTGTAGTTTGCGTTTCAGATGGCTAATCCGAGATCGGGATCTGGAAGCAAATTTCTTCTCCAATGTATTCCAAGCAGGTTTGGCAGATGTGATGCCAAAAACCGAGGGAGCTACTTTGTTGGACAGGGTGGCATTAATCCATCCTAGCACAAATTGATCCTTCTTGTTCCACAGAGTGTACTGAGGGTTGAGTTCAGTAGTGGATTTCCCTTGATCATCAAGGAGAAACGGTGATGGGCACGGCTCGGAACCATCCACGAAACCCATCAAGTCATTGCTTTTTAGAATGGGAACCATTTGAGACAACCAAATTAGGTAGTTTGAACCATCGAGTTTGGCTAAAACCACTTGGTTGAGATTTGGTGCAATAAATGCAGCAGCGGAATTTGAGGAAGAAGAAGCCATTGAATTGAAGTGATCAGGATCAGGATTTGCGTGAGCAGAATAGCTTTGATACCATGTAAATAAAGAAAGAAAGACTGGCTTCAATGATGCAGCCGTGTATATTGCTTTGTTTATATAGATTTACAATAGGTGAGTTTGAAGTTTGAATTATACTAGAAGATATATACAAAACAGATATTCCTATATATCAGGAGGCATAACGGATGGAGTTGTTGCATATGATAAGCATTGAGTTGTTGGTATATGAGATAGCTTCTGATCTTGTAATGAGTTATCTTCGGAAGTGGGTGATCTTTGGCTTATCTGTCTAACATCCCCCCGCAAGCGAATGGGGAGAGCCATCACCAGAAGCTTGGAACGCAACATGCAGAAGCGCACAGAACTTAGACCCTTCGTGAACACATCGGCCAGCTGATCAGAGGAGGCAAGAAATTGGAGGGATACATCTTTGTTTACTATTTTCTCGCGAATGAAATGAAAGTCAACTTCAATATGTTTTGTTCGAGCATGAAAAATAGGGTTGGAAGCAAGTGCAATAGCACCACTATTGTCACACCAGATCGTGGGGACAGTTGGAATGGAAACATGCAAATGCTTGAGTAACATGCGGATCCAGTAGAGTTCAGCTGTAACCATTGCCAATGCCAGATATTCAGCTTCTGTACTGGACTTGGCTACCACCAATTGCTTCTTTGCAGACCAAGAAATCAGAGACGAGCCAATAAAAATTGCATAACCCGTAGTGGAGCGACGGTCATCAGGATCGCCGGCCCAATCTACATCACAAAAGGCCTGAAGATGACAGTTATCTTTAGTGTACCATAAACCGATATCAATTGTGCCCTTTAAATAGCGAAGTACTCGTTTTGCTGCAGTCCAGTGGGAGGAGTTGGGTAGATATATGTTCTGGATTTATGGGAGGGGTGGATGAATGTGCTGGAGGCATGGGAGAGGGGATGGGATCGGGTAAAGATGACGATGTGTCACGAAAATCTGGATCTGGGGAAGAAGATGATGTAGTGAAAAACGGGTTTTGAGAGGCAGATGTATTAGAATTTGTAGGAACTGAAAAGGAGGGAGTAGAAAAGATGATACCTGGGGAAGAGACCACTGGCAGAGGTGTAGGTGGTTGCAGTCCATTCTTAGCAGAAACGAGCCTTCATCAAAAACAACATGCCTGGATATATAGACTTTTTGAGTGACAGGATCCATGCATCTATAACCGAGATGATTCACACTATATCCCAAAAATATGCAACGTTTAGAACGAAACATTAATTTGTGAGAGTTATAAGGCCGAAGAAGAGGAAAACATGCGCATCCAAACGTACGAAGTTGATTATAATCTGGTAGTTAACCATACAGTTTGAGGTAAGGACTTTGATGTTCTAGAGTTGGGGTGGGGAGACGATTGATGATGAATATCGATGTTAGAAACGCATCTACCCAGAAGGTTGATGGTAAGTGAGACTCGGCTAAAAGGGATAATCCTATTTCTACAATATGGCGGTGTTTACGTTCGGATACCCCATTTTGTTGAGGCGTATGGGGACAACTGATACGATGAATGATACCATTGCTTGTGAGATAAGATTGAAATTGATGTGAGTTGTATTCTCCTCCACCATCGGATTGAAATTGTTTTATTTTGTGAGAGAACTGATTTTCAACTAGGAGTTTGAACTTAACAAAGCATGTATAAACATCTGATTTATTGTGAATAGGATAGAGCCAAGTGAATCTAGAGTAATCATCAATGAAGAGCACATAATATTTGCAGCCACCAAGTGAGTTAGTAGAACAAGACCAGACGTCTGAGTGAATTAACTCCAAGGGGTACTTTGAGACATGGCTCGAGATAGAGAAAGGAAGTTGTTTCCCTTTGCCGAGTTGACATGAATCACAAAATTCCATTTTTCTATGTGAACCTTGAACAGGTAACTTGTATTTATTCAATAAGTGAGATACAATTGAAATAGATGCATGGCCTAATCTAGAATGCCAAATGGCAAGTGGTGCTTTTACTCCTGATACAGCAGCTAAGGCATGCGGTTTATTGAGAGATTTCAACTGCATAAGAAATGGATATAGACCACCTTCACTCCTGCCTTCTAGTAGTGTCTTCCCCGTTGTTGTGTCCTTCACAAAAAAATGAGAGTCTGTTAATATGTTGAGGGTCAAATATTGCATATTAGACACCATTTATTACTGGATTTATGAACATGCCACTGTTTAAAAGCCTAATTTAATCGTGTTTGTGATGCAAGGTACATTTGCAAGTGTGGACTACAAAAAGGTACTAAAAAGTGTGTATTGGATGCTCAAAATCACCACAAGAAGGAACAGACTCCGAGGACCGATATTGAAGAATTTACACGCCAAAGATCTGAGAAAATCAAGCCGTTCACGTTAAAAAGGCTTGAAATTGGTGCAAAATGCAAGATCACATGGTTTCCGCCATCCGATTGACTCGAAACTTCATACATGTGATGGAGGCCGTAAATTAGCCGTACATATCAAATTTCATCCATTGGATCGCTAAGGAAGTGGCCTAACGGACAGATCAGCCCATGAATCTCTGATTCAGGCCCACATAAGATCTGGATATGCTTCAATTTTGGAATTAATGTCTTAAATGAGCTGGAAAAAGGGATGAATGGATTGGATCTCTTATATCCATTACCGTGGATCCCAATTGAGTAATGTGTGCACCATGCACAAGTGCACGCGATGTGCACGGAAAAATATTTTGGTCAAACGGAGCGTGGACCCGAATCCGAAACGGAAACTTCCGTTTCTTCAGCGCATGCAGCGGACGGACGGTTCACTTGAAGGAAAGATGGGGCCCACCACTGTGATTATGTGGTCCATTTGGACCGTCCTTTCATTCCATCAGGTAAAACCGACCGTACACATGGTCGGTTTTCAGATCCAGGTACGCGTACGCAGGGAAACAACATCCTTGCATCTAACGGACGGTATGTTTAAAACTCAATAGGCCACACTCAACGGCAATTTAAAACCGTCCATATTCGATCGGTTTTGCGAGGAAAAAGCAATGGACGGTATGGATTTTCAAACCGACTCTGGCCCGTAATTCTAAGCCAAAAAGGAAACTTCCGTTTCCTGCTGTGCGAAGACGCGGAACAGGGAGAGCGAGACTGAGTCGGTGGGCCATCATCATGGTTCACAAGTTCAATCCGAACCAACCATTGGAATCAGGAAAGGCTTCTAACCAAGATCTAATGGTTTCCTTTCTGAAGAATGCTAGGAAGAGGCTGTAAAAACTCTGAACGGTAGAACAGTTGCCACAAGATCAAATAGGTGGGCCACATCAACAGAAATCCAAAACCATACATATGTAACCGGTTTTGCGAGACCAATCTAATGGTCAGAATGGATTTCCTATCCAACGTCGATCTTAGGTTCCACCAGCAGCACAGTGGACCCCAGTCCGTGCATAACAGAGACCGGACTTCCGGTTTCGTGCTGTGTAATTTGAGTTGGTTCTCCACCGACTCCAGTCATCATCTCACGATGCCTATAAAAGCAGCAAGGAGAGAGAGATGGGGGGCATTCACGGACAGAGAAAGAGACAGGGATCTCACGGCAGAGAGGAGAAAAACGGAGAGAGAGAGAGAGAGAGAGAGAGAGAGAGAGAGAGAGAAAGAGAGACAGAGAAAGAACTTTGATGTTTTTACTGTTTTCTCCCTTTTCCTGTTAAGTGATCTAGCCAACATGGTTGGCTAAACCTCTTAGCTAGGGCTAAGAGGTGAAGTTTGTGGTATGATGGGATGATTCTACGGCTTCGATTATGTTAGTTGAACTACTTTGATTTTAGTTTTATTATAAGGAATTACCTGTAGTTTTTTTATGATTTGTTGTGACTTCCATTACAATAGATCTGCAATGGCTGCAAGTAATTTCTTTCCTTTATTTTGATTATGTGGTTAGGAAGCCCTGTTGTTCACCATTGCCCCTTGGACATGGTTGAGTGATGGAATCCCTCCTAACTTTCATACATCACATTGATTGGTTGTGGATTGGTTTAGCTCTGTTGTTTGCTTTGTCTCATGGACATGGTTTTGTGATGGAATCCATTCTAATTTACACCTGTCTCATCTTTTGAAAACTTGATCAAAGGAAGTTCAGATTGTTCTTTAAGCGATATATCTTCCAACCGGATGAAGATGGGACTCAAGTCCAGTTGAGTTCATGAATCAAGCGTAGATCTCCTCGATCTCTACAAGTGGATCCTCTGAATCCCTAGTTTCCTTCTCTCAATTCCTTAAATTTTATATTACTGTTTTCACCATTATTCCTTCAAACTACACTTGTTTTAGATTTCATCTCATTCTAGTTCTAGTCCTAGTTAGTTTCAGATTACGTACATGTTTCAATCTGTGGATTCGACCTCGGTCTTACCGAGTTTTTACTACATCACAACCCTATACTTGGGGAGTGAACAAGTTTTTGGCGCCGTTGCCGGGGACTGACGGCTACGTTTCCTGAAGATAACTGGTTTTAGGATTAGTTTGAGATTAGGCCCTTTTTTTTTTTAATTCTTAGGATTTCCTAATTCAGGTTTTTCTTAAATTTTTAGAAATTTTATATTTAAAGTAACTTTCTATTTTTAGATGGTTTTCCCTTTTTAGAAACGAACCCAACTTTCTTATTTTGTAGGATTCTGAGATAGGTTTTTAAATTGGTAATTTCTCTCTTAATTTTTTTTTCCTGCTATTTCTAGATTAGGATTCCTTTTTAGTAAGTTTCTAATTCTAACTCTTTTAGAATCCAATTTTCTTTCCTATTTTATTTTTTAGAAACTAACTTTCTTGTTTTGTAGGCTCATTAGAAATTTCTAATTCGGTAACCTCTTTCTAAATTCTACTTTCTATTTTTAGAACTCTTCTATTTCTAAGCTTTCATTTATTTTAGAAATTATTTCCTTTTTAGAAACTCATATTGCTTTCTATTTTAGGATTAGGATTTATAATTCAGAACTTTCTAACTTTAGGTTTAGAACCTTCCTCTTTTGTTTTTAGAAACTAGGTTAGTTATTTTCCTTTTTAAGAAGACTCTTTCTAATTTTAGAAACTAACTCATTCTTCCTTTATTTTGAGAACTTTCTAATTCTAGGTTTAGGAAACTTTCCTTTTCTAGAAACTAACTTTGAATTTTCTAACTTTAGAATTTCTATTTCTTAGGAACTAATCTCTTTTGGTTTCTTTTTGCAGGATCTTAATTTAGAGACTCCAATTTGGTAACTTCCTTCCAACCCTCTCTTTCTTTTTAGATTTTTATTTCCCTTCTTAAGGATTAGGTTTAGAATTTGATTGAGGTCTGTGAGTGTTTCATGCCCAAGTGGGCTCGTGACAACACTCGACGTCTCTTGACTGAAGGAGGATTAGTTGAGGGGTTAACTGTCCATCGCAGGACTAGACACCGCTCGAATTCCCCTGAGTTAATTGAGGATATGGCTGAAGAGCAACCTCGTCTACCCCAGCCTAGGGTAGAAGATGTCCAGGATGAGAATGAGGTGCATCAAGCACCCCCGCCTCGTACCTTACGAGATTACTTACAACCGGCGGGGGTGAGTACGCCCTCATGCATGGTTTTTCAGGAGAATGCAGGACATATGGATATCAAGCCAGGAGTGATCCAACTCCTTCCTAAATTTCATGGGCTTGAGTCGAGAATCCATATCTACATCTGAAAAGAGTTCGATGAGATCATGACTACCCTATACTTTCCTAACGTGTCTGATGACACGGTTAGGTTAAAACTCTTTCCCTTTTCTTTGAAAGAGAAAGCCAAGACGTGGTTACATTCATTACATCCTCAATCTATTGGCAGATGGAATGACATGACAAGGGAGTTCATTAAAAAGTTTTTTCCATATCATAAGACGAACACCCTTAGGAAGTCGATCATGAACTTCGCCCAAAGGGAAGATGAAACATTCTTCCAATGTTGGGAGCGGTTAAAAGATCTGGTCAATTCATGCCCACAACATGGTTTTGAAACGTGGCGCATCACGAATTTTTTCTATGATGGACTGACGTCTCCCATGCGCCAATTAGTTGAGACAATGTGTAATGGGGAGTTTATGAATAAAGGTGTCGATGAAGTGTGGGACTACTTTGATAAACTTGCTGAGAACACACCAAACATGGGACATCTCCCTAGACCGAGTACTACGCCTAGGCCGACTCATTCCAAAGAAAAAGGTGGAATGTACCTCCTGAAAGAGGATGATGATATTAACGCCAAGGTAGCCAATCTCACTCGAAAACTCGAGGCCATGGAATTAAAGAAGGATAAGGCCAAGGAAATTGTTTGTAGTATTTGTGGTTGCAACATTCACACTACTGAGAATTGCCCAACTATATCTCGCTTTCAAGAGGTATTGAATGAGCAATCCAATGTCAGTAAGCAATTACCAAAGACCTTTTAGTGGGCCCACCTCTAACACATACAATCCTGGCTGGAGAAACCATCCAAACTTCAGTTGGAGGAATGGACAAACCGCTACACCTCAAGGTTTCCTAAATCAAAATCCAACTCAAGAGAAACCTCAAGAGGATCCGGTTCTGAAACATTTTCAAAAGCAAGAGCTTTTTAATCAGGGTATGCTACAGGCCTTTCAAGACCTTACAAAAGCAATACAGGACTTAAGGCTAAAAATGCGATTGGGAACAAGGGGAGCTTCCTCACCAACCTCTTCCCAATCCTAAATCGCAATATGAAGTTAGCGACCCAAGCTCTTCAAATCAGATGGAGCAAGCTAAATCCATCACCACTCTTAGGAGTGGAAAAATCATTGACAAAACCATTCCGGTAAGGGCTGAAAAGTCTAAGGACCCAGAAGTGGATAAAGAAGATGGATCTAGCCATGCCCCACCAGAGTTAGAACCGAAACCTCAAGGAAAGCCGGTTGCTCCATTTCCCCAACGGTTGGTTGCACCAAAACCTCTCTCTAACTCTCAGGATATCCTAGAGGTGTTGAAACAAGTGAAGGTCAACATTCCTCTACTTGATGCCGTGAAACAAATACCTTCCTATGCCAAATTCTTGAAAGATTTATGTACGACCAAAAGACGGCAAAATATTCAAAAGAAAATCTTCCTGACTGAGAAAGTGAGTGCCATCCTAAAGCAAGATGTGCCGCAAAAATTCAAAGACCCTGGTAGCCCAACCATATCATGTGTAATTGGGGACTATCGAATTGATCACGCACTTCTTGACTTAGGAGCGAGCGTTAATCTTATTCCTACTCGGATACAAACAGTTGGGTTTAGGTGAATTAAAACCCACTTTAACCACACTACAACTTGCGATCGCTGCTCGTTCGTGTACTAAGAGGAATAATTGAGGATGTGTTGGTCCAGGTTGATCGATTTTACTACCCAGTAGATTTCATCATCCTAGATACCGAACCCATCAACAATACAAGCACTCAGATTCCCGTCATTCTTGGTCGCCCATTCCTTGCCACTTCAAACGCAATTATCAATTGCAGGAATGGTGTCATGAGTATGTCTTTCGGGAATATGACATTAGAAATGAATATCTTTTTCAACACTGGCAGACGGGTAGAGGAAGATGACGATATCCACAATATTAACATGATCGATACTTTCGTGGAAGATAAGACACCCCTTACTTTATCCTCTGATCCTCTAGAGACGTGCCTGGCCCACTCCCATGAGTTTGATGATGACATAATTAGGGAGACGTGTGCCATGCTTGATGCGGTACCGGTACTTGAAGTTAACCGATGGAGGCCTCAATTTGAAAAGTTACCCTACACTGATGAAGTGCCTCTACCGTCTAACCTCAAGCCACCGAAGCTTGACCTAAAACCTTTGCCCTCTGATTTAAAATATGCATATTTAGGTCAAGATGAGACATACCCGGTGGTGATTTCTGCCCACCTTGAGAAAGAACAAGAGAGTATGCTCATATCTACTCTCCTTGAGCATAAGGGAGCCCTTGGATGGACAATCGCAGACCTCAAGGGAATCGATCCCTCGATTTGTACTCACCGCATATATCTCGAGGATAATGCGAAGAAGACATTTCAAGCAACCACAACGTAGACTAAATCCAAACATGAAGGAAGTGGTTAAGGCCGAGGTTCTTAAACTATTGGATGTGGGTATCATATACCCTATATCTGATAGTCAATGGGTGAGTCCAACTCAGGTGGTTCCTAAGAAGTCCGGGATCACCATCGTAGCCAATGCCAATAATGAACTCGTGCCAACTAGAGTCACTACTGGTTGGAGGATGTGCATTGACTACAAAAAATTAAATACCGTCACGAGGAAAGACCACTTTCCTTTGCCCTTCATTGATCGATCTTGGAAAGGTTAGTTGGTCATTCCTATTACGATTTCCTTGACGGGTATTCGGGCTACAATCGATAGAGATCGCCCCCGAAGATCAAGAAAAGACTACGTTTACATGTCCTTACAAACCTTTGCTTACCGAAGGATGCCATTCGGGCTATGTAATGCTCCCGCCACTTTCCAACCGATGTATGATGAGCATATTTTCTCGACATGGTGGGGCAATATTTAGAGGTCTTCATGGACGATTTCTCTGTCTTCGGTCCATCTTTCAAATGAGTGCTTGGAAAGTCTTAAATGTGTGCTGAAAAGATGTGAAGAAAAGAACTTGGTACTTAATTGGGAGAAGTGTCATTTCATGGTTCAGAAGGGAATTGTCCTTGGACACATTATTTCATCCAAAGGAATCGAGGTGGATAAGGCAAAGATCGATCTTATCTCTAACCTACCTCCACCCAAGAACATAAGGGACGTGAGATCCTTCTTAGGACACGCCGGTTTTACGAAGATTCATAAAGGACTTTAGTCTCATCTCTCATCCTCTATGTAATCTACTTCAAAAGGATGCACCATACGAGTGGACTGAACCATGTCAGGAAGCTTTCACTAAGCTTAAGGGCATATTGACTAGTGCACCCATCATACAGCCACCTGACTGGAGCATTCCTTTTGAACTTATGTGCGATGCGTCTGATTATGCTCTTGGGGCAGTTCTAGGCCAGAGAAAAGATAAGAAACCCTACGTTATTCATTACGCAAGTAAGATTCTAAATCTTGCCCAAGTGAACTACTCGACTACGGAAAAGGAACTCTTAGCCGTAGTGTTTGCCTTGGACAAATTTAGGTCCTACTTGATCGGATCCAAGATCATTATTTACACTGACCACGCAGCGCTTAAGTATCTTCTGTCTAAGAATGATGCTAAGCCCCGCCTGATAAGATGGATCCTCCTACTCCAGGAATTTGACCTAGAGATAAAAGATAAAAAGGGAGTAGAGAACGTAGTGGCTGACCATCTTTCTCGCCTTAATCCCTCTGATTCCTTTGGGATGACACCAATTAATGACATGTTCCCTGACGAACAATTGTTCAGAGTCTCTCATTCGCCTTGGTTCGCTGATATCGCTAATTATCTTGCCACAGGTTCTATACCGACACATTGGTCTGCGCAAGATAAGAAGAAATTTTTCACCGAGGTGCGCAAATTCTTCTGGGATGATCCATACTTGTTTAAATATTGCCCAGACCAAATCTTGAGGAGATGTGTACCAGACGATGAGCATCAGAGTGTCATCTCCTTCTGTCACTCACAGGCCTGTGGTGGCCACTTTTCTGCAAAAAAGACCACGGCCAAAATTCTGCAGTGTGGCTTCTATTGGCCCACTATGTTCAGGGATACTCATGAGTTTTGCAAAGCTTGTGAGCGTTGTCAGAAATTGGGAGCATTGTCTCGTCGAAATATGATGCCCTTGAATCCCATTCTTATCATAGAGGCATTTGATTGCTGGGGCATCGATTTCATGGGGCCATTCCCCCAATCTTTTGGGAATTTATATATTTTGCTTGCCGTAGATTATGTCACTAAATGGGTTGAAGCGATTCCGTGTCGAACTAATGACCATCGCACGGTCATTAAATTCCTGAAAGAAAACATCCTTTCCCGATTCGGAACGCCTCGAGCTATCATTAGTGATGGGGGCTCACACTTTTGTAATAGACCATTTGAGAGTTTAATGAAGAAATACGGTATCTCTCATAAGGTGAGCACCCCATACCACCCACAGACAAGTGGGCAAGTTGAGATTTCCAATAGGGAAATCAAACACATTTTGGAGAAAACGGTTAACCCTGACCGTAAGGATTGGTCAATTCGATTGACTGATGCCTTATGGGCATACCGTACTGCTTTTAAAACCCCTATTGGAATGTCTCCCTTTAGACTCGTCTATGGGAAGGCTTGCCACTTGCCTGTGGAATTGGAACATAGAGCTTACTGGGCGATCAAAAATCTAAATTTCAATCTGAACAACGCTGGCTCGCTACGCAAACTTCAATTAAATGAACTTGAAGAAATCCGGAACGAAGCGTACGAGAACTCGAGAATTTACAAGGACAGGATGAAGGTGTTTCATGACCACCATATTCTACGAAAATCATTCACGCCAGGTCAGAAAGTCCTTTTGTATAATTCTCGATTACATCTCTTTCCGGGTAAGCTTCGATCTCGTTGGACCGGTCCTTACATTGTCGTTACTGCATATCCTCATGGGGCCGTCGAGATAAGAGACCCCGACAATGGCAAGGAGTTTAAAGTAAATGGGCATCGCTTAAAGCCATTTGTCGAGAAATTTGATTCGAGGACATGTCCAGTGCCTCTCGACTGATCCAGTTTATCAGGATTGATCTCCTAGTCTGATGGAGGTATAGGCAGGTTTCCTGCTTTCATAGGATTAGGGTAGTTGTTTTGGTCTGGCTGAAGACATTAAACTTAGCGCTCCTGGGAGGCAACCCAGCTTTTCAATTTATTTCATTTTCCTAGTTAGTTTAATGTTTGTGGGTAACATTACTGCAAACCCTCACGAGACTACAACTCGTCCACTAGGGGCAACCTAGGGGTTTAAAGGCTTGTTGCATATGCTAAATGCAATCGAGAGCACCTGCGAAAGTGGTATAGGTAGGAATTTATTTTTATTATTTGTGTTTTACTTTCGATTGGTTTCACTCTTGTGCTGACCCGCTCTCATGTTGAGATCTCTATGGAAAAGTCTCTCTCGACTCGTTACCCAGGTAATATCTTTCCATCACTTCTCATTTACTTTCGTTATCCCATGTGCATTGCATGCTTACATCTTTTACATTGAGGACAATGTGGATTTTAGGTTGGAGGTGGGAGATTAGGTTTCCTAATCAGTGTTTTCCTGGTCTTGAGAAAAATTGTGAAAATTTTTCAATTTTTTTTTAAATTTCTTGTGAATTTGAAGTGATTTTGACAGCCATCTTTGATTTATAATTACAAGATAAGTGATGTTGGTAATTTGTGACTCTTAAATTCCGTTATTTGTTAGCTTTCATAGTTAAGTTCGAATTGTTAAATCCATGATTAGAGGTTTTAAACATTGAGTGAGTCATGATTTCACAGGACACATCTTGCTTGCACATTAAGGTTCAATTCGATATTAAAGGATTAACTTGGTGACCACTAAGCTTGAAAGGAACCAACCTGAGAAATTGAAAGGGTGGGGCGAATAATCTTCACTATAGGTTTGCTCCCTATAGGTGTAGATTTAATTCCCCATGGATGATATATATATGAAAAGGATTAGGTGTACGATCTTCACCATGGGTTTGCTCCCTATAGGTAAGGATTCAATTACCCTGCTCATCGAAAAATAAAAAAAAATAAAAATCATCAAAAGCTGGAAGAATGAAAAGGAGAACTGTAAGGCAAGTTCTGATTTAGGTTGTCCTGAATGCTCTTTTGATCATCAATGTTATCATGGAAAGTGATGATTGAATCTTAATGATCGATAAGCCGAGATTACATTATACACCCATGGAACTCAATGTTTGGAATTTTCTAATTGATGGATGAATACTTTGAACTTGATTATGAAGTTTACCATGTGCTTAAGTCTAGGAGAGAATAATGCCCAACATTCATGAATCTTAGATTTCTCATATCTGAATCGTTCTTCAAAAATATCACTCGGTTTCACGGAAATTACCCTGTAATTCTCAACTTATTCTTCGCATATTTTGCTCAGGACTAGCAAAATGCTGGTTGGGGGTTGTGTTGAGGGTCAAATATTGCATATTAGACCCCATTTATTACTGGATTTATGAACATGCCACTGTTTAAAAGCCTAATTTAATCGTGTTTGTGATGCAAGGTACATTTGCAAGTGTGGACTACAAAAAGGTACTAAAAAGTGTGTATTGGATGCTCTGAAATCACCACAGCAAGGAACAGACTCCAGAGGACCGATATTGAAGAATTTACACGCCAAAGATCTGAGAAAATCAAGCCGTTCACGTTAAAGAGGCTTGAAATTGGTGCAAAATGCAAGATCACATGGTTTCCGCCATCCGATTGACTCGAAACTTCATACATGTGATGGAGGCCGTAAATTAGCCGTACATATCAAATTTCATCCATTGGATCGCTGAGGAAGTGGCCTAACGGACAGATCAGCCCATGAATCTCTGATTCAGGCCCACATAAGATCTGGATATGCTTCAATTTTGGAATCAATGTCTTAAATGAGCTGGAAAAAGGGATGAATGGATTGGATCTCTTATATCCATTACCGTGGATCCCAATTGAGTAATGTGTGCACCATGCACAAGTGCACGCGATGTGCACGGAAAAATATTTTGGTCAAACGGAGCGTGGACCCGAATCCGAAACGGAAACTTCCGTTTCTTCAGCGCATGCAGCGGACGGACGGTTCACTTGAAGGAAAGATGGGGCCCACCACCGTGATTATGTGGTCCATCTGGACCGTCCTTTCATTCCATCAGGTAAAACCGACCGTACACATGGTCGGTTTTCAGATCCAGGTACGCGTACGCAGGGAAACAACATCCTTGCATCTAACGGACGGTATGTTTAAAACTCAATAGGCCACACTCAACGGCAATTTAAAACCGTCCATATTCGATCGATTTTGCGAGGAAAAAGCAATGGACGGTATGGATTTTCAAACCGACTTTGGCCCGTAATTCTAAGCCAAAAAGGAAACTTCCGTTTCCTGCTGTGCGAAGACGCGGAACAGGGAGAGCGAGACTGAGTCGGTGGGCCATCATCATGGTTCACAAGTTCAATCCGAACCAACCATTGGAATCAGGAAAGGCTTCTAACCAAGATCTAATGGTTTCCTTTCTGAAGAATGCTAGGAAGAGGTCAAAAACTCGAATCAGTGAGAACAATTGCCACACAAGATTAAATAGGTGGGCCACATCAACAGAAATCCAAAACCATACATATGTAACCGGTTTTGCGAGACCAATCTAATGGTCGGAATGGATTTCCTATCCAACGTCGATCTTAGGTTCCACCAGCAGCACAGTGGACCCCAGTCCGTGCGTAACAGAGACCGGACTTCCGGTTTCGTGCTGTGTAATTTGAGTTGGTTCTCCACCGACTCCAGTCATCATCTCACGATGCCTATAAAAGCAGCAAGGAGAGAGAGATGGGGGGCATTCACGGACAGAGAAAGAGACAGGGATCTAACAGCAGAGAGGAGAAAAAAAGGGAGAGAGAGAGAGAGAGAGAGAGAGAGAGAAAGAGAGACAGAGAAAGAACTTTGATGTTTTTACTGTTTTCTCCCTTTTCCTGTTGAGTGATCTTGCCAACATGGTTGGCTAAACCTCTTAGCTAGGGCTAAGAGGTGAAGTTTGTGGTATGATGGGATGATTCTACAGCTTCGATTATGTTAGTTGAACTACTTTGATTTTAGTTTTATTATAAGGAATTACCTGTAGTTTTTTGGTTTGTTGTGACTTCCATTACAATAGATCTGCAATGGCCGCAAGTAATTTCTTTCCTTTATTTTGATTATGTGGTTAGGAAGCCTGTTGTTCACCATCGCCCCTTGGACATGGTTGAGTGATGGAATCCTCCTAACTTTCATACATCACATTGATTGGTTGTGGATTGGTTTAGCTCTGTTGTTTGCTTTGTCTCATGGACATGGTTTTGTGATGGAATCCATTCTAATTTACACCTGTCTCATCTTTTGAAAACTTGATCAAAGGAAGTTCAGATTGTTCTTTAAGCGATATATCTTCCAACTGGATGAAGATGGGACTCAAGTCCAGCTTGAGTTCATGAATCAAGCGTAGATCTCCCTGATCTCTACAAGTGGATCCTCTGAATCCCTAGTTTCCCTTCTCTGAATTCCTTAAATTTTATATTACTGTTTTCACCATTATTCCTTCAAACTACACTTGTTTTAGATTTCATCTCATTCTAGTTCTAGTCCTAGTTAGTTTCAGATTACGTACAGGTTTCAGTCCCTGTGGATTCGACCTCGGTCTTACCGAGTTTTTACTACATCACAACCCTATACTTGGGGAGTGAACATAATACGAAGAAGCAATTATTATCTATGCAGAATTGATTAATAGAGAGGAGGTTGGCAGAGGCTTGAGGACAGTGTAAGACACGGTTGAGTTGGAATTGATGAGTAGGTGTATGAAATGTTGCATTACCAGTGTTTGTAATGTTTAAACCCTGACCATTACCAACTGCTACATGCTCTTGACCTATGTATGGCTGTGAAAGATTAAGTTGCTCAAGGGAGCTTGTGATATGCTGATTTGCCCCACTATCTGCAAACCATCTCTCATTCTCGTTTTCAGAGTTGGTGTGGGCCACCATTGCTGCTAGTTGAGCAGGAGGATGTCTTCCTTGATAGGCATAATCCATGCGATGAAAGCAGTCGAGTGCTCGGTGGCTGGACCTGCCACAGATTTGACAAGGGGAACGAGGAGAAGAAAAATGTTGGGAAGATTTGGGACCTGTGTATGGTTGCTGGTGTGGAGTTGTGTTGGATTGAGGTTTGCTGCGGTGGGAAGAAAACTGTGAGTGTTGATGGCCAAAGGCTGAAGATTGGTTAGGCCTGTGAGGATATTTTGGCTTGCGGTTAAATGATTGTTGGCTCTGTTTGGAGGCAAAGCCGTTTGTATCTGAGGAAGCTGACTTGTATTGTGATTCCAAGAGAAGTTCATTGGACAGTAGTTCAATTTAAAAATCATCAAAGGAGAGGAGGTGATCTCTGGTGGCTAGAGAAAGTGAAGTCATAAATGGCAAATAGATAGGGTTTAGGCCATGAGTGACATAGGTGATTAGATCGTCATCATCGACAATCTTGCCAGCGGCACTTAACTCAGCTGATATTTCTTTGGCCTCATCAAGATAAGCAGAGCAACTATGTGAGCCTTGAGTTAAGGCTTGTAGTTTGCGTTTCAGATGGCTAATCCGAGATCGGGATCTGGAAGCAAATTTCTTCTCCAATGTATTCCAAGCAGGTTTGGCAGATGTGATGCCAAAAACCGAGGGAGCTACTTTGTTGGACAGGGTGGCATTAATCCATCCTAGCACAAATTGATCCTTCTTGTTCCACAGAGTGTACTGAGGGTTGAGTTCAGTAGTGGATTTCCCTTGATCATCAAGGAGAAACGGTGATGGGCACGGCTCGGAACCATCCACGAAACCCATCAAGTCATTGCTTTTTAGAATGGGAACCATTTGAGACAACCAAATTAGGTAGTTTGAACCATCGAGTTTGGCTAAAACCAGTTGGTTGAGATTTGGTGCAATAAATGCAGCAGCGGAATTTGAGGAAGAAGAAGCCATTGAATTGAAGTGATCAGGATCAGGATTTGCGTGAGCAGAATAGCTTTGATACCATGTAAATAAAGAAAGAAACACTACCAAAAAATCGAGCAAAGGCTATGGAATGTGAAGGCCTTTAGCTACGGATTTAATCCGTAGTAATTTAGCTACGGATATAAACCGTAGCTAAAAGCATAATTAATCCGTAGCTAAATCCTTCCTCCTCATTCCCCTTCATGGTGCTTAAGGGGCTCCATGGGGCTCACTGAAATATATGTGTTTGATCTAAGCCGTCTATAAATTCTCTAATTTAATTTTAGTGGATTAGGAAAAAAAATTTGTAGATTAAAGGTATAAGTGGACCACACAATAAGAAATCGAAAAAATTAAATTTCCATTGTTAATTTGTTGTGTGGTTTTCTTACAAATGATCCGATTCATTTTTTTTGCAACATCCCTTAAAATAATATTTTAGAATTATTGACTGAGTGGATTAATAACATACATCATGGTGGGCCCCACGTTTTAAAACCCAAACCTTCCTCATGGCCCGTCCGTCACGCGCCCCACCCCCCAAAAAACTGTCCTCTCTCCGCCCGCGCCAACCTCCGAAACCCATTTCCATTTTCCATTTCCTCTCTCTCTCTCTCTCTCTCTCTCTCTCTCTCTCTCTCGCACTCGCCTCTCCCTCGCCATCTCTCGATCTCCCGCTCTCCCTCACCCTCTCCTCGTCTCTACGCATTCCCCTCTCGTTTCCGAACCCATCTCCGTTTTCAAAACCCACTTTCACCGAGATCCGTCGAGAGTTTTCGCCGGGAAGGCCTCAACCGCTTTGAAGGTTACTCTCTCTCTCTCTCTCTCTCTCTCTCTCTCTCTCTCTCGTTTCGAAATCAGTTGAGGGTTTTCGGTGACTTAAGCTACCACGTTATTGATGTTGTTCACCAAGTGTGGTCATGGCAAGGAAAGTATGTACATGAAACAAATACTCTTCTTTTCTTAGTTTTTATGTTGCATAGAAGGTGTTTGATAAAATATCTCGTAATGTAAAAACATTGCTTTTATTTTACTATAGTGAGATTTTGAAGTTGTAGTCCGTGTTTGTAAAAATGCCTCAATGGCGAACTCGACTTGATCTTGGCTCAAACTCACCTCGAGTTCCGAGGGCGTGTTTGACGGGCCAATCCCATGAGATTGGATTGTATTAGGGTGGATGGCAAGTAATGATGGCTCTGTCGGTGGATTGGTGCCAATCCAATGGGATTGCTATATCCAGGAACTCACCACCGAGTATGTTTGGCTCGCTTGGCCAATCCCGGTGTTACACCGCCAATCCCGGGATTGCTCTCTAAGCAAACATGTCCTGTGCAAAAAGATGGGATTAGGAGGGATTGGGTGGATTTCAAGGTAATGATGGTGATGTCACGATTGCTTGGCAATCCCATGGGATTGCTATATCCAACTTCACTGTTTGGCACGCCCGCCAAATCCGGGATTGCTCCTTCCAATCCACCCTAATACAACCTAATACAATCCACCTTGCTTGGCCAAACAGTTCCGACCAAACCAAGCCGAGACGAGCTCGAGCCGAGGTCGGCTAGTGGTCGAGCCGCCACTGACTCCTGCTCAACTCGATGTGCACCCTTATTGATACATCACTCACCGAGCCACCACCACTCTCACGCATACATACATACATGCATGCATGCATACACACATACATCATGCTTTTTCAAAGATATTTATTTATTTATATTTCCTTATTGTATTTGTCATGATCGTTGGATGAGTTTTATTCATTTTTATGATTATTTTTTTTAAGATTATATTTTGTATTGGGTTTTTTTTTTTTTTTTTTCAAGATGCATGGATTTTCAATTACCCGATCAGAGTCAATGGTTCTCAGTAATCCACATCGTCGGTATGTTGGCGTCCCACCTTAGATGGACCATGCCCCAAAATGCTCCTAGATTAGAATTTTGGAAGATCCTAGTGACCAATCTGGGACCCTTTAGAGTTGAATGTGGATCGATGTCATGTTTCTCTTCTTAAATGTTCATGTGAGCTGCAAATCGTGAAGGTTAAGATTATCGTAGTGATGAGATTTTTGGGCACTTGCCCATCCGTGGTGAGCCACACAAAATAACAAACCGACATTGGTATATTGAAGGCAAAAGCCGATGCTAATCTAACCAATCTTGAACCCATTGAATTGACCTCTTTGAACCGCCTAATCGATCATTCTCGCTTAGCACTTCAACAATCACCACAAAAGGAGCCACTCACTCAACCATCCACTACCCACCATCCGAAACCAAATGCATTTTGCAAATCAAATAGTCAAGAAGTCCTAGTCTACATAATTGTACAATTTTTTCAAGTTCGACTACTGATTACTCCAAAGAAGTTGTCCTATTTGTATTTTGAGTCAATACATTTATGAGCAATAAGGGCCCCATACAATATTTGCTTGCCATGAAAAATGTTGCTTGAGATTTACAAATAATGTCTTTTGACACTACTATCCTAATGGAAAGAACCTTCACCAAGATTTTGTATGGGCTGAGCTGCTGAAAAGTACCTTAGGTCCTCCTCCATTGCCTTCATTGAGATAAGCCCAATAAAAGCTCTCAACTCCTTCAATAGTTTGCCTCTAGCACAAAACTTAGAGATGAATTGCATAACATTGCCTTTCATAGCTCACCAAAACTAGGGCTGCTACTTGGGTTTGGGTCGATTGACCCAACCCAAATTCAGATTGGGTTGGGTTGTCAAGGTTCTTGGGTCAGATTTGGGTTGGAAAACACTGACCTGATATGACGTCAGGTTGGGTTGGAAACAATGTCATGTATTTGGGTTGGGTATGGAGGATTTCGGTTGGTTTGGGTCCCAGGTTGGGTCCTCTTGTTGTTGAGTCAGGCTCAGGTTGACCCTCAATCCTACTGTAATTACTTTGTAAATAGATAATTATTACCTTTTTAGCCTGTTTGATAATCCTACTGTATTTCTACTTTGAAAATCAGTTCAAAAAATAAATTAATTAAATGGCCATGTCCTTGCTCTTGCACCTATGTGGAAGGGTTTGGGTACCCATGGGTGGTGAAATTCCACCATCGTGTGAGTGTGTGGGGGCATGCGTGCGTGTGTTAAAAAAAAAAAAAAAAAAAAGGCTAATGAATAGCTTAGATCTTAACAAATATGCCATTTACTACATGCATTCTAAAATCCCATATAGGGAATTTTTTTCATTAAATGCCTAGCTTGTTGGACCAAAACTCACGGTCCAACTAGTGTGTGGGCATCTCTCTCTCTCTCTCTCTCTCTCTCTCTCTCTCTCTCTATATATATATATATATATATATATATATATATATATATATATATATATAGTAATGCTCACACACAACTAGTTGGACATTGCATTTTCGTCCAACTAGCTTTGCATTTAATGAGAAAATTCACTCTTTTATATAATACATACGCTTACATATGATAGGTTTTAGAATGCATGTCATAGTTATGTAAAGTAACATGTGTGTCAAAGATCTAGGCCATTCATCAGTTAAGACCCACTAAGAAAAGTTATGTAACAAAAACAAAGAAACAACAATTGTAAGAAAAGTACGTATGCTTGTTAAATCTGGATCGTTGGACAGTTTTATTAACAACTAACACTTTCCATAGGTATTTGACATGATTGATCATAAGATCATCAAAAAAAAAAAAAAGATTGTCCTTGGCATGTTTACATGTAATTTATCTAATGCACAGATCTGATTTTGAGTTGGATGGTCCAAATCTATAATAGGTGTGTAGCCCATCATATATTTACTCTCCCTTCGCATGTATCCTCTTTCCAAATATTTAGCATAAAGTTTGCCTGACCTTTATCAACATGGGGTGACATACCTGATGGTTGGGGTTGATTTTACATTAACACAAATGATGGGGCCCTTCCAAGCCATGGGCCCCTTTTCCATGCCAAAATGAAATTAGCATGCGGTGGGAAGCATTTACTTGCATCAATTAAGAGGGACTTGTTTCATTAAATGCATTGCTAGTTGACGAAAATGCAATGTCCAACTAGTTGTGTGTGAGCATTGCTCATATATATATATATATATATATATATATATATATATATATATATATATATATATATATATATATATATAACAACACCTCCACCTACACTTGTGTAACTACGCTTAGGGGTGTCAACGGGCCCGGAAAATCAGAATTTTAAATAGAAATGGCTCATGTCGGCCCAAAATAGTCAAAATCCAGTGTCGAGACCAACCTCAAGTCCCGCCCATGGTTTACTAATGCAGCCCTTGATTTAGTGGACCACATTTTGTATGGAACACTTGCATATTTTTAAAAAATCCTCAAGATTGGATGATCCAAACCATCCAATCTTTAGCCTTTTTCTAGTTGAATGTGTACTGTTGCTATATTTGTTTTCTTAACCATCTTAAAACTGAAAGTATCTTTCTTCTGAAACTTTTTATGAAATATCTCATTGTAGTGGTTTCACAGAAACCACATTGGGTAGAGCAAAATGTTAGCAACATTATTAATTTGTTGTAAAAATACAATGATTGCAAACTTCTTAATACATTGTATTTGGTAGATAATATCTGTATGGGTTCAATCATCTGATAGCACTTCTTGAATCCCTAACTTTTGAGGTTTTTGGTGCATGAGATAGGTATTTCCAACTTTAATTTTCTTCTAGGTGCAGGTTGAAAATGGACCCCTTGTTAAATCGAGATCCGACTGTAATGAATAGGAGTGGATGACACTAAGTTTCCCGCACTCCACGTTTTCTTTCTCGAATCGAAGTTTTTCAAAGTTTGCACAAGAAAACCTTCCTGGTAGAGAATCTGTTCCTTGTTCATGCACCACTTGCGATGTGCACGTTTTCCTATTTCTTATGATGATATGGAAATACATCTAATGAAAAATGGATTCGACCCAAGCTATAGGGTTTGGAACATGCATGGGGAGCATGTATCACCTGAGTGTACTGTACATGAATCAAGTTCCCAACAATACCATAGTGTCCCGAACTTAAACGAGGTTCACAACGCGATCGTTCAAGAACTTGGTGGTAATAACCTAGATGAAGTTGTACAGGATGAGCCCAATGTGACCCCTATAGTTGAAGGCGTCTTTGGAGAAAATGAAACTAATGAGTTTGAAGCAAATCTGTGAGACGCAATGACTGAGCTATACCCTGGGGCCCAAGATTTCACCGTGCTGACTTTCATTGTACAGCTTTTCAAATTAAAGGTGAATCATGGATGGAGTGAAAAAAGCTTTACAGAGCTCCTTCAACTACTGAAGAAGGTGTTACCTTACGTACGCAACAAGGCCCCAACGAATACCTACCAAGCGAAGAAGATCATTACAAAGTTGGGTCTTGATTATGTGAAAATCCATGCTTGTCCAAATGACTGCATCTTATACTGGAGAGAGAACGAGATGAAAACCATTTGTCCAAATTGTAAAACTTCTAGGTACAAGACTGAAATGGATTCTCCGAGAAAACAATCTCGAATACCTAGAAGGTGTTAGGTATTTTCCATTAACACCAAGGCTACAAAGAATGTTCAGGTGTAATGGTTGGTGAAAGAAATGTCTTGGCACTCAACCAGAAATTTCAACATGGAAAGATGGAGCATCCTACCGATTCTATTGCATGGAAGAATCTTGATGACAAGTATACAGATTTTTCAAATTGAGCCTCGCAATGTTCGATTGGGTTTGGCTACGATGGGTTTAACCCATTTGGCACTTTCAAGATGTCACATAGTTCATGGCCGCTATGTGTGTGACGTACAACCTTCCACCAAAGCTTTGCATGAAACCTCGCTTTACTATGTTGACTTTGCTCATTGAGGGACCGCGACAACCGGAAAGGATATTGACGTTTATTTACTGACCATTGATTGATGAACCGCAAAAGTTATGGCGAGAAGGGGTCACGACGTTCGATGCATACCATGAAAACAAATTCAACATGCGTGCGTTCGCTTTGGACAATCCATGACTTTCCAAAGATATGGCAACGCTTCGGTTGTAGGACAAAGGGTAAATATGGTTGTCCCGTATGTGGTCCTAACACGATTCTCTCGCGACTCCAATATAGAAAGAAACATGTTTATATGGGCCACAGACGATGGTTGCCAATGTCAGAACAGGCTAGGAAGGACACAAGTGCTGCACGTTTAACAAGAAGGTGGAGATACGACGTCAACCGATCCGTCTGGATGGGATTGAGGTCAAAAGACAAACCGCGAACTTGAATATGCAGTGGGGGAAGACTGGGAAGAGTAATATAAGGGGTATTGAAGGAGGTCGATAAGAGCCAAGTGGATGATGTTGAATCACCGTGGTTCTTCAAACGGTCTATATTATTTAACTGAGTATTGGAAAGATATTCCCGTGGCCACAACCTTGATGTCATGCATATTGAGAAAAATATATGTGAAATCCTAGTTGCCTTGATGTTGAACACGCTGGCAAAACTAAGGATGATGCTAATGCACGCAGGGATCTGAAACAATTGGGAATTAAGAAGCGTCTATGGCTGAAAAAGAACAATGGTAAGGTAATTCAGAAACAAGGTCCTTTCTGTCTAAGAAAAGAAGAGAAAAAACTTTTCATCCAGACTTTGTATGAGCTGCGTGTTCCTATCGGTTTTAGTGCGAATTGGAGGACCATCGTAAAGGAAGATTGCTTGGATTTAAAGGGAATGAAGTCTCATTCGTATCATGTGTTGATGCAACATCTACTCCCAGTTCTCATCCAGCATGCATTCAGGGATAGGAAGGTCATTCGTCCTATAATTACAAGCTTTTGCACATTTTTTAATGCCTTGTGCTCGACAACCGTAGACCTTCAAACACTCCTTACTCTCGAGAGAGGCATGGCTAGGACGCTATGTCAGCTTGAAACTATATGCCCGCCATCGATATTTGTCATTATGATGCATTTGTCGATCCATTTGGCTTACGAGGCTCGCATATGTGGTCCTCAGATACTATCGATGGATGTATCCATTCGAAAGGTACGCTGTGAGCTTAGTAAGAATAAATCGGCTTAACATCTACATTTGCATGTATATATAATGTCTTATTAACTTTGTCAGGTTCATGAAGACATTCAAGGCCTATGTCCGTAACAAGACACGACCTGAGGGTTGTATTGCAGAGCAGTACATCCAAGAGGAGACGGTTATATTCTGCAACCAATATAAAGGAAAACAGAAAACATGCCTATTGGAAAGGCTGGAAAACGGTTTAACGGATTCATTCCAGGACTACGTAAGTTAGAAGATATCGTTGATGATGACTCTAATGATGACGACGTTGGTCCAGTAGGTTCGGCTCAAAGTGTTATCCTAGCAGGTATTGAATACGAACAAGCTCGTACATGGGTATGAAGAGTCATCCCAGCTACGACAAGTGGGAAGGGTATGTACAATAAGCTCGTATATGTGTATGTATATATATATATATCTTCCTTACTTTATGCGATTTCAATATAACAATGTTATTGAATATCGCGCAGGAAGCACAAAGATTTCTTGCAGCGATGCTATAAGAGGACCAACAGGGTGCCTAGCGAGGACGAATTCATATCTTGGTTGAAGAGGGAACCAGAGTTCATTGAATCTGACGATAATGAATTTAAAGATGTAGTGAGAGGACCTCTAGCTTTTTCTATTGAATACAATAAGTATTGTATTAATGGTTTCCTATTTGTCACTAAGGACTATGAGGAGAATAAAACGAACCAAAACAGTGGGGTTAGGACAGAGGGTATGACAACCTTCCGATCAAGTGCTAAGGATATCAATACAATGGATGAAAATCAACCTTACTATGGAGTCCTTCGTAGAATTATCCAATTGGAATACCGAAATGGGTACAAGCCCGTCCTATTTAAGTGTGATTGGGTGAAAGTGACACATCATGGTGTTTCTTTTGATGTCGGCGAATTTGAGATTAGTAAATTTGTCTAGTCTTTACAGCTTCGTACAAAGTCGGTGACGAGCCCTTCATTCTTGCAGAGCATGCCACGCAAGTTTTCTACTCGAGAGATCCAAAAATGCTTGACCGGCATGTCGTCTTGGAGGTTCCCAAAAAATTTTTGTCGAAGAAGATACATGCGTTCTATCTAACGATTAGAGGTCAGTAAGCAATGCCGATGCAGACTGATCTTACCTCATTAGCAATGGTTGATGAGTTGATATTCGATGAATCAAGACGTTAGTGTTGTGGTCGAGAAAACAAAGAAAAGAAAACGATCAAAGAGAATTTACTTGATTTGTTTGTAGTTTCTAAGCATGTAACAAAATGATATTTATTGGAGGAAATCTAATCAAGGTTTGGATAATATATGTGAATTTTTTGTACTTTATCTGTGATCTATATTATTTCTTAACCATTAGCTTTTTTTTTTTTTTCTTTTCATATTAGCGAAGAAATAGGCACATGGAAACACAACCAACTATTGGGTGCGCAGTGCTCCGAGAGTACAAATTCAAGCAACACCAAACGTAATAAGATACTTCTCCTTAATTATATTTGTAAATTTCCTTTTTCTTATATATTGGCATTAATCAATTATTCTTTTTATGTAATTGTATCACTTCTTCTTCATCTAGAAAGAGAGGCATTACTAGGGGGCCTCTTTACTTGTGCAACCTGATAGGAAAAAAGTCCTAAAGACAAACGAATTCGGCAACCGAATGAGGATTGTTCCGATCATAGAGACTTTGCATCGCATGTCGGTGTCCTCACCCGTTCTCATATCCCAATCATATACCAGACTTTCGTCGGGTGCCTCATGAACAAATTCGTATGGTCACGTAAAGATCACACAGCTTTATGAGTTTGAGGGTCAAAGTTGGGATGCAAGTCTTGAGTACGTTATAAAACGCATCAATGAAGCGTGGAGGAATTACAAGAGAAGATTGACCGCAAAAATATATTAAAGACAAGGATCCTATTGTCATGAGAGATGGTCCCGCTCTGTGTATCCCTATGGAGGATTGGAGGGTCTTCGTGGATCAACGCACCACCGAGGAATTCAAGAGGGTAAGCGTAAGGAATAAAATCAATCGGGCCAAGCTAAAAGGACTCATGTGTCTTGGGAGGCACATGGTCATTACTCGCCATAAGATGGTATGTATTTAAAAATAGATATTATAGTTTAAAATTGAATTTAAATTTGAATTATCATTCATCTAAATTTATTAATGATATGTATTTCAATGATATGTAATGTCCTAAAGGCGAAGGAGAAGAATCTTACGTCTGATGCCGAGATAAGTAGATGTGAAGTCTTCTTAAGAGCCCATACAAGAAAGGACAAAGTTGTCCAGTATCCTGACCTTGCTGTAAGTGCATCCCTCGTACCACTAACTAGTACCCTTATGAAAAGCCTATGATAACTTTGAATTATATTGCATTCATTTGTATTTTTTCACAGGAAAAACTAGAGGAGCTCTCTAGTAGCAATCCTGCTTCTAGGATGACTGGCATGGATGATGCCCTTACAGAGGTAATAATAAAATTTAAAAATTACTTAAGTTTTATGGTAATTATGAATATTTTAATAACTTGATTTACAATGTTTTACAGTTGGTTGGTGCTGACAAAAGAGGGCGAATGCGGGGTCTAGGTTGCTCAATAAGCAAGGTAGGACTGAAGAAGTCAGCCCCTGCTCGTTCAAAGGTAGAGAATGTGACAAAAGAAAAAGAGGGCGTAGTTCAAGAGTTAACTCAGGTGAAGAAGAAAAATTAGATGATGTGACTCAAGATATAGTTGAGATGAAGAAAACATTGGTGGATATGCAGAAAGGAGAGAGTCTTGTCAAAATCTCTCATCACCAACAACGTTAAATCTACTCAGGCATCGTCGGTATGCAAGTATAAATATTTTTTTTTTACTGTATTGAGCTTACAATTATATTATAAGCGCTAACAATACCAATGCCATTTTATGTGTAAATGTAGCCGGATATTATATATATCGGTAAGAGATGCGACTTGCTTGGTTTTGGAAAACGTGGTGTAGTTGCTCGTGGTGAAGTACACGGTTAATCCAAATGCAACTGTCCATTGCGAACCGTTGGAGGTTGGAGCTTTTGTTGTTATCTTGACTGAGGTTGTACAACCTCACGCTCCTTTGTGGAAAGAAGATGGGTTCGCATCTACACTTGGAGAGGTCGGTCTGGGATCATTTGTGCAATGGGGGAAAGAGGCTTTGAGAATTCAATAATTTGAACAAATTTGGTACTCTATAATTGAACATGTGTAGTGTGCATTTTGAACTAATTTTGAACATGTAGTGTGCATTTTGAACTAATTTAGAACTAACTTGGCACTTGTTTTTTTTTTTTTTTTGAAATATTGAATGAATTTTGTACTCTATATTTGAATGTATTTATAGTCTTAGGCTCCATTTGGTCATCACATTAGTGTTTATGAAAGCATTTTTTTAAAAAACCAAATGGAGCCTAAGCCCTTTTTTAACTCCGCCAATGCAACTCCTTGCATTGCCGGTCCCAAGCCCGGATAAAGGAGGAGGGAGAAGGGCTTTAGAATGAGATCGTCAACTATGGAGGAGATCCTGAAAATTCAGTAAGTATCACTGGTTTTATGGTTTTACTTGTACATTCTTATATTGATTACTCAAGCATGACGGTTATGCGCATTCTTTCAGGTGGATGTTGCATGTAGGAGGATTGGAGCTGCATATTTCGATTCAAGCATATGGTACGTCTCTTGTCAAGAATATTGCACATGTGTAGTTAATCAAACAATACATTATGTGATATTGTTGGAATCAATAAACCGGCGATTGGCCTATTCTCAAATCTTAACCCGAACCCGATTTCCTAAACCTAAACCTTAACCTATTCTCAAATCCATAAACCTAAACCTACACCTAATCCTAATCTTCATGGTTGGAATCAATGGAAAACAGAAAGTCAAATTGTGTGACCCAACTAGTGAGCAGATTGGCCTGATTTAAAATTGGGTCATCCATATAACTAGCCTATAACTGGTCGTAGGTAATCAGTTCTCATTTGAAAATGTTAGGAAGACAATGGATCATCATTTTATCAAAGGTTCCAATTTAAATTTACTCTAATCCATCAAGAAAACATTAGCCAAGCTACTATCAGCAAGACATTATTCAAGCAATACAGCAATAGTAACACGGGAAAACAACAGAACTTTTAGTGGCCATTTGGATGCACAAAGTTGTTTGCCACACATACTATCTTGCACATACTATGCATGTCATGCATTGCTGGACCACCTGTATTATACCCTGTTTGTCAAGCACCAAGGACAAGGAGTGGTGAAACATGTAACATTATGATGCATGTGCATAGTGATCACACATGTGGCACATGTGAGATGCTTGAAGATTTCTTTCCCATCATCATTTACATTTTTCTTCTTAATCTAAACAATTGGGAAGTTAATATAATCATTTACTCGCTTTTACAATCTTTAAAATCTTTATTTGTAAATGTGCCCATATGCATTTTTGAAGAAACTAAAAAACTTACTCATTCTCAGATTGCATTGTGGAAAATGCATCCATTATTCAAAGAAATGACGACATTCCAAGCACTCACACTTTCTCTCCTTGCTAGCTAAATTAGTGAGTCTTCTTTCCTTCATACTATATGATACATTGATGAAGTGGCCTGGCCATTTGGACAGGCCCATGTTTATATATTATCTCAAAATTGATGAAGCAGATCCGGATGTGCGTCGAGCTATCCGGATGTTGAGCGGGGGTCCCTGGAAGGTGGGAACCGCTGTTATGACCGTGATGAAGCTGTCCATTTCCTATGGACGGCATTGGAGGGGCCTAGCCATTTGGACAGGCCGTGTTTATGTATTTGCTCGAGATTAATGGAGCAGACCTGGATGTGCGTCGGAGCTATCCGGAAGAGCGGGGGTCCTTGGAAGGTGGGAACCGTTGTTATGACCATGATGAAGCTGTCCATTTCCTATGGACGGCATTGGAAGGGCTCCCGCCATTCGGACAGCCGTGTTTATGTATTTACTCGAGATTAATGGAGCAGACCCGGATGTGCGTCGGAGCTATCCGGAAGAGCGGGGGTCCCTGGAAGGTGGGAACCGTTGTTATGACCATGATGAAGCTATCCATTTCCTATGGACGGCATTGGAGGGGCCTGGCCATTTGGACAGGCCGTGTTTATGTATTTGCTCGAGATTAATGGAGCAGACCTGATGTGCGTCGAGCTATCTCGAAGAGCGGGGTCCCCGGAAGGTGGGAACCGTCATATGACCATGATGAAGCTATCCATTTCCTATGGACGGCATTGGAAGGGCCTGGCCATTCGGACAGGCCATGTTTATATTTGTATTATATTTGTATTTGCAGGGACCACACCCGAACCCATTCTCAAATCCTATAACCTATAACCAAAACCTATAACCTAAATCAAAACCCCTAACCTAAACCAAAACCAAAACCTATAACCTAAACTCAATTCCCTAAAGCTAAACCTTAACCTAATCCTAATCTCAACTCCCTAACCTAACCTAAACCTAAACCCAAACTTGAAAACCCAAACTTAAACCCGATCCCAAACCCGAACCCGGTTTCCTAAACCTATACCTTCACCTATTCTCAATTCCCTAAACCTTAACCTACAACCTAACCTAAACCTAACTACCTAACCTAAACCTAAACCTAAACTTGAAAACCCAAAATTAAACCCGATCCCGAACCCGAACCCGGTTTCCTAAACCTAAACCTTCACCTATTCTCAATTCCCAAAACCTTAACCTATAACCTAACCTAAACCTAACTACCTAACCTAAACCTAAACCTAAACTTGAAAACCCAACCTTAAACCCGATCCCGAACCCGAACCCGGTTTCCTAAACCTAAACCTTCACCTATTCTCAATTCCCTAAACCTTAACCTACAACCTAACCTAAACCTAACTACCTAACCTAAACCTAAACCTAAACTTGAAAACCCAAACTTAAACCCGATCCCGAACCCGAAACCGGTTTCTAAACCTAAACCTTAACCTACAAACTAACCTAAACCTAACTACCTAACCTAAACCTAAACCCAAACTTAAAACCCAAACTTAAACACGATCCCTAACCCGAAACCGGCTTTCTAAACCTAAACCTTAACCTACAAACTAACCTAAACCTAACTACCTAACCTAAACCTAAACCCAAACTTGAAACCCAAACTTAAACCCGATCCCAAACCCGAACCCGGTTTCTAAACCTATACCTTCACCTATTCTCAATTCCCTAAACCTTAACCTACAACCTAACCTAAACCTAACTACCTAACCTAAACCTAAACCTAAACTTCAAAACCCAAACTTAAACCCGATCCCGAACCCGAAACCGGTTTCTAAACCTAAACCTTCACCTATTCTCAATTCCCTAAACCTTAACCTACAACCTAACCTAAACCTAACTACCTAACCTAAACCTAAACCCAAACTTGAAAACCCAAACTTAAACCCGATCCCAAACCCGAACCCGGTTTCCTAAACCTATACCTTCACCTATTCTCAATTCCCTAAACCTTAACCTACAACCTAACCTAAACCTAACTACCTAACCTAAACCTAAACCCAAACTTGAAAACCCAAACTTATACCCGATCCCAAACCCGAACCCGAATCCGCTTTCTCAACCTAAACCTTAACCTATTCTCAATTCCTAAACCTTAACCTACAACCTAACCTAAACCTAACTCCCTAACCTAAACCTAAACCTAAACTTGAAAACCCAAACTTAAACCCGATCCCGAACCCGAAACCGGTTTCCTAAGCCTAAACCTGAACCTATTCTCAATTCCCTAAAGCTTAACCTACAACCTAACCTAAACCTAACTCCCTAACCTAAAGCAAAACCTAAACTTGAAAACCCAAACTTAAACCCGATCCCGAACCCGAACCCGAATCCGCTTTCTCAACCTAAACCTTAACCTATTCTCACTCCCTAAACCTTAACCTACAACCTAACCTAAACCTAACTCCCCAACCTAAACCTAAACCTAAACTTGAAAACCCAAACTTAAACCCGATCCCAACCCGAAACCGGTTTCTAAACCTAAACCTTCACCTATTCTCAATTCCCTAAACCTTAACCTACAACCTAACCTAAACCTAACTACCTAACCTAAACCTAAACCCAAACTTGAAAATCCAAACTTAAACCCGATCCCAAACCCGAACCCGAATCCGGTTCCTCAACCTAAACCTTAACCTATTCTCAATTCCCTAAACCTTAACCTACAACCTAACCTAAACCTAACTCCTAACCTAAACCTAAACGTAAACTTGAAAACCCAACCTTAAACCCGAACCCTAAGTTTCCTAAACCTAAACCTAAACCTTAACCTATTCTCAATTCCCTAAACCTTAACCTACAACAAGGTCCATAAACCTAAACCCTAAACCTAAATCCAAACTTGAAAACCCAAACTTAAACCCGATCCCAAACCCGAACCCTGTTTCCTAAACCTATACCTTCACCTATTCTCAATTCCCTAAACCTTAACCTACAACCTAACCTAAACCTAACTACCTAACCTAAACCTAAACCTAAACTTGAAAACCCAAACTTAAACCCGATCCCGAACCCGAAACCGGTTTCTAAACCTAAACCTTAACCTACAAACTAACCTAAAGCTAACTACCTAACCTAAACCTAAACCCAAACTTGAAAACCCAAACTTAAACCCGATCCCAAACCCGAACCCGGTTTCCTAAACCTATACCTTCACCTATTCTCAATTCCCTAAACCTTAACCTACAACCTAACCTAAACCTAACTACCTAACCTAAACCTAAACCTAAACTTGAAAACCCAACCTTAAACCCGATCCCGAACCCGAACCCGGCTTTCTAAACCTAAACCTTCACCTATTCTCAATTCCCTAAACCTTAACCTACAACCTAACCTAAACCTAACTACCTAACCTAAACCTAAACCTAAACTTGAAAACCCAAACTTAAACCCGATCCCGAACCCGAAACCGGTTTCCTAAACCTAAACCTTAACCTACAAACTAACCTAAACCTAACTACCTAACCTAAACCTAAACCCAAACTTGAAAACCCAAACTTAAACCCGATCCCAAACCCGAACCCGGTTTCCTAAACCTATACCTTCACCTATTCTCAATTCCCTAAACCTTAACCTACAACCTAACCTAAACCTAACTACCTAACCTAAACCTAAACCTAAACTTGAAAACCCAACCTTAAACCCGATCCCGAACCCGAACCCAGTTTCCTAAACCTAAACCTTCACCTATTCTCAATTCCCTAAACCTTAACCTACAACCTAACCTAAACCTAACTACCTAACCTAAACCTAAACCTAAACTTGAAAACCCAAACTTAAACCCGATCTCGAACCCGAAACCGGTTTCCTAAACCTAAACCTTAACCTACAAACTAACCTAAACCTAACTACCTAACCTAAACCTAAACCCAAACTTGAAAACCCAAACTTAAACCCGATCCCAAACCCGAACCCGGTTTCCTAAACCTATACCTTCACCTATTCTCAATTCCCTAAACCTTAACCTACAACCTAACCTAAACCTAACTACCTAACCTAAACCTAAACCCAAACTTGAAAACCCAAACTTAAACCCGATCCCAAACCCGAACCCTATTTCCTAAACCTATACCTTCACCTATTCTCAATTCCCTAAACCTTAACCTACAACCTAACCTAAACCTAACTACCTAACCTAAACCTAAACCCAAACTTGAAAACCCAAACTTATACCCGATCCCAACCCGAACCCGGTTTCTAAACCTATACCTTCACCTATTCTCAATTCCCTAAACCTTAACCTACAACCTAACCTAAACCTAACTACCTAACCTAAACCTAAACCCAAACTTGAAAACCCAAACTTAAACCCGATCCCAAACTCCGAGTCCCGGTTTCCTAAACCTATACCTTCACCTATTCTCAATTCCCTAAACCTTAACCTACAACCTAACCTAAACCTAACTACCTAACCTAAACCTAAACCCAAACTTGAAAACCCAAACTTATACCCGATCCCAAACCCGAACCCGGTTTCCTAAACCTATACCTTCACCTATTCTCACTTCCCTAAACCTTAACCTACAACCTAACCTAAACTTAACTACCTAACCTAAACCTAAACCTAAACTTGAAAACCCAACCTTAAACCCGATCCCGAACCCGAACCCAGTTTCCTAAACCTAAACCTTCACCTATTCTCAATTCCCTAGACCTTAACCTACAACCTAACCTAAACCTAACTACCTAACCTAAACCTAAACCTAAACTTGAAAACCCAAACTTAAACCCGATCCCGAACCCGAAACCGGTTTCCTAAACCTAAACCTTAACCTACAACCTAACCTAAACCTAACTACCTAACCTAAACCTAAACCCAAACTTGAAAACCCAAACTTAAACCCGATCCCAAACCCGAACCCGGTTTCCTAAACCTATACCTTCACCTATTCTCAATTCCTAAACCTTAACCTACAACCTAACCTAAACCTAACTACCTAACCTAAACCTAAACCCAAACTTGAAAACCCAAACTTATACCCGATCCCAAACCCGAACCCGAATCCGCTTCCTCAACCTAAACCTTAACCTATTCTCACCCCTAAACCTTAACCTACAACCTAACCTAAACCTAACTCCCTAACCTAAACCTAAACCTAAACTTGAAAACCCAACCTTAAACCCGAACCCTGTTTCTAAACCTAAACCTAAACCTTAACCTATTCTCAATTCCCTAAACCTTAACCTACAACACCATAAACCTAACTCCCTAACCTAAACCTAAACCTAAACTTGAAAACCCAAAATTAAACCCGATCCCGACCCGAACCCTTTCCTAAACCTAAACCTTCACCTATTCTCAATTCCCAAAACCTTAACCTACAACCTAACCTAAACCTAACTACCTAACCTAAACCTAAACCTAAACTTGAAAACCCAAACTTAAACCCGATCCCGAACCCGAACCCGGTTTCCTAAACCTAAACCTTCACCTATTCTCAATTCCCTAAACCTTAACCTACAACCTAACCTAAACCTAACTACCTAACCTAAACCTAAACCCAAACTTGAAAACCCAAACTTAAACCCGATCCCAAACCCGAACCCGGTTTCCTAAACCTATACCTTCACCTATTCTCAATTCCCTAAACCTTAACCTACAACCTAACCTAAACCTAACTACCTAACCTAAACCTAAACCCAAACTTGAAAACCCAAACTTATACCCGATCCCAAACCCAAACCCGAATCCAAGTTTCTCAACCTAAACCTTAACCTATTCTCAATTCCCTAAACCTTAACCTACAACCTAACCTAAACCTAACTCCCTAACCTAAACCTAAACCTAAACTTGAAAACCCAACCTTAAACCCGAACCCGGTTTCCTAAACCTAAAACTAAACCTTAACCTATTCTCAATTCCCTAAACCTTAACCTATAACACCATAAACCTAACTCCCTAACCTAAACCTAAACCTAAACTTGAAAACCCAAAATTAAACTCGATCCCGAACCCGAACCCGGTTTCTAAACCTAAACCTTCACCTATTCTCAATTCCAAAAACCTTAACCTACAACCTAACCTAAACCTAACTACCTAACCTAAACCTAAACCTAAACTTGAAAACCCAACCTTAAACCCGATCCCGAACCCGAACCCGGTTTCCTAAACCTAAACCTTCACCTATTCTCAATTCCCTAAACCTTAACCTACAACCTAACCTAAACCTAACTATCTAACCTAAACCTAAACCTAAACTTGAAAACCCAAACTTAAACCCGATCCCGAACCCGAACCCGGTTTCCTAAACCTAAACCTTCACCTATTCTCAATTCCCAAAACCTTAACCTACAACCTAACCTAAACCTAACTACCTAACCTAAACCTAAACCCAAACTTGAAAATCCAAACTTAAACCCGATCCCAAACCCGAACCCGAATCCAAGTTTCTCAACCTAAACCTTAACCTATTCTCAATTCCCTAAACCTTAACCTACAACCTAACCTAAACCTAACTCCCTAACCTAAACCTAAACCTAAACTTGAAAACCCAACCTTAAACCCGAACCCGGTTTCCTAAACCTAAACCTAAACCTTAACCTATTCTCAATTCCCTAAACCTTAACCTACAACAACCATAAACCTAACTCCCTAACCTAAACCTAAACCTGAACTTGAAAACTCAAAGTTAAACCCGATCCCGAACCCGAACCCGGTTTCCTAAACTTAAACCTTAACTTATTCTCTATTCCCTAAACCTTAACCTACAACCTAACCTCAACCTAACTACCTAACCTAAACCTAAACCTAAACTTGAAAACCCAAACTTAAATCCAATCCCGAACCTAAACCCAATTTCCTAAACCTAAACCTTAACCTATTCTCAAATCCCTAAACCAAAACCTACACCTAATCCTAAATCTCAACTCCCTAACCTAAACCTAAACCTAAACTTGAAAACCCAAACTTAAACTCCGATGCCGAACCCGAATCCAATTTCCTCAACCTAAACCTTAACCTATTCTCAATTCCCTAAACCTTAACCTACAACCTAACCTAAACCTAAACCTAAACTTGAAAACCCAAACTTAAACCCGATCCCGAACCCGAAACCGGTTTCCTAAACCTAAACCTTAACCTATTTTCAATTCCCTAAACCTTAACCTATAACCTAACCTTAACCTAACTCCCTAACCTAAACATAAACCTAAACTTGAAAACCAAAACTTAAACCCGATGCCGAACCCGAACCCAATTTCTCAACCTAAACCTTAACCTATTCTCAATTTCCCAAAGCTTAACCTAAAACCTAACCTAAACTTAACTCCCTAACCTAAACCTAAACTTGAAAATCCAAACTTAAACCCCGTCTCGAACCCGAACCCGCTTTCCTCAACCTAAACCTTAACCTATTCTCAATTCCCTAAACCTTAACCTACAACCTAACCTAAACCTAAACCTAAACCTAAACTTGAAAACCCAAACTTAAACCCGATCCTAAACCCGAAACCGGTTTCCTAAACCTAAACCTTAACCTATTCTCAATTCCCTAAAGCTTAACCTACAACCTAACCTAAACCTAACTCCCTAACCTAAACCTAAACCTCAACTCGAAAACCCAAACTTAAAGTCGATCCCGAACCCGAACTCGGTTTCCTAAACCTAAACCTTAACCTATTCTCAATTCCCAAAACCTTAACCTAAACCTAACTACCTAACCTAAACCTAAACCTAAACCTAAACCTAAACCTAACTACCTAACCTAAACTTGAAAACCCAAGCTTAAACCCGATCCCGAACCCGAACCCGATTTCTTAAACCTACACCTTAACCTATTCTCAAATCCCTTAACCTAAACCTACACCTAATCGAATCTCAACTCCCTAACCAAAACCAAAACCTAAACTTGAAAACCCAAACTTAAATCCGATCCCGAACACAAACCGGTTTCCTAAACCTAAACCTTAACCTATAACCTAACCTAAACCAAAGATTTGTATTTTCAAAGATTATTGTAATTGTAAATTGTAATTGTAATTCATTGAATGAAGGATATTTATTCTTCAATTCTTTATCTTTGGAATTTCGGGTGAAGTCGAGCAAATTTCCTTAATGAAGCCAAAGATTTGTATTTTCAAAGATTATTGTAATTGTAATTGTAATTCATTGAATGAAGGATTGTAATTGTAATTGAAATTGTAATTCATTGAATGAAGGATTGTAATTGTAATTGATTGAATGAAGGATTGTAATTGATTGTAATTGAATGAATGAGTGATTGTAATTGATTGTAATGTAATGAATGAATGAGTATACAGTGTGTAATTGAATGATTATACAGGGATGATTATACGTGGTAATTGAATGATTATATAGGATGATTATACAGTGGTAATTGAATGATTATATAGGATGATTATACAGTGGTAATTGAATGATTATACAGGTGATAATTGAATGAATCCTATAGCTACGGATTCAATCTGTAGTCATTGTGATTAAATCCGCCGCTATTGTAAACTTCACTATGGAAATAATTGCTACGGATTATATCCGTAGCATTTGCCAGATATAGCTACTGATTTAATCCGTAGTCAGTAGTTAGTAAATCAGTAGTCGCTGCAACCTACAAACTACGGATATAATTGCTACGGATTTAATCCGTGAAAATAATTGTTGTAACCTATAGCTACGGATTTAATCCGTAGCTATAGGTTCCAGACCTATTGTTACTGCACCTACGACGACGGACGTGCTACGGACTGGAACCGTAGCTATAGGTCTAAGGCTACGGATTTTATCCGTAGCCTTTGTCCCTTTTTTTGGTAGTGAAAGACTGGCTTCAATGATGCAGCCGTGTATATTGCTTTGTTTATATAGATTTACAATAGGTGAGTTTGAAGTTTGAATTATACTATAAGATATATACAAAACAGATATTCCTATATATCAGGAGGCATAACGGATGGAGTTGTTGCATATGATAAGCATTGAGTTGTTGGTATATGAGATAGCTTCTGATCTTGTAATGAGTTATCTTCGGAAGTGGGTGATCTTTGGCTTATCTGTCTAACAGTTTAGAGTGGGAAGATGATAGCATCAAGTCTTATTTTCTACCCTTTTTCAAAGAATACTGAAGTCATACACGCATGTGGGCCCAGCAAAGTTCATAACTCTTGTCTCAAGTTGGTGGTGATTTGTATGTATTTTTACGTGAGTTGGTCTTTATAGCTAGTACAAGTTGTTTTTTTTTTTGTTTTATTTATTTATTTTTTATTTTTTTGCATGACTTAAGTTTTAAGTGTAATAAGCATATCAATACCAACCATCTTTTGATGCCTGAATATGGGGAATATTTTTTGTCACAATTACAGTGCCCAGTGTGAGATATTTGGTGTTTGGGTTCCTCAAACTGAAGAGATACGACCTATCAATCATGATCGTCTCTCCCATGATTTCCTCTCATAATTAATTCTTTGCTTTGTTTTATATACATTCTTATTTTCCATGTATAGCATAATAGGCAGTGATTACATTTCCATGTATAGCATAATAGACAGCCATGATGTTAGTTGTACATAACCGTTACTCACACTTATAATTCCTATTTAAGATGAATACAATGCCTAAGAAAGGCAGGTTAGTTTTCCTACATGGTATCAGAGCCCCAGAGGTATTACCAACGATGGAATCCTCTACCTCTTCGATCCCACCTGTGTCTACTCTCATTCTCTTGAATGTTCACCTCCTTCTCCTCATTTACCTGATATCTCTATTAAGCTAGCCTCCAATAATTATCTCTTGTGGAAGGCACAAGTCATTCCCATTCTGCGTGGACATGGCCTGCTCGGTTATGTGCAAAATTTGGTTCCTTGTCCGTCGCAAATGTTCACTCCCCAAGTATAGGGTTGTGATGTAGTAATAACTCGGTAAGACCGAGGTCGAATCCACAGGGACTGAAACCTGTACGTTATCTGAAAATAACCAGATCTAGAACTAGGCTAAGATGAAATCTAAACCAATTATGATTGAGGAATAATGGTGAAATAATTATCTAAAACTTAAGAAAATTCAGAGAAGAAAAACACTAGGGATTCAGAGGATCCACTTGTAGAGATCAGGGAGATCTTATGCCTGTATTACAATCAGGAAAATTAACGGAACTGCCATTGATATAGATTTCAAAAGATGAAAGGTGTATGAATTAATTAGAATGGATTCCATCACCAAACTATGCCCAGGAGACAAAGCAAACAACAGAATTAATCTAATTACCAACCAATCAATATGCTATGAAGGTTAGGAAGGGTACCGTCATCCGATCATGCCCAAGAGACGATGATGAACAACAGGGCTTCCTGACGTCATAAACATAAAGAGAAAAAGAACATGCTCAAAGCCATTGCATTGCTTGAGGTAACCAGAGTATGTACGATTCACCTGTGACAGAAGAAGTTTCAATGTTAGTATCCCATGGTGAATCAGAGACTACAAGTAGATAAAGTTTAGAAAACTTCGCAAAAAGTGATGTAGCCTCAACACATTTCGAAGTGTCAATCTTCGGTTCAATTTTCAGCTCCTCCTTTAATGGTAGACGGTTAGGATCAGGGGAAGAAGGGGCTTCAAAATAAGGGTTCTCTCGGTCAGTGATAACTACCGAGATGTTGTCTTGCAAGGCATCCACTTTGTCTTTTGACATGGGATCGTTTGACTTTGAAAAGTGTGCCCAGCAATTATCAAAAGAGTCGGAAATTTCAGCTGAGAGTGACTTAATGAGATGCTCAAGGACTCCATCGCCCTTAAAAGTATATGAAGATATGTTCTCTTGCTCCAGCCCTGCACAAACATATTGAAGATCAATAGGGGAAGCATCGATGGGATCACTTTGTTCATTGAAACTACTCAATCGAGGCGTTGAACTGTTAGACGTGTACAGCTCAGATGGTGGTCTTAATTGAGTGATTTCAAATTCTAGAGTCGTAGCGAGCAGCTCGTCCTTCTCCCGAATCACATTATCATTCAATTCAAGAGAGTGGTCCAAACATGTCTCACAGAAGTTGGAAGGGTCGGTTTTAATGAACTCATCTTCCACTTTTAAATCAGACATGTTAGGTGAGTGGAGTAGCTCAGCATGACCGATCACTTCGTGTGCTTCTTGAGCATTGACCTGGACCATACTTGAGATTGATTCCAGGGGAATTTGGGTTGTGCTCTCATGAATCTCATCCCAATACTTCTCAGCTTCCAATTCAGTGCAGTACACACTTGAAATGGGATCGCTTTCCTCACAATCTATTCCTAAATTCGGTTGAGGTTCGAATGAACTAACCTCTACCTCATCATTGAATTCATGTGTGTCAAGTAAGGGAGGTGTGTCATCATTACTGTATTTGAAAGACACCCATGTATCTCACCATTCTTTTGAACAGTCATCGAGATCGGCTCATTGGGAAATTGAACCACGTGCTCGTTAATGGAATTCAACTCCTCATTCCAAATTCCAGATTTCGTCAAAAGTGAGTGAGGATCACTTTCCTGGCATTGTATTTCTGGATTGGATTGTAGTTGGGATGCACGAGCTACTTCTATCCTTTCAAGGCACGACCAAGGCTTCCATTGCTTTTCTTATTTCACGTAAGGCATTCCATGGTATATCTGAATTTCATCCTCTTGATCGTTTCTGTAGGTTCTCAACGGTAGGGTATCCAAGAGAATAATCATTACATGTGGTTGGTTCATCTTCCCAGTTTTGATGGTTCCACTGGTTATAGTCATACGGGTCATTGGTCGAGAGTTGATACGCGTTATTATTCCAATAATCACGCATCGCTTTCCTTAACTCGTGGAATGCAATTATTTTCCGTAGATAATCACCGAAGGACTTCTTAATCGGTGGAGCATCATGTTTCGATTGGTTGAAGTAATTTTCAGAAAATATTTGAGGCATAGGTCAAGCTTTCCATCATTATCATCATACATCAAAAATTTTCCCAAGATTCCTTAGCTATCTCAAAGATATATACGTTCTAACTCTTGCATAGTAAAACCCAAATTCTGAATCTAGTTCTAGAAAAAATAAAAAGAAAAGATCCTACAACAGTATGGAAAGTATGAGGGGAAGAAGTTAGAAAGAAGTTACCAGGTTAAAGATTCCTAAGTAAAAAAAACCTGCAAAACAAAACAAAACAAGTTAGTTTTTAAGAATAGTAAGTCTAAGGTTAGAAAATTTCTAAAAATAAAACCCTAATTCTAAAAATAGAAAAAAGTAAAGAAATTAGGAAGATATCACCAAATTAGAAGTTTCTACTTAGAATCCTACAAAACAAGAAAAATGGTTAGTTTCTATAAATCAAAATAGAAAACAAAATCAAAAATTAAAATTAGTAAAATCCTAATCTTAAACTAACTCTAAATCCAATTAATTTCAGAAAAATCGTAGTCACAACACCGGCAAGAACGGCGCTAAAACTTGTTCACTCCCCAAGTATAGGGTTGTGATGTAGTAATAAACTCGGTAAGACCGAGGTCGAATCCACAGGGACTAAAACCTGTACGTTATCTGAAAATAACCAGATCTAGAACTAGGCTAAGATGAAATCTAAACCAATTATGATTGAGGAATAATGGTGAAATAATTATCTAAAACTTAAGAAAATTCAAAGAAGAAAAACACTAGGGATTCAGAGGATCCACTTGTAGAGATCAGGGAGATCTTAAGCCTGTATTACAAATAAGGAAAATTAACGGAACTGCCATTGATATAGATTTCAAGAGATGAAAGGTGTATGAATTAGAATGGATTCCATCACCAAACTATGCCCAGGAGACAAAGCAAACAACAGAATTAATCTAATTACCAACCAATCAATATGCTATGAAGGTTAGGAAGGGTACCGTCATCCGATCATGCCCAGGAGACGATGATGAACAACAGGGCTTCCTGACGTCATAAACATAAAGAGGAAAAGAACATGCTCAAAGCCATTGCAGACCCATTGTAATTTCAGTCACAACAGACCATTAAAGACTGAAAACATTCCTTTAATAAAAACCTAAATCAACATCAAATTCAATCTAAACAAAGGCACAAGCAAAGAGGCCTCCCATCACGCTACAAGCTTCACCTCTTAGCCCTAGCTAAGAGGTTTAGCCACACATGAATGGGCTAGATCTCATAAACAAAAGAAAATAGAAAATAAAAGAAAATAAAAATCTACTCCCTGTTCTCCTTGCTCCACGTCCTGCCTCGAGCCCAATGCCTTTCTCTCTGTTTCTCTTCCTTTTTGTAGCAGGGGACTCCCTGTCCTGTACGAGGCTGGAGTTGGTTTGAAGAGTATCCGCACAAAGAGACGTGCGAACGAAAGTTGAGTTTTTTGCATTCTCAACATAGAAACCAGCCGTGTGGTGGAGATTAGATTTGGTGATATCCGAGGGACCTACTTTCACTGGTTTTTTCAGCGAATCTGTATCGTTCATTGTCTTAGTAAGGTCCACTTATGCCGATATCTAAAATTTGGAATAGATCTGTGATTTTGATGGGCCACCGATTGGATCAACGTTTGACGAAAGACTCAGCCTTAACAATCTTATCTGTATACATGGCTGCAAGAAAATAAGAGGTTTTGGTAAGCACCTTTCTCTGATCCCTCTGGATGGTTGGGATTACCTGTTTGATGATGAGAGCGGGCTGCTGAGGAAGCAACCGACGGACTATGTGCGTAGGAAGACAGAGAGCTTCCGTATCTGTTTGGGAAACCCAGTTGGCTCAAAGTGAGTTCGATTCCCTGCAAACACTTGAAGTCGAAAGCTCCGGTGTCCGGTCGGTTTTGAGTTGGTTTCCAGTTGGACGGTGTGGATCAAGGATCTGATCTGTGATGATGGGTCCACCTCGCTCCAACTGAGACTGTCTGGATATCACGTGCGTACCAAAGAAATCGGCAACGAATCTTTCCATTTTGGCTGGGATTCTCAGTCCCACGTGATATGTGTCATCACTGCTGTGTTTGTTGGCTGCATGAAGTGGGGCCCACCTTGCTACTTTGATAAATCTGCCCCGGCGATTTCTTATGCGGACCAGGCTCCTCAATATGTTGTTCAACTCATCATCCATTCCCAGCTTCAATCAGTGGTGTGTTAAAAGAAAACAGCTCCCATAGATGTGATTCTTCTTCTCTTCTTAATCTGATGGACGGTCTGGATTTCCTGACCTAATCATGACGTGGGTCGAATGGCCCACCTCACCCATCGGCTTCATTCAAATACGCAGCAGGCACGAAACAGGGGGTCTCCGACTCTGTTTTGGCAACTAAAGTGCTGCGGTTGTTCTCGCTGTGGTGCACATGCACTGATCGTATGTCCCCACAACTATAGTTCGGAAAAATCCACACCATCCATCTGACTTCCTACCTTACTCACAGGGTTGAACCCAAATATTCCGCACATCCAGATATCAGGTGGGCCGTAATTCACTGTTTTATGGGCTGACTTGCCCGTTGGGCTACTTCCACAAGGATCCATTAGCTAAAATTTGACGTGTACGGTCAATTTATGGTCCTAAGGCCATGTATGAATTTTCGGTCCAATCGGATGGCGAGAACCCTGTGATCCTGCATTCTGGCTGACTTTCAGGCCACTTGAACGTGAACAGCTCGATCTTCTCAGATCCCTAGCATGTAAATCCGTTGATTTTGGTCTCATGGAGTCCATCCTTTACCTTGGTGTCATCAGAGCGTTAAATCCAGGCTTTAAGCATCATTTTCAGTCCCCGCTTGTAAATACATCCTGCATCACAAACACGATTAAATGGGTCCATTAAACAGTATAGGTTCGTAAATCCAGACAATAACCAAGGTCTGATATGCAATATTTGACCCTCAACAGCAAACCATCATCGGTGAAGATGGTGTGTCTCGAACCAACCCCATGGCAGCTACGTGACTGCGCACTGATCAATTGATCCTTGGATGGATCAATAGCTCCCTGTCCGATGGTCCCCTATCCCAAGTCATCAATAGTGAATCCTCTCATGATGCTTGGCATGTTTTGGAGACTCTTTATGGTAGTCATACTCAGGAATGTATTCAACAGATGAAGGGCGAGTTGCAGTCGCTCAACAAAGGCAGTGTTGCGAGATGTCTTAAATCTGAGTCCTTTCGCAATTGGGATGCGGAAAGGAGTTTTGCGGATTTCGTGTCGCAAGTCCTTTCGCAACTGGGATGTGGAAAGGAGTTTCGCGGATTTCGTGTCGCAAGTCCTTTCGCAACTGGGATGCGAAAGGGAAGTTTCCTAAACTATAAATAGGTGTTCCTAGGGTTTTTCTAGGGTATAGGATTGATTCTAAAGCTTTCTAGAGTTATCAAAGGGTGTAGCAAGGGTGAGATTCGAGGTTGTTCGAATCGGGTAAGTCCTCTCTCTTTGTAATTTCTATTTTCATAGTGGTGATCTGTCGCTTTGTGCCGTGGTTTTTTTCACAAGGGTTTTCCACGTTAAATCTGTGTGTTCTCTTGTGTGCTTGGTGCCATTGGATTACCATCCTAGATCTAGATCTGTGTGATTCCGCAGGTCAAAATCCCCAACAAGTGGTATCAAAGTTAAAGTTGGGGCACAGATCTGAATCTGAGGGATTAGTAATAATGGCGAGCACCAGGTATGAGTTTGAGAAGTACTCAAGAAAAAATAATTTTGAGTTATGGAAGGTTAAGATGATTAGCCTACTAACCAAGCAAGGCGAGGATGGTGCTCTTGAGGAGCGAAAGTCCACCATGAAAGATGATGATTGGAATACTCTTGATAAGAAGGCTTTATCATCGATCCGTTTATGTCTCACGGATGAGGTTCTCTACAACGTCATGAGGGAGAAAACTGCGGCTAATTTATGGGCGAAGTTAGAGGATGTCTATGCGAAGAAATCTTCTGAAAATCGCCTGCACTTGAAGCGGCAGTAGTATAACTTCAAGATGGCAGAGGGTGGAGATCTGGAGGCTCACATCAGCAACTTTAATAAATTGGTTTGCAAATTGCTGGATATGGAGGAAGTGATGAAAGATGAAGAACAAGCATGTATGTTGCTGAATTCTCTCCCGGCGTCCTATGAGGCATTCAAGGACACTATGTGCAGCATGAATAAAACCCTGAGTGTCGACACAATTATCTCAGCCCTTCAAGGGAAGGCTATGAGATAGCTAAACAACGACATGGGGACATCTTCTGAGGCACTGTTTACAATGGGTAGGAATTCTGGACAAGGTACAGGTTCTTCTGGTTCTAGATCCAAATCCAGGGGCAAGGGCAAAGGAAAGGTAAAGTGCTGGAATTGTGGGAAGGAAGGACATGTGAAGAGGGATTGTGAAAATCCTAAATTGAAGAGGGAAGATTCTGAGGCTTCATGTAGAGAGGCCAATGTTGTCACGTCAGATGGATCGAGTGGATGTGATGGTGATGTTTTGTCTGTGTCTTTGCTTAGACGGTCATGTGATGATCGTAAGGATGAGTGGATGCTAGACACAGGAGCATCTTTTCACATGACTCCTCATCGGAGTTGGTTTACCAGCTACAGGGAGTGCGATGGTGGACAGATGTTTATGGGTAATGGCTTTGCCTGTAACATTGTGGCTGTTGGTACGGTGAGCATCAGGATGTTTGATGGGGTGGAGCGTACCCTGACTGATGTGAGGCACGTTCCTGATTTGAAGCAGAATCTAATTTCTCTTGGTGTGCTTGAGGCAAAAGGATGCAAGTACACAGGCATTGATGGTGCTCTTAAGGTATCCAAGGGGGCACGGGTAGTTATGAAAGCGCAACGACTTGATCATGTTTACAGGTTGATCGGGAGCACTTCAAAAGGTGGAGCTACAGTGGATGTAGCGGATTCCACCTTTGCACGTGTGTGGCATGATGGGCATGGCCACATAAGCGGGCAGGGCAGGAAGGCTGAGACGCGCGGGCAGGGATACAGAGCGGGTGGAGCAGCCACCTGTGAGAAGAACCACATGGTATGATCGCAGGACATCGGCGGGGTACATGGACGACTCCAATATTGTAGGGGATTCATCTTCTATTCAGATGGCTCTAGGTGAGCCTAGTGCTGAGAAGTGGAAGGTGATTATGGGCGATGTGATGGATTCGTTGTACCAGACCGACATATGGGAGTGGGTGGAGCTTCCAGTGGGCCGGTGAGCGGTTGGATGCAGGTGGATCTTCAGATGGATACAACATAGATACAACGAGGTTGGTATCGATGGGTTATGCTCAGAGAGAAGGGATCGACTTCTCAGAGATATTCGCGCCGACGGTATAGCAGGTATCTATCAAATCCGTGATTGGCGTTAGTTGGCCAATGTGATCTTGAGCTATGATGTGATGTAGAGATAAGAGGAGTCAAGAAACTACACGGTTGAAGATTGAAGACATGGTGGAGATTGTTGCGAGATGTCTTAAATCTGAGTCCTTTCGCAACTGGGATGTAGAAAGGAGTTTCACGGATTTCGTGTCGCAAGTCCTTTCGCAACTGGGATGTGGAAAGGAGTTTCGCGGATTTCGTGTCGCAAGTCCTTTCGCAACTGGGATGCGAAAGGGAAGTTTTCTAAACTATAAATAGGTGTTCCTAGGGTTTTTCTAGGGTATGGGATTGATTCTAAAGCTTTCTATAGTTATCAAAGGGTGTAGCAAGGGTGAGATTCGAGGTTGTTCGAATCGGGTAAGTCCTCTCTCTTTGTAATTTCTATTTTCATAGTGGTGATCTGTCGCTTTGTGCCGTGGTTTTTTCCCGCAAAGGGTTTTCCACGTTAAATCTGTGTGTTCTCTTGTGTGCTTGGTGCCATTGGATTACCATCCTAGATCTAGATCTGTGTGATTCCGCAGGTCAAAATCCCCAACAGGCAGTTCCTCTTTAGAGGATTATCTGCACAAGGCCAAATCTCTGGCTTTGTCTCTTCGCGGTGCAAGTAAGCCAATGGATGATGATGAGTTCATCATATGTATTCTTCGTGGCTTAGGCTCTGAGTTTGATCCTATAGTAGCAACTTTAAATGCTCGGGATATTTTTCCACCTCTTGAAGGGGTCATCGGCAAACTACATGATTTCGAAATCCGTCTTCAAGCAGCACGGGTGACTTCTCCCAATGTTGCTTTTTCACAAATCGTGGCAAAACCAATACAGAGTCTCGTGGAGCTCATGGTTCTCATGGTCATAATATTGCATACAACCAGACCACTTCTCAATTACAACAAAAAGATGCTCGTTCTTCACGCTCAACTAGAGGTAATTTTAGCAAACGCACTCCCACATTCACAAATCGTGGTGGACGCAGCACTGGTCGCGGACGTGGAGGCATAACCTGTTTTCGATGTGGAGGTCCGAATCATAAAGCTGATGGTTGTTTTGCCTCAGATGAGGAAGCAGAACAATTTAAAGCTTTCGCTGCGCTCTAGGTTGCCGATACTACAAAGAACACTTGGTACCCCAACACTGGTGCAAATCATCATATGACATCTGATACAAGTGAAGTACAAGGTATTCATTCTTATCTTAGAACTGATTCTGTTATGGTTGGAAATGGAAATGGATTATCTATATCTGGTATTGGACACGTCCCTCTACCTACCACTGATATCAAACTCAATAATGTTCTTATCGTCCCTGATATTAAAAAGAAATTGCTCTCTGTCTCTCAACTTATAAGGGAACATAACTGTTATTTTATATTTTATCCTTGGGGTTTTCTTCTTAAGGACATGAGGACGAAGCGGGTGCTACTTAAAGGCTCAATGGTCGATGGCTTGTATCCAATCCAGTTACGGCAACATTCTAATTCTCCTGTGGGTCTGTTATCAACTAAAGTACCTAGCAACTTGTGGCATGCTCGACTTGGACACCCTCAATCTCGAATTCTTCAACTTTTATGTTTACCGTCTCTAAATAAAAATGTTACATTTTGTGAAAGTTGTGTTTTGGATAAATCAACAAAGTTACCATTTAGCTCTCGAGAGACATATGCTACTACCTTTTTACATACTCTTCATACTGATGTGTGGGGACCTGCCTCTGTCCCCTCTTATGATGGGTTTCGATTTTATTTAATAATTGTCGATGAATATTCTCGATACATATGGCACTTTCCTATGGCTCGTAAATTAGATTTCGCAACTATATTTCCTGCATTTTTTCAACGAATGGTTAACCAGTTCAATACTTGTGTAAAAATAATTCAAAGTGATGGTGGCGGCGAATTTGTTAACCAAATTTTACAAGATTATTTTGTAGCCCATGGCATTATTCACAGGTTATCATGCCCCGGGACACCAGAGCAAAATGGATTGGCCGAACGTCGGCATCGGCATATTGTGGACACTGGTTCAACATTAATGGCCCATGCCTCCATTCCACCACGATTCTGGACAGCTGCATTTACAACTGCAGTCTTTCTAATCAATCGGCTACCAACTTCTATTCTTGGTAACAAGTCTCCTTATGAACTTGTTTTTGGATCGCCACCATCCTATACTCTTCTACGAGTTTTCGGGTGTGCATGTTACCCCTTACTTACTCCTTTTGGAAGGTCCAAACTGGATTATAAATCCATCCATTGTGTGTTCTTGGGATATTCTACACATCACAAAGGGTACCGATGTTTAGACATGCACACCGGTCGCATATATATCTCTCGGCATGTAACATTTGATGAATTAACATTTCCCTTCAGATCTACACAGGAATCCACAAAATCTGATTTCCATGCCTTCAAAGTTCGTGCTCTTCCCAGGCCTCTTAAAATTGCTGCTTTGTAATATATTTCATCGGACTCTTTACCTGTAACTGCCACTCATGTTGACCATGTGCCTGTTCACTCCCCAAGTGCAGGGTTGTGATGTAGTAATAAACTCGGTGAGATCGAGGTCGAATCCCAAGGGACTGATACTGTACGTTTATCTGAAACTAAGTAGAAATAAAACTAGACTAAGATGTAATCTAAATCGAGTGTGATTTGAGGAATACTTGTGAAATAGCAATCTAAAATTTAGGAAAATCAGAAGTAGGAAACTAGAGATTCAGAGGATCCACTTGTAGAGTTCAAGGAGATGAAAGGTGTAGTCATGAAAATCAAACTGAACTGACCTTGATATAGTCTTCTAGAGATGAAAGGTATATGAATTAGAATGGATTCCATCACCAAACCATGCCCATGAGACAAAGTAAACAACAGAATTAAACTAATTATCAACTAATCAATGTAAGAAAGTTAGGAAGGGTACCGACATCCAACCATGCCCAAGAGACGATGGTGAACAACAGGGCTTCGTGACGTCATAAACATAAAAAAGAAAGGAACATGCTCACAGCCATTGCAAACCCATTGTAATTTCAGTCACAACAAACCATTAAAGACTAAAAACATTCCCTTAATAATCCAACTAAAAACAAACTCAGTTCATAGATTAAATTAAATTAAAAGCATAAAATAGATTCTCCCATCTCACTACAAGCTTCACCTCTTAGCCCTAGCTAAGAGGCTTAGCCAACTGTTGAGGGTCAAACATTGCATATTAGACTCCAGTTATTACCAGATTTATGAACATGCCACCGTTTAAAAGCCTAATTTAATCGTGTTTGTGATGCAAGGTACATTTGCAAGTGTGGACTACAAAAATGTGCTAAAAGTGTGTATTTGATGCTCTGAAATCACCACAGCAAGGGACGGACTCCAGAGGACCGATATTGAAGAATTTACACGCCAAGGATCCGAGAAAATCAAGCCGTTTATGATAAAGAAGCCTGAAATTGGTGTAAAATGTAAGATCACATGGTTCCCGCTATCCGATTGACTCGAAACTTCATACATGTGATGGGGGCCATAAATTAACCGTACATATTAAATTTCAGCCATTGAAGATCTCGGGAAGTGGTCCAATGGATAGATCAGCCCATTAATCTCCAATTTGGGGCCCACCTGATATCTGGAACTGCCTCAACTTGGGTATTGACGGCTAAAATAACATGAGAAAGAGGATGGATGGTGTAGATTTCTCATAAACATCACGGTGGGCCGTATGTACAGCGTGTGTACAAAGAGTACACAAGCACCAGCTATGCACGACAACTCCAAGACGGTCAAACCGTCTTGGACTCGTGTTTCCTTCAAAAACGGCAACTGCCGTGTTTTGCGTCCGCGAAACAGGGGATGGCTGTGATCCCTGTGGGCCACCATACGGACCCATCATCTCAATCTGAGCCATTCATTGGAACCATATGGAGGATTGGATCATGACCTAGGTGATTTTGATCTAGAATATATTAGACAGTGGGCACCAGTTTGTTGAACGACGGAGCTTCACCGCATGATTGATCAGATGGGCCACATCAACGTAATTTCAAAACAGTCCATTTTTCACTGAAAATTCACTACGAAGACAATGGACAGTGTTGATTTTCAAGAAATATGACGAAGTGGGCCTCATCACACATCAGCGCAACTGCCATGCGTGAGGTTACGCACGACCGCAAAAGTCGGAATTTCCGGAAGGTGTTGGCCCTTCATCTCTGATCAGTCGGTCAATCTGAACCATTCATAGGGTGTCCAGGCAAAAAACGACTGTGTCTACGGAAGGAATCCGAAGCTGAGACGTTCTTTCGTTCCGGAAATCAACCCAAAACGCACCGATTCCGCGGTTTCTGTTACGAATGAAGAAGCCAGCTGTACGCCCGCTCCGACTTGTAACAGAGAAGGAAATTCTTCTCCACGGCGGATTGCTGGGGAGATTTTCTCCACCGACAGCTCTCCACCACTTTCACAGCTGTTATAAAACGTAGAGGGACGGACAGGCTAGAGGATATCCACGGACAGAGAGAGAGAGACGGAGAGACAGGGAAGAGAGAGAACTCTTCTTTATGTTTTTGTTGTTTTTCTTCCTTTACTGTTGAGAGATCTAGCCAAACATGGTTGGCTAAACCCCTTAGCTAGGGCTAAGGGGTGAAGCTTGTAGCTTGATGGGTCTGCTTCTATGGTTATACTTCATGATAGACTGAATTGTTGATTGATTGCAGCTAGATCAATGGGACTACTTCTGGTTTTTAATGATTTTTTGTGACTAATATTACATTAGATCTGTGATGGCTTGAGTTTTCCTTTTGCTTAATTCTGATTATGGGGTTAGGAAGCCCTGTTGTTCACCATCGTCTCCTAGGCATGGTTGGATGACAGAACTCTTCCTGACGCTCATACATCATACAGTTCGGTTGTGGATTGGTTGAACTCTGTTGTTGGCTTTGTCTCATAGGCATGGTTTTGTGATGGAATTCATTCTGATTTATAACCGTCTGATCTATTGAAACTGCATTAACCAAGGTTCAATCTTGATATCTTTTACCATAGAATTTCCTGATCTCTACAAGTGGATCCCCTAAATCCGATCCCTTCTCTGAATTTCTTAAGTTTTAGATAACTATTTCACCATTATTCTTCAAATCACAATTGGTTTAGATTTCATCTCATTCTAGTTCTAGTTCTGGTTACTTTCAGATAACGTACAGGTATCAGTCCCTTGGGATTCGACCTCGGTCTTACCGAGTTTATTACTACATCACAACCCTACACTTGGGGAGTGAACACCAACCATCATGATTAAGCCAATCTCTTAAAAGAAAAAAGAAAATAACAAGAAAAGAAGAAAAACTACAAACTTTTCTCTCTCTGCTCCTTCTCCACGTCCAATGCTCCTTGCCAGCCGTCGATCCCCCCTTTAAGCACTGGCCCTTCCTTCTCTTTTATATCCAGCAAGGGACGGTGGAGAGGTCCCTTTTTTTTGTCAGAGATAAACTCTTTTTTGGAAACTTTCTGCGGAGCCTTTTCGCAGCATGTTACGCAGCCAAGAACGCAAGTCGTTCTTGAGCTGAATTTGGTCTTCGCACATAAGGATATTTTCGTGAAAGGAATGCGTCCTTACGGACGGTTTCTGACGGCCTGCACAATGGACGGTCTGGATCTTTGAAATGATTAGCGACAGTGGCCCACCTAGATCGACCGCAGCCTCTGCTGCGTAGCAGAGCTCGCACAAGGCTCCGCTGTGATGTTGGTGGGCCCCAAGCATCTATTCTGTTGAGAAATCCACTCTGATCGTTAGATTCAGCTCGGAAAACCATCCAGACATGGATGGTTTTGAATCCAAACTGTAGTGTTTCACGGACGTTTGCTTGGCGCCATCCAACCTGCGTCTAGGCCTTCATGTACATGTAACCTCTAATGAAATCAAGCAGCAGGCCAGGGTACGGTCAGTTTCTCCTCCCAGTGCAAATGGACTGTTCAGATTTCTCGTCCGACCGAAGGAGGTGGGCCGCAACACATCACTGCGGACGTCCGTCCGCACCCTGCGTAAGCCGCTGGACGTTGGTGCTGTGATAGCTGGTGGGCCCATGGTTGATGTCAGTGGAGAAATCCAATCGTCCATCGCGTTCCTCTCGAAAACCTAGTTGGAAACGGGTGGTTTTTTACTAGATTTGGTGTGGGCTACTGATCTTTTTATACCACCGTCCGAATTGCTTTTGACGGTGGAAATCACTTGATTGCGTGCCTTGGCTGAAAAAGACACCTAGGTGAGGGTCATTCCGACGGTTCAGATTGATGATTTGGATGTTGGGTGGGGTCCGCTAGAGAAACCCACTCAAAACAGGGAAAACGCTGTTGCGTTTTTCATATTTTGAGAAGAAGAGTCGGTCAGCGTTTGCTGACCGACTTCCTGACTTTTGGTGCACGCCCGGTGCACTAGTGCACCGTGCACATTCACTGTATGCTTTAGTCCCACAGAGATGTTTTTGTGAGATCTGCTCCATCCAACATATTTTCCATCCAATTTAACCCATAGGGACCGAAGATGAGGCACATCCAAACAGCAGGTGGGCCCAGAATCATGATTCTGAGGGCTGATCTGTCCATTAAGCCACTTCCACCAAGATCCAACGGCCGAAATTCGACGTGTACGGTTAATTTATGGACCTCAGGCTATGCATGAAGTTTCGAGTCGAACGGATGGTGGAAATCCTGTGATCTTGAATCTTGGACGGCTTTCAGGACACTTGAATCTCAATTTCTTGGTTTTCTCATATTTCTGGTGTCGATCTTGGTCCCCTGGGGTTTGTCCCTCGCCTTTGGTGTCGTCAGAGCATTAAATCCACGCTTTTAGTATCATTTCCAATCAAAGCTCCTGAATTCAACCTGCAGCATAAATACGATTAAGTCAGCCTTTAAACAATATTATGTTCATAAATCCAAGCAGTAACTAGGGTCTGATATGCAATATTTGACCCCCAACAGTGCCTTCTTTGTCTCCTCTGGTTCAAACTCTGCATCAATGGCTCAGTCCACACCATGCCAGGAACCTCTCGCTAACACTACCCTTCAGGATGCTTCAGCATTATCTTCTCCAGTAATTGAGGCCATCTCCCAATTTGCTAGCTCCACATCGAACTCACCATATGATCACACGGGCTCAAATAGGTACATTAAAGCCTAAAGTTTTCTTCTCTTCATGACATCCAGTACCTGCATGCTTTCTAGCTGATCTTGTCACTCAACCACAAGAACCTCAAACGTATAAGCAAGCTCTCACTGATCCAAAATGGCAACAAGCAATGCAAGCTGAAATTATGGCCCTTCATAGCAACAACACGCACTACGCCAAAATTACTGTTTTGCGACGGACCAAATCCGTCGTAAAACCAAATAAACGACGGACTTCGTCCGTCGCTTGGTCCGTCGCTGTTTACTGGGTCTTTTTGGTTTTACAACGGATTTTATCCGTCGTTTAATCTGTGACGGATAAGGTCCGTCGCATCATAACGACGGATAAAATCCGTCGTCAAAAATAAAAAATCCGTCGGTAATATTCAAAAAATTAGTCGCCACTAAAAACATTAGCGACGGATAAGGTCCGTCGCTAATATGAGTAAGCGACGGACTTCAAATCCGTCGTTGATTTTCAATGTTCAGAAATTAGCGACGGATTTGGTCCGTCGCTAAAATATCTGTAAATTTAAAAAAATACCAACATTTTATTAATTATTATTTTTTTAATCTTGCACCTGATAGTCATTCAAAAAATAATTCACACTATTATTTGATAAGAATCCTATTCACAAAATTGGTAACAACTCAATTCAATAAAAAAAGGAAATGACCCAAGTGGCCCACTCCAACAAAAAATGACTTTAACCCTCCTAACTAAACACTTTTTACCCGAAACTTCAACTACTTGGTATCTTCTCTTGTTCAACCTTCTTTTGAGCCCTTCCTACATACATTAGGAACAACCAAATTCAATCCAAGAAAAGAGTAGTTTAGTCAACCCTTCAGTTTTGCTAGATCATATTAGGACATTGACCCAACAATGATATAGATCCAAAACTCTAGTGGGCCACACGTCAAGAAAAGGTAAGGATTGAACTTCCACAGTTGAGATATCCATTTGACAACAAAAGTTTTGGATCTTGCTAATTTTTTTTTGTTATAATTTCGGTTCATCCTAGTAGGAATGACCTCATGAATGACATGGATGAAAATTATACATCAGTGTCTGTATGACCTCATGAACATTTTGGATGGAAAATAAACATCATTGCAGGCCTGGGAATGTTTCAATGGTGGGCATTCAATATCCATTGTTTCCAGTGGTGTGGTCCACTTGAAATTTGAATCTGCTATATTTTTAGTAAGTTGCACTAAAATTACATGTAAAAACTGATGGACGGCCTGAATATACAGCATATATATCATGGTGGGCCATATGGTTTGAGAAACACTCGCGGCATGTGTTACTGGGGTAACACCTAATCCACTTCTCACTGTTATCCAGATAAATTAACAATTTTATGGAAACAATAATGGTTTGACGGGCGTACACCCCTTTCAATTTTTGAAATGGCCCACTGTGATGTGTTCAATAGATCTACTCCGATCATTAGATGTGTAATGCCATGTTGGGCTCAAAGCCAAAAAAAAAAAAAAAAGAGTCAAGCTAATCAATGATTTAAGTGGGTCATACCAATTGAAACAGTTGGAAGAGATATCCAACCTTAATTTTTACAAGGCCCACCATGATGAGAATGTAAAATCTACTCCAACCATTAGCTGCCACACCAAATGTTAGGCATCTTACCCAAAAATTAGTCTCATAAATAATTCAAGTGGGCCACACCAAGAGAGAGTTTGAAAGGTGGGCTTTCTATCTACACTTGTTCCAATTGTGTGGTTCACGTGAACCAGGGATAGGGCTGGTCTTTCTGCACCGGTTGTAACATGCAGTGACTCACCTAATGATTGGGTGGATTTCACAGTAATGCTACAATGGGGCCCACCAATACAAACAACTTCTTTTCATCAATTAGGTGGAAAGATTTATTAACATTAACTGCTCATTAAATGACACAGCTAGTTGGACCAATTTGAATTGTCCAACTAGTTGTGTGTGAGCATTACTCTCTCTCTCTCTCTCTCTCTCTCTATATATATATATATATATATATATATATATATATATATATATATATATATATATAATGAAAATGTTATTTTTTCTTCTTTTCAACCAGTAGTTCTCATTTTTTTTAAAAGTACTAAATCCTTTAAAAAAACTGTAATTTGCAGATGAACTACATTCTGTTCGTGAAATAGAAGAGAAAGGAAAGAAGAGACAAACCTTCTCTGAAATTTGTGGTTATCTCTGCATTTTTCTGTTTGGTTTGTTGCGGATTTCAGTTGTTCTAGATCCGACATAGCTTCAATGGCGGAACACCGAAATGGCAATGCAAAACCTTCTGACAAAAATGCTGCTGGGGCACCCAGTGCTTACACGATCAATCTTGATAACTTCCAAAAGAGGCTGAAAGTGTTCTATTAACAACCAAGGTAAAGTGTTCCGCCATTATCAATTAATAGAATTGATAGAAGAAAGATCAGATTGTAATATGTTTCTTCATTTGCTTACTATGCAGAAGTGTCATTTTTGAATGCTATTGTAAGCTCCTAATCATGGCTGGTCAAATGAAAACAAAACAATTATTCACTGATTAAAACCACAAGTTTAGAGGGAAAAGGAAAGGAAAAAAAAAGTCAAGGTATATACAGAGAATATAGAATCAGTACATACCACAAACCACACCAGCTCTTTCATTACAAGAGCTTTTATAAGATCGTGCTTCTTCAAAGTTTCATGGACTCTGGCTTGGACAAAAAGCAGAAACAAAAGAAATCAAAATACAATTTTATGTGCATAAGTGTAGCATGTTTGCATTCTTAAGAGTAAAAATAACATACTATGCAGGAATTCAACAGAGCTGAAGAATCAAGAATCATTGAAAATATATCCCAATAGTATGTCGCACTGGGCCATCAGCTGCTTGTCTGTTAATAAAAGGAAATCTCTAGTGGAGTTGTTACTGCTACTGCTATTAGCACTAGCACTAGCACATGTAGAGAAGGGCTTTACTCGGAAATCTCTGGTGGAGTTGTTACTGCTACTGTTACTGCTCAAACTTCAAGTGTAGGCTGTCAAGAACATGAGATTTACAGTGGATATAACGTCCAACCTGTTAAGTGCTTGTGACACCCAATCCTTCCAATAGGTTGGCAGTTTGAGCAGTAAAAGAGAGCCAACAACAATGTATGATTAGCAGTGGATAACACCCAACATTATGCATCAGAATTTTCTAAAACTTGCATGATTAGCAGCAGTTTGCTTCTTATCAACCGTTTAAAAATGACAAATGTAAAAGAGTGCCAACATCAGAACCATCTTCAGAAGATTGCCGACACAGAATTTCTCTATGTAACAGATCAGATCCCATGTTGACCCACACACCATGTTGAACAACAATTAAGACCAGAATAAGACTTTTGTCCAAGTGAGAGCATTCATGCAAAGCTTACATGCGCCTCTGCAGGCGTGAGAGGACACCTAACCAGAACATCATGTGGGCCCTGCTCTGTAGATGATTTGGACCACAAATCAAGCAGGCCACATGTATGTTGAATGTGGATTGTCATCAATTTCTTTATGAACCATGCAGTCTGTGTGTACATGAAGCCCGATTGATACATGATGAGTTGAGGATGGAACGCCTGCAGAAGTGCAAGGGCTCAACATATATTGGATTCAAAACAAGATAATATAGTCCTTGTTTTTGGAGTTGTGGGACAAACTGTTGGGTGGTTGAGGAACATGTTTGAGGATAAGTGCAGCTAAAATGAGAATCTTGTGTGGATTAGTGGCAAGACGGGGAAGGATAGAATTAATGGATGCATTTGAGGGAGCTTGGGAGATAGGAAACAAAACAAGGGATAATTAGACTTAGTTTGGTCATATGCAACAGACTATTATCTAGCTACACCTTTTAACAAACAATTATTTTCAAATTGAGCATGCTTAACTGAGAGACTGAATTTTTAAAACTAAAATGAGAAAGGACAAGATCTGATATGCTAACTGAACGGCTTCATATAGTCTGGGATCTCTGGATTCCTAATAGGGCTATCAATTATTATAGATTTGACATTGTAGACCTGAACAAAATTGAAAGAAGAGACAGAAAATACTAAGTTAATCTACTAAAAATGATAACCTTGATTTGGAGGTAAGCATGTTCATGGCATGATCTACTAAAAATGATAACCTTGATTTGAATTCTAACTCAAGGATGAGACCCGGAGCTGAGAAGACACGAACCTAGTTATAACAGTGTGGGTACTGTGGACCCAACCTAAACTTGACCTGTTAACGGTCCCATTTGGAACTGACGTAGGGCCCACATGCTGAGTTATGTGATGATTGGACCCATCCATGTGTGTGCACTATGTTATAACAAAATAATGCTACTCGGAAAGTTGTGACAATCACCATCTTTAGATAATTCAACTCTAAAAATCAATGGATAGGATCATCAATGAATCATGACTGTTGAAATTTATGGCAGATTAGAATATGGATGGAAAATGATCAGACCATCTTATAGCATGTGGACCCCCTAGGCAGCGACCCATGCTGGATCTTGGCTTGAGTTGCATTCAGAGGCAAAACAATCTCATCTTATAGATTAGATGTATTAGAAAACAAATTAATGACCTACCCGGTGCCTTTGTGGCATTGTCAGCCATTAAAAAAAAAAAAAATCCTGCAAAAATAATAACTTTTAATCCCCCATGATGCAAGTAGGGGTGTACACAAACCGAGTTAGCCCCGTTATATCATTCAGCTAATCTAACAAGGTCTTTCCGTGATGAAAATAGGATGCCCCAAAAATCATGCCAATCCAGCCATTACTTAGGTCACCATTGTGAATTTAGAGGTTTTTTGGGTGATTGTCTTCTTTTTTTTTTTTTTTTTTTTTTTTCGTGCGGCCACATGATGATTAGATCGGCATGATTTTTGCACCATCCCTACTAAATGGATTGGATGACCTACATATGCAGGTAGTTGCTCACATGCTTCTATATATACATACTGCCACATGTGCCAAGTATGGGACATCTTGGTCGTGTATCAAGTGGGCCCACTAGATGACATGGCTGGAAGTCCACTTTCCAGGCAATGCAACGAGCATGTTGAATGACTGTAAGCCATTGGCAATTTTTTCGTGAATAGTCCATTATTTAGGCACTCAGAGGGTTTTTTTTTTTTGCTAGACTTAAGTTGTGTGGCACACCTGATGCATATGCAATTCCCAAAAATTAGATTAAACCATAAAAATCAAATAATCCAAACCCATAAGAAAATATGAATCAACATGCTACATCATCCACATAAAAAGGAAAAATAGTCTATATATTTATATTAACCATTGCTTCAATTTCCACTATTAGTGATATAGTTTTGGATGAAATTTGGAATGCATGTTCCCAAGGGAAATCCCTTTAATAATTTGTATGGATGGTACCCATTTATCAATTAGATGATTAATTAAAAACAAATGATAATCAGTTTGCATCTGTAATGGGACTGCTTTTATACCACTTCTGTAGGTGAATTTCAATAGATACAGAAGTGTGAACTTTTAAAAATTTTCATATTTTAAAATAACAGTGAAGATCCTCACCTAGATGCAACCAAGTTAGGAATCATATAACATTTAAAGTTCAACCAAAGATCATTTTTGAACTCATACCACCTTCTGAATCATTTATATGAAACCAGGGACGGAGAGCCTCACGTTAAAAAAATGAGAACTACAAATAGACAATTCTTTTCGACTTTCAATTGAGATTCTTGCTCACGTTTCTTATTTGGGTATGGTTTTGAAGAATGATACCTAGGGGGTGTGTGCATGCAAGAGTCATCCATAGATGGACCCCACACATGTGTGATGACAGAGAAGAGAGATGGATGCATGTAAGAGTGGTCCACAAGTGGAACTCACATGATTACACAGTCACTTGCATTTTGGATGGTATAGAGCCGAAAGATATGTAAAATGATAGTGTGACTACAGGTAGTGGGGCAAGAGACAAGTTTCTTATGACATTTCCCATACATAAAAAGCTCTATGTGGCCTGCCATGATGAACATGTGAAATCCCTCCATCCATCAATTTCACCAACTTTTGTCAGGCTATGATCCCAAAAGTAAGGAAGATCCAAAATCAAGTGAGTCATGCTAGACAAAATAGTACTGGAGATGAAAACACACTGTTTAAAGTTTTCTAGAGACCACTGAGACGTTTATATGCCATCATTATTCCCACCTGGATGAATAGAAAGCACGAATATTATCCTGATCCAAAACTTCCATGCCCCATGGAAGTTTCAATGGTGACACTCAATCCACACAGTTTCCCATGGAGTAACACACTTAAGTTTTAGATTTGCCTGATTGTCATATTCATGTCATTAAATGAGTTGGGAGATTGGTGAAATTGAGGGATAAAATGGAATCGCATTATGGTGGAGAAAGTTTTCTTCTTAACCACACACACGACAATATCAAAATAATTATAAAGAAAATAAAATTAAGATGCAAACCACGACACAGATTTATATGGTTCTCTTTCTGTACATCTACAAATTTACACTAATCAACTATAAAATAAAAAATAAAAAAAAATAGCTCTTGATATAAGGACAACCCTCTCTTATGACAGAATGTATGCTACCCTAAATGAACTATAGTTTACATGAAATATTGAGTGAAATTATGAAATTTCTCTCTGGCATTTGCTGAATGAACAATCCATTGAGCCTAAAAATGAGCTCCGCGGAGCTTCCATATACTCATGTGGGGAAGTCATGATATGGTATGCGAATTTCATAGATAGAAAATGCACTCATCCACTAGCCTATTTATCCCTTCCATGTTGGACATGGTTGTTACATTATTATTATTATTACATGCCACAATGTGGTACTAAATATTTTACTAAATCATTTACCTTTTGATGACTTGTATGTTTTCTTTTCTCAACTTTTACCCATTTTTGTTGACGTAGCTCCTATGCAACCTTTATAGACAAAGGGTGTAGGTGGGGCCGGCCATCGTGGTTTACATGTGGCATCGCATCTGTCTTAATGTTTACCCAAATATAAAAGTGGGACACCCAAAAATCATACCAATCCAACCATCAAGTGGACCACTACGTGAATTTGAATAGTTGTCCATTATTTTTGCAGGTGCAGCCCACCTAGCTATTGCATATGCATTAGTTTTTGAAAATAGCATCATCATGGTGGGGGTGCACTTGATGTGAAAGTTGGATCACATAAAAAGAACCATTATGGTTTTTCCCCCCAAGGCATGTTAGGGTTCCCTTAAAAATACATTTTAAAGCGTTTTTTTTTTTCCCTCTCACAAAAGGTGCCAAGAACAGTCTTAAGTGTATCTTGATTGATGAAAACGATACAATGGCTGGGATGAGCCTAAGATTGTCAATCGCCCACCTACATATGCAACCGGCCTAAAATTCATTGATTACAGCAAGTTTGATGAACTGTTCAGATTTTGAGCACGTTTGGTCAATCAACACATTAGGATCAGCATTTTTTAAAAGGAAGGGAGGCTGCAGCTTTCCTGGAAAGTGTGTATATATATATACCTACAAATTCAAAAAATAATAATAAATAAATAAAGTGATTTTTAAAAAATAATACTAATAAGGTATTACCAGGTAAGACAACCAAAGATGAAACCTTAGAAAACTCCTAAGCACTATCTCCAACAACTCTTCTAAGGAGCCATAGACAAATGGGTTCCATCCATGTGTCAATAACACCTTATGCACGGCTCAAATTGCCTGTAAAATGCCAGATTGCCGCATGTAAAGGTACACACTGGAGAAGGCTTCGGTAGAGCTTGTAAATCTGTCCCTCAAGAAAGACTTTGAGTGTGATTTGGGGCCATGTTCTATTGACACATTTGTCTGGATGAGTGTGATTTGGGGCCATGTTATGGTCCGACTGTCACGAGTTATGGTCAGGATTGTCTGGATGAGTGTGATTTGGGGCCATGTTCTATTGACATTGAGAGCTATGATTAAGTTAATCCGTAGTGGCATGCAAGCATATGAGCACATGAGTTGCTACATCCGAGTGAAGAACAACTTGCTTGATTTTACCTTTTTCACAAATTTGATATTAAATAAGTTTGTCTATCCAAACAGGCCCAATTTACAAGAGAACGATTTGTAGAGGAGTGTCATCCTCCGTTTACCATTCGCCCATTCTTAAGTGATGGTACACTGTTTGTTTGTTTTTATTTATTTTATTTTGGAGTTTTCTCAGAAAATGAGCAATGGGTTTTAGCAGTACTCTCAGATAGACAAGATTTTGGTAATATTGAAGCATGGTTAAGCTAAGAAGCCATGGTTAGTTTTCACCCAAAAAGAAAATTATATTTTCTAGTTTTGATACCCACACCTTTGCTAATTTCAAGAATGATGTGGAACACATGCAGCCGTACAATCATTTCAACCATATCAGAGGTACCATGATGGCTTCTCTTTAAGCATAGAATATACTAATTATATGTGGGAAGAGGATCGCATCTTGGTTGGAAGAAGAAAAGAATTCATGAAAGGCACCTTGGATTGCATCATATCAGTACTGGGACATATGTCCACAGCACCCACACCGTTATAACTAGGTTCGTGTCTTCATGGCATGTTCATGGCAAATCTCGACATTGTTACAATCAGGGGTTTTGGAATAAGAAGAGAGAAGAAAAGAGAAAGCAATGACAGATGGAATGGATTTTGGAATAAAAATAGGGATTTTGAGAGAAACTCACCCATGGCAGGAGAGATGCTTGAAATCCTTCAGAGATTTGGAGCCCACCCACCGGCGGAAGAAGAAAATGAGAAACCAGGTAGAGGCAGATAGTGGCAGACGGCGTCGTTTGAAAGAGGGAGCTGTAAAGGCAGGGGGCGTCGTTAGAAAGAAGAAATCCTCTTCTGAAATGAGATGTTTCTTTCAAATCCGCAAATTGTGAGTTTTCCGCAATTTAACACATCAACTACATTAATAGCCATACATTTAAGGGACTATTTATTGAATGATTAAGATAGTTTTATATGATAAAAATAATAAATATTAACCACTAACAACCAGAGCCATTATTTAGATGGTCTAGATAACTATATATCATTTCCACTGTTATTATAAATGAGTCACCACTATTTTATGTCAAACACAAAACTCACAAAACTGAATGTATAATATATAACGTCACTTGCTTTATAGATCTGGTAGGGCTCAATGGGCCCCACGACGATGTATATGTTTTAATCCCCGCCGTCTATCCATTTCTAAATATAATTTTAGGATAGATCCCAAAAACTGAGATCTATATAAATCTCGATTGGACCACACCACGGGGAAAACAGAGAGTGATTCCCACCGTTGAAGCTATCCTAAGGCCCATCATAATGTTTATTTGAAATCCAACCTGTTCAAAAGTTTAAAAAGACATGAAATAAGGGAAAACACAAATATCAGCTTGATCTAAAACTTTTGTGGCCTTCAGAAATTTTTAATGGTGGGCGTCACTATCCCATTGTTTTTTGTGCTGGGGTCCACTAGAACTTTGGATTTAACTCCTTTGGATATTGCCCTAAAATGATCTCTCCAAATGGATGGAAGGTGCGGATACAAAACATACATCATGGTGGGGCCCACAAAACTTGCTGATTTCACTTTTGTAGCTAGTCTCGCTACTCCTTGACACCAGCCGTGGCTGATGGTCGGTGCTCTGTGGGCCCAACATGATATATGTATTTCATCCATTACGGTCATCCATTTTTTAAGATCATTTTAAGCATTTATTCCAAAAATGAGAGGTATATAAATCTCACGTGGACCACACCACATGAAAACAATAGTGATTGGATATCCATCATTAAAATCCTCCTAAGGCCCACTGTACTGTTTATTTGACATCCAATCTGTTTATTAGGTCATACAGGCGCCTAGATGAAGGGGAAAAATAAAAATCATCTCGATCTAAAACTTTTATAGCCCCCAAAATGTTTTTAATGGTTGACGCTCATTCAACACTGTTCCTGTAATGTGGTTCATTTCAGATTGGGATATATCTAATTTTTTGTCTTATTTCATAATATGATCTTTAAAAATAGATGTACGGCATGGATGAAACACATACATCATAGTGGGGCCCATAGAGCACCGACCACCAGCCATTGGCCGGTGTTAGGGGGAGTAGCCAATCTGTTTCCCTTATCTGTGTGTGGTCCATTTAATCTTTGGATATGATTCATTTTTTTGGATAGTTCTCTAAAATTATCTCGAAAATTGGATGAACGATGTGGGTTGATCCCAAATTTTCAATAAATCCAAAATTTAAGTGGACCATGCCACACGAAACAATGTGAAATAATGATTTCCACCGTTGATACCTTCCTTGGGCCAACAGCAATGTTTATTTGTCATCCAACCTATTCATAATATCAAAAAGATATGAATGAAGAGAAAATACAAACATCAGCTTGATCTAAAACTTCTATAGCCTTCAAGAATTTTTCAATTGTAGAGGTCCAATCACACTATTTCCTATGGTATGGTCCACTTGAGCTTTGTATATGCTTCTTTTTTGTTCTTTAGACCTCAAATTATCTGTTAACATGGATAAACGGAGTGGATAAAATAAATAAATAACGGTGGACCCCATAGAGTTTACTCTGGTAAGAGTAATGACTAACTCACCTAAATGTAGTGGGGAAGGGTTTCCTTAAAACATTCACAATCATATATTAGGGCTGCATAAATGTGATTCACATATCCAACCTACTCATTTTGTGTGTCCCACTTTGATGAGGGGTTAGACCAAGTTTCAGCCGCATCCAAAACTCATGTGGGCCCCACTAAGTGCTTTTATATTTTTTAGGATGTCTTCACATGGTTTTAGATTGTATGGCCCACCTGAGTTTCATATACGAATGATTTTTGAGATATTTCATAACTTAAAGGGGACACATCAAATGCATGGTGTTGATGTTCGACACGCATCATGATGGGGCCCACAAAACTTACTAACATCAATTTTTAGGTTCTCACGATGTCACTAAGTTGGGTCATAATTTTGACCAGAATATTTGGCCCATTTTACATGTCTGGTCCATTCACTCTACTTTATTCATCAATACCCACAATTTAACTAGTTACTCGCATCGATCAAGCTACATATGAGGAAGATATTGGGCATACAAGATTGATCAATAATTTGAGTGAAATTTGATTTTAGCGTTTAAAGGTTCAATTAGTGGATGTACCTAATAATTTATTAACAAATATTTTTTATTTCACAGATAAATTTCAATTTCTATTTAAAAATAACATTTTTTTTTCAAAATGAATATTTTTTTACTCTTAATTTTTCTTTGAAAACTTTTAACAAAATATCATTTTTATTATAAAATATTTCAAAAAAATTAAAATATAAATTCTGAAATTTTATTTTCAAAATCTCAAAAAATTTCCCAAATTTTATTTTTTTTCCCAAAAATTCCAAAATGCCGATTTTTTTCTTTAAAAGCATCGTTTTGTTTTCAACTTTTCAATTTTCTTTTTTAAAATGATATATTTTTTTTCAAAATCTCATTGTTTTTATAAAATATTATGGTGGGGCCCACATTGTGAAAATTTTCACATTTAAAAAAAAAAATTATTTTCTTTTTCAGGATATTATTTTTTTATCAAAATCAAATGCTTTTTTTTTTTTTTTTTCAGATTTATCAACTTTATTCAAAATTCCTTTTTCCCACAAAACAGATTTTTATTAAATCACTATTTTTATTTTTTCAAAATCTAATTTTTTTCTCAAACATTGTTAAATTTTTTAAACTTCTCAATATTCTTTTTCATGTGATATTACAAATCATTTAAATATTAATTTTAAATTAAAAATAAAAATAAAAATTTCACTCATTTGATATAAAAACAAAATAAAATTTCCTTTCGCGTTTAATCAATTGTTAAAAAATAATCTTAGATACAAATATGCACAATTAAACCACTGAAATTCTATTAAAAAACAATTATTAGACCACAAACTTAATTTTCAACCATATTCCTAAAAAAATGAAAAAAATTAATGTCAAGGCAAGCGTCTTTTTACGACGGACATGATCCGTCGACGGACATGATCCGTCGCAAAAGCAACTGAAAAGCACGCCATTTGTTCTGGGCGGGAATTTACGACGGTCATAAATTCAAATTTTGCGACGGATTTAGTTCGTTGCTTACTAACGACGGACTAAAATCCGTCGTAAATCAGATTTTAGCGACGGATTTTGGTCCGTCGCTAATTCAGCGACGTTCAGTACGGATTTTCGACCAACGCGGGCTTAGCGACGGACCTTTTCCATTAGCGACGGATTAAATCCGTCGTAAAACCAAGAGATTTTAGCGACGGACGAAGTCCGTCGCAGAAATACGTCGCAAATTGTCACTTTTGGCGTAGTGACGTGGTGCCTCGAAGACCAGAGATGAACCTTGTTAGTAACAAATGGGTGTTTAAAATTAAAACACGGTCTGATGGCTCAATTGAACGGTATAAAGCTCGACTAGTGGCTCGTGGTTTCACACAACTTCCTGGTCTTGACTATGATGAAACATTTAGTCCAATGGTTAAACAAGGTACCATCCGATTAATCCTCACACTTGGTTTGTCTCAAGGCTGGTCCATTAAACAACTTGATATAAGTAATGCTTTTCTTCATGGTGATTTACAAGAGCGTGTATATTTATCTCAACCACCTAGTTTTGAAGACTCATCTCATCCTCTTCATGTTTGCCAACTGCATAAAGCTCTCTACGGATTAAAACAAGCTCCAAGAGCTTGGTACATGAAGTTCAGTAATTATATTCAGCAAATGGGTTTCCATAGATGTCCCTATGATCAATCCTTGTTTTCTCGACGTCAAGGTTCGGATATAATTGTGCTCTTAATTTATGTCGATGACATACTTATCACAGGGAGCTCTCCTTAAAAAATCAGCAGCTTTATTTCTCATATCTCTACTGCTTTTCACATGAAGGATCTTAGAGATGTACATTTCTTTTTAGGATTACAAATTACACGAGATGAGTCGACCACCACTGTCACTCAGACCCGCTATCTACTTTCTCTACTTCGAAAATTTGGTCTGGACGGTGCGAAACCAGTCTCCACTCCTATGGCCTCTGGTACGTCGTTGACTGCTAATGAGGGAGCACTATTATCTGATCCAACCTATTATCGGCGACTTGTTGGTTCCCTCCAATCTCTCTCTTTGACGCACCTTGATATCTCCTATGCAGTCAACAATATCTGTCAGTTCATGCAAAATCCTCGAGACACTCATCTTGTTGCAGCTAAGCGTATATTTCGGTATCTCAAAGGTACTCTTAATATTGGCCTTATCTTTGTAGAAGCTCCTCTTACTGCACTTCGTGGTTTTTGTGATGCGGATTGGGCAGGGTCCAGGGATGATCGACGTTCTACAACTGGGTTTGCTATCTATATGGGTGATAACTTGTTATCATGGGGAGCTAAAAAGCAAGCTACCGTGTCTCACTCCACAGCGGAAGCAGAATATCGAGCGTTGGCGTCAACCACAGCTGAACTTATGTGGTTTATGCACCTTCTGAAAAGCATTGGTTTTTCAATTCCTGCTCCCACATTATATTGCAACAACATCAGTGCTATACACATGGCCAAGAATCCCGTTTTTCATCATCGCACGAAACATATTGAGATAGATGTTCATTTTGTTCAGGAACAAGTTACTCGTGGTATTCTTTCTTTGCAACATATCTCTGGTCCAGATCAAATAGCCGATATACTTACAAAACCATTCTCTACTGCCAAGTTTCTACCGAATAGAAGCAAGCTCTTCATCAGTCCAATACTGCCTTGAGCTTGAGGGGGGAAGAGATACGACCTATCAACCATGATCGTCTCTCCCATGATTTCCTCTCATAATTAATTCTTTCCTTTGTTTTGTATACGTTCTTATTTTCCATGTATAGCATAATAGGCAGTGATTACATTTCCATGTATAGCATAATAGACAGCCATGATGTTAGCTGTACATAACCGTTACTCACACTAGCTTGTAATTCCTATTTAAGATGAATACAATGCCTAAGAAAGGCAGGTTAGTTTTCCTACACAAATTGGGGTCCACAATGTCAAGGGTTTGGATTACAAAACCACAAGCCACACTTGTTGAAACTGAAAACTCAAACTTCTAAAGGGCGTGTCATCTTAATTTTCCATGGCTTTCATGGTGTCTCAGTTGTTAAAAGGTTAGTTGTTTGCATATATTAACTCCAATTAAACCACAATATCAAAATCAGATTGTTTGAACTATCCCAACCTCTGATTCTTGACCCTTGTTTGCTGAAATAGGGTCATTTGATATTTTTCATTTCAAACATCCAATAAATTCTCAAAAATTTGTTAGTTATATAATTAAATAAGTGTAATTCTTTGCTTACGATACATTAAAATGTGACACATAATTTCATTAGTTTATTTCAGTTACGTTTATATCATATGTACAATTTTTCAGTGGCAGGCATATCATCTATCATTCTGTGGCAGAGTAGAAAATATTTTCACTAAATTAAATGCAAGTTTTCAAGTGTTTCTTCACAAGCATCAGAATTGTGAAAGAACTGTGTTATTCTTTATTTATAAACTATCATCTTAGACTTTGCATATAAAATTTTGAAAATACATGTTAAATAGCCTATGTTTATGTCAATTTAATTAAACTAGTAAAACGCATGTGATCCATCAAAAGTTTTTGAAGAAAATCATATCTGCGCAGCCCGGTCCATTCGGAGGATTAAGAGTTGGATTTCCCTTATTATGAACTCATTCCCATCAGGCATGCGGCAAGTTTGAAGAAAAGAAGGTTTTGTAATTATCTTTTCTCATATTTGAAAATCGCCTTTTGCCAACAAAAAAAAAAAAAAAAAAACCTCATTCCCATCTCCATCAGGCATGCGGCAAAGTAACAGGGACGGGATTAGGGACCTTGGCATCTTGCCAAAAACTGACGCCAAAATGACCATTTCAATGGTAAGATGGAGAAGGCCTAAAGACAAGTTGACTGAAGCTGAACGTTGACTAGTAGGAGTGTACACAAACCGAGCTAGCTCGCTCGACTCAACTCGAAAAAGCTTGATTCGACTTGGTGCGAAGGTGAGTTCGAGCCGAGTCGAGCTGATTTCTTGAGCTCAAAAATGAGTTTGAGCCGAGTTCAAGCTAGCCCTAGCTCGACTCAACTTGGATCAAACCCAGCTCGAATCGAACTCGAATCAAACCAGTTTGGTGACTCGGTTACTTTGATGTTGATGTTGCTCACCAAGTGTTTGATGAAATGACTCAACAAAGTGTGGCTGGCGGCAAGCAAGGTATGTATATGAAATAAATACCCCTTTTTTTTCTTGATCTTTATGTTGCTTAGAAGGTGTTTGATAAAATACCTATAAAACCATTATTGTTGTGTTACATACAGTGAGATTTTGAAGGGCAGTCAAGGTGTTTGTGAAAATGCTGCATAGGCGAACTCGGCTCGAACTGGCCTGAGCTGCTAACCGAACCGAGCCGAGCTAGCCAGTCAGGCTCAAGGACCGAGTCGAGCCGAGTTCGAGCTGAGGTCAGCCAGTGACCGAGCTAAGTCGAGTTGAGGCCAGCTCAACTCGATTCAAATCAATGTACACCCCTATTAACTGGTCCTCTAGGGAAAACCCGGGCCCATCTGGCAGTGGAGGAGTCTATGGAGATGAGAGAGGTAATCTCGTTTTTGCATTCACCAAAGGGCAAGGAGTTGGAACCAACTTCCAAGCAAAGGCCAAAGCTATGTTGGTAGGTCTAATCTTATGTAGGGACAGAGGTTTCAACAGGGTGGAAGTGGAAAGTGACTCGCTTTTGGTGGAGAACTTACTCAAAAAAGATGATCAAGTCCCGTGGTCAATCTTCTACTGGAAAAGGCATTTTGATCAAATTAGGGACTCTACCTGTATCTCAATTGCCCACATACTGAGGGAGTGCAATTACATGGCTGATAGCCTGGCTCGAATGGGTAGTGATAACCAGCAGGACAAAGTCTTCACAGTTCCTTTTAATCTTCCATTCCTTGCAAGAGGGAAACTTGTTCTCAACAAGACGGGCCTGGGAGCGGTAAGGGTTACTTATTCAATCCCGGCTAGAAGTAGAATTTGAAGGCACGATAGGTTTCCCTTTCCCCTGTTTCTGTGAAAGGGCAGTCTGAATTGTAATTTACTCCCAAAAAAAAAGGTCTAGAAAATCTTTGGATTTAAATACTTACTCCTTAGGCATTTACCAATGAGGGGAACATCTAACAGACAATTTTATATGATAGTAAAATGTGACATCTGGCTCTGATTGCCATAGCTAGAAAGCACTTTATCGTGACATTTCCTCGTAAGAAGACCAGTTATCTACAAGTCCTTGTATGACGGACATGCATGATTGTATCGGCCTAGTTTTTCAGCATTGCATCATCATGGTGAGTAGAATTTTTTATTTATTTATTTTTAAAAAATTATTCTACCTTTTAATAGAAGGATCAGAGTTGTCTATAACACCTATTCCATGCAACGTGTAAAACACCGACGACTGTGGGGTCACCAAATTTTATCGTAAATTGCGCGTCCATCAGGCATGAACCATTATTTTTGATAGTATATATACATAAGACAATCCTGAATAAAAGGCTTATATATATATGCTCCAAACCAATGGGATAAATGTAAAATTCCTCACAAGAGTGCTAGACCTGATTAATGGCTTTGATGATAAATGCACACCATGGTGTCCATGGAAAGAAACCTATGGTTGGGTTGTCCATGTGGTGTGCTCCACATGAGTTGTTAATATATCTGATTTGAGGCCTCCATTACACATAGAACTTGATATATGGAGTGGATTTTACATGTACAACATGGCGGGACCCACAAACTTGAGTGTTTTATACAATGCTTAAAACATGTGTTGTAGGTCCAGATCGGCCTCGCAGCTGCAGCTGCAGCATGTATGTGTGATATAATTATAACTTCCTGCGGGCTTCAGGAATGAGGAGATCGAAAAAAGGGGCGAACGAGAGAACGATCTCCCCCGGCAAGGGGAACGGAATCAGGCAACGAGATCCGAAAAATTAGGTCGGTCGTGCCTAATAACATCTTTATCAGTAAACTACCATTCTCCGTCTCATTCGAAGATCTGATTAAAAATTTTCAAAAATACGGTGGGGTTTCAAAGGTCTACATTCCCCATTTCACTGGGACGAGTAAATCCAGGGTTTATGCCTTTATTCGATTCATGTACAAAGATGATGCTCGTGCGGCTAAGGGAGTGCTAGATGGTCAGAGAATCGATGGGAGAAAGGTCTCCGTTAAGGATGCCCGCCCGAAACCAAAGCTACAACAGAAAGGTCCTTTGGAGAACACAGAGCACGTTGCAGTGGAGGTAAATCGAGGAACTACTACAACTAGGGAAGTCCTACAACCTCGGAGAGGTTGGGAGAAGCCTGCTACTCGTTCGATCTCAGAACATCTACAAGGTAGATGTAAGATAGCGGACCCTGCTGCCGTCTCCAAAAAACTTCTAGAGTTGGAACTGGTGCTGGTTGGCTATACAGGCGAGAAGATGGTTTCTATACTTCAACTGATGGACGGATTTAGAACATCCAGATTCAGGGCTTCGTCTATAAACGTCACAAGATTATCCAACAGCCGCTTCTTGATCATCTTTAAAAACATATCAGAACTCACTGATTTTGTAGAAGATTCCCCCTTCTGGCAGAAGATGGGGCTGGTTGAGGTGTCTCCTTGGTCCCCTGAAATATACCAAGATTATGAAGAAACTTGGATCCGTCTATTTGGGATCCCGGTGCATTCATGGTTGGAGTCTGTTATTCGTGATCTGGGTAGCTCCTTCGGAGAGGTGATTCAGATAGACACCTTTTCCAAATATGGTATCTTTCAAAAGTTTGCAAGGTTTAAAGTCAGAAAGATGACAGGGTTTCTTTTCAACTCGCCCCAATTACTGGATGTAGCCGGTAAAATATTCAGAATCTGGGCCTAAGCGGAAGACGAGTCAGGTGAATGCATAGGCGGACAGTCTAGGGACATAGGGGAAGACTCAGATGTTGCAACAGAGAGCTCTAAGGGATGGATTTCGAATAGTTTTAATGGTAAGAAATCTACCGCTAATTGGAAAGCTAGGTAGAGGTTTGTGGAAATGCCAATGAGGAGCTGGATACAAGGATCCCTCCTATCTGTGGGAATTCCAAAGTGAATCAAGACGGCATACCTGACAATGAAGAGGTCCTAAAGTGCTCTCCCATTCGGGCTGTGAATGGGAGGTCAGTTGAGGGTGTATCGCCCAAACAGAATCCTCTTCAGATGGTCATTTTTCAGGAGCCGGAAAGCAACACTTTAGAAGGTATCCCAGTAGCATGCAAGGAGAAGACTTCCAATTCAACAGAACAAAGAACCTCGGCAGCATGCAAGGTTATGGCTAACATCCCGACAATTCAAAGTGCCTCAACGGGGAGGGAACATTGCAACGCCCCACTCCCAGAAGAGTCCCTTCCTTCTGGGTTAATGAAATAAAATAAAAGTTTTTTTTTTTTTTTTTTTTTTAAAAAAAAAGAGCCCCTTCCTTCTGTGCCCAGTCCAGAGTTCATTCCCTCAAATGAAGGAATGCTACCACAAGACCAGGCGGGAGATCTTAACAGGGAGCAGGTATTTGATCTGTCCAACCCAGATGAATGTGTTCCAAATAGTCTGCCCACGAATCCAGGTATGGTTTGCTCTCTATCTCGGGATTCGCCTATAGAGGGTGAAAATCTCATGTGGAACATGTCTATATCGGCAAGCAATTCCCCAGTTAGCCCCTTGGGAGGCAGAGAATCTGAGAGGAAATATATGATAGGTAATTCCCCTGAGCATACCCCCTGGCCCCATCAGGATGTCGGAAGGGAGATCTCAACCTCTCAAGGGTCTCATAGATGGTTGTATTTCCATATACAGACAACTGGACCTCACAGTAGATGTCTCTCCTTATCAGATAGCCCATAGTGATGTGGGACTTAGATTTAGAAAAGGTCTAGAGAGTAGCGGCATGCCTTTTCCTAAAACAAATACGCAGCCAGAGGAGGAAGCAGGTCAGCCTATTGTCGTGGAGGAAAACATCCACCAGGTTAGTAGGAAGCTCCCTCAAAGTGGAGCGCTATACTGACTAAATTCTGGAGTCCTGAGAGCTCAGGGATAACCCTCCCTCCAGTGGGGAAGGACCCGAAGTCTGATTATAAGTGTGCAAAAGATAACTATCGTCCAAATTCAGTAGATTGGGAGAGGAGGCTCAATAGACTGAAGAGAAGGGTTGTCTTCACAGGAAATGTTTCCGATGAATAATATCCTCATTTGGAATGCCCGGGGGATGGCCAATGCGGCCTCCATTAGGACTGCTAAGAGGATTATTCAGCTTCATAAACCTTTTATTGTTGTTATCCTTGAACCAATGGTCAAGGATAGTAAAATAGTGGGAATAAGCTTAAAGCTGGGATTCCACCCTTCCTTCTCCAATGATGGAGAAGGGAAAAAATCTGGGTTTTTTTTATAAAAATTTTCTTTCTATTTCAGTTGTTGGAATATCTAACCAAACAATTTCAATAGATGTGTGTTTGCAGAATTAGAATGTTAATTGTAGGCTATCATTGTATATGCTAAGTGTTCCAGATATTCCAGAAGACTCCTCTGGGAATCTTTGGAAACTCTGGCTGCAGTCACGGATAAGCCTTGGCCTATGGGAGGGGATTTCAACGCAGCTATTGATTCAGCTGAAAGGCTGGGTTACAGGAGCTAGGATCTACAAAGTTCAGCAGAATTCAGGTATGCAGTTGATAAATAAAGCAGGGATGTTGGATGCTGGTTTTGGAGGCAACAGATTCACATTGTCTAACAATCAAGACAGCAGGTCAAAAGTTTGGGCCCGACTTGACAAGGTGCTTTGTAATGCGGAATGGATTAGTAAATTTCCTAGATTCTAAGTAAAACATCTTCCCAAGACCAATTCTGATCACGCTCCACTGCTTGTGTCCTTTCCCGGCCGAACCCCTTCTATTCCTAGGCCTTTCCGGTTTCAAAGGATGTGGATGATTGATACGTCCTTCTCTTAAGTGATTGAAGACGCCTAGGCCCAAGAGATGTCAGACCAGCCCATGTTAAATCTAATGCTGAAAATGAAGAAGGTCAAAACGCGTTTGAAGGTTTGGAATAGAGACATATTCGGAAACGTATAAAATGTAAAGGAGAAATTGGCCACCATGGAGTCACGCGCACAAAATGCATCCTCGGAAATCAGTTCTGAGGAACTTATAGCCGCAAAGCAGGAAGTTGCAAAGATGGAGCTCGCCGAAGAAATATTCTAGAAACAAAAGGCCCGTAACAATTGGCTAGTTGAAAGTGATAGAAACACTAAATTCTTCCATCTCTCGGCCTCAGAGAAAGTCAGAAGAGCGAGGATCCAAGAGATCCAACTGGAATCAGGAAACTCGACATTGGATCCAGTGATTATAAAAATGGAAGTAATCACATTTCTACAAGAATTGCTATCCGTTGGATCTCCCATGTCCCCAGTCTCGGTCACAGGCAGTCTGCTAGATAACATTCCTTCTCTTATTTCAGATGAAGACAACCTTCACCTTATGAGGGCCCCATCCGTAGAGGAGGTTAAAAACTCAGTCTTGGCTCTCCCAAAGGACAGCGCCCCTAGGCCTGATGGGATATCAAGAGCATTTTTTGCAGGTTGTTGGAGCATTGTGGGGAATGATATTCACAAAGCTTCCGTGGATTTTTTCCGTGGGGCTAGCCTGTCAAGGGCCTTCTTATCCACTTTAGTCTGCTTGATACCAAAATCTCTTGGAGCAAAATCCTTTGTTGATTTTAGACCAATTAGCCTATGCAATGTGGTCTACAAGATATTCGCCAAGATAATAGTTGACAGGCTAGGTTCTCTTCTCCCCAAATTGATTTTTGTGGAACAGGGAGCTTTTGTGAGGGGCGTTCTATTTCAGAAACTATAGCCCTCGGTCAAGAGATTTTCCGAGATTTTGAGGTAGGAATCTGGTCTTAAAGCTTGACATGGAAAAGGCTTATGATAAGGTCGAATGACCTTTTCTGAAACAGGTGCTTATTAACTTTGGATTTGGATCCAGCTGGATTAAGATGGTGGAATCGTGTTGGAGCAACAACTGGTTCTCCATCCTATGGTGAAAGTTATGGTTTTTTCAAGTCTACTTGAGGTTTGAGCAAGGTGATCCACTATCTCCCTGTCTATTCATTTTGGCAGCAGAAGTTTTTAGCGGGGGGCTCTCTAAATTGGTTTCTAGTGGGCTATGTCAGCCGTTTAAACTGAAACAAGGGTGTAAACAGGTTTCCCATCTACTTTATGCAAATAATACCATTTTATTCCTCAATGGGTGCCGCAAATCCCTTGAAGCAACGAGAACATTCATATCCAACTATCAGTCCATATCCGGGCAAAAGGTAAACATGAGAAAAGGCTCTTTCTTCTGTTCTTCTAAGCTTGCCGGTTCCAGGATCATGAGCATCGAAAGAACCCTTGGTTTTAGTAAATTTGCAGGTGTTTTCACTTACTTGGGGATCCCGATTGTGAAAGGGAGAAGTAAGTGTTGCCTATTTAACCCGTTGATAGGTAAATTGGCAGCCAAGATTCAAGGGTGGAATGCCAAAATCCTCTCACAGACAAGAAGATTAACGCTGATCTCCTACATTCTTAGTGGGATCCCGGTCCACTCATTGGCTGCCTCAGTAGTTCCGAAGAAAGTGCTAAAAATTATGGAAAGCAATTTTGCTAGTTTCTTTTGAGGTTGGAGGGACGGCAAAAAGAAGATGCATTGGAAAAAATGGGACGCAATCTCTGTGCTAAAGCAGGAGGGAGGGCTGGGCGTCAGAAAGCTGAAGGATGTTATGAAAGCTCTCCACATGAGTTGGCCTGGGGGGCCAGGTATGGTAAGGTTGGTAGTCTTTAGGCTGATTTTATGAGATCGAAATATATGCAGAATGGGGTTGATGGTTTTTTCAGTAGAATATCTTTAGGTGCTTCACCTATATGGAAAGTTCTAGTGGGCATCTTCCCCGCTCTGGACAGAAATGCCCAATGGATAGTGGGCCGGGGGAATTGCAGCATGTGGGAGTGCAACTAGTTCGGGCTAGGCCCTCTGATCTCTCTTCCTTCTCTGGACATCTCGTCTGATCTTTTGGGGCTGAGCGTTGCTAATTTCATCGGCGAGTATGGCCTCAAGTTTGCCCCTCCTTCTGATCTTCCTGGATGGGTTAAGGACCATATTCAACGTGGTGGTTTCTGCACTTCCGAAGAGGAGGATATACGTTTCTGGCCTTTCGACCCCTCAGGCCAGTTCACGGTCAAATCAACCTAGGCCATGGGCAGAGAAAGGGGCCAAAAGAAGATCTAGGCGAATATATAGGTTGTGGCATCCCAAGATTCCTCCCAAAATTTCCATGTTTCTGTGGAGGTTATTGCAGGGGGCCTTACCAATCAACTCTTGCATTCAAAAAAGGGGATTTTCATTGCTTCAAAATGTGAATGTTATGGGGCTAAACTGGATTCCAGCCCAGTCACAGAATCTCTGTCTCATCTATTATGTATGGGTTTCTGGCCGATAAGGTGTAGAATCTACTTGCAAGCTTTTTCGGGGTGTCTCTTCCGCGTCATCTCTCGGTTTAGGGCCGGCTCTACTGGCGGTGGCTGAGGCCTACTCTCTCTTCCAGCTTCTCTCTTATCCTACGTTTAGCCCCAGCCTTCATGTTTTGGGAGATATGGAGGGCCAAGAATGATGCTAGGTTCGACGGCCGGAAGATTTCGGTGTATGGAGTTTTCATAAAAGTCAAGTGGTGGATGGAGGTATGTTTCCCCCAGATTCAAAGGATCCACCCTCAGCAGGAGGCATTGTCTTCAAATCGCTCTGGCGCACCCTGTTCTCGTCTGATCCGCCCTTCCTCTGATTTCACCATTGTTAAATGGATTAGGCCAAGAGAGGGCTGGTTTAAGTCGAACGTTGATGGCTCCGCTCTTTCTAACCCTGGACCTACTGGCGGTGGGGGCCTTTGTAGAAACAGGCTTGGCAATCTGATATTTGCATTTGTCAGCGGTTACAGCAACTCTTCCAACAATTAGGTTGAACTGCGGGCTTTTCATGACGATATGAATTTCTGTGTGGATCTCGGATTGGAGAGAGTGATCATCGAATCCGACTCAAAATGGGTGGTAGATTGTATCATCAGGAAGTCCATCTGTTCCTGAAAATGGAACTACTGGCGAACTAGAATTAAGAAGCTAAGCATCAGGGGTTCCTTTCGAATCTCCCACATCCCGAGAGAAGCAAATGGGCCGGCGGATGGCCTAGCTAAAAAGGGCAGCATGGTGCAAACTGACAGATTCCACTGCGAGGTCTCCTCCCTTCCCAGGATGGTCGAAGGTCGTTTCCTTTTGGATAAAACAGGCTTGGGATCTATTAGAGAGCCTTGTAGAAACCCCTCTGTATAGGATATGATAGGTGGGCCAGGGGCTTCGCCCCTGTTTCCTGCCCGAAAAGCCTTGAATTGTAAATTTGGTGTTTTAATGAAATGCTTATTTTGAAAAAAAGAAAAGAAAAAACGTGTTGTAGATATAGGGAATTCTATACATGTAGCGAAGAGTAATTTGTCCTAAGATAAAGTTAGAGAATAGTTTTTTAGGAAGTCATGAAGTGCCCGTAACAGTTTGGGGTAGTTCAAATTGGCACACGAGAGAGGCCTTTTAGTCCCACAGTACTCGTGTAGTTCCATGTACATTCAAAAGCAAGCAAAATGTGCTGATATGGAACACTATTTTGTTTTCATAGTGAATTGCTTGTCGCTTTGTGCTGTGGTTTTTTCCTACAAGAGTTTTTCTATGTAAATCATTGTGTTCTCTGTGCATGCTTGAATTTTCTTTCTCTGTGCTTGTTTGATTAATATCTGGGTCACATTTGGATGACACTTCCACGCCCAATAAGTGGTATCAGAATGATCAGGTTACCAAGTTGGGGTTTTAGATTGAATATAAACACATGGCATCGAAAATGATAAATGTGAAGTTCGAAATGAAGAAGTTTACGGAAAAAAAATAACTTTGAACTATGGAATGTGAAGATCAAAGCCCTCTTAATTTAACAAGGGTTACAACAAGTATTCTTTGGGAAAGCGAAGTATCACGATACTATGAACGATGAAGAATTAGATGAACTAGATCAGAAAGCAATTAACACAATTCAATTGTGCTTAATCGATGAGGTCCTCAATAGTGTTACTAATGAGATGACTACCACAGGACTGTGGACGAAGTTGGAGAGTCTCTACATGATGAGATCACTCTCTAATCGTCTATTTATGAAGAAACATTTATATAATCTAAAGATGGTAAAAGGATCCAAATCTCAATGAACATATAAGCAACTTCAATAAGGTACTTTGTAAATTGATAAGTGTAGAGGTGAAGATCGTCGAGGAAGACCAAGCCTTAATGTTATTGAATTTTCTTCTAGAGTCCTATGAGAATCTCGTAAATAATTTGTGCCACAGTAGGGAGACTATTGACGTCAAGACAGTTATCTCAACTCTTCAGTTGAAGTAGTTAAGAAAGAAGAATGGTGGTGAAGGTTCTTCTATGGATGTGTTGGTTGGTAGGAGAATGAATTTTCAGTGGGAGAAAGGAAATTTATGATCGAGGTCCAAATCAAAGAGCAAGGGCAAGATGAAGTGTTGGAATTGTGGGAAGACTAGACATATGAAGGATTATCGGTCCCTTAAAACCCAAAATGATGAGAATTCAGATAATTCCACAAGAGAAGCCAATGCAGCAGAATCCCGTAAAGGCTCGGATGGTTGCAATATATTGTCGGTGTCCAAAAATGGATCATGTCCATCAGGAGTAGATCTTGGATACAGGGGCTTCGTACCATATGACCCCTCACTAGAGTTAGTTTACCACATACCATAAGTATGATGGTGGCCTGGTTCTTATAAGCAATGATAATGCCTGTAAGATGATTGGAATTGTATCTATTTCACATCAGAATGTTTGATGCGGTGGAGCATACTCTGATCAATGTGAGGCGCGTTTCAGATTTGAAGAAAAATCTTATTTCTCTGGATGCTCTTGATGCAAGTTCACCAACTATGATAGTCTCTTGAAAGTTTCAAAAGAGGCACTCACCATTATGAAAGCACAAAGGGCGACAATCTCTACAAGTTTAATTACCGGGAATATTACTATATCGGGTGGAGCTGTAGCGTCTGTAGTGGAATCCACATCAGCACGTATGTGGCATATGTGCCTGGGCCACATGAGTTAGCACGATATGAAAGTACTCCTAGATCGTGATTTAATTCATGCTTTTGAAATTTTGATTTAAATGTATATGAGCATTGCATATAAGGTAACAATTAAAATTGTCATTTAAAACCGAAAAACATAGTAATAATGGACTATTTGATTATGTGCACCCTAACGTGTGGGGGTTGTTGCCCATGGTTTTTAGAAGATCATCATTCTTCGTAACATTCATTGACGACTCCTCTAGAAAGGTGTGGGTTTATTTCATGAAAAATAAATCCGACATGCTTGCCACCTTCAAGTCTTGGACTTTCATTGTTGAAAAACAGTCAAGGTAATAGTTGAAAGTACTAAGAACAGACAATGACAGAGAATTTACTTCGAAGGAATTTAATCACTTTTGTAAGGATGAGGTGATTGTGAGGCATAACACGGTCAAACACACTAGAGAAAAATGGTGTAGCTGAACGTATGAATCAGACCCTTTTAGAGAGAGTTCAAAGTATATTGATGTACGTTGAGTAATATTGCGTTGGGCAAGGACCTTTAGGCCAAGGCTGTTAACATTGCTTGCTATTTGGTGAATCGGTCTCCATTTACGACCATTGATTATAAGATTCCTTAAAAAGTATGGAATGGTCAGGATGTAGACTACTCAGGGCTGCGTGTATTTGGTTGTGATGCTTACTCTCATGCACCATTTGTTGAGAGATATAAGCTAAACTAAATGACGTAGAAGTGTACCCGTATTGGTTATGGTGATGGTGTGAAAAGATATAGACTGTATGATCAGACCATATGTAAAATCACAATGAGCCGAGACATCAAGTTTGATGAGAATTCCTTATTCCATAAGAATGAACAAAAGGAAATAGAAAAATCAGCGGTAATTGACGTTGAAATAGATGAGGGTGAGACACATAAAAAAGCCAAGCTGTAGGAAGAGGTACAGGAGCAGGTGGTATAACCACTTGTCAGGAGAAATCCACGCGGGATCGCAAGTTGCTGTTGATGTATAAAAATGACTCAAACGTTGCATTCGCCCTCATTACGAATGAGAGAGAACCTTTGTACTTTATAGGAGACTCTTGATGACACAAATGCAGAAAAGTTGATGGCAGTGATGCAAGATGAGATGTATTCTTTGTACAAGAATGAAACGTGGGAGCTGGTGGAACTTTCCACTGGGTGTAAAGTAATCGGATGTAAGTGGGTTTATCGAAAGAAACATGATATGTACAAGGCTAGATTGGTAACAAAGGGTTAGGCAAAAGAGGGTGTCGACTTCAACGAGATTTTTACACATGTGGTCAAGCGAGTATCTATCAGATTTGTGTTGGCGTTGGTTATCCAATAAAATCTTAAACTAGAACGGTTGGATGTAAAGACTGCCTTTGTACATGTAGAATTGTAAGAATAAATTTACATGAAGTAATCAGAAGAGTTCGAGGTACAGGGGTTAAAGAATAATGTTTGCAGGTTAAGGAAGTTATTGGATCCTTACTCTTACTCGAGTGGTAGACTCTCAAGAGTTTCAACACCCGATCAAGGGTTCGAGTATCCATAGGTGGTGAAATTCCACTGCAGCGTGAGTGTGTGGGGGTGTGTGTGCGTGTGTAATAATTTTTTTTTAATAAAAAAAGGTTCAGGAGGTTATTGTATGGGCTGAAATAGTTGTTTAGGCAGTGATAAAAAAAAAAGTTTGATTATTTCATATTGAGCCAAAGGTTTACCGTTTACTAGAAGTGAATTCAATCATCGTGTCTACTTTAGAGTATCGAGTGATGGGGAATTCATTATCTTGGTATTGTATGTTGATGATATGTTTATCGTCAGCTAAAGCATGTCTGAGATTAACATATTGAAGGCTTAATTATCCAGGACATTTGAAATGAAAGATCTTAGGGCTGCAAAGAGAATCTCCTGTATTGATATACACAGGGACATGAAAAGGAGCATGCTATGGTTATATCAGGAGGAGTATCTTGAGAAGGTCTTACTCAATTTTGGGATAGACAAGGTAAAACTGATTAGCACTACCCGCACTGCTCACTTTTAGCTTTCTTTGGAATAATGTCCTACATCATATGAAGAAAAGCAGTATACATCTAGTGTGCCCTATAGATGTAAGCCATGGTTTGTACGAGACCAGATATTTCACATATAATGGGTATTGTAAGAAAATACATGTCTCACTCGGCAAGCAACACTACGAGGCATTGAAATAGCTACTTCGTTACATATGAAGTACAGTGGATTATGTCTTGACATTTGAGAAATTCAAGGAGAAACTAGTAGGCTATATGGACGTCGATTATAATTTGTAAACGTGGATAATAGAAGGTCGACATTCAGTTACTCGTTTGTGCTAGTAGGTGGAGCGATCAACTGGATATTGAAGCTTCAGTCTGTAGTTGTTCTTTTCACGATCGAAGTGGAATATATGGCGGTAACAAAAGCATTCAACAAAGTTGTTTGGTAGAGAGGTATAATGAATGAGTTAGGGCGTTAGCAGAAAGTTGTGCATGTGAATCGTGACAATAAAAGCATGATCAATTTAGCAAAGAACTCGGTATACTATTTCCACACGAAATATATTAATGTGTGTCACCACTTTATCCAACAGATGTTAGAGGAATGCGGTGTTACTCTTGAGAAGATCTACACGAGTATAAATCCATTGAATATGCTTATAAAAGTTGTTCCTACTAAGAAGTTCAGATTTTGTTCAATTTCTCTAGGCTTTGTAAATGATGAATAAAGACAAAGTATGCATAAGAAGTCATGATGAAGTTATGATGGAGACGATTAGTGATAGAGGAAACAACTCGGAGTAGTGGAGATAGAGATTGAAACCACGGTAGAAATTGTTAAAATTGGTGCCTTCAATCTATATTGAAATGGAGGATTTCGATCGAATCGATGTCAGCTTCGATTCAATTGAGAAAATTATGTTTTTACCAATTTGGTCTCTGAATAGATTTGTTGTTTTTTATTTAATCAAAAACCGTTTTGATTTGATTAAGAAAATTCGAAAAATCAAGTTAGCTCTCTAAACACTGTTGGGCACTTTTGATTCGATCGAAAGTATGGTTGATTTGATGATGTCCCTGAATTGAAGTCGATTCGATTGATGTTTCAATTGACAATTTGTACAACTTTTGTGTAAGTGCACGGTTTTATTTTTAATTCCGGATCTGTGTTATATAATACAGGCGTAATACAGGATTAAGATAATACGAAGAATTAGAAGCTTGTTCTAGAGGGAGAGGATTTGGAGAAAGGGGATATATGGTTTTCTACTCTAGGGCTTGCATATAAGTTGATTTCATATCTTGTAATTTTGTTTAAATAATAGATTGCTTGTCATTTTGTGTTGTCGTTTTTCCCACAAAGATTTTTCCATATAAATCGTTGTGTGTTTTGTGTACGCTCGATTTTTTTATTATTTTTCTTTATGGGCATGTATGTAGGTTTTTTAGATTTTTTTTTTTTTTTTTTTTTTTTTTTAAAAAAGATAGTGGACCAGAACTTCTTTTTTTTTTATTTTTTATTTTTAAATCCCAAAATCTAATTTTTCATTTTAAGAAAGAAAGAAAAAACCTAAATTAGAGGAAAATTTCTACACCGCAAGATAAGATCATTTTGTGGTACTTAGTCTGGGGCTGACTGTGTCGTAAAGCATACATCTGACTCAGCCAAATCAAGAAAGAGGTGAGGAACAATTAGATAAGGTGACCCACCATTCAAGCCATCCATTTTGTGTTCATTTTTTTTTTTTTTATATTCCATCAAAAGATGCATCCCACGTGGATGCATGGACACAAAATTAAGCAATGCAAAAAAAAGTCATGTAAGCTACAACATGCGATTTTAGTAGTTTTAGGTATGATTCTCGTCTTGCCTACCTGAGTTTGATATTGTCCTGATTTTTAAAATCTAAGGAGAACATGATAGGGGTGGACATGATGAACGGATTGAATTTGGGCTATACTCCACGGTGGGCCCTCCAGGCAAATGAAAAGGGACATTCAAAATCACATGTTCTATATGGAGCCTAAAAATCATTCCTACTCAAGAATACATGTGATGCGACACATTTGAGTTTTGATACCTTGAGTTGTTCATTCATGCAACGCACCTAGGAGTGTAAATTGAGTTGAACCCAGTCGAGCTGCCCTCAGCTCGACTCAGCTTGGCCACTAGTTGACCTCAGCTCAAACTCAGCTCAGCTCGGTTCTCGAGCCTGACTGGCCAGCTCAGCTTGGTTCGGTCAGCAACTTGGGCCAATTCGAGCCAAGTTTGAGCCAAGATCGTGCCGAGTTGGCCTATGCAGCATTTTCACAAACACACAGATTGCACCTTCAAATTCTCACCGAATGTAAAACACCAGTAGCAGGATTTTACAGGTATTTCATCAAACACCTCGTAAGCAGCATCAAAATCAAGAAAAAAAAAATTTATTTAATGAAACATACCTTCCTTACCACCAGCCGACACTTCGTTGAGTCATTTCATCAAACACTTGGTGAGCAACATCAATATCAAAGCAATCGAGTCATCGAATTAGTTCAATCCGAGTTCGATTCGAGTTGGGTTTGAACCAAGTCAATTCAAGCTGGGCCAGCTCGAACTCGGCTCCAACTCACTTTTAAGCTCTAAAAACCAGCTCGACTCGGATCAAACCCAGCTTCGAACCGAGCCGATTTGAGATTTTTCGAGCCGAGTCGAGTGAGTTGACCGAGCTAGCCCAGTTCATGTACACCCCTAAACGCACCACACTCAAGTAGGACATTTTAGTGGCAGACATCCCTTTCCTAACTTCCAAAATGTTGAGATCTCCCATTACACAATCGAACTTGTTGATTGGTTCACGGTAACTTGTAAGTTGGTAGCTGCTAGACCTTATACCATGAGCTAATGCCCTGAGCCACGGCCCAGCTCAGATTGGTATCTAATGGAAAGGTCTTGGACCTGAAAATGCCCACTAGCAGAAACTCAGCCCATGAACGGTCAATTATTTGATATTCGGTCTACTTGTAATGCTTGATAAGCACTCAGCTGGAAATTGTCCTTGTAGCATACATTAACTCAAATTAAACCAGATAAATTATAGAACTCACGGGTGCTATCTTAAAGAACCAAAATCAAATTGGTTGAACAATCCTAGCCTTTGATTCTTGGACACTTGTTTGCTGAAATAGGTCAATCAGATTATTTTTGTTGAGGTCAAAATCTGAATCACCCTCCACTCCTCGGATGGACTCTGGTCCTGCACAAAAGGTGAGCAAAGGAGACCCTGGCTAAACCGGGGGACCCTCCGATGCCTAAGTCAGGTCAAGGGAATCGGGGTTTAAGTTGAAAAATAGAGGGAGAGTGTCAGATGTTGCGTACCTGTAGCAATAGGGTCTTCATGTATTTATACCTGACTGTCGAATGGTCTGGGTCCATTAATTACGGCACGATTCACTCAATCAAGGAGATTTTCGGATCATGGAGATACTGCGCAAAATCCAAGGATCATGTATGAAATCATGCACATCGTGCGTATCTGTGAGCGAAGTAATCGGCCACGTCCACTTATGGTAGTTTCTAAGTTCAGTTCGAAGAGCGCCTGCTTCGAAATATGGAGTCGGCTCGGTCCCTCCGGTAAGTAAGGTCTTAATCAAAGTGGTTATAGACCTTCGTCGAACATTGTCCGCTCTCATGATCTGAGCCGAGCTGTTAGTTATTCATCCGATCAGATCAACATGCCATCAAGCCTCCTCCCGCTCGGAATTACAAGGGGCTCGGATCTTCTCATAACAATTTTCATTCTTAACCCTCCAATAAATATGTCCACCAATATGTTAATCACATATTTAAATAAGCCTAAGTACTATGGAATAATTCAGCATGATTTAATGCAGCGGAAAATGCAGCCTGCTATTTTTCTCTTATACGAGTCAGCATATGCGGCTTTGATAATATGCCACTGCATTCGCATTGGATTGCACGTGTATGTCATGTGAGACTTCCATCAGGTGGGGAGCAAAATGTGGATGGAATTGTCAAACAAATCAGACCACTCAATTCATCAAGTGGGCCTGGCCTGTATGAAAACAAAAGGATGGTTGCAGAAAAATAAAATAAAATACAATAATCCACATGCATCATGCATTTATGGCATTCTTACTAGTGGCCCATTTCATCATCATTCTGCGATCAGAGGTCAGGACTGTTCAACCAATCTGATATTGGGACCGTGACTTAGAAACAGCAGTTTTCACAGTTATGTCGGTTGAAACTAAGCTACGCATGCCATGTATGCAATTTCTGAGTGCATGTGTATAAATCGTCATTGACAACCTAAGTACCGTATAACTCAAAAGTTTTAACTTCCCTGAACGGTCATCCTTATTCTCTACAAAGGATCGAAACCTGATATAATCCATTGCAACACCTGTTTTACCAAGAGGGTGCAATATTTAAGCTTTGTGACCCAACCATGTTATTTGTAGGACATCCACTTCATTCATCAGGTGCACCCCTCGATTTTAGGCCCTGGTCCCAAAAACCAGCCAGATCCACAACTTAGGTGGGCCATCACAACAGAGAATAATGGGTATGGAACAACAACAAAAGGTTTGTTTTTGGGGCCACCATGGTGTGTATATTTCATCAAACCCGTTCATCACGTGTAACTGATAAGGATGAAGGTAAGATACAAGAATCAGCTTGATTCAAAACTCCGACAGGCGACACCTAAAGGAAATATTTAAATCACCCATTCCAAACCCCGGCCTGGCAAGCTCCTTATTGGGCCTCCAAACTACACACAGGCCTGCTCAACAAGCATTTAGCTTCACCCAGAATCCAGCTAAAGTGGGCACAGGCCTGGTATGTATAAATACCGGGTCTCTACAGTGGTTGTAGTTGGAGCTATGTTTTCGTCCCAATAAATAATTAGGCTCTACCAAACCCCCAGGTCCTGATATATGAGGGCAGGGTTAGGGCTTGGGCTGAACTTGGGTTCGGGTCAACCCAAACCCAATTGACCCAACCTGAGTGCAGTCCGGTTTAGGTCTGGTTGTCCAGGTCCACGGTTTGTGTTCTGGTTGAGCAAAATTAGTTTGGGTGGTGGAACTTGGGTCAGGTAATTGGGTCCTCTTGAAGTTAGGTTGGGATCAGTTGGACCCTCGAGCTTACCCAACCAGCCCGAGTTGGACCCATAGTACTCAGGCCTTTGGGTTGTTCTTGGATCTAAGCTTAGGCCCCAGACTAATTGGGCTGCACTTGAGTTTGCATTGTCTTAGGCCTAGCCAGCCCGGCCTGTTAAACATTAGTGCGCCATGTAGGCGGCTAAGCCCAACCCAGCCTAGCCCCATTTCTGAGTTCATCTTCTGGGCTAGGCTAGGAATAGGACCCTTAGCTCATGAGCTAGAACCCCCGTGCTTCGTGTTATGGGAAAAATTGAACTGGCCCACCGCATTGGAAGTATAACCACCCACAAGAAAAATGTCGCGGAGCTAAGCCGACTAAAAAAATACCAGGACAAATTTCCTATAAGACACAAAGCTCGGAAGATACCGTTAATGATTTTTCCAATAAAGAAATCGGTTTTTGAGTCGACCCCGAGCAGAGCTATCTAAGGATGGAACTTGGTTGTAAGAGTCATCCCCTGAGTTGAGCAGATCCAGGGTGAGGCGACGATTTTGGAAAAAATCACGCCTCAAACCAAAGTAAATTCGATATGATTCTACCTAAAGATCACGCTAACCGAAGCATCAATGATTAATTCAAGGGAAGATTTGTATTCAGATGAGGTTTTCCAACAATTCCTGCGAATCCCACAAGATCTCGATACCGCCTAATGGACCCTGTAAGTTCTTCTACTGCAATTCAAGTCTATATGCCTGACTTAGGCTTCAGATGGTCCATAGCCATGATCGTCACTCCCACTATCTTCTCCATCATGTTTTTGCAGGTATATCGATGAACTCGCATCCTTAACCAACTAAATATCTTTACCTAGATTTTGGTGTTAAAATTTTTGTATGCATGTGATTCACCTAAGCTAGATTTTCGTGGTTTCCTAATAAAGGGCCTGGACCTTGCACGCATTTGTAACATGGCTGGGTAGGGCACTTGTGTTTGGCTTGAGCACATGCATGAAATGTCAATAGCGCTCCTTTTCCTCGTAATTGATTTTTCCTTCGTTGGGGCTGCTGCATGGATTCAGTACATGTGAGAACTATGGTTTAATGATCCCGACCATTTACCTGATTGAGTCCCAATGGGGACGAGGTGCGCTGCAGAAATCGCCCATATTAAGAACATCTTTTTGTTTTTTTACACACACTCACACCTTAGTGGGATTTCACCACCTATGGGTACTCGAACCTTAGACCACGTGTTGAAACTCCTGAGACTCGACCAATGGGGCAAGAGTAAGGACCCATATTGGAACATCCCTGTCGTTCGGTCCTTGCCTCCTTGGACTATCTTTTGTTGAATGTGGACAGTTAGTGCATTCTCCTGCAACAGTCTATTTCTAGGCCATTGATGCATGGGTCAGAATCTTCCAATCTATAAAATTTTCAAGCCATTCATGGTGAAGCCATAAGATCAACGATTTGGAACCCTGCTTTTGAATTTAAATAAGAAAAGAAAAGAGAAATGAATGCCGACCCGGCTTACAGGAGGTTGGTAGATCCACTTTGATATATATTCCTTACATCTATTCCATCCATCCGTTTTGAGACCTCATTTTAGGTAAATAGACAAAAAATCAAGAAGATCCAAATATTAGATAGACCACACCATAGAACCAGTAGTGATTAAATACTCGCTGTTAAAAATCTTTGAGGCTGCCAAAAAGTTTATTTACCATCCAACCTGTTGAAAAGATAAAAAATATCTTGATGAACGGACCAAACAAATATCAGTTATATACAAGACTTTTGTGGCCCACAACAAGATTTTAATGGCCAATCACCACTGTTTCCTGTGGTACGGTCCACCTGAGATTTGGATCTACTTCAATGTTGTGATCACCCTATAAAATAAGCTGTCAAAAAATATGGACGGCGTGGATATAAGGTACATACATCAAGGTGGACCCCACATAAGGCATCCAACGACCACGGTCGATCAAAACCACCTAAGCCGCGCCTGTGTGTATGAGTCGCACATGCGAAATAATCCAAAACCATCCAAATTATGTGCTTGCCATTAGATGGCGCGTTTTAACCGAGTCCAAACCTCAGGCTTCATAGGCATTTGCGTGTTGAATTTGGACGGTTGGATTTTATGCGCATCACTACATTTCCAACAGAGTAGGCATGAACCCTGGAAATGAAGCAGGTCCAGAGCTCAAGTGGGGCCACTGTTGAAACCTTCCTAGGTCCTACTATGATGTTTATTTTCCATCCAATCTGTTCATAAGGTCACACAGTCCTGGATGAAGGGAAAACACTGATAGGAGCTTGATCCAAACCTTACATGGTCCCCTAGAAATTTTCAATGGTGGGCATTCAATCCACATTGCTTCCTATTGTGTGGTCAACTTGAAAGTCGGATTCAGCGGGGTAGCCAATGCTCTAAAATGATCTAGAAAAATGGATGGACCGTTGTGAATATAACACATATATCATGTAATGGCCTACATAACTCTACCATGTCAACACATACCGATCTCTTCTTGTGTTCTATGCTACACAATCCGAGTCCGATTCAGATAGGTCTTCGTCAACCTTTCCCCTACCACTTTAGGATAGATTGTACAGGAATGCGAGTCCAACTCGCATAATTTTAGGGCATGGGCTAAAATACGAAAAATTCATCCCGTCCATCAAAAATTTCCACTAATTTTAGAGCATTAGACTAAAATTGAGGCGGATACAAAGCTCAAGTAAGCCAAACGAACAAGAAAGGGTGGAGGATGAACACCAACTGCTAACACATTCATAGGGCTAAATGATGTTTACGACAAACCCACTTCACCCATCTGTTTTCTCAGCCCATTTTTTGGGCTGGGCCTGTGCCCAAAAATGAAGCATATCCATAGCTTAAGTGGGCCAAAAAATAGTAGATATTGATATTGAATTCTCACCGTTGAAACATCTCAGGGTCATTGTGTGGCCATTTTGAGCTTCAGATTTGCCTCATTTTTGGGTCCATACCCCAAAATGAGCTTAAAAAATAGATGAACGGGGTTGATCTGTCACAAACATCAAGGTGAGCCCAACAAATAGTCAGAGTTAGGCGGTCATGGCAATCAACGTCCATCAATGGCAAGGGAGAGGTTTGATGGACATTTAAGTTTAGAGGGGAGGATTGCTCGACTTAGATGGGGGCCCACCGTGATATATATAATAAGTCCAATCCCTTCATATGTTTTGCGAACTCATTTCAAAAAATGTGGGCAATCTAAAGCTCAAGTAGGCTAAACGAACATAAAATTTTGAGAGTTAAACACCCACCGATAAAATATTCATCAAGCCGTAGGATATTTTTTACCAATTCACCCCGTCCATCTGTTTTTCAGCTCATTTTATGGCTTATGCCAAAAAATAAGGCTGATACCAAGTTCTAGTGGTCCACACGGCGGGAAAATGTGGGATGGAACTCCCACCGTGAAAACATCCTGAGGCCATTCTCGAGCCCATTTGGAGCTTTGGATCTACCGCGTTTTTAGGCCCATATCCTAAAATGAGCTAAAAAACACATGGCAGGGTAGATTTCTTACAAACATCAAAGCAAGCTCCACTTATGGCCAGGGTTTGGTTAGCACATCAATCAACATCATTAAGTGAAGAGGGTGAGGGTTGTTCAACTATAGATGGGGCTCACCATGATGTTTGTGAACAATCCACTCCATCCATTGGTTCTACCACCTCATTTTACGGCATGGGACAAAAAATAAGGCCAATCAAGAGCTCAAGTAGGTCACAAGAACATGAAATAATGGGGATTAAAAGCTCACCATTAAAACACTCATTGGGCCAAATCTACCCCATCCATCTATTTGTCTAGCTCATTTTATGCCATGGACTAAAAGTTGAGGCTAATACCAAGCTCGAGTGAACCAAATAAAAGGAACAATTGGAATTGGACATCCATTGTTCAAGAATCTTGGGACAGCATGGGTAAAGGTGGGCACGGGACAGCTCCAACCGAATGGGTGAGTCGGCTTGGACCAAGTAGGCTTTGTCCTATCCAAACTCAAACTGAGTCAAGTTAAAGTTACCTAGTAACTCGATCCGAAACTCAATTCAGATAGACTCGACTCGATCTGAAACCTAGCTCGACTTAGGTTTGGGTATATATAATAATAATAATAATAATAATAATAATAATAATAAACCTAATTTCTAACCTCTATAACCTTACCCACCGCACCCTACCCTGACCCAATCCCAAACTCTCTCTCTCTTCCTCCCTCATCTCTCAATCCAACTCGGTGCCAACTTGACCCGACTCGGTACTTCTGACTAGATTGGAATCGGTCCGGATCAGTCCAGACCAGACTGGACTCAAATCAAGTCAAGCATGTTGGACTCGATATTTGGATCGAGTTCGACTCGGGCCTATTTCAAAACTGGATCGCGTCAAGCAGCCCTAACTCAGTCCGACTCAGCTCAATGCCCAACTCTAACTATGGGTCCCTCTTTGCACTTTGGATATAGCTCATTTTTTGGTTCATACACAAAAATGAGTTAGAAAAATAGACGGTCAGGATGAATTTTTTACAAATAACAAGGTGGGCTATACATACAGTTGGGGGTTAAGGTAGCATGCCCATGATTCCAAGGCACCAAAACGAGATTGCAAAGTGCAATAAGATGAGAGTAATTTCATCAATACGAAAATACATAAATCCATTCGTACAAGAAACTAACAACAAGTGGTTTAATCTCTGAGAGTGAAAACTATAAGCAAGTTCTCATAAATAGTTTAGAAGTGAGAGGTTGCGGTCCACAGCCAAAAGGCAGCCAGATATACGAAAATAGCCTTAAACTTTATTTTGATTATGTGTTTGACAAAAGACAGTAATATAACAAAACTCTTAAATTAATCTCCTGGTAGACAATCGTGTTTACGATAATGATTGCTTTTGAAAGTTAATTTTTCTTTGTCGTGCTAACGTAAATAATAAAAATAAATAATAATAATAATAATAATAATAATAATAATAAAGTAAAAAAAAGTCTCATCATAAGAAAAGTCATATTGACCATTCAACATATTTGATTTTGGCACGTGACTTAGCAACAGTGGGTTTCCGTATTTACTCTGTTCCTTGATTCATGCCACATTTACATTTTCAAGCGTCACATGCTGCCCAAGTATCATATCGTATTAGTGGGACGTTCATTTCCCTACTCAAGGCTTTCAGTTTATTGAAGTGATGGGGCAGAAATTTATTGGTGCTTTATGGGCTCTAGCATGATGAATGTATTTACTGTTCACTTATTTTTTTCAAATTATTTTAGGGCATGGTTCCAAAAATAAAATAGATCCAACAACACAACAGAAAACTGTGGTGATCTAATGCCCACCGTATATTCAATGGGGCTACAAAAGTTTTGGAAAAAGCTGATATTCGTGGTTTCCCTTAATCCAAGTATGTGTGACGTAATTAACAAGTTATACAGCCAATAAGCATTACAGTGGAACCGAGGAAGTTTTTAACGATCGCCATTCAATCACTAATATTTTCTTATAGTGGGTCTGCTTGAGATTTTTATTTTTGGGCTCATTCACTAAATTTCCTAAAGTGATGTGGAAAAATAAATAGATGGCGTGAATAAAATACATATAAAATATATCATGATGGCTCCCCTTGGCAAAGTCAGTAGCCAACCTGGCTACTGTCAGCGTCACTAGGCAATCCGACAGCATGGGCATACGTGGAATGGGGTACCTTGATTCAAACCGTCAAAACCGAGAACCTTTCCATTGATACGTCGTTTCTTAAAAAACTGGGCTGGATCATAAGCAGCTTTCTAGGTAATTTTCAAGTGCTTGCCTGTCATCCATGATAATCTGCCAGAGTTCTGGCCCCTTGTATGCCCTTTTTTTTTTTTTTTTTTTTTGCTGTTTTTTTTTTTAAAGAAATTTCCTACTGTACGACCCATTTATGGCTCATCAGCCATTTGAAGCCCACCTCTTTTTATGCGTCCAAGAATACCCCTGTGTACGGCCGACTTTTCAAGGGACCAAAATACCCCGGTCACTCATTCCTTTCGGAAGCTGATTGGCTGGAGTGCGAAGACGAGCGCTTACGCTCCTCGACATGGCCCCCACAGTGATGTATTTATTATATCCACATATTTCGAGATCATTTCAGAGCATTATCGAAAAAAAAACCATATTCAAAGGTCAATTGGACCACACTACAAATTGTTGCGAGATGTCTTAAATCTGAGTCTTTTCGCAACTGGGATGCGGAAAGGAGTTTCGCAGATTTTGTATTGCAAGTCCTTTCGCAATTGGGATGCGAAAGGAGTTTCGCGGATTTTGTGACGCAAGTCCTTTTACAACTGAGATACGAAAGAAAAGTTGTCAAAACTATAAATTGGAGTCCCTAGGGCTATTCTAATATTATTCTAAGACTTCCTAAAGGTATTCTAAAGGGTGAGATTCGAGGTTGTTCGAATCGGGTAAATCTTTTCTTTTTGTAATTGATGCTTTCATAGTAGTGATCTGTCACTTTGTGCCGTGGTTTTTTTCCGCAAGAGTTTTCCACGTTAAATCTGTGTGTTCTCTTTTCTTGTGTGTGTGCTTGGTGCCATTGGATTGCTATCCTAGATCTAGATCTGATTCCGCAGGCCAAAAATCCTAACACAAATAGCAGCGGGAAACTTGATTTTCACTGTTAAAAATTTCATAGGGCCCACCATAACATATATTTTCCAACCAATCTATTCATAAGGTCACAGAGACCTGGATGAAGAGGAAAAACAAATTTCATATTGATCTAAAACTTCTATGACCCCTGAAAGGATTTCAATGGTAGACGTTCAATTCCCAACTACCTTTTACAGTGTGGTCCACTTGATAGTTAGATCTATCTTATTTTTCGTCCCAAGCCTTAATATGAGCTCTCCAAATAGATGGACGGTTTGGATATAACACAGACCCCATAATGGGACCCACAAAAATAAAACAAAAACCACAGACTATCGCGGCACTATTACTGGCCGAACCTATGGCAAGATCTACTGCGATCTAGCGAGTTTTTTTTTTTTTTTTTTTTTTTTTCTATGGGAAGAACCTTTTTTCCTTTAAATTTTTCTCAAATGCATAATTATGTAAATATGTATATATATGTATATAAAAATATTTTTCTATCTCTTAATTCAATTCTTTGTTTATTTAATTAACAAGCATATCTCCTAAACTAGAATGAGTTACTTAATGTACCATATATGATTTTGGGGTAGGAGAAGCCAATTTAGCCAACCAACATAGTAATTTTCCAAGATTTTATCGGGTTGATGGTTAAAAATCCACTTCACGGTCAATTCACTTCACTTCACGGTCATTTTCGTGCATTTCGCGGTCCAATCGCTTCACTTCACCCCCATTTCCATGCATATCACGGTCATTCCCGCATATTCCGCGTTGATTCACGGTCATTTCGACGCATTCCGCGGTCCCGCGTCTTCACTTCATGGTCATTTTCGTGCATTTCGCAGTCCAATCGCTTCACTTCACCCCCATTTCCATGCATATCACGGTCATTCCCGCATATTCCACGTTGATTCATGGTCATTTCGACGCATTTCGCGGTCCCGCGTCTTCACTTCATGGTCATCTTTTTGCATTTCGCGGTCCAATCGCTTCACTTCACCCCCATTTTCATGCATATCACGGTCATTCCTGCACATTCCGTGTTGATTCACTGTCATTTCGACGCATTTCGCGGTCCCGTGTCTTCACTCACGGTCATTTTCGTGCATTTCGCGGTCCAATTGCTTCACTTCACCCCCATTTCCATGTATATCACGGTCATTCCTGCATATTCCGTGTTTATTCACGGTCATTTCGACGCATTTCGTGGTCCCGCTCTTCACTTCACGGTCATTTTTGTGCATTTTGCGGTCCAATCGCTTCACTTCACCCCCATTTTCATGCATATCATGGTCATTCCCGCATATTCCGTGTTGATTCACGGTCATTTCGAAGCATTTCACGGTCCCGCGTCTTCACTTCACGGTCGTTTTCGTGCATTTCGTGGTCCAATCGCTTCACTGCACCCCCATTTGCATGCATATCACGGTCATTCTCGCATATTCTGTGTTGATTCACGGTCATTTCGACGCATTTCGCGGTCCCGCGTCTTCACTTCACGGTCATTTTCGTACATTTCGCGGTCCAATCGCTTCACTTCACCCCCATTTTTATGCATATCACGATCATTCCCGCATATTTCGTGTTGATTCACGATCATTTCAACGCATTTCGCAGTCCCACATCTTCACTTCACGATCATTTTCATGCATTTAGCGGTCCAATCGCTTCACTTCACCCCCATTTCCATGCATATCACGGTCAATTCCCACATATTCTGTGTTGATTCATGGTCAATTCGACGCACTTCACGGTCAATTCACTTCACTTCACGGCCATTTTCACGCACTTCGCGGTCAATTCACTTAACTTCACTGTCATTTTCGAAATCGCCGGGAATGACCGTGAAATGCATGGAAATGCCGGTGAAGTGAAGTGAATTGACCGCGAAGTGCGTGAAAATGGCCGTGAAGTGAAGTGAATTGACTGTGAAGTGCATCGAAATGACCGTGAACGTACACGGAATTGCAGGATATCGCCATGAAATGCATGGAAATGACCGTAAAGTGAAGCGAAATTTTCATGCATTTCGCGGTCATTTCCCTTCACTTCACAGCCATTTCCACGCATTTTGCGATCATTTCCCTTCACTTCACAGTCATTTCCATGCATTTTACAGTCATTCCAAACAATTCCGTGTTGATTCACGGTCATTTCCACGCATTTCACGATCATTTCCCTTCACTTCACAGTCATTTCCACGCATTTCGCGGTCATTTCCCTTCACTGGCCGTGAATGGCTGTGAAGGGAAATGACCGCGAAATGCGTGGAAATGGCTATAAAGTGGAGGGAAATGACCGCGAAATGCGTGGAAATGACCGTGAATCAACACGGAATTGTTTGGAATGACTGTGAAATGCATGGAAATGATTGTGAAGTGAAGGGAAATGACCGCTAAATGCGTGGAAATGGCTGTGAAAGTGAAGGGAAATGACCGTGAAATGCGTGGAAATGACTGTGAATCAACACAGAATTGTTTGGAATGACCGTGAAATGCGTGGAAATGACTGTGAATCAACACAGAATTGTTTGGAATGACCGTGAAATGCATGGAAATGACTGTGAAGTGAAGGAAAATGACCGCGAAATGCGTGGAAATGCCTGCGAAGTGAAGGGACCGCGAAATGCGTGGAAATGACCGTGAATCAATTCCGGCGATATCCGGTAATTGCGTGCATCGATGCATTTCATGGTCATTTCGCTTCACTTCACGGCCATTTCCATTCATTTCACGGCGATATCCGGTAATTCCGTTTATGTCCACGGTCATTTCGATGCACTTCACGGTCAATTCACTTCACTTCACGGCCATTTCGATGCATTTCACAGTCAATTCTCTTCACTTCACAGCCATTTTCATGCATTTCACGGTGATATCTGGCAATTCTATTTACGTTTACGGTCATTTCGATGCACTTCATGGTCAATTCACTTCACTTCACGGCCATTTCGATGCATTTCACAGTCAATTCTCTTCACTTCACGCCCATTTCCATGCATTTCACGACGATATCCGGCAATTCCTTTTACGTTCACGGCCATTTCGATGCACTTCACGGTCAATTCACTTCACTTCACGGCCATTTCGATGCATTTCACGGTCAATTCCCTTCACTTCACGGCCATTTCCATGCATTTCACGGTCATTTCGCTTCACATCACGGTCATTTCCATGCATTTCACAGTCATTTCCATGCACTTCACGGTCAATTCCCTTCACTTCACGGTCATTTCCACGCATTTCACGGTCAATTCGCTTCACTTCACGATCATTTCCATGCAATTCATGGTCAGTTCTGACGATTCTGTTTAGATTCACGGTCATTTCCATGCACTTCATTGTCAATTCCCTTCACTTCACGGCCATTTCCATGCATTTCACGGTCATTTCGGTTCACATCATGGTCATTTCCAGCAATTCCGTTTAGATTCACGGTCATTTCGATGCACTTCACGGTCAATTCCCTTCACTTCACGGTTATTTCCACTCATTTCGCGGTCAATTCGCTTCACTTAACGGTCATTTCCATGCATTTTACGGTAAATTCCGGCTATTCCGTTTATATTCACGGTCATTTCCACGCATTTCACCGTCAATTCCCTTCACTTCACGGTCATTTCCACGCATTTCGCGGTTAATTCACTTCAATTCACGGTCATTTCCATGCATTTCACGGTCAATTCGCTTCACTTCACGGTCATTTCCCATTTTCACATCCGGTCCATTCTATTTATTTCATTTCACGATCATTTCCATGCATTTCACGGTTAATTCCCTTCATTTCATGGTCATTTCCATGCATTTCATGGTCAATCCCCTTCACTTCAGGATCCTTTCCATGCATTTCACTGTTAATCCCGGCGATTCCGTTTCATTTCATGGTCATTTCCATGCATTTCACGGTCAATTCACTTCACTTCACCGTCATTTCCATGCATTTCACGGTCATTCCCGGCGATTTCGAAAATGACGGTGAAGTTAAGTGAATTGACCGCGAAGTGCGTGAAAATGGCCGTGAAGTGAAGTGAAATGACCGCGAAGTGCGTCGAATTGACCGTGAATCAACACGGAATATGCGGGAATGACCATGATATGCATGAAAATAGGGGTGAAGTGAAGCGATTGGACCGCGAAATGCACGAAAATGATCATAAAGTGAAGACGCGGGACTGCGAAATGCGTCGAAATAACCGGGAATCAACACGGAATATGCGGGAATGACCGTGATATACATGAAAAAGGGGGTGAAGTGAAGCGATTAGACCGCGAAATACACGAAAATGACCGTGAAGTGAAGACGCGGGACCACGAAATACGTCGAAATGACCGTGAATCAACACGGAATATGCAAGAATAACCGTGATATGCATGGAAATGGGGGTGAAGTGAAGCGATTGGACCGCGAAATGCATGAAAATGACGGTGAAGTGAAGATGCGGGACCGCGAAATGCGTCTAAATGACCGTGAATCAACACGGAATATGCGGGAATGACCGTGATATGCATGAAAATGGGGGTGAAGTGAAGCGATTGGACCGCAAAATGCACGAAAATGACCGTGAAGTGAAGACACGGGACCACGAAATGCGTCGAAATGACCGTGAATCAACACGGAATATGTGGGAATGACCGTGATATGCATGAAAATAGGGGTGAAGTGAAGCGATTGGACCGCAAAATGCACGAAAATGACCGTGAAGTAAAGACGCGGGATCACGAAATGCGTCGAAATGACCGTGAATCAACACGGAATATGCGGGAATAACCGTGATATGCATGAAAATGGGGGTGAAGTGAAGCGATTGGACCACGAAATGCACGAAGATGACCGTGAAGTGAAGATGCGGGACCGCGAAATGCGTCAAAATGACCGTGAATCAACACGGAATATGCGGGAATGACCGTGATATGCATGAAAATGGGGTGAAGTGAAGCGATTGGACCGTGAAATGCACGAAAATGACTGTGAAGTGAAGACGCGGGACTGCGAAATGCGTCGAAATGACCGTGAATCAACACGGAATATGCGGGAATGACCGTGATATGCATGGAAATGGGGGTGAAGTGAAGCGATTGGACCGCGAAATGCACGAAAATGACCGTGAAGTGAAGTGAATTGACCGTGAAGTGGATTTTTAACCATCGACCCGATAGAATCTTGGAAAATTATTATGTTGGTTGGCTAAATTAGCTTCTCCTACCCCAAAATCATATATGGTATGTTAAGTAACTCATTATAGTTTAGGAGATATGCTTGTTAAATAAATAAACAAAGAAATGAATTAAGAGATAGAAAAATATTTTTATATACTTATATATACGTATTTACATAATTATGTATTTGAGAAAAATTTAAGGGAGAAAAAGTTCTCCCCATAAAAAAAAAAAAAAGCGCTAGACTGTTACAAGACCGCTGCACGCCACAGGTTTAGTGCCGCGATAGTCTCGTGGTTTTTTTTTTTTTTGTTTTTTTTTTTTTTTTTGGGTCCCATTATGGGGTCTGTGTTATATCCAAACCGTCCATCTATTTGGAGAGCTCATATTAAGGCTTGGGACGAAAAATAAGATAGATCTAACTATCAAGTGGACCACACTGTAAAAGGTAGTTAGGAATTGAACGTATACCGTTGAAACCCTTTCAGGGGCCACGGAAGTTTTGGATCATTACGAAATTTTTTTTTCCTCTTCATCCAGGTCTTTGTGACCTTATGAATAGATTGGATGGAAAATATATGTTATGGTTGGCCATACAAAAGTTTCAATGGTGAAAATCAATTTTCTGCTACTCTGTGGTGTGGTCCAGTTGATCTTTGAATATGAATTTTTTATTTTTTTTTGGATAATGCTCCGAAATGATCTCGAAATATGGATGACATTATGGATATAATAAATACATAACTGTGGGGTCTATGTAAAGTTGATCTCCTTTGAACCGTTCCTACAACTCGGAGTTCGAGGAGCGTCAGCGGCCGATCCTCTTGCAGAAGTAAAAGCAGGGGCATTTTTGACCTTTCGCAAGTCGTCCGTACGCTTGGGGAGTATTCTTGGCAAGTAAAATGCAATGGGCTTAAAAAGGTTGTGGCCCATATATTGGTCGTACAGTTGGAAATTTGTCCTTTTTTTTTTCCTGCCCATAAACTTATGTCATGAAAGTAGATTTTTAAGGTAAGGAAGGAGGGTTTTCGATGAAAATACCCCTAAGTTTTAGAGTAAAACAGCTGAAAAAAGTCGGGTATTTTCATCTTTATGGGTTCGTCTATACGAGTAGATGTTTAGTTTGGTAAGCTAGGTTTTTTTGAGTCGAATAAAAAAAGGTGGGTGGTATGTCGGGTCTATAGTAAAAAATTACCCTTGTATAAACCAGATGCGGATTTCCTGTGAAAGACTTTCGCAAGAAGTTCCTGCGCCGTGAACCTAGGTGGGGCCACTGTGATGTTTGTGAGAAATCCTACCCGTCCATCCATATTGTGAGTTCATTTTAAGGCAAGATGCCAAAATTGAACCCTTTCCAGAGCTCAAGTTGGCCGAAAACGTGATAATTGAACGTCCACAGTTGAAATATTTGTGCGCCACAAAAGTTTTGAATCATGCTAATATTTGTGATTTCAATTCATCCCAATAAGAATGAAGTTATTAACGGTATGGCTGGCATGTAAACATCACTGTCGAACTTAGGTAGGTTTCAACGGTAGAAATTTCCCTAACCGCATTTTCCTTTAGTACGGCCCACTTAAGCTTTGGATACAGTTCATTTTTGGCATCATGTCCTGAAATGAACTCACAAAATGGATGGAATGGGAGGATTTCTCACAAACATCACAGTGGGCCCCACCTGGGTTCCCAGGAACTTCCTGCGAAAGGCTTTCGAATGCGGATTTCCTACGAAAGCCTTTTTCAGGAAGTTCTGGCACAGGAAACCTAAGCGGGGCCCATCGTGAAGTCTGTGAGAAATCCACCCCGTCCATCAGTTTTGCGAGCTCATTTTAGTACAACGGATCACAAATGAGGTAGATCCAATACCCAAGTGGGCCGAAAATGTGAGGATTAAACTTCCATAGTTGAAATATTCGTGGGGCCACAGAAGTTTTCAATTAGGGCAATATTTATTTTTTCAGTTCATCCCTGTATAAATGACGTTATGAACGGTGTGGATTGCATTTAGACATAATTGTTGACCCCAGGGAGGTTTCAATGGTAAGAATTTCCCTACCCACATTTTCCTTTAGTGAGGCCCATTCGAGTCTTGGATACTCCTCAATTTTGGTCTCAAGTCCTGAAATGAGCTCATAAAACAAATGGACGGGTTAGATTTCTTACAAACTTCATGGTGGGCCCCACCTAGATTTCCAACGCAGGAACTTCCTGTTAAAGGCTTTTGCAAGAAATCCGCGTCCTATAACTAGAGCTGTACACGAGCAGAGTTAGCTTAGTAACTCGCTCTACTCGACTTGAAAAAGCTCCACTCGACTTGGATCGAAACTTTATTCGAATCGAGTCGAGCCATTTTTTGGGAGCTCGAAATATTTTGAGCCGAGTCCGAGCTGGACCTAGCTGGACTCAACTTGACTCAACTCAGCTCGGACTCGATTCGGATTGAATTTTAAGTGAATATACAAGGGTTAAAAAAAAAAAAAAACCCTCATTCGCCTGACCTTACCTATTTCGCCCAACCTAGCAACCCTAACCCATTTCTCCTTCCCTCTCGCCCAAATCACCCGACCCTAACCCATTTGCCTCTCCCTTTCACCCAAATCACCCGTCTGTTCGCCCAATACTCTTGCCGTTCTCCACCGCTCAGCGAAATTTCTTCTTCCAGCATCTGTTTGGATGATCTCCTCTTCCAAAGTGAGTCCTCTCCTCTACTCTCTCCATTTTTTTCGGCGAGTAGCGTCCGTCTTAGTAGCGAAACACATCCGAATTCGACTCGAAAACTCAGCTCGAACTCGGCTCGAACTGGACTGAGTCGCTGGTTGAGCCAAACACAAACGGCTGTTCCAAGCTCAAAGGCCAAGCACGAGTTGAGACTCAAGCTATCCGAGTCGAGCACGAGCCGGGCAAAGCTCGACTCGGTTCGACTCATGTACACCTTTACCTATAACACCGTGGTTCCTGCATAAGAGAAGTGACATAAGCTCTGTGAACCCTGCCATGATGCACGTGTTGTATCCATACCATCCATCCATTTCGAGAGATGGTTTATGGCATGAGAAAAATAATGAAATAGATCTAAAGTTCATGTGGACCCCACCATAGAAAACAGTGGGGATAGTGACATCCACCGTTCAAAACTTCTTGGAGGACACAGAAGTTCCCAATCAAGCTTATATTTTTGTTTTCACTTCATCTATCTCAATGTTAACTTATGAATAGGTTGGATCTAAAAAATACATCATGGTGGGCTCTATAAACGTTTCAATAGTTGGTGTGACCGATCCCACGGTTCTCTGTGTTGAGTCCATTGGAACTTTAGATCTATGTCATTCTTTTTTTCATTCGATAATACAATCTCTAAAAATGGTTAGACGGCAGGGATACAACACACGCATCATGGTGAGGGTCCACAGAGCTTGGTGACGTCACTTCAGTAGCGATTAGCCCACTGACCTTGTCAGTATCTAATCCGCCCCAAGCAAGCCTCGCAGAAATTGAAAGAAGCGGGAATATGAAAAGAATAGCGGGAATACTTTAAACTTCCAAGTTGATGGGAGGGAATCTGTTCTTTGTCAGTTCAAAGCAAAATGAGAAGGGGTCTCTTAGACACTTTTGTTATATAACCAGTGAAAGCAAAGGAAATATCTAACAGAGAGAAAAAAGTTATATGAGAGACACTTTTGTTATAAAACCAGTGAAAGCAAAGGAAATATCTAACAGAGAGAAAAAAGTCAGATGAGAGGGAATCTATTCTTTATCAGTTCGAAGCAAAAGAAGGTGTATCTCTTAGACACTTTTGTTTTATAACCAGTGAAAGCAAAGGAAATATTAGCCACTCACTGAAGGTTATCACTGAAGTTTTTAGTGGGAACTGGATCACTGAAGGTTAACACTGTTATTGGCCACTCAGCAAAGGTATGCTCGTACGTTTCCTCTTCTTGTGGCTTTCTTGTTAATCATGAGATAGAGATAATGTACTCCATGTGTCAACCTTTGGGGTCCAAATGAAACATTATCAGAACCGTCCAAACTCTTTGAAATCATTTCTATGGATAAGTTTTCTAATATCAGTTCTAATATTGATGATCCTAATCCATTGGTTTCTGTAGGCTGAAACTGAATCTGAGCCACTAAAATATTTCTCTTTAGCGTTGATCCGCAGTCAATGCATTGATAGCAAGGATCACACTTTTAGGGCCTGTTTGATTTTACAATGCAGCGGTGAAATGGACGTATTTACCCCTATCAATGACTTTACCCTCGTTTGAATTTTAAAGTTAAATTTACTGTAGAATATCTTCCACTACACGGTCTAAAGTGGTCTCTTCCGATCCTGTAGACGTAAGGAAATCATGCTTGTAAGCAATTGATCGCACGCTTTCTTAACCACCGGGTGTAGTTTTCTAAAGCACCGCATGGGGTCCACCGTGATCAACACGGGACATCCACACCATCCATCCATTTTATCAACTGATTTAATGAGTTGACCCCAGATTGTTTGGCTGTGCACAGCTGGGTCTATCATAATATCAATGGTGGCAGTGGATAATAATGGTCTTCTCTGTGATATTATCAAACTTAGTATACTAAGAAGTTTCATTTTTTTTGTTGAACGCCTTAATCATTATTACGGAACAACTAGTAAACATGGATTGTGCTAAAAACATGTTTAGTGGGCCAAACTGAGATCATATGGTCATTGTTCTATGTTACATTAACATGCGCACGACTCATGGCAAATCGCCGCCTATAGCTGTTATAAGCCATCATTATACCTATGACAGGAGATGGATGGGTTAAAAATACTGAGTAGACCACTCCAATCACCGTAACATCTCTTCCTGTGGTCTACAATAAGTCAAGAGATGTTGGTGATCTGATGGTCTAATGCAAAATGTGTCAAACATTCTATTTGCGTGGCCTGAAAATAGGGAAAATAAGTTAACGGCTGTAATTTAAGGGGAAAGGTGAGAAGATAGGATGGTTATGTCCTGTTATTGTGGCTTTTGAGCCAATGGGCCATGTAAGGCAGAGGTCACCATGTGGACGGTCATGATCCATCACATATGCCTGCTAGTGGATGGCAGATGGGCTCTACCGTGTATCATTTCCTCTAAAAGAAGGGTCCGTGCTCTCAATGTGTTGGTGGAGATACCTTAATCCAAACCATCCAGATTGTTTATACCATTGCAGATGAGACATGGCCCTTAAATCAAATTGTTGGATGATCTAACTTCTAAACAATGGACACTTATTTGTTGAATTTGATATGTTACTATTTTTATTTTGACTATCCATCTGATGGACACCACTCCAATAGACTGATCCACTCCATCCATCAGTTGCAACCCTCGATTCGAGGCCCTAGGGCCAAAAATCAGCAGGAACTACAATTTAGGTGGGCCACCAAAACAGCGAACAATGGCTATGGGTCCCCAACCACAGGCTTGTTTGTGGGGTCACCATGTTGTGTATTTATCATCAAACCGGTTTATCAGGTGTGACTCAAAGAATGAAGGCAAAACAAAAGAATCAGTCTGATTTAAAACTCAGGTGGGCCACACTGCATGAACTTAGAGGTTGTAGCTGTAATTTTACATTATCTCCAGAGGTGTAGCCCGTCTGAGTTCTATATCAAAATAATCTTCTATGTACGGTTTACGTAAGGGTTAGAACGTGATGGAGCGACTGATATTACACTGACAACATGATGGCCCCAAAGAGCTTGGGAAATGCAGACGCTGAGTAAACCAGGTGTTGTAGACGATTTGGGTCCATCTAAACAGTGGGCCAGACCACAATGAGCGGATCAGATCCCTCGGGCTTTTAACACTTTGGCACGTGTTTGACGCAGCTACAGGAGAAGAACATTAGACGAATGCATCAGCAAGGCTCGTGGGAGGAAACTTTAAGATAGGAAAACAGAGTAACCAGCATGATATTTCCTTCGCAGGTGGCTCACCGATTGCGGTGGTACCGGGTTGCTATGTGGCCCGCGTTAACTCAGCACCAGTTCCTAAACTTAGGTGGGGATATTTAGCATTATGGATTTTTAACACTTGGACATTCAGGTAGTTTAATGTGCCATAGGTCTGCGCTGAGTTGAGTCATGACAAGAGAGGGAGATCAAACGGATTTGCGAGGTTAAGTGTGTTTACACTTAGTCTAAAGAAGTTTATGTTGTTTAATGAGAAGTCGCTGCTATCGACATAGCTGTGTAACTGACAGGTGAAAATTATGCTTGCATTGAGAGAGACTGCCAACAATTATCTGCCACCAGCGATTTATAACCTATCAAAGGCAACTTTGCTTAGAGCCTTATGCCTGCTAGTGTCAGAAAAATAAAAACATAACTTGCAGGGCACAAGACTGACAAACGCATAACACATGTGGCCCCTAGTATATGTAGGAAAATTTTAAAGTGCAGCTGATGTCAAATTCTTCTAGGGCTGTTCACGAGTTGAGCTAGCTTGAAAAGCTCGCTCGACTCGGCTCAAGTAAGCTTGGATTGACTCGGCTTGAATGGCCGATTCGGGTTGAGTCAAGCTAATTATTTGACGCTCGAGTTGAGTTCGAGCCGAGTTCGACCAAGGGGCATTTCAACTTGACTCGAAGCTCGAGCTTGACTGGGCTCGATTAATAAATATATTAAATAATATATATATTATATATATTATTTATATTATATTAATATAAGTTTTAAGTTTCCCTAGAGTCTCTACTCAACCGCACGCACCCCCTTTCCCTTTCCCTTACTCTTTCTTCTCTATCTTTACCCGTTGTCAGTCGCACGCTCGCCCAGACCACCACCACCAGTTTTCATTTCAGTTCCACAATAGTATGATTTCAATCTCTTGAGATCTACTTCTTGGGCGAGAAACCCAAGAAATTCGATATAGATTCTTCTCAGATTTGTTAGAGCTTCAAGGAAATCCAATGATCTGATTGGCTACAGTTCTTTACTTGGATTTTTGATCTGTATTATGCTCTGTTTCTTTTTTAGTGCTTGGATTTTTGCTAGTGGAAGAAGATCAAGAACAGATCGGTTCTTACAGGTTTCCTCATTCGATTCGAAGCTTTGTTTGGTTTTTTTCATCGGGTTTTGCTTTGATTCTCCTAAGATTTTTGAATTTTTCATCAATGGAGGAAGATCAAGAACAGAATCCATTACTCTCTCACCCAATAAGCTCGAGCTCGATTCGAGGTAAACTCAACTCAACTCGAACCACTAGCTTGATGACTCGATAACTTTGGCAAACAAGCCAAGCTTCAATGTTGAGCTCGAGGCTGAGCTCGAGCTCAAACTCAAGTACAACATGGACAAGCCGAGCTGAGCTTGGCCCACCTTGACTCAACTCGGCTCGATGCCCACCTCTAAATTCTTCGCAATATAGTATATGCACAATATGGCCGTCTTAAAGCAAAAAAGATCCAAAATGGACAATGATCGATCAAAACCTACTTTACTTGGATTGAAAGAGGATGAATGAGCTGGGAGTCGCAATGGCCGCTAGCGGTTAGACCCACCCTTGCTTGGCAGATGCCGCATCAAAGGGGACGATTTGCTAAGGGTATACGGTCTTCTGTTCCTCTTCCATTTCAAAACCCTTCTCTGCATGCTTCTTCAGATTTCAACTCCAAATTGAAAGGGGTTATGGATTCGTCAGATTTATGTACGAACAAGATGCAAAAAATGCCCTGGAAGTGCTCCATGGTAGACGAATCGATGGCAGGATAGTGAATGTGTGATAGGCAAGCAAAAGGGGGCTGATTGCTAATACTGGCGTAAATCGCTTCAACATTGGGCAGGGGAAACAACCACAGTGAAGCAACCCAACCCTCTCCTACTTGGGAGTGTTAAAAATGGGAGCAGAACACCGTCCCAGGTAGATAACCCAAGAGGTAGAAACTCCCACGGTGGCAGATTCACGAGCTGTAGAGACACGACTCCAAGCTCTGAAGTTAGGAGTTGTCATTACTGTCTCCAACCCGAACATATCCATTTTGAAGATCCGAAGTGTGCTCGCGTTATCATGCTTCGGGCCCTCTATTGTTGAAGTCACAAGAATATCTCCCCTAAAATTTCTCGTTGTATGGAAGTCCAAGCAGGCATTCGATGCTTTCATTCTTGATTCCGACTTTCACAAATTTGCAGAAATGATATCAGTCGTTCGATGGACCCCTGAGGAGGTGTTAGGAGGTGGCGACATCTGGGTAAGGCTCCATGGAATCTCGGCTCACGCGTGGATGGAGTTGGTGTTGCTGGACCTTGGGAATTAGCTGGGCAGAGTGACGCGGATTGATCCCATAAGTCTATATGGTATTTTCCAATCCTTTGCTCATATTAGAATTGCCGTTTCCCCTGCAACGAATTTGAAGAGAGCCCTCAAACTCTGCGTTCTGGGCAAATGCTTCACCATTTTTGCTGAGGTGGAATCGTTTACCAACAGGTCCCAAGCTCCTCCGGAACCTCGGGCTGGAAAGGAAAGCATGAGATACCGGGTCCAACGAACTTTCAGCTCCTCTATGCTAGCCCCTAAGGAATGTCCGACACCTGCTTGTCAAAATGTAAAAAGTTACATACAACGCTGCTGAATGTGTTCAAACTTTGGACGTCAATGCGCCTGACAGAGGACTGGAACGAACCCCTATGAGGGACTGCTCTCCTACCCCAGTCAGGGCGATTATTTTGGAACTTCAATGTAACCATGACAGTGCATCAGTTGATCCTTCTAGAGCTGGATTGGATCTTGCTATTGAAAAAGAATCGCGATATGGCCCCAGCCCATCGCTGCTTCAAATTCAGTGCAGCCCTCCTGCCAGTCAAAACTTTCCAGCCTTAGCCCGTCAATGCTTGTATGAGATTTCATCAGCACAATTGCCCATTAACAAGGACATTGACCAGCCAGAGGGGCAGTTGAGAGGTAATGTGGGATGCCAAATCCTCGTTCGTCAAATTACTACCCTAGGTTCTGGCCCTGGTCAAATGCAGTGTGAAGTAAATCAAGGCAGCACGGAGATACATTTGGAAGGCCTAAAGGCAGTGGGTCAGCCTGGGCTAGTTTCCCCAATTCCGGCCTCTCCTTGGAGGGGAAGTAGTCAGCACCTACACATCCCTCGCCTAGAGTGCCCTCATCTCCATGCAGGGGTCATGAGGAGCTTTCCACAACACTACAGTCGAAGGCGCAAGAGAATGAAGTTTTTAGAGGATAATTCAGTCCGTCCAAATTCGGTGGAAATGGGGGAGCAACCTCAGCAGTGACATAAGTTTCTTGACCATTATAACAGAATCGTGGAGGGAAGGTTCAGATCCCGATCGGTTGGGGATTGCGCTCTTTCAGAGGTCACTAGAGGCCCTGATATAGATGATTGCTCTGTGACTTCCTCCCAGGTCTCGATAGGTGAATCAACCTCGGAAACTCTTTGTGGAACAAGGCTCAATCCAACAGATAAAACAGTGTGTAGAGATGGTCTGGTGGTTGATCTCTCTCCTTACTTCTCTCAGCTAGCTAATGAATCTGAGGACTACAGATCCTTTTTTCACCACCCATCTGCCCAGGAGTGTGAAAAGGATGCAAGGACGGCCCCCAACTAGGATCAGGAAGCTTTGCAGGAACAGGTTACACCCAGGAAAGAAACAGCAAGGTATCAGAATACTATCAGCCGAAAGAAGCGGGCCAGGCGACCTAAAATAAATTCTTCAGGGGCATTTTCAAGGGATGAGTGGCTATCCCGACTGAGGCAATTGCATAGACGGGCTGTGTCAAAGACAGTGTCCCATGTCAGATAAGATCTTGGTTTGGAATGCCCGTGGAGTGGGTAATCAGCCCACCACTAGAACCCTAAAGCGTCTCATCAAAGATCACAACCCGTGGATTGTGGGGATTCTTGAGCCCATGGTCAGAGAATCCAAGAGAGTTTAGTTGGGACTCAGAATTGGTTTTCACTCTTCGTTCTCTAATTAGGATACCGGCAGAAAAATTTGGGTTTTCTGTAAGTATCAGGCCTACATTCAGGAGATTTCCAAGTCATCTCAGATGATTGTACTGTGCATGGATATTTAGCAGGGGATGAGTCCAGTTTATCCGTCAGTGGTTTATGCTAACTGCTCGAGAGTGCAGAGGAGATTGCTGTGGCAGGAAATTTCTGATTTTTCCAGAGCAGTGCAAGGGCCATGGGCCATAAGTGGGGACTTTAATGTGGTCAGTGAAGTGGGTGAGCGACGTAGCAAAGGAGGTTTTGACAGCAACAGCTCGAGAGAGTTTGTGAAGGCCATCAACAATGCGGGTCTTTTGGATGCTGGCTTCCAGGGTTCTAGATTCACGTGGTCAAATAATCAGGTCGGTCAAGGAAGAGTTTGGGCTAGACTTGATCGGGTGCTGATGAACTCTGCATGGAGCAACGCATTCCCCTCATTCCAAGTACATCGTCTTCCTCGTGTCAACTCCGATCATGCCCCTCTTTTGTTGGTTTTTCCTAGGCATCACTTTGCAGGTCCAAAGCCATTCAGATTTCAACGAATGTGGACCCAACATGAGGCTTTCCTTCCGCTGGTGAAAGAAGCTTGGTCTTCGGTTACAGACCCCAATCCCATGTCAAATATTATTCTTAAAATGAAGGCTGTTAAGGATAGGTTACGCAATTGGAACAAGGTTGAATTTGGGAACATTTTCAGCGTAATTAAGGTGGCAGCAAAGACGTTACCTGATCTGGAGGAGCAAATTCAGCATGGTGACGCCTCGGGGGCAGTTGATAGCTCCCTCCACTTCAACATTCGGGCTACCAGGGATTCGCTCTCCAAGTTGGAACTATTGGAGGAGATTTTCTGGAAACAAAAAGCCACGAATAACTGGCTTCAGGAGGGTGACCGAAACACGGGGTTCTTCCATGCATCTGCAACGGAGAAAGCCTGAAAAGTAGTCATTTCATCCATCCGCCTTGAGTCAGGGGACACTATCGTGACGCAGGAAGAAATCAAAGAGGCTGTTGTCAGATTCTTCCACTCTCAATTCTCTACTGGGATGGTCGATCAAGGGCAATCTATCTTGGGGGTCATCCCGCCTTTGGTTACGGATGTGGATAACAACCTCCTTCTCAGTAAACCGTCAATCCAAGAGGTTCAAAAGGCAGTTATGTTTATCCCTAGCAACAGTGCAACTGACCCGGATGGTTTTTCAGGCACTATCTTCTCAGGGTGTTGGGAGATCGTTGGTTAAGACCTCTTGAATGTGGTAATTTCTTTCTTTGAAGGTGCCCCCTTGCCGAGAGCCTTCACGTCCTCCCTCCTTGCTCTCATTCCTAAGAAGCAAGATCCTAAGTGTTTTGCAGATTATCGTCCTATCAGCCTTTGCAATGTCATCTATAAGATCTTTGCTAAAGTCGTTGCCAACCGTTTGAGTAAGTTACTTCCCTCTTTGATTGCTCCTAAGCAGGGGGCATTTGTTTAAGGTCGTTCGATCTCGAAAAACATTGCCCTTGCATAGGATCTGATAAGAGATATAAACAGAAAAGTTAGAGGTGGGAACATAGTGATCAAACTTGACATGGAGAAGGCTTACAACAGAGTGGATTGGCTCTTTTTAAAAAGAGTTTTGAGTCGATTTGGCTTCTTAGCCCCTTAGATCGGACTTGTGGAGCGTTGTTGGAACAACAGCTGGTTCTCGGTGCTCGTTAATGGGGAGGTGGGGGGATTCTTTAAGTCCACTCGTGGGCTTCGACAAGGAGATCCACTGTCCCCCAGTTTGTATATTCTGGCCTCTGAGGCTCTTGGGAGAGGCCTCCAAAAGCTAGTTTCGTCTCGGTTATGTCTTCCTTTTAGAGGAAGGAGAGGTGGTGTGCTTGTGTCCCATCTTCTTTTTGCAGATGATACGATTTTGTTCCTAAATGGTGACATCCATTCCATCCGAGCGGCCAAGCATTTCCTCAATCTCTATCAATAGGCCTCAGGTCAGAAAGTGAACTTCCACAAGAGCATGGTCATGCATCCTGAAAACATGGTGGCTTCTAGGATTGTGGCTATCCGAAGGGAATTAGGATCGATTAATCTGGTGGAGAGTATGGTGTATCTAGGGGTCCCAATCTCGACGGGTCGTAGGAGGAAAGACGCTTTCCAAAGACTAGTGGACAGGGTGGATGGGCGTATTAAGGGTTGGAAAGCTAGGTTTCACCACTGGCTAGTGTTCCAGTCCATATGTTGGAAAGCTAGGTTTCACCACTGACTAGTGGACAGGGTGGATGGGCGTATGGCGGATAGAGCTACTCTGGTGAGTCACATACTGGCTAGCGTTCCAGTCCATATGTTGGCTGCTACACATGTCCCAGTTGGCGTTATCAAATGTTTGGAGAGTCGACTTGCGGATTTCCTTTGGGGCTGGAAGGATGGCAGGAGAAAACTCTATTGGCGAAGTTGGAAGTCCATTGCTCTTCCCAAGAGCGAAGGTGGCCTGGGAATTAGGCGTCTTCAAGATGTCATGACAGCGTTTCGTCTTAAGATGGCATGGACAGTTTTGAATCCTGCAGAGACTGGGTTATGGGCTTCTTTCGTGAGGTCTCGGTATAGTCAAGATCTGCAGCTCAGCGGTTAGCACCCTCTTACTCCTATCGTCTCTCCTTTATGGAAGAGAATCAGAGCTCTTCTACCTTCCATCAAGAATATTACCCTGGCAAATCGGGGAAGGAAATTTGAGCCTTTGGAAAGATAATTGGTTCGGGCCGGGCGCTTTGCAAGAGAGGTTGATGAACACTATCCCCCCCGCTCTTCAAGAGTTTAGAGTGAAGGACTTTTTGGGGAAGATGGGCCCTTTCCCTCCTTCAACTATCTTTTTCGTGCTTTCTCAACATCAGCTTGATGCGATTTTTCAGGGTAGTTATTGTGTGACTGATGGTGCGGACACCCCTTTCTGGTCGCCAAATCCATCTGGTAAGTTCTCAGTTTCCTCAGCTTGGGAGATCTGTCGTGCTCGTAGTCCCCAGACGTTTTGGGGAGGAAAAATGGCACCAGTGGGAGAGCCACTCACCTACTGACTTCTCTTGCGACTGTTTGGTACTTTTCATAGCCATTTTTCTAGCACAAGTCATCGTAAGTATTTTATCTTCTTTGCTTAGTTTAATAAAGTTCTTCCTCTAAAAAAAGGTAGTGAGGTATGATCTTTCAGATGGTCCAATTAGCTCTGTTGCTTAGCCAGCTTTGTCCATTCGTCTTGCAAAATTTTTAGAGAAGCAATCTCAATAGTCATAATCCTTTGCTAGGCAGCCGAGAGTGACCGCCTCTAGACAGTCAAAAGTCATTTGGTGAATCCATCAGGTAACCTAGGTCCTATCGTGATCTATGCCCTCTTATTCGTATCAGTGTTATGCTCTCAAGGAATGTACTTCAAGACAATGACGTCAAAATCTATCATTCATTGCACATTCATTGCATAATATATCATCAACACCTAACTTAAGCATTTATATAACCTAGCCAATTGATTGAAACCTATCCTCCAGCAAAACAACAATGATTGGATAGAAGTAAAAAATAAGGTTAGATCACCAATGTTATTAATCGACTGTAGCAGCATAATCAATGAGAAAAAAGTAAACTATGCAAAGAAGATAATACTTATGGTGACTTGTGCTAGAAAAATGGCTATGGAAAGTACCAAATAGTCGCAAGAGTAGTCAGTAGGCGAGTGGCTCTCCCACTGGTGGGGTTTTTTCTCCCCAAAACGTCTGGGGACTACGAGCACGACAGATCTCCCAAGTTGAGGAAACTGAGAACTTACCAGATGGATTTGACGACTAGAAAGGAGTGTCCGCACCATCAGTCACACAATAACTACCCTGGAAAATCGCATCAAGCTGATGTTGAAAAAGAGAAAGCACGGAAAAGATAGTTGAAGGAGGGAAATGGCCCATCTTTCCCAAAAAGTCTTTCACTCTAAACTCTTGAAGAGCGCGCGGGGGGGGGGGGGGGGGGTTCATCAGCCTCTCTTGCAAAGCGCTTAGCCCGGACCAATTATCTTTCCAAAGGCTCAAATTTCCTTCCCCGATTTGTCATTGAGTAATATTCTTGATGGAAGGTAGAAAAGCTGAGGAAACTGAGAACTTATGAACAGGTTGGATGGAAAATCAAAATCATGGCGGGCCTAGGAAGGTTTCAACAATTGGCATCATTGTCCTCAGGTGTAGTCCTTTGAGCTTTGGATTTGCCTTATTTATGGGTTCATGCCCTAAGTGATATGGAAAAAGGAATGGACAAAGCAGATATATATAACACATACATCACGATGGAGCCCACAAAGCTTTGCCACCTCAATATAGTACCGTGCCACATCAATACAGTACCCACGTTGGTGCTCTCTTATACATTGTAATTCAAGTTTGTCTGAATCGTGGTATTAGTGTGGATGAGCACCAAGCCAAGTACAACACTAATAAATCAATCTTGTACGTCGGCTAAATTCATAGCTAGATACGTGTGATTAGTGTGATTTTGACTATATAGATCCATTAGTACTCCTTCGCTGCCACGTGATCGGTGGATGTTAGCTCAAAAGAGATGTCCATGCAATCAGTGACGTTCATTTGGATCGCACCTTTTTTTTTTCACAAAAGTATTTTCCATATATGGGGGAAGATGTACACGGCATATTTCGGGCAGGCCAATAAACAAAAAGAGGAATAAGCCCACCTCTCGTATGGGAGTGTAACAATATGTAAAAGAAATTACCCCTCTCCGGCAGCCTAATCCAACATTTTATATATATATATATATATATATATATATATATATATATATATATATATATAGGAAAAGGTACTATGCGCTCGAGCTCATGGGAACTTCCCATGAGGTCGAGCTGTGTGGGCCCCACCGTGATGCGTGTTGAACATCAACACCCTGCATTTGATGGGTCCCCTTTAAATTTTGGGATATCCCAAAAATCAGCCGTATACGGAACTCATGGGCTATACCATCTAAAATCATGTGAAGACATGCCTAAAACATTTAAAAGCACTTGGTGGGGCCCACCTGAAATTTTGATGCGTCTGAAACTTGGTCTGAACCCTCATCCAAGTGGGACACACATAATGGATGGGATGGATTTGTGAACCCCATCTCGGTGGGCCCAATAAATGATTATGAATGTTTTAATGGAGGGTAGCCCCTCTCAACTTTTGTATGTGGTGTGGCCCACACAAGTCACAGATTGACTTGATTTTTAAGACCTAGGCCCATCATGGAATGGTGCATCTGACTAATGGGGTAGATGTTCGACACACATCACGGTGGGGCCCACACAGCTCGACCTCATGGGAAGTTCCCATGAGCTCGAGCACACAGTACCTTTTCCCTATATATAGGGAAAAGGTATTATATGCTCGACCATATTATACCTTTCATAAGGTCGAGAGCTGGCAGCACATTATTCATGGAATGGTAAAAATTTTAAACAATGGGAGATTTTATAGGAAACCGAAGAAACGCGGCGTGGATTAGATACTAAAATAGCTAGAAACGTCATTGAAGTGATGTCACCAAGTTTTGTGGGCCCCGCCATGATGTATATTTGCTATCCATGCCGTCCATCCATTTTGAAACATAATTTAAGGGTTTTACACCAAAAATAAGTTATATCCGAATCTCAGATGGACCACACCATGGGAAAACATTTGTTATTGAATTTCTACCGTTACAAATTCCTAGGGCGCACCCTAATGGTTATGTAGGGAAAAAGAAGTTGTTATTGAATTTTTACCGTCCAACCTATTCATAAGGTCATGTAGATGTGGATGAAATGAAAACACAAATATCAGCTTGATCCAGAACTTCTCCAGCTCCTAAGAAGTTTTTAATGGTGGACGTTCAATTCCCACCTTGTGGTCCACTTAAGCCTTGGACTTGCCTCAGTTTTTGATTGACATATTAAAATGATATGAGAAAATCGTTGAACGGTGTGGATATAAAACACCTACATCACATTGGGCCCCATAGAGCCCTCCCCGTATGGATTACCGTCCGGGAGGTGGTAGGACACAAACCGCGTTCTAATGGAAGCAGATTGAGATTGGCTAGTGTACGTCACACCAGCCATATAGCTGAGGGAATTTTTTTTCATATTGATTCAAAACTTCTGTGACCTAAAAAGGGTTTCATTGGTAGACGTTCAATCTCACACTGCTTTTTATAGTGTGGTCCAATTGATAGTTAGATCTGTTGTATTTTTGGTCTAAAGCCTTAAAACGAGCTCACCAAATGGATGGACGGTTTAGATATATATATATATATATATATATATATATATATATATATATATATATATATATATATATATATATATATAACATACCTCATGATTAGACCAAAAAAAAAACTTGCTAATAATCTAAAAGTAGATGTACGCACAGCTGAGTAGCGAGTTGGCTACTGAAGCTACCTCACCAAGTTATTTGAGCCCCACTATGACACTATGATGTATGTGTTGTATCCACACCGTCCATCCATTTTGAAATATCATTTTAGGGCATGAGTCAAAGAATGAGGCAGCTAAATATCTATAGTGGACCCACCACAGAAAACAGTGAGGAGAGTGATTCCCACCATTGAAACTATCCTAAGGCCCACCACAATGTTTATTTGAAATCCAACCTATTTAAAAGTTAAAAAAGACATGAAATAAGAGAAAACACAAATATCAGCTTGATCTAAAACTTTTGTGGTCTTTAGAAGTTTTCGATGGTGGGCCTCACTATCCCCACTGTTTTTTATGTTGGGTGCACTTGAACTTTGGATTTAACTCATTCTTTGCATATTGCCCTAAAATGATCTCTTCAAATGGATGGAAGGTGTGGATATAAACATACATCATGGTGGGGTCCACGGAACTTGGTGACGTCACTTTAATAACGTTTTTAGCTATTTTAGTATCTAATCCATGCCGAGTTTCTTTGGTTTTCTACAAAATCTCCCCGTTGTTTAAAAATTTTACCATTTGATGAATAATGTGCTGCCAGCTCTCGACCTTACGGAAGGTATAATACCATCGAGCGTATAGTACCTTTTCCCATATATATATATATATGTATATATGCGGATCCTCTATTTCGTGGAGGCAGGAACTCCCTGAATCCAGCGTTTTCATTGGTCAACATCACTGTAAGTGCCGCGTCATCAAATTTTTTTAAATATATTAAAAAAAGTTCATTTAATAAGAATTATAATAGAGATGTTAAATGTAAGCGCGGTTTGCGTGCTGAGTAACTCAGTAGGGTAAGCGTAATGAGTAAAGTCTGTGGAGCCCACCATCATTGTCATTTGTGCATTGTATCAACTTCATCCATCTCTTTTATCATCTATTTTTAGGGTTTTACAACAAAAATTAATCATATCCAAAGATCAAGTGGACCACACCACCTGAAATAGTGTGAATTGAATTATAGCATTGAAAAGTTTTTGGGGGCCCACAGAAGTTTTATATTAAGATGATATTTGTTTTTTCCATTCATCCATGTCTTTGTGATCTTATGAACAGTTTGGATGAAAAATAAACATCATTGGGGGCTTAGAAACACTTCAATGGTGAAAATCAATACTTCCATTGTTTCCTTTGGTATGGTCTACTCGAGCTTTTGATATACTTCAGTTTTGGGCTCAACTCCTAAAATGATCTGAAAAAAATGGATGGACGGCATAGATAAACCACATGAATTCACAGTGGGCCCAATAGAGTTTACTCAGTACGATAAGACTCGGTACACAATCCGATTTCACGGGTTTAACGGGGATGCGGATTTCTTGCAAAAGTCTTTTGCAATAAGATCCTACGCAAGGATTCCGGATGGGCCCACTGCGATGTTTGTGATAAATCCTACCCATTCATCCATTTTTAGATATCATTTTAGGACATACCAAAACTAATGTATATACAAAACTCGAATGAGCCACACGAGAGGAAACAGTGGGGATTAGTGTCCACAGCTGAAATATTTATATGGCCACAAAAGTTTTGCATCGTTCTAATATTTTGGTGTTTTCACTTCATCCTAGTAAAAATGACCTTATAAACAGTTTGGATGGCATATAAACATCAAGAGGCCCATGAAGGTTTCAACGGTAGGAATTTCTTTCTCCACTGTTTCATCTTGTATGGCCCAATTGAGTTTTTGATCATCCTAATTTTTGGTTACATGTCTTAAAATGAGCTCTAAAAATGGATGAATGGATTTGAATTCTTATAACATCACGGTGGACCCCACCATACATCTAAGAGCTGACCCCACCATACATCCAAGCGCTGGAACTTCATGCAAAAGGCTTTCCTCAGTGAATCCGTGTCCACGGTTTCCATTGGAAATGTATTGGCTACTCCCCTGCCACTCGGTGCTATGTGGGCCCACCATGATGTATGTGTTTCATCCATGCCGTCCATCTATTTTTCTAGATCATTTTATGATCTGAGACTAAAAATGAGGTGTAACCCAATCTCAAGTGGACCACATTACATGAAACAATGTTGAATGAATGTTGACCATTAAAAACTTTTTGGGGACCATAAAAGTTTTGGATCAAGCTAATCTTTGTTTTTTTCCCTTCATCTGGGTCTTTATGACTAAACTAACAAATTGGATGTCAAATAAACAGTATGGTGGGCCCTAGGAGGACTTTAATGAAGGATATCCAATCACCATTGTTTTCCTGTGGTGTGGTTCATATGAGATTTATATCCCTCTCATTTTTGGGATCAACTCCTAAAATTATATGTAAAAATAGATTAACGGAATGGATGGAAACACATACATCATGGTAGGGAAGTGGTGTCACCCATTTATATGGGTCCCATTATGATGTATGTTTTGTATCCACACCGTCCATCCATTTGGAGAGATCATTTTAGGGCATGAGCCAAAGAATGAATTAGATCTAAAACTCGAGTGGACCCGACCACAGAAAACAGTGGAGAGAGTCACGCCCACCATTTATTACGATTGAAACTAATCCAAACCTCGTCACTTTGTCTACTGAACCCTGTTACTTTGTACTGCAACCCCATCACTTTGTTTACTAAACCCCATCACTTTGTACTGTAACCTCGTCACTTTGTCTAGTGAACCCCGTCACTTTGTACTGCAACTCCGTCACTTTGTCTACTGAACCCCGTCACTTCGTACTGCAACCCCGTCACTTTGTCTACTGAACTCTGTCACTTTGTACTGTAACATCGTCACTTTGTTTATTGTACCCCGTCACTTTATGCTACAACCTCGTCACTTTGTATACTGTAATCCATCACTTTGTGCTGCAATCTCGTCACTTTGTCTAGTGAACCCTGTCACTTTGTACTGCAACCTCGTCACTTTGTCTATTGAACCCCGTTACTTTGTACTGCAACCTCGCCACTTTGTCTATTGTACCCCGTCACTTTGTACTGCAACCCCGTCACTTTATCTAGTGAACCCTGTCACTTTGTATTATAACCCCGTCACTGTCTAGTGAACCCCGTCACTTTGTACTGCAACCCCGTTACTTTGTCTACTGAACCCCATCACTTTATATTGTAACATCGTCACTTTGTCTACTGTACCCAGTAACTTTGTGCTGTAACCTCGTCACTTTGTCTACTGTACCCCGTCACTTTGTCCAGTAACCCTACTTAACCACATCACTTTGTCCAGTAACCTTACTTAACCCCATCACTTTGTCTAGTAAAACCCCATCATAAAGTGACGAGGTACAATAGACAAAGTGATGAGGTTGCAGTACAAAGTGACGATGTTGCAGTACAAAATGATAGGGTTCAGTAGACAAAGTGATGGGGTTGCAGTATAAAGTGACGGAGTTCACTAGACAAAGTGATGGGGTTGCAGTACAAAGTGATGAGGTTCACTAGACAAAGTAACGAGATTGTAGTACAAAGTGATGGGGTTCAGTAGACAAAGTGACGGGGTACAGTAGACAAAGTGACGAGGTTGCAGTACAAAGTGATGGGGTTCAGTAAACAAAGTGACGAAGTTGCAGTACCAAGTGATGGGGTTTACTAGACAAAGTGACGAGATTGCAGCACAAAGTGATGGGATATAGTAGACAAAGTGACGAGGTTGTAACATAAAGTGATGGGGGTACATTAGACAAAGTGATGGAGTTCAGTAGACAAAGTGATGAGGTTGTAGTACAAAGTGACGGGGTTGCAGTACAAAGTGACGGGGTTCAGTAGACAAAGTGATGGGGTTTGGATTGGATTCAGTCGGAATAAATGGTGGGCATGACTCTCTCCGCTGTTTTCTGTGGTGGGGTCCACTTGAGTTTTGGATCTGATTCGTTCTTTAGCTCATGCCCTAAGGGCCTGTTTGATTTCAAGGGAATAGGGAAATACCCTTGAAAAAGGTCATTATTACCTTTTTCCCTGTTTGAAATTTCAAATGCATTTTCACCTCGAAAATTGGTCTGAAAAAGCTGACTTGCATTTGTGGACCTCACTGTGATGTGCATGACATATCCACACCGTCCATCTGTTTTATCAGAAGATTTTAGGGCTTAAATTTAAAATTGAGACATATGCAATGCTCAAGTGGCCCATATCACAGGAAACAATGGCCTTAAACGTTCGCCATTAAAAGTTATTTTGTTTATTGGGCCCACATGAATGTTTATTTGTTATCTAACTTGTTCATGAGGTCATAAAAACATTGATAAGGGGTAAGCACAAATATCAGCTTCAGCCAAAACTTTTAAGGGCCACAAAATTTTTTATACGACAAACATTAAATTTCCACTGTTTCCTGTGGTGTGGTCCACTGGAGCTTTGGATCTGTCTCATTTTTGGGTTCATGACCTAAATGAGGCTAACATATAGGATGAACGATGTTGATACATCACGTACATCATAGTGGGCCCTATATTCATTTGGCAGCCATCCTTGATTTTAATGCCAAAAAACTATGCCGTCAACATAGGTGCAGGAAACAATGAGGGTAATTCCCTGGAAAGTAATTATTACTTATTTACCAGGTAATTACCATTTACTTCAAAAATCAAACAGGCCTTGAAATGATCTCTCTAAATGGATGGACGGTGTGGATACAAAACATACATCATAGTGGGACCCATATAAATGAGTGACATCACTTCAGTAGCGAGTCTCACTACTCAATATGGCGCTGAATCACAAATGGAAATGAAAGTGGATTGACTACTCACCTTACCACTAGCCCAGTGGTGGTGGTGGTCAGTGCTCTGTGGGCCCCACCATGATGTATATGTTTCATCCATTCCGTTATTCTATTTTTACATATAATTTTAGGGGTTGATCCAAAAAAACGAGAGGGATATAAATCTCATATGGACCACACCATAGGAAAACAATGGTGATTGGATATCCATCATTAAAGTCCTCTTAAGGCCCACCGTACTGTTTATTTGACATCGAATTTGTTGGTTTGGTCATAAAGACCCAGGTGAAGGGAAAAAACAAAGATCAGCTTGATCCACAACTTTTATGGTCCCCAAAAAATTTTTAATGGTTAGCGTTCATTCAACACTATTTCATGTAATGTGGTCCACTTGAGATTGGGTTATACCTCATTTTTGGTCTCAGACTATAAAATGATTTAAAAAAATAGATGGACAGCATAGATGAAACACATACATCATGTGGGCCCACATAGCACCGAGTGGCAGGGGAGTAGCCAATACGTTTCCAATGGAAACCGTGGACGCGGATTCACGGAGGAAAGCCTTTTGCATGAAGTTCCAGCGTTTGGATGTATGGTGGGGTCCACTGTGATGTTTATAAGAAGTCCAATCCATTCATCCATTTTTAGAGCTCATTTTAAGACATGTAACCAAAAATTAGGATAATCAAAAACTCAAGTGGGCCATACAAGATGAAACAGTGGAGAAAGAAATTCTTACCGTTGAAACCTTCCTGGGCCTCTTGATGTTTATATGCCATCCAAACTGTTTATAAGGTCATTTTTATTAGGATGAAGTGAAAACACCAAAATATTAGAACGATGCAAAACTTTTGTGGCCATATAAATATTTCAACGGTGGACACTAAATCCCCATTGTTTCCTCTCGTCCATTTGAGTCTTGTATATACATTAGTTTTGGTATGATGTCCTAAAATGATATCTAAAAATAGATGAATGAGTTGGATTTATTACAAACACTGCAGTGGGCCCATTCGGAATCCTTGCACAGGATCTCAGGAAATTCGTGTCCCCATTGGACACATGAAATCGGATTGCGTACCGAGTCTTGTCGTACTGAGTACACTCTGTTGGGCTCACTGTGAATTCGTGTGGTTTATCCACACCGTCCATATGTTTTTTCAGATCATTTTAGGAGTTGAGCCCAAAATTGAAGTATATCAAAAGCTCAAGTAGACCATACCAGAGGAAATAATGGAAGTATTGATTTTCACCATTGAAGTGTTTCTAAGCCCCCAATGATGTTTATTTTTCATCCAAGCTGTTCATAAGATCACAAAGACATGGATGAATGGAAAAAAAACAAATTTCATCTTGATATAAAACTTCCGTGGGCCCCCAAAAACTTTTCAACGGTAGAATTCAATTCACACTGTTTCAGGTGGTGTGGTCCACTTGATCTTTGGATATGATTAATTTTTGTTGTAAAACCCTAAAAATAGTTGATAAAAGAGATGGATGGAGTTGATACAATGCACGAATGACAATGACGGTGGGCTCCATAGACTTTACTCATTACGCTTACCATACTAAGTTACTCAGCAGGCAAACTGCTTTCGTTTAACGTCTCCGTTATAGTTCTTATTAAATGAACTTTTTAAAATATATTTAAAAAATTGATGACGAGGCACTTACAGTGACATTGACGAATGAAAACGCTGGAGTCAGGGAGTTCCTGCCTCCAAGAAACAGAGGATCCACACTCATGTGTGTGTGTGTGTGTGTGTGTGTGTGTGTGTGTGTGTGTGTGTGTGGGAAAAGGTACTATACGCTCGACCGTATTATACCTTCCATAAGGTCTAGTGCTGGCGGCACATTATTGGTCAGATGGTAAAAGTTTTAAATAATGGAGAGATTTTATAGGAAACCGAAAAAACACGGTGTGGATTTTATAGGAAATATGAAGAAACAAAACTGAAGCTATGTGGACCTCACCATGATGTATATTTTCTATCCATGCCGTCCATTTCTTTTGAAATATAATTTAAGGGATTTACACCAAAAATAAGTTATATCTGAATCTAAGATGGACCACACCATAAGAAAACAGTTGTTATTGAATTTCTACTGTTACAAACTCCTAGGGCGCACTGTAATGGTTATGTAGGGAAAAATAAGTTGTTATTGAATTTTTACCATCCAACCTATTCATAAGGTCATGTAGACGTGGATGAAGTGAAAACACAAATATCAGCATGAACCCAAACTTCTCTAGCTCGTAAGAAGTTTTTAATGGTGGACGTTCAATCCCCACCTTATGGTCCACTTAAGCCTTGGCCCTGCCTCATTTTTTGGTTCATGTATTAAAATGATCTGAGAAAATCGTTGAACGGCGTGGATATAAAACACTTACATCACGTTGGGCTCAACAGAGCTATGCCCAGACAGATTACCGTCTGGGAGGTGGTAGGATGCAATCCGCCTGCGTTCTAATGGAAGCGGATTGGGATTGGCTGACGCTCCTCCAACTCCGAGTTGTACGAACGGTTTAAAGAAGATCAAAGTTACATGGCCCACACTGATGTATTTATTATATCTACACGGTTCATCTATTTTTAGAGATCATTTTAGAGCATTATTCAAAAAATGAATCATATCCAAGATTGATAGTTAAATATGTCTTATGTTTTGTCCAAAGCCTTAAAACGAGCTCACCAAATGGATGGACGGTTTGGATATATATAACACATAGACAAAAAAACTTGCTAACATCAATACAGGCTTCCCCTTTTAATATGGAAGTAGATGTATGCACAGTTGAGTAGCGAGTCGGCTATTAAAGCTATGTCACCAATTTCTGTGAGCCCTACTATGATGTATGTGTTGTATCCACACCGTCCATCTATTTTGTAATATCATTGTAGGGCATGAGTCAAAGAATGAGGCAGATAAAAATCTGTAGTGGACCCACCACAGAAAACAGTGGGGAGAGTGATTCCCACCATTGAAACTATCCCAAGGCCCACCATAATGTTTATTTGAAATCCAACCTGTTCAAAAGTTTAAAAAAAAAACATGAAATAAGAGAACACAAATATCAGCTTGATCTAAAACTTTCGTGGCCTTTAGAAGTTTTTGATGGTAGGCCTCACTATCCCCACTGTTTTCTATGTTGGGTCAGAGCTTTGGATTTAACTCATTCTTTGTATATTGCCCTAAAATGATCTCACCAGATGGATGGAAGGTGTGGATATAAAACATACATCAGCTATTTTAGTATCTAATCCACGCTGTGTTTCTTTGGTTTTCTATAAAATCTCCCCGTTGTTTAAAACTTATACCATCTAATCAATAATGTGCCGCCGGTACTCGACCTTACGGAAGGTATAATACGGTTGAGCGTATAGTACCTTTTCCATATATATATATATATATATATATATATATATATATATTAAAAGTTAAGAGCTTCTGCGGGTGGGAAGCTGAAGGAAGCTCTTGTTGCACTTTTATTTATTTATTTATTTATTTATTATTATTTTTTTAACAATGTGAGACCCACTTTCAATCGAGATGCAGTCAGACCAGCCTCCTGGAGGTCCGGCTGCCAACCAGACCATAAACCAAGCATGCCACCCTTCACACTGCTAACCGTACACCCAACCTTGCAAACAACCCCTGCAAATAGCCCTGCAAGCAGCCAATTCCTACCAACCAGCAGAACCAGCCATACAACTGATATGGAATGCCACCAATCTTCATCTCAAGAACACCAAACAAACAGGCACATTAAGCAGGGCGCTGGCATAAATACAGAGGAATATACCTAGGCAGTGGTCTGCATCCACCTGGCCCATGATATACGGGGAATGGCAGAAAATCCAACCTAGCTGCACTCCAGATCGCACGCTGGGATCTCAGCCACAAAGAGGCAAGCCCTCTACAAGCAACATAACAGAGCAGCCCAGCCTACCCATCCAAACCTGAAGCTGACGCCACAAACCCAACCACCACGCTCGAGCCCTAACTGCACACATCTAATGGGAAAGCACTGCCCATCTAACAAGCAAGCATGCTGAAAGGACACAAATTCCAGCCGCAGGAAAAAGCAGAGCAGCGACCAAAGACCGTAAACAGAGCTGCCTGGGAGGAATGAGGACAGGATACCACAAAAATGGATTATCCCGTGCCCCAAGAGGCCGATGCGACTCTCTAACAGTTCCAATAATGTGGACCGCACCTATCTTCACGCGGAGACACATTCACGTGGACCCCACCTATCCTTGTGTGTCTGCAGTCTCTGAGTCGGCTCGAACGATACAGAAAGGGGCAGTACTGTAAAGTCAGTACTTAATGGCCGCATATGTTAAGCATGTTGTTGTAAGCCCATACAAGACGTATTTGAAATAGGTTGGCAAAAAACTTTGAAAATTATCACAGGTGATCATTAGGATTTAAATATTTTATTTTATTTTCAATTGTCTAAACATGCTCTTAATTTCAGCTGCATGGCCTAATAATCAAATAAAGATAGTTTTCGGTTCATGGAACAATTCAACCCAGGAGAGTTAATTTATATTGCTCGTATGCAATAATGCAACATAGGCAGCCTTCTAGGTAATTTCCAAGTGCTTGCATGTCATCCATAATACTCTGTGAGAGCATCAATGGGCCATGTAAGGCAGAGGTCACTATGTGGACGTACGGTCATGATCCATCACATATGCCTGCAAGTGGATTGCAGATGGGCTCTAACGTGTATCATTTCCTCTAAAGATGGGTCCGTGCTCTCAATGTGTTGGTGTAGATACCTTAATCCAAACCATCTAAATTGTTCATACCATTGCAGATGAGACATAACCCTTAAATTAAATTGTTGGATGATCTAACTTCTAATCCATGGACACTTATTTGTTGAATTTGATATATCCATTCCAATGGACGCCACTCCAACGGACCGATCCACTCCATCCATCAGTTGCAACCCTGGCAACCTGTGTATCGTGTAACTCAAAAGTTTAACTTTCCTTGGTGGATGATCATCATGCCCGAACAGGACAGAATCCTTTACAACGGCTCTTTTAGAAAAGAGCGTGTAACAGTAATTCTCTGTGGCCCCACCATGTCATCTGTTGGACATCCATTCCATCCATCAATTGCACCCATCGATTCTAGGCCCTAGGGCCAAAAATCAGCCCGATCTACAATTTGGGTGGGCCACTACAACAGCAATCAATGGCTATGGGTCCCCAACGACGGACTTGTTTGTGGGGTTACCATATTCTGTATTTATCATCAAACCGGTTTATCAGGTGTGACTCATAAGAATGAAGGCAAAACAAAAGAATCAGTCTGATTTAATACTCAGGCGGGCCACACTGCATGAACTTGGTTGTAGCTATAATTTTACATTATTTCCAGAGGTGTAGCCCGTCTGAGTTCTATATCAGAATAATCTTCTGTGTGTACGGTTAACACAAGGGTTAGAACCTGGTGGAGCGGCTGATGTTACACTTACAACATGATGGGCCCCAAAGAACTTTGTTAATGTACCCGCTGAGTAAACCAGGTGTTGTAGACGATTTGTGTCCATCTAAACAGTGAGCCAGACCCCAATGAGCGGATCAGATCCACCTTTGGAATACAGATACATATCGGATATTGCACGGGATATATCGTTTGTATCATATAATTTAACGTACTTTTTGGGAAACATTGAGAAACATTGAAAAACGGTTGAATTTTTCAATGAAACTTCCGAGATTATAAAAAAAGATCTTAATACAGTTTTTAATCATAATATTGCAAAAACTAAAAATAAAAATGCCCAAAATAGGTTTCATTTGTATAAGGTCCTAAGCCAAACTTATGTTTGATTGAACTAAGGCAACTATATTAAAATAAAATGCATAATATTTATAAATGTATGAAGAGATGTATAAAAACACAATTATTATTAAGGTAAAAAAATTCTAATCTGATTAGTTGACACTTAATTGTTAAAATAAAACCATTAGACACAATTATTATTGTTGAGGTCAAAATTTGGATCGCCCTCCACTCCCTATGTTGACCCTGGTCCTGCACAAAAGGTGAGCAAAGGAGACCCTGGCTAAGCCAGGGGACCCTCCGATGCCTAAGTCAGACGAAGGGAATCGGGGTCTAGTATTGAAGAGTAGAGGGAGAGTGCCAAATATTGCGTACCTGTAGCAGTGAGGTCTTCACGTATTTATACTTGGCTATCGAAGGATCCGGATCCGATGATCACGGCGAGATTCCTTCAATCAGGGGGATTTTCGAATCATGGAGATATCGTATGCGATCCAAAGATCATATCTGCGAGCGACATAATCGCTCACGTCTCCTTACAGCGGTTTCGAAGTTCGGCTTAATTACGTCTCTATACGGCGGCTTCTAAACCTGGTATGGGGGATGTCCACCTTTGAGGGTGGGCTCGGCTCGGCGTAGTTGTGATAACATTGGCTCGGCTCGGCACAGTTAATGTCGACCTTAAGCTTGCATCAACAAGTGCGGGTTATAATCCACGCGGACAACAAATGGATCGGAAGTAATCAGTCGACTCCCTTTTCGTTTCACATTCCCTGCCGGGCCTTGTGCTCAGATATTGACGGTACTCATTCGTGGGTCGGCCAAGGGGTCGGATCTCCCATCATCACCATCTGAGCTGAGCCGTTATCTACTCGTCCGATCGGATCTGGGTACTGCTCGGCCTCGGAGTTATAAGGGGCTCGGATTTTCCCATAACAGAAGCCCCCTACTCTTCGAGGTCTGCCAAGGGCTCGGAGAGTAATCATATGGGAGACCGAGTACTTCGTCCACGGGTTCCTCCAAGCACCTCGGAACCTCAGCGGTTTGAATTGTCACGTTCGCAGGATTTCCCGCCCATGGACCAATGCGTGACAGGCACGTTGCGACGGTTAATCTCTCGAATCGTCGTTCGCCTACGGGCTGCTGCCACGTATGCTTGTCATTATTCGAACGTCCTTTCCCCTATCCGAAGCACGCCGCTTGACAGAGTTAGAGCCAATGGGGCGGTGCCATGTCAGCTCCGAGTGACATTTGTGACGATTCGGCTGCGGCCATCATTACTGGTAATTAATGCGCAGATGCAGCTGAGCCTATATAAACCCTTTTTCGAAAGCTCAAGGTCCATTTCTACGCATTGTGTCAAGCTGATATCGGAGGAGGCGATTTCCGGCGAAGACGATTCCGGTCGTTCCGAATCTTTCGTCAGGCGATTCAGACCGTCCAAGTATTTCCGGCAAGAGCGATTTTTGGTGAGTCTTCTTATATTTCCTCGCATTCCTTCTTCTTCGAGATGTCATCATCGGACCTGGAGTCTGTGCGAGGTTACGGTGACGACTCTGAGTCTGAAAATTCAGACAGCAGGGTAGGGGCCTCCGAAGGAACTTATGAAGCTGTGCCCCTGTACCCTCCGCCTCGAAAGTAAAAAGGAAATGGGGCTCGGACCTGCAGAACCAACACAAGGAAATCCGCCCAACTTCCTCAGACCGCTGCTGTTGAGGTCGTCGGGATGCCTGCGGATGTGCGGGCATCCGAGGTAGTTCCGGGGGGTTCCGTGTTGTCCGAATCTCAAATAGAATGAATCCGATCGGAGTTCCAAATCCCGGATTCCGTTCGGACAAGGACCCCTGGGGCATTTGAAACTGCCGGCGCACCTGCCAAAGGGGAAGTCGCCATTTTCCTATGTGCACTTCAATGTGGGATTCGTCTTCCCCTGCATTCCTTTGTCCGATCAATGATTGCCCACCTCGGATTAGCCCCCGGGCAGCTGACCCCCAACGCCTGGAGAGTACTAGTCTCTTCCTTCATCATTTGGCGGCTGGTCGGTAATTCTGAGCTGACCCCAGAGGAACTGATGAGCCTATACTTGGTCAAGCACGACAGCAACGAACCATGGTATTACTTCGCGACCCGAGGCAGCAAGGGGTCAGGACTGGTTTTGAATCTTCCGTCGTCCAATAAAGACTGGAAGAACAAGTGGTTCTGGGCCGCGGGCGAATGGGAAGCTCCGGCGTCTGAGATCGGATCTCTGTCGGTCCGGGTTCCAACTCTTTTCCAAAAACCAGGTTGGACTAGTCACCTTCAATCTTGTCTCCCCCCCTTTTTTTGTTAGTCAGACTGAAATCTTTGTTTCTTGTTGTGATAGCTTTTCCCAGGGGGATGCCGCTCCTTGACTCTGATCAGAAGAACCGAATTGCTAAGGCAAGGGCCCGATCGGGGGAGCTACGCTCCTGGTCGGATCTGATTACCGCCGCCAATATTCAGTTATCTGGACTGTGCAAGTCCCTACCCCTCCCGACTTCTTTTAGTGAGTATTCGGTTTGTTTATTTTGGAAGGATAGGATTTGCCTTATGTCGCTAAACTCTCCGTTTTTTGCAGGCATGGCCGAGGCGTCTGGTTCTCGGAGAAAGAGGGCAACTCTGACGGCAGAAGAAATGCTGAGACCAGCGACTCGGACAAAGACCACTATTCGGAGGTCCGGTCCGAGGGCCGTGGTCAAACATTCGACCATCGTAGCAGCTGCTACCGCCTCTACGGCCGCAGCAACTAGCCCGACCCCAACTCCGACCCCGACCGCTCCGACAGCTGCACCTGTTGCAGTTCAGACTCCAGCGATCGTCGTTCCCGTTCCGACGATCAATGCTGCGCTTCCCGTCGGGGAGGTTCATCCAGTAACACATCATGTTGCCATTCTCTCATCATCCGAACGGGAGGAGGCTGTTCGGATGGCTGACGCCATGATAACTCCTCCCGAAGTTGGTGAGGGCATCGGGGCCGAGGTGCAGGCTTCTGCCGGCAGCCAGACTAGGGTCGCGGAGGCAGGAGGATCGACTCAGGCGGGGCCGAGTGGCACTCGGTATGAGCCGGGCTTTCACATGTCTTGCCTGGCCGACTGGACGGCCAAATACGCCCCAGAAGAGGAGATTGCTGATCTCCTTTCCAAGCCCGACGACGCCTTCCTGAAGGAATTGGCTGCAGTCCTCTACAAGGTATCCTTTAGCTTCTTTACTCTGTTTTCGCATGTATATTTCCGCGCGTACTTACTCCCATTTTTTCCATTATTCAGTCCGTTCCAAGGTTCCTTTTGGCTTGGGAGGGGGTGCGCGAGCGTCGAAAGATAGACGCGGAGGTAGAAATACTCAGGGCCGAGGTGGGAGTCTTGCGTAACGAGGCGGCTTCTCTTCGGTCGGAACAGGCCGAACAGCGTCGGCAGGTGGCAGATGGGAAGGCCAAGGAGCTTCATCTGCAAGGGATCATTACCAACCTTGAGGCGAAGGGTCTACGCGTGCAAGGGTCGGTAGAGGATTTGACAGCTCGATGCGATGCTGCAACCGCCCGAGCTGACCCGATCTAGGACCCACACAGATTCGCTGGTCCAGGAAAATGCACGTCTGTCCGGGGCCCTTGATCGGGCTAGGATTGAAGCTGCGGAAGAACTCTCCCGAGTCGTCCTCCAGGCAAAGGAAAACCAGCAGGCTGAGGATAAAGCTTCGCTCGCCGAGGCCATAGCAGTAGCGCTGGAAGCTTTCAAAACGTCCAAGGAGAGGGACGCCGAAGCTATGCAGTTCTACGACCGTGGCTATGATGACTGCATAGAAGCGGTCCTGAGTTTATATCCCGACCTCAACCTTGACTCTCTGCTGTCTGGAGTAGGGTCACCGGTGGATGAAGTCCGACCGGATCAAGTCCAGGATGCTCAAGCCCCTCTGCCGTCTGCCTAACTTTTTATGTATATATTTCTTATGTATCGTTCTGTAACTGAATAAACTATCTGTTGATTGATCTCTCTTTTTTGGAATGGACTGATTTTGAGAAAAATCTCACATATTGTTGATTGTGGATTTGTATGATTGGTAATTTGATTTGCTCGAATACTCCGTTTTCTTCCAAGTTGCCGAAATTTCGTCGTGTGACTGAGGCTCTAGTCTGACCCTTACAGGATCGGCTCGTTTTGCATACGGCGAAGGTCTTGTGCATTGGGGGAGCTGACTCCTCTGTCGGGAAGTCGGATGACCCCTTGGCTTTTTCTCCTTAATTAAGGGGGGTGCCTTAGTCGATATTGGTCCGACTCTGCCGTTAGGTGAGTCGGATAGCCTCTTGACTTTTTCTCCCCGGCTAAGGGGAGATGCCTTTGTAGATATTGGTCCGACTCCGCCGTTAGTTGAGTCGGATTGCCTCTTGGCTTTTTTCCCCCGACTAAGGGGAGATGCCTTTGTAGATATTGACTCGTTTATGTAAGAATGAAGGATTTTATTGAGAACCCTAGAGGCTTAGTCGCTTGAAGGCGTACATTTATTCATGGCCTTAAAGGCTTGCCGCTCGGATGTCATCCCATTAGGGATAATATACTTTTAGGTGCTCGGTGTTCCAGGGGTGGGGGAGCTGTCGACCTTCGAGGTCTTCCAAATGGTAGGAGCCTGGTTTGGTTGACCGTACGACTCGATAAGGACCTTCCCAATTCGGTCCGAGTGTCCCAGCCCCCGGCTCTGCAGTATTCTGGAACACTCGGCGAAGGACTAGGCCCCCTGGTCGGAATCGTCTAGTCTTGACTTTCGAATTGTAGAATCGTGCCACTTGCTGATGCCGAGCGGCGACTCGGAGCTTTGAAATATCTCTCACCTCTTCGAGTAGATCTAAGTTTGCCGAAATCTGTTCGGAGTTTTCTCCTTCTTGGTAGCCCTTGACCTGAGCGGTGTGAAGACCAATTTCCACCGGCACCATCGCCTCTGAGCCATAGGAGAGCGAGAATGGAGTTCTCTTGTTGAAGACTGAGCTGTGGTCCTATAGGCCCAGAGGACGAACGGAAGTTCCTCGGCCCAATTGTCTTTCGCTTTCTCCAGCTTTGTTTTGAGATGGTGCTTGATGACTTTGTTGACCGCTTCCACCTGTCCGTTCGATTGGGGTGTCGGGGAGAAGATACGCATTCGTGATGCCGAGCCCTCGACACATGTTTCGGAATCTATCGTTGTCGAACTGTCGCCCGTTGTCAGACACGATGGTTCGCGGAATCCCGAATCGACAAATTATGTTTTTCCATACAAAGTCGACTACCTTCTGCTCTGTTATCTTGGCTATGGGTTCGGCCTCGGCCCATTTGGTGAAATAGTCGACAGCGACGATTGCAAATTTGACTTGCCCTTTCCCTGTGGGTAAGGGACCGATAATGTCGATTCTCCATTGGGCGAACGGCCAAGGGCCGCTCATAGGAGTCATTTCTTCAGCAGGCTGCCACGGTACAGACGCGAATTTTTGGCATTTATCACATCTGCAGACGTAGTCTTTTGAATCTTCTTTGATAGTTGGCCAAAAATACCCTTATCGGAGTATTTTTAAAGCCAAGGCTCGGCTACCTGAATGATTTCCGCAAATTCCTTCATGAGTTTCCCGCATGACGTACTCTGCTTCGTCGGGTCGGAGACATCTTAGATAGGGCTGAGAGTGTCCTCTTTTGTACAGGATGTCACTCAGGACGATGTATCGGGCCGCTCGGACTCTAAGTCGCTTGGCTTCCAACTTATCCGAAGGGGTCTCACTCGTCGTGAGATAGATCAGAATAGGATCCATCCAGCTCGGACTTGCTCGAATTGGGTCGACTTCCTTCTGCTGTCCGCCGATACTTGGTTGTTCTATGAATTCGATAGGAATAACTTAAGGGATCTTATTCTCCAGGGCTGAGCCGAGCCGTGCCAGAGTATCGGCCCACGAATTTTCTGCTCTCGGGATCTGATGGATCGTGCAATCCCAAAATTTCTCGATCAGCTTCCTCGCTTCCTCAAGGTAGGCAATCATCCTTGTTTCTTTGGCTTCATATTCGGCAGAGAGGTGATTTACCACAAGCTGAGAATCACATCGGACTTGAAGAGACTGGACTCCTAGACTCGCCGCCATCCTAAGCCCGGCCAGCAAAGCTTCATATTCTGCTTCGTTGTTTGAGGCTTTGAACCCCAACCTGATTGCGTATTGGATGACCGTAGAGTCAGGTGCGACCAGGATGATCCCGGCCCCGGCCCCGCGGGCATTGGACGATCATCCACGTAGAGGGTCCAACCCGGATCTGATTCCGCTTTCTGGCCATCTGAAGCGTCGGCTGGGCTCACTTCCACCTCAGCGCTGATTTCTTCGGTGTTTGTAGTAAATTCGGCGATAAAGTCGGCCACGGCTTGACCTTTGATTGCGGTTTTCGGGCGAAACTGAATGTCAAACTCGCCGAGTTCTATGGCCCACTTAGTCAGCCGACCTGACACTTCTGGCCTCTGCAAAACTTGTTTGAGAGGGGAGTCGGTCAGGACAATTATCAAGTGAGCTTGAAAATATGGTCGCAACCTCCGAGCTGAAACGATGAGACTGAGCGCTAATTTTTCCAGGGGCGAATATCTTATTTCTCCCGGCATCATAACTTTGCTCACATAATAAACAGGGTGTTGTTTACCCCTGACTTCTTTAATCAGAGCCGAGCTGACAGCTGAAGTTGAGACTGCGAGGTAGAGGAATAAAGGTTCGCCTTCTTCGGGTTTTGACAATAGAGGTGATGAACCTAGATATCGTTTTAGCTGTTGGAAAGCTTGCTCGCATTCTGGCGTCCATTCTACCTTCTTATGACCCTTCAACTGCTGGAGGAAGGGGAGGCATTTGTCCGTTGCTTTGGAAATGAAGCGTCCAAGTGCTGCGACTCGGCCCGTGAGGCATTGAATGTCCTTGATAGTCCGAGGCGAACTCATATCTAGGAGCGCTCTGATCTTCTCGGGGTTCGCTTCTATTCCTCTCTGACTGACTTGAAAGCCGAGGAATTTTCCAGAGCCGACTCCGAAAACACACTTTGTCAGATTAAGTTTCATCTGGTATTCTCGGAGGATGGCGAACGTTCCTCCGAGATCCGTCAGATGATCGCTGGCTTTGCTGCTTTTTACCAACATGTCATCGACATATACCTCCATTGAGCGTCCAATCTGTTCGAAGAACATCTGATTTACTAGTCTTTGATAAGTCGCCCCGGCGTTCTTCAGGCCGAATGGCATGACCCGGTAACAGTAGAGCCCTTTGTTTGTGACAAAGGTAGTCTTCTGCCTGTTCGAGGGGTGCATCGCAATTTGATTATATCCTGAGTAGGCGTCCAGGAAGGAGAGTAATTCATCCCTGCCGTGCTGTCCACTAGCTGGTCAATCCGAGGTAGCGGGAATCTGTCCTTTGGGCACGCCTTATTCAGATCCGAGTAATTAACGCAGACACGCCATTTTTCGTTGGTTTTCTTTACTGGGACCACATTCGCAATCCAATCGGGGTAATAAACTTCTTCAATAAACCCGGCGTCGAGCAGGACGGAGACTTCGCTGGCTATCGCCTCGTATCTCTCGGCATCGAACGCTCGCCTTTTCTGCTTGACAGGTTTGTGATCCGGATCCACATTCAATCTGTGGACCATGATTTCCGGAGAAATTCCGGGCATATCTTGATGAGACCAGGCGAAGACGTCTTTATGTTGCCGGAGGAACGTCAGGATTTCGTGCCGTTGCGGGGGGTCCAGCGAAGTTCCGAGCTGGACCGTTCTGCTCGGATCGGTCTCATCAAGCGGTACTTTCTCCAGATCTTCCACGGATGATTCTTCTGCAGGCCCTCGGGGGCCTAAAACATTGATAGAGTGTGTTTGCTTGACCGCCCCCTTTTTTACTGCCATCGCATAACATCTCCGGGCCTCTCGCTGGTCACCTCGGAGGTAACCTATCCCGCCCTCGGCGGAAAATTTCATCATCAAGTGGTAGGTTGAGACAACCGCTCTCATCGCGTTTAGAGAGGGTCTACCCAGAATAACGTTGTGCACAGATGGTACATTGACAACTAGGAAGTCCACCATAAGTGTGACTTGATGTTGTCCTTCTCCTGCTGTCATGGGGAGGGAAATGGCCCCCTCGGAGATCACTCTTTCCCTGATAAAGCCATGCAGGGGGGTCTTCACCGGTCTGAGGTGAGACCGTGGAATCCCCATTTTTTCGAAAGCTTCGGAGTAAATCACGTCGGCTGAGCTTCCCGTGTCGACCAGAATGCGGTATACTTTGCGGTTGACAATGGTCATAGTGACTACCAAAGCATCGTCGTGAGGGTGCTGAATTTCGCGTGCGTCCTCCTCCGTGAACGTCAGTGAGCATGGACTGACTCGAAGTTCCTTACTGGGCCGCTCGGTTAAGTTGACGTAGTATTCAGGTCCGGGATTCCTAGAGTGAGCCTTCCGTGCTCTATTCGAGTCCCCTCCCCCAGACGGATCTCCGAATATTGTGCGAATTTCTACAGGTTCTTCCGTGACGTTGTTTGGTTGCTCCCGTTCTTTTCCTTTTCTTCCATCGGACTTTCCTTCCTTTTTGTATTGATGTAAACAACCTTTACGGATAAGGGCTTCGATTTCATCCTTAAGATCTACGCAGTCATTCGTATTGTGACCATGGTCCCGATGGAATCGGCAGTATTTTCGTTGATCTCGATGATCTGGATCGACCCTCATACACACGGGCCAGTTCAGCAATTTCTCTCCTCGGATGTCCAATAAAATTTGCTCGGCGGAGGTGTTAAGAGGGGCGTAGGAACGAAATTTCCCTTCAGGCCTTCGGCTCGGGCGATGATCGCGAGGGGTGCGGTCATCGGTCCTCTTGCCGGGTGGTAGAGGATCATCGTTCCTGGGCCTCTTTCCCTTATCATTCGGTTTGGTCACCACCTGGACGTTCTTTCTCGCATTGGTGAACTCCTCCGCATTAGTATACTTCTGCGCTCTGGCAACGAGTTCGGCCAACGTTTTCGGTGGATTTTTCCCGATGGAGAAGGTAAACTTCGCCTCTTTGAGACCGCTGAATACGGCGGCGAGCGCCATTTTGTCGTCATAGTCCTCCACCGATAGTGCTTCTTCATTGAAGCGGGCGATGTAGTCTTTCAGCAATTCTTTCGGTCTTTGCTTGATAGTCAGCAAGTGAGTATTGGGCTTCCGACTTCTCTTACCGCTGATAAATTGGGTAAGCAATAGTCGGCTCAACTCTGCGAAAGAGCCAACAGAGCTCGGCTTTAGCTGCCGATACCAATTCCGAGCGGATCCAGCAAGTGTGATCGAAAACCCTCGGCACATCATTGCGTCATGCCCGTCGGATCTGCATCCAGGAGCGATAGGCCTCTACGTGTTCAGACGGGTCCCCTGAACCAGAGTATTGGATGATAGGAGGTATTCGGAATCTCTGAGGCATCACCTCGCTCATTATTTCTGCGCTGAAGGGCGGTTCAGTTTCTTCCATCATGGCTTGGACGGCAGCGGGGACAGACGTCGATTGCTTCTGCTTTTCGACTGCTAAAACCTTATTGTTGAGTTCTTCGAAGCGCTTCTCCTACAAGACTCTGTCCTCGGCCGTTATCTCCTGAATATTTTTCCTATCCGGAGATCTTCTTTCCATTCTTCGTTCCAACCGGTGACGGAGGTCTGATGCTGCTAAGGCCGAGGTGGCCGAAGCGTTGGTCGGAGCTCTCGTCTCGGCATTTCGGGCCGACGGTCGGACTTGGGCCGGGAGAGGAAGCTGATCTGATACATGCTATGGAGGATGTGGGGGCGCCTCGGACTGCACACTTCTTGACGCGGAATGAGCTTCCAGATTCGGAGCCACCAGCCCGTGGATTGGACCTTATACTGGAGGCATTTGCGGTTCCTGCTTTTGCTTCATCCTGTTCACTTCGTCACGCAGGGCTTGTATCTCGCTTTGCATGGCGCGATACTTGTTCGCCCGATTCTGGGAGCGCTGAGACGGTCCCGGGGCAGATTCCGCGTGGAGTAGTGAGGAGGAACGAGTTTGCTCATTCGGTGCCGGATCCGCTGCTGCGGCTTTCTTCTTTCCTCTCACCATTTTTCTTAGAAAAAGGAACCTGACTTTTTATAGTGGTTCCCACAGACGGCGCCAAAAATGTTGAGGTCAAAATTTGGATCGCTCTCCACTCCCTGTGTTGACCCTGGTCCTGCACAAAAGGTGAGCAAAGGAGACCCTGGCTAAGCCAGGGGACCCTCCGATGCCTAAGTCAGACGAAGGGAATCGGGGTCTAGTATTGAAGAGTAGAGGGAGAGTGTCAAATATTGCGTACCTGTAGCAGTGAGGTCTTCACGTATTTATACCTGGCTATCGAAGGATCCGGATCCGATGATCACGGCGAGATTCATTCAATCAGGGAGATTTTCGAATCATGGAGATATCGTATGCGATCCAAAGATCATATCTGCGAGCGACATAATCGCTCACGTCTCCTTACAACAGTTTCGAAGTTCGGCTTAATCACATCTCTATACGGCGGCTTCTAAACCTGGTATGGGGGACGTCCACCTTTGAGGGTGGGCTCGGCTCGGCGTAGTTGTGATAACATTGGCTCGGCTCCGCTCGGCATAGTTAATGTCGACCTTAAGCTTGCATCAACAAGTGCGGGCTATAATCCGCGCGGACAACAAATGGATCGGAAGTAATCAGCCGACTCCCTTTTCGTTTCACATTCCCTGCCGGGCCTTGTGCTCGGATATTGACGGTACTCATTCGCGGGTCGGCCAAGGGGTCGGATCTCCCATCATCACCATCTGAGCTGAGCCGTTATCTACTCGTCCGATCGGATCTGGGTACTGCCCGGCATCGAAGTTATAAGGGGCTCGGATTTTCCCATAACAATTATTATGTGGGTCACACCTCAATGTGTGCATGATATATCTACACTAAGCCATCCTTCTTGCCAATTCATTTTAGGACACGGGCCCAAAAATGAAGCAAATCCAATTCTTAGGTGGACCACACCACAAGAAACAGTAGGCCTTAGGAAGTTCATAATGGTGGACCACACTATAGGAAATAGTTCTTAATAACCATTGAAAACCTTTTATGGGCCATAAAAGTTTTAGGTCAAGCTGATATTGCATTTTCTTTCCATCCAGATATGTATGACCTTATCAATAGGTTGGATGTTTAATAAACATTATTATGGACACTAGGAAGCTTTTAATAGTGGAACTTCAATGATCACTTTTTCTAGTGGTGTGGTCTACCTTAAACTTTTTTCACCTTCATTTTTTTGGATCATATCCTAAAATAACATGGAAGAACATATGGATGGCATGGATGTGTAATACATCTATAGAGGTGGGCCCTACGGTTAGGGGCTCACCCATATGGCTACGATTATAATCCGTAGCCATAGGTCTACAAAAACGAAAGACATATTTTCATCCTCACATGCTTTGTCGCACGTGAAAGGTCTAAGTTGGGAAGGTAAGTTTTGGATTATTCATAAAAGACGCTGGATAAAAGGTGGAATGTACCGTGGTAATTTTCTCCAGAATCGGAAGCGGAGTGCATACTGAGTAACTCTGTGGAGCCCACCATCATTCATAAATTTTATCAACTCCATCCATCCATTTTATCATATAACTTTAGGCCTTTAGACCAAAAATAAATCATATCCAAAGCTCAAGTGGACCACAACACCTGAAACATTGTGAATTGAATTCTACCATTGAAAATCTTAGGGGCCCAGAGAAGTTTTAGATCAAGATGATATTTGTGTTTTCCCTTCATCCAGGTCTTTTTGATCTTATGAACAATTTGGATGATAAATAAACATCACTGGGGTCCTTGTAAAGGTTTCAACGGTGGAAATCAATACCTTCACCGTTTCCTTTGGTATGGTCTACTTGAGCTTTTGATATACTTCAATTTTGGGCTAAACCCCTAAAATGATGTGTAAAAATGGATGGACAGTGTGGATAAACCACGTAAATTCACAGTGGGCCTAAAAAATTTTACTCAGTGCCATAAGAGCGTATCGAGGATTTCCTCGAATCAAAAGAGGAAACCGACTCTTCTTCTCCGTTAAAGGCGCAACCCGCGAGCCTGCAATTTTAAATCCATTCAAAATCCCAAAAATTTCTCTATTCTTTTTTTCTTTTTTCAAAATTCCTACCCAAGTCTCGGAATCCTTGATGAAAATCTGATTTCTTTCAAAGCGATTCTATCGAAGATTGGCCTACCAAATCTAGTCGAAGCCCACCCCTTCAAGCAGATTTGAGGTAAGAGATTTTTTTCTATTTAATATTTATTTTTATTTTTCGAATTTTTGAAATCGTAGGTGGTTACGAAGATATTCCGATGATATTGTGTATCCAATGAAGGGAAAAGTCATGATAAATGCCGATATATCATCGATATGGACAATATCACATGATATTTTATGATATTTGTGCGATATATCGCACTATACACATGATTCCTTGATTTTTGTATTTTTGAGGAAAATCTTAGGGATTTTGTATCGCTGACCATCATCGATAACAATAATATCAGCCGATAGTATCAATATTATGAACACTCTATACAATAAGTTGAAAACTCATCCTGGATTGCAAGATAAACTGATTTAAGGTTCTGACAGCCGGATCATTTCCACCTCTGATCGGGCCTTCTCTAATCCATCGTTGCCATGAAATATCTGCAACCCGCTGTACGTCAGCCGGGGTGGAAAAGCAGTGGACCCTAGCTAATTGGTCCAACTAAGCAAGAATCAATTCGGAATAGCATACAAAGTTGCGTAACACCCAAGCTATGTGAGACCCACCATGTTTTACATTAAAATCCACTCGGCCCATTTGGCCATAACCCTTATTAACCGTACATACAAAATATCAGCATACATAGAACTCAGATACGTCACATGAATTGGAACAATGTAAACTGCCTCCTAAAACCTTAAGGTTCACATGGTGTGGCCTGCCGGAGTTTCAGATCAGACTAAAAGTCCCAGCCCTTCTCACCAGATCAGCCGCTCATTAGCACTGTAGAAAATAAAAATCAGGCCGATCCAAAACTAAGGTGGACCACAAGGTAGGGATAATGTAAAATCATGCCTAGGACCTCTAAGTGCGTATGTATCTCTATTTGATATGCACCTTCATCCTAGTGGGGTAGGCCTGATGAATGAATTATATGGCATACAGACAACACAGTGGAACCCACAATGGGAAGGTTTTATTGGTTGGATGTCGCATTATTGGTTGGATGTCGCACTCAACTTTTCCTAGTGGTGTAAGAGCTACATGTTTTTGGGAAAAATTTTTGCGACATCAACTAGCTTCGAATATCTCATCTATTCACGGAGTGGATATGATGCAAAGTTGACGTGGTTCCCACAAGTTCTGGTGGTCCCTGTACCGTAGGCGCGCATGTCCTGCTTTTGAGTAAAAGCGGTGGAAGTAGTGTTGTCAATGGGCCCAGCCTCGGTAGGTCTCAGCCCGGGTTTTGAACTGTTTCAGGCTGGGTGGAAGGCTGAATCTATTAATTTTCCAGGCCCGAGCCCGCCCCATTGACAAACTAGGTAAAGCGGTTTGCCTCAAACCCAGGAATAGAGATATTCCTGTGCCCAAGGTTGTGTGTGTCCGTGACAAATCCACTCAATCCATTTATTTTGTGATTACTCAAGAGAACAAGAATCTAAAAATAAAAATCAGGTGGATTCAAAACTCATGTAAGATATAACACACGAACAGTGAAGATTGAAACCGTGGGGTAATTGAAGTTTTGTATCGGGATGACATTTGTTATTACATTTTATATGGGTGGTAATAACCTTATGAAAGGTTTCGATTGCATATAAACATATGTTCAGCTCTAGAAAAGTTTCGACGGTGGATGTTTTCATTCCCACTCTTTAGTTTGGTACGGTCCACCTGAATTTTGGATCTACCTGATTTTTAGAGTTTTATCCTATGGTGGTCTTTCAAAACAGACGAGGTGGATTTGTAACAGAAATCTGTGGACCCCACACCCTGGCACAGTTATATCTTTGTGCCCTGTTCACTGGCAATCCGATCCACAACATACAAATATTACTCTGGGAAATGCTCAAGTGCTCTCAGAGCACTATAAGTTATAGTGCTCCTGGTTGCATTCTTTCACTTGGACAGTCCAATTGATCCATCTAAACCTTCTATTCTCTCAAGAACACATTTTATTGACTATTGTGAAGAAATTTCCTGTTCGGATGATACAGTCCATCCTTTAAACCCATCCTTTATTTGGCCACATTTTCTCTACCCGGAATTTTTCAAGCGATGGATACGATAGTTATGATTGCCTAAGAAAAATGATTCTTTAAAATAATAAGCAATCCACCATTAGGCCCTAACAAATGGATGGATATCAAATTGTGGCTGGACCTGTTTTTAAGTAAACAACCTTAACTGTTCATAATAAATTCCTTGTTTTTAAGTAAACAACCTTCACCGTCTATAATGAATTCCTTTGATCAAATGGTTAGTATTTCTTAGATTGTTGTTACGCTTACGTGTTAGCTCCTGAAATATTTTTGGAATATAATGAACGGGCTAGATTAATGTGGACTATCAAGGTCCTAACCCGACTAGGAGCACTAAAAAGTCCAGCTCTTTGAGAGCACTAGAGAATTTATGTGTTACTTTTGACTAAACATGGAAAAAGAAAAAGAAAAGAGAACTGCTCCAGTGCCTTGTATATAGTGCAAAATAAACTTTGACTTGTATATAGTGCATGTTGTCTTAATGGTTGTCCTCCTTCAGATTTCGTGGTGGACCTTGATGATTGGCTGAGAACGATTTTGCTGATTTTGATGCGGTCGGAGATGGCATGGAATTTTAGGCTGGCACTCTACAGTGATTTGGATAAATTGGTGGATGATGGGGGTTAACACAAATCATGATGGGGCTAATAGAAGTTCTACCGATAAAAATGTTGTGTAGTATCTAATTTAGAGAAATTAAGGACCGTGGACCCCACCTTTTATCCAGCTGTTATTATGAAAGAAGACAAACCTTCTTTTGCAACTTAGACCTGCACGTACGGACAGTGAATTCGAGGACGAAAATACCCCTCCCTTTCGAAGACGAGCACTAACGCTCCTCCAGCCAAGAGTTGTACGAACGGCTCAAAGGAGATCAAAGTTACATGGCCCCACAACTATGTATTTATTATATCCACTACGTTCATCCATATTTAGAGATCATTTCGGAGCATTATCCAAAAAAAAAAAAATCATATCCAGATCAAATGGACCACACCACAAAGAGCAGCGGGAAAATTGATTTTCACCATTAAAATTTTGTAGGGCCCACCACTTGATAGTTAGATTTGTCTTACTTTACGTCTCAAGCTTAATATGAGCTCGCTAAATCGATGGATGGTTTTGATTAACACAGACCTCATGATGAGACCCACAAAAGGTGGTGGGATTACAACAACAAAAAAAATAATTAAATAAATAAAAACTATAGCAATGGATTATAACCGTAGCCATATTCGTAGCCTAGAAAATCGGCGAGACAAACTAGAAAACGGCGGGGTAAACTAGAAAAATGGCGAGGCAAACTAGAAAACGGCGGGACAAACTAGAAAATGGCGGGCAAACTAGAAAATCGACGGGGCAAAGTAGAAAAACGGTGGGGCAAACTAGAAAATCGGTAGGGCAAACTAGAAAATTGGCAGGGCAAGCATGAAAAGCGGCGGGGCAAACTAGAAAATCGGTGGGGCAAGCATTTTATCGGCGGGCAAACTCTACGAGCAAGCATGAAAAACATGAAAATCGGTGGGGCAAGCATGAAAATCGACGGGGCAAGCATGAAAATCGACGGGGGAAAAAAAATTCCATGTAACGTCGATATATCTACATATTATCGATATATCGATGCTTGATTTTATCGATATATCGACATATGGTCCATAATATCGAATTAAGTCCTCATTTGTCCAACGACTTAACCAAAAAATTTCATGTAATGTCGATATATCGACATATTGTCGATATATCGATGCTTTATTTTGTCGATATATCTACATATTGTCGATATATCGATGCAGTCTGTGTTGTTTATATATATATATGTTGTGTTTCTTTTATGGGTCCCATCATGATGTCTGTGTTATATCCAAACTGTCCATCTATTTGGCGAGCTCATATTAAGGCTTGAGACGAAAAATAAGATAGATCTAACTATCAAGGGGACCACACTGTAAAATATAGTGGGGAATTGAACGTATATCATTGAAACCCTTTTAGGGGTTACAGAAGTTTTGGATCATTATGAAATTTGTTTTTCCTCTTCATCCAGGTCTTTGTGACCTATGAATGAACTTAGACAGGGAAGATTTCTCACAAACATCACAGGGCTTTGATGGTCATTCAACACTGTTTCCTGTAATGTGGTACACTTGAGATTTGCATATACCTCATTTTTTATCTCATACCATAAAAAGATGTGGAAAAATATATGGATGGCATGGATGAAAAGCATACATCATGGTGGGGTTCACAGACCACCGAACATCCACCATTGCGTGGTGGCAGGGGAGTACCCAATCTATTTATGTGAAAGGAGGGGTATTTTCGTCCAGAAATTCTGTCTCAGCGCGCGGAGGTCTAAGTTGTAAAAGAAGGTTTGTCTTCTTTCATAAAACCGGCTGGCTAAAAGGTGGGGTCTACAGTCCTAATTTTCTCTCTAATTTACTCGGGAGAGAGAAAATGGTTGTTTTATGAGCTGGTGTCATCTGTCGATAACATATACCAACGAGAAGCAACAGCTGATCAACTGGGATGGCGGCCTAGTGGGTGTTACCCTTATGTGGGGCCCACGTTAAATGATATTTTGTATATCCACACCGTTCATCTGTTTCTCCAGCCCATAATAGAACGGATCCCGAAAATTAAGTAGATCCAAATCTCCCGGGGACCACACAAGTGGTGATTGAGTGCCTTATCATTAAAAATTCATCATAAGGTTTTCTTAACGTTTATTTTCCATCCAACCTGTTGATAATGTCAAGAAGATCTCGATAAAGGGAAAATATAAAGATAAGCTTGATCCAAAACCATTGTGGCCTACAAAATGTTTTTAATAGCTATTCATCATTATTTTTAGTGGTATGGTCCACTTCAGATTTGGATCTTCTTAATGTTTGAAACCACTTCCAAAAATGAGATGGAAAAACATATGAACGGCCTGGATGTACAAAAAAAACACATCAAGGTGGGCCCTAGACGGTTGGAGTAACATCTACACTAAGGTGTTACCCGGGTAAAAGCTAATCCACTCCCGCCTTCAACACTGACGATCCGCTTCATTAGAAACTAGAAAAAAATTAAATAAAAGAAATGGTGCTCTTACTCATCCTCTTCATTCTCAACCGTTCCGTACATTCTCACCATCTCATTGTCTTTTTCCATAGCCATGGATTTCATCAGACCAGTCATCAACGTTGTTTCTTGCTTATTGGGTCCCGCCACCCTATGCAAACAGTACGTCGTTAACCTCCAAGAAAATGTCGACTCCCTGAAGGAAGCCATGAACGAATTGAATTCTATAAAGAATGATGTGAAGACAAAGGTCGATGAAGCCGAACAGCAGCTGCTCAAATGCAAGGACAATGTTCAATGGTGGCTACAAAAAGTTGAAGACACCGCAAGAGAAGTGAATGAGATGGAAGAAGCTCTTCTGCAAATGAGGAGGTGTTTTGGGAGTTGCCGACCCAATTTCTGGTCGGGCTACAAGCTCGGCGAGAGAGTGGCGAAGAAGCTGGAAGATGTATCTGAGTTGAAGAGCAAAGGTGAGTCCTTCAGTGAGGTGGCGGGCAAGCCGCTTCCCGATGCCATTGAAGAGATGCCTAGCACATCAGCTGTGGGCATGGACTTGATGTTGTCGAATGCTCTAGCTTTGATTAGTGAAGACGAAGTGGGAATTTTTGGAATATATGGAATGGGGGGAGTCGGGAAGACGACTCTCCTAAAAAAGATTAACAACGAATTCCTTGTAAGAACTCATGAATTTGCTTTCATCATTTGGGTGGTGGTGTCTAAAGAATTAAATGTGGGAAAGATTCAGATGGATATTGGCAAGCGATTGGGCTTGCCTTGGGCAGAGAATGAAAGCTACAGCGAGACACGGGCTCATGACATTCGCAAGGTCTTGAGCAGTAAGAAATTCATGCTGTTGTTGGATGATATTTGGGAATCGTTGGATCTAGAGATGGTCGGAATTCCTCATCCAAGCAGCCAAAACATGAGCAAGGTCGTTTTCACTACACGATTTGAGGACGTCTGTGGCCGGATGGCTGCCAATAAAAAAATCAGAGTAGAATGCCTCCCGGAGCAAGAAGCAATGAATCTATTCAAACAGAATGTTGGTGAAGAGGCCATGATTTCTCATCGGGACATACCGTCCCTTGCTATGAAGGTTGCCAAAGAATGCAAAGGTCTACCCCTCGCACTCATCACGATTGGGCGGGCCATGGCATGCAAGAAGACCCCACAGGAATGGGAGCATGCAATATCAGTTCTTAGCACGAGCAAGCCACCATCAGAGATATCAGGTATGGATGATGAAATGCTTTTGCATTTGAAATTCAGTTATGATAATCTCGGTGGTGACATGATTAAATCATGCTTCCAGTACTGCGCACTGTTTCCGGAGGACTACTCCATTCGCAAAGAACAACTTATAGATTACTGGATAGGTGAAGGATTCTTAGATGGGTGGGATGACGATCTTGATGAAGCACGTAACAAGGGACATGATATCATTGGAAGATTAAAGGCTGTGTGCTTGTTAGAGAATGGTTCAGATGAAAAAACAGAGGTGAAGTTGCATGACGTGATACGTGATCTAGCGTTATGGATAGCTTCTGAGTGTGGGAAGAAGAAGAACAGGTTTTTGGTGCGAGCAGGCATTGGACTGAGGCATGCACCGGACGTCGAAAGGTGGAAGGAGGCCGAGAGGATATCTCTAATGAATAATTACATAAAAGAAATAACAGAGACACCTCAATGCCCCAACCTATTTACCTTGATGCTCCAAATGAATTCGCATTTTGAAAACGTCCACACTGAATTTTTTCAATTCATGCCTGTTCTTAAGGTCTTAGATCTTTCGCATTCATCTATTAAGGAGCTTCCTGCAGGGATAGGTAACTTGGCAGAGCTACGATATCTCAATTTATCATGCACATGCATTGAATCATTGCCTGAAGAGATGGGAAATCTGACGAAGCTGAAGCACTTGGACTTGGAATCAACAGATTGTTTGCAGAGAATTCCTCGCGGGGCAATCTCTAGGCTTTCAAAGTTAATTGTGATGAACCTAAATCAAAGTTATTCAAAATGGGAAGAGGGGAGTGGTGGATGTAATATGACTGAGTTGGTAGGCTTGAAACGTTTAACCTATCTTCAAATCTGCATAGAAACTCTGGAAGCTCTTGAAAGGTTGCTGAGCTCTAACCAACTGAGGAATGCTACTAGGTTTCTACGACTGAAAGGATGCGAGGGACTGACTACATCCACCCAACTATTGTACTCTTTTTCAGCAATGAAGAATCTTAAAGTACTTTCTATTCAATCTTGTGATATGTTGAACGAGGTGACGATTGGTGCTGATGGAGCGAGAGATGATGATTATCTTGTTTATTGCCTAGAATCACTCGAACTTGACCGTCTCCCCGTCTTAAATTACATTCATGTGGGCCGTGGATGCTTCCGGAGCTTTCACAGTATCTATATTTGGAATTGCTTCGAGTTGAAGAAAATTCATTATTTACTGCAACTTGAGAATCTTGAAACAATCGAAATAATAGATTGCCCTGTACTAGAAGAAGTAATAAGCACAATTGCTGACGATGAAGTGGGAGAGAAAGGGCTAATGCGGCTCAAAGCTATAAAGCTCTGGTACCTTCCAGAACTAAGTAGCATATGTAGCTATGCACTGCATTTTCCTTCCTTGGAGGTACTCAACGTGATGCACTGCCCAATGTTGAAGAAGCTCCCACTTCATGTTGATCAGAATTCTCTAAGGCTTATACGTGGTGAAAAAGATTGGTGGGATGCATTAGTGTGGGAATCAGATTACATCAAGTCCTATTTTCTTCCATTTTTCAAGGAATGGTGAGAGTTATTGTAAAGGTAGAAATCTTTTTACGGGTATTTCATAAATCAAGTCTTCATTTTGTTATTAATGTAATGCCTGATACCTGTTCCATATGATATTAAATTAATTTCTCATGAGATGGCTCATCACATTAGCTTGCTACTTATAGTTCTCCAAACTCACCTTTTTCTCGCACTAAAAACAAAGAGAAAATGAGTTGGTCCTTCCCGGCGTGAGATGTATTATATAACTCTTGAGATTTTTTAAGTTCATTCCATCAGTTAATGAATACGCCCCCACATATGCCGGCATGATGAACAGGTGCAATATCGAAACCACGCATCAGAAGGGTACCACTAGCCCAAGAATCACGTACGTCAGTCCACTAGTCAAGCTAACCACAATTACGTGATTTAAAAAAAAAAAAAAAGAAGTAAATTTAAACTTGTAATTCTTTTCTCATGGAGCCCACATGTAGGCAATCAACGCTAAGTGCTGATTCTCATGTAGGATAGGTAGTAGTTGATTTCATAGATTTTCAAGAATAGGAGAAAAAGGGCTGGAAGGCCCAAACCAGGACAAAATTAGCCTAAATAGCATTATAGTTTTGGACGGTTATAACTTTGTTCCAATTATCGGATCGGCTAAATTTGCAAAAAGGTTTGCATAAGTACTCTAACCGGTCAACTTCATATATGATGGTGCACCTAAATTAATGGACTACCTTTATCTTTTCGCATTGTGAGATCGACACAGTGAGGTCCTGACGCAGGAGAGGATGTGAGGTCGAGCACCATCTTCCTCAAGAGGATAACTATTTCGAATCCACGGAACTTTTCTGGACTCCTCACAGAGACTTCTCGAATCCACGAGGAAAGAAAGTAGAAAATAAGAATAAATTCTAATAAATTCGAAATTGATTAATGAATGAATAAAAACGAGTTCATAACCCTTTAAATAGGGGTACCAAGTAATGGGAAAGATATCAGAATCAAACTACAACTAAAATTCCTAGAAATCGCGACTTACTATAAATAGTAAACTTACTATTTATAGACGGTCGTGATGTCTACTAGTGCGAAAGGTTTTCGGCCAAAAATAGTAAGTGTCCTATTTGGCTTCACCAACCCGTTCTCCTAATTATTCTAAGCTCTTTTTACGTTGGGCGCAACTCCTAAAGCCTGATGGATGAAGAGTTATAATCAAACTAAAACTTACTATTTATAGTAAAAATGAAATTAAAGCAGGAAAATGACAGTTGATCCAGGGGTTTTTTTGCAATTCCGGGTGTCGCAACCCGGCGTTGCAGGGTTGGTTGGCTAAAGTAGCTCGTTTTACCCCAAAATCATATATTTTACGTCAGATAGCTCATTCCGGATTGCGAGATACGCCCGATCTAAGGTCCGACGGTCCGGATCACTTTTGTCATCGACCGGGCCTTTTCTGATCCATCTTGGCCATGAAACTGTCCGCGACCCGTTCTACATCAGGTCCAGTTGATGGATGGCTTGGATATTGCATCTGTCCATTGTGTTGGCATATGTGCTGGTGTGCATTAGCTGACTTGTATGCCCATGTGAGTCTATCAAAGCTTATAACTCTTAGGGCCCGTTTGGGAGCGTGGATTTGGAACCCCCTGGATTCGAAACCCCAGGATTGGAAACCCCTTGGATTTGCAATCCTCCCAGTGTGTTTGGCACCCTGGAGTGAGAATAAACTTTAATCCAAAAGTACTTATCCATGAAATATTTAAGGGGGTTTGAATTTAATTACTAAATCAACTTTAGTATCTCTAATTAGTGAAATATGTAATTTTTGACAGAATGGTTGTGATAAGCCCGTTGAAATATATGCTTTGCCCCAAAAATGATGAAATTCCAAGTCTCAGATGGGCCATAAGCACGAGATCATGTCTGAGTGACTAACCAACGATTTTTAATCGTTGATTTACATGTAGAATGTTTGGACAGTGCTGATTTACATGGACAATGTTTGGATGGTGTTGATCATCATTAGTGGGCCATGTGCCCAATAGCATGGTAGTGTATAGTGACACACATGTTACAAATGCAACTATTGAAATGATTTTAGGTGTAATCCAAGCTCTCACTTGGATTACAAACCCCCTCAAAGAGGGGCTTGGAAACCCCCTCAATTTGAAATCCCCTAGTTACTTTATGCTGCCAAACAACCAAGGGATTTGAAACCCCCTCCAATCCCCTCCAATCCACGGTGCCAAACGACCCCTTAAGCTCATGTTGGGGGTCGTTTGTTTGTGTTTTTATGCGAGTTGGTCTTTAGTACAGGTGGAGATGGAGGGTTTTTGCTTCTGGATTTATTTTTAGTATTATTATTATTATATTTTGATGTTCAAGTTTAAAGTGTAGTAAAGTATATTAATACTCTCTATCTTATAATGCCTGAGCATCGGGATTATTTTCTGTCACAACTATAGTGCAAGTGTGAGATATTTGGTGTCTAGGACACTCAAATTGGAGTCCACAATGTCAAAGGTTTTGATGTAGTGAATGTTGTATTTGACATGTCTTAAATTAAGTCAGATATAGGGCCTGTTGATGCCACTTTCGATGCATCAAGTAGTGCTCGATCCCATCGAGATTTTTCAAATTTTCTCCAGTTGGTCACTGGACTATCAATGTGTCTTTTCGATGCCATCGAAGGGTGTTCGATGATATCAAAAGAAATGTTCGATGCCATCGAATATAGCACGATGCGATTGAGAATTTTTAGAAAATCATGTTTTGTCTCTGGACTGTTTAAGTGTTAGTTTGATACCATTGACATGACTTCAATGCCATCGAAGGATAAATTTCGATGACATCGAAGAGTGTCCGATGACAACAAACGGATCGCACAGATTTTCGTAGAGTAACGATTTTGCAAGATTTGTTTTTTTTTTATTTTGTTTGGGATTCTTCCACAGGCTATATATGGGTGTAAACTGGTTTGTGAGAAAATTTTAGGGTTTCTAATTCATCTAAAGGGTTTCAAGGGTGTAGAAAGGTTTGATTCGAGGTTGCTCGAATAAAGTAAGCTTTCTTCTTTTGTAATTTCTCTGGTTGCACAGTGATCATCTGTCGCTTTGCGTCGTAGTTTTTTCTCGCAAGGATTTTTTCACGTTAAAATTATTGTGTGTTCTTTGTGGTTGTTTGGTGCGATTAGACTACTTCTTTTGATTCTACTCTGGGTGCTTTTACAATCCCCAACATGGAAGGGTATGATGAGGATGGTCACCATCTTCCTCAAACAATAAACACTTTTGAATCTACAAGATTCTCATGAATTTACTAAAGAATATATTATTTCTTGAATTCAGGAGAGCAAAAAGAAAAATTAATTAATTTTATTAAAAGCTATCAAAATAAATGAGTTTGTATGCTTAAATACTTTTAAACAATTTCTAGGATGTAATTATAAAACATCTAAATAAATAAGGAAATAAAAACTGAAAAATGCCCAAATTTTTGCATTCCATCAATCGGATCGTTGATAAACCGATTGATTTGAACGGCGCAATAATGTTCAAAGACTAAAACCCATAAAATTGTATTTGTTCCGATCGATCCATCCAATCGATTGATCGGTTGAACTGAGCAAAAAATTGTCCGGCAAGCTTTTACCTAAATTCAAATTTTCATTGATTGATTGATCAACTCAATCAGTCTACTTGATCGACCTCGATCAATCGAATTACGAGGAAATTATGTTGATTTCTTATTGTACTTCTTCTAGCCCATTTGTGATAGGAACGTGCTTGTTCTACATCCTACATTAGATCACATCCACTTGAAAAAAAAAAAAAGCATTGTCCTTGAGTTATCCTTCGGCTTCGGTTTATGATACTCGTACATGTCTGCTACATTAAATATGCATGAGATTTCCATGTCTTTATGAAGATCAGCAACATAAGCATTGTCATTGATCTTACAGAATGTAGGCACCAGTCCGATCTTCTTATTCTTCAACTTGTTGTATGTCCCAATTAAAATTTCTCATTGGACAAGTGAACTATAATGTTATCGCCCACATTGAACACTTTTAGGTACAAAATGATATTTATTTATTTCCTTCATCTAGGTTTATTTGACCTTATCAATTGATTGGATAACAAATAAACATCTCAAGTTTCAACAACGGTGGGAGTCATTATCACTACTTCCTATGGTGTGGTCCACTTGAGCCTACAATCTACCTTTCCTTTTGAGCTCACGCCTTAAAATGATCTTTCAAAATAGATGTACAACTTAGATAAAACATATATATCACCATGCGCCCCGCAGAGCCCTGGCTAGACGGTCAGTCTCTAGCCAAGTCCTGGTGGGAGTAGAACCTATTCCATGCTCATTAGCCAGCAAAACTCCTCCACATCAAAGGAAACAAAGGAAATGTGACGCAACTATATGTTTATGTGCGGGGCACCATACTGTATATTTTTCATCAAAACTGCTCATTACATACGAAACACCATGAAGAATGGAAAATATAAAATCAGCAAGATCAAAAACTCAGGCGGGCTAGATGGCATGAATTTAGATTTCTAATTAAGTTTAATTATACATTGTTTAGCCTTTAGGTGGAATTATCTATTGATTGCATCGATGTGGGCATGTCAGTTTTCATGTGGCTTATGCATTAAGGTTCGAACGTGGTATACCGAGGATTTTACAGGTACAATATGGGAGCCCACATGCAGAAATTAGCTGCTTTACACGTCTAAAGGTGGATGGTGTGGATATACATCAAATAATCAAGGTGGGCTCCAACTCCATGGTAAGGGACACTCGATGATTGCTGTTTTTTTTCTTGTTGGCGAATTATTGCATGTGATTCACCGACGGCTTTAAACCATCAGTGACTCCGACAATTCAGTAACCACAGCAATTAATCGTGCATAATATAGTGGTCCCTATATGATGAGTGTACTGGATATCGGGTTATTACCCTGAGGGGTCATTTGGCACCATAAATTTGGGAGGATTTGACCATAAAATAATTGGGAGTTTCAAATCCCCCCAAAGAAGGGTTTGAAATCTACGTGAGTGCTTGGATTACATTTAAAATTCTTTGGAGAATTGCATGTGTAACATGCATGTCATCATACTACTATTCTATTGGGCACATGGCCCACTAATGATGTCCCAAGATAATTAAATTATCAATTGCATCACTATAATCATTTTAATATGATGATCAACATGGTCCAAATATTGTCCATGTAAATCAACAGTTAAAAATCATTGGTTAGTCACTCGGACATTATTTTGTGCTTGTGGCCCATTCGGGACTTGGAATTTCATCATTTTCAGACAAATCATATATTTCAGCGAGCTTATTGTAACCATTGTGTTGAGCATTACATACGTTCACTAATTAGAAATATAAAAATTAATTTAGTAATTAAATTCAAACTAAAGTAAATACACCATACGTGGCTATTTTTGGATTAAAGTTGATTCCCAATACAGTGCCAAACACAATAATAGGATTTGAAATTCAAGGGGTTTAAAATAAAAGGCGTTCCAAATCCACGGTGCCAAACATGCCCTAATGCTAGCACACGTGTAATATATACATGAGCCTATTTAGACGCGTCTGAGCTCAGAAAGTATCTTAAATGTGAGCAGCATGGAGCCATTCCTCCGCTGGACACATGGAACCGTCCGCCATCCCAAGAAATGCCTTTGCACTCGCATTACACTCGAATCCTACTTGCAAATTTTATTTTATTTTTAATTATTATAATTTTTTTAAAAAAATTTTCTTTGATCACTTTTACCAACGGATACATCTTCACCTACATGGTTTAATCTTTGCCGTACACTTGAGTTGGACGTTTTACTTTTACTTTACCTGCGTGATCTTAGCCGTACACTAGGATTTGACGTTTCATTTTCACATTGCAGGTTAAGCTTTAGTACAAAGGTTTGCAGAGTATCCCGACTAGCTCATCCCTTCGGATCGTCCAGTCAAATTTGTTTTTGGGGGTATAGTCGGATTGATCTGGATGGTCAGTGATGAGTCGGTGTTAGGGGTGTATATCGAGTTGAAATGAGTTGAGCTGGCCTTAGCTCGACTTGGCTCGAATGCTGGCTGACCTCAGCTTGAACTCGTCTTGGCTCAGTCCTTGAGCTTGAGTGGCCAGCTCAGCTTAGTTCGGTCAACAACTCGGGCAGCTTGGGCCGAGTTTGTCATTGAGACACTTCTACAAACACCTAAACTGCAACTTCACAGTCTCATTGTTTGTAAAACAGAGGCAATAGTTTTACATGTGTTTTATCAAACACCTTCTAAGTAATATAAAAAAAAATAAAAATAAATAAAGATAAAAAAATATTTGTTTAATGTACGTACTTTGCTTGCCACCGGCCAAACTTTCTTTACCACTAACCAAACCTTCCTTGCCACCGGCCACATTTTCTTTGAGTCATTTTATCAAACAATTGGTGAGCAAATCAATGGCAAAGTAATCGTGTCACCAAACTGGTTCGGTCTGAGTTCGATTCGAGTTGGATTTGAGCTAGATTCGATTAGAGTCGAGTCAAGCTGGGGCTGCTCGAACTTATTTTCGAGATAAAAAAATCAGCTCGAACTCAGCTTTGAACTGAGTTGAATCGAGCTTTTTTGAGTTGAGTCGAGCGAGTTAACCGAGCTAGCTCAGTTCGTGTGCACCCCTAGTCAGTGTCGGTCAATGTTAGTAGATGTGTACGGGAATACCATGACATCCAAGGAGAACGGATTGGCTACTTTCCCTACCACCGGATGTATGTGTTTCATCCATTCTTGTTCATACATTTTTATGACTCATATTAGGACAGATCTTGATCCCAAAAATGAGAGTAATATAAATCTCTTGTGGACCACACCACAGGTAAACAATAGTGATTGGATATCCACCATTAAAATCCTCCTGAGGCCCACTGTACCGTTTATTTGACATCCAGTCCGTTGATTAGGTCATGCAGACCAGATGAATGGAAAAAACAAAGATCAACTTGATGCAAAACTTTTATGGCCCCCAAAATGTTTTTAATGGTCGACGTTCATTCAACACTGTTTCCTGTAATGTGGTCCAGTTAAGATTGATATATCTCTCATTTTTGGTATCGTACCCTAAATTGTTCTACAAAAATAGATGGACAGCATGGATGAAACACATACATCACGATGGGCCCGCATAGCACTGAACACCAGCCATTGGGGAGTAGCTAATCCGTTTTCCATCCAGGGGTATCAAATAATAAAAAACACAAAACATGGTGGAAGGTAATCCGCATTCCATATTTCCGGTATGTGTATTGGGTACTACCCCTGCGACTCTCTGGCTACGAACGGATGAGGGGTTTGAGGGGCCGTCGTGATTTATGGTTTTATCCACACTATCCATCCATTTCTCCATATCATTTAAGAGTAGGAGCCCAAAAATGAAGCATATTTAAGTCTCAAGTGGACCACATCATAGGAAGCATCAGGGTAGTGTTTAAACCTTCCTAATACCCACTATGATGGTTTATTGCCATCCCACTTGTTCACGAGGTCACGTAGACTTAACGAAGGGAAAACACAAATATAGGTCTACAAATGGGTCAGCAGACCTGACCCATTTGTTGAGGGTCCGGGTCAAAGGACAAACCCAGTTGCTAAATGGGTTTAGGTCTGGTTTTCTTTATATTAGGCTCAACCCGAACCCATTAAGTAAATTTGCTGGTCTGGTCAGTGTTGTAAGGGACCTATCCAACCTCGGACTGTTTAGGCCGAATTTCAAACTCGATAAATATGCTTGCATACTTTCACAAATAACATAAGAAGTCCATGCTCATTAAATCTGACAAATAAGTCTAGGTGGATCTACCTATAAATAGGTCTACTAGAGTTGACTTAGACTCTACTCATATCCCTTTTTTTAATAAAAGGGTTTGGGTGTAAAATTTGGGTCTAGACCTATTTAGTAAATGAACGAATTTTAAACTCAATAAATATGTTTTCCTGTGGTGTCGTCCACCTAAGATTTATATCCTTCTAATATTTAGGGTGAAGCCTTAAAATGATCTTTAAAAATGTATGAACGGAATGGATGAAATACATACATCATGGTGGGGCCCACAGACAACTGAACACCAGCCACGGGGCTGGTGTCAGGGGAGTAGCCAATCCGTTCCCCCCCGTAAGCAGATTAGCTGGTGTTGCCGGGGAATGGATTAGTGCGATCCGGCCTCACCCAAAACGGGTGACTGTGGGCCTCATCTGATGTATGTATTGTATATCTACGCTGTCCATTCGTTTTTACAACTCATTTTAAGTCATTGATCTTAAAATATAGTAGATACAATTCTGTAGTGAACCACACCAACATAAACAATGATGATTGACCATTTAGAACTTCTTGTGGTTCACAAAAGTTTTGGATCACTTTGATATTTGTTTTTCCACTTCATCCAGCTCCGTGTGACCTTATAAACAGGTTGGATGGAAAATAAACATTATTATAGGCATTACAGTGGCCACAAGGATGATTTTAATTGTGAGCATTCAATCATCACTGTTTCCTATATGTGGTCTACTTGAGAATTAGATCATCTTCATTTTTGGGATTATTCCTAAATTAAGTTGGAAAAACGGATGGAAGGTGTGGATATACAACATATACATCAAGGTGGGCCCCATAGTCAGGGTTGCACCGTGTCCGGTGAGGGTGGGGCTGCACCTAATATCGCTCCTTGTTGCCAAAACCACTCAGCAGGGGTGTGGTGACGTGTCGGGCGCTGTGGGCCCCACAGTGATGCATGTGTTTACCATCCAATCTGTCACGCAGACCTAAATAAAGGAAAAAAAAAAAAAAAAAAAAAAAAACAAATATCAACTTGATCCAAAACTTTTGTGACTCCAGGAAGTTTTTAAGGGTGGGCCACTCTTTCCTGTGGTGTGGTTTACCTGAGATATGGTTCTAGTTCATTTTAAGACTCATGTTATAAAATGATGAGGCAAACCGGATGGACGCGTGGATAAAACGCGTACATATCATGGTGGGCCCACAGGCACTGACAAGCAGCGCATCAGTAGGTAAAAGATGTATGGGGTAATTAAGCTATATCATTAATGATGCGTATTTTTGTCATTTTATAAGAAAACTCGATGGAAATGAGAGAAAACTAACTGAAGGTATCCTTTGACAATTACCTGGATTAATGAGGTAGTCTAATGAAATTAAAATTTATAATTTTTGCAACCGTGAGAACTGTGAAGAACTTAAGTTGAAGTCGCATTTTGTAGATGCCTAAAAATGAATTTATCTCACGTTAGTTGGTAGTATTAATTATGTATTATATATATATATATATATATATATATATATATATATATATATATATATATATATATATATATATATATATATATATATATATATATATATATTGTTAGCTCGTTAGTACACCCCACTGTCAGTTTACACTTCACTGTTAGCCACCCCCACTAGGGATCACTCAAGTCTTACCACTTGAGCTATGGATCAGAGTGTATATTAGAATTCTACATAATTTCTGTTAGCATAAATTTATTATGAATTAGAGATCAAGAATACTAATATATAATTACTACTAATTAGAACAAGAGAACCCATTTTTAGCGCCTACCAAACAGGGCATCCTTTTATTTATTTATTTATTTCAACAATATCAGGTTAGACTTTAAGCTTAAATTTGGAGGAATCCAACCTAGATGCACTGATCTTAGTCACTATATACTCAGATCTCCCACCTGTAGGAAGTTCCCATGGGCGGAGGCCATGTGGGGCTCACTGTGGCGTCATTGTGGCATCCACTCAGTGATGTAGAGCAGGTTGCGGACAATTTTGTAGCCAAGATGGACTAGAGAAGGCCCGATCAGAGGCAGAAGTGATCTAGACCATCAAAACCTTAAAAGAGGCAATCTCGCAAACCAGACCGAGTTATTCAATGTATCATATATGAATTTGAGGTAGGAGAAGCTACTTTAGCCAACCAACCCCACTATGTCAGGTTTCCAATGCCGAATTTGTGAGATTCCAACATATCGACGGTCGAACATTCATTTTATTTCTCTTTTTACTATTTATAGTGAGTTTTAATTTGATCATAACTTTTGATCCATTGAGTTTTAGGAGTTGTGCCTAGCATGAAAAGGGCTTAGAAAAATTAGGAGAATAACGTGGTTAGGCCAAATTGGACACTTACTATATTTTTGGCCGTAAACCATGAAGTCTAGTGGAAATCATGACCATTTATAAATAGTAAGTTTACTATTTATAGTAAGTCACCATTTTAGGGAGTTTGAGTCGTAGTTTCATTCTAAACTACTTCCTAGGGTTCATATCACTATTTAAGAGATTGTAAACTTAGTGTTTTATTTTTATTTTTTTATTTTTTAATTAAAATTATAAATCCATTTATTTCAGATTTATTAAGAATTTATTTATATTTTCTATCCCTTCTGAATTTGAGAAATCTTTGTGAGGAGTCCAGAGAAACTCTGTAGATTTGGAATAGTTATCATTGAGGAAGACGATGTTCGACCTCATCACGTCCTTCCCTGCGTCACTCAGTTTGTAAGGACTTACTCCAAAACAGAGGCGGATCAAAACTCAAGTGGGGCACGCCAGTTAGATGACCATCCTGATCTGATTAGAGACATTTTGCTCATTCAATGTTAATCATTTGCAATATCATTCTATACCACATGATTCCATGGTTATGATTTTCCAGTTACTGAAACATTTCCACCCTGGATTATACTTGGTAGGACCCAAGCATGATTGATATATCCGGGTTCATGAGATAAATAACTAAGCCCAAGCCTGGCTTAGCCTCCTAACAATGTAGGAAGGTCCAAACCTAGCCTAGCAAGTTACGTACCCGGTCCAAAAGTATTTAAATTAATGATCTTGGGCATTTATGTGGTGCTGATTAAAAGTTAATGCCACAGACCAGACCATTTAATACTGTCCCTTTAAGCCCCCACCCAACCCCTTTATCTACAGCTCAAATCCACCATGAAGTGGGCTGGACATGAGCTGTAGCTCAGCTAGCCTATTACACTTTCACCTTAATGTTAAGTCGTTCAAGGAGAGATGGAAGAGGCCGTTCACAGCACACAGGCACTGTTCGAAGTGGGGGGTTAATTCAACTAATCAGATTGGGGCAACAAAAATTCTCTGGCCCCAAAATCAAGATGGCCTGACTGGACTTGCTTGATTGTCGGGTCAGGAAATATTAGAAGTGAGCCCCACTTGATGAATGTCTTGGATCTCACAGACAAGTGCCATGAATCAACCTTTGAATCTCTCCTTGTCTAGGTTCGGCGGCACGAAGACAGCACAATAGCATTTGCGGGTGAGACTATGACTTGGGAGATCTCTATAATGGGGCGTTTCGATAGTAAGTTGCTGAAGATAAGCTACTTATTCTACAAGTAGCTTTCCTTAGTTTCTACTTATTAAGAAGATAAGTATGCTTGGAAAACAAACTTATAGGCTTCTTCATAGGCTTCTTCTCTCTTTAGTCTCTCCTAATGCTTCTCTTTGGCAACTTATGAAAAGTAAAAAAGCTAAAAAAGTTGACCGAAGTTATTTAGTACTATAAAGTAAAAAAGTTAATTACTTATAACTAATCATAGACCAAACTTACTTATCTGAAATAAGTGACTTATCTACTACTGTAATTAAAAAAGTAACTTATTTGGAGGTATCCAAACGGGCCATAAGAGTGGAATGGCACAAAACATGCTAATTTGTAGGTTGGACTAGAACAATATGGTTTCATAAAAAAAGAAAAAGAAAAAAGAGTTTATAGGTTTCCAAATGGGAAGCCCTCGCCTACAGCTAGTTGGGCTGTGGGACCCACCATGGTGTATGTATTGCATCCAATCAGTTAAACATGGTAGTGAAAATGGATGCGCTAAAAGCATGCAGATCCAATCATCAGTTGTGTCACCACGTACATGAATTTCAAGGTTTTTGGGTGGTTCTAGTACATTCTTTCTACATGGCCCACCTGATGATTGGATTGACATGATTTTTGGTTATCCTATTTTCGTGATGGGGCAACCCTGTTGGATGTGTTGTATACAACATGGTGGGCCCCACAATCAGCTAGTTACACCTTTTTCATGTACTAGCTAGCTAGTTGCAATTGAGACTTCCCAAACGGAAATATCGTTTACTTACTAATCACTCAAATATCAACTTGCCATGTATCTATTATATACAACCCGGTAGGTCTTAGAAATTTTTTCCTATGTAACTAGCTTTCCTAGATAGAGAACCTTGAATATTTTAAAGATATATACGTTCTGAAAATACAGCAGGGTCTGTGATAAGGCTCAAATTTCACCAGCAAGCCAAAAAAGCCTGGAAGCGTTGAGTTTTTCTCTCACCAAACCCCAGCACCAGTTTATCTCCTCAAATTCCTCTTTTACTTCCCCCCTTCTCTCTCTTCCTCTACCTCTGCAATGTCTTGCACGACCACACCCCTGTTGGGGGCCTTGCACAAAACCTTAGAATCTAGCCCTCCAGAACAAACCAGAATTATGGATAATAAAACAATGAAAATAATCAATGCATCAATCACACACCACACAAGAGATTTTTACGTGGAAAACCCTCAAAGAGGTAAAAACCACGGGACCTCGTCCAGATCAACAATCCACTATGAAGTAGAACGTTTACAACCTTCTTCACTCACGCAGGAGTAGATGAACAATAAGAGAAATAGAGAAAACGAAGAGATCTAACCGATTATGAGGACATAGAAGCGCCGAGATATAAATTGCAAAGTAGAAAAACCTCCCCGAGCAGTTAACCTCCCTTCTATAGCTTCCTCTCTCTTTCTCCCTCTCTCACCTTTGATAGCCCTCTTGTATTTTTCTCATCAACACAATATACGTAGAAAAATCCTAGGGACCCTTTTTTATAGTTTTAGGAAACTCCTTTCCGCATCCTAGTTGCGAAAGGACTTGCGCATCCTAGTTGCGAAAGGACTTGCGCATCCTAGTTGCGAAAGGACTTTGCGCATCCCAGTTGCGAAAGGACAACGGGTCAAAAAAACTCATCAAATCTCCCCCTTTTTGACCCAGGAGGGATTCATATTCTTTAAGCTAGCCAGGTTTCTACAAACCTCAAACTTGCCCTTAAGCAAGGCCTTGGTCATCATATCTGACCCATTATCGTCCATGTGGACCTTCTCAAGCTGTAACACCTTCTGTTCCAAAGTATCCCTGATCTAGTGATACCGAATCTCTATGTGCTTCGACTTGGAATGCTGACTTGGATTCTTGCTCAAGTGTATAGCACTCTGACTATAGCAATAGACCACGTGCTCCTCCTGCTTTAGGCTAAGTTCCTGTAGGAACCTTTTCATCCAAAGCATCTCTTTACATGCCTCTGTGACTGCAATGTACTCGGCTTCTGTAGTTGACAATGCTACGACCTTCTGTAACTTGCTCTGCCAAGAAATCGCTCCCCCTGCAAATGTGAACATGAACCCCGATGTAGACTTCCTGGAGTCTATGTCACCTGCCATATCTGCATCTGTGTAGCCCTCTAACACAAAGTTTACCGTCACCATAGCATAGGCTCAACCTGGATGAGCCTCTTAGATACCGTAGTATCCATTTTACCGTTGCCCAATGCTCTTTGCCAGATTGGCAAGGTACCGGCTGACAACACCAACCGCATATGCTATGTCTGGGCGTGTACACACCATAGCATACATCAAACTTCCTACCGCTGACGCGTAGGGTATCTTCTGCATCTCTTCCACTTTTGCGTTCGTCTTGGGACACTGCCTGTCGCTGAATCTGAAGTGACCATCTAGTGGAGTACTGATCGGCTTCGCTGCATTCGTATTGAACCGCTGCAGGACTTTCTCAATATACCGCTCAGGTGACAACCCTGAGCTTCATGCCGCTTCACACGGTTATCTCCATTCCTAGGATCTGTCTAGCCGAGCCCAAGTCTTTCATCGCAAAAGACTTGCCCAACTCCTGTTTCAGCCTGTCGATCTTCTTGATGTCTTTTTCCATGATGAGCATGTCATCAACGTATAATAGCAGAACTAAGAAATCACCATCTGAGAACTTGCGCGTGAACATACAGTGGTCCGACTCCGCTCATACCCATGTTTCAACATAAACGAGTCGAACTTCTTGTACCATTGCCGTGGAGCTTGTTTCACCATACAAGCTCTTCCCTCACCTTACACAAGATATGTTCCTTGCCCTTGACTTCGAACCCCTCTGGTTGGTGCATGTAGATCTCTTCTTCCAGGTCACCATGGAGAAAGGCAGTTTTAACATCTAACTACTCTATCTCCAGATCCATGCTAGCCGCCAACCCAAGCAACACCCGTATGGATGTCATCTTCACCACTGGTGAGAATATCTCCTCGAAGTCTATGCCTTTTCTCTGACCAAACCCTTTCACCACAAGTCTGGCCTTGAACCTCGTCTGTGAATTCTTCTGCTCAATCTTCTTTCTGAACACCCACTTGTTGCTCAGAGCTTTCTTGCCCTTAGACAATTTCACCATGTCATAGGTGTGGTTCTTATGCAAGGATTCCATCTCCTCTTGCATAGCTTTCAACCACTCCCCCTTATGCTCATCGGCTAGGGCCTCAGAATAATCTCCTGGCTCTCCCCCATCTGTTAGCATAATGTACTCATGCGGCGAGTACCTCTTAGACGACTATCTGTCCCTAGATGACCTCCTCACCTGTGGCTCAACAGGTGGATCAAGGGGGCCGCTCTCCCCGTCCATCTTCTGAAGGAACTCTCTCGTCCTTTGCACCTTGCTGTACTCCCCCGTCATCAGGCATCATGGGAGGAGTAATCGTATCCATGTCCTCTAACTCACCTGAACTAAGCTGGTTCTTCTCTGGCTTACCAATGTCTTCGATACACTGATCTTCAAAGAAAACCACATCTTTGCTCCTGACGAGCTTCTTCTCGGTCGGATCCCATAACCTGTAACCGAATTTTTCATCCCGTACCCTAAGAACACACACTGCCTGATCTTCATATCGAGCTTGAACCTCTCGTCCTTTGGTACGTGAACGGATGCCCTGCATCCAAACACCCTGAGACGACTGTACGATGGATCCTGTCCAATTCACACCTTCTCAGGTACTTCTCCATTCAATGGGGCTGATGGAGACCTGTTTATCAAATCACCGCTGTGTGCATTGCTTCTCCCCAGAACGTCTTGGGCAACTTCGCATGGGATAACATGCATCTGATTCTCTCAACAATGGTGCGATTCATTCGCTCAGCTACACCATTATGCTGGGGGGTCTTGGGAACCGTCTGTTCATGCCGTATACCCTGGGACTTGCAGACTCGTGAAAGTCGCCAATGTATTCACCACCATTGTCAAGTGCGGATGCACTTCAATGGTCTACCCGTCTCTCTCTCGACCATAGCATGAAACAACTTAAACACACCAAAGACCTCGTCCTTGGATTTCAAGCATAAACCCAAACCCTCCTAGATGCATCATCTATAAAAGTAATAAAATACAATGCCCCACCCAAGGTTTTTGTCCTCATAGACCACAAACATCGAATAAACCAAATCTAATGCATGCACTTTATTAACATGAGAAGCAGTTTTAATGAATGAAACTCTATGTCGTTTCCCTGATAAACAATCAAGACAGGTTTTGAGAGGCATACCTATCACGTCTGGAAGGAATTGCTTCTTCGCTAGTAGCTGAAGCCCTTTTTAACTCATGTGGCCTAGACGCCTGTGCCACATGTCAATAGCTGAATCTTCCGTTGCGTTCAACCCACCCTTGCACATACTGACACTTGCCTTGTACAGGGTGCAACACTTCTTTCCTCTAGCCACGATCAATGAACCCTTGATGAGCTTCCATCGCCCACCAACAAACTGGCTTTCATAGCCATCATCATCCAACCTTCCCGTCGACATCAAGTTGAGGTGAAGGTCTGGGATATGCCTCACGTTCCTGAGAACCAATGTGCAGCCCACATCAGTTTTCACACAAATATCACCGACTCCCACGATCTTTGATACGCCAGAATTTTCCATCTTCACAGTCCCATAATCACCTGACTTGTAGCTTGTGAAGGAGTCCCTGTGTGGAGTCGCATGAAAAGAAGCTCTCGAGTCTATCACCAAGTCGGTGCCCTGACTCGTAGCCGTGAGACATACATCGTGATCTGTAGAAAGAATAATTACCATGTCGCCATTTGAAGCGACTGCAGTGGAATCAGATTCATCTTCCTTCCCTTTTCCTTTCTTGTCGTTTTTCTTACCACGACATTCATGCTTGTAGTGGCCCTTCTTGCCACAATTCCAGCATTCAATATCTTTTCTGTTACTCGACTTGCCTCTTGATTTATCTCGGGCCTTCCCGCCCTTCCCGTTCTTTCCTCTCTCCCGTTCCTGCGTCACAAGAGCCTCTTGCTGAGTAGACCCTTGAGACTTCCTCCGTGTCTCCTCATTAAAGAGACAACTGGTTACCTGTTCCATGGATATCTTTCCGTCTGACGCGGAGTTACTTAGAGACACCACCAATGTCTCCCAACTGTCAGGCAATGAACTAAGCAATAGTAAAGCCTGCAATTCATCATCCAGACCATCTTCATAGAGGTGAGTTGGTTCACTATATTGTCGACCTCATTCATGTGCTCGGCCACGTAACCACCATCCTTTAACTTGAGATTTACAAGTCGCCTTATCGAAATATCTTATTACCTACGCTATCTTCCTCTCATACACTTTGTAATTTCAAATAGGCTTGCGGGCCGAGGTTTCAGAGACACATAGTGAAACACTAATCATCCAACCATTGTCTAATAAACCCCGCGCATTTTTCGGTCCATTTTCTTCCAATCATCATCATCATATCCTTGATTTTGTCGATATGCTCCGAGATTGGAGAATATAGGTCCTTGCAATAAAGCAAGTCCTCCATCTTAGCCTTCCATATGGTCCAAGCTTAGAACCATTGAGGCCGATCATCCTGAGCCACCTTCCATAATTCAAAACCGATCCTACCCGTTCAATGAACTTAGCTCGATACCACTTTGATGGGGGCCTTGCACAAAACCTTTGGATCTAGCCCTCTGAACAAACCGTAATTATGGATAATAAAGCAATGAAAATAATCAATGCATCAATCACACACCACACAAGAGATTTTTACGTGGAAAACCCTCAAAGAGGTAAAAACCACGGGACCTCGTCCAGATCAACAATCCACTATGAAGTAGAACGTTTACAACCTTCTTCACTCACGCAGGAGTGGATGAACAATAAGAGAAATAGAGAAAACGAAGAGATCTAACCGATTATGAGGATATAGAAGCGCTGAGATACAAATTGCAAAGTAGAAAAACCTCCTCGAGCAGAACCTCCCTTCTATAAGCTTCCTCTCTCTCTTTCTCCCTCTCTCTCACCTTTGATAGCCCTCTTGTATTTTTCTCATCAACACAATATCTGTAGAAAAATCCTAGGGACCCCTTTTTATAGTTTTAGGAAACTCCTTTCCGCATCCTAGTTGCGAAAGGACTTGCGCATCCTAGTTGCGAAAGGACTTTGCGCATCCCAGTTGCGAAAGGACCTTTCGCAGGGTCAAAAAAACTCATCAACCCCTAGCCTGCGAGTTAAGAAACTAATCAAATGTTGTTAAATTAGTTGGGCCGGATTAGACTGTCCCACATAGTCGAGTATCAGACCTGGTTGACCATGGTCTTGTTCGTACCAAACTAGTGCTGCAACTTGTGTTTTAGTCAACCTGAACCCGATTTACGCAACCCACATTCGAATTAGGTTGGTGGCATTGTCTCGGTCCTTGAGTTTTGTTCAGTTTGAAAAGTCCAACCCGGATTGAATTCTGGTTGGGCATTGACCAAATTCACGTTGAGGTTGTGGGGTCTGGTCAAAGTCAGGTTGGGTGGAGTATAAAAGACCTTGGGTTGGGTTCAAGTCGAGCACCTTGGGTTGGAATTAAGGCCAGGTTAGGTTGCGGGTTGGATCCTCGAGGTAGGGTTGGGCTCAAGTTGACCCTCAACCTAACCCAGCCCAGCCCAGCCCACCGGAGTTGCACTCCTAGTGTGTGTGTCTATATATATATATATATATATATATCCAAATGCTCATGAAAATGTGTGAACTTTTTGAGAACTCATCATAGTGATGTGAGTTCAAAATCTAAGCGGTCCACGTGATGCAGCACCCCATGAAACCCCAAGGGCCCAACTTTTACTTTGATCCAAAACTTGGTGCGCCATGGAAAGGAAAATAGTTTCCTCCCTTGATTTGCATCTCTCTTTGCTATGGCCTACCAGAGTTTTAGATCAGTGTGAAAGTTGGTCTCGTGGGGTTTCATGGGTGCTGCATCACATGGACCGTATCACATGCCGCCCATGACACGTGTTCAAAAGTGCGCAGGTGCGTAGGTGAGCATGCCCCCCCTCTCTCTCTCTCTCTTTCTCTCTCTCTCTCTCTCTCTCTCTCTCTATATATATATATATATATATATATATATATATATATATGGAACCATTTGAAACTTTGTTAAAATATACAATCATTCGGGTGCAGGCCACAAAAAGGAATGAGCTTCAACTTACGTGTAACAACAGAAAATACAAAGAGACAGCCATGGCATAAGCCAATTAAAATATATAACAGGGCCACTGCTTATCTATTCACAGATATAGCTCCAGCAGCACATGCAGCGGACCTGCATCCACAGTTATATCTGGACAACGCCGTTGCATAAAATGGCCGAAGCTCCCTAAATAGAACATAACAGAATGTCATGTAGGATCCACGCGTTCTAGCTTTTCCACTCCCCATCATTAGCCATGCATCAGTGCTTGGAAACTTCAGTGACAACATCTTTCTTGCTGGAAGCTCCAAAGGAGTTGATAAGATCTCCAAAAGATGAGTATCACAAGAGGCATGGTGAGGCCATCAGTCAAATCAGCACAACATCCCATGGATCTGCCAATCCGTCAATGTGATGCAGGGAAGGGTCTGAAGGGACAATGAGAAAAGTCACCAACTTTCTCCTGTGCATATGGCCTTGAATCCACGGGAGTTAAGAAAATTCGAAAATACTTTATTGAAATCTGTCTATCAAATAAGATTACAACGCTTTAAATATCGAAACAAAGTACTAGTTAAGAGTCTTAATGCAAATAGACCGAAACTTTTCTAAATAGTAAAATTTAGTAAAAATAAAAAGTTTTAATTTAACTAGGCAGGATGATTCTTGACATGATAAGAAGCAAACTCTACGAAGACACCAAATATTAAAACTCTAAGGATAAAAGCTTATGTCCAACCTAAAACATACTACATAAAACAGAAGACTTCAGCAGGAAAGAGTTGTTTTCTGGCGAAACGAAGCAATGTGACATGCTTGCGGGTATCGGTTGACCTTAGAATGAAATTTCAGTCGAAATTCATAAGTTGTGTCCCATGACTCATTCTGGAACAAAATCTATGGTTGATTTAGGGTTTGCACTTTGAATGTATTTTTTCTCAATTAATCCAGAATAAATTTCTCTGATCTTGATGGGCCTGAAGCCCAATTACATCATGCCCCACATAAGTTTGGGCCTAAATCTGATGGGTTACATCTGCTTCCGTCTGGGCTTTTTTCAGTCCATCTGGGCCAGGAATAAGTATGCAGCCCGCTCTACATCACAATGAGAATAACTAGCAGAAGGGCACCTCATCTCCCTCCTCAAAGTACCTGCATTCTTGGACCCTTCATCCATCTCCGGCCATGCCACTCCAAAGACCAGAATCAACACCCCTAGTATAAACTGTTGGAAACAGTGGTGGATTTGTGCAAATCCAAAACCGTGTGAGAGTCATATGAGCTAGCTGTGCAAACTGTGTGAGCTAGCTGTGAGATTAGATTTTTCTTCTAAGTTTAGAATGCTAGCTGTGTTAAGATAAGCAGTAAGATTTCTTTCTGGATTTTTTCTTTCTTTAGTTGCCCTTAGGAAGCATCTAGATAGGGATTCTTTTGTCTTTTCACATAAGGAGAAAAGCCTATAAATGGCACCAATGTATTCGTTTCTATGCAATTCCACATACGTAGCTTCAAGGCTCTTCTTCTGTCAGTTTTTTAAAGTTTTCTGTTTTGTGGTGGCTGTAGCCACTCGTCAGCAAAAGGTGGGGTTTACAACCCAACAAAGTGGTATCAGAGCCGCTGATCCTTGGGCCTCATTAGACATGAGAAGGAGGTCTCGCACTCCCTGTTTTGGGTCTGCCAGAGTTGTTTGAAACGTCAGTTGTGGTGGGTCCATAACCCACAGGTCCATAACCCACAGGTCCAGTTTTTTTTTTTTTTTTTTCAGAAACAGTTTCCAGAAAAAAATTCTGCTTTCAAAAAATCTGGTTGAAAAAAATCTGTTTTTTTTTCAAAAATCATATTACAGCAACAATCTGTTATATATATAAAAAAAAATCAGATTGCAAACAATCTGTTTTTTCAAAAATCAGATTGCAGCAAAAACATATCCATTTTTCACAAAAAAAAAAAAAATCAGATTGCAGCGAAACATAAAAAAATAAAATCTATTTTTAAAAATCAGCTTGCAAAGTTTTCACTCCCCAAGTGCAGGGTTGTGATGTAGTAATAAACTCGGTAAGACCGAGGTCGAATCCCAAGGGACTGATACTTGTACGCTTTCTAAAAATAACCAGATCTAGAACTAGGCTAAGATAAAATCTAAACCAATTATGATTTGAGGAATAATGGTGAAATAATAATCTAAAACTTAGGAAAAATCAGAGAAAGAAAACTAGGGATTCAGAGGATCCACTTGTAGAGATCAGGGAGATCTTATGCCTGCTTCACGAATCATGGAAGTTAACTGAACTGCCGTTGATATAGTTTTCAAGAGATGAGAGGTATATGAATTAGAATGGATTCCATCACCAAACCATGCCCAGGAGACAAAGCAAATAACAGAATTAAACTAATTACCAACCAATCAACATGTTTATGAAGGTTAGGAAGGGTACTGTCATCCGACCATGCCCAGGAGACGATGGTGAACAACAGGGCTTCCTGACGTCATAAACATAAAGAGGAAAAGAACATGCTCAAAGCCATCACAGACCCATTGTAATTGCAGTCACAACAGACCATTGAGAACTAAAAACATTCCCTTAATTAAACCCAAATCAACATCAATTCAGTCTAAACAAAGGCACAAGCAAAGAGACATCCCATCACGCTACAAGCTTCACCTCTTAGCCCTAGCTAAGAGGATTTAGCCACACATAGACATGGTGGACTCAAATCTCTGAAAAAAATAAATTAAAAGCAAAGAAGAAAAAAACACAACTCCACTCCCTTTCTCTCTCTCTTCACCCCCGTTCTAGCCAAACTTCAATCTTCCAGCCGTAGATGATCCTCAAGCCCAGTCGTACTCTCTCTTTTTATAACAAATGACGTCGGTCAGCCGAGTCCGTCTTTGGAGTTGGAGAGCCGACTCCCTGTTATACTGCAGGTGTCGCAACACCTTTCGCAACCAAGAAGCTGATACGAATAAGACCCACTTCGTTTACTTATTTTCCAAAAAATCAACGTCCCTTGGGGTTTTCTTGGATGAGCTACACGATGGACGGTTCAGATCAACCGTCCGATCACCGGTGATGCGCCACAACTGCCCGAAAAATCTGGACTTTCCGGACGCTGTTACAGAGATCGCAGATCTCTTCCGTTGTGAACTCGGTGGGTCCCATTCATCATGCTATTGGAAAATCTAGTCCGTTCAATGGATTACCCTCGAAAAACCGGTTGGACCTGTGTAATTTTGAGTCAGTTTTGGTGCGGCCCATTGAGTTTTCATTCAGCCGTCCGTTTCACGTTTGAACGGTAGGAAACCGATCTCCAGTATCTTCTTCAATTCCGTCGCCTAGGTCTTGATCAATCGGACCTTTGGAGTCTACTGAATGGTCCAGATCTGATTGATGAACCAAGATGGTGGCCCACAGAGATCGACCGCAGCTCTGCTGCGAAACAGAACTTCCGTGATTGCGCTGTGATGCTGGTAGGCCCCACTTTACTCCTGTTTTGCGAAATCCACGCCGTCCACTGTTTTCCTCCCGAAAAACCGTTTAGACTGGGTCGGTTTTGGATCAAAACCATGGTGGCCCACAAGATTTCTTCTTCCACCGTCTGACCTGTGCTTAACCGCCAGGATTCTCCGATTGCTTGCATGGGGCAAAAATGCCACCTTGATGAGGTGAATACCCCCCTCATTACACAATGGATGGTCCCGATTGATGACTTGGATGAGGCGTGGGCCCCACTGGAGAAACCAGCGTCGGTCAGCGAAGACGTTTTTCGATTTTAAAGAGTTCCTCGGTCAGCAAGCGCTGACCGAGCTATTGAAGACCGGTGCGCGGCCGGTGAATTTCTGTTATGTACACGCCTGTGTACACGTGGGGTCCACTGTAAAGTTTGTGTGAAACCCGATCCGCTCATCAACTTTGTCACCTCAGTTTAACGGTTGAGACCAAAATTGAAGCATATTCAGAGATCAAGTGCGCCTAGAATCATTATTTTGAGGGCTGATCTGTCCGTTAGGCCACTTCCAGGGGGATCCACCAGCTGAAATTTTACGTGTACGGTTAATATAGGGTGTTCAGGCCACGTACGAAGTTTTGAGCTGAACGGATGGTAGGAACCCTGTGATCTCACATTCTGGACCCTTTTTAAGCCACTTGAGTTTCAGTTTCTCGATTTTTCTTGGATCTTTGACATGTAAATCCATCGATCTTGGTCCCCTGGGGTCCGTTCCTTATTTTTGTGACATCGGATTGTCAAATCCACGCTTTTACTATCAGTTTCCAGTCAACGCTCCTGATTGCATCCTGTAACAAAACACAATTCAAATACTCCATTAAGCATTATTGTGTATGTAAAATCTGGCAATAATCGAGGTCTGATATGCAATATTTGACCCTCAACACAAAGCCAACGGTTTGTTTTCAGCAAAAAAAATAAGATTTCAGAAGATTTTTTTTCAAAAAAAAAACAAAATCTGTTGTTCTAGTCCATCCCTAGTCCATATCTTTTTTTTTTTAAAAAAAAAAAAATAGGAAAAGATGGCGAGCACCATCCAGCTGCAGGTTCCTAAGTTGTCAAAGGACAACTATGAAAAATGGTGCATCCAAATGAAGGCGTTGTTCGGGTCGCAAAAATTATGGAAAATCGTCACCAATGGGTATGAAGACCCACTATGGAAGAAGAAGCCGCCTTCACCAACGAAGAAAAGACCGCTCTCAAAAATCAAAGGAAGAGAGACAACAAGGCTTTGTTTCTCCTCTATCAAGGGTTGGATGAATCCACCTTCGAAAAGATTGCCGAAGCAATATCAAGCAAGCAAGCATGGGATACCCTTGGCACCATCTTCAAGGGTGTAGATCGAGTGAAGCGGGTTCGCCTTCAAACATTAAGAGCCGAGTTTGAAGCGACTCACATGAAGGAAGGTGAGAATATTTCTGATTATTTTTCCCGTTTGCTTGTAACTGTCAATAATTTAAAAAGAAATGGTGAGAAGATTGAAGATGTCCGAATTATTGAAAAGATACTTCGATCCCTCACAACTAAGTTTGAGCATGTGGTTGTGGCGATCGAATAATCAAAAGATATTGAGAAACTCTCAATTGAGTAGTTGATGGGATCGTTGCAAGTTCATGAGCAACGAATGCAGAAGAATGACAGTTCCATGCCGATGGAACAAGCTTTGGAGTCAAGATTGACTCTGAATGATAACAATGGTGGACGTGGAAGTTCACAACGTGGTGGACGTTTTACTAACAATTGCGCAAGAGGTAGAGGGTGCGGAAACCAACAAAGTCATGGCCAAAACCAGCAGAAAAATATCAATTTCCGTGGAAGAGAAAATGGTAGAGGTAGATCTATGCGTAGACGAGGAAGTACAAAAAACATCCAATGCTATAATTGCAACAAGTTTGGCCACTATACATCTGATTGCTGGAGCAAGTTGGCGAATCAAGACGAGCTATCTAACTATGCCAAAGCATCAGGCCATGAACAAGAAAGCTCCACCCTTCTCCTTGCATAAGAGAAAAGTAGTGATCAGCAGGACGTATGGTATCTCGACGCGGGTGCAAGTAATCACATATGCGGCGACAAGAAACTCTTTGTGGAACTCACAGAAGGAGTTCATGGCGATGTAACATTTGGAGACTCATCAAAAACATCGGTGAAAGGTAAAGGTAAAATTAAAATCTTTTAAAAGAATGGTGTTCCAAACTATATTTCCAATGTGTACTACGTACCCAACATGAAAAGTAACATATTAAGTCTCGGACAACTCCTCGAAAAAGGGTATGTCATACATATGAAGAACTCTTCTCTTTCCATAAGAGATATGCATGGACGTTTGATTGTAAAAGTCCAAATGGCGAAGAATCGTATGTTTCCTCTCCATATAAACACAATACTTGAGAAGTGTTTTTATGGAAAAGCAAAGAATGATTCCTGGATGTGGCATCTTCGCTTTGGCCATCTAAACTTCAGTGGCTTGAAACTTCTGTCTTCATCAAGCATGGTGCATGGCTTGCCTGCCATTGAAGCTTCAGACATGTGTGTGAGGCATGCACATTTGGGAAACAACAAAGAAACTCCTTTCCAAGTGGAGTATCCCGAAGAGCAAGAGAACCATTGCAGTTGGTTCACACCAACATCCGTGGACCATTAGAGCTAATCTCTCTTGGAGGTAATAAATACTTTATTACCTTCATTGACGATTTCAGTAGAAAGTTGTGGGTGTATGTAATCAAAGAGAAGTCTGCTGCTTTTACTATTTTAAGAAATTTTAAGGCCCTTGTTGAAAAAGAAAGTGGTCTTAAAATAAAAACCCTTAGATCTAACAGAGGTGGGGAGTACACCTCAAATGTTTTTCGAGAATATTGTAGGGAACATGACATTAAGCAACAACACACTGCAGCGTACACGCCACAACAAAATGGAATTGCAGAACGGAAAAACCGCACCATCCTCGATATGACGAGGACCATGCTGAAGGAGAAAAGTCTGCCAAAGAATTTCTGGGCAGAGGCAGTTGCATGTACTGCCTATCTACTTAACAGGTGTCCAACCAAGAGCGTCAGATTCCAGACACCGCAGGAAGCATGGAGTGGTTAAAAGCTGAGCGTGGCGCACCTTAAGATCTTTTGGTGTGTCGCCTACGCTCAAGTTCCAGAAGCGAGAAGGAAAAAGCTTGATGATCGTGGCGAGAAGTACATCTTCATCGGCTACAGCGAAGATTCAAAGGCATGCAAGCTCTACAACCCACTAACCAATAAGCTGGTGGTAAGTAGAGATGTAGTATTCTGCGAGGAAGAATCTTGGAAGTGGAACCAGGAAGATTCGGCCAAAGAAAGTCAGGTTGAGGCTGAAGAATATGAAGAAGAGAGGCATGTGAATCAGGAGCAGACACCCACATCACCTCCTTCGGATCGCAAAAGTTCAGGAGTACGTTCTATCTCTTTTCGAAGTACTTCATCAAATCAGAATTCATCCTGCACATCTTTATCCGATTCTTCTTCACCCTTGGCTCCTATTAAAATGAGAAGCCTCAACGACATCTATGCAAAAACTGAGGAAGTGAATTTACTCTGCCTGTATGCGGACCACGAGCCTCTCACATTCGAGGATGCTGTGAATGAAGAATGTTGGAGAATGGCTATGGAAGAAGAGATTCATGCCATTGAGAAGAATCGAACATGGGAGTTGACCTCACTCCCCAAAAGCTAGAAGACCATTGGTCTCAAATGGGTGTACAAAATCAAGCGAAATGCCGATGGTAAGATCGAACGATATAAAGCAAGGCTCGTAGCAAAAGGTTACAAACAGAAATATGGGGTAGACTATGAAGAAGTTTTCACCCCAGTTGATCACCTTGACACTGTAAGAATGATTATCTCCCTTGCAGCTCATCACAGTTGGATGATTTACCAACTGGATATGAAATCTGCATTCCTAAATGGGGTACTCGAAGAAGAAGTATACGTTGACCAGCCTGAAGGCTTTGTCATGCAAGGGGAGGAACATAAGGTGTATCGACTGAAGAAAGCCCTATGGGTTGAAGCAAGCTCCTCGTGCTTGGAATGCACGGATCGACGGTTATCTTCAAGAGAATGGTTTCATCAAATGTCCATATGATCATGCCGTCTATACAAAGAAGAATGCCCGTGGTGATATGCTTATCGCTTGTTTATATGTTGATGATCTGCTCTTCACTGGGAGTAGCCAGGCGATGTTTGAAGAATTCAAGAAGGCCATGTTTAAGGAATTCGAGATGACAGACGGAGGTTTGATGTCCTTTTTCCTGGGCATTGAAGTAAAGCAACAAAATGGTGGCATCTATATATCACAGAAAAAGTATGCCAAGGAATTACTTGAAAAGTTCAAGATGGCCGATTGCAATGCCGTAAACACGCCTGTAGCAACAAGCTTAAAACTGATAAAGGACGGAGAGGGAAGAAGCGTTGACTCGACTATATTCAAAATCCTGATTGGAAGCTTAAGGTATCTCACAATCACAAGGCCAGATATCGTCTACAGTGTTGGGCTTCTAAGTAGGTACATGGAAGCACCAAAAGAATCATACTGGCTAACTGCAAAAAGAATCCTCAGGTACGTCAAAGGAACAATGAAATTTGGTCTTTTCTATCCATACGATGATGAAGCAATACTATATGGATACTCTGATAGTGATTGGGGTGGTGACCAAGATGAAAGGAAAAGCGCCACAGGCTATGCTTTCTATCTTGGGTCAACAGCATTCACATGGAATTCAAAGAAGCAAAGTGTGGTCGCCCTGTTCACATGTGAAGCTGAGTACATAGCAGCTTCATCCACTGTATGTGAGGTGATCTGGCTAAGGAATCTGCTAAAGGAGCTGAAACATCCACAGGAGGAATCTACTGTTATATACGTGGACAATAAGTCGGCAATCGAACTTGCCAAACATCCAGTTCAGCATGGAAGCAGCAAGCACATCGACACAAGATATCATTTTCTTAGAGATCAAGTAAAACAGAAATTGGTTAAGCTGGAATATTGTCACACCACTGAACAAGTGGCAAACATATTCACCAAGGCATTGCCGACTAATACATTCAGGAGACTTAGATCAATGCTTGGAATGAAGCCGGTTTTGGTTTGAAGGGGAGTGTTGAAAACGGTGGTGGATTTGTGCAAATCCAAAACTGTGTGAGAGTCATATGAGCTAACTATGCAAACCGTGTGAGCTAGCTGTGAGATTAGATTTTTCTTCTAAGTTTAGATTGCTAGCTGTGTTAAGATAAGCAGTAAGATTTCTTTCTGGATTTTTTCTTTCTTTAGTTGCCCTTAGGAAGCATCTAGATAGGGATTCTTTTGTCTTTTCACACAAGGAGAAAAGCCTATAAATGGCACAAATGTATTCGTTTCTATGCAATTCCAATACAGCAGTTCAAGGCTCTTCTTCTTTCAGTTTTTTAAAGTTTTCTGTTTTGTGGTGGCTGCAGCCACTCGTCAGCAAAAGGTGGGGTTTACAACCCAACATAAACTTCATCGTGTCGACTTACTAGAGCAGTGACTAGTCCGTTGTTTTCCTTGCAAGAGGAACAACTACTTAGTAGTCAGCTTATGCCCATATCTTAACCAAATGGTCCGGGCTTGAGTAGAAACCAACCTAGCCATGACCATGATCATTGATTACTTGGAATTTGCCATGTACATATCATGGCATGAAGGAACGTTGCCCTTCATTTCCATCACGCTGATCAAGAACTTATAGTTGTGAAGAATGTCCACCCGCAATGCTACAGGAATTCCTCGGAGCTTGACAAGCTCATCACGAAGTCTACTCACGATCAGGACCGCACAGTACGTGGCGATGATGTACATTTCACGGTAACATAGATGTTTGGAAATTGGTGTTTCATCATTGTTTTTGTACATAGATTGCAGCCAAGATGCTGTGCATGTGAACCAACGACTCAATTTTTATTCTGTACCTTAAGGCAAACGTGAATTTCGACATTCCATTTTTATTTTTTATTATTTTTTTCTAATTAAGGTCTATGCGTCATCCATGATCATCACATATGCACAACCCTTTTTTCTTTTTTCTTTTTTCTATTGAAAATAGAGTACATCTAAAGAGGAAACTATTGTAAATGAGAGTGCAATTAACTGCTTGAGGGCCTACCCTGATTTTTTAAGCGGGTCGCAGACACTTTCTTAGCAAAGATGTACTAGAGAAGGCCCGATCAGAGGTGGAAATGATCCGGACTATTACTACCTTAAATCAGTCGTATCTTGCAAGTTAGGATGAGTTTTTTGACATATTATATATGATTTTGGGGTAGGAGATTCCTATACTGGATTTGTGAGATTCCATCAAATCGGCAGTCAGAACTCTTATTTAATTTTGTTTTTAGTAAATTTTAGTTTGAGTATAACTTTTTATCCTTTGGGTTGTAGGAGTCTTACCCAACATGAAAAGGGCTTAGAAAAGTCATGCTTACCCTAAATTGGACACCTACTATTTTTTGCCAAAAACCATGAAGTCTAGTAGGAACAAAGGTTGGCTATAAATATCAAGTTTATTATTTATTGTAAGTCATGTTTTTAAGGTGTTTGCGTCTAAAAATTAATTCTAAGTTTAAGCTCATTATTTAAAATGTTGTAATTTCATTTTTTAAAAAAAAAATCATCAATTTAGTTATTTTGATTTTATTAAAAATTATTTCTACTTTTGTCTCTGTGAAGAGTCCAAATAGTGCTCCATGGATTTGGTGTAAATATCCCCTGAGGAAGATAATGATCAATCTCATCACGTCCCTCCCTGCCTCAAAAATTAAAGTGAGACATCCCAAAAATAAGGCATATTCAATCATAGATATGTCACATTGTAGAAAATGACCAACCACCAAATCCATGGCTCACCTGATGATTGGATCACCTGATTTTTTGTGTCCCATCTTCACGATAGGACCGTACGTGCTACACAGGTTGGATTCCATACATACACCAAGATGGCCACACTTGCAGATAGCTATACAAAATTGTAATTTATAGCTATTTTCATAAAATGGCCTACGGTTGGTAATCATGTGGCCTAAATTCGAGGATAGATTTAAGGTGAGCTCCACACAAAGGCAGTGCAGGAAATTCTCATATACAACTAGTTGCACATGACATGTTTAATTCCGTGAAGGTACCAATGAAAATAGTGACCGTCAAATGAATGGCCCAAAGAAGAATAAAGAAAGGATATAAAATTAGTCCAGTGGGAGCCTGAACTGCAGCTTTGAATCATGTCAATGATCATGCTGAATCCGGCAAATCAAAAGAGACCACAAAAATTATTCGACTGGATGGCTAGAAATGCATGTTTTATTTTATCCATTGCAGCGGCACATGCCCATGCGGTGGCCTGGGCCACATTCCACGGTGCAGCGTATCCAATGTGTACTTCTATCATTTTTTATGGCGTAGGGTAGCATTGATCAAGTTCATGACCATCTTCAAAGTGTTCTGACTCAATATCCACCTAACACATCACAAACATGGATAACGATCCTGGGCATCTAAACCATTTGTCACGTTGTAGAAGGAGCATAACCCAAATGTCACAATGATCGGACAATCTTAGCCATCACTACGCCAAAATCGTTGTTTTGTGACAGACTAAATCCGTCGTAAAACCAAAAAAACGACGGACTTCGTCCGTCGCTGTTTACTGGGTCGTTTTTGGTTTTATGACGTATTATATCCGTCGTTTAATTTGCGACGGATAAGGTCCGTCGCATCATAGCGACGGATTTTATCCGTAGTAAAAAATAAAAAATCCGTTGGTAATTTTAAAAAATTATTCACTAAAAACATTTGCGACGGATAAGATCCGTCGCTAATATGCGAAGCGACGAACCTCATATCCGTAGTCGATTTTCAACGGTAAGCAATTAGCGACGGATCCGTCGCTAATATGAGTACCCGATGGACCCCGAATCCGTCGTTGATTTTCAATTTTCAGAAATTAGCGACGGATTTGGTCCGTCGCTAAAATATCTGTAAAAAAAATATATATTGATAAATTATTATTATTATTATTATTTTTTTGATCTTGCACCTGATAGTCATTCAAAAAATAATTCACAATATTGTTTGATAAGAATCCTATTCACAAAATCGGAAACAACTCAATTCAATAAAAGAGGAAATGACCCTAGTGGCCCACTCCAAATATTGTCTTTAATCTTCCTAACTAAACACTTCCCCTCGTAAACTAGGACCCATACAAAAGAAATTATCCGGAACTTCAATGAGTATTTGCCTTGCCTTGAATTGGCTACTTGGTATCTTCTCTTGTTCAACCTTCTTTTGAGCCCTTCCTGCATATATTACAAACAACTAGATTCAATCCAAGAAAAGATTAGTTTAGTCAACCCTTCATATATTACAAATAGAGAATTCATGGATTTCTATACTAATAAAAATTGTAGAGCCCATAGTGATGAATATGTCACGTCCATTTTGTACCACCAGCTCATTTCAATGCATAAGAAAAAAAAAAAAAAAAAACAGAGAGATCTAAAGCTCAAGTGGATCACACCAAATGAAATAATGGTTATAACATACTTCAACATTTGAAAGCCAAAACCTTTCTGAGGCCCACATGATTTTTATTTATCATATAATCTGTTCATAAGGTCATACTAACATGGATATAAAGAGAAAACAGGACCCAACCAAACAACTTTCAAACTCTCTTTCTAAGAGGTACCTTTTAGAGAGATTTTCTTAATATATAAAGAGAATGATTACAATCCTTACAACTATATACAATATCTTTTGCCATCACTATAAGAAAAATGGCATTTGATCAGTAAAAGTGAAATGTTGAGGATTGATTTCAATAGAGATTTACTACAGTCATCATTCACAGAGATTGTTACTTCTGTTCTTGACAAGAAGGGAAACGTAAGTGGTACATTAAGTTCTTTAATATGTTCTGACCATTCTTGATGGAGATTCTCTTTTAGAAGGATATAGTGTTGGCTTGAATGATTTAGACATTCCCAAGGTCATATCTTGAAGATATAAAGAAGAAGATTCGGGACATATCACCTTTCTTTGCTTCACTTGAGATCAAATTACAATGAACTTGTAGAGTTGCAAGTGGAAAGCTACCAAAACTGTAAAACTGTCTATTGTGACTCGTATTCTAAAGTTATCTGCTTTGGATAATTTGATAGATTCTAAAAATGATTCAGCTATCAGTAAGGTTGTTCAACAACTTGGCTTTTTGGGGCTTCAACTTTATGGCCGAGGGAAGTTCTATTCAAGGCGTTTGGTTGAGGATATGAGTTTCCACTTCCAAAATAAGTATTCTGTTAATGGTGTTGACTATCCTTCTGAGGCATTTGGGTTAGTTAAGAGCTCTTTTTTTTCAAGGTCTGACCCTCTATGAAGAATTGGTCCATTCCATATCATCCAGGGAAGTGTTGATCCGTTCTTCCAGAGGACTTATTAAACCAGGAACTTTGTTTAAAAATCTAATGGCCACACTTAGAGATGTCGTTATCTGTTATGATGGGACAGTGAGAAACCTCTACAGCAATTCTATAATTCAATTTGAGTATGGACAGGTGGACGAAAATAGTCCTAGAAGTTCTCTTACTGGTGAACTGGTTGGTGTATTAGCTACTATTGCAATATAAAATCCTGCATATAAAGCAGTTCTTGATTCTTCTCAGAGCAACAACTCTTCATGGGAATCGATGAAGGAAATACTTTTGTGCAAAGTTAACTTCAAGAATGATATTATTGATCGGAGAGTTATTCTATATTTGAATGAGTGCTTCTACGGGAAAATGCATTGCAAGGAGAATGCAACAGATTTAGTTCAGAATTGTTTGAAAAAAGTCACTTTAAATGATGTTGCTTTTGACTTCTCCATTGAATACCAAAGGCATCGACAAATACCTGAAAGTTCAGAAGCGGATACAGGCCTTGTTGGCCACATTCACCTTGATAAGATGTGCTTGAAAGGACTCGACTGGAGCATGGATGAGATCCTGCACTCTTGTCAAGAGGTTATAAATTGCTTTGGGAGAAAGAAGCACGCTCTTTCACCTTTTTTTTAAGAAGATTTATTTGTCTTCCTGCAGAATGTTACACACTTCAAAACAATGTGATGAGAAGTGGTCTCAGCTGCCATGCCTGCAGTTCTTCTACAAACAAGAGAACATTCATATCAAATAGCACTGAGCAGATTGTCTCTTTCAGTTGTCTTCTAGATGCCTTAGCAGATTCGATATCAAGAAAATGAAAATAATAATAATAATAATAAATTGATGGACTGTCTTGGATGCCTTAGCAGATTCGGTTGTCTTCAGTCCATTACTATTGCCCCTATCAAGGAGAGATGATACCATTACCAGTTAAACTTCTGATTCCCACTGGGACACTATGCTAACTACACTTTGGGCATAACTTCCTCAATTGGGTCGGGACCACATTCTCCTTTTTTTTTTCTTTTTTTTTTTTTTGCACATAAATAACTAACTTTGCATATGCATTCCATGTTAGCACTAATGCCATTAAGATCTTTCTCAATCAAGTGCAGATTTGAGAACTTGATTATGCTCTCGTACCGATAGAAGACTTTATTTATGTCAGATCTCTCCAAATTAGTAGCACTCCACACTTGCTTTGAAACAACATTTATAATTATAGAGATGATATTCTGTCAGCTGAATGAAGCAAATGGAGCACAACAACAATAGCAACAAAAAAAAAAAAAAAGTCCATGTACCCTGAGAGTATCCAATTCAGGCCCTCCTAAGGCATCATAATAGTGATCTATTGGTAAAACATCAATTTTAGTAGTCTGTGTACTGTTAACCTCTGGTTCTCATTTTTTTGGAATTGTATAATCATAAAGCAATAGAAATAATGTGAAATTAGATGATATTTTTTTTTTGGAATTGTACCTTCTGATCACGCATAGGCTGCAGATGAAACACATTCCATAACTTCTTACATGCATCAATTCAAACAACTTAGAAGCACTTTACAGAAGAAATGGTAAAGAAAAAAAAAATCAAAGATGACCAATGATGTCAATGTCCATCTTATGCATTTGAACCAAAATCCCATTCTTTCAAGCATAGAGAGGGAGAGAAGAAATCTAAAATTGACATCTTATTATATTAGAGAAAACACAAAACGTAAGTTCGTAATATAATGGATATAGACTAGAAATAGTGCACTAAAATGTTTTTGGGATCAATATCCATAAAGGTCGTCATTGAACAAGAATCTTAAAGAATTTGTTCAACCTAGCAATCATTGGTAAACGCAACAAATTATCCTGTTGTTCAGCCTACCCTCAATAGAACATTTCACGGATATGGGCACTATCTCATTTTTCACAACAGAGGAATCTGATCATCGAGATATGGGCACTATCTCATTTTTCATTTCAAAGATAAGCTACCATGTGAAACTTGGAATTTCTCCATCATTACAATTTTCACTGCCCATAAATTTAAAAAGAAAAAAAAAAGAAAAGAAAAAAAAAGTCATCTGTCAGTCTTGAGTAAGGGGAGTCAAGTGTTAGTTTTGCACCATTTATAAAATGGTGGTGAGACTTTAGACATACACATGGCATGCTTGTATGGCAATCCGACCATCCAAATCTATGGATGGAGCACAAGTGCATAATAAAAATCTTCACTGAGAAGATAACATTAACCATCAGATTTGTCCTTCCAAATTTGGACCATTTACTTTTATTTTTAACCATCTATCCATATGATATCCATTAATTGGATGGTTAGGATTGCTTGATCAGTGTGATTTAGAAATGTCTGATTTTAGAAATGCTCCATCAACAATGAGATCCACAATCTGGATGGTGTGTATAGCTATAAATCAATCTGATATGTAAGGTGGATGAGTCACTGCCAATTTTTAAATGGTGACAAAAAAAAAAAAAAAAAAACAAATAGATGCAATAGCTCTATTGAACTTACCATTTTATCCTAGAAAGTGAATTGTCTATCAGTGGAAGGAGAGTAATAAATGTGAATTCCCTTCTATTTTCAAATCAGGTGGAGAAGGAAAATGAAAAAAAAAAAAAAGAAAAAAAAAAAAGAAGAAAAGTTGGGAGAGAAAAGTACAGAAAGAGAAGAGGGGAGTCTAACAACATAGAAAATCTGCTACACAAGAAAGAAATGCATCCACAACAGATCCTTGAAAATTCTAATTCAAGCTAAGTTGTTGGATGTAGCTCGATGAGGCTTGTTACTGGCTCTCTGGTTTCGAACTCCTCTGTTTCTCATTGCCTCTCGCACTCTTGTCACTTTGTTCCATTGGCTAGCACTTGCAAACATGTTCGCTAGAAGAACATAATCCCCACTTTGAAAGAAGCGAATCCCACCGTCTGCAAATCAAACTATGTATGAAGAAGTTGGACAAAGAAAAAACTTTCAAGGAAAGAAATCGAGAAAGAAAACAAATAGAAGAGAACTGTCAGTAGTGTACAAACCTCAACTGTTTGAGAGCTAATGTTGACTTTTCACATCTATATAAAGGGTGGGAAAATTTTCAAGGAAATTGTTGATGATGGTGCTTAGAAATTTCTCATGTAGGTGTTCTATTAGGCGTTAATTGTTTGACTTCTTTGGTTAGTCGAAAGAACCCGACAGTTCATTGCAACTCTCCACCGTACAGTCGATTGCAACCTATAAGATGATATAAGTTCATATCCACCTCACTACAACAAAAATGGCCTTGTGGCTATAAATGAATAATTAACCAAACCATATACAAGAATTCCAAGACATGACAGTATATTCATATATATTTACAGATTTTAATGCATGGATTGTTTTGATCTTTGTTTCTTAGGAGGTTAGAGTCGTTCTGCTATCTCAGCAGATAGGCTCTTTCCTCCTCTCCCCTGTTTGAGTAAAGCTATCCTAATCACTATGATGAACAAGCATTTTCAGGGCATCTAAAATCAGTAATCAACAACTGGGTTTACTGAAACTAAAACAATTAAAATTGGATTTTTTTTTCTCAAGTACTTACCCCAGTTGTCCTGTAGTACTAGCATCACAGTGGTTGATACCTAGCATCAAAAAGATAATCATATCCCAAACTATCCAAAGAGAGTTTCTTATCTATGACCATCGGCCAAAAGACAACCCTTCAAACCATCAAGTTTATCCAAGAGCCTATGAGATTGAAATTTTCAAAAGCATATAATCACAACATTGCAAGCAAACAACAAATTCTTCCTGTCCTTATTGACTTGTAAGTCCTAACCATTACATTAAGAGCAAAGAATAATAGGTCCTTTGCCTAGTACAAACTTCATATTGATGAACCCCACCTGTCTTTCTAAGCCTTTATACAAATCATTAATAGTCGATTATCAAAGCATTGCTTTGTATTTTGTATTCAACATGTTGAAAATGTGTACAGATGATCTAGAGATGATATATTTTGTAAGATATCTGCTTGGCAACAGAGAGCTAGGATCATCACTACATATAAGTACATAGCAAATGCAAAATTCTTGTGTACTTTGCCTAGTACAAACTTCATATTGATGAACCCCACCTGTCTTCCTAAGCCTTTATACATATCCTTAATAGTCTGATTACCAAAGCATTGCTGTATTTTGTATTCAACATGTTGAAAATATGTACGGATGATCTAGAGATGATATATTTTGTAAGATATCTGGCAAACAGAGAGCTAGGATCATCGGCTACATACAAGTACACAAAGAAAATGCGAATTGTAGAGTAAAAACACAGATAGGCAATTCAAACATATAGCTTTAAAAAGAACTTCACACAATCCTAGCTCTCATCATTCTTTCAATAAATTTCTCATCTTTCAAAAAAACAAGGAACTTCACACGATCCCTTAAAGCCACGTGTAGACAATGCATTATTACTAGGTAAATTTCAAACCCACACTCTTCACATGTGTAGACAACAACCTGCATCAAGGGCTTAACATCGAACAACATGTCATGATGCTAGAAATCTTCACAAGTGACCACTTTGATCACCTAAAACAAGGAAAGAAAAGAATACAAATTAGACTATCGAACAAAGCATGAATGGCATAGCTATCAAAATGAATGGTTAAAAGTAAAACAGTAACAACTAGTACAAATTCCAAGGGAACAATCCATCCATATAACTTACTTTGGTTCTGCTCCATCCAGAATCAGGTCAGTGATTTGAACGCTCTCCATTGCATACAACAATATATGCCATGGCTATCATACAACTTGTTATCTTTGTAATTGAGGATTGGATTAGTAAGGTCTCTAAATCACCTTTACTCCTTTAAACATATTGCAGCCAGGAACATACCTTTACCATGCACACTATGGAATGCAAAGAGAAGCCGGGCTCTTCGGCTCAATTCAAGTGTCAATCCCTGATGGGGTCACTGAACCTTTCACATTCGACTATGATCGAAGCATTTTTTATGGATTTGACCTTCAAGCAGCTGAAATTTCTGATTTGCACAAGAAAAGACTAATTGTTGGCATTATATTTCAAAGACTGCTGCCTAATAGCCTAGTGGAAGAAAAAGCATCACTTAGGATGAAAGGTACCACACTCATAATCATTGAATAATTACTAGGTTTTTTTACACATTTTTCCAATTACTAAATAAATGTGAATGATAGACCACATTTTGGAATTCCAATTACTCGTAATTTAGATAAATTTTTTACACATTTAGATAAATCAGAGATAGTCAATTTAAATCCAATTTATCATCCATGCAAAGCTTAGAAACTGATTTTAAATTAGAGATAGTAATTGGATAATGTGTTCCAAGTTCCAACTTCAGGGTGATTAGTTTTGGGAACTTTCATGAGATGCTTGGATTCCATATCACAGACACTGAAGTGAAAAGAAAGGAACATGCATTGGCACAACACATCCCAACAAAATGAACTGTAAACCGTGAAGTTAAGATGCATGCTTTTAGATGTAAGGATTCCATTCATACAAGAAAAATGTGTAATAGAAGTTGAAAAATATGCAGAAAATAGAAACTGAGTGTTGTTATAAAAAGGAATGTGATTTCATCGTATCATTTTCCTTTTATGAATATGATGGGTAGTTGTTTAGCTTGTGTACCAGTAAAATGCTCGTGGGTTTTGGCAGTACTTGCAACAACAAGGACTATTTTCTAATGCTTTTGATGTGTTTTAGCTCTTGAGTTTCACCCCAGGTTAAATCTTGTGCAAGATTTCACTCCTATATTTTGATGGGTTATTTTACCAAAGATGTGTATAGAAGTGTACAGCAAAACCACAACCATATGGTTAGTATACAATTGTCATACGAGTGATATATAGAAAGATCTAGTAGAATTGGACACTTAAATAGCATTTAATGTCCTTTTAAGTCAATCAGATATCATTAAATAGTTGTATTCTCTAACCACATGTTTCTTGTGGCACTATACACAATCTTATAGTGTATACAACCCATACAAGGTTCATGCGATTGTTATATAGGGAGTCCAATCTAATCATAATCCTGTAGTTGCAGTTTTTAGTCTCCCTAGTTAATACTCTTCATTGGCAAGTTGAGTACCAGTTATGTGTGGACCAAGAAGGTTTTGTTCTAGGCTTTATTGCATTAAATACAGATTTGAGTAAAGGGATAAGTATATATGTATATCCATTTATATATACATTCATACACATCTATGTATATAGCCATGCATATGAGCTAGAGACATGACTGTGATGAATGAATGAATTTATTGTGAGGTGTCCTTAAGCATGTTTTAATCTGAGAATTAGTTGCTCTAATTTCTGATGCATTAGCTGCTTCTGTCTTCTATTTCTAGTTGAATAGACTAGCAGACTGCTGGAAATTACTAAGGAGCAGGCAGCTTTCGTGGTCCCACCTCTAATAAAACCTGTAAATATCACCAGCACCATCATCGTCCAAGCAACAGACTGTGACGTACATGCTAAAAAATGAGCACATACATGAACTACAAACAGGACATGTCTACGTGCAACCATTTGTGAATAAGACGGTTGTTTATACTCTAGTTGCATGTGACACTTGGTACACAGCACCTAGAAATGGTACGGTAGTATATATTGACTCAAATGGTCAAATGGACTAAACTGTGGAAAACACTGTTTTTAAGTTACAGTGTAAAACTCAGACTGGTTGAACATTAATCCTCTGGATAATTTAGCAAAAGACCAAAAAAAAAAAAATCAGATTCCAAAGAGCAAGCAACTGTTGCGGTCCCACCTCTAATAAAACCTGTAACACTGCAGAGGATCCTCTATGTTGAAGGCACAGGTAAAGTCAGCGATGTCCCTTCTCATTGGTCAATGTCACCATCCATGCCACTGTGTCACAAAATACCATTTTCGCGTCTCTTGAATAGACTGTCCATTACACATCCAATGAGTAGGGAAAGTTAAAAAATGAGGCACATTCAATTCTCAAGTGGACTACACCACATAAAGCAGCATTGATTGAATGATTACCGTTGAAATCTTCCTAACCTCCACCTATGAGGTTTATTTGCCATCTAACCGCTTCACGAGGTCACACAAACCAGAATGAAGTAAAAACACTAATATCAGCTTGATCAGAGCCTTCTGTGGTCCCAAAATATTTTCAGTGGTTGGCATCAATTCCCATTGTTTCCTGCAGTTTGGCAGACTTGATCCTTGGATCTGCCTTGTTTATGGTCTCATGCGATTAAATGGAATGGAAAAATGGATGAACAATTAGGATCTGATACATACACCATGATGACACCTACAGAAGTTCCCCACATCAACACTTCCTGATTTCTCTCTCGCTGGAATTCCAGCGCTCACCACACAACAGTCAGTGAATTTCTTGATGTGTGAAATTTGCATGGCCCCACAATGATATATTTCTTAGATCTACACTATCCATCCATTCTTTTAAATCAACATGATTTTAAAAACAAGGCAGATCCAAAGCTAAAGTGGGGCCACAAAGCTAAAGTGGGCCATACCATGCACAGAAAGCAGTAGGAATTGATGTTAGCATTGAAAACTTCTTGGGCCACTAAAAATTCCCAAGAACTAGCTTCTTCTAGTACTCTAGAAACATCCATGAACAATTTCTCTTTTGTGATTTGTAACCTGAAAGTTATTTTTAAGTTGGAAGATCATGAAATGGTAAACCACAACCATTGGTTAAAACTAAAAAATGCTCAAGAGTCACGACAGAAAAACATACAAAGCAGCTTCTTTCATCAGCTCCTGGATAAACTCCAGTGGCATTTGAATAGTTAGTGTCGTAGATGTAACAAGAATATTTTATAAGTTTATAACATTTAAAATAATTGAGGTACATACACAAGTGCTTTAAAATTATAAGTCGAGGACTCAAAATTGGAACACTTCAGATGAAACCAACTCATACTTGAATTTAAAACCATGCTCGGAAATTCGACCAAGTGCAATTTGGCCCTACAACCAAATGCTTGCCTTGGAAGCTTGAAAGTTTTTTTAATAGTAGAGACGCTTACAAGTGCAAGGTATTTAAAGATATGTATTCACATAGCAGGAAACTAAATACAAAACAATCATTAAAATAGGGACCAGGTAAAACACATAAAGAATGGATGAATATCAATACCTTAAATGCTTTTTCTACTGCAGTGAGACTTCCTTAATTACTGCCTTGACATGGGGCAACTGATCAACTGCTTTTAGGAAAGGAAACTAAATCTCAGTGCCATGGTATAAAGAAAAAACAACCTTGCTAAGAGTTTCTATTGATTGAACAGGGATCTCTAAAGAGACCAAACCATGAACTCTCAACGATTCTCCAGCTTCCAAAATGCTCGTTAGTTCCTCAACAATCACATTGTAATCCTCTCGATCCTGAATGTTTACAAGACATTCATGAAAACGATGAATCCAGGAGAGAGCATTAGAATGATACTTGCCTTAAAAGCTTCAATTCGGAATGTTGACAGTGAAATTATCTGCATCTTGAAGAACAACCTCAAGTTCTGCATAAGTGAAAATAGTGGGTATATGCCTCCTTTTCAAAATGGAGAATAATAAGTCCCATTTCCTTAAAATATTAAAACCCGATGACATCATCTAAGTTTGAACCTTGATTAAAAGCAGCTTCTTTTGTGAAATGCATTCCCTTACATCATCTACCCAAACCGAGAACACAGGATAACACTCATTCAAGTTACCATTACTCAGTACATAAAAATGAAATTGAAAAGCGCAGTAGATATGCAGCAAGTGCAATTGCTATTAACCTAGTAAAGAACTTGAAAGAAGATATGCATGAGACTTGAAAGGAAGTGCAATAAAGAAGAAAAGGAAAAAACAAAAACAAACAGTAAATTGAGCTGGTGCAAAGCTTTTATCCTGACAGGATGGTTCCTGCAGAGGAGTTGCCAGAACTTTTCAGCCTCACATAAGCTAGCTAAAAAATGCTCCCAAAACATTCTGTTATTGAATTAGGAGGATACTTAGCTTCCCAGGTCTTTCTGAAAAACAACATCAGGGATGATCATGATGGTCATTACCAACATGATGTGAAAGCAATTGCATTTCATAAACACCTACCCTTTGATTGGTTCCAATCAACAAGCCTTCTCATATCCACTTTCTCATTATCCTATAAATGTTATCATCAACAAACTATTAATTGATTTTCTACTAAAAAGAAAAAAAAAAAGATTGAGAAAAACAGCGAGATTTGAAGTTCCAAAAAGCAAAAAAGATTGAGAACAACACACGAATATGGGACTAGCAATTGCAATTCAATTAGATAGTGCATCCAAATGCACCCAAATAAGTACCAACTCTGAAACAAAACATGAATTTCACAAAAACACACAGGCCTGGAAAATAGGAATAAAATCTTTTGGTAGCTAGGCCCATTTTTCTGCCATTTCCTGATAGAAAGTTCCAGACTATAAAGAAAGGATGCAAATATCATTTTCCTCACAAATACCTATAAAAACTCGAGAGACCAAAAACCCCATCGACAAAAATCATAAAATTCAAGAGGGGAAAAAATAACCACAAAACCAAAAGCACAACATTCCACGTAAAAAATGCATTTTACAAGCACACATGTGAAAGTGAAATGTCGAAAAATGAAAAAAGCTCAGAATTCCACAAATACAAAGATCTCTGACAAAACCAACAAAACCCATCACCCAAACACATGATCCAGAGGTACCCAAACATGAGTTTTTTTTATCTGCACCCACTATTTTGATATACACATACACAGAGTGCATGCCTACATTGCAATGCCAATGAGTCCCCAAAGGGGGTGTATCTTCAATCCAAAGGGTGTAAATATCAATTCCCAAACAAAGAACAGAAAACCCACATCTGACAAAAAGTGAATGACAACATTGTAATGATAAAGAGTCCACACAGAGGGTGTATCTATCAAAACCAAGGGGGTGTAAATATCATTTCCAAAACCAAGCACACATAAACCCACATCTGACAAAACAAAGTGCATGGCAACATTACAATGACAATAAGTTCAAAAAGGGATGTATCTATCAAAACCAAGGAGCTGAAAATATCAATTCCCATAACAATTACACATAAACCCAACACCCAAAAAAACAGGGGGTTTCCAATCATGGGGGTTCTGAATCCAGGGGGTTTCCAATCATGGGGGTTCCGAATCCAGGGGGTTACCAATCATGGGGGTTCCGAATATAGGGGTTTCCAATCACGGCACTGGGAGAGAGAGATTGAGAGAGAGATTAAGAGAGAACCACCACTATCAATCGATTGAGAGAGAGATTGAGAGAACCACCACTATCAATCGATTAAGAGAGAGAGAGATTGAGAGAGAGAAAGAGAGCAATACCTGATGTTCGTGAAGAGATTGACAGGAAGAGAGAGGTGGGAGAGACCTCTAGGGTCGGCCGGGAGAGGGAGAGACGGAGAGTGGATGAGAGGGAGAGAAGACGTCGGCTCATTTTAGGGGAAATCGGATTGCTTATTGAGTTACTCGATGCACGCACTTATCGTACTGAGTAAGCTCTGTTGGGCCCACCATGAATGTTTCTGGTCTATCCACGCCATCCATCCATTTTTCCATCTTATTTTAGGGGTTGAGACAAAAATATAAGCATACCCAACGATCAAGTGGACCATACCGCGGGAAACAGGTTGGAATAATGATTTCCACCGTTGAAACCATTACAGGGCCGTGGTGATGTTTATTTCTCATCCAACCGGTTCATAAGATCACACAAACATGGATGAAGGGAAATCACAAATACAAGCTTGATACAAAACTTCTGTAGGCCCCAATAAATTTTCAATGGTAGATGTTCAATTCACACTTTTCCTGTGGTGTGGTCCAATTGAGGTTTGGATACACTTCATTTTTTGGCTCAAGTCCTAAAATTATCTGCTAAAATGGATGGACAGAGTGGATAAAATACACAAATCATGGTGGACCTTAAGGAGTTTACTCAGTACGCTTAGCGTACTGAGTTACTCAGTACGCAATCTGCTTCCGTTTGGATTTCCTGCTAAAGCCTTTGGCAGGATGTTAGGTGGGGCCCACCACTATGTTTGTGGGAAATCTACTCCGTTAATCCATTTATAGAGCTCATTTTAGAAAAACATATCAAAAATGAAGTGGATCCAAAACTCAAGTGGGCCACACGAGATGAAACAGTGGGAATTCAGTGAGAACCGTTGAAATATTCTTACGGCCATAAAAAGCTTTGTTTCAGACTTTTTTTTTTAAAATTTATTTTGTATTTTCACTTCATCCCAGTGTTAATGACCTTATAAACTATTTGGATGGCATATAAACATCAAGGTGGAGCCCAGAAGGTTTCAACCGTAGGTATTTGTTTCCCCACTGTTTCCTCTGGTGTGACCCACTTGATTTTTGGATCTGACTCATTTTTAGTCTCGTCCTAAAATGATCTCTAAAAATGGATTAAAAGAGTAGATTTTCCAAACACATGGTGTTGGGCCCCACCCAGCATCCTTGCGCAGGACGCTAAGGGCTTTACCAGGAAATTCGCATCCAGTTAAAAAGTGGCGACCAGCCAATGGCTGGTGGTCGGTGCTCTGTGGGCCTCAACATGACATGCATGTTTCATCCACGCCATCCATCTATTTTTTCTAAAAATTTTATAGTATAATACCAAAAATGAGGTATACCCCAATCCCAAATGGAACACATTATAGGAAACAGTGTTGAATGAGTGTGGACCATTAAAAACCTTTTAGGGGCCATAAAAGTTTTAGATCAAGCTAATCTTTGGTTTTTCCCTTCATCTGGTCCTATATGACCTAATCAACTGATTGGATGTCAAATAAATAGTATAGCGGGCCTTAAGATAGATTTTAATGGTGGATATCCAATCGCCATTGTTTTCATGTGGTGTGGTCCACCTGAGATTTATGTCTCGCTAATTTTTGGTATAAAACTGTAAAATAATCTGAAAAAATGGATGAACGGAATAGATGAAACACATACATCATAGTGGGGCCCTCGTAGCACCGACCACCAACCATGGGGTTGGTGGTAGGGGGAGTAGCCAATCTGTTTCCAGCTAAATGAAGGGCGATGAATAGTTGGTTGACATCAACAAATTCTGTGGGTCCCATCATGAGGTATGTATTATATCCAAACCGTCCATCCAACTGGCGAGCTCTTCGTAAGGCTTGAGACAAAAAATAAGACAGATTTAACCATCAAGTGGACCACACTGAAAAAAGCAGTGGGGGATTGAACGTCTACCATTGAAACCCTTTTGGGGGCCATAAAAGTTTTAGATCAAGCCGATCTTTGTTTTTTCCCTTCATCAGGGCCTGTATGATCTAATCAATAGATTGGATGTCAAATAAACAGTATTGTGGCCCTTACGAGGATTTTAATGGTGGATATCCAATCAATATTGTTTTCCTATGATGTGGTCCACCTTAGGTTTATATTCCTATCATTTTTTTTTAATCAAGCCTTAAAATGATAAGTAAAAATGGATGAACATAATGGATGAAATACATACATCATGGTGGGCCCACATAACACCGAATACTAGCCAACGGGCGAGTGGCAGAGTAGCCATTCTGTTCCCATCCATGCTCGTATTTGTGGTGCGATCCATTTAATCTTTGGAAATGATTCATTTTTGGAATAATTCTCTGAAATGATCTCGAAAAATGGATGAACGGTGTGGGTTGATCCCAAATTTTCGGTAAATCCAAAACTCAAGTGGACCATGCCACACAAAACAATATAGAATAATGATTTCCACCATTGATACTTTCCTTGGGCCCACAATAACGTTTATTTGACATCTAACCTATTCATAATATCAAATATATATGAATGAAGAGAAAACACAATTTGATTTAAACATATGAAGTAATTTACTCTTCAATCTGTACTAATTCGATTGTCCAAAAATGATTAAATGTTCAATTAGTGGATGTGCCTAATAATTTATTAAAAAATATTATTTTCACGAGATAAATATCAATTTCCATTTAAAATTTCATTTTCACGATATAAATTACATTTTTTTCAAAATGAATATTTTTTACTCTTAATTTTTCTTTGAAAACTTTTAACAAAATATCATTTTTATTATAAAATATTTCAAAAAATAAATTAAAATACAAATTCTGAATTTTTATTTTCAAAATATCTTGAAATTTCACATTTTTTAATTTTTTTTCCCAAAAATTCCAAAATGCCGATTTTTTTCTTCAAAAGCATCATGCTGTTTTCAACTTTTCAATTTTTTAAAAAAAATTATATATATATTTCCAAAATCTTAGTGTTTTTATAAATAACTTTTTCTTTTAATTTCGAATTTTGAACATTTTCAATTATTTTTTCAAAATCACAAAATTTTTCAACTTATTTATTTTTCATTTCAAAATGTTTGTTTTTTGATAAAGTATCGATTTTTTAATGTCGTTTTATTTTAAAAATTTTCAATTCTTTTTCACTTCTCCATTTTTTTTTAAGCATTTTATTTGAACTTGTCAATTTTTATTGAACTTCACATTTTTATTTTTATTTTCAAATTTCAAACTCTCATTTTCTTTTTAAAAATATTTTCATTTTTCAACGTTGTGAAAATTTTCACATTTTTTAAAATATTTTTAATTTTCTTTTTCAGAATATTATTTTTCTCAAAATCAAATGCTTTTTTTTTTTTTTTCAAATTTATCAACTTTATTAAATTTCTTTTTTTGTTCCCACAAAATAGATTTTTATTAAATCAAGATTTTTATTTTTCAAAATCTAATTTTTTCTAAGCGTTATTAAAATTTTTTAACTTCTCAATATTCTTTTTCATGTGATATTACAAATCATTAAATAGTAGTTTTAATTAAAAAATTAAAATAAAAATTCAACTCATTTAATATAAAAACAAAATAAAAATTTTTTTTTGCATTCAATTAGTTGTTAAAAAATAATCTTACATACAAATATGTACAATTAAACCACAAAAATTCTATTAAAAAACAATTATTAGGCTACAAAAAAAAAATAAATTTCCACCAAATTCAAAAAAAAAAAAAATAGTAAGGCAAGTCCTTTTACGACGGACCTGATCCGTCGCAAAATTATCTGAAAAGCATGTTGGTTTTGTGCGGGAATTTGCAACTTAGTTTCCGTCGCCAAATCAAAATTTGCGACGGATTTAATTCGTCGCCTAGTTACGACGGACAAAAGTCCGTCGTAAATACGTCGTAAATCAGATTTTAGCGACGGATTTCGGACCGGATATCCTGGAAAGGCGAGTTTAGCGACGGATCTTTTCCGTTAGCGACGAATTAAATCCGTCGTTAAACCAAGAGATTTTTGCGACGGACGAAGTCCGTCGCAAAAATACGTCGCAAATTGACCTTTTTAGCGTGGTGCATTGTAATTGTGGACCACTGAAGCTATCATTTTTTGAGCATCTAGTTATTGTATAGGACCATTTGATCAATGTGTTTTTTGCATTATGATCCATCAAATACAAGCCCAACGATTGTGATGGCTTGGATCTCTGTGCATGTATTCCACATGTACAGTAGATATATAATGAGTCACATCCATCTAAAAACTGGCGGTGATGATCATCTCAGCCTTGTCCTCTTTTTTTTTTTTTTTTTCTTTTTCTTTTATAAATTTGCTTTAGCAGTACCAAAGGAATATCCAAGGAATTAACCTTGCTTAAAGTGAAGAGGCATAAGGAAAGCAAAAGAAGGAAGCTGGGAATAACATGATAATGATGAAAATATACAATTGAGACCGTGGCCTTGAAAAGATGACACAGCACAAGAACGCAAAACCAACGGTCTACTTTCTCCCTTACAAAAAAAATCTAGCAAGGACTCTAGTGCACATGCACGCCACCATGAATCCATTTCATTCTTCTCTACCACGTGGTATCTTTTTTTTTTTTTTTTTTTTTTTATAATTCAAATTAACTGTATTTTATGTATTTTTAAGGTCTTGGGAATGGATTTTTTTTATAGAGTAATGATGACCTAATAATAGTGTTCTAACATAGGAAAGGAAGTGATGAGGTCAACCATCGTCTTCCTTAGGGAATACTTACTTGGAATTCATGGAGATCTCTGGACTCCTCATAGAGATTTTTGAATCCATAAGAGAAAAGAAATAAATTCTAATAAAATCAAATGTAAATTGATTATGATAAAAATGAATTTATGATATCAAACTTAGGAAGATATTTCAAAATCAAACTCCAACTCAAACTTACTAAAAATGTGACTTATTATAAATAGTAAACATACTATTTATAAATGGTCATGATTTCTACTAGACTTTATGGTTTTTGGTCAAAAATAGTAAGTATTCAATTTGGCCTAATCATATTATTCTCCTAATTTTTCTAAGCTCTTTTCATGTTGCGCATGACTCCTAAAGCTCAAAGGATAAAGTGTTGTGATGGAACTAAAACTTACTATAAATAGTAAAAACAAAAATAAAGTGAACATATTATAAATAGTAAAAACGAAAATAAATAAAATGATCCGATGGAATCTCGCAAATTCGGCATGGGCAACCCAACACAGTGGGATTAGTTGGCTAAAGTAGCTTCTTTTTACTAGCCACCCCCACTAGGGAATCGATGCCAAGACCTTAGCGTTGAAACGAGGTATCTTTCACTCAAGTCTACCACATGAGCTTTGTATCAAACTTACACATAGGCTTACTTTATAAACCATCTCTAATGATTGGATTGGCTATCTCTTAAATGGGCAACAACGGAACTAACATGTAACGTAGAATAAGAGGCTCCAACAATCGAATGGTGAGGTTGATTCTATTTGTTCAGTCTTTAATCCAAGGCCCATGAAATGGATGGTTCAGATCGACAGGCATATGCACCAGTTGGACACTAGGGATATGATGAGTAATGGACCCCAAACAAAACATGGCACTTATTTTATTCGTTAGTGGCTTCACCACTTAGCCGTTATGGCATTGTGTGAATGAGATAAGGTGGCAATCACACCTAGATGGTTTCATGTATATCAATATGCTAGAATGAAAAAAAATATAGTGGAGCTCCTTCTATCCAAGTCTTTCAAGCATCACGAAGTTGACCCCATATGGGAGACTAAAATATGAAAAAGGTATAAGAGAAGTCAAACTTGGGTTTGATACAACCTTAGAATATACATGGCTAAAGTGCACCACCTCTAAGTGGCTTGGAATATCCATGGGATATCCCCAAAGGAAAGACCTATGTTGACTAGGTCTCCCCCGGCCATCTTTCGTTTATCTGAGCCGCTGATCTGATGTCCACCATCACTGATGAACCATGTCAAAAAATGAAGACCTTTCCAATTTGGGATGTAAATACATTGTTAATAAGAAATCTACCAATGTTCCACTTCAACGGAGAGAAGACAAACATCTGATGGTCCAGATCTTCTAATTTTAGTATAAGTTTTTATCATAGTTCATCCATGATGGGTTACATCAGATTGTCGGCTCAGATAAACCAATCCTGAGCCCTGATTAGGTACCAAACATAAAAGTTACACTCAGCCTTATTTATGTTTGTGTTTTTTTTACTAGAACTCCCAAATGGCCTCTTAAATTGCAACAATCTGAGTTTAACATACATACAGCTCACTATCATTCTTTTTTCGTATGGCAGTTCAAAACCTGGTATTGGCAATAACAAAAATAAAAAATAAAATCGAAGCCTCAATCAAGGCACATCTATTACAGCGACAATCCCAATCTTTGGACAGCTGACAATTCCCAATAAAATGATGTAATTTCCAAAAACTTACATTTATTGAAGTGAGGCTGTTCACTATATATATATATATATATATATATATATATATATATATATATATATATATATATATATATATATATATATATAGGAAATGGTACTCAACCTCATGGGAAGTTTTTTTTTATTTTTATTTATTTTTATTTATTTTTTTATAGAGAAAGTGGGCTCATGCCACAATTATCATTGATCTTGAAAAACTGTACACCCATTCAGGTGGGACCCAACAAAAAGGGGCAGATCCCACCTATCATATAAGCTTAAGCTTTACAAAAAAAACACCCAACGAAAAGGAGGAAAACACAGCCAGAAAATTAGTCCCTGCCATCACAACCTCTAATCGCCCCCAATCCCACCCTATCCAAGAAGCTGAGGCCCCTAACATGAAGAGGCAGCTCGGCCAATGTTGAGAACTGAGAAGAATGTGGGGTTTCGCTCCCAATTTTGGCCAACGCATCAGCAGGGAAATTGGCCTCCCTGAAAGTGTGCACAATGAGAACCTGGCCCAACACTTTGAGGTTTTGGATTCTCTTAATCCAGTAGCTCCACTTCCACCCAGGACAAGAATTCCCATTAAGAATATTCACTAAAAGCTGCGAGTCGGACTCGATCTCCACTTTATCGAAACCCTGTTGAAGACAAAAAGAAAGACCGTCCAGAATGGCCCGAATCTCCGCACACGTGTTAGTACCGAGCCCATATGCAGTGGAGAAAGCAAACAGAAAATGACCATTGTTGTTTCTGCAAATGCCCCCACCTCCAGAAAGTCCTGGGTTGCCCCTGCTAGAGCCATCGACGTTAATCTTCACCCAATCATTACGCGGCCTGATCCAACATACCACCATCATCTGCACACGAGACTGAGTCACAGGAGGAGGTCCCGAATTCCTGTGAATAACTGAGGAGGTTGGAATGTGGGCTGGTCTACTAACACTCCTTTCATCCACGTACCTCAGCCACCATTCCATCTTGGCAGTCAGAGAGGGAAGGGAATCTGATTTACCGTCAAACCTTGTTGAATTGCGGGCTTTCCATATCACCCAGCATATTATGAAAGGGGCCACTCTTTGCACATTAGAAGTCTTACCTGTCGTAGATAACGTGCCATTCCACTGCTCCATCTGAATGCTGAAAGTCGAAGCTGGCAGGATAGGGATGTGGAAGCGTGCACCCACGAAACGCCAGAGAGCCTTTGCAATGTAGCTATGGAGAAATAGATGAGGGATGGTCTCAACGATATTTGGGCGGGATTACAATCCCACAGCGGACGCACGCGCCGATGCCGGATGCACGCCCCGTCTGCACCGCACCATCGACCGGAACGCTCACCGCAAAATCCACCACGCCACAAGAAGGAAATTTTTAGTGGCATCATCTGTTCCACAAGTATTTGGACCACTCCACAGTGTGCGAAGGAGATCTGCAAATGTTTCTGACTGAGCTGATTGTAAACTTGCCCGATGGAGTCAACGGCCAAAAAATTGAATCAGGGCCGTTAGCTACGCTGAAACCACCCTGGAATAGGTAATCAATAATCCGTTAAGGAAGAAAGCTGAAAACCGCAGAATGAGGCAACGGGCCGCACGGTCCCAAAAAGTCTCTGACCCGCATCTCCATCAAGCGTTACCGGGATGGGGGAGGTGGCAAGATCCACAAGCGGGCCAAGCCCGGACCAGTTTTCCAACCACAGGCGACAAGATCCATCTCCTACTCGCCACTGAGCAATAGGCGCCAACAAGGGGAATTGGGAATGAATACGAGTCCAAAGAGGGGAGGCAAAACAGCATTTCCTATTAGACTCATCTGGTTGTAGAAAGAAGGAGTATTTGGCGCCCATGTAAGTTCCCCACAAACTCTCTTTCTTCTCAAAAAGGATGGTCCAAGCCATCTTTAACCGAAAGGCCTGCATGATCTCATGCAACCGCCTAAAGCCCAGCCCACCTTCCTCAAGAGGAGCCGCTAGTTTTTTCCAGTTCAACCAATGGAGCTTCCTTTTACCTTGCGACCAGCCCCAGAAAAAATTGCAGAAGCATCTTTCCAAAGAGTTCAGAACCTGCATAGGAATGTGCGCCGCCGCCATAGAGTGGATGGGGACACTTCCCAGAACGTGCTTGATGAGAACCATTCTGCCCGCCTGAGAGAGAATCCGAGCCTGCCACCCCTGTATACGCCCTTTAATTCTGTCCAGTAAAGGTTGAAACATACTAGATTTCACTCTACCCGCCGAGATAGGAACCCCCAAATATGTAAAAGTGGAGGAGGCCTTAGAAATTCCTAGGACATCCTCGATTGCTCTAACCCTTGAGGGTGTCGTCTTGTCAGCGCAGACAAAATAGCTTTTCCGGCGATTGATGCATTGGCCTGAAGCCTCCTGGTATGAGTTGAGGAAATCACTAACGACACGGAGCGAAGAGATACCTCCATTAAGAAATAAAAGTGTGTCGTCGGCATAAAGGAGGTGGGACACTCGCGGGCAGCCCCTGCGAGTCTTGAACGGGGTGCAGCGACCTTGGTCCAATAGGGAAAGAAGGCCCCGACTAAGAACCTCAGCCATGATAACGAACAGCGCAGGGGAGAGAGGATCCCCCTGCTGTAATCCTCTGGTTGATTTGAAGAATCCAGTCACCTCTTCATTGACCATCACCGAGAACCAATTATTGCCCCAACACTTCTCGACCAAGTCCACCCACCTATTATCAAAACCAAACCGAAACAGGACCTGTTTGAGAAAATTCCACTCCACTCTATCATACGCTTTCTCCATATCCAACTTGAGAATGATGTTGCCTCCCCGGACTTTCCTGGATAAATCTCTGAAAAGCTCCTGGCTGAGAGCGATGTTTTCAGAGATGAGACGGCCCGAAATAAAAGCCCCTTGCTCAATTGAGATGATCGAAGGAAGGATTGTACCTAGTCTCGAGGCCATAATATTGGCAAAAATCTTGTATAGGCAGTTACATAAGCTTATAGGACGGTAATCGGATAGCTCCTTGGGAGATTGCATCTTCGGGATTAAGCAGATGAGCGAGGTAGTCATGATCCTGGGCATTTTACCACCCTGAAACAGATAAATGATGGCATTCTGGATATCCCGTCCCACCACATCCCAACAAGCAAGAAAGAAAGTGCTAGAGAAACCATCTGGCCCTGGTGCAGCATTTGTAGGAATCGACCCAACTGCCTACTTAACCTCAAGGAGAGTCAGCGAGGCCATCAGCCCGTGGTTCTGCTGCTCAGAAACTAGCTGTGGGATTACCTGAGTAATGTGGTGAGCATCAGCAATAGCTGAGGCACTGAACTGGCGCTTGAAAAACTCAACCACCTCTTCCTTGATACCAGCTGGATGGTCAATGTTGCGGCCCGAATTGGTAGTGATCTTTCGAATAGTGGATCTACGGTGTTTAGCTGTCGCTGAGGCGTGGAAAAATTTTGTGTTTCTGTCTCCTTCGGCAAGCCAATCAATGTGAGCCTTCTGCTTCCAATAAATCTCTTGCAATAATTCCAACCTGATGAGCTTATCAGTTGTTGAGCTGATATCATTGAGCTGCTGCAGGGAGGGCCCAACTACAGCGACCGCAGCTTGGGCACTGGCCTTCACCTCCCTGAGGTCCTTCTCGGCCTGTCGAACTTGCTCAAAGATGTTACCGAAAACATTTTTGTTCCAGTTTTGAGATCTGCTTCACAGCCTTAAGTTTGGCTATGACATTAAACACCGGGTGTTGAGAAGTCATCCTTTTCAAGTTTGAGCCGACAACTGTTTGAAAAGATTCATGCTGAGTCCACATGTTTTGAAATCTGAAAGGCTTGGGGGCAGAGGGGGTTCGTGGGGGGAAAACCAGAAGCAGAGGGGCGTGATCTGAATTGACTCTAGGCAGATGTTGGACTTGGAAGGTGGGGAAGAAAGTAGCCCAATCAGCATTAATTAGGACCCTGTCTAGTCTCGCCCAAACCCTGGAAGAACCCGCTTGGTTGTTGCTCCAAGTATACCTGTTTCCCGAGAAACCCGCATCCAGCAAGCCTGCATTATTGATAGCATCAGAAAATTCAGAAGAACTTGCTGTATCCAACTGTCTTCTACTTCTTCTTTCCGAGGCTGTCGTCACTACATTGAAATCTCCACCGAGCGCCCATATACCATTCACCGAGGTTGACATTGTAGCCATTTCATCCCAAAGTGTTCGCCTAAGCAGCCTAGAGCAACTAGCATAGACAAAAGTCAGAGTGATAGAAACTGCTACATCCTGCAGGTTTATAAGAATAGAAAGGGATTGAGAAGACATATTGCTGATAGCAAACTGAATAGAGGATCTGCAGAAAAACCATATTTTACCCCCTGCATCCCCATTAGAGCAGGATGAGTGGTAACCGAGGGACAGGCCAACTCCCACCCTCTTCTCATCGCTGAGCATCGGTTCAAGTAAAACTACTATCCAGGGGTTATGCTCCCTGATCAGCCTCCTAGCCGTTCGAAGAGAACGCTGGTTCCCTATACCACGAACATTCCATATAAGGACCTTATCCATGTGGAACACCTCTGGAGATCAGAGCCCTTCGCCTCTGTCTGCGTATTCTCGCCTCCCATTCTCCTCTAACTGAGAAAATCTTGCTAGTGCTAGTCCTCTGAGCACTCGTTTTGCCCCTTGCTGCGCCTTTCCTTCTTTTATCCTGCTTCACTCTGTCTGGCTGCGAATTACCTGCCAAGGCAATTGGACTTTGTTCGGGGTTGTGATTCATTAGCTGGTCTTGCTTTATGGACTTCGGGATACTATGATCCAACTCGTATTCTTCATTGTTTCTATCCCGAGCAATAGCAGCTGATTCAAAAAAAGGAGAAGTCCACCAGAAGCTCTAGACTGTCTGCCTGAGCTCCTGTCCTTGGAGTGGAAACATCTGCCATCTGCTTCTCATTTCCAGCTCCCAGCTGATACATCCCTGACAGACCCTCATCACTACTGGGGTCAGGATCTCCCTCTTCATGCGAGAAATGCAGATCTATATCCTTGTCTCCTCCAAGAAACTGCTCGGCTGGGCCAATCACGCCACCATTTCCTGTGATCGGATCCATGGAAAGCTGTTGGTTTCCCATCCTGAGATGCAATTGAGGGGAACCGAATAGCTCGGCCAGACCAGTCCTGTTCTTCGCGAGGCTGCTTTCTTGGCAGCGAATTGGCGAGCATCCTACGGATCTTGAACGGAGACGTTCTGTGCCCCCTTGATGAGCAGAAAGCGAACGGACCTCAGTACTTGAGGGCCATCTCATGTGGTCCACCCTCCACCTTTCCTTACTCCATGAGTATCTGCCACCCACCTGATGCGCGTCTGCCTCTTTTAATCTCAGGCCATCCTGTTGTGTCTCTGTCCAGCGCGGATTAGATTGCAAGTTATGCTGTGTAACTTCAGGGATAGTGGGGGTTGAACATTCAGCAGCTAGAAAGGGTGGTGGAGCCGTGGCAGCGCCGGGTGGGCACTGCTCCTCTACAGCTTGGGTGTGAACTGTCGCAATGCCTACTTGATCCGTTTGAAAAAGAGGTTCCTTATCTATTTGTCCTTGGTCTGTTGAAGCAAAAAGTAAAGGATGACACTGTGAAGGCAGATTTTCAGTTTGTAGTGATATGTCTACTTTATACCCATTCATAGGGTCAAGCCTCGAATCTGTAGAATAACATATCAGAGGGACCTGAGCAGTTGCCTCTGCTCCTGAATGATCTTCTTTGTTGCGAGGTGCAGTAGTAGAAGGATCTGCCTGGTAAGGGTGGAATCTGCTTACCACCCAGTCTTTCGTGCAATTAAATTCCTCATGCTGCCTTTGAGTGACGGACTGAGACGGGGTTGCCACTCCCTTAAGATCGCAAGGTTCCAATTCCACAACAATGGGGAAAGTTCTATCTGCAACCTGTAAGCTGAGAACCTTATTTAAGTTGATACCCGGTGTGAGGTTTACCTTAATCCGAGCGTGCATCTGGAAGAGGCCAAATTTGCTCAAGTTGTCAATCTCTATAACTTTACTGAAATAGCTACCTAGATCAATGATGACCGCCTCCATCCAAGCATGAGCCGGAATTCCGAATATCCTAATCCAGCGTCCCTCTTCACCTAGGACATCTATTGAACACCAAGGGCGCATCGAGATAATCCCCATCCTTGCATGAAGATGGGAATCCTTCTGGAAATCCTCGTACTCTACTTTAGATTTTAGAGTAATTAGAAACTTCAAAGGGGATAGTCTGACAATGTCGATCCCCGATGATTGGAAATTGGACTTTCTAATTTCCTCCATGGCTCTCAATACAGATATATGAGGGCTTGAGGTGCAGCCTACCAACGCAAAGCGCAGCATCTGTAATCGGTGTGCAACCGCTCTCGGATCCGCAATAGATGATACGGGCATGTGTGGCTGAGGAAAGCCATTTGGGCTGTCCCTAGATGAACTGCAGTTTGGGGTAGGATGGGAAAATGCCACAGCCGCTGCATAGGACCCCGGTGGAGGTATGGGAGGTATGGGAGCTTCCTTTCTGACCGGTTGTGCCTGCAGCTAGCATACGAGGATTTTCGATCGGAGGTTCTGTGTTGCTTCGTTTGGCCCTGGCCCATCTAACCGATACGATTCTCCCGTCGATCCGGCGGTCGTTGAGAATGTCTTTTGCAGCCATTGCATCCTGTTCATACTGAAAACGTACAAATGCATAGCCCCTTGGCTTGGATATCCCTGGGAGCGTGGGGATGTACACATCTAGGAGCCTGCCGTATTTGCAGAAAATACCCCAAATATCCTCCCTGGAGCAATCAAATGGGATGTTGCCCACAAACAGGCTGAAATCTCTGTTACTGAGGGGAGGTTGAGCCTGCCGAGTGGGTTGGCCCTGACGCTGACGAGGACGGGAGGCGGCTCTGCCCCGCCTGTCCGGGGATCTCCCTCTCATCCAAAAGTTGTGGGACCTGTCTTCGGCCCTAGTATCAGCTGCCTCCACTTTCTCTGAAAATGTCACTTGAAATACCAGGAGGTATGGTACAATAGACTGTTTCAACGGAGGTGACCCGTCTCCACTGTTTCCTATGCTGTAGCCCACTCGATTCTCCAATCCACCTTTATTTTTTCGACAAATGTATGAAGCAGAAAACACATCATCATCACAATGGCCCCACTGGGCCTTTCTCAGATATGGTCTCATCAGCAATATGCTTCACTAACCAAAAGAATTAAAAGGATAAAAATGCTCTCCAAGAAACACCAGAGTGCATTGCCTCATGGGAAGTTCCTACCAGATCGACCTCATAGTACCATTATATATATATATATATATATATATATATATATATATATATATATATATATATATATATATATATATGGAAAAAGGTACAATGAGCTCGAGCGTATTAGGTCGTCCATGAGGTCGAGCTGTGTGGGCCCCACCGTGATGCCTTTCGAACATCAACACCGTCCACCAGATGCACCATTCCATCGTGGGCCTGGACGGCCCAAAATCAAGTCAATCTGTGACTTTTGTGGGCCACACCACGTACAAAAGTACAGAGGGGCCGTGCACCATTAAAACATTCATAACCATTTTTGAGGGCCCACCGAGATGTGGTTTGCAAATCCAGCCCATCCATTATGTGTGTCCCACTTGAATGAGGGTTCAGACCAAGTTTCAGGTGTATGGAAAACTCAGGTGGGCCCCACCAAGTGCTTTTATATGTTTTTGGCATGTATTCACATGATTTTAGTTGGTATGGCCCACCTGAGTTCTGTATACGGCTGATTTTGGACCGTCCAGGCCCACGATGGAATGGTGCATCTGGTGGACGGTGTTGATGTTTGAAAGGCATCACGGTGGGGCCCACACAGCTCGACCTCATGGACGACGGTAATAAGCTCGAGCTCATTGTACCTTTTCCCTATATATATATATATGTGTGTGTGTGTGTGTGTGTGTGTGATGCTGACACAAATAATTGTCCATACATCTAACTAGTTGGTGTGTGGGGCTAGTATAGTGTTTTTATTACATCTTATTTGTCCAGCAAGACTACCCTGCTGTAAAAATATGATGTACAAGAAATCAAGGAACCAAGAAAATGTGATGCTCCATGTGAATGTGGGCTTTTTAAGTCTTTTTCATAGTTTTCTATGATGTACACCACCTAATAGTTGTATTAACTTAATAGTCGAATTAATCTCATAATAGTTGGATTATCCTATCTCACGTTGGGATAATCTTAATGGATAGACAAGATGTCGTACAATTACCATGGTGGCACCACACACCAACTAATTGAACCTCAACTAGTTTGCTTTGAGCAGTACTCTCTCTCTATATATTCAACAGCCTGAATTTCGTTAACTGATTCAGTCAATCTGATTTTAGAATTATGACCGATCTACAGAAGGTCCCTGGGACGGTTCCATTTAAGTGTATGCTACGGGTACAATTTCTTAATGCATGTGTATGAAACATGATGGTACACGAGAGTATCAAGTAGCTCTGCTTGACGAAGAGCTCCCTCTCGTGCCTACATCTTGGAGCGCATACCAGCCTTCCTTATCAAACGTCCAAAAAGTAAAGCTAGCAATAGCACGTCATCACGTACCACTATCTTCTTCTTAATCTACAAAGATAAAAGGATATTATATGAAGCTGGACGGAAAGAGGCCCAAGTCGTTGAGCTGGTGGGACTCAAGATCGGTAGGTCATGAGATTCTAGCGGCCTATTATAGGAATACTTTATATATATCACAAGATTGGTGGCTGATTTTCCTCGGGTTGGCTCCAAGCTTTGTTGTTTGGGAACTTTAGTTGAAAAATGCTGCCAGATTTGAAAGTCAGACCTTATCAGTGGTCGAGTGATAAATAAGGTTACAAATGTAGCCTTGCATGTCCTAGTTCGAAGTCCAAACATTTCGGAGATAGGCGGAACAATTCAAATAATTAGATGGAAAAGCCGGCTGATATTGAATGTAGATGCCTCCTCCAGAAGAAATGGGGGAGGCAGAGGAGGGAGTGTTTATAGAGATCACGTTGGGGGTCTCTTTTTTGTTTTCCACAAAAGCTACGATCGGATTTTCAATACCATTGCCAAAGCTCAGGTAATGCTAGATGGCCTACAGATTTATGAAGAGATGGCGGTGACCAACATCATAGCGGAGACCAATTCATGCATTATTGCATAAGCGGAGTTTAATCCCTTAGCCCCTAGCCCTTAGAATATTCGGTACTGAGTGGGAATTATCCAGAGCAAAAGGCCTCCCTTAACCTCACTTTTGCTCATACCCTTCGGGAGGGTAATTTTGTAGCGGACAGCCTAGCCAAAATGGCAATTGATGGTTGTCCTAGCAGGATTTATCGTAGTTGAGCTAAGCTCCCTAGAAGTATTAAGGGATATTTAGCATTAGATAATACATATGTTGGGTTAGTTAGAAGAAGAAGAAAAAAACATAAGATTGGGATGAAAGCCCTCCTAGCTTGGCAAGGGTTACAATATGCATTCCTTGAGAAAGCACGTCGTTCAGAATTTGTGAAAGAAGAAGATTAGAATGAACGGGATCAAAGGGAAATTAATACAATTCAATTGTGCTTAGCCGATAAAGTCTTTTACAATGTCATAAACAAGACGACTATTATAACTTTCTAGGCGAAGTTGGAGAGTATTTACATGACAAAATCTCTCACCAATCGTCTATTTTTGAAAAGACTTTTTATACTCTGAAGATGGTGGAAGTGTTAGATCTATATGAACATATTAACTTGTTCAGCAAACTGATTTCCAAGTTGATGAGTGTTGAGGTGAAGATTGAGAAGGAAGACAAAGCTCTAATTATGTTGACATCTCTCCCCAAGTCGTTTGAGTATCTGGTTGATACTGTTTTTCAAACTAGGGATACTTTGGACATCAAGAGCATTATCATAGCTATTCAGTCAAAGCAATTGCGACAACGAAATGATGAGGAAGGTACCTCTACGCATGCATTGTTTGCTTGGGGAAGACTGTTTGAGTGAAAAAAGGAAAAACCATGCACGATTTAGATCCAAATCAATTGGCAAAGGAGAGTTGAAGTGTTAGAATTGTTAGAGAATGAGACGTTTAAAAAAGGTCCATCAGTCTCCTAAAGCTCGGAAGGATGAGAAGTCAGATGATTCACAAAAGAAATCTAATTTAGTTGAATCTGGTGAAGGCTCAAATGGTTGTGATGTATTATCTGTGACTAAGATCAAAGTTTTTTTTATAGGAATAGATCTTAGATACATGGGCATTGTACCTTATGTGTCTTTATCGAAGTTGTTTTAAAACATATAACGAGTATAATGGTGAGTTGGTTCCTATGGGCAATGATCATGCTTGCAAGATGATTGGAATTGGTTTGGTTTGCATCAAGATATTTGATGGGATGAAATATATTCTAACAAATGTGAGGCACATTTCGAACTTGAAGAAGAATCGGATTTCTTTGGGGGCTTAAGATGCAATTAGTTGTAAGTTCGCCAGTTATGATGGTGTCCCAAAGGTTTCAAATTAGGCTTTTATAGTAATGAAGGTACTATAAAATGGTAATCTTTACCGGTTGATCAGAAATATTATATTTGGTACATATGCAGCGTCTGTAGCGGATTCAACGTTAGCACATTTGTGTCATGCACGCTTAGACCATATGAGCTAGCAGGGTATGAAAGTACTCATCGATTGTAAGTTAATTCTTAGTTTTAAAAGCTTTGATTTTAATGTATGTGATTATTGCATATGTGGAAAAATGATTGAGGCAACATTTTAAAACCGGAAAATATGTCAATAAATGACAACTTGATTATGTGTATTCTGATGTGTGGGAGTCGTCGCTTGTTGTTTTTAGAGAAATAGTACCTTACTTTGTCACATTTATAGATGACTTTTTAAAGAAGTTTTGGATTTATATTTTAAAACATAAATTTGATATGTTTTTCACTTTCAAGATATGGAAAGCGATGGTTTAAAAAAACATATGACAGAAAATGAAAGTTCTAAGGATATATAACGCTGGGTAATTTATTTCAAGAGAATTTGATTAGTATTGAAAGAATGGGGGAATGGTCAGGCACAACACAGTGGGGCATATGTCCGAGAAGAATGGTTTGGTAGAACATATAAATCGAACTCCTTTGAAAAAGGCTTGGAGTATGTTGAGAAATTCTAAGTTGGGCAAAGAGTTTTAGGCCAAAAGTGTTTCTACAGCTTGTTATTTGGTGAATAGATATCCCTTTACAATTATTGATTGCAAAATTCTTAAGAAAGTATGAAGCGGTTAGGTAGTTGATTACTTGGATTTGAGAATTTTTTATTGTGATGTTTACTCTCATGGACCGTCTTTTGAGAGATATAAGATAGACTAAAGAGAAAAAAAGTGCATATTTATTGACTATGGTGATGGGGTGAAAGGTTACAGATTGTTAGACTGTGTTTTACAGAAGAGCGTTATTAGTCGAGACGTTAAATTTGATGGGGGTTCCTTATTTCAGAAAAATGAGAAAAAGGAAATGGAAACGTCAGTTGTATATGTGGAATTATCGAATGATGAAACACTTGAGGAACTTAGTCCACATATTAAAGTATAGGAAGAGGTGAAGCCACCACCTGTCAGGAGAAATCCACCAAGGGATCGTAGGTTACCGTTGAGATACATAGATAACTTTAATGTTGCATTTATTGTTATTATAGATAATGGGTATTTATCTACTTTCCAAGAAAATTTAGAAGGTAAAGATGTAGAAAAGTGTATGGTAGTTATGCATGAAGAGATATTTTCTCTATATAAAAATCAAACGTAAGAGCTAGTTGAACTATATGTTTGGAAGAAGGTGATCAGGTGCAAGTAGATATTTCGAAAGAAATTGAATGTGCACATGGCCAGACTGGTAGCGAATGGATTGATCATACCCAAGGGTTAACAACCCCAAGTGTAGAGTTGCGATTTAGTAATAACTTGATGAGACCGAGGTCAAATCCTTAGGGAATGAGGAACACAAACTAGAACTAATCTAACAGTAAATGTTTATCCAGATTTTCAATTCAGCGATTAGGTAAAATGGTTTTAAAATAAACAATAAAATAAAAGATTAAGGGTCTAGGAATCCATTTATAACAATCACAATATCCAATTTACTAATTCAATATATAACTCAATTGAAATCGAAGTCTTATTATTTCCAATAAAAAAATAATTATATTAAACTATTAATTAATACCAATAAGAATATGAATTTGATCGAACAATTCTCTCAGAAAGTACTCAGACATCAATCACATAGAATTCAAAGTATCTATTTTGCTCGAAATCTATAATAGATCAATGAATTTTATAGATTGATTCCTTAAATAAGTATTGTAATTACACTTCCAAGTATCCAATGTGCCTGAAGTCAATAATGAATTAAAGATGTAAAACATAAAAACTTTTGAAGTAAATTTCAAATCTATTTCAATATACTATTATCATTCAACCCATTGTTATTGAACCAAATAAACTAAATACTATAAGTCAACTACAAGCTTCATCCCTTACCCTTAGCTAAGATATTAGCCTAAATGGCTAACATCTTAAAAGAAAAACAAAAGAAAACTAAAAAGACAAACTAGATTTGAGGGAAATAAGAATAAGTATGGCTTCGTGGAAGCTCCATCACCATTATGTATTTCTTACAAGCCCTAATTCCTACTTTGAAAGGCTTAAAACACCAATGTGAATAGGAGAAAACTCACACCGACTTGGAACTGACTTTAAATTTATGCAATAATGGTGTGCTTCGGTTGCACTGACAATCACCTTCGGTTGTAGCCAAACATACCTTTGGTCACCCCGAATCTTCATTCGAATACAGCTGAATTTTTCTAAAATAAGTTTGAAAAGTCTTTCTCTCCCTCAGGTCATACCGAACCTCCCTTCAGTCACACCGAACATGGGTTCAGTTATACCTAAGTGTCAAGACGAATTATCTTGAAAAATTATAATTTCTTGCTGAACTGTTCTGTGCACATTCGGTCGGACTGAACCATCCTCAGGTGGGACTAAACAATCTATTTTTTCTATTAATGTACTTTTCTTTTTTTAGTCTTTTTTTTAAAAACTTTCGTCCATTGTTTTCTTGAATCTTTGGCGTGTAAAATTTTCATTTATGTCCTTTAAATTTCTAATTCTTTAGCATATTTAACTTTATCTCTTTCTAAACTTTAAATCCATTCTTTTAAGTGTATATTCATCTGTAGGTCCAATATCATCTTACATGAAGAAAACATATATAATTAAATCAAATTAATATTTTAAAACCAAAAAAGCTTATAAAAAAATTGGTAAGGCAAGGAAGTGATTTTACTATCAAGGTGAAGATTGTTAAAATTGGGACACCAAAATCACTATTAAGTTTATTCATTTTTTTTTTTAATTTTTAATTTTTTTAAATTTTTTTTATCCCATATAACCTATATGTTTCACGTGCTAACAAAACTCAAGTGTTGGTGGATCCTTTGAGGGGTATTATTAACATTTTCCTCATCAAAGGAGGGCTTTTAGAGTTAGTTATGTTGGGATTAAAGAAAAAACTTACAACGTTTTGTTTTGTTTTGTTTTATTTTGTTTTGTTTTTGTTTTTGTTTTTGTTTGTTAGTTTGTTTGTTCTTTTTTTTTTTTTTTTTTTATTTTTTTTTTTTTTTTAAATTTAAAAGAGCCTCCAAGGAGAGATAGATAGGGTTTTTCTTATTGAAAGTTTTCTCCATCACTATAATTTTTTTCTGAATAGTAGATTGATCATGACTTTGTGTGCTACGGTATCAAGTAAAAATTATATATTCTTTATGAGTGGTTGTTTGAATTTTTCATTTTCTTTTACTTATTTCAGTCTTTAAATTTTATTTTATTTTATTTTTTTAAAAGGTGCTTTTACACTCGGTTCTCCAACAAAATATCAGGACGTGATCCACGGTTTGGATGGTAAAGCTTGCAATACACGGATGTGTCATGTATGTTTGATGAGACACCACCTTTTAGAAAATGGCGAAGCAGAACCTTCTACTAGGTCATGTGAGAAAGCTTCTATTTTAGACGGGGGCCCACGGAGTTAGTGCTCGTGGAATGGAATAAATGGACAGCTCTCTTAGATGCACTACTGCCTACCTCTCGCCGCGTGTGGTCGGTCTGTGAACGTCTCTTTCTTTCATGAAAGTCCAAAACACGAGTTTCACTTTCTTGCGCGTCCTTTCTCATCTCCAGTGGTATTATCCCTGAGAACTACAGTATCTTGGTTAAAAAGAAAAATAAGATAACTGGTTTGAATTTGTTTAGGCCAATGAAACCAGGAATGAACATTTTTCATGAGGTGAGCTCCGAGAATTTCATATTTCTACCTTTGGAGCCCTACATTGAAGATGGATGGATCTTCAGGAAAGCTTTGTATTCAAACTCAGAGGACGGAGGCCTTTGTTTTGAGCCTTTGGTCCATTAATGAGTATTTTAGAAATCTTTTTTGTGTTGTGAGTAGTTAGTCATAGAGTTACAGTAGATATTAGGATTAGTAGTTTTGCTTAGTTGAGAACTAGTTATGAAGAGCATATTAATCACCAAGACAAGATTAGCTAGGATTGTTCTAAAAAATACCTTTTGTAAAAGACATGTAAGGGCTTTAGAATTTTGTAATGAAAATTAATTATTTTCTCTTTAAAATAGAGAGAGTGAGAGAAGAAGGGAAAGGAGAATCCCCTTCCATTGTTCTGTACTGGAGCTGCTCTCTAAGTATGAAATCCATGCAGCGGAAGGCCACATCATGAATTTGGCGCGTCCTTTCTACATCATCCAATCGGTTATAATCTCAGCCTTTGCCCCATCCACAGTGGGGCCCACAATATAGATGGTTTAGTTCATTTTTCATGTATGCTAACATTTGTCTCAGACCAGTTACCTCAATCTAGCCCTCAGTGACAGGATGCAGATTTCCTACCAACTCAAATATGCTGGTTAGCTAAAAACAGTGGGGCCCACCATGATGTGTCTTATCCACACGCTGTTCATACATTCCCCCCCCCCTTTTAGGGCACAAGCCCAAAATTGAAGCATTTCAAGTAGACCACACCACATGAAACAGTGGGAACTGAACGTCCACCGCTTAAAACTTCTTGGGGTTACAGAAGTTTTGGATTAAGCTGATATTTTATAAACGATATATCTTGGATCCCCTCATACGAGAACAATCACAAATCACAATTATATCTCCACCGTACGCATGTACATAGATCGACGGTTGGAAACGAGCGTCCAATGAGTCCAACTAAAAGTGGGTCACATTGCAAAAAGCAAGGAAGGCAGCTGTTCGTTTCCGACCATAAAAGCATAAAAGTGGGGATGGGATGCCCTGGCAATCTCATCTAAAGGTTAGAAAGGCAGAGGAAGTGCTTTGAAAAATCTCCCATACTTGAAGAGGAAATGGATTCTAGAGGGATTGACGTTGATGCTTTTACGGATGGCTAGCATTTAGCAGGCTTATATTCCGTTGATTTCTTTTCTGTCTTGGTAGTAGACTAGTAGTATTATTAAATGACCAAAGGGTAGAATGCTTGTCACCGTCTCTAGTCTATCTTATCATTAGCTAGCTTTTTCTACAAGTAGCAAACTTGTACAAGATCTGAACTTGTCACTGGCAAGGTCCTAAGTTGGATGGGCGATGTGCCGAAATTCACACTGATTGGACAATTCTAACCGTCAGATGAATGGAGTCTTTAGTAGGAAAAATGGATGGTCGAAGTGACGATTGTCGATTTTCTTTATAAATATCTATTCTTTCTCCAAAAGTCGTCAGTGGTTAGGATTGTCATACAAGTGTAACTTTTTGGGCGTGTCCCATACAAGATATCACTGACAGGATGATTGGTTAGGATCTTGCCATGTGTACAACTTACAAAAAGATAGCTTGCCGATAAATCAAACAAAGAAAGTGACAAATACCATACTGTATCTTTTATTAAAATAGCCACATTTAAGTGGATTTGATAGCTAGAAGAAAAAATGAAAAAGGTTGTAATTAAAAAATAAGAGTAAAGGCCATGACCCACTTCATCAGACACGTTGTTTTGTGTCCTTTCGGGTTACCAAAATCTCTGTGAGAATTCTTCTGGAAGACAAACAACCTACGGTGCTTGTTTATTGGTAAGACTTTAATACTATAGGAGAGCGCGAAGGTTGATATGCAGGTACCAGAAAATGGTACATGTCATATGTATAAGTAACTCAAACTAAACCGTCCAGATTGTGTAACCCAGGTGTATGTATCACAAACCATGCGCTGACATCATTATATAACTAGCGATTGGTGGACATTTAGTAGACTGTTTAAATGAAATGTAGAAATTTTTACAAAATTAGAATACATACACTGTTTAAATGAAATATAATTTTTTTTTTTTTTAACAAAAGAATGCATACTTATTAAAATATTACACTCCAGTGCCTTTCTCATAGAGTTGTACTAGTGGAACCGAGTCTAGCTTGGCACAACTCGACTTGGCTCGGCCACTAGCTGACCCTAGCTCAAACTCGGCTCGGCTCAGTCCTCAAGCTCAACTCGGCTCAGCCGACCTCAAGCTTGGCTTTGGCTTGGTTTGGTCAGCAACTCGAGCCAGTTCGAGCTTATGAGGCATTTTCTCAAACAAATGAAGTGCACGTTCAATTTCTCATAGTTTGCGAAACAGCGACAGGAGTTGACAAGTATTCCATCAAACACTCAGTAGACAGCATTAAAATCAAGATCCAAGGTTGGTTTTATCATGTAATGTTTAATTTTTGGTAGTGATTTGTTTCATATCCATACCTTCCTCGGCACCGGCGGATCCCACGGAGAATGTATCGACCCAAAACAACACTTCATTGAGTCATTTCATCAAACACTTGGTGAGCAACATCAATATCAAAATAACCAAGTCACTGAATTAGTTCGATCTGAGTTCGATTTGAGTTGAGGTTCAATCTGAGTCGATTCAAGCTTGGCCAAGCTCGAACTTGGCTCAAAATTTTTTCGAGCTCCAACAATCAGCTTGAAGTTCGAGCCGAGTCGAATCGAGCTTTTTCGAGTCGAGTCGAGTAGAGCGAGTTAACCGAGCTAACTCGGTGGTTCGTGTAGCTCTACTTTCTCAAAAAGATTTTTAACAATCTACCCCATTAATGAAAGTAATTATTACTGGAGTACCTTCCAATTAGATTTTTAAAACGTGTTTGGCAGCTCGGGTGGGCTCCATGGTGATATTTATATAAATTCTACCCCGATGACCAGGTGCATCGGTCATGTTAGACTCAGAGCCCAAAAATCAGCCCCCATTCATGATTTAGGTGGATAACACTATTTGAAAGAATGTACAAGGCAACCCTCACCATCCAAACTATTTCACTCGGTGTGGCCCACATGAATCAGGGATGGGTTATAGCATGAGCCCCAGGCCTAAATTATAGTGCGGTATCTAATAGTTGGAATGGATTTCATCTAATCATTGCGGTGGACCTGTAAAATTCAAAGGTGGATGTCTCTCTCCTAACCATTTCCTTTGGGTTGGCCCACATGAAACACAAGTCAGCCTGATGTGGAATTACACATTTAATGGTCATGAGTGGATCTCACATAGCCATCAAGGTGGACCCATCAAGAAATTTTCATAAACTTTTCTTTAAATATCTTTTTATCTAGACCAATTACAGGAGACACCGCCCTTCATTTGCAAGAGGGACACGACCTTTCGTTTTTTTTTAAGGGCCCATTGTGATGTGTACATGAATTCCATTCTGACAAATAGATGTGTGATTCTACATTAGGCACATGAGGCACATGACACCAAAAAAAAAAAAAAAAAAAGGGCTAACCTATGATACAGATGAGCCAGGCCAAAGGCAACAGTTGGGAAAGAGGTGTCTATAATTTAGTTGGGTTAGAGAGGGGGGGGTGGGGGGTTGCCTTGTACACAATTTATCACTCATGAGGTCCACCAGAATAACATATCAGGTTGATTTTTGGACCCACCCTAGCCTAGCATAGTCTAATGCACTTTTTTTTTTTTTTAACACACGCACACACACCACCACACACTCACATAAACATTACAGTAGGGCCCACCTCAGTCACCCATCAATTTTCTTACATGGACCCCAACTTCCTCTAAGAAATTTAACGGAAGGCACTCCAATAATAATTACTTGTATTGATAAGAGAGCCTTTTGAGAATCTTTTTAAAAATGGTACTGGAATGTAAATTCCATGTTAATTAAGCCGGTAGTGTTATATACAATTTCCTGAAAAATTTTCAACGGTCCTGATTCACTGAATAGGTGTCCAAGAATCAACAGTTGGTATTGTTAAACTTATCTGATTGTAGGAATTGGATCTTTGGCCACATCTTGTACGCTCAAGGTCGAGTTAATTATTTTGCACTTCTGTGTGCCTACTATGAATTATCATGTTCTGCTAAAGTATATAACTCCTCTTTAAGAGTTTGTTTAGGAGTAACATGTTACCCAGGCTTTGTGCGACGCTTGATATGCGGGCACTCAAAATTTATACATGAAAATGAGATTAGTAGGACTATCCTTGCCCCTGATTTGTGGAAACTTTTCTGTACAAATAAGAATTTTGAGTATTTTTCATATTAAGCATCTAATAAATATCCATCAATCCAATAGTAAAAAAATCAAATAAACTTATTTCTGGTTCATGATACATCTACCCCGGGTATCATAATTTGCATGGTTTAATTTAATTACTTTCATGCCAAATATATAATTTGTAAGTAATTTAATCTTCCTGTCCTAGCCTATAGCCCCATTGGGTCAACATGGATGAGATGGACTAGGGATTCTTAGAATTTGTAGAGCCTTATCATCAAAGGTGTGTTATTCTTTCAACTATCGCATTTATGGGTTGTAGCTCTGCGCTGAGCTCGTTAGGGGTTGTAGAGGGACAACACTTCCTTATTGGGGATCCAGGGGCACAACCCTCGACCCAGAGGAGAATTTCATAATTTCACATTGAATTTTTATGTAAACCCTAGTTCGCTTAGGGTAATGTATATTTTATCGTGTGTGTGTGTGTGTGTGTGTGAGAGAGAGAGAGAGAGAGAGAGAGAGAGAGAGAGAGAGAGAGAGATCGTCATTGTAATGATAGTTGCTTCTTCAATTTTTTTATGCCTTTAAGCATAGTGGATCGGTGTGAATCTGTGGACGTACGAAAAGGGAACAACATAAATCTTTATGTTGTATTTTGCATTTTCTTTTCTTTTGATTGATATTGCTCGGTGTGTAGTTGATAATGGTTTCTTCTCCCAACAACTAGTATTATAGCTCTTGGTTTGAGTGTGAGCAATATCAGAAGAAGGAGATGAGGATTGAAAAGTTCAATGGTTTGAACTTCATATTCTAGAAGACGTATATAGAATATTACCTCTATGAAAAGGATCTCTATTTCTTCTTCGATGAAAATTGACAAAAAAAAAAATCAAAGATGTCCAATAATGATTAGGAGGTGTTCGACAGAAAGACTTCAGGAACAATTCGACTTTCTTTGGCAAAATTTGTTGTGTTCAACATCTCGAAGGAAAAGACTATAGAGGATCTGATGCAACCCTATCAAGGACGTACAAAAAACCTTCTACTTCCAACAAGGTTCTTTAGATTATTTAATATAAAGATATTTGATAGCGAAAACATGGTTAGGCAACTCAATGAGTTCAAAATAGTCATGAGCTACTTGGAATTCGTTGGCCTCAATTTTTATGATGAAATCAAAGCTGTTGTGATCTTATCATGGTTACCAAAAAGATGGGACGATTTAGTAGTAGCCATGTACAATTCCACTAGATTAACGAACTTAAAATCTGATGATGTTATGGGTCTCATTCTTAGTGAGGAATCTCGGAGGAAAGCCTCGAGATCTTCAAGTGAAATATCGGGGAATGTTTTGAATGCTGAAGAACGGGGAAGAATGCTAAATAGAGGAAACAAAAAATCATGGTTGATCAAGATTGTAGAAGATTAGATCATTTAAGTCTTTGTAAGAAAAGGGTGATGATTGATGAAATTATGACAAAATGCGGCACATGAAGCGAGACTATAAAGCCTTAAAAAAATAATAATAATAATCAGGGATATAAAGATTCTATAAAGATCTCTGAAGAAAGTATTTTTGTTTTCATAATTCTGTCTTTGAATACTCATAATGAATCTTAGGTAATATATCATAGTGCTTCATTTCATGCTACTTCGAGTAGTGATGTTCTTCATAACTATGTACATGGTAATCTCAGAAAAGTTTATCTAGGAGATGATAAAACTTGTTGAATTGTTAGAAAGGGGGATGTTCAGATAAACTAGTTAAATGGGATAGTGCTTGTGAAATGTCAGGCATGTTCGAAATCTGTGAAGAAATTTGATCTCGGTTGGCTAGCTTTAAGATTCTGAACACATGATGTGCATATATGGCATCACAGACTTGAGCACATGAGCAGAAAGGGTAATAAGGAATACACTCTTTACTTGACTTTTGGCTCTAATAGTTTTATTACAATTGCATTATCACGGGTGGATGTGTATATCTGGCATCACTGACTTGGGCACATGAGCGGAAAAGGAATGAAGGTTCTACTTTTAAAGGAGAAGCTACTGGGGGTTGGAATATATTAATTTGGAAATTTGGAAATATTGTATTTATGACAAATCGAGGAAAGTCAACTTCTTGAAGGTCGGAAGGACTCCAAAGTTGGAGTGGTTGGAACTAACCGACATTAATGTGTGGGGACCAGCTAGTATTTTCTCTAAGTGGCTCTCTTTATTTTATTACTTTTATTGATGATGCTAGTAGAAAATTTTAAATTTATTTCTTTGAGCATAAATCAAAAGTATTTAATATGTTTAAGAAATGGAAAGCTTTGGTTAAGAATGGAACAGGTATGAAGTTGAAGTGTCTTAGTTCAGATAATGATCAGAGAGTACTGTGACAACAAGTTTGAAGAGTATTGTTCAGTTAATAGAATCAAGAGATGAAAAATGAATCCAAGAATGCCACAATAGAATAGTATAGCTAAGTGCATGAACAGAACCATTATAGAGCATACAAGGAGTGTGAAAATCGATACTAAATTGCCTAAACAGTTCTGGGCATATCCCGCAAATACTACAACTTGATTAATAGATAACCCTCAACTACTTTTGATGGTAGATTGTCAAAGGAAGCATAGACCGAAAAAGAGATAACCTTGTTGCATTTAAAGGTATTTGATTGTATCTCTTATGTCAATATCGATTTTGAAAATAGGACAAAGCTTAATCCTAAGTCTAGAAGGTTTACATTCATTGGAAATGGTCTTAATAATTTTGGTTATCAATTTTGGGAGACTAAAAATTGAAAAATCATTCAGAGCAATGATATAGTATATACTCAATGAAAATTTCATTTATAAGCATAAGTTGGAACAACAATGAGAGAAAATTGAACATACTAAGTTTGTAAAACTTGATAAGATACTTGACAAGTATGTTCTAAGGCTCCAAGATGAAAATCTACAAGCAGAAACCTCATATCTCTATTTCTATGAGGAGATCATCAAGGGTTAGCAAACCCATAATCTGTTATTCTCCTTCTCTATATTACTTGTTGTTAACTAATAATGGTAAACCAGAATGTTATGAAGATGCCTTACAAGTTGATGATGAGATGAATTCTCTAATATCAAACTAGACATACAACATAATCCAGTTGTCAAAGGGAAAGGCAGCTTTACATAACAAGTGAGTTTATAGATTGAAGAAAGAGTATGGCCATACTAAGAGATTTAAGGGCAAGTTAGTTATGAAAGCTTTTGAATAGAAGGTAGGTATCGACTACATTGAAATTTTTTCTCATATTGTTAAGATTTTTATTATCAAATCAGTTTTAAGAATTGTGGCTTTAAAGGATTTGCACTTAGAGCAATTAGATGTAAAAATAGTTTTTCTTTATGATAATCTTTAACAAGACATTTATATGTATCAACCACATGGATATGTTGCACCAAGTAAGGAGAACATGATATGTAAACTCAAGAAGAGTTTATATGTTTTAAAACAAGTTCCAAGACAGTGGTACAAGAAGTTTGATAGTTTTAGGTCTACTAATGGCTTTAAGAGATGTCAGATTGATCATTGTTGTTATTTTAAAAAACTAGAAAATTTGTATCTCATACTTCTTTTGTATATAGATGAATATGCTTATTAAAGGGTCAAATATGCATGAGATTTCAAATCTCAAGAAATAGATATCTAAGGATTTTGCAATGAATGATTCGGTGCTGCAAAACAAATCTTTAGTATGAGAATTAGTAGAGACTGAAGAAATAAGAAGTTGATATTGTCACATGCTGAATATATTACAGAAGTACTCAAGTGATTTAACATGGAAGGTATTAAGCCAGTTAACACTTCTATGGCGAGACACTTCAGACTCTCTCAAAGGAACAAGGTAGAATAATGTAAGAAGAAAGTGATTATATGACTAAAGTTTTATATGCATCAGCCATTGGAAGATTAATATATGCCTTGGTCTGTACAAGACCAGATACTACTCATGAAGTAGGAGTTCTTAGTGGGAGCATTGGAAAGCCGTCAAATGGATTCTCAAATACTTAAGAGGTACTACTAATATAGCGTTGTGCTATGGAGGGTTAAAAATAAGTAGGGCTGAAAGTTGGGCAGGTTCAACCTGACCGACCCGTGACCAACCCGACATTGGGTTAGGCTCGGGTAGGATATATCGGGTCCAATCTCAAGCTTGGGCTATACAAACACCAACTCGATAAAACTTGGGTTGGGCTCGAGTTGAGGTCTCAGGTTGCTCGAGCCAACCCGAACTGGATCAATATATAAGTTACTTATAAATTATAATTGAGTGTTGATCGTTTTTGTCGAAGGCACACTAGTGATGTCGGGTCTCATTTGTCTACGTCATTTCCAAGGACTCAAGCTAACAAGATATGCCGAATTTCTCTCTCCCAAATAGATTGCGTGCTATGCTACATGACTTTTAAATGATCAGTTGTCCTATATTTTAGCTTGTTTTTTAAAAGAAAAAAATGAAGTTCTTTATGATGAATAATCACATATATAATTAATAAAATAATAGATACAAAAAATAGGTCCTATATTGAAATATAATAAAGTAATGTAATAATGAAAATATTAGCATGTATACACCTGACCAATCCGATCAACCCGACCGAGCCCGCTTGGGTTGGGCTTAGGTTGAGAATTCCCAACCCGAGATTGGGTTGGGTTGGGTTAGGGTTGAGGTATAGGAACCTTGGGTTGGGTTATGGTTGAGCACCAACCCGACCTAACCCGCTCGACTTTCAGCCCTAAAAATAAGTTTATAAAGATATGTTGGTTCAGATCTGGTAGGCAATGTAGAAGCAGAGTATGTTCTGCAACAGTGACTTGCAAGGAAATGGTATAGTTACAGGGTCTTGTGGAGGAGTTGGGTAAGGAGAAAGCAAATTGTAAGTTGTATAGTAACAATAAAAGTGCAATTTATCTAGCAAATAACTCAGTCTTTTATTCAAGACCCAAGCATATTGACATCAAATATCATTTCGTATGATTATTTTAGGAGGATGAACATTTTATTTTGTAGAAGATTCACACAAATTAGAACGCTGCAGATATTTTGACCAAAGTAGTCATCAAAGAAAAACTAAAGTCATGTTCAACTTATATAATCTTCAAGCTTAAAAACTAGGAGGAGATTCACATTGGGTTATTTACGGAGGCATGGGTTGTTACAGATGCAACATATTCAGTAGGAGATTGCCTATGATCAGTCTCCAAGTGAGAGATTATTAGGATATGTGGAGTTTAATCATTAGAGGTGTACTGTTCATCCAGTCATCACTTTCGTAGGTCAAGCTCCTTAAGAGGGAAACCTGATGGGTTTTTTTTTGACCCGTTGTCCTTCCGCAACTGGGATGCGTATAGCCCTTTCGCAACTGGGATGCGCAAGTCCTTTCGTAACTAGGATGCACAAGTCCTTTCGCAACTAGGATGAAAAGAGGTGTTTCCTAAAACTATAAAAAAGGGTCCCTAGAACTTTTCTACGGCATGTTGTGTTGATGAGAAAAACACAAGAGGGCTATCAAAGGTGAGAGAGAGAGGGAGAAAGAGAGAGAGAGAGGAAGCTTGTAGAAGGGAGGTTATGCTCGTGGAGGTGATCTACGGTGCAGTCTATATCTCTGCGCTCCTATGTCCTCGTAATCGGTGAGATCTCTCTGGTTTTCTTTATTCTTTCATTGTTCATCCACTCCTGCGTGAGTGAAGAAGGTTGTAAACGTTCTACTTCATAGTGGATTGTTGATCTGGACGAGGTCCCGTGGTTTTTACCTCTTTAAAGGTTTTCCACGTAAAAATCTCTTGTGTGGTGTGTGATTGATGATTTGATTTATTTCATTGCTTTATTATCCATAATTCTGGTTTGTTTCGAGAGGCTAGATCCTAAGGTTTGTGTAAGGCATCCCAACAAAGTGGGATTAGAGCTAAGTTCATTGAACAGGTAAGATCAGTTTTTGAATTATGGAAGGTGGCTTAAGGATGATCAGCCTCAATGGTTCTAACTGGACCATATGGAAGGCTAAGATGGAGGACTTGCTTTATTGCAAGGACCTATATTCTCCAATCTTAGGCATATCAGCAAAATCCAAGGATATGATTGATGATGATTGGAAGAAGACGGACCGAAAGGCGGTGGGGTCTATTAGACAATGGTTGGATGATTCAGTGTTCCACCATGTGTCTACGGAAACCTCAGCTACAAGCCTATGGCTAAAATTACAAGGGTTGTATGAGAGGAAGATAGCCGGTAATAAGATATTTCTAATAAGGCGACTTGTGAATCTCAAGTTCAAGGATGGTGGTTCTGTGGCCGAGCACATGAATGAGGTCAGCAATATAGTGAACCAACTCACCTCTATGAAGATGGTCCTGGATGATGAATTGCAGGCTTTACTATTGCTTAGTTCAGTTCGCTTTGCTCGACAAGGTTGGGAGACATTGGTGGTGTCTCTAAGTAACTCCGCGCCCAGATCGGAAAGATATCCATGAAAAGTAACCGCTTGTCTCTTCAATGAGGAGACAAGGAGGAAGTCTCAGGGGTCTACTCAGCAAGAGGCTCTTGTGACGCAGGAACGAGGGAGAGGAAAGAATAGGAAGGGTGAGTAGGCCCGAGATAAATCAAGAGGTAAGTCAAGTCACAGAAAAGATGTTGAATGCTGGAATTGTGGCAAGAAGGGCCACTACAAGCATGAATGTCGTGGTAAGAAAAATGACAAGAAAGGAAAAGGGAAGGAAGATGAATCTGATTCCACTGCGGTCGCTTCAGATGGCGACATGATAGTTATTCTTTCTACAGATCATGACGTATGTCTCACGGCTACGAGTCAGAACACCGACTGGGTGATAGACTCGGGAGCTTCTTTTCATGCGACTCCACACAGGGACTCCTTCACAAGCTACAAGTCAGGTGACTATGGGACTGTGAAGATGGGAAATTCTGGCGTATCAAAGATCGTGGGAGTCGGTGATATTTGTGTGAAAACTGATGTGGGCTGCACATTGGTTTTCAGGGATGTGAGGCATATCCCAGATCTTCGCTTCAACTTGATGTCGACGGGAAGGTTGGATGATGATGGATATGAAAGCCGGTTTGCTGATGGGGGATGGAAGCTCATCAAGGGTTCGTTGATCATGGCTAGAGGAAAGAAGTATTGCACCCTTTACAAGGCAAGTGTCAGTATGTGCAAGGGTGGATTGAACGCAGCGGAAGATTCAACTATTGACATGTGGCACAGGTGTCTAGGCCACATGAGTGAAAAAGGGCTTCAGCTACTAGCGAGGAAGCAGCTCCTTCCAGACGTGACAGGTACACCTCTCAAAACCTGTCTTTATTGTTTATCAGGAAAATAGCATAGAGTGTCATTTGTTAAAACTGCTTCTCATGTTAATAAAGTGCATGCATTAGATTTAGTTTATTCTGATGTTTGTGGTCCTATGAGGACAAAAACCTTAGGTGGGGCATTGTATTTTGTCACTTTTATAGATGATGCATCTAGGAGAGTTTGGGTTTATGCTTTGAAATCCAAGGACGAGGTCTTTGGTGTGTTTAAATTGTTTCATGCTATGGTCGAGAGAGAGACAGGTAGACCATTGAAGTGCATCCGCACTGATAATGGTGGTGAATACATTGGCGACTTTCATGAGTACTGCAAGTCCCTGGGTATACGGCATGAACAAATGGTTCCCAAGACCCTCCAGCATAATGGTGTAGCTGAGCGAATGAATCGCACCATTGTTGAGAGAATCAGATGCATGTTATCCCATGCGAAGTTGCCCAAGACGTTCTGGGGAGAAGCAATGCGCACGGCAGTGTATTTGATAAACAGGTCTCCATCAGCCCCGTTGAATGGAGAAGTACCTGAGAAGGTGTGGACTGGACATGATCCATCGTACGGTCATCTCAGGGTGTTTGGATGCAGGGCATCCGTTCACATACCAAAGGATGAGAGGTCCAAGCTCGATATGAAGATCAGGCAGTGTGTGTTCTTAGGGTACGGTGATGAAAAGTTCGGTATAAATTGTGGGATCCGACCGAGAGGAAGCTCGTCAGGAGCAGAGATGTGGTTTTCTTTGAAGATCAGTGTATATAAGACATTGGTAAGCCAGAGAAGAATCAGCCTAGTTCAGGTGAGCTAGAGGACGTGGATCCGATTATTCCTCCCGTGGTGCCTGATGACGGGGGAGTACAGCAAGGTGCAGAGGACGAGAGAGTTCCTTCAGAAGATGGACCAGGGGAGCAGCCCCCACTTGATCCACTTGTTGAGCCACAGGTGAGGAGGTCATCTAGGGACAGACAGCCGTCTAAGAGGTACTCGCCACATGAGTACATTATGCTAACTGATGGGGGAGAGCCAGAAGATTATTCTAAGGCCCTAGCCGACTAGCATAAGGGGGAGTGGTTGAAAGCTATGCAAGAGGAGATGAAATCCTTGCATAAGAACCACACCTATGATATGGTGAAACTGCCTAAAGGCAAGAAAGCTTTGAGCAACAAGTGGGTGTTCAGAAAGAAGGCTAAGCAAAAGAATTCACAGACGAGGTTCAAGGCCAGACTTGTGGTGAAAGGGTGAAAGGGTTTGGTCAGAGGAAATGAATAGACTTCAAAGAGATATTCTCACCAGTGGTGAAGATGACATCCATACGGATGTTGCTTTGGTTGGCGGCTAGCATGGATCTGGAGATAGAGCAGTTAGATATTAAAACTGTCTTTCTCCATGGTGACCTGGAAGAAGAGATCTACATGCACCAACCAGAGGGGTTCGAAGTCAAGGGCAAGGAGCATATGGTGTGTAGGCTGAGGAAGAGCTTATATAGGCTGAAACAAGCTCCACGACAATGGTACAAGAAGTTGAACTCGTTTATGTTGAAACATGGGTATGACAGAATTGAGTCGGACCACTGTGTGTTCACGCGCAAGTTCTCAGATGGTGATTTCTTAGTTCTGCTGTTATATGTTGATGACATGCTCATCATGGGAAAAGACATCAAGAAGATTGATAGGTCAAACAGAGTTGGGCAAGTCTTTGCGATAAAAGACTTGGGCCCGCTAGAAACAGTCCTAGGAATGGAGATAACCCGTGACAGAAGCAGTAAGAAGCTTTGGATGTCACAAGAGTGGTATATTGAGAAAGTCCTAGAGCGGTTCAATATGAATGCAGCGAAGCCGGTCAGTACTTCACTGGATGGTCACTTCAGATTGAGCGACAAGCAGTGTCCCAAGACGAAGGCAGAGGTGGAAGAGATGCAAAAAATACCCTACGCGTCAGCTGTAGGAAGTTTGATGTATGTTATGGTGTGTACACGCCTAGACATAACATATGCGGTTGGTATAGTCAGTCGGTACCTTGCCAATCCTGGCAAAGAGCATGGGCAACGGTGAAATGGATACTACGGTATCTAAAAGGCTCATCCAAGTTGAGCATATGCTATGGTGACGGAAAACCTGTGTTAGAGGGCTACACAGATGCATATATGGCAGGTGACATAGACTCCAGGAAGTCTACATCGGGGTTCATGTTCACGTTTGCAGGGGGAGCGGTTTCTTGGCAGAGCAAGGTACGATGAGGTCAGTAACATTATCGACGACAATGAGGCCGAATACATTGCGATCACGAAGCATGTAAAGAGATACTTTGGATGAAGAGGTTCCTACAGAACTTAGCCTTAGAGGAGGAGCACGTGGTCTATTGCGATAGTCAGAGTGCTATACACTTGAGCAAGAATCCAAGTCAGCATTCCAAGTCAAAGCACATAGAAATTCGATATCACTGGATCAGAGATACTTTGGAACAGAAGGTGTTACAGCTTAAGAAGGTCCACACGGACGATAATGGGTCAGATATGATGACCAAGGCCTTGCATAAGGGTAAGTTTGAGGTTTGTAGAAACTTGGCTGGCTTAAAAAAGGTGAATCCCTCCTGGGTCAAAAAGAGAGAGATTTGATGGGTTTTTTTTTGATCCGTTGTCCTTTCGCAACTGGGATGCGTAAAGTCCTTTCGCAACTGGGATGCGCAAGTCCTTTCGCAACTAGGATGCACAAGTCCTTTCGCAACTGGGATGCGCAAGTCCTTTCGCAACTAGGATGCACAAGTCCTTTCGCAACTAGGATGCGCAAAGGAGTTTTCTAAAACTATAAAGAAGGGTCCCTAGAGTTTTTCTACGGCATGTTGTATTGATGAGAAAAACACAGGAGGGCTATCAAAAGTGAGAGAGAGAGAGGGAGAAAGAGAGAGAGGAAGCTTGTAGAAGGGAGGTTATGCTCGTGGAGGTGATCTACGGTGTAGTTTATATCTCTGCACTCCTACGTCCTCGTAATCGGTGAGATCTCTCTGGTTTTCTTTATTCTTTCATTATTCATCCACTCCTGCGTGAGTGAAGAAGGTCGTAAACGTTCTACTTCATAGTGGATTGTTGATCTGGACGAGGTCCCGTGGTTTTTACCTCTTTGAGAGTTTTCCACGTAAAAATCTCTTGTGTGGTGTGTGATTAATGCTTTGATTTATTTCATTGCTTTATTATCCATAATTCTGGTTTGTTTCGAGAGGCTAAATCCTAAGGTTTGTGCAAGGCATCCCAACAAAACCCTCCTTACTTGGGGGTATGGGGCGTAGCCCTATAACTTCACATGAAAATTTTATGTTAACCTTGGTTTACTTGGGGTTAATATATATTCTATTGTAAGGGGGGGGGGGGGGGGGGAGAGAGAGAGAGAGAGAGAGAGAGAGAGAGAGAGAGAGAGAGAGAGAGAGAGAGAGAGAGAAATGTCATTGTATTAAGAGCTACTTCTTTTTTTTTAGTGGATTAGTGTAAACTGTGGACATACAGAAAGAGAACCACATAAATCTCTATGCTATTGTTTGCATTTTGTATCTCTCTCTTTCCTTTTGATTGATATTGCTTTATGTGTAGTCAAGAAGGGATCTTTTCTCCTAATAATGACAACTAATGCATTGTCCAATAATCACTCTTGTATGATGATCTTGACAATTGGTTTTAATTTATCTAGATAAGGCGATGATTCAAATCATTGGTTTGGAGTAAATCTTTTAGGGTGACATGACGTGTATAGTATCGGTCTTAGTCGCTAGTGCTAGTAAGGGGTCGTTTGTATGCTCATAAAATCTTTAAGTTGTAATCGGATTGCAGGTAATCAGATTACAACTGTAAAGTGTTTACAACTTATTCTATTTGGCTCCAAGTTATAATCTGTTTATGGGTAAATAGATCTTTGTGTTTAGATAACCGGTAAATTATTTATGACCTATAATTGGGTACTCACATACGATTGAACTCAAAGTAGTAAATCCTTTAAATTACCAAATAATATATAAAGTCTTCATTTAAGATGGATGATTAAAATAAGCACAACTTAGTAAAGAATATGGTCAATCCTTACTCTAAAACAATCACTTAATGGGTCACAAACATGGGCTCACTATTTCAAATTCCCTTTTATAGATGTACACAACTTTCTATGGGCACGAATCGAAGTAGGACTGTCAATGAGCCACGCCTGGGGTTGCGCTCGGCCTGGATTTTGAACCGTTTTGATTGGGCCTATTCAAAATTTTGATTTTAAGAAGCCCAAGCCCGGCCCATTGGCAGCCCTACAATGAGGTGGGTGAGATCCCGATTGTGGGGCCATCGTTATGCATGTTCCTTATATCCACACCGTCCATCTGTTTTGACAGATAATTTTAGGGCAAAAATGAAGCAAGTCCAAATATCCGTTTGTTTGTTTTTTTTTTTTTGGATCATACCACAGGAAGGAATTGACGGTGGGAATTGACCATTAAAAACTTGTTGTGGGCCTTAAAAGTTTTGGATCAAGCTGATATTTATGTGGCCCATTATCCAGGTCTTTGTGATCTTACCAAAGGGTTAGATGGCAAATAAACATTTCGGTGGACCCAAGAAGTTTTTAATGGTGGTGATTCAATCAACAATGTTTCCTGTGGTGTGGTCCAACCAAGATTTGAATCTGGTTCATTTCTGTCAAAACAGATGGAGGACGTGGATGTAAGGTACATAAATCCCAGTCGGCCCCACAGCTAGAGATCCACCGAAGCTTCTCGGATTTGTGTGTGGGAGCGGATTAGGTGCGGCCGAGGCCTCACACAAGACTGTGCGGCTTTTAATGTGGGGCCCACCTTGATGTATGTATTATATCCACACCGTCCATCCATTTTGGACACTATAGAGAAAAGTGTAACAATGATGCCACCGTTGAAACCTTCCTATGGCCCACCCAGATGTATATTTGGCATCCAACCTGTTCATAAGGTCATACAGACCTAGATGATGGGAAAACACAAATATAAGCTTGATACAAAACTTCTATAGCCCCCAAGAAGTTTTCAATGGTAGGCGTTCATTCCACATTACTTCCTGCGGTGTGGTCCACTCATGGTTTGATCTGCTTCATTTTTGGGCTCACGCCATAAAATGATCTTATAAAATGGGTGGATGGTGTGGATATATCACATACATCATGGTGGGGCCACGCTTTTAGCACTTCAAAATACAACGTACAAGGTGGTGCCGCATTACAAGCTTCCTCGGTTTTCGGAGGCAACCTTTCATGGGTAGTTCCTGCGACCGTAATCTAGGTAGAGCCTATAGTGATGCCTGTTAGAAATCCACCCCATCCTTCCGTTTGGCCATATCATTTTAGCACATGAGCTTAAAAATGAGAAAGATCCAAAACTCGAGTGGGCTGCGTGACCGGAAACAATGAAGATTAAACTACACCGTTGAAATATTCGTGGGGCCATAGATTTTTTTTAAAAAGGCTAATATTTTTGAGCTTTCATTTCATCCCAGTAGGGATGACCTTATGAAGGGCATGGATGGCATATATACATCGCCGTGGACCCAGGAGGTTTCAGCTGTCGACATTTCCCTACCCACTTTTTCCTATCATACGGCTCACGTGAGTTAAATCTGTCATTTTATTTTTTATTTTTTATTTTTTTTTTGCCTATGTCCTAAAATGATTTGGAAAAACGGATGGATAGAGTAAATTTGTCACATGGATCATGGTGGGCTCCACTAGCTTCCCATTATAGGAAGTTCCTGCTGAAGATTTTAGGGCTCGAGATTGCCCAGCAAATCTATGCAAAAGATCCTTCGGAGCTCTCCTCCTACAGGGATGGAGAGGTTTGCAGGAGGTTTCGCAAACGTCTCTCCTTCACTGAGAAATATAAAAAATATGTCTTTTGCCTGAAATCCCTTTTCCTTAAGTATGAAACATGTCATTTTATCATGTTTCAAATTACAGGTAAAAGTTGTAATCCAATTATAGCCTGTAATCTGTTTATAGAGAAATATATCCATCCAAACACCCTATATAATATTCTAATTACCTGTGATTGGATTACAACATATCAATTTTATTGGCATCCAAAGGACCCCTAATATCACCCTGGGTTTTTATGGGCTGACAGAGGCCATGCTGGTGCATATGTACCAGTTTAAGACAATACATCAAACATTGATTCCAGCGAACCGTTTTGTTTTGTTTTGTTTTTTTTTTTTTTTTTTTTTTTTGAATCTGCATATATAATCAGATAAGGCTAATCGCGCCCTACACAAAATTTTGGGCCCCCCGATCGAAAAGATAAAAGGAAGGGCCTATCGTAAGGAGTCACAGACGACTACCTGTACATTCAAGGGAAAAGAAAAAACAAAAGCATGACCAGAGCCTCTAATTGACTGTTCTGAGAGACCCTAACCCGACCCTATCTAAAAAGATTAGCCCTTGGATATGACGCGGAAGCATCGTTTGCTGGGAATCAATTTTGGTCTCCTGAAGAAAACTCCCTTCCCGGGCCAAACTGTCCGCAGGACTATTGCCTTCCCTGAACGTGTGATTGAAGGAGAAATCGCCCAAATGACGCAGCCGGTTTATACGGTTAACCCAAGGTCTCCACTTCCAAGGGGATTTAGACAGATCTGAGAGGGAGGAGATCACCAAATTCGAATCGTACTCCACCAAGACATTGTGTAAACCATTCTCCAAACAGAGGAGCATCCCATCATGGATGGCTCGGAGTTCCGCCATGTTGTTAGAACCCACCCCATAACCCGCTGAGAAACTGAAAATAAACATACCATTTTCATCTCTACAGATTCCTCCCCCTCCTGAGGGGCCAGGATTACCAATCGCCGAACCGTCAACGTTTAATTTCACCCAGCCTGGCGATGGTCTTCTCCATTTTACCACAATTATTGCCGAACTTCTTGGAATAGAGGGCTGATTGAAGATTCTGGGACCACTGTGACTGATGAGGCAGTCCATTTTCTTTGCTCCCACGACCACATTTGCCCACCAACGAACTCTGGCCTTAGATCTGATGATATTCATGGGGGAGTTTTCATAGACAACAGCATTCCTTGCGCGCCAAATCTCCCACAGAATCGTAGAGGAAGTAGGAACCGGACTGCTTTTGGAGCTGAACCCGTGGCCTCTGCATTCCGCCATTGTATCAATCGGTTCACAATGGATCCATTGGGAAGGGGAGGAATCCCACAGAGAGTACCGAACTCCGCCCAGAGAGCAGAAGCATGACTGCCAGACAGGAAGAGATGCTCGATTGATTCCACCTGAAGACCAGCAGTCCCAATACCGACGCAACAGCGGCACGAAGACGCAAGAGCCACTCCTTTAGCTTGAACTCTGGTTTCCACTGGAGTCGCCTTTTGCATCAAACACCACATGAAAATGGATATTTTAGGGGGGAGAGAGGCATGCCAGATCCATCTGGTCCATTGAAGGGGAGGGAAGTAGCTTCTCAGCAGCCTCCAGGCTGATCGAAGGGAAAAAGAACCCGAAGCTTCAAGCGGCCTAATACACTCAGTCTGATCAGCCGTCGTTACAAATCCGCCATTGAAAATGTCATCTATGACCTGCTGAGGTAGAAGCGAAAAAACCTGAGAAGGAGGGAGAGGGCCTGATGGGCCGAGGAAGTCTTTCACTTGGAGATTTCTGAGCGGAGGAGGAATCGGGCTATCAACCAGCCGCTGGAGAGGGCCCCTGCCCATCCAGTTTTCTGTCCAAATGTTAAGCTCTCCTCTACCAACCTGCCATTGAACAGTGTCTGAAATAAGTGGAAAAAGGGCTCTTACACGTTTCCATAGAGGCGACTGACTAATAGAAGCCTGAGCGGGCACATTGTCGAGAAGATCCCTACTGTGCTTACTGCGCATAAGCTTCACCCAGGGACCAACCTGTTCACCGAAATTTACTGCCCAAGCTAGCTTTAACTTGTAGGCATTCATGACATCGCACAGGCGCCTCACGCCCAGTCCACCTTCTTCGAAAGGCCTGGCTATTTTGTCCCACGCCAGCCAATGAAGCTTTCTCTTTCCCTGAACCCATCCCCAAAAGAAATTGGAAAAACTCTTCTCTATCTTCTCTATCACCCGAGCAGGGATATGCATCGCTGCCATGATATGGACGGGGAAGCTACCCAGAACATGACGAATGAGAGTGATTCTACCCGCTTGGGATATGTGTCTGCCGGCCCAGCCCGATGCCTTCTTGTCGATCTTCTCAACCAGATATTGAAGGTCCACCGACTTGATTTTTCTGGGACAAAGCGGAGCACCTAAATACTTAATCGTTTCACCAGCTTGATGGAAACCCATATAGGCAGCAATGGATCTTATCCTGCTCGACGTGAGATTTTTAGAGCAGATAAAAGGCTCTTTCTAGAGTTAATTTTTTGTCCCGAGACTTCCTGAAAAAGATTTAGAAACATTTGGATCTGCCGCAGAGATTTCCGACTACTGTTGATGAAGAGAAGGATGTCATCTGCATATAGTAAATGCGAGGTGATGGGGCAGCCACGACGCATTGCAAACGACTGGCACCCACCATATGTCTGCATGAGGTTTAGATTCGCTGAGAACGCTTCCATGGCGATGATAAACAAAGTCGGGGAGAGAGGATCCCCTTGCCTCAGTCCCCTAGAAGATTTGAAAAAGCCCGAAGGTTCCCCGTTAATAAGAATGGAGAACCAGTTGTTCCCCCAGCAAACCTCCATAAGTTACACCCATATCTGACTAAAACCAAACTTGATAAGAATATCCTTGAGATAACTCCAGCCGACCCTGTCATAGGCTTTTTCAAGATCGAGTTTTAGGATAAGGTTACCCCCTCGAACCTTTCTATTGATGTCTCGAATCACCTCCTAAGCCAGCGCTATGTTTTCTGATATGGATCTCCCCTGGACGAAGGCACCTTGTTCCTGTGAGATCATTTTAGGCAATAGAGAAGCTAACCAGTTAGCTAAAAGTTTGGCAAAAATTTTGTAAATGACATTACACAAGCTAATAGGCCGATAATCAGTGAAATTGGTAGCCGAGTGGGACTTGGGGATGAGGCAGATGAGGTTGGCCGTAAAAGCTCTTGGGAGGGTGGAACCGGCCATCATATCAATCGCCGCTTTGAGGATGTCCCCGCCAACAATATCCCAACAGCTCGTGTAGAAGGCCACTGAGAAACCATCGGGGCCCGCGGCACTATCCTTAGGCATTGAAAACAGAGCCGCCTTGACTTCTTCCATCGACGGGGGAGCTAGCAAAGAGTCATTATCCTGCTGGGTAATGACATGGGGAATGGCCTGGATAAACTCCGAGGCAGGACTGCATGATTCAGCCTGAAAAAGCTGTTTGAAAAATCTGACCGCTTCGACCTGAATCTCTTGGATAGAAGAGAGAGTAACTTCGTCCGAAGTCTTGATTTCAGAAATGGAGGCCCACCGGATTCTTTCGGTCGCCGACGTATGAAAATATTTCGTGTTCCTATCACCCTCCTACAGCCAAGAGTTTCTGGACTTCTGCTTCCAGAAAACCTCCTCCATAATCTCAAGCTGAGTGAGATTAGTCCTTGCTTCATTATACTGGCGTAGGAGATCCTCCGAGGGCGCAAGTTGCATGTTGTGGTCGATCACTTCCAACACTTCCTCAGCTCTGCGAATCTGGAGGAAAATGTTTCCAAATGTTTCTTTATTCCAGAATTTCAAGAATGCTTTGTTTTTTTTTTTAGTTTGAGCTGCACATTTAACAAATGGGTAAGCAAGGAACAATCTCCATCCCACGCCTTCCTGATTGTCTGTTGAAAAGAAGCATGAAGAGTCCACATGCGAAGGAACTTAAACGGCCTAACCTTAGGGGGCGTAAGAGCAGGGAAGGCCAGTCGAAGAGGGGAATGGTCTGAATTTAATCTGGGAAGATGTTCGACTCTGAAGTTGGGAAAACTTGTCGCCCAGATTGAATTGAGCAGAACTCTATCTAACCTAGCCCACACCCGAGCATTTCCTTCCCTGTTGTTGCACCATGTAAAATGATTTCCCATGAAACCTGCGTCAATCAAACCAGTGGCCTGAATCATGTCGACAAAATCCGCCATACTGACTCTATCAGGAGGCAACCTGCCTCTCCGTTCTTCAAGGTTTGCTACCACATTGAAATCTCCGGCAATGGCCCATGGCCCACGCACCGATCTGCTAAAATTTTCCAACTCAGTCCAAAGGGTCCGCCTTTGAATTTTACAGCACCTCACATGTACACAATAGTTAAGCATCTAGGAACTGAATTATCCTGAGCAGAAATTTGTAATGACATCATCTGATTAGAAGCTGAGAGCAAAGAAACATTAAGCCTATTGAGATGAAAGATCCAAATTTTCCCTCCCAGCTCCCCGTTTGACAAGGAGCAATGAAAACCCAATTTGAGACCCAAACCTACCCTTTTACTATCATTTTGCATAGGTTCCAGAATCGCTAGAAGACTGGGTCTAGAGTTCTTTACCAGTTTTTTGAGTGCTCTGATCGTAGGCGCATTCCCGACACCGCGTGCATTCCACACAATCGCGTTATCCATCTGTCACACAACCTGAGTTCACTGCCCGACGTTTCAGTTTGCGAAGCCTGCTGTACCATTGGCTTGTTGGCAGATTTCCTGGTTTTGTTCTGTTCCCCTGCCTTCTGCTTACCCTGTTCACTGCAGGTGGAGACGACTTCTTCATCTGCTGTCCAGTGTCTTTCTGTTCGAGTTTCCCATGAGGTTCCATAAGTTCCGGGCTGAGGCCGTTTGTGGATTGATTTGTTTCGTGGTTGAAGTACGGAGAGAGATCAATCACCAAAGCATTCAGATAGTCATTGTCCGTGCCGAACTCGAAGCTGTTGTTCTCCTTATCTTGGGTGGGACACCCATGCTTCCTTAGCTGCATAGGCCTAGTCGAAACTGGACTAAGGCATTATTTCTGCTTTTGTAGTGGAGAAGAGCCCACTGATCTGGATTTGTTGCGTCTCACAAAGCACCTGAGGGGAAAAGGTCGGTCTCTTAAAGCCCCGAGATCTGGTACAGGAACTCCCGGAGTGGGAAGGTCCCTATTGGTGGACTGACCACTTTGGTGCATCACTTCGATCTGCTGCAAATCCCCACGATCAACTGTAGACGCACCCAGAAATGGTTGATCTGAAGTGGTGGACTGAGCACCTTGGGGCAGCTCCAAGTTAGGCCCTGACAGCCTTATCTCAGAGATGGTATTGCTCATAGTATAGCGAGATCGGCTGTGACCAAGGCTGGTGTGAACAAAATCCAGGGACGATCTAACAGGGTCTACAGGCTGCAGTGGAAGATAAGGAGGCTGAGGTTGGAACGAAGGTACTGCGGGTGAACCAAGCACCAGACAGGGCGGCTCTATTGAGAGTGGACTGAGCGGAGAAGGAATATAGGGGGTGGGGCTATCAGGAATGGGGCTTTCTACGTGGGCGGCCTTGGAGCCGGCAATACTAGAAGTTGAAGGCGGGCGGCCATTTGTAGGAGAATGTGGTTTGGAGTGAGAATCGAATTGCTGGTACTCTAACTGAAGGGGAGGGGAAAGATGTTGGGACAGGGCATCGGGCTCAGGGGAATGCTGCTGATGAGCACCGTTTGCCAAGGGAGAAGAGGGATTGTGCCGGGAACAATCATTTGTGTAAGGAAGGTCAGGACACTGAAGGTTTACAGGAGGGCTGCTGGGGCAAGCATAAGGTCAAACACCCTCAGTGTGTATCTGGGGTGGACAGCTGGGAAGGGGAAAGGTTTGCAGCACCCAATCCTTGGTGGATACCGGCTCACTGGAGGGATCGAACTGTGTAGCAGCTTGATGAGGAGCTAACAGACTATGCTCGAACTCACCAAAAATCGGGAAAACCTCCCCGAGCACCACCATGATTCTCGGTCTATGGATTTGGATCGTCGGGGATGGCAGAATTCGGACCCTTGCAAAACCTTGGAAGACTCCCATCGAGGTCATGCCATCGATCTCCAGAACATGCCCGAATTTTTTCGCCACACTCACAATGGCCTGTTGGAACTAGGCATGGGGAGGGATTCCAAACAGACGAATCCACACCCCATTATGGCGGGCGGCAGCTACCGGATTCCAGATGGTAATGGTGGAGATTTTCATTGCCCTAGCAAGCCTATGGTCAGCCGCAAACAACTCTCTGTCTTCACGGGACTGGAATTTCAACAGGATCTGATGGGGAGCAACTCTAGTGAAATCCACCTAAAGTCTCACCAGGGATGAAGCTCGGAAGACATCAATGAGATGGAGAATAGACACCCCTTCATCCTCCACTTTCGCGATCAGGGCAAAGGAAAGCGAACGGACCATTCCTTGCACCCGATTTAGGTTAGTTTGTATGGTGAATGGATCTGCAAACCCCTTATCCAACTCCGGGAAACTGTCATTTGGAGCAGCAGTCGCGATTCCCGACCGGCGTTTCGGATCAGCCCTGTTCTGGTGAGTCACCGCTTCCTTGTAAGAAGAAACTGTTGGTTGATCGGCCCTGTTTGCTGTGACTTTGGGCATATTGACCTTGCGTGCTGAGGATCTTTGTGGGTTTGAACCCTGGAGAGGTGCCTCCCTATGCTGATCAAGCGGCTCCCTAGACGCGGAGCGATTGTGGAAGCCCGAATGGCTACGCGGGGAGTCTCCCTCTTGGGCTTTAGCCCAAGCAATATGCACAATCCTGCCATCAATCCTCCTATCATTGAGGCATTGAATGGCATTGAAAGCTTCCTGCTCATACCTAAAACGTATGAAGGCGAATCCTCTGGATCGATTTAGATTTCTATTCCAGGGGATGAATACATCCATCAGTTTACCAAATCTGCCGAAAATGCGCTGAAGGTCTTCTATGGATGTGTCGAACGAGAGATTTGCGGCGAAGAGGGAGAAAGGGGAAGGTAGACGGCGATGATTTCTAGAGGAAACCCTAAACCAGGGTGGGTCACGGTCCTCCATCTATTTGGATGGCTCAATATGGTCGCACATACAAGGATCGATTCCAGCGAACCTAATTGTACTGTTGTGGACGGGAATACTTTTAATTGGAAAGTGGGCAGGGAATCAAAATACCAATGTCCTCAAGTTCCCACCCACCACCACCGGATCTTAGATAAATGAAATGGGTACCAGAGGGGATAGTATAATTTAAAACCTGGACAAGATCACCCATTGGTGCGGTTTGAGTGGGGGCTGGTAGCTTTCTTCGTTTCCATCAATACACAGGCATGTTTTTGATTGGGATTGTCAGCGGTGCACATGTTTTTCTTTCAAGTCCAGCTGCATTTCACTGCTTTTTTTTTTTTTTTTTGTCAGCAATTTTCGCTGCCTTTTTTTTTTCAAAAAATTCTCGTATTGCAATTTTTTCGCTGCCTCGCTGGGTCGTTACTCATGCCTAGAGTTTCAACATCAGGTCAGGAGTTCGAGTACCCATAGGGGTGAAATCCACATTAGCGTGAGTGCATGAGTGCATGTGTGTGTGTAGGGGTGCATATGTTTAAAATAATAATAATAATAATAATAAAATCGCTGCTTTAATCCAAGATATCTCCTCTCCTGCGTTGGATTGGAGCACTGAAACCTAAAATTATGTGGTTCCCTTGATGATCATCGGTGTGTAAAATCCATTCTGTCCTTCACTCGAATCAGCGCATATTAGTACCTGATCATAAAATTAATCAGCCCAATTCAAAACTCAAGTGAACTACACAGGGAGCAGTGTGAATGAGGATGGCCAACATTGAAAATTCCCGCCCCACCTTAATGTTTACATGACATTTGAACGTGTTAATTAAAGGTGAGTATAGCTAGGATGAAGGAAAAAACTAAATATCAGGCTCATCCAAAACTTTGTTGGGTCTTGAAAAGGTTTCAATGCATGGTACTAGTCGATCCTGTCCTCAGGGACCTGTGGTGTGACCTACTTTAGTATTTTATAGGCCTGATTTCTCAGCTCATGTCCTAATATGAGCTGTCATGTCCACAATGATAGAGGGAGAGAATGTCACATTGGGCCCAGAGAGATTATTCATGTCACAAAGTCTAATTAAATAGGGAGAGGAGGGGACACTTGTCCACATTAAGGGAATCATCTGGACGGAATCCCCTAACATTATTCTTAAATTATTTTAATTTTGAAATCATAATGCTTCCACAGTTTGTTGGACTGTTGTGCATCAAAATGCTCTACAAAATGGGTCCCCATAAGTTCAAGTTCTGAACGTTGGCATCATATTAAAGCTCTACGTAGCCTTTCGCCATGAAAGTTACAATTGTGAAATTGGCAAATAAGTTTCATCTCTCCTTGGATGTAGCCCATCCAGACCATTCATCATGTAGGTCCTACTTTGATGTACACGACTGCCACATTTACAATAAGCCTAGTGGCTGCTAAGCGAAGGAGAAGGGATTACATTCTAGGTTTTGTCTAGACCAGGCCAGTTCACTTACTAGGTGCTCCCTGAAAGAAACAAATATACGGTTTAGAAAATTTTGGCCAAGTATTTAGTTGTCCATTTTTTATTTATTTTTTCATTAACAATGACCCGCTTGATGAATTGATTTGTCTGATTCTCAGACGAGAGCACAAGCAGTGGGACCCATATGATGGACGGCATGAATTCAAGTCATTTCATGTTGGTCGATGTAGAGATGGGCTGACCATGTGCACTTGTGGGATTAGCCAGCCTTCTTGTTTTCTTTCCATTGATCCAAAAGATATAGGATAATGTAAAAAGTTCTGATACCCTAAGAGCACTATAAGCTATAGTGCTTCTATTGGGACACTTAGACAGTCCAATACATTGATCCAGACTGTTCATTAAATCCAAGACATTTCACCGGCTACCATGCAAAAATGTACTAATCTGTAAAAAAAATATTAAGCATTTGATCAATTGCCTTTAATATGGACATTCAATATTGTTTATAAAATAATAATAATAATAATAAAGCAATTTGAGTCATCCCTTTGTTAGGGGCCATCATGGTTTGCTTATAGTTAAAAATCACTTTTGTTAGGCAATCATAACCATCCCATCCATAACTAGCAAAAAGAATGGCTTAAGGCCAAATCAAGGATGGATCGGATCATATGATCAGCGTGAATCATGCGTAGGTCTCTTTTCTTCTTCTTCTTCCCATTTTGGCCAGCCTCAGATCTAGTTCCTTTTCCTAGCTCCTTTTTAAGCCGCCTACTTTTTTTTTCTCTTTCTTTTCTTTTGTTTCCTTTTTCTCTTCTTCTTCTCTGAGGTCTCTTTGTTCACTTACATAGCTTACGGGCTTTGTCCCGGATAAATAACAAGAGAGTCACTTTTTTCTTTAAAAAAAATAAATGACAATCCTCATCAATCTATTAAACTGTCCAAGTAAACAAATGTAAGACCACTGCAAGTGTGAGTGATCCAGGTTGGATCCCTGGTTATATTACCTTATAATACCTTACTTGTAGACCTGGCGATAGGCCAGAAAAAATCAAAATTTTTAATATGCCCCACTCAGAAAGTTCAGAATCTAGGGCAAGGCCAACCCCAAGCTGGCCCATAACAGCCCTACTTGTGCCCAAAAAGAAAAAAGCCACCTACCGCCTTTCTTTTCCATAATTCGTCTTGTCTTCGCGATCTTAAAAGTTCATTTTACTTTGCAAATGTCTAACTTTGCTTTTCTTTTCTTTTCTTTTGGAAGTAGTTAAGAGCTAGAGCTGGGCAATTGAAATTATACGGTTCAACATTGCGTACATTTTCTAGATATTCTGGCTATAAATTCTCTCTTTGAATTCCCTTTGGGCTCGCCTAAGTCTTCTTTAGCATGCGTGTTTTGTCTCTTGCCGCTCATCATTTGGAGGAGAAGAGTGAAAAAATAGTATTTATATAATTATTAAAAAATTAAAAATAAAAGAGAGAATCAAAGAAAAGCACTAATATGTCATAAATCCTTTATCAAGCTTACCACACTAATAATCTTTTCATTGACCATCTCCCATGTACATGTAATCTAAGCTGGGTACGTAGAAAGTAGATCAAAACATGAAGATTGTTGATGCAAAAATCCGGTTTGATCCGTTAGACCTTCGCGTGCCTGCACAAAGAGAACAACAAAGGACACCCTGGATTGAGCAGGGGACCCTCCGATGCCAAAGTCAGGCTTGGATTCCAGGTCTAAATGTAGCGAGGGGTTTTGAGAAAGAATTTTTGCATACCTCCCAAGATGATGGAGGTCCTCCTTTTATAGCTGCTGGAGCGTTTAGTCCTAGGAGGATTCTCCTCCCAGTATCGTGCAATCGTAAAAGGATTCTTCTCCTAGTATCACGGAGACAGAATTGTGCCCGTCTCTTGTCTTTATCCGATCCCGTGAGATTCGGGATCGGGGATCTTATTCCGAGATATTTGGGATGAGGCCTTGTTTCGCGCTGTCCCTCCTTTATCGGCCGGTCCAGTTAGAAGGTCGGCCCGAGGCATGCCTGGACTACCGGTTCGTCGTCTGGACCGACTTATCTTTTGTCTCGGTTTACAGAATCTATGACTTCGCCTCGGCTCTGACGTATGCCTCGGCGACCCGAGGCGCTAAGTCCGAGTCTCGGGACTTGGTATTTTTTATCCCCAACAGTAAGCCCCCTTACTCCGTGTGTCTCATATGACACTTAGGAGTAGAGAGTTTTGAGTCGGTTCATAACGTGGTCCGAGAGAAATAGGCATTTAATGCATTCTATGTCGCCTTTGATGGGAGACGGTTCAGTTTCTGACATCGCATGCGCCGGCAACTGTCAAATCGCTCATCCCGCCAATGAGGTTCGGACACGTAGCAAGGGCATTATTATTGTCAGTCTTCGCGCGCCACGTGTCGAGTGGGGGAGTCGATGCAGGCGTCGAATCATTTCCCCATTAATTGCCTCCGCCGCGTGGCAATCTTATAAAAGGGGGAGGGTCCCGCATTTCGAACTTCTATTGCCGTTCCCGCTTTGTATTTCCTGTGGAGCTTTTTGGTCTTTCCTCTTCTTCCTTTCCTCTTTCTTGACTGTCAGCGGCTCTTTTCGCCATTTCCGCTGTCCTTCCTTCCTCCGGTGAGTCTCTCCTTCCTCTTTATTTAGTGGTAATGGCGACTAGAGGTTCTCAAAGTCCCCGAGAAGGAGTTTCCGGAGATGAAGGCGAAGCGCAACGTTTTTGGAACGTTGCGGAATCGCCTTCTTTACTAACGGAGATAGCAGTTGATGCGAACGCTGCATTTTTATCTGAGAGGGTTACTGAAGCTCCGGCGGAGCGCCCTCATGCTTCCGTTGACCCTTCTCGGGCGGGACGTCTTTGATAACTCGCCCGGGAAGGCCCAATCTTCCAAGGGATATGGAAGAAGAAGAAGAGGAGGAGGAAGAGGAAATATTAATTGCTGAAGGAACCTCTGGGTCGGTTCCTGTTGATAAGTCGGCACATGCCGAGTCTGACGGAGAAGGATCGGGGGATGACCTAAGCGGCCCGGTTCCTTCGGTCTTAACCGAGGCGGATTTGGACAGAATCCGAATCGGGTACCACATCCCCGAATCGGTTATCACTTATCTCCCCCGTCCGAGAGACTTGCCGGATCATCCTCCTGCTGGGGCGGTCGCGATCTACCAAGTCTCGATGCAATGCGGCTTGCGTCTGCCCCTTCAGCCCATTGTCCGGGGAGTTTTATCTCGTATTCGGATTGCACCGGGGCAAATAGTTCCGAATGGGTGGAGGAACTTACTCGGGTGTGCGGTACTGTGGGCTGAGATGGAACAGCCACCGCTAACAGTTGACGAATTTCTTCACTTATACCAAGTGCGCGTGAATCCGAACTACCCCGGCTTTTATGTCTTCGCTGCTTGGCGGGGCGGAGGCGGCTCCCTAATAATTGACCCTCCCACTTCCAACAAACATTGGAGAGAGCGTTGGTTTTGGGCCTGTGGCCGTTGGGAGACGGCTGAGTCCGGGTCCTACGAGGCTCATGTTCCTCGGACATTTCAGAGAGCAGGTGACTTGGCTCTTCTCTCTTGCCTTTCTTTATTTTTGTAATATTCTGAGTCTAATGGGCTTGTGTCTGGCAGACATCCCAAAGAAGCGGCAGAAGCTCGGCTCCAGTGCTTCAGCTCGGATCAAAGAGTTGAGGACGTTGGACCCGGCAGATAGGTCTTGGAAGGTGCTCTTACAACCGGAGCGTCTTCATCTCGCAGGTCTAGACTCGGCCGTCACAGGTAATTGGAATTGTATTTTTACGTGCCTTTTGAGTCTTTCCTGATTTACTTCGTCTCCCCTTTTTTTTATTTTTTAGATTTGCCCGAAGCTCGTCCCCATCTAAGGACTGTTTCCGAATCAGCCCCCTCGGAGATGACTGGAACTCGTCCTCCTCTTAGGGCGGTTTCGAAGCTAAAGGCTCCTCCGCGATCAGTCCTTTTGTCGGAGCCTCGACCGCCGAAGAGACAAAGAGTAGCGCAGAAGGAGAAGGAGCCTGCGAGTTCTTCTGCCCCTTCTATCGTCGTAATTCCGGATCCTGATCCGGAAGAAAGGGTGGAAGTGACAGTGGCCACTGCCTCGGAACCTCAGGCGGCACCTGACTCGGGACATGTTGCGACGGATGTCTCGAGACAGGAGGAAGAGACAGGGGCTGCGTCTTCCAGAGGAGAAGAAGAGACGAGGACTGCATCCTCCAGGGGGGAGGAAACGAGCCAGGAGGGGTCGTCCATTTTACAGAAGATGGTGTCGGGGATGGTTCCCTGGGCCTTAGCCCATGGGAGCGAAAAGGAGTTCATCAGTCTCTATAATGCTCCTTCGTCACAAACCGTCGGCCATGCAGCAAGGGTGCTTTTTGAACTTGCTCCCTGCTTGGTTAAGGCCTGTAAAGAGTTATCCTCGGCCCATCGGCTGCAGACCCTTCTTTCGGAAGCTGAGGGGCGATGTGAGAATGCCGAGATACGTGTCGGCGTTATGATGGGCGAGGCGGGCCTTGCCCGGAAAGCCGCCGAAGATGCGAAAGCAGAGGCGACTCTTTCCAAGAAAGCCCTTGATGAAGCGCGGGCCGAGGTTACTCGAGTGTCGGCTCTCCTCTCCAGAGCTGAAGAGGAGAACCGGCGAATCCTTGCAACCCATGCTTCCTGTGCAAATGACTTGGCTCGGGCTAAGCTTGAGGCGGCGGGGCTTATTCAGCAGGCTAACGATAAGACTCAGGAGGCAGAGAAGGCTAGGGACCAAGCAGTCCAAGCATTCCTTGAGTCGGTGGAGTTCGAGGATGAAAGGGATCGCTTGTTCCAAAGCTGATTTCTGGAATGTGTCAAAGACATCAAGAAATCCTTTCCTGACCTTGATCTCTCAGAAATCGAAGGTGGAGGAGCCTCGGAATCCGAGAATCCGGACGCCGCTGCTGAAGTCACTGTTGGGGATGAAGCCGGTACATGCGAGAATGCTTTAAGTACTGTTCCTTCCGGAAGGCAGAACCGTGGGTTCCTTGTATTTTTTTTTTTTTTTGTAAGAACGGTTTGAAGATAAATGAAAGATAGCACTTTTATTCATAGAATTTGGAAATCTTTCTCAATTCGGATTTCTTGAATCTTAAGTGCCGAGCTAAGGATAGTAAATTTTTAAGTGTTCAGCGTTCCAAGGATGGGGCAGCGATTGTCCGTTTAGATCTTTTAATTGGTATGTTCCTGGCCGGATGGTACCCGAGACAATGTAAGGTCCTTCCCGCTTTGGTCCTAATGTGCCCGATCCAATTTCTTTAGTATTCGGAAATACTTTTCGGAGAACCATATCTCCCATCCGAACCGTCTGATCTTAATTCGGGCATTATAGAACCGAGCCACTTGTCATTGCCGGGCTTCTGTACGTAGTCGTGCCACTTCCCTTTGCTCGTCCAGGAGGTCGAGTCCGAGTGTGAGGAGTTCTTCATTTTCATCCGCGTTGAATGAAGTGACTCGAGCCGAAGGTAAGCCGATTTCAACGGGAGTGACGGCTTCCGAGCCGTAAGCGAGTGAAAAGGGGTTTCTCTGTGGCGGTTCGTGTCGTGGTTCGGTAAGCCCAAAGAATTTTCAGGAGTTCTTCGGCCCATGCTCCTTTGGCTCGGTCAAGCTTGGTCCGGAGATGTTGCTTGATAATCTTGTTAACCGCCTCAACTTGCCCATTAGTTTGAGGATGATGGGGTGAAGAATAAACATTTCTGATTCCGAGGTTGTCGCACATCTCGCGAAAGTTTCTGTTATCGAATTGCCTTCCATTGTCCGTAATAATGATACGGGGTATTCCGAATCGGCAGATAATGCTTTTCCATACGAAATCGGTGATCTTCTGTTCGGTTATCTTAGCTAATGGCTCTGCCTCGGCCCATTTCGTGAAATAATCCACTGCTACCACCGCAAACTTGGTCTGACCTTTTCCCATAGGGAGTGGACCGATAATATCGATTCCCCACTGCGCGAAGGGCAAGGGACCGGTCATTGGCGTCAATGCCTCGGGAGCTAGTCTCGGAATTGCTGCGAACTTTGACATTTGTCGCATTTTTGGACGAGCTTGCGAGCGTCGTTTTGGATAGTGGGCCAGTAATATCCCTGTCGTAGGACCTTGTGGGCGAGAGACCGCCCTCCAGAGTGGTTTCCACATTCCTTCATGGATTTCGCGTAATACATAGTTTGCCTCACTGGGTTTGAGGCACCGCAACAACGGAGCGTAATAACCTTTCTTATAGAGAGTATCGTTGAGTATGGTGTAACGGGAGGCTCGGAACCGCACTCGTCGAGCCTCGGCACGATCTTCAGGCAGTTCCCCCTTGTCAAGGTATTGACGGATTGGATCGATCCAGGATGGTTCCGAGTCGATTGCATTGACGGCCTTGCTAGCTGGTTCATTTATGCTCGGTTTATCGACGTATTCGACAGGGACGGACCTGGGTATATCGTCTTCATCGGCGGAGGCTAGCTTTGCTAATAAGTCGGCTTTGCCGTTTTCTGTACGAGGGATCCGAGTGACATGACAGAGTTGAAATCCATTGATAAGTTCTTTCGCTTTCTCCATGTATGCTCTTAATTGGTCTTTCCGTGTCTGGTATACGCCGGTGACTTGATTTACAACCAACTGAGAATCGCTGAAAACATTTAGGTGTGTGACTCCCATGCTGACGGCGAGTCGGAGGCCGAGTAACAATGCTTCATATTCTGCCGTGTTGTTTGAGGCTTGGAATCCAAGTCGTAAGGCATACTGTATATAGGTATGATCGGGGGTTTCCAACACAATCCCAGCCCCACTTGCCTTCGAGTTGGAAGAACCGTCAACAAACAGTTTCCAGGGAATGGGGCAGGGTATGGTCGGTGTAGCGGCTGTTGGAATTGCAACATTCTTTGGCATATCGTTGACCGGGAGATCGGTTAGTGGGGTTCCTTCGGCGATAAAATCAGCTACGGCTTGCCCTTTGATTGCCGCCTTCGGTTTGTATTGAATATCAAACTCACTCAGTTCGATAGCCCATTTCGTGAGTCGGCCGGAAGCTTCTGGTTTCTGCAAAACTTGGCGAAGCGGAAGATCGGTCATCACGATGATGGTATGGGCATGAAAATACGGCCTGAGTTGGCGAGATGAGGTTATTAGTGCCAAGGCTACTTTTTCCAAGCTTGGGTATCTCGTTTCTGCTGGCAATAATGCTTTGCTGACGTAATATACTGGCAGTTGCTTTCCCTCGGATTCTCGTATTAAAGCCGAGCTAACTGCTGCCTCGGATACTGCTAGATACAGCAGCAGGGATTCGCCTGATTCGGGCTTTGATAAGAGAGGTGGAGAACCGAGATATGATTTTAATTGTTGGAATGCCGCTTCGCATTCTTCCATCCAACCCATTGTTTGTCGTCCTTTCAACTGCTTGAAGAAAGGGAGACATTTATCCGTGGCTCTGGATAAGAACCGGTTAAGTGCAGACTCGTCCAGTCAACCTTTGGATGTCCTTAATGGTTTTAGGGGATTCCATATCAATCAAAGCCTTTATCTTCTCAGGGTTCGCCTCTATTCCTCGCTGACTAACTAGGAAACCGAGGAATTTTCCAGAGCCCACCCCAAAAGCACATTTACTCGGATTTAGCTTCATCCGAAACTTTCGTAAGATGAGGAACATTTCTTCCAAATCATTCACATGATCTGCCGCATGTATGCTTTTGACGAGCATGTCGTCAATGTATACTTCCATGGTTCGGCCTATAAGCCGAGCAAAGATTTTGTTAACTAATCTTTGGTAAGTTGCGCCGGCATTCTTTAAACCAAATGGCATCACTCGGTAACAATAAAGGCCTTTGTCGGTGACAAAGGTAGTTTTTGATTTATCTTTCTGATGCATTACAATTTGATTATACCCTGAATATGCATCCATGAAGCTAAGGAGCTCATGTCCAGTGGTACTATCTACTAGCTGGTCTATCCTTGGAAGCGAAAAGCTATCCTTCGGGCAGGCTTTATTTAAGTCAGTATAATCAATACAGACCCGCCACTTCCCGTTGGATTTCTTTACGAGCACGACATTTGCGACCCATTCTGGGTAGTGTATTTCTTCTATGAAATTAGCCTGGAGAAGTTTGCTGACTTCTTCTTCAATGATGGCGTATCGTTCAGGGCCGAGCGGTCGTCGCTTCTGTCGGATCGGTCGGTATGACGGATCGATGTTGAGTCGGTGAGTCATCACTGATGGGTCGATCCCGGGCATATCGTCATGGCACCAGGCAAATACGTCGGCGTACCTTCGGAGCAGGGCTATCAGGTTTTCTTTTAAGGGGGACTGTAAAGACAAGCCAATCCGTACCGTTTTGGATCCATCTGTTTCATCCAGGGGGACTGAGATAAGATCTTCAACCGGCTGTCCTCGTTCATGACTCTCGCCCCGAGGGTCCAATGATTCGATCGTTGATATGTTGATCGGACTTTTGTCGGCGGTCCCTTTTACAACTATCATGTAACAGCGCCTCGCATCTTGCTGGTCTTCTTTGACAATTCCTACTCCCGACTCAGTCGGGAATTTCAATGAAACATGGTATGTGGATACCACGGCCTGGAGGAGACTTAAAGAAGGTCGGCCGAGTATTGCGTTGTATACTGAGGGTTGATCGACGACCAAGAATTCCACCATCATCGTCGTCTGATGTGGGGCATTGCCGGCAGTGAGTGGCAAGGAGACAATTCCTTCGGGCAGTACTTGTCCCCCGGAAAATCCGATTAACGGGGTCCGAACCGGACGTAACATAGATCGTTCGATCTCCATTTTATCGAACGCCTGAGTAAATAATACGTCTGCAGATGATCCCGTATCGACGAGTATCCGGAACACTTTCCGGTTAGCGATAGTCAGGGTGACAATCAATGCGTCATCGTGGGGGTGATAGATACCTCGGGCGTCTTCCTCTGTGAACGAGATGCAATATCTTTCCCTTTTCTTCTCCTTTGGTGGCCGATCTATAATCATGAGCTCGGACTCAGGCTGATTAAGTTTTCTCGCATGGTTCCTTCGAGTATTGTTTGAGTCGCCTCCACCTCTCGGACCGTCGATAATTGTCAGGATTTCTTCCATTGGCTGACTCTCGGTCGGACGTCTCTCAGTTACTTCAGCTTTGACTATATGTTCTTTGAGTCGGCCGTCCTTTATGAGCCGTTCGATCTCTTCCTTTAGGTGACGGCAATCACTCGTGTTATGCCCGTGATCACGGTGATAATGGCAGTATTTATCCTTGTCCCACCGATTAGGATTACTTTTGAGCTTATTGGGCCAGTTGACAAAGCCTTCGCTCTTAATTTCCATCAATACCTGTTCCTGAGTTTTGTTCAGGGGGTATACGTGGAAAATCGTCGATCCGGGCGTTTGCCTGACCTTCGCTCATCGTGTGCCTGGTCATCCTTGCGTTTTCTTCCTCCGGTCGAGTCGGCTTCCTTTTTGGCCGACTCTTTGACCAAAGTTTTAGTTTCACGCAGAATTCGCGTTTCTTCGGCGTTCGCATACTTATCCGACCGTGCCATAAACTCGCTGCAGTATCGGGCGGAGTTTTGTCTAGAGATGCCATGAATGGCTTATCTCTGACTCCTTGCATGAGCGCATTGAGAGCCGTTTCTTCTGAGTGTTTTCGAACTTGAAGGGATTCGAAATTGAAATGCTTGATATAATCTTTTAATAGCTCTCCCTGCTTCTGAACTATGTTGTTCAGATGCGCAGGGGGCTTCAATTTCTTTTTCCCGCCGATGAAATTGGTGAGGAAGGCGTCGCTCAGCTCGACGAATGAACTGATGGACTTTGGTTTCAACTGTTTGAACCACAGTCGAGCTACATCGGTCAATGTAAGAGAAAAGGCCCGACACATTACTGCATCCGAGGCATCGTGGAGCTCCATATATGTTTTGAAGCATTCGATATGCTCCGTCGGGTCGGTCTTGCCGGTGAAAGGAGTGATCTGAGGTAAGCGAAACCTCTCGGGCAACTGAGCCTCCATTACCGAGTCCACAAAGGGGGACGCCTTTGCCTCGGACCTGGTTGGGTGCGTATTTCGGCTATGCCTCATGTCCGCCATTTCTTTCGCCATTTCCTCCCGTACTTCTCTTTTAAAATTTTGAATATCGACTTTCCAAGGTTCACTACTATCTGCCGTGCCTTCTATGGAAGGTCGGATGCGCCTCCTTCGCTCTATTTCATGCCGAAGGTCGGTTGGGGGCAAAGATGCGTTGGCCGACTGAGCTGGAGATGGTTCAGAGACGCCTTGGGGTTGGCTCGGCCGGAAAGACTGCGGCGCGGAAGGTTGAGGATCAACCGCTGCAGTCGGTACATGCGTTATTTCCCCTTGGGGAGGCGGGAGTGGCTGCATTTGGTGCTGATACATTCGTTCCAGCATCTGCTTCATCATATTCATATCGGATCGGATTTCTTGGACCTCCTGATCTAACCGCCCATCATCCCGACCCTGCCGATTGTTGCTTGTTCTGGTCGTTCCTCGTTGGCGGTTGTTAGGTGGGTTCTGGACCGCAGGGACCGCGACCGGACCTGCTGGCCCTGTAACCGCGATCTCATTCAGATCTTCTTCTGGGTCCGTTCTTCTAGTCATCACCATGGAATTCAATATAGAAATAAGGGATGGCTTTTTGTACGGTTCCCACAGACGGCGCCAAACTGTTGATGCAAAAATCCGGTTTGATCCCTTAGACCTTCGCGTGCCTGCACAAAGAGAACAACAAAGGACACCCTGGCTTGAGCAGGGGACCCTCCGATGCCAAAGTCAGGCTTGGATTCCGGGTCTAAATGTAGCGAGGGGTTTTGAGAAAGAATTTTGCGTACCTCCCAAGATGATGGAGGTCCTCCTTTTATAGCTGCTGGAGCGTTTAGTCCTAGGAGGATTCCCCTCCCAGTATCGTGCAATCGTAAGAGGATTCTTCTCCTAGTATCACGGAGACAGGATTGTGCCCGTCTCTTGTCTTTATCCGATCCCGTGAGCTTCGGGATCGGGGATCTTATTCCGAGATATTTGGGATGAGGCCTTGTTTCGCGCTGTCCCTCCTTTATCGGCCGGTCCAGTTAGAAGGTCGGCCCGAGGCATGCCTGGACTACCGGTTCGTCGTCTGGACCGACTTATCTTTTGTCTCGGTTTACAGAATCTATGACTTCGCCTCGGCTCTGACGTATCCCTCGGCGACCCGAGGCGGCGACCCGAGGCGCTAAGTCTGAGTCTCGGGACTTGGTATTTTTTATCCCCAACAAAGATCACATCGGAGTATTATGTTTTAGTGCTCCCTCATTGTACCATAAAATTGTATGCATTGCATGGATTCATTTTATGTTCATGGTTATCTTGTACAGCTAAAAATAAGTCATTAATGTACATCTCTTCCGTTGAAGAAATAAAGTACATGAATCTTATGTCTACCACATATGACATTTCGCCAGGAGAATGGTGTATAATGGTTGTATGTGATCATTACTAGAAATGAAAATGGCTTATAGACCAGATGCTATGTATCCCAAACAGCTATTTCTGATTTTGGTACCTTATCCTGTGATGAGAAATATTTTCTATCCAAGAGAGACAGAAATCGCTTCCAAATATATGGCCGTCTAGCTCATGCTTGATTTGAAACCGTCATCCTCGATCTGGCGAGCTTCTATGGTAAGGTTATTCTAATCGACTCTAACTCCCGGTTCGGATATCTTTAGGCTTTTGCGCGGATAAAAATCATTCCTTGTATAGGTGTTAGCTTCAGCAATGTATTGCGTTTAAACGTATTGGGGAAGGAATATCCTATAGTAGCAGAGGCGGAACCACTATTCAAGTTCGGACCCCCTTCATTCATCAAACAAACCGCAAATGAGAGCACCAAGGATTGGGTTGTTTGTCAGTTTCATGATGGTGTAGGGCTCCCTTCAGATGTTTGTGGAAATGCCGTGGATGTCTGTGGAAATGCCGCAGTCAGAGTGGAAGAGACTGGTAATGGTAAACCGGGCAGCAGGTCAGGTGCCTTGGATGTTTGTGAAACTGCCGTGGAAGTTTGTGAAAATGCCGTCGTCAGAGTGGAAGAAATTGGTAATGGTAAACCCGGCAGTAGGTCAGGTGCTCGCCCATCTGTCAATTTGGGGGATGATATTTTAAGCAATCAGACTGGAATTGAGAATACAGGCAAATGCACCGTAGAAAATCCTAATGATTGTGCCAACAGATCTCAAGCTATGACTGGAAATGTTTCGTTTGGGGAGGACTCATCAGGTGCTCGAATTAATGACCAGACCAGAGGGGACAGAGCTATGTCTGATCGAGTGACAATGTGCAGTACTTCAGATGTTATCCCTATTCAAGTCTCAGCTATTGACTCACATAAGCGTGTGGATTCTCAGCAGGAAATTCACCAGGACTGTCCGCGGTATTCTACACCAATGGCTACCAATCAAGGTGAGGTCGAATTGTTGTGTGGATTACAGCCCTATGTTCAGTCATCTCATGAACCAGCCTCAAATGTCCCTGACCTGATGATGCAGTCTGCAATTCCTCTGGATAAGAGTATTGAAACAGTTAACAATCAACCTCTCCAGATGTCACTATCTGAAGTTCCTATGGATAGGAATATTGAAACAGCTTCAGCAGGGAGTGGAATTAGGCAGTTCAACTACCTTCAGCAACACATTCATTTCCACCAAACTGTCAACATGTCTAACCAGTCTAATGGTCTAGATCGTGGCCTCTCCCGACTTGAACACTCAGGAGCTCAATGTTTTCCGCCTGAACTGCCCAATCAGGCCCTCCCCACTCTACATCAACACAACAATTCTATCCTCCAACAAGTTGATCCCCCTACAGATGTTATCGCTGGAAGCAGAGAGTTCAACACCCCAAACCGCACTTTCCCTTCTTCTCATGGAACCGCTCAACTCCAGAAATCTTGGCCTCATGGGAGAGATGGCTTTCAGGAGTCAAGGAGATGTTCAATGAGAAAACATCAGACCAGGATAGGCCTGCTTCCAGGCCAATCAGGCAACAAACAGAGACCTCCTCTCCTCTGAGCCTGTCTGATGGTTTTTTGATTGCAAGATGCAACGATAGGGAGAAGGATCCAGTTGTGGCTTCAGGAAAACAAGGGAATCTTCGGGTTGCAGATGCTCAGAACTTGCCTCTCCAGTGTGAGGGTGGTAGGAGAAGCCGAGAACCTCTCAGTCTATGGGTAGATCTCCAGGGCGAGGACCCAGATCCGGACACCATTGACTCTGACTCTAGTAGTACATCCAAAGAAGGAGAAACTATTAGAAGTAAGGAAAAAAAGAAATGTCATACAGTGCAGAAATTAATTCCCAGCAAACGGACAAATCAGAGATTGAAGACATTGCGTGAAAGGGCCAAGCAAAATGGAGGGGTTTCTGATGACTAGTCTCCTATCTTGGAATGTTCGAGGGGTAGGTAACACCCATACTACCCAGTTTCTGAAGCGGCTAATCAAAAAACACAACATTGGTATCTTACTGTTGCAAGAGCCTATGATAAGGGAATCAAAATGTCAGGCAGTTGCTGCAAAACTGGGATTTCAAACCCAGTTCTCTGATGATGTTGTTGACAACAGGATCTGGATCCTGGCGAAGAACCACTTCCAAGTGCGAAAGATCCATGCTATCAGACAATGTATTACGATCCAAATTTCTGAAAAGAACCTGTCTCACCCTGTCTATGTCACGACAGTTTATGCTAGCTATTCCAGTTCCCAAAGGGAGGATCTGTGGGCTGAGATTAGGAGTATTTCTGGATCCATTGTGGGACCTTGGATGGTGTGTGGTGATTTTAATACCACCATCAGTCCGGACGAACGTCTCGGTGGATCTATGCAGATGGCCTCTGCCATCTCTGCCTTCCAAGAGGCTCTTAATGACGCTGGGCTGATAGATGCAGGGTTCACAGGTTCCCCCTTCACGTGGTGCAACAATAGAGCGGGGTCTGGTCGTAGATGGGCGCGGTTAGACAGGATTATGATTAACTCAGATTGGATGCGATGCTTCCCGAGCTGCAAGGTCGATCATCTGACCCGTACTTACTCGGACCACTCTCCCCTTTTGCTTTCTATCTAAGCAGACTCGGCTACTTTCCCCTGCCCGTTTAGATTCCAATGAATGTGGTCCACCCATGACGAATTTACCTCCACTGTTCTAGCCTCTTGGAAAGAGGTAACCCCCGGCACTCCCATGATTAAGTTCTATCTTAAAATGAAAAGGTTGAAATCTGTTCTTAAAGTTTGGAACAAGGAGACGTTTGGTGACGTCGACAGGAACATTCACCTCGCTGAAAATGAAGTTCTCAGGGCTGAATTTGCTCTTCTCAATTCGCAAACGGAATTCAACTTGCTCAACCTCAACAGGGCCCAAGCCAATCTTAAAAAGTCCCATCTCCAAGAGGAGATTTTTTGGAAACAAAAATCCAGGATAACCTGGTTATCTGAGGGGGACAGAAAAACAAAATTTTTCCACAACTCTGTCCTGGAAAATCGTGGAAAAATTCACATCAGAAAGCTTATAACTTCCACTGGCGCTACAATTGAGAAAATCGAAGATATTAGTCAAGAAGCTATTTCCTTTTTTTTCAACCTTTTCACCTCCAGCGGCAGCAACCATATTGGTGATATCGTAAATCACATTCCTCGTTTGGTTTCTGATGATATGAATACTGATCTCTCCAAGCCAGTTTCCATTGACGAAGTTAAAGAGGCTGCATTCTCCATCCTCGCTGACAGTGCCCCGGGCCCTGATGGTTTTGGCGGCACCTTCTTCACTACTTGCTGGGATATCATTGGGAATGATCTCCTTGAAGCGGCTACGAATTTTTTCAATGGTGGTGAAATTCCAAGGAGCTTCAAATGCACGCTAATCAGTCTCATTCCTAAGAAGAAGAATCAAGAATTCATTGCCGATTTCAGACCCATCAGTTTATGCAACTGCATTATGAAGATCTTCTCCAAAATCATGGCCTCAAGGCTCGCCCTCATCCTCCCTCACATCATATCCGAAGAACAAGGTGCTTTCATTCATGGCAAATCTATAGTTGAGAACATCTCCTTAGCCAAGGAAATTGCCCATAATCTTGACCGCAAGGTGTTTGGCGGGAACTTGATTATCAAAGTTGATATGGAAAAAGCGTATGATCGGATGGAGTGGGACTTCATCGCCCAGGTGTTACAGAAATTTGGTTTCACTTCTCAATAGGTTTCCAAAATGCGGCGCTGCTGGGAAGATATCTGGTTCTCTGTTATCATCAACGGGAGGAGCTTCGGTTTCTTCAAGTCTTCCAGGGGCTTGAGTCAGGGGGACCCGCTCTCCCCTTCCATCTTCATTCTGGCGGCTGATGTGTTTAGCAGGGGTTTATCTAAGCTCTTCTCTTCAGGATGCTGCCAACCCTTCAAGCTTCCCCAGCAATGCCCCACTATCACCCACCTTTTCTATGCTGACGATGCTATTCTATTTCTTAATGGCAGGTTATCCAATGTGCGCATGCTGCTCAGATTCATCACTCAATACAAAAATGCTTCTGGTCAAAAGGTGAATTCCTCCAAGACGTATTTCATCGTCCCAAAAAATGCTCCAGATCCAAAGTCCAGAAGCTCAGCAACATTACGGGCTTCAAGCAGACTTTTCTTCCCACTACGTACCTGGGAGTGCCGCTATCCAAAGGGAGAATTCTGGCTCCGCAGTTCCAACAGCTAGTCCAAAAAATCTCCAGCAGAATCGACGGGTGGAAAGCTAAGCTTCTGAATCAAGCAGCTAAATTGGTTTTAATCAAGCATGTCCTATGTAGCATACCCATTCATCTGCTTGCAGCTATCTGCATCCCAAAATCAGTGTCCAACTCTATCAACAGGGCGATTGCTAATTTCTTTTGGGGTTCTTCTGATAATGGCAACAGGAGGCACTGGGTTAACTGGAAATCGGTGTGCACCCCAATCCTCGAAGGTGGGCTGGGCATTAGATCCTTCGAGGACATCTCCCAGGCATTCAAAATCAAGATGGGCTGGCATCTTCTGCAGGGCAAGTCATTATGGGCTAAATTCTTCTTCACCAGGTACCTCCTGAAGACCATTGCCTCAAATGGTATGATTGGCCAGAGCTCCTCTCCTTCATGGAAGAAAATTTTCCCAGTGTTGCAGTTTACAATCAACCACTCCAGATGGCTGATCGGGGAAGGTAATGTTAATATGTGGTACCAGAATTGGTCCAGTTGCGGTCTGTTAGCAGGCGCTTCTGACAGACCCATTCCCCTGCATCTGAAAGATGCCTCTGTTAGGGACTTCTTTCACCTCCCAGCTGTTAGGAATCTTTTAGATATCAGTCCCCTTCTCTCCCCTCAAGCGATGCGATCTATCACAGCTTCTTCTCCTAAGTTTTCCAACAGGCAAGACCGTATGATATGGGACCTCTCAGCTTCGGGGAAGTTCTCAGTTAAATCGGCATGGAATGAAGTCAGGCCCCACCTTCCTCATCTTCGTTGGACTAATTGGATTTGGAATAAGGCTCTCCCCCCTAAGATGAGCATTTTTGTCTGAAAAATCTTTAAAAATGCTATTCCTGTGGACAAATCCCTGAAAAATCTTGGAATTTTTATGGCCTCCCACTGTGAATGTTGTAGCCTGCCTCCCTTAATCCTACAAGCTCTTGCTTCTGCCCAGGACTCCCTTCTCCCAATTCTGCTGTCTCCTCTTATCAACCTTCCGCAAGTGCATCCGATCAGGCAGCAACATCTGTCAGGGAGTTCCTACGTTGGTCAGGCCTAACGTCTTTCTTGTCAATTCCCTCTCCGTTTCCAGGTATCTAATCAGCATCCTCCTTCTGCTCCTGATCAGTTAACGGCTTCCCATGTTCCTGCTCTCGGTGGGGAGGAGGACCAGGACCATCTCTTTAGCCAAGGTGAGATCGCAGGCTCGGTGTGGGACCACTTCAGTAGGATTTTGGGTGTCAGCTTCCTTCCCAATCAGCCCATTATGCAGCGCTTTAATCTCTGGTTCTCGAAAGCAAGCAGGAGAACCAGAGTGACTCGGCTTCTCGGTCTTCTTCCTTGTGTGATCTGCTGGGAAATCTAGCTTAGCAGAAACCAGGCCCGTTTTGAAGGCTATGCCATGTCCGCCCCCAAGATCATCTCCAAAGTTTCTTTTTGGTTGTCTGAAATAGCTTGCTCTTTCCCTGGTGAGGACAGGACGTCCTTCACAGATTCCATCTCGCTTCAGCTCCTCAATATTCCAAAGCCTGTGCCCCTTCCTCCCAGAAACCACTCCATTGTTACTTGGCTTAAACCTCCCATGGGATTTCTTAAACTGAATGTCGACGGCTCCTCCAGGGGTAACCCGGGTCTGAGAGGCGGTGGCGGGGTCTGTAGGGACCACCTTGGTAATCTCATCTTTGCCTTCCACCGCAACTACGGCCACTCTTCAAATACTATTGCTGAAGCCCAAGCAATGTTGGATGGCATTTCGATCTGTTCCAACTTAGGCCTCCGCAATATCATCGTCGAATCAGATTCGATGACCATTGCTAAGGCAGCTGAGAACAAGCACGCTTCAGTTTCTTGGCACATCTGGTACAAGATTGGCACAATTCAGGAGTTTCGTCGCCCTCTCAATCTTTCATTCAGTCATATATTCAGAGAAGGGAACTCGGTGGCGAATATGCTGGCTAGATTAGCCAGTGGCGGTAATCCTAATAATTTATCTCTCCAAGTCAGCCCTCCCTCTGCGCACTGCGTAATCCTGGCCCAGCTGGTGGCGGAGGGGTTTGTCGCGGTGTAAAGTGTGAGTTCTTATTCGCTTTCTCTAAGGCGTATGGGCAGGGCTCCAGCTTCCTTGCTGAAGTTAGAGCCATCATTGATAGGCTGTTGATTTGTTCCAGTAAAGGGCTTGTTTCTGTAGATGTGGAGAGTGATTCGCGCTCGGTGGTGGATGTACTTTCTAGCGCGGTTGACGGCCCCTGGATCGCTCACTACTGGAAAAGCCTCTTCAGATCTCTTCGTTCTTCAAGTTCTATTTCTATTACCTATTGCCCGAGAGAGGTTAACAAGGTAGCCAACAGCCTTGCTCGATGGGCAAGTGCCAACCAAATGACGATCTAGACTTTTGTTACCGTCTTTGCCTTCCTCTGCGCACTCGTGGGGAGTTGGTTCTGGATAGGACGGGCCTCGGCTTCATGCGGATTTCTTAGGTGGTCTGTTAGCTTGGGTTTGTGTTTTCCGTTTTCCTTTCTAGATTCCGTTTGTGTAGCTTACGATAGGTGGTCCCAGTCTTTTGTATGGGCCCTCCCGAATGGATGTACATGGTCTTGATGAATGGATTTTGTGGCAAGAGCCCCTTTTGAAAAAAAAAAAAAAAAAAAAGTCAGCTCTCCCGGTTAAGGTTCGGGGTGCTCTCCTCCTTGATCAGGCGGGCCTGGGGAACTTAAGGTGTATCTGATGGTTCGGTCAGTTCTTTTTGTTTCAGCTTTTTTTCGCTCCTGGCTCTCCTTAGTCTGTTTTTTGGAGAGCCTTCCTTGTGTAGTTTGGCGTATATGATAGGAGTGGTCCCCTTCCTTTTTGTAGGGCCTCTCCCGAATGGTTGTATTTCCTGTTCCTTCAATGAAATTTCCGCGGCTTTAAAAAATAAAAAATAAAAAATAAAAAAATAAAAAATAAAAAATAAAAATGTATGGCCGTCTAGATTGAGGATGATTCTGAAAGCGTCACCTCCCTAAAAGGTAGATTGGTCACTAATCAGAACCGTCCATCAGGTAGACTCCGTAATGGATGTGCATGGTTTAAAAGATTGAACTGATCAAATAATCGTAGGTGCCGAGTGGCAGCCTTCAAATATGTAGAGCTAAAGAAAATGGTAAACACTATTCATTTTACAGATGGAAGACCACTGATCATATGGTTATAGGTTCTCTGTTAGATCTAATTTTGGGGCCGACTCGTCCATCAATTGGTTTACCGAATATAGGATGGTAATGATCGTCTGGTGCGTGTGGCCCAAAACTAACTCAAAAGAAATTAAGTCCATCAACGGTAGCATGCATGCGGCTGGCAATCTGGACTGTCCATCAAGTGGACCCTAATATGGATGGGGTCCATTCCAAAAATCAGAACGATTGAAGTGCCGTTACTGCGGTGAATAGACTCCCAAGCACATACAATAGTCATGACTCACAATGCCATCATTTTAGAAGCATAAAAAGAGGCACGTGTAACTCAATCCATCTACATGCTACCAACTCAGCGAATGTGACACACCAATATCCAAGCCGTCCATCAGTGGGTCACTCATCGTGTGATCCACACAATGTTAGAAACAAATGGAGAGCTTAAAAAAACTTGGCCACGGCCGTTTGTTTCTTTTCGGCCCTACATAGGCTTCAAAAACTGCAATCCAGCTGACAAGTGTGCAGTGGCCTGTTTTCTCAAGGGTATCTGCATGGCGGCATAGTTTTAAAACCTGAAAACTCCACCCCACTCGATATTCATCCAGGTCAGGTCAAATGGAGTTGATAGTTAATAAAGAGGAATTAAAACTTCTAAAATAATCACATGTTGTATAAGATTTAAAAATTGGGATGGTTAGGGATATCCACGCATTTTGGTCAATGTTCTCAAACTTGCGTGCTTTTAAGTTATTTAAAGTAATACTCCTACCATTTGAAAAGACGTGGAAAACAGGAAAGGCCTGCAATGGTCATTTTGTCGTTAACTGCACTCGTTTTCATGAATTTACTCTCATTATTTGGGAGAGCATGTGAAAGAGTAAATGTATGCTATCGCTACTTATGCAATTGATCAAAATTGCCCATATGCTTGTATGCCATTTTAGGCAATGAACCAAAAGAATTAGTTAGATCTGAATTGCAAGTGGGATCTAGGAAATTTCGATGGTGAACAATGTTATAACTATAAAATATATTTACCTAGTGTGGTCTACTTGATCATCCGATGTGACCTATTTTCAAGGTCATACCCTAAAATGACCTAAAAAATAGATGCACAATATGGATTTTCTATGATACTATGCTGGTCCTCACCTAGCTTAGTTACCACCCAAGGATTTGGAGTGTGTGCGACCCTGGCATTAGCCAACACATTGCCGCCTTCATATTGGGACTCACCTTAATGCATGTGATATGTATCTATGCCATCCAACCTTTTGATCATAAGGTCTATCAACTTGATCCACAAATTTTATGGCCCACATAAAGTTTTCAATGGTCAAAGACTATTGTTTCCAATGTTTTGGTCTAAGATTTAGTTGTGCGTAATTTTTGGGCTATACCCTAAAATGATATGGAAATATAGATGGACGGTATGAATATACAATGCTTACACCAAGGTGGGCACTATGGTCGGGGCAGTATCATCTACGGTGAAACTGGAATCACATCTAATCCACTCCCTTACATGAGGACACGAATTGCCTGCCGACACTGCAAGTAGCGAGGTGGCCACTGGGCGGTCTCTGTGGGCCCTACCATTATGTATGTGTTTTATCCGTACCTTCCTTTCATTTTGGATAATTATTTTTGGGCTTGAGCTAAAAAATGAGAAAAACACAGGTATCAGGTGGACCACACCTCAGGAAAACAATTGTAATTGAACTCCCAACATTAAAAACTTACTAGGGCCCATTGTAATGTTTATTTGCCATCAAACCTATTGATTAGGTCACACAGACATGGATGAAGGGAAAATATAAATATCAGCTTGATCCAAAACTTTCATTGCCCCAAAGAGTTTTTCAATGGTAAACATTCAGTCGATGTTGTTTCGTTTGGTGTGGACCACTTGAGCTTTGAATATATTTCATTTTTTTTTTGCTGAAAGCCTTAAAATTATATGGTAAAATAGATGAACGTAGTGGATAAAATACATAAATCATAGTGGGACACACATAATTTACTCGGCACACTTAGCTTATTAAGTTACTCAGTACACAATCTGCTTTTGATCCCTAATGGCGATATTTCGACGGATCTCGGGATTCACACCAAGTTAGTGAATCCCTAATTGTAGATCCCACTATAATGTATATTTCTTATACCACATTGTCCATCCATTTTGGTAACTGATTTTAGAGCATTATGCCAACAATGAAGAATATCCAAATCTTATGTGGAATACATCAGAGGAAACAATTGTTTATTGAATCCACATCATTAAAAACTTCATGGGGCTACCGTGTAACACCACATATCTTTAATACCGTGTAACACCACATATCTTTACTAATAACTTTTGGTTAAAATAGACAACCACACGTGCTTGTATGTACCTGAATTCGAAGACACATGGCTCATGAGTCAGAACTTAAACTTAGAAACCCATAATCTAATTATACTCGGTACCCTAATTGAATGAACCACATTAGATTATCAGTGGGACTCGAATTCCCTGGATCCCCAGTCCATTAGTCTGAATGTCCGATCAGGTAAGACCCATCTTGAAATATATCAAATTGAAATAGTCAGCCTGATGGTTAACCTGCGAGATGCATTCGATCAGACTCTAGTAGTTAATCAGTCAAGATCTTCACCTAATCTCGCAAAAAATTAGAACCCCCAAGTCAAGAATCGATGATGAACCATCTCACTCAACCTTATAGCCCTATAATAGTGACATGGGCCATCGAATACCCAATCCATTAGGCCCTGGTGTGCGATTAGGGAAGTAGAAGCTACTTAGTAATGAATGAAATGCTATGTATGAGTGAATGGTCAGCAGAAAGCATGGGGTGAATCCTCAAGACCCCGGACTCGTGAACTAGGCCGATTCAGGGCAATTTAGGTCATATCGGTTGCATTGACTTGAGTAGCATAAAAATAGGACAAAATTTTCATTGTCAGTTCGATCGACCGATCATTGATTCCTGATGATCCAATCGACATTTGTCATCGGTCCGACTAGCAACCTCAAAATTTTAATATACTTATAACCATCGAATTTTCCAAATGCAAGCTATAAAAGGCTTTACCCTTTTCTTTCTTTTTCCAAATCTGAGAAGGAGAGTGAGAGGGTGAGGGAGTGAAGGAAAGAGAGAGTGTGTGAGAAATTGAGGAGATTAGGTGCAAATCGCCGCACTGGGCCTTTCTTCGCAAAATTCAGTTCATGTACGCCATCCCGCATCTTCTCCGTCCAAAAAACGGCTAGTTGGGTAAGAGCTTTCTTAGCCATCCATGTATGTTCTTCTCCTAATTTTTAGCAACTTGAGCTATTAGGGTAAGAAACCCTTCATTTCTATCCAAATCTTGAGATTTTTAATGATAGAGTTTGTTTATGCTCAAGTTATGGTTCTTGCCAGCAATTTGCAGTAGCTCATTCTCATCCAAAAGCCATATTCAGGCACGACTTTGTGTGAGCTTCAGATTTGCGCCGAGCTCGGGCTCCGCTTGCCGTATCGAGTTGGGGATTGTTTAAATTGAGATAAGTAAATCCTCAAACCCTTGTTGAAATTTTAATTAAGTTAGAATCTAAGTTATCAATGATGGATTTACTGATGAATTAGAGTTTGGAGATTTTCCTCCAAATTCTCTACACCTAGGTTGCATTAGAACCGTGAGATTTCAATTTTAAGGTGATATATCTACCCTTCAAGCTTTTATGTGACATTTTTAATCTTACAATTGTCTTAACATTTGATAATCATTTTAATTAATGTATGAATCATACAATAACTCTTGTAAACTATCTTATGTTTGTTAAATCTAAGATGAATTGTTAAAATGTATAACATGCTTAACTCCTTATTAAAATTCGTAACATGTTTAGAATCATGTATATGAACACATAACATGCTTAGCTCTTTTATAGGATAATTCACACACATGCACCCCTTAGGATACTTAATTACTTGAATGTAACATGCTTAACCCTTAGTATAGGAATACATAACATGTTTAGCTAATTACCTAAGTTTTTTTTTTTTTTTTTTTTATTATTATTTTTTATTATTTTTACGCACGCACACACACCCCACACACTCACGCGTAGTGGAATTTCAACACCTATGGGTAATCGAACCCTTGACCCGGTGTTGAAAATTATAACGATTGGTGGGGAAAGAAATTAAAGACTAAAGACTGTTACTTCGATGAAATTGGTTGTGATAACGATTGGTGGGGAAAGAAATTAAAGACTAAAGACCGTTACTTCGATGAAATTGGTTGTGATAACGATTGGTGGGGAAGGAAATTAAAGACTAAAGATTGTCCTAGCAGGAGTAATAGTAGGTACTGTTGGACGTAGGCCAGTGGGGCCCACTTGTGAGCAATCACTAGTGGGTATCCCGTGTGTTATTCAGCTTCTTCTTTCGTCCAAAATCAAATTCAAATATGAATTTGATTTAGATGGGAGATAGGGATAAGATAAGAGATAGGGATAAGACCGGATTATCTGGTCTCATCCAATCTCTTATCCTTCCCTTCATGCAAAGATATTGAATCATACGAAACATCGAGAGTATACAGAGAGAAATAGAGTGCGCTATAGTCTGTCCATCTTGGCTTCTCCTTAGAATATCTGATTCATAGATTACAATCCGGGGCCACCGGGGCCACTATATACCATAGGATTAGAGGTGTGAATAGTTTCATCTGCTCCAGTAGTAGATAGATGGGTCGTTGGAATACCGTCCTTCTGCTTTGTGAGGGTCCCAATCATCGTGTAGACCGTCAGATCTTGAGGGCTCACCTTCCGCGCTTCCCAACAGGTACGAGTACCTTCCACCATTTGGGTCAAACTTTCGTTAAATCAAACCCGTTCATCAGGGACACGGCCTCTTGTTTAGATTGGAACCCATAAATCAGGATAATAAAAACTCGAGGTAGGTCACACCATAGTAAATAGTTGATATAGAGTGCCAACTGTTGGTTGTGTAGGGCCTGCGGTGTGTATATCTCATCCACTCCGTTTATCTAACATGTCAGTAGAGTGTTGGCCGCTTTTTCTTTATCAATTCAGTGTTTCTTGTTTGGGAAAGGTGAGAAGAAAGGATGGCAAGGGTTGTCCTGTTATTTTTGTATGGATGAAGATGAGACTCTACCATTTTGTTTCATCCACCAGAGGGGTCAGTGCCATTGATGATGGACATAAGTCAATCCAAACTGTCCAAATTGTTGGTACCACTGCAAATGAGACACGACCCCTAAATCAAGTTGTAGATGATCTAACCTCTAATGAAAGGGTACTTGTTTGGTGAATATTTCATATTGGACTACTTTGAGTTTAACCATTCATTTGATGGACACCACTCTAATGGTAAGAATCACAACAAAGTTTAAGTGAATAATATTGAATGGATGGATGACTTAATTTGGATTAGGGTGGTAATAGCATCAATCACTAAGTATGTCACTTTAATTTTGGCCCACACCCAAGTATCAGCTATTTTGTAATACAGGTGTACTATGTGATCCCAAATAATGAAAAGGGCAATGCTCATCCTCCAAACCGTTACTCTTGTTGTGGCCCACTTGAGTCACTTATTGGGGTTGATTTTGAGCCACATGCCTAAATTTTGGTGTGACATCTAATAGTTGGAGTGAATTTCATATAAAAATCACGGTGGGCCATGTAAAAATCAGGGGCCAATGTCTCTTTCCTAACTATTTGCTTTGGTGTAGCCCCCCTAAATCACGTGTCAACGCAATTTTATAGAGCCAGGCCTATCGTGAGATTACACATCTAATGATTGGAGTGGATTTGAAATCAAAGGTGGACGTATAACATCTCATACTTTTTAGTACTCAGGTATTACCTAGTAACCTAACTTAAGACCTGTTTGTTAAATCTAAAATCCGAAGTTTGAATATGAAATCTAAATCTAAAATTTGAATATGAAGTCAAAAACTATTAGTGAATCTAGAATAACTCTGTTATGTGAAATGTTGGAAATATATTAATTTGGTATATTTACCCATATGAAACAATTGTGATCAAATCCCTACCTTTAAAAACTTGATGGATTTCACTAAAATGTTTATTTGTCATCCAATGTATTGAAAATGTTACAAACAGCTAGATGAAGAGATGACACAAATATCAACAGGATCCAAAGTTTTTGTGGCCCACATGCAAATTTTTTAAATGGTCAATCACTACTGTTTCCTATACAAAGGTCCATTTAAGATTTGGAGCTACTCTATTTTTTGGATCATGCCTTAAAATATGCTTTCAATACAGATGGACGGTATGGATGTAGTCACATAGAAGGCCGCAAGCCTCTAAATCCAAGCGAACACTTTGGAGATGACTCTTTGAGGCGAAATGATCGATGGTCCCCTCCATGCAGGCAGCGTTCCTGGCTAACCAAAGTTCCCAAAAGATGAGCTATGTATGGCAAAGACCATGGCAGGGGAGCGCTTTCGCTGCCTCAGTCTGCTGCTTACTTAGGGATCCATCTCTTCAATCATCTCTCTATCTCCAACAGGCTTCAATGGTGGTGGCAGAGACCCCTCCCCCCTGGGAGCAGGAATTCGATCATCCGCATGGCTCCGGTGTTTATTTTGTGGGAGATTTGGAAGGCTAGGAATGCAGCCAGATTCGACAATAGTCCTTGCTCAGCAGCTGCTATTGTTCGGAAGGTTCGGCGGTGGCTGCTTTTCATTTTCCCCCACCTGGATTATTTCTTCCTCTCTCGTCACCTATCTTCTACCCCTTCTTCTTCCCACGCTGGCCCCTCTTCTGGTGTTTATTTTGTGGGAGATTTGGAAGGCTAGGAGTGCAGCCAGATTCGACAATAGTCCTTGCTCAGCAGTTGCTATTGTCCGGAAGGTTCGGCGGTGGCTGCTTTTCATTTTCCCCCACCTGGATTATTTCTTCCTCTCTCGTCACCTGGATTATTTCTTCCTCTCTCATCACCTATCTTCTCCCCCTTCTTCTTCCCACGTTGGCCCCTCTGCTCATTTCCCTGCCCGCCTCCCCTCTATTTTTAAGTGGACCAAGCCAAGGGCTGGATTCTTCAAGCTGAACGTAGACGGTTCAACTCTGGCTAATCCTGGTCCTGCTGGAGGCGGCGGGATCTGCCGAGACCATCATGGCGACCCAATTTTCAGCTTCATAAGTGCTTATGGTACTGCCTACAACAACTCGGCTGAACTGTGTGCTGTTCATGACGGAATTAAATTCTGTTTGGCTATCGGGATCACAAACGTCACCATTGAGTCCGATTCTACTTGGGTGGTGTCCATCCTAACTAAGGCTTCTTCCGCTTCCTGGAAATGGTCTTATTGGCTGAGAAAGATAAAACGTCTCTCCTCTCAGGGGAACTTTCGGATTCTCCATGTTTTCAGGGAAGCAAACAGCCCGGCTGACAGTTTGGCTAAGATGGGCAGCTCGGAGTAGACTAACTCCTTCTTCCAAGGTCTTGCTTCTCTCCCTCGTCTGATCAAGGGTCAGGTTACGTTGGATAATCTGGTCTTTCTTACTTTAGAAAGGGTTCCCACACAATACATGTATAGCACATGATAGGCAGAACTTCTGCCCGAAATAGGCGTGTATTTCTCCTGCAGTAATGAAATCTGAGAGACAAGTCTCTCTTCTTGGGAAAAAAAAAAAAGACCATGGCAGGGTAAAGGTGAGAAGAAAGGATGGTCAGGGTTGTCCTATTATTTTTGTTTTTTTAACTATGAGCTATGTATTGCAAAGACCATCATGTGGACGGTTGTGATCCATCATATATGCTTGCAAATGGATTGCAGACGGGACTACTATATCATTTACTCCACCTGAGGGGTCAGTGCTATCCATGAGTTTGTGGACATGACTCAATCGGAACTGTCCAAATTGTTGGTACCACTTCAGATGAGACATGGCCCCTAATTAAATTAAGTTGTAGATGATCTAACCTCTAATGAATGGGTACTTGTTTGGTGAATTTTATATTGGACTACTTTGATTTTAACCATCCATTTGATTGATACCACTCCGGCCAATTTAGGCACACACCCCAAATATCAGCCATATCTGTAATTCGGCCGGTGGACTGCATGATTGGAAATAATGAAAAGGGCAGCGGGCCGCATGATTGGAAATAATGAAAAGGCCAATGCTTATCTTCCTAACAGTTCCTCTTCTCGTGGCCCACTTGAGTCACTTATTGGGGTTGTTTTTGAGCCATATGCCTAAATTTTAGTGTGTCATCTAATACTTAGAGTGGATTTTATGTAAAAATCACATTAGGCCACCTAAAAAATCATAGGTCAATGTCCCTTTCCTAACTATTTCCCTTCGTGTAACCCACCTAAATCACAGATGAACCCGATTTTCTAGCCCTAGGCCAACCATGAGATTATACATCTACTGATGAGAGTGAATCCGAAATACACATCATGATAACATGCACAGTAAAAATCAAGGGTGGATATATGGCATACCAAAATTTAAGCATGAGGGCAAAAAATAAGGCCCATACATAATTCCAGTGGGCCACAACAAGAGAAACATTTTAGAGGGTGAGCACCCAGTACATCGTTTCTTCTAACTTGGTCCATCAGTCCATGTGGATCATGGATAGGGGTGACACATAACGATTGGGGTTGTGTGGTCGTAAACATCACAGTGGGGCCCACACGCCACCCTCATAACTTATTCCCCTCTTTCTCATCTTCCAACCCACTTCCCCTCTTCTTCTAAGTTCCAACCTCCTCTCTCTTTCTTTCACCTCACATGCTCTTCCAGTCATTGCCTCTGACCAAACTGTCAGATTTTTGCCCGAACCTGCCCCAAATTTTGCAGTATTCTCGCCTTATAAAATACCCAACAACTACAGGATCAAACACAAGGCGTTGTGGCTGTTGCAGAAGGCGAGCCTTAAACAGGTCAGCGTGTCTCTCATTAATGGAAATTCTCTTTTGGAAAAAAAAAAAAAAGGTCAGCGTGTGTGTGTGTATATATATATATATATATATATATATATATATATATATATATATATATATATATATATATATATATATAGAGTCATGCTCCTCTGCGCACCTAGGCACATGCGCACCTTTGTACACGTGACATGGGTGTCTAATCTAAACGGTCCATGTGATGCGGAATCCCATGAAATCTCATGTGACAGATTTTCACCCCGATCTAAAATTCTGGTGGGCCATAGCAAAGAGAAACATAAATCAAGGGAGGAAACTGTTTTCATTTTTCATGGCCAATCAAAGTTTTAGATCAAAAAAGTTACGAACCGGTTCACAGGTGAGCGTGTGTATATATATATATATATATATATATATATATATATAGAGAGAGAGAGAGAGAGAGAGAGAGAGAGAGAGAGAGAGAGAGAGAGAGAGAGGCGCTCACCTGCGAACCAGTTCGTACGTACTACGTACGAACTTTTTTGAGAACCCATCATACATGATGTTGATCCAAAATCTGAACCGTTCATGTGAAGCAGCACCTAGTGAAACCCCCCAGGACCAAGTTTTACTTTTATCTAAAACTTTTATCCATACCGTCCATAGAAGAGAAATTCAAATCAAGGAAAGAAGTTTGTTTTTCACGGTCCACCAAAGTTTCGGATCAAAGTAAAAATTCATACTATGGAGTTTCATGAGGTTCTGCTTCATGTGAACCGTTCAGATTTGCGAGATTCATCACATATGAAGGGTCATCAAAAAAGTTTGTACGTACAAACCAATTCGTAGGTGAGCATTTTCATATATATATATATATATATATATATATAAGAAGACGGACTAGCCTTACTGATAGTAGGTATGTGGGGAGCATACCTAAAACCATGTAGACCAAACTTTTCATTAACCCATTCATAAGCTACACAGACTCTTATTTAGGCTGCTACCGAGAAATCATGATTGTCAAAATCTTAAGCTGGCCACGCTATGGGAAACAGTTGATAAAGAATGCTCACCATTGGTTTTGTGAAGGGCCCACAGTATTGCATATTTCTCATCCAGTACATTCATCTAACTTTGATTCATCAGGATGAAAGCATTCCCCAAAATCCAAGGCTATTCCAAATATGAGATGGGCCATAACATGTGAACTCAAAGGTTTCTGCGTATGGGATACCTGAGTGTTGAATCGCCTTATTTTTTGAGATCAAGGGCACCAAGGGGTTTTATACCTGATAGACAGTGTGGATCTCATGTAAGTGAATTTGTTTCCCTTGTAGAAGCACGGAAGAGCTTTTCAATAATTAAGACTAATTTCCAAATGTCAATAGGACCATAAAATCAATTTAATTAGGATGACACGCCGTAACTTAATATGAATACTAACTTGGTGCGGAGCTTACATCTTAGTCCTTGAAATTTTTATGGAATATAATAAACGGTCTAGATTAATGTGTTGGACTGTCTAAGGTCCTAACGCCAACTAAGAGCACTTGGGAGCGGATTAGGTGAGACGCCGGATCCAGCGTAGCGGGTGGGACCTCTGATCGTGGGGCTCATAATGATGTATGTGCCTTAAATCCACACCATCCAACCGTTTTGAAAGCTCATTTTAGGATACGATCCCAAAAAAAATAAAAAATGAAGCAAATCCAAATCTTATGTGGACCATACCATGGGAAACAGTAATGATTGAATCCCTACCATTAAAAACTTTATGGAAGCCACTGGAATGTTTCTTTGCCTTGCAAAACCTGTTGATAATGTCACAAAAATCTGGATGAACAGACCACACAAATATCATCTTGTTGACCCAAAACTTTTGTGGCTCACAAGAAATTTTTAGTGGTCGATTACCACTATTTCCTCTATTGTAGTCCACCTGAGATTTGGATCTGTTTTATTTTTTTAATCATGCCCTAAAATAAGCTTTCAATATGGATAGACGGCGTGGATGTAGTCACATACACACAGTGGGCGCCACAGTCAAGGGTCCCACCGACCTCGGTGGGTCCGGGGTCTCACCGAATCCGCTCCCGGAGCACTTACAACGTATAGTGCTTTGAGAGCAGTTTTGATCAAACATATAAAAAAGAAGTCTTACAGTGCCCTCAGAGCACTATATAAATTACACAGCTCCTAGTTGCATTGGGACACTTGGACAATCTATTCCATTGATCCAAACCATTCCGTAGGTCCAATGCGTATCTTCCATTAATCTAAATGGTTCCATAAGTCCAGTGCACATTTCCTCTACCACCCATAAATATCACGATCATCTGAAAAAATTAGCTATTTGATCAATGGATTTTGACACAGACGGTCAAGATTATTTACATGAAAAATATCTAATAAAAAATTTGATCCATCTATTTTATGGGAACCAACATATATTTCTTATGGTTCTTAAGAATCATTTTTGTTAGGAAATTATAATCATCCGTCAATGTTTGAAAAAAAAAAAAGAAAAAAAAAAGGCGATTACCAAGTAAGTCCCATTTTCAAAGAAACATAACGGTGACTGACCTGTACATGCACGTGAGCCCAGCAAAGCTCATGACTGTTGCCTCATGTTGGTGTTGGTTTGTATGCATTTTTACGTGAATTTTTCTTTAGTCCAAGTAGAGGCTGTGGAGGGTTTTTACTTCTGGTTTTATTTTTATTTTTATTTATTTTTGTAATGCTCATGCCTTAAGTTTAAAGTGTAATGAAGTATATTTGGTGTTTGGATCATTTGAATTGTGATCCACATTATAGGGTTTGGATTACATAACCAGCTGCCACGCTTGTTCAAACTGAAATATAGCTAGAGATTCTGGTAAGTGTTTTATCTTAATTTTCAATAAGATTTCATCATGTTGCAGTTGTTAAAAGGTTACTCTCGTTTGAATACATTAACTCAAATTAAAATGCATAAACTGTGAAACTGATTGTAACTAAACTGATTGACATCTGTTTGCTGAAATAAGGCTGTTTGATATTTTTCATTTCATCCGTCCAATTACTCCTCATAAATCCATTAGTCATGCGCTTAAATAAGACCAATTTCCTTTCCTTGGAGAGAGGCCATTCCATTACCAAATGTATGAGGTTAGGATTATATAATCAATTTAATTTTGAGAATATGCTCCACTAAATTGGATGGCTTGGATTAAAGTAGCGTGCACGGATGTGGATAGTGTAGATGGTCTCAATCTGTTTCATAGTATAGTCTTACTTTTTTCTCGGTTGAGGGTGCCGTCCTCTCATTTACTATCATTTTCAGCATTATTTTTTCAGGTTCCGCTAATGCAAAATGTCTCAAACATTCCATTTGTGGGCTGAAAAGAAGGAAAATGAGTTAGCGGTTATAATTGAAGGGGAAAGATGAACAGAAAGGATGGTCAGGGTTGTTCTGATTTTTATGATTCTCGAACAGATGGGCCATGTAAAGCTGAGGCCATCATGTGGACGGTCATGATCTATCATATATGCTTGCAAGTGGATGGCAGATGGATTCTACCATATCTTTTCCTCTAAAGAGGGGTCTTGATGTGTTGGTGGACATACCTCGATCCAAACCGTACCTAAATTGTTTGTAACACTGCAGATGAGATACGGCCCTTAAATCAAGTTGTTGGATGATCTAACTTCTAACCAATGGACACTTATTTGTTTTGATATGTGACTATTTTGATTTTGACTGTACATTTGATGGACACCACTCCAATGGATGGATCCCTCTATTCATCAGTTGCACCTCTAGCAACCTTAGTATCATATAACTCAAAAGTTTTACTTTTCTGATTATATCATCCAAGTCCTCATAAGGATGGAATCCTTTACAACACCTGTTTTAAGGAGAGTGTGTGACAGTAATTGCGTGTGGCCGCACCATGTTATCTGTGGCACATCTACTTTATCCATCGGTTGCACCCCTCGATTCTAGGCCCAGGGCTAAAAATCAGCCAGGTTCACAACTTAAGTGGACCATCACAATAGGGAACAATGGGTATGGGACCCCAACTATAGGCTTATTTGTGGGCCCACCATGTTATTTATTTATCATCAAACCCGTTCATCAGGTGTGAAAGCGAAAGAATCAGCCTGCTTCAAACTTAGCCCAGTCACAGCACGCGAACTTAGAGGTTTTAGCCGTGACTATAGATTGTTCCCAGAGGTTTAGCCCATCTGAGTTTTATGTCAGAGAAAGATTTTGTATACGGTGAACATAAGGACTAGCACCCAATGGATAGACTGATGTTGTTGTATCATGTTTACGATTGGTTCCTAAAAGCAACTAATTAAAGAACTACAAGTTTCATTACATATGAAGAAATACCATGCAAAAAAAACTTTAGAAATATTTGGAGTACTTTTTATGAAACTGTAGCTAGTGTTGAGCTGGATGGACACATCAGCCAATGACAGGCATAGCTGAGAAGACCAATAAACAGAAAAGCGGGTCGAGGGAAGAGAGGCCATCAGAGGGACATGCTGAGAAAAGACAAAAAGATATAAAAGACCAAATGTAGCTAGCGACCATTTCAGCTGCTATAACTTTTTTTTTTTTTTTACATCATGGATAAACCCCATAATTTTTTATTTTTATTTTTATTTTTTTTATACTGAAAAAACATTCCATTACAGTAGTAAAAGTACATCCATTCAGCTGCTATAACTATTAAAATAAAGAGAGAAGCAGCTAGATGGCACAACAAAAATCTATAAATTACTGGAAGTTTAACAAAGAAAGACATCTCATACAAATCCAACAAATCTAGTGAAATTTATCTTATTTTATCTTAGCATAATCAGTAGCCTTAGCTCTATCTTAGGAGTAACATTAATCTTTTAGTTGTAATCCAAGTCTATGCTCCTATGTCAGATTATATCCGTTCTCAATATAAGTTCTTCATTCAGAAAATGTTCATGTAGTTGCTCTTTGACTGGCTGTGAGTATTTCTCTCTATCTATTTGCAACCAAGTAGTAAAAAAATCATTTTATAAGGAATGTAGGATGTGATTCACTTATGTAAGTGCTCTACGAAAATCGGAGTTGTGTCGTACAATGATCACAGATAGCTGAGTCTTGTCTTGAGTTTGGGGTAGAATTAGCATATTCACAATACAGTCGAGAGTTGCATAGTCAACTGACTGACTCTCCTGGTGGAAAGCTTTTATTTTTTCTAATAGATAATGAATCTCCGGATCACTATACACAAGATTTTGATCCATTCTGTTGTTAGTTGCCATTGGCCGAGGAAAATCCTCGCTCTAATACCACTGACGCAGGGGAAGACATGAGGAGGTCGATCATTGTCTTCCTCAATCGATAACTACCTTGAATCCATAAAGCTCTCTTGAATCCACAAGAAAAAATCTCGAATCTATGAGAATAAAAAAGAAAACTTCTAAGGAATTATTTTTTTAAAATTAATAAATAATTAAATAATAAAAAATGAGTTTTAACCTCTTTAAAAAATTCAAAACAAATTCTAAAAACATAATCAAATAGTCCTAATCAAATTAGAAAACAAATTTAGAAAATATGCATATTTTGGTCGCTTGTCGACTTGTCATCGATTGGTTGGTTCGATAGGTCAAAACAACCTTAAAGTACCTAGAGACTTGAGTAAGAGATTCTGTGATTTTCGATCTATCGACTTGTGAATAATATTTTGACTTATCGAACAATTCTATCAACTTGTTAAATAGACTTGTGAACAATATTTTAACCTATCTAAGCTAGTAGAAATCTGGCAAGCAATTTGAAATTTCTTGCAAAATTTAGACCCTTCAACTTGTCGAACGATATTGAATTTTTGTCAATTTCTTTTTGGGCTTCTTCTATTCCATGTGTGTTAGGAACATGACATACTAAGTGGATATACAAAATGTCATCGAGGTGGCCCCTACCATAAGGGTAAGGCCCACTAAGCGGCACCAAATCCGTGCCCATAGTTTGGTCCTCAGTATCTAATGGACCGAATTGATCAGACCTCACAGGCAATAATAAGCCTAACACATAATTCAATTAAAATCAAACAAGTATTTATGTGTTTGATTTTATTAGTTGTTTACATGCGTTAGGTGTGTATTGTGCATATATGCACCTATTGATATATGTGCACATCCATTGGACCCATGGTAAATTCACACTGTCCATCATGCAGGTCCAAAGCATAATAACATAAATAATAAGAAATTAAATTAAATTAAATACTAACCTTGCAAGCAATTTCTTCCCTTTTCTTTATCTCTCTTCCATATCTTTTCTTGCTTAGTGGAAGGTCCGCACTTATAAAGAAAGGATAGTTCCTCGTGTAAGATGGATAAAATAATGGTGAGGATGGTTGCAACTGATTTTATCCTTTAAAAAAAAAAAAACAAATTAAAATTTAAAATTTAAGTAACATTAAAGTTTTTGAGTCGATACCAAAAGTTTCCAGGGGTCTATTACAATTGTTTCCTGTATTATGGTCTACCTCGGATTTGGAAATGCTTTGTCTTTTAATCATGCCCTAAAATTAATGAGCTTTCAATACGGATGGACGGCGTGGATGTAGTCACATAAACACCATGGGCCCCACAATCAAGGGTCCCACCGACCTCGGTGGGTCCAGGGTCTCACCTAATCCGCTCCCGGAGCTCTTACAACGTACAGTGCTTTGAGAGCAGTTTTGACCAAAAATGAAGAAACGAAGTATTACTGTGCCGTCCAAGCACTATATAAGTTATAGTGCTCCTAGTTGCATTGGAGCATTTGGACCATCCATTCCATTGATCTAAACCGTTCTGTAGGTCCAATGCACATTCTACCATTGATCTAAATGGTTCGATAAGTCCAGTGCACATTTCTTGGACCACCCGAAAATATCACACTCATCTGAAAAATATTAGCTATTTGATCAAATGGATTTTGATACGGACTGTCAAGATTTTTTACACGAAAAAGATCTAAACAACAAGTTGATCTTCTATTTTATGTGAACCATCATATATTTCTTACGGTTCTTAAGAATCACTTTTGTTAGGAAATTATAATCATCCGGCAATGCTTGAAAAAACTGGCTATACCAAATAAGGCAAGGATGGAATGTATCATCCGATCAGTTCTACTTTTGCATGATTTTCTCTGAACTGTGTTTTTTTGAATTAATGTACAGTTTGGATTGACTGATTGTACTGTTCATGTGAACCAATGCAACTAGGAGATATAATTTTGAATGCTTTTCTCAAATAATCATCTCACTCTCTACTCTCAACCCTTCCATACATTTTAACCTTTCTTATTTTCTCATCCACAAGCATGGATTCCATCATATCTCGCCTGTTGGATCCCATCACTCAACGCACACAATATGTCGTCAACCTCCAAGAAAATCTGGACTCTCTGAAGAACGGCATGAACGAATTGAAATGTGTAAGGGACGACGTGAAGACAAGGGTGGAAGTTGCCGAACGGCAGAAACTCAAACGCACACACTACCACCTCTTATTCTTCATTATGATCAAGATCAGCGAGGACATGACTCGTTGGATAAGGAGCTACATTGTAAGGAGAAGCTTGCAACAGAAGAAAAGCACCACATGTTTGGCAAAATAGATGACCAAAGTAGATTTCTCACCAACATCACCGTGGCCCCACCTATTTTTAGGTCAACAATTCACCGCAAAAGGCTTTTGTAGGCAATCCCGTTGAGGGGAGAGTGGCTTAGGATATGACCGGGAACCATCCAAGTGGATGATACCTTGACTATGAGGCCCACCTTACTGTATGAATTGTATATCCATGCTGTCCATCATTTTAGCCAAGTTATTGTAGGACATGGTTTTAGAAATGAAGTAAATAGAAATTTTAGGGAGACCACGCCACATGAAACATTGTCATTAGATACTCACTTAAAACTTCCTAAGGTCCATCCTAATATTTATTGACCATCAAATCTACTGATAAGGTAACGTAAATCTACATGAAAGGGAAAAAAAAAAAAAAACAAATATCGGCTTGAGCAAAAATTTTTGTGGTCCAAAATAGGTTTTAAAATGGTGGCCAGTCCACCTGAAATTTGTATCTACTTCAGTTTTTACACCATGTGCTAAAATAGGATGGCAAAAAGGATGAACATCATGGATATACAATACATATATTGAGGTGGGCCCTACCATTAGGTTCCCACAGTGGTGTCCGACTCGCAGCGACAATGATCGTTTTAGGACGCAACCTAGTCGACCAGATGAATTCCTATGCCTATTTGAGGATTTCTATCCCATGTACTGACATATTTTAACAATATGGGCAGTTATTTATCTTGAAAATTGAATGGACTAGTCACAACTTGCAACTTTAAATCCAAAATTCTTAATGAATAAATGATTCTATATTTATTTTTTAAATAGCTGAATACTTGCCCTTACACATGCAAATATGCCTATTTAGGTATCTTTTGAAGTTTCACTAAAAGATCCCACCGTTTTCCTCCTATTTCTCTTTGTTCTCCACATTTATAGTTATGGGGGATAATGATATTATATTTTTATCTCCTCCCACAGCCAAACATGTAGTTATTCTGACAACTCAAACACTGCCTACAACCATGTGGACCAAACTTTTCATTAGATCCAACCCATTCATAAGCTACACAGACTCTTATTTAGGCCCGTTCACCACCAAAATCATCATTTAGGAACGGCTTTAAACCGTTCCTAAATGCTTCAAGAACGGTTTAAAACCGTTCCTAAATGAGGCGTCGCAGAAAAACAGGAACGGTTCAGAACTGTTTTGGGTACCTTTAACAATTTCACAGACTAAGTTTTAGGAACGGTTTTAAACCGTTCTAGTGCCAACGGTCATATTTTAGGGACGATTTTTAGGGACTTTTCATTTAAAAATGACATGAGACTCATCATCCTCTTCCAGGTTGGCGATCCATGATCAGCGTTGTTTCCTACACTCGGAAATTCCTGCCTTAGACCATACTTTGCAGCCATGAACGAGGCCCATAAGCTAGATTCTTGCTGAAATTTCAAAATTCAGGCCATTTTTATCTGAAATGCATGCATCACCTCCGATAATTTCCGAATTCCGAGCCCACCTTCCTCCTTCGGCCTTGCTATGGATTTCCAACTCCTCCAATGCAATTTCCTTTTCCCATCACTCCAACCCTAGAAAAAGGAAGAGAACCGGCTCTCAAGCATTGAGATTACCCTCTTTGGAAGAGAGGTAGCTGCCATGGAATGAATAGGGATGCTCCCCAACACATGCTTGATCAGAACCACTCTCCCAGCTTGAGACAAGAACCTGTTTTTCCAACTCCTGATGCGACCTTCAACTTATAACCTAAATTAAAACCTAAAACCTAAACCTATAACCTATAACCTAAATAAAAACCTATAACCTAAACCTAAACCTAAAACATATAACCTAAACCAAAACCTATAACCTAAACCCGAACCCATTCTCAAATCCAAAAACCTATAACCTAAACCTAAATCATTAACCTATAACCTAAATCAAAACCTATAACCTAAACCAAAACCAAAACCTATAACCTAAACCCGAACCCATTATCAAATCCCAAAACCTATAACATAAACCGAAACCAAAACCTATAACATAAACCCGAACCCATTCTCAAATCCCAAAACCCAAACCTAAACTAAACCTAAACCTAAACCTAAAACCTAAACCTAAACCTATAACCTAAACTCAAATCCCTAAACCTAAACCTAAACCTAAACTCAAATCCCTAAACCTTAACCTATAACCTAACCTAAACCTATACTTATAACCTAAAACTATTCTCAAATCCCAAAACCTATAACCTAAACCTAACCTTTCCTAAACTTATAACCTAAACTCAATTCCCTAAACCTAAACCTAAACCTAAACCTATAAACTCAATTCCTCTAAACCTTAACCTATAACCTAACCTAAACCTATACTTATAACCTAAAATTATTCCCAAATCCCAAAACCTATTACCTAAACCTAACCTTTCCTAAACCTATAACCTAAACTCAATTCCTAAAGCTAAACCTACACACCTAATCCTAATCTCAACTTCCTAACCTAAACCTAAACCTAAACTTGAAAACCCAAACTTAAACCCAATCCCGACCGAACCCGATTTCCTAAACCTAAACCATTACCCATTCTCAAATCCAAAACCTATAACCTAAACCTAAACCAAAACTAAAACCTATAACCTAAACCCGAACCCATTCTCAAATTCCCGGAACCTATAACCTAAACCAAAACCAAAACCTATAACCTAAACCCGAACCTATTCTCAAATCCCAAAACCTATAACCTAAACCTATAACCTATAACCTAAACCAAAACCTATAACTTAAACCAATAACCTAAACCCGAACCCATTCTCAAATCCCAAAACCTATAACCAAAACCTAAACCTATAACCTATAACCAAAACCAAAACCTATAACCTAAACCAAAACCAAAACCTATAACCTAAACCTATAACCTAAACCGAACTCATTCTCAAATCCCAAAACCTATAACCTAAACCTAAACCTTGCCATAAAAACTATAACCTATAACCTAAATCAAAACCTATAACCTAAACTAAAACCAAAACCTATAACCTAAACCCGAACCCATTCTCAAATCCAAAACCTATAACCTAAACCTATAACCTATTAGCTAAACCAAAACCTATAACCTAAACCCGAACCCATTCTCAAATCCCAAAACCTATAACCTAAGTCTAAACCTTAACCTAATCCTATAACCTAAACTCAAATCCCTAAACCTTAACCTATAACCTAACCTAAACCTATACTTATAACCTAAAACTATTCCCAAATCCCAAAGCCTATAACCTAAACTTAACCTTTCCTAAACCTATAACCTAAACTCAATTCCCTAAAGCTAAACCTACACCTAATCCTAATCTCAACTCCCTAACCTAAACCTAAACCTAAACTTGAAACCCAAACTTAAACCCAATCCCAAACCTGAACCCGATTTCCTAAACCTAAACCATAACCCATTCTCAATTCCCTAAAGCTATAACCTATAACCTAAACCTAAACCTAACCTAAACCTATAACCTTTCCCTAAACCTTTAACCTAAACTTAAACTTAAAACTTAAATGTATTCTCAAATCCTTAAACCTAAACCTACACCTAATCCTAATCTCAACTCCTTAACCTAAACCTAAACTTGAAAACTCAAACCTAAACCCGAACCCGAACCCGATTTCCTAAACCTAAACCTTAACCTATAATTAAGTTCCCAAAAGCTATAACCTATAACCTAAACCTAAACCTTAACCTAAACCTAAACCTATAACCTTAACCTAAACCAAAACCTATAACCTAAACCTTAACCTATAACCTAAACTTAATTATAACCTATAGCCTAACCTTAACCTAAACCTTAACCTAAACCTATAACCTAAACCTAAACCAAAACCAAAACCTATAATCATATGGTGAGACTATTTCTTTTGTATCAATTTCATTCCTCTTTGAGTTCCTTTTTAAAAAAAAAAAAAAAAAAAAAAAAAAAAATTCATTAAGAAAAAAAAAGTGGTTATACATGATGCACTTCTTTCACTTTGTCTTTCTTTTTCCCAATGAACATTCTAATTTATGAATGACATGACTATTTGTAGAATGATAGAATATACGAAGTTGTTGAAATTTCAGGGTGAAGTCGAGCACATTTCTCTAATGAAGCCAAAGATTTGTATTTTCAGCATTATTGTAATTGTAATTGATTGAATAAATTGGATTGTAATTGATTGTAATTGTAATTGATTGAATGAAGGATTGTAATTGTAATTGATTGAATGAAGGATTGTAATTGATTGTAATTGAATGAATGAATGATTATACAGGTGGTAATTGAATGAACAAATGATTATATATAATTTTTTAATGTACAAAATAGCTACGAATATCGACCGTAGCAACTAATCTGACAGGTGTAGCCTTTTCAAATATGGCATATTGCTACGGACTTTTAACTACAAATAATATCTGTAGCTATTTGAAGTTTTTGCTACCGATATAATTGCTACAGATAATATCTGTAGCTGTTGTAACTTATGACTACGGATTAAATTCGTAGCCATAGGTTTCAGACCTATTATTATAGCACCTACGACTACGGTCGTGCCACAGACTAGCTACGGACTAAAACCGTAGCTATAGGTCCATGGCTACGGATTTTATCCATAGCTTTTGCCCCTTTTTTTGTAGTGACCCATGAAAACTCCTCACCTTATGAATATTTGTCGGGATCAGTCATTCTCTAATAGCTCGCACCTTTTCATACGAATGCTTGTGGACGTTACAACAAATCCTAGAAACAACAGACTGTCAGTTAAAAAACTACATTTCTTCAAGTTGAGGTATAACTTGTTAATTTGTAGGACCTACAACACCTGTCTGAGATGTTTCTTGTGCTCCGCCTCATCCTGGCTATATATCAATATGTCATCAAAATATACTACCACAAATCAGCAAGTAAACGGTTTTAGAACTTGGATTCATCAAACGCATAAAAGTACTTGGTGCATTCGATAGGCCGAAGGGCATGACCAGCTACTCATACAACCCTTCCTGGGTCCACCGGGTCAGATACGAATCTGATTGTACCCACTCCTTAGATCTAGTTTAGAGAACACTTGGCCCCTTCTAGCATATCGAGCATGTCATCCAACCGTGGTCTTGGGAACCTATATTTGATGGTAATTTTGTTGATTGCCCGACTATCGACACACATGCGCCAGCTTCCATCTTTTTTTTGCCTTAATAATGCTGATACGGTACATGGGCTCATGTTCTCTCTCAAAAGACCCTTATGGATCAATTCCTCCACTTGCCCCTGAAGTATCTCACACTCCTTTAGACTCATCCGATAATGAGGGTGGTTGAGCAAGTTAGCGCCAGGGACGAGGTCTATGTGATGTTAAATGTCCCTCATGGGAGGCAATTCATCAGGTAAATCCTCAGGCCGGACTTCTTTGAATTCGTTTAGCAACAGTCTTAAACTTGGAGGGATGTTTGAGGGTTCCTCTTCCTCGCCCTTCACCACTACGGCGTATACCTCGCCGATTTCCTTGGATTCCTCCATAAAATTTCGAATGGTCAAGAAGGAACTCCCCTCCACTTTAGAGGCTTCAGGGTGGTTCTCTGGTGTCATAGGGGTAATGATTATTTTTCAACTATCCTTGATGAATATGTAGGCATTATCTCGTCCCCGATGGATCGCATCACGGTCTGACTGCCAGAGTCGACCAAGTAGCATATGACAAGCTTCCATGTCGACCACGTTATAAAGTATTTGATTCCTATAATTTTTGCCAATTGAAAACGAGATAATGCATTTTTCAGTTACCTTGGTCTCATTCACCTTTTTTATCCAGCTAATTGAGTACGGGGAAGGATGTTTCATCGTTGGTAGCTGCAACTTGTCCACCATTACTCTTGAGATGATGTTCTCGCTACTACCAGTATCTATGATTACATCACAGACCTTTCCGTTGACAGTGTACTGAGTACAAAATATATTGTGTCGTTGTGAATGTAATTCCTTTCGTAAGGCATATAGTAATTGCCTCATAACTAGAAATTCGTCATGATCCTCGCCCATCACTTCATTGCCACCTACTGTTTCTTCAGTGGTTTGTTCATATTCATCAAAGCCATGGTCTTCTTCTGCGACGCATCTCTAGTGCCCCCTTCATTTATAGTCAAGTGTGCTGCGGGACGTTGATGACAAGTGTTTGATTAGTGACCTGGTTGACCACGGCGGTAACAATTGTTCGACCTTGGCCGATCATAAGGATTTGGAACCCTACTCGGGTCTGCTGTTGTGGGTGCTACACGTTGAAGTCTGGATGAGCCGCTCCCCGTATCATGGTTTGCGGTTGTAGGAGGTTGAGGATGTTCTCCTACTGGATCTTTTCCTCGTGCTAGCACTGGATCCTGCGTGGGACCCGTCATAGGGGGTCGAGTCGAAGGATATGGACAAGCAGGAGCTCTTGCAAGTTGTGTTTTTGCCCTACCCGCCAATTAAACTGCTTCAGCCACGGTCCCGACTGGGTACATCTGAATTCGGTCCTGAATTGTCAGTTGTAACCCACCTAAAAATCGTACCACTTTTTGTGACTCGAATTCTGATAAATCGTTTCATGTAGCCAACTGTTCAAATTCTTCGGTGTAATCTGTGATGGTTCGATTGCCTTGTCGGTAATTTTGATATTGTTGGAATAATATCTGCTCATAATCACTGGGGAGAAATTGTGATCGAAGAAGACGTCTCATCCATGGCCATGATGAGATGGGCGCCTTGTTCTGACGGGCTCGTGAGAGTTGTAATTGTTTCCACCATGCAGAAGCACCAGATTTTAATTTAAACACTATCAATTTTACCCTTTTATGATCTGGCACGTCCATATAATCAAAATATCTCTCTAATTCGGCTAGCCAATCGAGAAAATCTTCTACACGTAATAAACCATTAAAACTAGGAAGTTCAGCCTTACCTCGATAGTCTCTTTCAGCACGATCTAGATGGTCGCCTCCATGGATTGGTCGTCGGACGAAACCCTTATTAAAGTCCTCGTCGCTAAAACTTGAATCATTTGGTGTAGCCATACGGTTTGTCACTGGTAGTGCTCTACGAAAATCAGGGTTGCGTCGTACAACAACCATGGGTGGCGGAGCCACGATGGGTGGTGGAGCACCGCCTAGGGTTCGAGGCAGAAGTAGCGCATCCACAAGGCAGTTGAGGGTTGCCTACAACCATTGCATGGTCAAATGACTCTCCCGGTGGAAAGCTTCCATTCTTTTAGAAAGATAACGAATCCCTGGATCACCGTCCACAGGATTTTGATTCATACCTTCGTTGTTTGCCATCGGCCCGAGGGAAATCCTCGCTCTGATACAAATTGAAGAAGGGATGAACGTGATGAGGATAACTACTCCGAATCCACGGAGCTTCTCTGGACTCCTCACAGAGACTTCTCGAATCCACAAGGAAAGAGAGCAGAAAATAGAAATAAATTCTAATAAATTTGAAATTGATTAATGAATTAATAAAAACTAGTTCACAACCCTTTAAATAGGGGTACCAAGCAATGGGAAAAAATCAGAATCAAACTACAACTAAAACTCCTAGAATCTGCGGCTTACTATAAATAGTAAACTTACTATTTATAGACGGTCGTGATGTCTACTAGTGCGCAAGGTTTTCAGCCAAAAATAGTAAGTGTCCTATTTGGCTTCACCAAACCGTTCTCCTAATTATTCTAAGCTCTTTTCACGTTGGGCACAACTCCTAAATTCTGACGGATGAAGAGTTATAATCAAACTAAAACTTACTATTTATAGTAAAAATGAAATTAAAACAGGGAAACGACCATCGATCCAGGGGTTTTTCGCAATTGCGGGCTGCGCAACCCTGCATAGCAGGGTTGGTTGGCTTCAGTAGCTCGTTCTACCCCAAAATCATATATTTTACGTCAGATAACTCATTCCGGATTGCAAGATATGCCCGATTTAAGGTTCTATGGTCTGGATCACTTCTGTCGTCGACCGGGCCTTTTCTGATCCATCTTGGCCATGTAACTGTCCGCGACCCGCTCTACATCACAACCCTGCTAAGAGCACTTAGGAGTGGATTTGGTGAGACGCTAGATCGACCGTGGCGGGTGGGACCTCTGACTTGGGGGCTCATAGTGATGCATGTGCCTTGAATCCACACTGCCAACCATTTTGAAAGCTTATTTTAGGGGGCAATCCCAAAAAAATGAAGCAGATCCAAATCTTATGCCGACCATACAATAGGAAACAATAGTGATTGAATCCGTACCATTAAAATTTTTATATGAGCCACCGAAATGTTTATTTGCCATCCAACCCGTTGATGATGTCACAAAAATCTGGATGAAGAGACCACACAAGGGTATAAAATCTAAAGCTTAAGAGATCCATGATACAATCTATTTTTTATTTGGCCTTAGTTTCTCTAGCCATCTACTTTCAAAGCCATGGATCTGATGGTTACTGTTGGGGACAAAAATACCAAGTCCGAAGACTCGGATCTGGTGCCTCGGCTTAGAAAGCACTACCTCGGATCCGAGGCAAGGCACGTCGGATCCGAGGCAGGGTTAAGAGCTCTATAAACCGAGACGAAAGTTAACTCGCCTCGGACGAGGAATCAGTAATCCGAGGGTGCATAGAGCCGACCCTCTTAACGGAACTAGCCAGAGGACAGCGCGAAACCAGATTTCGTCCCGAACATTTTGGGATAAGATCCCCGATCCTGAAGCTCGCGGGATCAGACGAAGATCGCGGACGGACGCCACCCGATGTCCGTGATCTTAGGAAGAGAATCCTCTTTCGATTACGCGAGATCAAGAGAAGAATCCTCCTACGATTAAACGCTCTAACAGCTATAAAAAGGAGGCCTTCATCATCTAAAAAGTACGCACAAATTTCTCATTCAAGCTCCCTCAATACTGTAAGACCCAGATTCCTAGCCTGACTTTGGCATCGGAGGGTCCCCTGCTCTAGCCAGGGTCTCCTTTGTCTTCTTCTTGTGCAGGTGCTCGAAGGTCTACAGAGGGTCAACCAGATTTTTGCATCAACAGTTTGGCGCCGTCTGTGGGAACCGTACAAAAAAGCCATCCCAGATTCCTTTGTTGCATCCCATGGTGATGACTAGAAGGACGGTCCCAGAAGAAGATCTAAATGAGATCGCAGCTACGGGGCCAGCAGGTCCAGTTGCGATCCCCGCAGTCCAAAACCTACCTGCCAACCGCCAACGAGGAGCGACCAGAACAAGCAACAATCAGCGAGGTCGGAGCGATGGGCGGTTGGATCAGGAGGTCCAAGAAATCCGATCTGATATGAATATGATGAAGCAGATGTTAGAACGAATGTATCAGCGGCAAATGCAGCCACTCCCGCCTCCTCAAGGAGAAACGGCACACGTACCGACTGCAGCGGCTGATCCTCAACTTTCGGCACCACAGTCTTTTCGGCCGAGCCAACACCAAGGCGTCCCTGAACCGGCCGAGCCAACTCCAGCGCAGTCGGCCAATGCATCTCTGCCCCCAACCGACCTTCGGCACGAGATAGAGCGAAGAAGGCGCATCCGACCTCCCGAAGAAGGCACGGCAGAAAGTAGTGAACCGTGGAAAGCCGATATTCAAAACTTTAAAAGAGAAGTGCGGGAAGAAATGGCGAAAGAAATGGCGGATATGAAGCATAGTCGAAATATGCATCCAACCGATACTGAGAGCAAAGGCGTCCCCCTTTGTGGACTCGGTAATGGCGGCTCGGTTGTCTCGAAAGGTTTCGGTTACCTCAAATCACTTCCTTCACCTAAGAAAACCGACCCAACGGAGCATATCGAATGCTTGAACATATATGGAGCTCCATGACGCCTCGGATGCGGTGATGTGTCGGGCCTTTTCTCTTACATTGACCGATGTAGCGGTGTGGTTCAAACAGTTGAAGCCAAAGTCCATTAGTTCATTCGGCCGAGTGAGCGACGCCTTCATACGAACTTCATCGGCGGGAAAAAGAAATTGAAGCCCCCGCACATCCGAACAACATAGTTCGAAGCGAGGAGAGGCTGTGAAAGATTACATAAAGCGCTTCAATTTCGAATCCCTTCGGGTTCGGAAACATTCGGAAGAAACGGCTCTCGAATGCGCTCATGCAAGGAGTTAAAGATAAGCCATTCCCGGCATCTTTAGACAAAACTCCGCCCTATACTCTGCAGCGAGTTTATGGCACGATCGGATAAGTATGCCAACGCCGAAGAAACGCGAATCTGCGTGAAACTAAAACCTCGGTCAAAGAGTTGGTCAAAAGGAAGCCGACTCGACCGGGGGAAAGAAACGCAAGGATGATCAAGCGCATAATGAGCGAAGATCAGGAAAACGACCAGATCGCGGTTTTTCCACATATACCCCCCTGAACAAAACTCAGGAGCAGGTATTGATGGAAATCAAAAGCGAAGGTTTCGTTCACTGGCCCAATAAGCTCAAAGGCAATCCTAATCGGCGGGATAAGGATAAATACTGTCACTATCATCGTGATCATGGGCATAACACGAGTGATTGCCGTCATCTAAAAGAAGAAATCGAGCGACTCATAAAAGACGGCCGACTCAAAGAGCATGTGGTTAAAGCTGCGGAAACTGAGGGACGCCCGACCGAGAATCAGCCGATGGAAGAAATCCGGACGATCATCGGTGGTCCGCGAGGTGGGGCGACTCAAACAATGCCAGAAAGAACCATGCAAGAAAACTTAGTCAGCCAGATGCCGAGCTTATGGTTATAGGGCGGCCGCTGAAAGAGAAGAAAAGGGAAAAATATTGTCTTTCGTTCACAGAGGAAGACGCCCGAGGTATCTATCACCCCCACGATGACGCACTAATTATCACTCTGACTATCGCCAATCGGAAAGTGTTCCGGATACTCGTTGATACGGGGTCATCTGCTGACGTGTTATTTACCCAGGCGTTCAATAAAATGGGAATCGAACGATCTATGTTACGTCCAGTTCGAACCCCGCTAATCGGGTTTTCCGGGGGACAAGTATTGCCTGAAGGAATTGTCTCGCTGCCACTCACTGCCGGCAGTACCCCACATCAGAAGACGATGATGGTGGATTTCTTGGTCGTCGATCAACCTTCAGTATACAACGCCATACTCGGCCGACCCTCTCTAAGTCTCCTTCAGGCCGTGGTATGCACATACCATCTCTCACTAAAATTCCCGACCGAGTCGGGAGTAGGAGTCGTCAAAGGAGATCAGCAAGATGCAAGGCGTTGTTACATGATAGCCGTGAAAGGATCAGCCGACAAAAATCCAATCGACGTCTCAACGATTGAATCGTTGGACTCTCGGGGCGAGAGTCATGAACGAGGACAGCCGGTTGAAGACCTCATCCCAGTCCCCTTGGTCGAGACAGATGCATCAAAGACAAGATGAAATTGGCTGCCTCTCTACGGTCCCCCGAAAGACAAGTGATAGCCCCGCTCTCGTCGGTAGGTACGCCGATGTATTCGCTGGTGCCATGACGATATGCTGGGGGATTGATCCATCGGTGATGACCCACCGACTTAACGTCGACCCGTCGTTCGACCGATCCGACGAAGCGACGGCACCGCTCGGCCCCGAACGATATGCCGTCATTGAAGAAGAAGTCGAAGAACTCCGTCGGCTAATTTCATAGAAGAAATACACTATCCGGAATGGGTCGCGAATGTCGTCTTTGGTAAAAAGTCCAACGGAAAGTGGCGAGTCTCAGTATCGACTATACCGACCTAAATAAAGCACCTCGCCCAAAGGATAGCTTTCCGCTTCCGAGGATAGATCGGCTAGTAGATAAGTACGGTGGGACATGAGCTTCGAGCTTCATGGATGCGTATTCGGGATATAATCAAATTGTAATGCATCAAAATGATAAATCAAAACTACCTTTGTCACCGACAAAGGTCTTTATTGTTACCGAGTGATGCCGTTTGGTTTGAAGAATGCTTGGTGCAACTTATCAAAGATTAGTTAACAAAATCTTTGCTCGGCTTATAGGTCGAACCATGGAAGTATACATCGACGACATGCTTGTCAAAAGTATACACGCGACGGATCATGTAAATGATCTGGAAGAAATGTTTCTCATCCTACGGAAGTATCGGATGAAGTTAAATCCGAATAAATGTGCTTTCGGTGAGCTCAGGAAAGTTCCTCGGTTTCTTGGTTAGTCGGCGAGGAATAGAAGCAAACCCCGAGAAGATAAAGGCGTTGGTCGAAATGGAATCCCTAAAACCATTAAGGACATCCAAAGGTGACAGAAGGGTCGCGGCACTTAATCGGTTCCTATCCAGAGCCACGGATAAGTGTCTCCCTTTCTTCAAGCAGATTGAAAGGACAACAAACAATGAGATGGACGGAAGAATGCGAAGCGGCGTTTCAACAATTAAAATCATATCTCGGTTCTCCGCCTCTCTTATCAAAGCCCGAATCAGCGAATCCTGTCTTCTTTCTATCTAAGATCCGACGCAGCAGTTAGCTCGGCTTTGATCGAGAATCCGAAGGAAAGCAAATTGCCGGTATATTACGTTAGCAAAGCATTGTTGCCAGCAGAAACAAGATACCCAAACTTGGAAAAAGTAGCCTTGGCACTAATAACTTCCTCTCGCCGACTCAGGCCGTATTTCCATGCCCATACTATAATCGTGATGACCGATCTACCTCTTCGCCAAGTTTTGCGAGAACCGAAGCTTCCTGCCGACTCACGAAATGGGCTATCGAGTGAGTGAGTTTGATATTCGATACAAGCCGAAGGCGGCAATCAAAGGGCAAGCATTGCTTGATTTTATTGTCGATGGAACCCCACCAAATGATCTCCCAGTCGATGATATGCCGACAGATGTCATCGCCCAGGCGGCCGCCATGCCGCCCCTACCCTGCCCAGTTCCTGAAACTATTTGTCGACGGCTCTTCCAACTCGAAGGCAAGTGGGGCTGGGATTGTACTAGAAACCCCCGATCATACTTACATACAATATGCCTTGCGACTTGGATTCCAAGCCTCGAACAATACAAATGGAATATGAAGCATTGTTGCTCGGTCTCACTCAGCTAGCATGGGAGTCACGCATTTAAGTGTGTTCAGCGATTCTCAGTTGGTCGTTAATCAAGTGACCGGCATATACCAGACACGGAAAGACCAATTGAGAGCGTACATGGAGAAAGCAAAAGAACTTATCAACGGATTTCAACTCTGTCAGGTCACTCGGATCCCTCGTACGGAAAATGGCAAAGCCGACCTATTAGCGAAGCTCGCCTCTGCCAATGAAGATGACATACCCAGGTCCGTCCCCGTCGAATACGTCGATAAACCAAGCATAAATGAATCAATTACTATGACCGTCCATGCTATCGACTCGGAACCCTCCTGGATGGATCCAATCCGCCAATACCTTGACAAGGGGGAACTGCCTGACGATCGAGCCGAGGCCCGACGACTCAAGTTCCGAGCCTCCCGTTACACCATACTCAACGATATCCTTTATAAGAAAGGTTACCACGCTCCGCTGCTTCGGTGCCTCACACCCGGTGAGGCGAATTACGTATTACGAGAAGTCCATGAAGGAATCTGCGGAAACCACTCTGGAGGAAGGTCTCTCGCCCACAAGGTTTTACGACAGGGATACTACTGGCCCACTATTCAACACGACGCTCGCACGCTCGTCCAAAAATGCGACAAATGTCAACGATTCGCAGCAATCCCGAGACGAGCCCCCGAAGCGCTAACACCAATGACTGGTCCCTGGCCCTTTGCACAATGGGGTATTGACATCATAGGTCCACTCCCTATGGGAAAAGGTCAAACCAAGTTCGCCGTGGTAGCAGTGGATTATTTCACGAAATGGGCCGAGGCCGAGCCATTAGCCAAAATAACCGAAAGCAGAAGATCACCGAGTTCGTGCTGGAAAAACATTATCTGTCGGTTCGGAGTACCCCATACCATTATTACGGATAATGGAAGACAATTCGACAACGGGAGTTTTCGCGAAATGTGCAACAACCTCGATATCAGAAACGTCTATTCCTCACCTCATCACCCTCAAACTAATGGGCAAGTCGAGGCGGTTAATAAGATTGTCAAGCGATCTTCGGACAAAGCTCGACCGAGCCAAAGGAGCGTGGGCGGAAGAGCTCCCGAAAATTCTCTGCGGGCCTACCGAACCACGGCCCAACCGCCACAGGAGAAACTCCTTTTCACTCGCTTACGGTTCGGAAGCCGTCACTCCCGTTGAAATCGGCTCACCCTTCGGCCGAATCACTTCATTCGACGAGGATGAAAACGAAGAACTCCTCGCACTCGGACTCGACCTCTGGAGCGAAGGAAATAGCACGACTACGTACGAAGCCCCAAGCAACGACAAGTGGCACGGTTCGCAATGCCCGAATTAAGATCGACGATTTCGGATGGGAGATATGGTTCTCAGAAAAGTATTTCCGAATACTAAGGAAATTGGGTCGGGCACATTAGGACCAAAATCGGGAAGGACCCTACATTGTCTCGGGTACCATCCGGCCAGAACATACCAATTGGAAGATTTGAACGGGCAATCGCTGCCTCATCCATGGAACGCTGAACATCTCAAGACTTACTATCCATAGCTCAATGCTCAATGTAAAGACGCTGGACTAAGCAAGACCAAAGCGGAGTCAAATAAAACTAAATATTTTCTTTCATTCATCAACCACATCCGAGTACAACATGTAAAAAAAAAAAAAAAAAAAAAAAAAAATGTATTTACTGCCCGTACCGGCTCCATCCCCGGCAGCGACTTCGGTAGCGGCGTCCGGATTCTCGGATTCCGAGGCTCCTCCACCTTTGATCTCCGAGAGATCGAGGTCAGGAAAGGACTTCTTGATGTCCTTGATACATTCCAGGAATCCGCTTTGGAACAAGCGATCCCTTTCATCCTCGAACTCCGCCGATTCAAGGAATGCTTGGACAGCTTGGTCCCTAGCCTTCTCTGCCTCCCGAGTCTTATCGGTGGCCTGCTGAATAAGTTCCGCCGCCTCAAGCTTAGCTCGAGCCAGGTCGCTTGCACAGGAAGCATGGACAGCAAGGATTCGCCTGTTCTCCTCTGACACTCGAGCAACTTCAGCCCTCGCTTCATCAAGGGCTCTCTTGGAAGAAGTCGCCTCAGCTTTGGCATCTTCGGCAGCTTTCCGGGCAAGGCCCGCCTCGCCCATCAGGGCGCTTGAACTCGTATCTCGGCGCTCTCGCGCCGCTTCGCCCTCCTCAGAGAGGGCCTGCACCGATGGGCCGAGGATAACTCTTTACTGAGGCCTTAACCAAGCGGGAGCAAGTTCAAAAGCACCCACAGGTTGCATGGCCACCGCTTTGGGACGAAGGAGCGTTATAGAGGCTAACGAACTCCTTTTCGCTCCCATGGGCTAAGGCCCGAGAACCATCCCCGACACCATCTTTTGCAAGATGGACGGTCCCTCCTGGCTCGGTTCTTCCCCTCTGGAGGATGCGGTCCTCGGCTCTTCTTCCCCTCTGGAAGACGCGGCCCTTGTCTCTTCCTCCTGCCGCGGGACTTCCGCGGCAACATGTCCCAAGTCAGGTGCCGCCCGAGGTTCCACGGTAGCGGCCTCTGTCGCTTCCACCCTCTCTTCCGAATCGGGATCCGGAATTACGACGACAGGAGGAGCAGAAGACCTCGCAGGCTCCTTCTCCTTTTGCGCTACCCTCTGTCTCTTCGGCGGCCGAGGTTCCGACAGAAGGACTGACCGCGGAGGAGCCTTCAATTTCGAAACCATCCTAAGAGGAGGACGAGCCCCGGTCATCTTTGAAGGGACTGGTTCGGAGGGGGTTGGCTCGGAGGGGGCTGCCTCAGAGGGGGCTGGCTCGGGAACAATCCGCAAATGAGGACGAGCTTCAGGCAAATCTGACATAAAAGAAAAGAAAGAATTTCAAGTCAGGGAAAATTCAGAAGATACTCAAAGGTACATTCTCAATTACCTGTGACGGCCGAGTCTGACTGCGAGGTGAAGACGCTCCGGCTGTAAAAGCACTTTCCAGGACCTATCTGCCGGATCAAGCTTCCTCAACTCTTTAATCCGGGCCGAAGCACCGGCACCGAGCTTTTGCCGCTTCTTGGGGATGTCTGTCAGACACAAGTTCGTCAGACTCAGTATATTACAAAAAAATCATAGGAGGGCAAGAAAGGAGAGCCAGGTCACCTGCTCTTTGAAACGACCGAGGGACACGAGCCTCGTAGGACCCGGATTCAGCCAACTCCCAACGGCCACAGGCCCAAAACCAACGCTCTCTCCAGTGTTTGTTAGAAGTCGGAGGGTCAGTTATTAGGGAGCCGCCTCCGCCCGCCAAGGCAAAGAAGACGTAAAAGCCGGGATAGTTTGGATTCACGCGCACTTGGTATAAATGAAGGAATTCGTCGACTGATAACGGCGGCTGTTCCATCTCAGCCCACAGTACCGCACACCCGAGTAAGTTCCTCCACCCATTCGGAACTATTTGCCCCGGTGCAATCCGAACGGGATAAAACTCCCCGGACAATGGGTTGAAGGGGCAGACGCAAGCCACATTGCATCGAGACTTGGTAAATCGCGACTGCCCCAGGAGGAGGATGATCCGGCAGCTGGCTCGGACGAGGGAGATAAATGATAACTGATTCGGGGATATGATACCCGATTCGGATTCTGTCTAAATCCGCCTCAGTTAGAACCGAAGGAACCGGCCCGCTTAGGTCATCCCCCGATCCTTCTCCCTCAGACTCGGCATGCGCCGACTTATCAGCAGGAACCGACTTAGAGGTTCTCTCGGCCATCACTATCTCTTCTTCTTCCTCCTCTTCTTCCTCTTCTTCCTCCATGCCCCTTGGACAGTTGGGCCTTCCCGGACTGGTTATCAAAGAAGATCCACCCCGAGAAGGGTTAACAGGAGCTGGGCGCTCTGCCGGAGCTTCGGTGACCCTCTCAGAGAGAAAAGCAGCGTTAGCATCAACTGCCATCTCCGTTAATAAAGAAGGCGATTCCGCAACGTTCCAAAAACGTTGCGCTTCGCCTTCATCTCCGAAAACTCCTTCCTGGGGACTTTGAGAACCCCTAGTCGCCATTATCACTAAGTAAAGAGGAAGAAGAGACTCACCGGAAGGAGGGAGAAAAACGGAAATGGCGAAGATAGCCGCTCACAGTCAGCAAAGAGGAAGGGAAGGAAAGGAAAGACCGAAAAAGCTCCAAAAGAAATGAAAAGCGGGAACGGCAATAGCAGTTTGAAATGCGGGGCCCTTACCCTTTTATAAGATTGCCGTACGCCGGAAGTAATTAATGAGGAAATGATTCGACGCCTTGCATCGACTCCCTGGCTCGACACGTGGCGCACGTCGACCGACGACAATAACGCCCTAGCTACGTGTCCAACCCTTATTGGCGGGATGAGCGACTTGACGGTTCTGGCGCATGCGTTGTCGGCCCAGATCGTCTCATATCAAAGACAGCACAGGATGCATTAAATGTACTTATTGCCTCGGACCAAGTCATGAACCGACTCACAACTCGTTACTCCTGAGTGTCACATGAGACACACGGAGTAAGGGGGCTTACTGTTGGGGACAAAAATACCAAGTCCGAAGACTCGGATCTGGTGCCTCGGCTTAGAAAGCACTACCTCGGATCCGAGGCAAGGCACGTCGGATCCGAGGCAGGGTTAAGAGCTCTATAAACCGAGACGAAAGTTAACTCGCCTCGGACGAAGAATCAGTAATCCGAGGGTGCATAGAGCCGACCCTCTTAACGGAACTAGCCAGAGGACAGCGAAACCAATTTCGTCCCGAACATTTTGGGATAAGATCCCCGATCCTGAAGCTCGCGGGATCAGACGAAGATCGCGGACGGACGCCACCCGATGTCCGTGATCTTAGGAAGAGAATCCTCTTTCGATTACGCGAGATCAGGAGAAGAATCCTCCTACGATTAAACGCTCTAACAGCTATAAAAAGGAGGCCTTCATCATCTAAAAGGTACGCACAAATTTCTCATTCAAGCTCCCTCAATACTGTAAGACCCAGATTCCTAGCCTGACTTTGGCATCGGAGGGTCCCCTGCTCTAGCCAGGGTCTCCTTTGTCTTCTTCTTGTGCAGGTGCTCGAAGGTCTACAGAGGGTCAATCAGATTTTTGCATCAACAGTTACCAATGCCTAACAAAAGTGATTCTTTTAAATAACAAGCAATCCATATCAGAGACCCCAACAAATAGGAGGCTCCAATTGTGGCTGGCCGGAACTGTTTTTATGTAAACAGCCTTGACTGTCGATTTTAAATTCCTTTGGTCAAATGGATGTGTTTTTAGATTAGTGTGATCCTTACATGTTAGACTGTGAAACGTCTACGGAATATAATGAACGGTCTAGATTAATGTGTTGGACTGTCTAAGGTCCCAACGCCACTTGGGAGCCGATTAAGTTAGACACCGGTGGATCTGGGGCGGCTGGGACCTCTGACTGTGGGCTTATAGTGATGTATGTGCCCCTTTTTCTTCTTCTTCTTCTTCTTCTTCTTTTTTTTTTTTTTTTTTTTTTTTTTTTTTCTTTTTCTTTTTTTTTTTACATCCACTGTCAGATTTTCTCACGCCAACCTTTTTCTCTTCTTCTCAGCCACGTACCCTCTTCTTCTCAGCTCCAACCTCTTCTCCTCTTTCTTTCACCTTACAAAATCTTCCAGTTATCGCCTCCAACCAAACCGTCACAGAAGGCGAGCTTTAAGCAGGTCAGCATCTCTCTCTCTCTCTCTCTCTCTCTCTCTCTCTCTCTCTCTCTCTCTCTCTCTTACGGACTGTATCTGGGGAGCTACAACCAGTGTTTATGTTATCGGCTAGAAATCGATAATACCGCCAATAATTTCGGTGTAGGCGATTTCTACGATGAAATGGGTTGTCGGAGATAAATTCGTTGTACATATCTACCACGAGAATTTCGGCGACAGTGTAAATCTGTATAAAAAAAATAAAAATAAAATAAAATAAAAGGAAAAAATGCTTTCATTTCGAATTTTTTTCAAGATGAGAGAGAGAGAGAGAGAGAGAGAGAGAGAGAGAGAGAGATTTCCGGTACCTTGAAGAGGATTGGTTGATCGCAAACAGTATTTGGTGGGCTAATCGCGAATCCGTCGAAAGTTGTAGGCCTGAATTCCGTAGATACGAAAAACCTCCGATTTCCTCTTCTTCTTCTGTTTTTGGTTTCCCTTTCATTGGATAATATACTTCAAACGCAATAGGGATTTCTACGAATCTTCTGCGATTTTTTTATGAATTTTCGGTCACGATTTGGGTAGGAGTATTGGACTTTGAAACTGTGCGTTCGGGACACTTTTTACCCAAATTGCTTTCACTTTCGATTTTTACCGGACGAGGTTGGCGCGACCTGCGACCATGTATTGGCGCACCTTTATTGCTCTGTGGGCCACACTATGATATTATGTGCTTTATCTGCGCGCGTTCTTCTATTTTGTAAGGTCATTTTAGGGTATGATCTTAAAAATGAGTCGGATCCACATCTCAGGTGGACCATACCAAAGGAAACATGGGTGATTGAACGCTTACCATTAAAAACTTATTTAGTCCCACTGTAATGTTTATTTGACATCCAACTTATCCATCAGATCACATAGACTTGGATGAAGGGAAAGCATAAATATAAGCTTGATCGTAATTTTTGCAGCTAGCCCTGTGAGGCTTTTAATGGTCCATTCAATAACCATCATTTCCTGTGGTATGGTCCACCTGAGATTTAGATCTCTCATATTTTTTTGGCTAATGCCCTAAAATGATCTGAAAAAAATGAATGTATGGCATAGATATATAATGAAATATATCTAGGTAGGCCCACTGTCAAGGTCCCGCGATGGTGCACAACTTGTCTGTAGTAAACGATGGGTTACCTTTCGAAAGGCTTTATTAGGAACTTCCTGCTACAGGAGCTGCTGAGCCCACCGTGATGTTTGTGTGAACTCTATACGTCCATCTATATTTGGTGGATGATACCTTGACTATAGGTCCCACCTTGCTGTATGAATTGTATAATTACGCCATCCATCATTTTGGCCAGGTTATCGCAGGGCATGGTTCCAGAAGTGAAGCAAATATAAATTTTAGGCAGACCACACCACAGGAAACAATTGCATTAGATAGTCATCATTTAAAACTTCCTAAGGTCCACCCTAATATTAGTGACTATCAAATCTGTGGATAAGGTAACGTAGATCTAGATGAAAGGAAAAAACAAATGTCAGCTTGAGCGAATTGTGGTCCAGAATAGGTTTTTAATGGTGGCCACTCAATGACCACTATTTCATGTGGTGTAGTTCACCTGAAATTTGCATCTGCTTCAGTTTTTACACCATGCACTAAAATAGGATGGCAAAAAGGATGGACATCATGGATATACAATACATATATTGAGGTGGACCCTACCATTAGGTTCCCACGATGGTTGCATACTCGTAGCCAATGCTCGTTTCAGGACACAGCCTAGTCGACCAGATGAATTCATATGCTTATTTGATGATTTCTATCCCATATGCAGACATAATTTAACAATATGAGCCGTTAATCGTCTTGAAAATTGAATGGACTAGTCACAACTTATAACTTTAAATCCGAAATTCTTAATGAATAGATGATTCTATATATATTTTTTAAATAGCTGAATACTCACCCTTACACATGCAAATATGTGTATTTAGACATCTTTAGAAGTTTCACTAAAAGATTCCGCTATTCTCCTCCTGTTACTCTTGTTCCCCGCATTAATGGTTATTGTGATAACAATATTATATCTTTTTATCTCCCACGAGCTAAACATGTAGCTACTCCGAGAACTCCAAAATTGCCTACAACCACGTGGACCAAACTTTTCATTAGATCCAATCCATTCATAAGACCCTAATTTAGGCTCATACCCATAAATCATGTTGGTCAAGATTTTAGGCAAGCCACGCTATGGGAAACAGTTGATAAAGAATGCTCACCATTGGTTTTGTGAAGAGCCCACAGTGTTGTATATATCTCATCCAGTCCATTCATCTAACTTTGATTCATCAGGATGAAAGCATTCCCAAAAATCCAAGGTTAGTCCAAATCTGAGATGGGCCATAACATGTGAACTCAGAGGTTTCTGCATATGGGATGGCCCACCTAAGTGTTGAATTGGCCATATTTTTGGGGATCAAGGGCACCAAGGGGTTTTATACCCGATGGACAGTGTGGATCTCATGCAAGTGAAGTTGTTTCCCCTGTAGAAGCAAGGAAGAGTTTTTTAAGAATTAAGACTAATTTCCAAATGTCAATTAGGAGGAGGTTAGGACCATAAAATCAATTTAATTCGGATGACATGCCCTAACACCTAGTATTTTTCAATACTAGGGTATTATCCCGTAACTTAACTTAATATGAATACTAACTTGGAGTGGTGCTTACATCCTAGCCCTTGAAATTTTTATGGAATATATTAAATCGGTCTAAATTAATGTGTTGGACTGTTTAAGGTCCCAACGCCAACTAAGAGCACTCGGGAGCGGATTAGGTGAGACGCTGGATCCAGCGTGGTGGGTGGGACCTCTGACTGCGGGGCTCATAGTGATGTATGTGCCTTAAATCCACACCATCCAACCGTTTTGAAAGCTCATTTTAGGGTGCGATCCCAAAAAAATGAAGCAGATTGAAATCTTATGTGGACCATACCATGGAAAACAATAATGATTGAATCCCTACCATTAAAAACTTCATTGGAGCCACGGGAATGTTTATTTGCCATCCAACCTGTTAATAATGTCACAAAAATCTGGATGAACAGACCACACAAATATCATCTTGTCGACCCAAAACTTTTGTGGCCCACAAGAAATTTTTGGTGGTCGATTACCACTATTTCCTCTATTATGGTCCACCTGAGATTTGGATCTGCTTTATTTTTTAATCATGCCCTAAAATGAGCTTTCAATATGGATAGATGGCGTGGATGTAGTCACATACACACAGTGGGCCCCACAGTCAAGGGTCCCTCCCACCTCGGTGGGTCCGAGGTCTCACCTAATCCGCTCCCGGAGCACTTACAACGGATAGTACTTTGAGAGCAGTTTTGACCAAAGATATAAAAAAGAAGTCTTACAGTGCCCTAGTTGCATTGGGACACTTGGACAATCTATTCCATTGATCCAAACCGTTCTGTAGGTCCAATGCACATTCTTCCATTGATCTAAATGGTTCCATAAGTCCTGTGCACATTTCCTGCACCACCCATAAATATCACACTCATCCGAAAAATATTAGCTATTTGATCAATGGATTTTGATACGGACGGTCAAAATTATTTACATGAAAAATATCTTTAAAAAATTTTGATCCATCTATTTTATGGGAACCAACATATATTTCTTATGGTTCTTAAGAATCACTTTTGTTAGGAAATTATAATCATCCGTCAATGCTTTAAAAAAAAAAAAAGAGGCTATTACCAAATAAGTCCCATTTTCAAAGAAACGTAACGGTAACCTGTACATGCATATGCATATGGGCCCAGCAAAGCTCATAACTCTTGCCTCATGTTGGCGTTGGTTTGTATGCATTAATTTTTACGTGAATTTTTCTGCAGTCCAAGTAGAGGCTGTGGTCGGGTCCTTACTCTTGTCCGGGTGGTAGACTCCCAGGGTCAAGGATTCGAGTACCCACCAGTGGTGAAATCCCACGGCGTGCGTGTGTGTGTGGGGTGTGTGTGCGTGTGTATAAATTTTTAAAAAAAGAAAAAGAAAAAAAGAAGAAGTAGAGGCTGTGTTCATTGAGTGATGTATGTGCCTTAAATCCATATTTTCCAACCGTTTTGAAAGCTCATTTTAAAGAGCGATCCCAATAAATGAAGCAGCTCCAAATCTTATATGGACAATACCATATCATTATAAACAGTAGTGACTGAATCCCCACAATTAAAAACTTCATGGAGCCACCGGGATGTTTATTTGCCATCCAACCCATTGATGACGTCACAAAAAAGACTACACAAATATCACCCCGTTGATCCAAAATTTTTGCGGCCAACGAAAATTTTTTAATGGTCGATTACCATTATTTCCTGTATTATATATAGTCCACATGAGATTTGCATCTTCCTTATTTTTTGAATCATGTCCTAGAATGAGCTTTCAATACGAATGCAAGGCGTGGATGTAGTCACATACACAAAGTGGCCCCACATTCAGGCGTCCGGAGTCTCACCTAATACGCTCCCAGAGCAACGTTTAGTGTTCGAGAGCAGTTTTGACCAAAAATAAATTAAAGAAGTATTACAGTGCCGTCCGAGCACTATATAAGTTATAGTTCTCCCGGTTGCATTGGGACATTTGGACTATTTATTCCATTGATCTAAACCGTTCCGTAGGTCCAATGCATATTCTTCCAATGATTTAAATGGTTCGATAAGTCCAATGCACATTTCTTCGACCACCTGAAAATATCACACTCATCTAAAAAATATTAGCTATTTGATCAAATGGATTTTGATACGGATGGTCAAGATTTTTACACGAAAAAGATCTAAACAACAAGTTGATCTTCTATTTTATGTGAACCATCATATATTTCTTATGGTTCTTAAGAAATACTTTTGTTAGGAAATTATAATCATCAGTCAATGCTTGAAAAAAATGGCTATACCAAATAAGGCAAGGATGGAATGTATCATCTGATCAGTGATATTTTTGAATGATATCCTCTGAACTGTTGTTTTTGAATTAATGTACAGTTTGGATCGACTGATTGTACTGTCCATGTGAACCAATGCAACTAGGAGCAATATAATTAAACATTTCTCATTTTCTCATCCACAGTCATGGATTTCACCATATCTCGCCTGTGGGATCCCATCACTCAACGCATAGGATATGTCGTCAACCTCAAAAAAAATGTGGACTCCCTGAAGAACGCCATGAAGGAATTGAAATGTGTAAGGGACGACGTGAAGACAAGGGTGAAAGTTGCCGAACGCCAGAAACTCAAACGCACACACTATGTGCGCTGGTGGCTAGAAGAAGTAGAATCCATTAAAACTGAAGTGAATGCCATGGTAGAAGAATCTAAGAAAGTGACGAGAACGAGTTGGTCTGGCTACCAGCTCTGCAAGAAGGTGGCGATGAAGCTGGACGACGTGGTCAAGTTGAAGAGCAAAGTTGATTCCTTTGATGTAGTGGCAGAGAAGCCGCTTCCTGATGCCATTGAAGAGATGCCTAGCACATCAGCTGTGGGCATGGACTTGATGTTCTCGAATGCTCTAGGTTTGATTAGTGAAGACGAAGTGGGAATTTTTGGAATATATGGAATGGGGGGAGTCGGGAAGACGACTCTCCTAAAAAAGATTAACAACGAATTCCTTGTAAGAACTCATGAATTTGCTTTCATCATTTGGGTGGTGGTGTCTAAAGAGTTAAATGTGGAAAAGATTCAGAAGGATATCGGGCAGCGGTTGGGCTTGTCTGGGGTGCAGAATGAAAGCAACAATGAGACACGGGCTCGAGATATTTACAAGGTCTTGAGCAATAAGAAATTCATGCTGTTGTTTGATGATATATGGGAACGGTTGGATCTAGAGATGATCGGAATTCCTCATCCAAACAGCCAAAACATGAGCAAGGTCGTCTTCACCACACGATTTGAGGACGTTTGTGGCCGCATGGCTGCCGATAAGAAGATCAGAGTAGAATGCCTCCAGGAGCAAGAATCAATGAATCTGTTTCGACAGAATGTTGGTGAAGAGACCATGATTTCTCATCAGAACATACCGGCCCTTGCTATGAAGATTATCAAAGAGTGCAAAGGTCTGCCCCTTGCGCTAATAACCATCGGGCGGGCCATGTCATGCAAGCAGACACCACAGGAATGGGAGCATGCAATATCAGTTCTTAGCACGAGCAAGCCACCATCAGAGATATCAGGTATGGATGATGAAATGCTTTTGCGTTTGAAATACAGTTATGATAATCTGGGTGGCGACATGATTAAATCGTGTTTCCTGTACTACGCACTGTTTCCGGAGGACTACTCCATTGACAAAGAAGAACTTATAGATTACTGGATAGGCGAAGGATTCTTAGATGGGTGGGATGATGATCTTGATGAAGCTCATAACAAGGGACATGATATCACTGGAAGATTAAAGACTGCATGCTTGTTGGAGAGTGGTTCTGATGAAATAACGGAGGTAAAGTTGCATGATGTGATTCGTGATCTGGCATTATGGATAGCTTCAGAGTGCGGGAAGAAGAAGAATAGGTTTTTGGTGAGAGCTGGCGTGGGACTGAGGCATGCACCGGTGGTTGAGAGGTGGAAGGAGGCCGAGAGGATATCTCTGATGAATAATGACATAAGAGAAGTAACAGAGATTCCTCAATGCCCCAACCTCTTAACCTTGCTGCTCCAAAGGAATTTGTATTTTACAAAGTTCCATACTGATCTTTTTCAGTTCATGCCTCTTCTTAGGGTCTTGGATCTGTCGATGTCATCGATAGTAGAGGTTCCTGCAGGGATCGGTAACTTGGCAGAGCTACGATATCTCAATCTATCGCACATGATGGTCACATCATTGCCTGAAGAGATAGGAAATCTCGTAAAGCTGAAGCACTTGGACTTGGAGTATACAACTAGTTTGCACACCATTCCTCCAGGAGCAATCTCCAGGCTTTCTGAGTTAAGAGTAATGAACCTATATTATAGTTATTCAAAGTGGGAAGAAGGGAGTGAGGGATTAAATATGAGTGAGTTGGAAGGCCTAGAACGTTTAAACCATCTTAATCTCAGCTTATCAAATGTGCATGCTCTTGAAAGGTTGCTCTGCTCTAACAAGCTACGGAACGTGACTTGGTATCTGTATCTGACGGATCTGACTACCTCCAACCAACTATCATCCCTTTTTACTGCAATGAAAAGTCTTCAACGACTTACTCTTCGCCGCTGCAATGGGTTGGTGGAGGTGACAATTAGTGGGTATGCAAAGAAGGATGACGATTATCCTGTTTCGAGCCTAGAATCGCTCAACCTTTGGGAACTCCCCCACTTAAATTGCATTCGGATGGGCCGCGGATGCTTCAGAAACCTTCACACCTTATCGATTGAGTCATGTGACAAGTTGAAGAAAATTTATGGTTTACTACAACTTGAAAGTCTTGAAACAATTTTGATAGAAGATTGCAATGAGCTAGAAGAAGTAATAGGTACGGTCATTCCTGATGAGGAAGTTGGAGATATAGGGCTAATGCAGCTAAAACGTATAACACTCGGGTACCTTTCAGAACTAACGAGCATCTGTAGCTGTGCACTGCATTTTCCTTCGTTGGAGGAAATCGACGTCGTTAATTGCCCAAAGTTGAAAAAGCTCCCTCTTTCTCTCCATAGCGCACACAATTCTCCAAGGAAGATACGTGGTGAGAAAGAATGGTGGGATAATTTAGAGTGGGAAGAAGATGGCATCAAGTCCTATTTTCTTCCTTTTTTCCATGAATGGTAACATAGAGTCATTGTTAAAAGTATAAATCTTTTTTAGTAGTTATTTCTTAGGATGTTAGAGTAATTTTAGAAAGGAGCCTGAATTTTTCTTAGATCAAATGTGCTATGTATTATTATGAGTTTAATATGTAATATGTGTGCCATTGTACCAGATGATATTAGATTAATTTCTTATGTTGGTGATTCTACGCATGGTGTACTAAAACTCTTGAGCATTGAGTACAACTCCGTACAAGTGAGCTAATTTACACGCCACCACATATATGTGCGCCCATTGTCTCAAACATGGATATAATAATCATTTTAGAGAATGAAGAGCTGTTTCTGGTGCACTGCACCTTCTCCCAGGATGCGGATTGGGTACTCCCCTGTCATCACCGACATTCCTCGTGACCTGATGTAAGCACCGTTTGATTGAGCCTCCTTATGCGAGGTTGCCCACTCAAATCCTATAACATGAAGTACTAATCCATTTTTGCAGCAGACTTGTATTGCAGTAGTTTAGCAAACAATGCCACGTTGGTACTGTCTACTACTGAAAAAGCTATGTGGCCCCACCATGATGTATGCATTTTATAGTGTCTATCCATCCATTTTTTCGGCCCATCCAAGGGCATGCATGAGCCAAAAAATGAGGCAAATCAAAATCTGAGGTGGACCGCATCATAAAAAATAGTGGTGATTGAACGCATACCATTAAAAACTTCCTTAATTAGGGCCCACTGTAATGTTTATATGCCATCCAACCTATTAATTAGTTCACACAGACCTGGATGGAAATAAAATATACATCAGCTTCATCCAAAACTTTCATAGTGCCTCAAGTAAATTTTTAATGGTGAGGGTTCAATCACCGCTGGGGTGTGTCCACTGAGATTTGGATCTCTTTTTTGGGGAACAGCTTCGGTGAATCCCTGACTGTGGGGCCACTATGATGTATGTGCCTTACATCTACACTGTCCATCCATCTTGATAGTTCATTTTAGTGTATGATTCCAAAAATATGAAGCACATTCAAATCTTAGGTGGGCCACACCACAGAAAACAACAGTGATCCACTACCCACCATTAAAAACTTCTTGGGCCACCATAGCTACCATACTACTTATTTCCCGGCCATCCAACCTATTGATAAGGTCACGGACATGGATGAAGGGACCATAGAAATATAAGCTAGATCCAAAACTTTTGTGGCCCACAAAAAGTTTTTAATGGTCAATCACGACTGTGTCCTGTTGTGTGGTCCACCTGATCCGTCAAAACAGATGGATAGTGTGGATGTAAGGTACATACATCATGGTAGGCCACCACAAGGCTCCACCGACCATAGAAGCTGCACCCGTTTTTTGGCTCTTGTCTAAAATGATCTGAAAAATGAATGGACAGCGTGAATAAAACACACATTAAATCTAGAATACTTTTAAAGGGCTACCATGCATGTATTATAAGTGAGTCTGCTTGATTAAACAAATCCATCTTAATTGAGCCTTTTTTTTTTATAGCCGTTGGGACTAGGATTGTTACGATTGTCTAACACAAGTGATTCTTTAGAATCAAAAGCAATCTATGATGGGTTAGACAAGTGATTCTTTAGAATCAAAAGCAATCTATGATGGGAGCAATCTAATAGATAGATGGCATTGATGGTTAAGACTTATTTTTGTCTGATATTTCTATGCTAGCTCATGAATTTTTTGTTGAACTTTACTTTTTTATTTTTCCTTTTTTCGTTTTTTTTAAGGAAAGCATTTGTATTATATTTCATAAAGGAAAGCTGGATGTACAATCTATAGCTTTCAGGTCAGCCCAGCAACAAAAAGGGGACGGGGCAACTTATTGTATGAGAATCTCTGTCAGACAATGGAGAAATATAGATAAGGGAGGGGCGGGCAATGCGGCGTTACGAATCATTCCAAGCCCAACCTTATCAAGAAAAATCAAGCCTCTTATCTGCCTTGGAAGTGAAGCTAAATTGTCATGAAGGATTGACGACTGGGTCCCGCTCCCTTCTCTTGCCAAACCGTCAGCCGGTCCATTTCCTTGGCGGAAAATGTGGTTGAAGGAGAAAGTACCGAATTGCTTCAATGCGTTGATTGTCTACCCATGGTTTCCATTTCCATGGGCACTTTGTATCGCCCACAAGAATGTCTTTAGCCAACTTTGAATCCGTTTCAACCATTATCCTGTTTAACCCTTTTTTCAAACATATGACCATACCGTCGTAAATGTTGGATACGGTGGAGGATTTTGCAAATCCAAAACCGTGTGAAGGGTGCGTGTGCTAGCTGTGCATGCTAGCCGTAAGATTTTTCTAGCTGTGAGATTTTTCTAAGTTTAGAATATTAGTTGGAGAAGATAAACAGTAGATTTTTCCTTTGGATTTTTTCTTTCTTTAGATGCCCCTAGGATGAATCTAGACAGGATAAATTAGTAATTTCATAGTATAAGAAAGCCTATAAAGGCAAAGAATGTAATTCGTTTCTATTCATAAGAAAATACAATGCAGCAGTTCATCTTTCTCTTTCGATCTGTTATTCTACGGGTGGTGCAGACCACATCGGCAAGTAGTTGGGATACAAACCCAACAAAGTGGTATCGAGCAAAGATTCGATCATTGGGCCTCATCAAGAAAAAGGCGTGTCCTCATTTGTACTCTCCTTTTTCAAAAATCAAATTGCAAATGTGAGAAAGAGGTCCTATTTTGTTAGCACTCCTGTTTTTTTTTTTCAAAAAAAAAATCATGTTATCAAAATCAGATCCTAAAGTCAAGTTTTTTCAAAAGTCATTTTCAACACCTTTGCTTTTCAAAAGCCGTGAGAAGGAGGTTTGCAAATCTGCTTTCTTTTAAAAAATCAGATTTCAAAAATCTGCTTTCAAAAATCAAATTGCAAATAGAAAGCGAAAAAATCTGCTTTAAAAAAATCAGATTTAGAAAAATCTGTTTTCCAAAAATCGATTAAAAGAAACAATCTGTTTCAAAAAAAATCGAGAGAGTGAAAAAAATTTCAAAAAAATCAGATTTCAAAGACAAAAAAAAAAAAAAAAAAAAACAAAATCTCTTCTTCTAGTCCGTCCTTTTAAAAAATAGAAATAGATGGCTAGCACAATCCAAATTAAGAGTTCCTAAGTTGTCAAAGGACAACTATGAAAAATGGTGCATCCAAATGAAGGCACTGTTCGGGTCGCAAGAACTATGGGAGATCGTCACCGATAGGTATGAAGAACCCACTATGGAAGAAGAAACTGCCTTCACCAACGAAGAAAAGACTGCCCTAAAAAATCAAAGGAAGAGAGACAATAAGGCTTTGTTTCTCCTCTATCAAGGGTTGGATGAATCCACCTTCGAAAAGATTGCCGAAGCAACATCAAGCAAGCAAGCATGGGATACCCTTGGCACCATCTTCAAGGGTGTAGATCGAGTGAAGCGGGTTCGCCTTCAAACATTAAGAACCGAGTTCAAAGCGACTCACATGAAGAAAGGTGAGAATGTTACTTGATTATTTTTCGCGTTTGCTTGAATCATTAATAATTTGAAAAGAAATGGTGAAAAGATTGAGATGTCCGAGTTATTGAAAGATACTTGATCCCTCACAACCAAGTTTGAGCATGTGGTTGTGGCGATCGAAGAATCAAAAGATATTGAGAAACTCTCCATTGAGGAGTTGATGGGATCGTTGCAAGTTCATGAGCAACGAATGCAGAAGAATGCCAGTTCCATGCCGATGGAACAAGCTTTGGAGTCAAGATTGACTCTAAATGATAACAATGGTGGACGCGGAAGTTCACAACGTGGTGGACATTTCACTAACAATCGCGCAAGAGGCAGAGGGCGCGGAAACTAACAAAGTCATGGCCAAAACCAGCAGAAAAATACCAATTTCCGTGGAAGAGGAAATGGTAGAGGTAGATCTATGCGTGGACGAGGAAGTACAAAGAACATCCAATGCTATAATTGCAACAAGTTTGGCCACTATGCATCTGATTGCTGGAGCAAGCCGGTGAATCAAGACGAGCTATCCAACTATGCCGAAGCATCAGGCCATGAACAAGAAAGCTCCACCCTTCTCCTTGAACAAGAGAAAAGTAGTGATTAGCAGGACGTATGGTATCTCGACACGGGTGCAAGTAATCACATGTGCGGTGACAAGAAACTCTTTGTGGAACTCACAGAAGGAGTTCATGGCGATGTAACGTTTAGAGACTCATCAAAAATGCCAGTAAAAGGTAAAGGTAAAATCAAGATCTTTCAGAAGAATGGTGTTCCAAACTATATTTTCAACGTGTACTACGTACCCAACATGAAAAGTAACATACTGAGCCTCGGACAACTCCTCGAAAAAGGGTACGTCATACACATGGAAAACTCTTCTCTTTCCATAAGAGATATACATGGACGTTTGATTGTAAAAGTCTAGATGGCGAAGAATTGTATGTTTCCTCTCCATATAAACACAATGCTTGAGAAGTGTTTTTATGGAAAAGTAAAGAATGATTCCTGGATGTGGCATCTTCGCTTTGGTCATCTAAACTTCAGTGGCTTGAAACTTCTGTCCTCATCAAGCATGGTGCATGGCTTGCCTACTATTGAAGCTCCAGAACATGTGTGTGAGGCGTGCACACTTGGAAAACAACAAAGGAACTCCTTTCCAAGTAGAGTATCCCAAAGAGCAAGAGAACCGTTACAGTTGGTTCACACTGACATCTGTGGACCATCAGAGCCAATCTCTCTTGGAGGTAATAAATACTTTATTACCTTCATTGATGATTTCAGTAGAAAGTTGTGGGTGTATGTAATCAAAGAGAAGTCTGCTGCTTTTACTATTTTTAAAAATTTTAAGGCCCTTGTTGAAAAAAAAAAGTGGTCTTAAAATAAAAACCCTTAGATCTGACAGAGGTGGAGAGTACACCTCAAATGTTTTTCAAGAATATTACAGGGAACATGGCATTAAGCAACAACACACTACAGCGTACACGCCACAACAAAATGGAATTGCGGAATGGAAAAACCGCACCATCCTCGATATTACGAGGACCATGCTGAAGGAGAAAAGTCTGCCAAGAATTTCTGGGCAGAGGCAGTTGCATGTACTGCCTATCTGCTCAACAGGTGTCCAACTAAGAGCGTCAGATTCCAGACACCGCAGGAAGCATGGAGTGGTTACAAGCCGAGTGTGGTGCACCTTAAGATCTTTGGGTGTGTCGCCTACGCTCAAGTTCCAGAAGCGAGAAGGAAAAAGCTTGATGATCGTGGCGAGAAGTGCATCTTCATCGGCTACAAATAAGAGTCAAGGCATACAAGCTCTACAACCCACTAACCAATAAGTGGTGGTAAGTAGAGATGTAGTATTCTGCGAGGAAGAATCTTGGAAGTGGAACCGTGAAGATTCGACCAAAGAAAGTCGTTAAAGCCGAAGAATATGAAGAAGAGAGGCATGTGAATCAGGAGCAGACACCCACATCACCCCCTTCGGATCGTAGAAGTTCAGGAGTACACTCCATATCTCCTGGAAGTACTTCATCAAATCAGAATTCATCCAGCACATCTTCATCACCCTTGGGTCCTATTAAAATGAGAAGCCTCAACGACATCTATGCAGAAACTGAGGAAGTGAATTTACTCTGCCTATATGCGGACCACGAGCCTCTCACGTTCAAGGAGGCTGTGAATGAAGAATGTTGGATAAAGGCTATGGAAGAAGAGATTCATGCCATCGAGAAGAATCAAACATGAGAGTTGACCTCACTCCCTAAAAGCCAGAAGACCATTGGTCTCAAATGGGTGTACAAAATCAAGCGGAATGTCGATGGTAAGATCGAACGATATAAAGCAAGGCTCGTAGCAAAATGATACAAACAGAAATATGGCGTAGACTATGAAGAAGTTTTCGCCCCAGTTGCTCGCCTTGACACTGTAAGAATGATAATCTCCCTTGCAGCTCATCACAGTTGGATGATTTACCAACTGGATGTGAAATCTGCATTCTTAAATGGGGTACTTGAAGAAGAAGTATACGTTGACCAGCCTGAAGGCTTTGTCATGCAAGGGGAGGAACACAAGGTGTATCGGCTGAAGAAAGCCCTATATGGGTTGAAGCAAGCTCCTCGTGCTTGGAATGCACGGATCGACGGTTATCTTCAAGAGAATGGTTTCATCAAATGTCCATATGAGCATGCCGTCTACACAAAGAAGAATGTCCATGGTGATATGCTTATAGCTTGTTTATATGTTGATGATCTGCTGTTCACTGGGAACTGCCAGACGATGTTTGAAGAATTCAAGTAGGCTATGTTCAATGAATTCGAGATGACTGATGGTGGACTGATGTCTTTCTTCTTGGGGATTAAAGTGAAGCAACAAGTTGGCGGCATTCACATATCCCAGAAGAAGTACACAAAGAAACTTCTTGAGAAGTTTCAGATGGTCGACTGTAAAGCCGTAAATACACTCTGTTACAACAAGCCTAAGCTCATAAAAGATGGAGAAGGAAGAAACGTCGACTCAACCCTATTCAAGAGCCTAATCGGAAGCTTAAGGTACCTCACAATCACAAGGCCAGATATCGTCTACAGTGTTGGGCTTCTAAGCAGGTACATGGAAGCACCAAAAGAATCACATTGGCTAGTCATGCAAAAAGAATCCTTAGGTACATTAAAGGAACAATGGAATTAGGTCTGGTCTCTTTTATCCGTACAATGATGAGGCGATACTATATGGATACTCGATAGTGATTGGGGTGGTGACCAAGATGAAAGAAAAGCACCACAGTTATGTTTTCTATCTTGGGTTAACAAACATTCACATGGAATTCAAGAAGCAGAGTGTGGTCGCCCATCCACATGTGAAGCGAGTACATGGCGAAGATCATCCACCGTCTGTGAGGGAATTTGGTTGAGAAACCTACTAAAGGAGTCAAGCATCCGCATAGAAGAATCCACAATCATATATGTGGATAACAAGTCAAGAATCGAGCTAGCTAAAATCCAAAGGCAAAGATGGAAGAAGCAAACACATTGATATTCGATACCATTTTCTCGAGAGATCATGTGAAGCGTAAAAATGATGAAATTAGAGTATTGTCATACTACGGAACAAGTGGCGGATATTTTCACAAAGGCATTGCCAACTGACGCATTCAAACGACTAAGAACGATGCTCGGAATGAAGCCGGTTTTGGTTTGAAGGGGAGTGTTGGATACGGTGGAGGATTTTGCAAATCCAAAACCGTGTGAAGGGTGCGTGTGCTAGCTGTGCATGCTAGCCGTAAGATTTTTCTAGTTAGAGATTTTTCTAAGTTTAGAATATTAGTTGGAGAAGATAAACAAGAGATTTTTCCTTTGGATTTTTTTCTTTCTTTAGATGCCCCTAGATGAATCTAGACAGGATAAATTAGTAATTTCATAGTATAAGAAAGCCTATAAAGGCAAAGAATGTAATTCGTTTCTATTCATAAGAAAATACAAATGGGCTTCATATCTTTCTCTTTTCAGTCTGTTATTCTACGGTGGCTGCAGCCACACATCGGCAAGTAGTTGGGATACAAACCCAACAGTAAATAGCATGAAGTTCCACGAGGTTATTCGATCCAAAACCACACCCTGCTGAGAATGCGAAAATAAATGAGCCATCATTCTTCCTGCAAACACCTCCTCCGCCTGCGATACCGGGGTTTCCTTCCTGCAAATGCAAATTTTTTGTTAAACGTAATGGAAAGTCAAGATCAACCGAAATGAACTGTTTAAGTTTCCCAAGCAACTAGAAGAACTAACCCTTAACAGTTGTGTGAGAGATCTTGAGCACCTATCTCTCTTTGAGTGTGGATTTCTCATTGGTCCCACCATAATTTTTATGTTAAATATAAACCTTCCATCAAAATTTTTAGATAATTTTAGAGCACAATCCCCAAAATGAGGTACATCCAAAGCTCAAAGGAGTCACACCTCATAAAGCTTGAACGAACTACGGTTGAAACTTTCCTAGGGTCACCATGAGGTTCATTTTCCATCTGACTAGTTCATGAGATCACACCTAACTGGATGAAGTTAAAATATAAATATCAGCTTGATCAAAGCCTTCCTTGACCGCAGTAATTTTTCAACGGTTGCATTAATTCCTAACTGCTCGGTATGATCCACTTTAGCTTTGGATCTGCATTGCTTTTTTGTTCGTATTTTAAAAAGATTGAGAAAAAATAGACTGTGAATCTAATAAATACATTATCTTGGGCCCACATAAATTTCATAGCTTGCTGCGTGGTGCAAGGGAGCGGATTAGATGAGACCCAGTCTCACCAAAAGGTGCAGCCCTTATCGTGGAGCCCACCCTGATGTGTCTATTCTTTATCCGGTCTGTCCATCCATTTTTACAGATCATTTTAGAACATTATACCAAAAATGAAGAAGATCTAATTATCGAGTGGACCATACTCTAGGAAATAGTGGGGATTGAACACCTTACCATTAAAAACTTCTTAGGGCTCACTTTAATGTCTCCATAGTTTTTATTTGAGATCCAATTTGTTGATATGTTAACGTAAGCCTGAATGTAGAGGAAAAATAAATATTAGCTTGATCAGAAACTTTTATGATCCATTAATGGTCAATCACCACTTTTCTTATGTTATGGTCTTTCTGATAATTGGATGTCCTTCATTTTTTGGATAATGCCCTAAAATGATATAGAAAAACGAATGGATGGGATGGATATATTATATACATGTCAAGGTTGGTACCATGATAAGGGTTGTATCGTGTCTTTCGTGGGCCCAGGTCTCACCAAATCCACTCCAGTGGTGCAACACATTGGAAGAAAACCGGAAGTGTACTTCCTCGGCCCATCATGACGTATGTTTTAGATCCACACAGTCCATTCATTTTTTTTCATACCATTTTATGAAATAGGACAAAAATCGAGTCAGATTCAAGGCTCAAGAGGTTAGACCGCAGATAAACCTCTCATTGTCTCTAGGAAGGTTTCGGAAGCGGATTCCCTACTGAGTAACTCAGTAGCCTTAGCATACTGAGTAAATAGTGTGGGGTCCAATGTTATTTATTTCTTTTATCCACTCCGTTAATCCATGTTAACAAATAATTTTAGGGCTTGATCGCAAAAAAGAAGCAAATTAAAATCTCAAGTGGACCACACCCACTACAAAAAAGAAGGGATTTAGCAACGAAACTTTTAGCGACGAAATGCATTTTCGTCGCCAAAAGTCACTTTTAGCGACGAAATAAATTTTCGTCGCTAAAAGTGAGCTTTTAGCGACGAAACTTTTAGCGACGAAAATTTTTGTAGCTAAAAATAGTGCATTAGACTTTTAGCGACGAAAATTTTCGTCGCTAAATGCTCCAAACATTTTCCTTTAGCTACGAAAATTTTCGCAGCTAAAAATCCTGTATGAGACTTTTAGCGACAAAACTTTTCATCGCTAAAGACTAGGAACATTTTCTTAAACTTTTAGCGGCGAAAATTTTCGCTGCTAAAAGTCTTGTACTGTACAAGACTTTTAGCGGCGACAATTTTCGCTGCTAAAAGTCTTGTATTGTACAAGACTTTTTTGCTGCTAAAAATAAATTAACATATCTTTTAGCGACGAAAATTTTCGTCGCCAAAGGTTTCTTTTTAAAAAAAAATATTCCAGTTCAAAATCCGTACAAAATTCCTGATATACACCTGTTAACAATACATTCCATCATATTCATCCTGATATACACATTTCATCATATTCATATTAACATCAAACTACATAAATTTTTAGCGGCGAAAAATTTCGTCACTAAAAAACACTATATAAAACTTTTAGCAGCAAAACTTTTCGCGGCTAAAAATTTTCAACTTTTAGCCTTAAAAAAATATTTCTGTTTTTAGCAGTGAAAATTAGATTAGTAGACCACGATCATGATAACCCACGGTAGGCTTTATATGGCTATCGGGTCCACTCCAATGAACCAAAACGCAGTCCTCTAACTAGGAGGCCCTCCTGGACGTCGTCATCGATCCAAATCGATGGTGGGGCCCTCCTCCTTGCGTACGTGTATATGAGGGGCGTGCGTGTGCGCGTGATGTCCCCATCATTTTTTTTTCTTTTTTTCTTTTTTTCTTTTTAGAGATTTATATATGAGGTACTCTTCTTTTCTTTTTAGAGAGATTCATATAAGAGGTACTCTATGATGCACAACAGAAAGAAACAACAATTTTTTTGCTCAACCCAAGTAAGGTTAAGGGTGGCAATTGATCTGGTTCAAGCTGGGTCAAGGTCGACCCAAGCTCGACCTATTTACTAAATGGGCCAAAAAATCTTGCCCAAACACGACCCACAACCCATCACCCTCTAACCCGACCCGACCCACTTAAAAGTTCATCAAGCCCGACTTGACCCATTTAATTGTATGGGTTAGGCTCGGCTGACCTGAACCCAATCTGCCATAACCCAACATGGGTTTAAGAATGAAATATGACACAAAGGCTATGCACCCTAACACACAAAATGGATACATGTGCATGTATTCTTCTTCTTTATTTTGTTTTGGATTCTGGGTCGTGCCAGGTTAGGTCATCTAGCCAAATTCATTAATAACCTATATGGTTGGATTGGGTAGGGTCAACCCAAGCCTGACTCATTTACTTAAACCGGTCATACTTCAAGCCCGAGCTCGACTTGCTACCCATTAAACTTTCCCGAACCCACCTCAAAAGTGAGTTGGTTCAGTTGACCCACGGCCCAAACCAACCAATTGCCACCTGTAGCTACGGTACGAGTGTTGCCCACATTTCGGTATCATAAGCAGTTGATTTGATGGCCCCATCATGGGTCGTACCATGCTTTATTATCTCCCCTATCACAACATCCTAACCATCTGATGGAAATGGACAACATATGGACCACATTTAACAAGGGCCCCTTGGGACAGATTATCTACTTCATCATATGATTTAAGCAATTAGGCACTTACACATCCATCACGTGTCTCGGCATTCAGTATCTCCCCACCCATATGATGGATGGTCAGATTTTTGAAGGATCACCGCTCCATGTAGCTCCCCATGTGAACAATTTGGATTGCCAAATGTGACCGCATATGTACAGTATTGAGCCAAGCATTATCTATTTCCGCATATGATTCAATTAATTACGCATTTACCCAGAAGAAGTTGTCACTGCCGGTCTTTTTTCTGTAAAGGTTAAGTGCCTTGATAATCTGCAAACAACATGCTGAAAACTTAGTCCCAAGAAGAAACACTTCAAGCTAACAAAAAAAAAAAAGATGTCACTTCCAGCGTCCAACAGAAAAATGAGGACCGTTGACTTTCAGTGGACTGGATCATGGTTTGAAAAAATCGTCTGATATCACTTAGTATCATCCAATTCGCATTGGTTTCGGTCCAAAATGAAATGAGTTTCCATACCGATACGGGACCAAGTAAGATTGAGTCACGGTGAGTCATACAGGTTTCAATCCCTAGGCGAGTTGCACTCCAAAACTACTACTTAAATCCATGGACTAGATGCTTTCAACCTATGTAGCAAGCAGGACCAGTTCAGCAAAGAGGCAATCTTTTTATCCCACTCGCCATTTGGATCCGAAATAACAACGAAACAGGAGCCCGCCTGATGTGGTTCCTGTTTCCTGCTCTGCCCCAAATGCAAGGAAGAAGTGATACCAGTCCTGATTTTAGGTGGATTTCCAAACAGGCCCCAAATGATTCATAACCATGAAACTGTAAAGCTTTTCAAGGCTGAATTAGAGATAAGAGAGAGAGAGAGAGAGGAGAGAGAGAGTTACCAAATTCTTGTCATCAAGTGGGACACCTGGCACATTGGTAGACAAACGGTCTTTACTTTTCATCAGCGATAGAGAAAACTTAATTGTATCCCCTAGACTCATTACCTGGCTTTACAACATGATGCCTGAATTCTTTAAAGACCATTCACAAGTACACCATACATGATATAACTATCACCATACAAAAGTAGACTTATTTCCCAAACCTATCAGTATTAACAAGAGTTACGATTCAGGAAATTTCAGCAAAGCTATAATTCTTGATTCACATTTTTTTAAACGTAAAAATCAGGAAAATAAAATTATCTCCACTTTTCTTCTTTCACAGCGAAAATCTTTCTACTAAATCTGTTCATAGACATTTGATTATTATAGCAATTTGCACTTGCATCGTTTCCATTGGACATGTTTTAAGTTCTAGCTTGATTTAAGAAAAAAAAAAAAAAAAATTCTCAATTGATAGAACTAAAGGCTATCTATAATCTACACTCAAATCATGTCAATTGATTGAAGCTCCTCAGTTCCCTAGAAATGTAATTTATACAAGGAGAGAAACTTTGATACTTTTTAGGTGTAATGGATGACATGCAGGTACTTATAAATTTCATACATGGAAAACAAATAATTCACAATGACTCAATGAGCAACTTAATTCATATAGAGGAAAAATAACTTATTTCAATTCCAGGTGCTTAATATTTGAAAACAAATGACTCAGTTTCAGTTTGTGGAACACACTACACCAAAAAAAAAAGAAATTGCACAAGGGAATTGGGAAACCTCATTAAACTACACAATAGTCCATTCCAAAGGCTTCAAGATCGATTCTTTTGAGTTCATGTTTGAATGCAATGAAACCATGATGACGGAATTTAATAAACATAACCAGCAAAGAATCACCTGGAAAGTATTATATCTAAGAGCTCCCCACCTTCACATAACCTGAAATATACAACAAATGAATCATGAGGATTTCAAACTACCATCTTTAATTTACGCAGTTCATTTATCTCAAATAGCCACACATTATTTCCATGCACATGATAGAGGAATTTCAGTGACTATTATATCCTATTAGAACTATTCCATGATAGATAAGATTGACACTAAAAGTTCAACAATGCCAAGTTCAAATGTTCCACCATCTGCCATCAATCGCATGTATTCACTTGATGAATTACATGCCTTAGAAGCAAGTTTTGCCATTGGAAAACAAAGGAGAGAGGGATTTCAGGATTGTAGCATCCAACTGAATGGTTGGAATCATTCTGTCAGATTGATATTTGGGGCATGCTCCATTCCCAATTGGGCTAATCTGTATTGATGCAATATTGCATATGCTCCTTAAGCCTAGGGCTGTTTCAACCACTCACAATTCAGAATGCATCACAAAGTCATAACATTACATCACTATAAAAGCTTATAAAGTTCATATACCTACCCGAATTCACGGAGATCCACATAAACACACACAGAGCAGAGCTCATGCCAAAGATAACTACCTGAACAAGTTGGTCCTCGTTTAGAGCTGACAAACTAACGAGTATTGGAAACCGTCTAATAAATTCTGGTATCAAACCATATGCAATAAGATCACCGCGTTGACGACCTGGATAAAGTTGGATCGAATTTCAAAAAACATATAAAAGCAAGCATTTCTCTTTACAACCTCTTCCCTGCACATCCAAATACAAAATTGATACAAGGTAACACCGAAAGCATCCACATGGATCACAAAGAAAAAGGGAATAAAATCAAAAGTGGAAACCAGTCACAGGTCACATACCAGATGACATGAATAAGACTACCAGTAGATGTTCCAAGGGTCTTCTTGCAGAGAGTGCCAGCAAGCAGCTCGCCTCTCTCTATTCTAACTTGTCTATCTCCTGGAGTGATAAATCATGTTTCCGCTTCCGAGTGCCATGCCGAGGTTCTTATGAGGTTTATCTGCTTAGGAATGATCAGATTGAACACTTGCTTTCCTGTCCAAAGAGGTCTAGGCTTCAGAATAGTTGGAGCAGGTATTTTCCCATCAAAATCCTCCCACCACATGAAGATATTCATAAAGACATCCTGCCAAAATCCAATCCATATTTAATTTCCCACAATCTTAGAAGTCAATACTACTAACGGCAAAGAAGGCAGAAATGAAACCAAATCACATGATATTACCTTCTCAATGAAGGTATCTCTTTTAGTTATCTTCCGGCATCCTAAGAGTGTATCCTGGACAATGCCCATAACAGGGCGATTTGATTGAGGCGAGACAATGCATTTTGGTACCATCATCAACTCCAAGAGTTCTGCTCTAGTTTCAAATGACTGAGGAACATGCATGTTCATTTCATCCCCATCAAAATCAGCATTGTATGGAGAAGTTACAGACAAATTCAAGCGAAAAGTTGAGTATGGCATGATTTTGATTCGATGCCCCATTATAGACATTTTGTGAAGACTAGGTTGCCAATTGAAAAGAACGAAGTCCCCATCATTCAAGTGCCTCTCCACCTGCAAACAAGATTGCACATTTTCAACAAGGTGAAACCATGGTTGCACAGCAATAAAGAATGAAAAATAGATAATCGTGTACCTTATAACCAAGCTCCAGATGATGATCACTACTTTTCAAATAAAGAATGAAACCATGCTTACTATCCAAATTTCTAAACATCAATCCTATTATAATGCAACTACAAAAGTGTTTCTTTAGGAAGCATCTCTGACCTCTTCACTTTGTTCTGTGACAATTGGAAACAAAAGCTTCGGTCAAAGGCTCGACGAACTAAGCAATCCCCGAAGGAGATGGCTGGATAAATTAAAGAATCTGCAGGAAAACACATCAACAGCTACTAAAGCCTATTAACCACAAGGTTTCATAAGATGGAGTTAATGGCTGCAACATCGCTATGAGAAACAAAGGCAGCTTATTTGTAATTTAGAGAACAAGAAAAGGAAATCCAGCTAACCAGATTTCACCCAACAAGAAAATGGATGACAGAAACTACTAATACAGTTGAATAAATACAGAGTCTGAAATGACGGCTACATGTTTTGCCAATTTTGCATCCTGGCAACTCCACTGCCACATCGGTTCTTCTTTGATTTATTTCAACTCATCTTTGAAAATTACAAAATAAAAATAAAAAATAAAGTCAAATAAGCAACGCAAATTGACAAACTTACTGGTTATGTAAAGAGCTAGGAATGAGGCTTGAATACGACAGTCAAGACAAATATAAAACTGGCATAATAGAAAAGAATTCAGTGTTTATAGTGAAATAGTCTTGTTTCCTCCTAAAAACAGAATCTTTAGCTGTGTCGAGAGATTAGCAATGGAGCTGGGCAATTCACCCTCCAGATTATTAGTAGTTGCACCTATAGCTTTTAGACGGGTGCAGTTGGTAAGTGAATTGAGGAAGCTCGGGTCATCACCTTCTCTGCTTCCAAGCTGATTTTTCTTGATATTGAAATGGTAGAGACCCGAAAGACTTCCTAGATTCAAAGGCACATGTCCACTAAAACTGTTGGAGCTAAAATCAACTAATTTGAGACTTGACGCATTGGACAATGAAATTGGCAGCCTTCCAGTGAATTGGTTTATAGCTACAGAAATCTGTTGCAGGTGTGGAAACACAAGGCCTAGGTTGGGGGGAATGCTTCCATGTATTTAAACCAAATCCCTCTCCATTCCAAAATCATGATTTTGGTGTAGTGACATGAATCAAAATGCTACTGCAACACAACAAAAACCAGTGTAAGCGCATCAGCCATGTAGAAATGTGCCCTGAATGAAGAATCAATAGCTCGAGCTCTGTTGCAATCTCTAATAGCCATATGAACATCATTTTTCCCTCGTCTTCATGCCATCAGACATGCCAACATGGTACACAGGTCTGAGATCCAGCCCATCCACTAGGCAAGTCATATCATGTAAATAACCAACCCAGCAAATCAAGCCGATCCAGTCATCAGGTGGGCCCCCAACAGAGAAACAAATGGATTGCTCCCAACTTTTCTTTAACCATTAGATTATTTCTAAAAGCATGGCCTGTGTTAGAAGGACCCAACTACAGACATCGACAAAAAAAAAAGAAGAGTAGAAGACCCAAATTGGAACATGTGGTGGCATGAAATTGCAATGGTTGGTACTCATGTCAGAATAGCAAACGTCCCCATGAGTGTGTGCTCATGAACAGCATATAAATTTCCAAAAATTTACAGGATGATCACATCACTACCCATAAGCAATAGTTCCAGGTCTAGAAACCAAAATAAGAAGCAAACAGAAAATTTTAACGAAGAGAATGAAACCAAAACCAGAAAAGGAATAGAAGAAACAATGGACTTGAACTTGTATCATTGAAAATTTCTTAGGGCCACATAAGTTTTGGATCAAGCTTAAATTTTTGTTTCCCATACATATGTTTGTATAATCCTATAAACTGGTTGGATGACAAATAACCATTACTGTCGGGCCTAGAAAGGTTTCACAAGTGGAAATCATTATCCTAATTTTCCTGTGGTATGGTCCACTTCATTTTTGCATATGTGCCAATTTTGGGCATAACCCCTTAAATTAGATGGAAAAACGGATGGACAACATGGATAGACCACATACATTCAAGGTGGGCCCGACTGAGTTTACCTGTAAATCATTTACAGTTAGCCACATTTACAGACATCCAAATGACCCCTTTGTATACATTGTTCCTGACTTTAGGTGCAAAAGGCCTAATTCTTGGGCGTGGCTCATCTAATGGAAAGCTGGGATCTCAAACACATGTTGGTTTAACCCCTATTTTATGTTTACTTCATATGGATTTTGATTTGTTTGATCCCATATGATAGTTGGTGTTACATCATGTATAATGTTCAATTGCAGTAGTGTTGTTTTTTTTTTTTTTTTTGGTATATAGGGAACTAACTGAGGAGCCAACGCGCCTGGATTTGTTTGCATTCAATCCATACTTTAAAGAGCATTGTCTAGTTTTGAACAGAAAGAGCACAGAAAGAGCATTGTCTAGTCTTGAACACAGTAAAACTGGACCATGCTCAACTAATTGCTAAATCCCCAAATCCACAGATTGCTAAATCCCTAAATCGGTATTGAGAGAGAGAGAGAGAGAGAGAGAGAGAGAGAGAGAGAGAGAGAGATACCTCACCGAGCTTCAGAGACAGAGAGAGGGCATGCGTGGGAAGTGCTCATCTGATGAATGATCGAATTTCTCAGCCCTTGTGTCCAATCCAGCAGATCGGATGGCTGAAATTAGGTCGAAATTTAAACAAAAAATATCCCAAAAAGAAAAAATATAAATCTCAGGTAAAAGGAAAAATCCATACCACTTCTCTTCTTCTTCTTCGCCCCCAAAACGAGAGAGAGGGAGAGTTCTTCTTCTTCGCCCAAAACGAGAGAGAGATAGAGAGAGACTGCGAGAGAGGGAGGAGGTGTTTTGAGGGTTGAGGAGTTTTTTTGATACTCTGGTATACTGTTGCAGTTGATATGCGGGCAGTTAAGAACTGCACATGTTGCACGTGCATTGACTCGAATTAAACTGTCCAAACTGAGTGACCTGTTGTATATAAACTGTCCAAACTGAGTGACCTGTTGTATATAAACTATCTTCCAAAAATCAAATTAGTTGAAAAATCTTAACCTCTGATTCAACTATACTTGTCCACTTAATCTAAGCCATTGGATTTTTTTATCTCGACCATCCAGTAAATGTTGCCGGTAGTAGCCAGGTGGCTACTGATCGGTGCTCTGTGGGCCCCACCATTATTTTTTTCTTTTATGCATTCTGTCCGTTCATTTTTTCAGATCATTTTAGGGCTTGATCCCAAAAATGAGGCAGATCTAAATCTCGAGTGGACCATACTACAGGAAACAGTAGTTATTGAATGCTCACCATTAAAAACTTCCTGTGGTAACTGTAATATTTATTTGAAATCAAACACGTTGATCACGACCTGTACAAAGGGAAAGACAAATATCAGCTTGATCCAAAACCTTTATGGGCCATGAGAAGTTTTTAATCCTGGGCGTTCAATCAAACAATGTTTTTATTTGAGATCTGAATCTACTTCATTATCTGTTAACATGGATGAACGGAGTGGATAAAATAAATAAATAATGGTGGATCCCACAGAGTTTACTTTGATAAGGATAACGAGTAACTCACCTAAAACGTAGTGGAGAAGGGTTTCCTTAAAACATTCATAATCATATATTGGGTTGCCTAAATGTAATTCACATATCTAACCCATCCATTATGTGTGTCCCACTTGGATGAGGGGTCAGACCAAGTTTCAGCCGCATTTAAAACTCATGTGGGCCCCACCAAGTTTTTTTATATTTTTTAGGATGTCTGCACATAGTTTTAGATGGTATGACCCGCTTGAGTTTCGTATACAGATTATTTTTGAGGTATCTCATAACTTAAAGGGGACACATCAAATCCACGATGTTGATGTTCGACAATTGGATGTCCAAATCTTTAGTGGACCATATTTCAGAAATAGTGTTGAATGGGTGTCAACCATTAAAAAACATTTTGGGGCCATAAAAGTTTTGGATCAAACTGATTTTTGTTTTTCCCCTTCATCTGGCCTGTATGACCTAATCAACATATTGGATGTCAAATAAACAATACTATAGGCCTTAGGAGGATTTTAATGATGGATATAAAATAATTTTATTATATATATACACACACACACACACACACATTTGTTACATTGAAACATGATTTAATAATTTGTAGCTTTCTTAATCTTTTTATTTTTATTTTTATTTCATAGTTTTAGTGTAATTTTTTAAAGAATCAAGGGGAAGTACATATCCAAAAAATGAGGATATGCAAAACTTTGAAAGAGCACATATTCTGTTTTAGTAAGTTACAAACCTTACTTTCTCCATATAGATCTCCACCTGTAAGTGCCACAAAAGAAAAGTTTTACCGATGACATTGACAGTTCAAAGGGCATGAAAATCATGAAAAATTGGGTAGATCCAAATCTCTAGAAATTTATGGAAACTTTTTGGGGCCACAAAAATTATGGATCATGCTGATATATGTGTTTTCCTTTCATCCATGCCTGTGATGTTACAACAAGTTGGATGAGAAATAAACATTACAGTAGGCCATGGGAAGTTTTTAAATGTTGACGTTCAATCATCATTGTTTTCCTACGGTGTGGTCCACTTGAGATTTTAATCTAAGTCATTTTTGAGCTTATGCCCTAACTTTATATAGAAAAATGGATGGACGATGTGGATAAAACACATACATCATCGTAGCCTATAGAGCTTTGACTCGTGGACTGCTGGTGTTGGGGTCACTTATCAAACCGCGTGCAAATCCTACACCTCCACTCTGTCCATCTATTTTGACAGATCATTTTAGGTTGTGATACCGAAAAGGAGGCAGATAGGAGACTTTGATGGACCACACCACAAGAAACAGGGGTCACAATTGTAGTCATTTAGGTGGGGCCTATATAGTTTCACAATAATGTCCACCATAAAAATTCATCCATATAGATCATTTCAGGGCATGGGTCAAAGAATGAGGCAAATCAAAATCTCAAGTTGATCCACCACAAAAAAAAAATGTGGGGATTTTTGTCGATTTTCTAGTTTTTTCCGGTCCGATTTTTCAATTCCTTTTTTAAAAATGAGTAGTATGAAGGAAGAGGAGAGGATCGAGAAGATCATCATAGGTCTTATGAAACTACCTCAAATCGGAGATGCATCAACTGTAGTAGGGGTGTTTTTGCCCTAACCTTGGCTCAGATCTTGGGATGTTTATGGCTTAATCATGTTTATATATATATATATATATATATATATATATATATATATATATATATATATATATATATATATATATATATATATATCTTCGTAGCTCTGATCTGGTTGAAATGTTAGGGTGTTAATTGTTGATTATATCATCCATTGATTATAGGCAATATTCAATTTTCAGATATATCACAAGCTCACATGACACAATCTGGTGACTCTTAAAGCAGTAACTCATGACAATTATATCCAAAGATTAAATGGACCACACCACAAATAAGGGAAACGGATTGACTACTCCACCTAACACCATCTAATGGCTGGTGGTTGGTGCTCTGTGAGCCCTACCATGATGTATGTGTTTAATCCATGTCGTTTATCGATTTTTAAAGATCATCTTACAGTATGAGACTAAAAATGAGATATATCCAAATCTTAAGTGAACCACATTCCAGGAAACAGTGTTGAATGAGTGTCAACCATTAAAAAACATTTTGGGGCCATAAAAGTTTCGAATCAAATTGATTTTTGTTTTTCCCCTTCATCTGGCCCTGTATGACCTAATCAACATATTGAATGTCAAATAAACAGTACAATGGGCCTTAGGAGGATTTTAATGATGGATATATAATAATTTTATAATTTATTTTTTATATATATATATATATATATATATATATATGGGAAAAGGTTCCATTCGGTCGAGCTCATGGGAACTTCTCATACGGTCGAGCTATGTGGGCCCCACCATGATGGTGTCAAACATCTATCCAATTAGTCAAATGCACCATTCCATGGTGGGCCTGGGGCTTAAAAATCCAGTTAATCCGTGACTTTTTTGGGGCACACCATTCGACAGTACCCTAAGAGCTTCCATGCACCTGCCGCAACATGCGTGCTTTATCTAAGCCATCCATCCATTTGGACAGCTCATTTTAAGGCATGAGCCCAGAAAAGAGGTAGATTGAAGGCTCAAGTGGACCACACCGTTGGAAATAGTCGATATTAAGTCGTCGCCATTTATATTTGTGTGATCCACGCGGTCCTTCGATCTGCTTCCTTTTTTTTTTATCACGCATATAATTAGATTCTATAATGAATGAATGGATTGGATAAACCATGTACATCATGTGGCCCCACGAGCCCATGACAGGACCGTTCATGCAATGGCGGTCCCAAAATTTCAGCTCATTCTTTTGGGAAAAGAAACCTCCGCACACTCCCGCCCTCACTTTCCTTCTCCCTCTCCCTCTCCCTCTCGCCCTCACTTTCCCTCTCTCGCACTCCCTTGTCTCCGCTCGCCCTCTCTCTCTCTCTCTCTCTCTCTCTCTCTCTCTCTCTCTCTGCGCATCGTTTCTAGCATCATCTCCAGATCTGGTGCGGCCAGCAGCCCCTACCCTTCACCTCTTCCCCAACCAGGTACTCATTTCTCTCAAATGGAGATTTAGGGTTTTTATTTCTAGATCTGCAAATCTGCATATTATCATATTTTACGATGTTTGAATTAGGCCTTTCCTAAAATCTGTAATGGGAAAAGGATTTGGGCTTTCGTAAAAATCACTTTTATGGTTTATTTTTCTGAATCTGTAATGGGAAAAGGATCATCTTTTCCTTTCATTTCGTGGGTGGGATTTATTTTATTTTATTTTAAAAAATGATTTTGGGGTCTGATCGTGTTGGGTTTGAGGGTGGGTTCTTTTTGTTAATCATTTCAACATTTTCTTTTGGGGGTACGATGGGTTTTGTGTTTTGGGGATTTGGGTCCTGGGTTTATGGTAATTTATGCTTTCTTGATCTATATAGCAGTAACAGTTTATGAGCATAGTAGATGCCCACCTGATTCACTACTTGGATCTCATTCTGAATGGTAAAGTGTGACTATTAAAATGTGTAGCCACATTCCTGTTGGAGTTACCAAAAGAAATGGCCAGAACATCAGTCCCAACATTTACAATCCAAGGTATTAATGGTCAATAGATGGACATCACAATCCAAATGTAGAAAAAAAGGACTACAATTGCCATGACCGCTGGATGTTCAAGTCCATGAAGTGCCTCATTTCCCTCATGATGGATAGCATCCCTGTTATCTTCACCTGGATTCTCTACTGCTAATATATATAAGATGGTAAGATGAGCCTTCATTAACAGATTGAACAGAAATTTCTTCTCACATGAACAAACACCAAGCTATCATCATTTGCTCCCTTGTACAAAACGAACGGCAAATACACTCCTTGTACTCATTTACCTGAATAAATTTATGACAGTTCTTTAACCTTTATAAGGGACAATCTTGCTTGTTTTAATAAATGGATTCCCATTTTTCAACAATTACAGATTACAAAGTATGACAATAGGAATCAACTACATTTGAAGGCATCCTCAAGGAGTCATACATTCAATACCTCTATGTACATATGATTGTAAAGGTTGATGTGGGTCCTTGCTGATAAATTTTTTTTGAAAATCATATATTTAGAGAGGATCAAGAGAAGTTGTTGACAGATATGTTGCAGTACATACTGGGTGTATATTTTCTCATTCATGTATGCTAGTGCGTGTGAATAGATCATATAATAAGTTGTGGAAACTGTTCCATGTACAATGTTGTTCATGTGAGACAAATATACATATATGCCTTGAATGTTATGCATTTCTCTGATTCGACCCGCTCAGCTACTGTATTAATCCCGGAAAATTGCAGAGTTAACATGAACAACATATTCTTGGTACAGAAAGAGGCCAGTTGTTCATTCTAAGTCCTTATAGAGTAAGTTCATTTTACAACTGAATGACCTGCAAAGTGTCCATTTTGTAGATTGGCAATGCTTTTAAATGATGCTTGTAACCTTTTTGAAGAAATAAAGCTTCTGAAGATGTGGTTTGTGGAAATGATATGGTATCTTGAGTTCGAGATGTTATTTGAGTGTGAATTTTCCCTGACACATTTTTTAAAATTTTGTATTGTTGATTTCTACCATTTTTTCTTTTTCCACTGGAGCTAAGTTCACAAGAGTTTGCTTGTATCTTTAATTTTCAGGTTGCATTTTTTAATGTATGCTAGTAACATAAAATGGTGTTTGATCATTGCTCACAATTGATAGCTTAGACATGGCCATTTTTGGGTGTGTCATTAGTTTACATTTAGATTTGATAAAAATCATCTAAACAATGGAAAGGATCCTCTTGAGCTTATTTTTTAAATAGAAGCCTCTCCATATAAAATGGACAATCAAGATCATTTAAATAGAAGCCTCTCCATCTCCATGAAGTTCGGTGACTGTCGGTTCTCATTTTGGTTACGTTCATTTCTCTTCTGATGAAGGTTTTGTCTTTGATATTCGAAGTGAGAATGGGCTGGTAATGGCAAGTCACATCAGAAGTTAATTTGTCTTGTTGATATATTTTTCTTTTAATTGGCTTGTTGAACTCATGTAAATTGCCTGAAAATTTAATTGCATCTTTCTACTTTGTACTTTTTTCTTTGTTTCAACTGCTGCTACATTTTGATATCTGTTTCTTGTGTTCTACGTTTCATAATTTCTGACACTGCAGTATGGAGCAAGATGAGAGCCTTCAATCCCTGTACCAGCTCAGAGTTGAAGCATCATCAAATGCATCCGGTCCTTCATTCTGAAATGTAACGTTGCGGCCACCACTCCTAACGAGGGGAAGTTAAGGTAGTGCTAGGCGTTTATGTTGATGTGTTCTACTTTAACCTAGAAATAATCTTCTAAGTTCAACACTGTGTTTCCTTCTCTATTTCAGTTGTATTTGTTAATTGAAAGGAATGGCCAGTTCTATACGTGGATGTTTAACCAGTTATAATCTGCCAAAACTTAAAAATACAATTGCAGCAATGCTTACCTTCGTTTTCTGTTTTTGGTTGGAGTTGGTCACATAGCGAACCCAATGTTAATGCTTTTTAGCGACGCAGCCAAAGGAAAGCTGTTGCTGATCAACGGACAACTAGTTCAAGGTTCTATTTTTGAATGTGTCTAACTGCAAGTCTTGATTTGTCTTCATATTCTGTAGTGAATATTGTATGATGGAAATTGGACCTCACTGTTTTACGTTGGGTCAGGTGTTTGATATCAATGTTCAGTTACCCGTGGGAAATGACCCACATGCATACAAACAATCTTTTATAATAGGTTCCATAGTCGGCATATCTCATGGTGTGCCTACTCTGATGGAAAATGACCCACATGCATACAAACAGGCCCCCAATTTTACTTCATGCCTCACCACCTTCTGGAATCTTCTTCTTCTTCTTTTTTCAGGGTGTTCCTGGTGCATACAGTGAATCAGCAGCTGCCAAGGCCTACCCAAATTGTGATGCAGTATCTTTAATTTCAGGTTCTATTTTTTAAATGTCTGCTAGTTCCATAAAATGGTGTTTGATCATTGCACACAATTGATAGCTTAGACATGGCCATTTTTGGGTGTGTCATTAGTTTGCATTTAGATTTGATAAAAATCATCTAAACAATGGAAAGGATCCTCTTGAGCTTATTTTTTAAATAGAAGCCTCTCCATATAAAATGGACAATCAAGACCATTTAAATAGAAGCCTTTCCATCTCCATGAAGTTCAGTGACCTTCAATTCTCGTTTTGGTTACATTCATTTCTCTTCTGATGAAGGTGGTCTTTGATATTCGAAGTGAGAATGGGCTGGTAATGGCAAGTCACATCAGAAGTTACTCTACCTTGTTGAACTCCTGTAAATTGCCTGAAAATTGAATTGCATCTTTCTACTTTGTACTTTTTACTTTGTTTGAACTTTTGCTACATTTTGGTATTTGTTTCTTGTATTCTATATTAGCCTCAGGAGGAATGGAAAAAGCTTATGATCATGTGGATCGGTCATTCCTTGATTTTATGTTGGGTAGATTAGGATGTGGCCCAAAATGGCGATTTGGTATTCGGACTTGTGTCAGTTTGGCAAAATTCTCCATATTGGTAAATGGTTTGCCAAAAGGTGTTTTTTTTTTTTTTTTTTTTTTTTTTTTTTTTTTTTTTGCAGCTTCACGTAGATAGCGGCAAGGTGAAAATAAAATTTTTTCTAATTTTTGGATTGAACTTCTCGGCCCGAAACAATGAAAATCTCAAAAAATCACTTGAAGTAGTTATTGTTGATCTTGAAGAGATCTCCACGATACTACCTAAAATTGGCGTGCAAATAAAAAGTTTTGCCTCTTGGAAGATGCAAGACAATTTTTACAAAGTTGGGTCAATATGTTTTTATTTTACATTAAAAAAAGAAGTTTTGATTTTTTTAAATCTTTGGTACATATGATAATATACCGCAGTCCTCAAAATCTTGGTTTGAAAGGTCTATTAATGTGCACTTGTACAATTTACATACATGGTGTGCTACCCTGATGAACAACTAGGATCTTCTACAATGTGCCATTGTGGAACATGTGCCCTACTTGAGTAGCTTTGTCAAGGCTTTAAGCAGCATTTGCAGTTGTACAGTAGTCTGTCTACTTTGATTGTTTGTCCTCGTTACAAATGACTATCTTCATTTGCATTAAAAGGGTGCACCGTGTATGTTTCTCTTTTTCAGGTGAATAAGCTTGGAACTGGTGGTGATGTACCTTATAGGATGGCTGTGCACCCAGGAGGAGAAGGCCTTATATGTTCCTTCCCCAAAAGTTGCAGGTTATTTGTTTATTTCCTATGATACAAGGAATTCTTTTTAGGAAAATATTGTTGGACATATATGTATGGAAGTTGGGTCTACTCAAAAATTGGGGTTGGGGCTTGGGTGCCTTTTCTAGCCTTTATACCAAAGGCATGGTTTGGTTGCCAGATAAAAAACTTTCGAACTTTTGCTGTTTTGCATAGGTATTCCAATTTATTTATTTCATTTTTTAATTTGTTTTTGTTTTGTTTTACTAGTACTGTTTTTTCAGTTCCACTTTGCCTCTTCCCAAAACAGTACTTGAGTATGTTTGTTGAATTCAATTAGGCCTAGGCAGATTTTTTTGTTATATTGTCATTTGTTGTAAACTTTGGCATGAAAAGATACCTGCAAGTTCTTACCTTGTGATTGATGTGGTTCTGAAGGGAGAAAACAGAAGCCGCCTTCATTCACCTTCCATTTCCTGTGTTGACTCTAGCACCAACCTTATTAACTATCCTTGCTAACCACAATTAGTCACTACATCCAAGAGCCACCTTAATCTTTCTGAGATCATGCATAATATCAATCAGTTATGTGGCACAAATGCATACATATTTGCTCTATTTCTTGCTAGATGTGTACGTATGAGGTGGGACTCAATATTACCATTCTCCAGTTCATCTTGATGTCAGTGTGCCTTCGCATGACAATTTTTTCATTCTTTTACTACACTTTTGATTTAAAAATCTCCCTTTTTCAATTTTCTACTTGAGCAACTTTGCAGTTCTGTTTTTCTGTTTATTTTCTTTCTTTTCTTTCTTTTGCAACTTCTGTGTGAAATTTTCTGCACATCCGACCTTTCGGAGTATTGCAGTGTCAGGAACTTTTTACCAGTTGGAACTAGTCACTTGTGTTTTGTATTTCAACAACAATGAGTGTGCTAGTTGCACTTATTTTGTCATCTTTCTTTTGTTTTTTCTAATGTTGGTTTTGGTTAGTGTAGGAGTACTACTGCATGTGTTTCCCTCAATTGATTATTTATGTAGAAGGGGTATCATGGCTATGTAGTCGGATGGGCCTTAAAGTGAAAATAGAGCTTTGAATTTCACCTTCAAACTCTGTTTTACATGTCTATACTTTCTTATTTCATGAAGTAAAGAAATCATCATCCAAATTCACATTTTTGTTTGTATCATATTGTAGAGAAGATATTTGAATTTTGGTTCTAAACTTTACGTCTATAGTTTCACACTTGTTATTTTATGAACATGTTTTCAAAAATAAAAGACCATTTTCATGAACATCTTCCATGATCAAATTCTAGTATCTTGATCCCAAGCATGAAACCCCTCGAAGAAAAAGTATATGCCTAATATGAACGTTTAATGCTAAGGGTTCTATACTAGCTTCTAGTGGTGAGGTAAAGAACCTGTTGCTTCTTTTCTTTTCTGGCCTCATTTCCTCGTTTAGTTCGTAATGTTTATCCATTTAATTCAGTTTGTGCTTATTTATCAATGAAGACATGGTAGTGTCAAACTAAGGAAAAATATCAGAAAAAGTGAAAAGGAAAGACAACTCAAAATTTTCTTTCTTTCTCTACACCCTCCCCCCCTCCTCTTTTGGTTAATTGTGTTGATTTATTTAGTTTGGTTTTCCATGATCATTAATAAAAGATGTGGTGGCATCAAACTGAGGAAAATATCATGAAAAGTGAAAAGGAAAGCCAATGAATTCATTCTAACCCATTCTCAATTCTCAAAACTTATAACCTAAACCTAAACCTATTCTCAAATCTCAAAACCTATAACCTTAACCTAAACTTAAAACTTAACCTATAACCTAAACCTTAACCTAAACTTAAAACTTAACCTATAACCTAAACCTTAACCTATAACCTTAACTTATAACTTAAACTCAATTTCCTAAACCTTAACCTGTAACCTAACCTAAACCTATAACCCGAGCCCGATTTTCTAAACCTAAACCTTAACGTATTCTCAAATCCTTAGACCTACACCTAATCCTAATCTCAACTCCCTAACCACACCTAAACCCGATCCCGAATCTGAACCCTATTTCCTAAACCTAAACTTATAGGTTATATAGGTTAAGGTTAAGGTTTAGGTTTTAGGTTTTAAGTTGTACGTTTAGGTTATAGGTTATAGGTTTAGGTTTAGGGTATTTTTGTTTATGATGTTAAGCTTATATGTATTTATGCGTGAATGAATGTGATGCGGATAAGATTGTTTGTGTTTGGGTTTAGATGGATGTGAATGTGAATATGATGAAATATATTGTATAACAGGTGTATATCAGGATGAATATGATGAAATATATTGTTAACAGGTGTATATCAGAATTTGAATTTTGAATAAAAACAAAGAGACTTTAACCGACGAAAATTTTCGTAGCTAAAAGTTTAGTAATTTATTTTTATCTTGGAAGTGCTTTTTTTGCAGCGAAATTTTTCGTTGCTAAAAGTTTGGAATTTTTATCCCCTGCTAAAGGTCATGGAAATTGTTTTGGCAGCGAAAATGTTCGCTGCTAAAAGTTTTGGCTATTTTTCCGGCATTTCTTTTTAGCGAGGGTCGTCGATAAAACGGTTTTTTAGCAACGAACCCCTACCATTGAACCTCTACCATTGAAAATTTTTTGGAGGTCAAAGAAGTTTTGGATCAAGCTGATGTTTGTGTTTTCTCTTCATCCATGTCTTTGTGATCTTATAAATAGGTTAGATAACAAATAAAAATTACTTTAGACCCTAGGAAGGTTTCAACCGTGGAAATCATTATTCCACACGGTTTCATGTGTAATGGTCCACTTGAGCTTTGGATTTACTTCAATTTTGGGGTCAACCTCTAAAATTAGCATTAAAAATGGATGGGCGGTGTGGATAAACCACATAAACTCACAGTTGGCCCAACTGAGTTTCTTCAGTATGATAAAAGCGTACTGAGTAACTCAGTACCCAATCCGATTTGGAAGGTTTCAACTCAGTAATTCAATCCCCGCTACCTTCTAGGTGAGGTCCACTTGAGATTTGGATGTACCTCATTTTTGAGCTCATGCTCTTAGAATGGTCTTTAAAAATTGATGGACGTTGTGGATCTAAAACACAAATTTAAATCATTGTGGGGGCGTAGAGAAGTTCCGTACCTTAAAAGTTGTATTACATAGCATGTAATCTACTTGGGAGAGAGAAATCCGATACCTTGTTAGCTTGTAGTCATCGGGGACAACGTGGCATAATGAGAATGGATGGTACTGAATTTTCCTGTGCCATCAACATAGATGATCCGCATCTGTGTTGAAGGCAAAGGTAATTCGAACTTCTGTGGCCCCACCATTGGTAAACACCGTCCATCCATTGCCGATCACACCATCTCACAAAACACACAGAAATTCTCTCCCCCCAATGGGTTGCATACTATACAACACAACTTTTAATGTGTGGAACTTATGTTACCCTATTATGATTTAGGTATTAGAACCACACTGTTAATCCATTTATCCATCTCATTTAATCATTTTAGAGCATAAGCCTAAAAACAAAAACATTCAAAGTTCAAATGGGTTACACGACAAATATCAGCCCGATGATATCCTTATGTGGCCTTAAGAATTTTTCAACAGCAAATTCCTATTGTTTCTTGCGGTGTGGTTTACTTGAACCTTGAATTGGCTTTTTTTTTTTTTTTTTTCTTCAAGCTCATATAAGTTCTTCCAAATGAATTGACATTGAGCTCCTCAATTGCATTTTGTGAGCTCATTTCCACCCATTTTCTTTTTCCCTCCACAGACATGGAGTGCATCTGCCAAATCATCAACATTAATGACATGAACCCAAGCCCAAACCAACATAGGAGATAGAGGAAGCAGGAACAAACGAGTTAGCTTTTTTTTTTTTTTTTTTTTTTTTTTTTTTTTTTTTACACACGCACACACACCCACACACTCACACTAGTGGAATTTCACCACCTATGGATACTCAACCCTTGACCGGGTGTTGAAACTCATAAGAGTCTACCACCCGAGCAAAAGTAAGGATCCACAAACGAGTGAGCATCATGCGCCACCATTGTATTTCGCCACTGATTTAAAAAATGGCCCCGAAAATTGGAATATCGTGCATGTCAGATTGCTATTGCTATTGGAATTGGAGCGGATTAGGTGCAACCCTTACCAGGGAGCCCACCTTGATGTGTGTATTCAGGCCGTTCAACCGTTTTTCCATATCATTTTATGCCATGAACCCAAATAAAAAATAAAAAAATAGGATCCAAATCTCAGGTGGATGTACTATAGGAAACAGTGTTGATTGACCATTAAAAACTTCTTGAGGGCCATAAAAGTTTTGGATCAAGCTGTTATTTATATATTCACTTCATCCGAGTTTATGGGACCTTATCAACAGGTTGGATGCCAAATAAACGCTACCAAAACATTTGGGATGGGTCATAAGAAGTTTTTATTGGATGGCAAATAAACGCTACCAAAACAGGTTGGATGCCGTCCATTTTTTCAGATCATTTTAGTTCATTATTCAAAAAATCAGGTGGACTACCATACCATCAGAAACAGTGGTGATTGACCATTAATGGACCACAAAAGTTTTGGATCAAGCCGATATTTGTTTTTTTCCTTTCATCCAAGCTTATGTGATCTTATCAACAGATTGGATGGTAATTAACACTACGGAAACATTAAACTGCTCCCTAAGATGTTTTTAATGGTACGATGATCGATCAACACTGTTTCTTATGATATGGTACACCTGATAATTGTATATGTTCATTTTTATTTTTTTTTGGATAATGCCCAAAAATGATCTGGAAAAACGGATGAACGGTGTAAATACATAATACCACTGCAACCCCAGGATAAGGGCCGCACTGTCTTGGGTGAGGCTACTGTCCCACTTAATCTCTACAGCAAAGGAAACAGCAGGAGATGTCGTAGGGCTAATGGATGTGTATCTTCCATCAAAATCATTTGAAACACCGTAGCCAAGGAAAAGTACAAAACACAACAAAAAATGAGGCATGTCAAGACTATAAATTTAAAAGGTTTAGCTGTTATTATCATACATTGCTTCCGTCATTGTGGCCCATGCCAGGTTTTCATGGAGCTTATTGTTTTAGATGAAGGTTCTAACCTGATGGATGGAGTGGATTTTACCTGTAGACTATGGTGGCCCCCACAGAGCTTGATTGTTTTTGGCCTGTCTAAAACAGATGTTATAGTCTTATTGACCATTCCGTCCGTCAGCGGGGTAAAGCATGGGAAGCTTTAGAACGGACTGGAGCAGGGCTGTTAATGGGCTGGTTAGTGTTACAGGCCAGGCTGTTGGTCAGTTCAATTTAAGCCCGAGCCCGGCCCATTGACACCCTTAGGAGGGTGTTAATTCGGATCCTCTATCTTTAGGAAATACAAAATTCCTGTTTCCTGTATTTTCATTGAGCCGTGTCATCAGATACTACTAATGCACCAAATGCAGATGCAGGACGCGGATTAAGTGCAGATAGAGTAGCAAGACTTGTACTAAAGTTACGTTCTTTGGGCCCTACTATGTCGTATGTATTGTATACACACCGGCCATTCAGTTGGAGAGATTTTTATGGCACGAGACAAAGAACGAGGCAGATCCCAAACCCGGGTGAACTCCACCACAGAAAACAAGTGGGGATAGTCATGCTTACAGTTGAAACCTTTTTATGGTCTATCATGATGTTTAACTGTTCAGAAGTTACCACAAACACTAAGGAAGGAAAAACACAAATATCATCTTGATCAAAACTTCTTAGAAGTTTTTAACATTAGGCGTTCAATCTCCACTGTTGTCTAGGGTGGGTCTACTTGAGCTTTGGATCTAACTCATTCTTTGGATCATACCATAAATTGATCTCTACAAATAGATAGACGGTGTGGATATAACACATACATCATGGTTAGGCCCACATGGTGACGCCACTTCATAAACGAGTCCGAGACTCAACCCTGGATCCCATATTGCCGTATGATTTCCGGCCAAAGTCTTTCGCAGGAAGTTAATTTCAAGACTTAGACTAAAAGTGAGCATGATACACTCCCGATGCAACGCGCTAAAGGAAAAGGTGGGCGGGGAAATTCCAACAGTTGAAACCTAGGTCGATGGGGAAATTACATACTGTTTTTACCTTCGTTTATATTGGGATGAATCGAAAACACAAATATTAGACTGATTCAAGACTCATGTGGCTCCATGAATATTTCAACTGTAGACATTCAATCCTCACATTTTCTCCTAATCTCGAACATTTATGAAGCAAAGTTAAAACCATCCAAAAAATTTTCATGTGAAGCTCGTTTAATTTCATGTTAGGCTCGGTCAATTTTATATGAAGCTTACTCAATTTGATCAAAGCTAAATCAATTTCATATGAAACTCGGTCAATTTCATGTGAGGCTTGTTGAATTTCAAGTGAAGCTGTTGAATTTCATGTGGGCTTATTCAATTTCATTTGAAGCTCACTTAATTTCATGGGAAGCTAGTTGAATTTTAGTTGAATTTCATGCGGGCTCTCTCAAATTCATGTGAGGCTAGTTGAATTTCATGTGAGGCTTTCGAGCATTTTCAGGTGAAGCTTGCTAAATTTCATGTGAAGCTCTATGGGCTCTACCATGATGTATATCTTTCATCCATTCGGATCCTCCAATTTTACATATCATTTTAGGGCTTGATCCAAAAAATGAGAGGAATATAAATCTCAGGTGGACCACACTACAGGAAAACAATAGTGATTAAATATCCACCATTAAAATCCTCCTAAGGCCCACTGTATTGTTTATTTGACATCCAATTGGTTGATTAAGTCATGTAGACTTGGATGAATGGAAAAAAAGAAGAAGCAAAGAACAGCTTGATTCAAAACTTTTATAGCCTCAAAAAGATTTTAAAATTTTGAATCTTATTAAGTTTTTACAACAGTGGTTTAGTTGGGTGAAGTAAAGTTTGGGTGGTCATGAAAAGCCCGGTGGGTATAAGAAATTCATGTTTTCTAGAAACAGGGATTCATGTGTACAGGAAAACTCATGTACATGTGACACATGTGTGAGAACAACACATAGGGGGGGATATCCGATCCATCCATGAGGTTGGTAGGGACTCGGACTAGCTATTGACAGGTTGAGTAGCCAGACTCGCTACGGAAGTGACATCACCAACTTCTGTGAGCCCCACCATGATATATGTCTTGTATCCACGCCGTCCATACATTTTGAGAGATCATTTTAGAGCATGTACAAAGAATGAGGCAGATCCAAGGCTGGAATGGACCCCACCAAAGAAAACAGTGGAGAGAGTGACACCCACCATTGAAACCTTACAAAGGTCCACATGATGTTTATTTGAGATCCAACTTGTTCAGGTGTTAAAGAATACTTGAAAGAAGGGAAAACACAAATATCAGCTTGATCGAAAACTTTTGTGGCCCTTTGTTGAGGGTCAAATATTACATATTAGACCCTGGTTTTTGCCTGGAATTACAAACATAATACTATTTAATGCCCTGATTTAATCGTGATTGTGATGCAGGTTACATCTGTGAGCGTGGATCGAGATAAAATACCAAGAGCATGGAATTGACGCTCTAGAATCACCAAGGTAAGGGACGGATTCCAGGGGACCAAGATCAACGCCAGAGATCCAAGAAAACTAAGAAACTGAAGCTCAAGTGGCCTGAAAGTCAGCCAGAATGCAAGACCACAAGGTTCCCACCATCCGTTTGGCTCGAAACTACATACATGGCCTGAGGACCATAAATTAACCGTACATATCAAAAATTAACCATTTGATCATTGCGAAAGTGGGCCAACGGACAGATCAGCCCATAAATACTCAATTTGGGGCCCACCTGATATCTGGATATGGTTCAAATTTGGTCTCAACCCCTAAAATAGGGTGAAAAAATGGATGGACGAAACGGATCTTTCACATGCATCATAATGGACACCATGTGCGACGTGCATGTACACAGCACGTCTGCACGCGAGCCGCACCAGACCGGAAATCTCGGTCAAAGTCGGCTGACCCGACCCCCTGCGCGAGAACGGACAGCGTCCTTCGTTGTCCGTCCGTTTTTGCCTAGTGAGGCCCACCTGTTATCCAATGGGCAGATTTGGACCGTTAATTGCATTCATAGGGCGTGTGTAACTCATGCCTAGGAGTCCTTTTTCTCCCATGCGAGCGATCGGAAGATTCTTTCTGTCAAACGGAAGATGGACGGCAGTATAGAACCAGTGGGCCACACCTAATCTAACCCAAAATCAATCGATTCCCATTGCTTTTTCGTCGTGAATCTAATGGAAGGAGTGGATTCTACATCACTGACAATATGGGGTCCACCGACCATCACGGTGCGTCAACGTGGCCTCTGTTTCGCAACAGAGGTTGCGATTTTCTGTAGTGGACCAACACCGCACTTTAAAAGCTCAATCTGGACCGTTCATCATGAACCTACGGTCCCTCTCATCAAAGCCTAGGTGACCGAATCGTAGAAATCAGTGGAGATCGATTTCCATTCGTCTAGATAAAGGACTGACGGTGGCACAAAAAAGACCGGTGGGACACACCAATTTCGGTCCAAAAATAGTCTATTTTTGCTGAAATCTCACGGGCATTCCAATGGGCGGATTGGATTTCGCAGAAAAGCCTGATTCTGAGCCCCACTTTCAGTTCAGCGTAGGCTAGTTTCATGGGGAGTGCGAATAGACTCCGCACCTATTCTCCTTTGTGGAAGAGGCAACACGGAACCGAGCTCCCCACCACTTTTCCCTTTTGCCTATAAATGAAAGTGGTGAGAGAGAGAGAGAAGGGTATCTACGGCTGAGAGTTTTCCAACAAGAGAGGAAGAGAGAAAGAATTCTTTATTTATTTTTATGTTTTTATTTGTTTATCTTTCTGAACTTTGATAGAGACCGTCCATCCAATGCGGGCTAAACCTCTTAGCTAGGGCTAAGAGGTGAAGCTTGTGGCGTGATGGGAGCTTCTACAGGTTTGATTTGAACTGAACTGATTGACTCTAATTTGATTTAAGAAATTCTTTTAGTCATTAATGGTTTGTTGTGATTTAAATTACAGTAGATCTGTGATGGCTTGAATAATTCATTTCCTTTTATTTTGATGTTCGGAAACCCTGTTGTTCGCCATCGTCTCATAGACATGGTTGGATGATGGAATCCTTCCTAACACTCATACATCTTTTGATTGGTTATGGATTGGTTTAAGTTCTGTTGTTTACCTTGTCTCTTAGGCATGGATTTGTGATGGAATCATACCTAATTCTTATACCTTTCATCTCTTGAAAACTATATCAAGTTCAGTATAATATCCATGAAGCAGGCATAAGATCTCCCTGATCTCTACAAGTGGATCCTCTGAATCCCTAGTTCCCTTTCTCTGAATTCTTTAAGTTTAGATTAATATTTCACCATTATTCCTCAAATCACAATTGGTTTAGATTTCATCTTAGCCTAGTTCTAGATCTGGTTATTTTCAGATAACGTACAGGTTTCAGTCCCTGTGGATTCGACCTCGGTCTTACCGAGTTTATTACTACATCACAACCCTGCACTTGGGGTGTGAACAAGTTTTTGGCGCTGTTGCCGGGGATTGACGGCTACGTTTCCTGAAGTTAACTGGTTTTAGGATTAGTTTAAGATTAGGACTTTTCTGATTTTTAGGGTTTATTTTTAGAATTTTCTAATTCCAGGTTTTCCTTTAATTTTTAGAAATTTTCTTTCAAGTAACTTTCTATTTTTAGATAGTTTTTCCTTTTTTAGAAACTAACCCAACTTTCTTATTTTGTAGGATTCTGAGATAGGTTTCTAAATTGGTAATTTCTCTCTTCCTTACTATTTCTAAATTAGGATTCTTTTTTTAGTAAGCTTCTAATTCTAACTCTTTTAGAATCTAATTTTGTTTCCTATTTTATTTTTAGAAATTTTCTATTTTAAAACTTTCTGTTTAGAAACTTTCCTGTTTTGTAGGCTTATTAGAAATTTCTAATTCGGTACGCTCTTTCTAAACTTCTACTTTCTATTTTTCTCACTTACTTCCTAGTTTCGGACTTTCTTAATTTGCTTTAGAAATTTTCTACTTTCTAATTTAGGAATTCTTCCTTGTTTCTTTTTATTTCTATATTTCTCTTCTTAGGAATTTTATAGGCTTGCTATTTTTAGAAACTAACTTGTTTTGTTTTATTTTGTAGGCTTCAATTTAGGGACTCCAATTTGGTAACTTCCTTCCAACCCGCTTTCTCTTTTTAGATTTTTATTTCCCTTCTTAGGATTAGGTTTAGAATTTGATTGAGGGATGTGAGTGTTTCAGGCCCAAGTGGACTCGTGACAACACTCGACGTCTCTTGACTGAAGGAGGATTAGTTGAGCGGTTAACTGTCCATCATAGGACTAGACATCGTTCGAAATCCCCTGAATTAATTGAGGATATGGCTGGAAATCAACCTCTTCTACCCCAACCTAGGGTAGAAGATCTCCAGGATGAGAATGAGGTGCATCAAGTACCCCCGCCTCGTACCTTACGAGATTACTTACAACCGGCAGGGGTGAGTACACCCTCATGCATGGCTTTTCCTGAGAATGCAGGACACATGGATATCAAGCCAGGGGTGATCCAACTCCTCCCTAAATTTCATGGGCTTGAGTCAGAAAATCCTTACATTTAAAAGAAATTGACGAGATCATAGCTACCTTATACTTTCCTAACGTGTCTGATGACACGGTCAGGTTAAAACTCTTTCCCTTTTATTTGAAAGAGAAAGCCAAGACGTGGTTACATTCACTACGTCCTCGATCAATTAACAGATGGAATGACATGACAAGGGAGTTCATTAAGAAGTTTTTCCCATACCATAAGACGAACACCCTAAGAAAGTCGATCATGAACTTCACCCAAAGGGAAGATAAAACATTCTTCCAATGTTGGGAGCGGTTCAAAGATCTTGTCAGTTCATGCCCACAACATGGTTTTGAAATGTGGTGCATCACGAACTTTTTCTATGATGGACTGACATCTCCCATGCGCCAATTAGTCGAGACGATGTGTAATAGGGAGTTTATGAATAAAGGAGTCGATGAAGTGTGGGATTACTTTGATAAACTTGCTGAGAACACACAATCATGGGACATCTCCCCTAGACCTAGTACTACGTCTAGGCCGACTCATTCTAAGGAAAGGGGTGGAATGTATCTCCTGAGAGAAGATGATGATATCAATGCTAAGGTAGCTAATCTCACTAGGAAACTCGAGGCCATGGAATTTAAGAAGGATAAGGCCAAGGAAATTGTTTGTAGCATCTATGGTTGCAACATTCATACTACTGAAAACTGTCCAACTATCTCTGTCTTTCAAGAGGTATTGAATGAGCAATCCAATGCTATAAGCAATTACCAAAGACCTTTCAGTGGACCCACCTCTAACACATACAATCCTGGCTGGAGAAATCATCCAAACTTCAGCTGTAGGAATGGACAAACCGCTACACCTCAAGGTTACCTAAATCAAAATCCAACTTAAGAGAAACCTCAAGAGGATTCGGTTCTGAAACATTTTCAGAAGCAAGAGCTTTTCAATCAGGGTATGCTACAGGCCTTCCAAGACCTTATAAAAGCAATACAAGGACTTAAGGCTGAAAATACGATTGGGAACAAGTGGAGCTTCCCAGCTCAACCTCTTCCCAATCATAAACCGTAATATGAAGTTAGCGACCCAAGCTCTTCAAATCAGATGAAGCAAGCTAAATCCATCACTACTCTTAGGAGTGGGAAGATCATTGACAAAACCATTCCGGTTAGGGCTGAAAAACCTAAAGACCCAGAAGTGGATAAAGAAGATGGATCTAGCCATGCCCCACCAGAGTTAGAACCTGAACCTCAAGGAAAGCCGGTTACTCCATTTTCCCAACGGTTGGTTACACCAAAACCTCTCTCTAACTCTCAGGATATTCTAGAGGTGTTGAAACAAGTAAAGGTTAACATTCCACTACTTGATGCCATGAAACAAATACCTTCATATGCCAAATTCCTGAAAGACTTATGTACGACCAAAAGACGGCAAAATATTCAAAAGAAAATCTTCCTGACTGAGAAAGTGAGTATCATCCTAAAGCAAGATGTGCCGCAAAAATTCAAAGACCCCGGTAGCCCAACCATATCATGTGTAATTGGGGACTATCGAATTGATCACGCACTTCTTGACTTAGGAGCGAGCGTTAATCTTATCCCCTACTCAATATACAAATAGTTGGGCTTAGGTGAATTAAAACCCACCTTAACCACACTACAACTTGCTGATCGCTCTTTCGTATACCAAGAGGGATAATTGAGGATGTGTTGGTCCAGGTTGATCGATTTTACTACCCAGTTGATTTCATCATCCTGGATACCGAACCCATCGATAACACAAGCACTCAGATTCCCGTCATTCTTGGTCGTCCATTCCTTGCCACTTCAAATGCAATTATCAATTACAGGAATGGTGTCATGAGTATGTCTTTCGGGAATATGACATTAGAAATGAATATCTTTTTCAACACGGCCAGACGGATAGAGGAAGATGACAATATCTACGATATTAACATGATCGATACTTTCGTGGATGATAGGACACCCCTTACCTTATCATCTGATCCTCTAGAGACGTGCCTGGCCCACTCCCATAAGTTTGATGATGACATAATTAGGGAGACGTGTGCCATGCTTGATGCGGTACCGGTACTTGAAGTTAACCGGTGGAGGCCTCAATTTAAAAAGTTACCCCAAACTGATGAAGTGTCTCTACCGTCTAACCTCAAGCCACCGAAGCTTGACCTAAAACCTTTGCCCTCTGATTTAAAATATGCATACTTAGGTCAAGATGAGACATATCCAGTGGTGATTTCTGCCCACCTTGAGAAAGAACAAGAGAGTATGCTTATATCTACTCTCCTGGAGCATAAGGGAGCCCTTGGATGGACAATCGCGGACCTCAAGGGAATCGACCCCTCGATTTGTACTCACCGCATATATCTTGAGGATAATGCGAAGACCGCTTGGCAACCACAACGTAGACTAAATCCAAACATGAAGGAAGTGGTTAAGGCTGAGGTTCTTAAACTATTGGATGTGGGTATCATATACCCTATATTTGATAGTCGATGAGTGAGTCCAACTCAGGTGGTTCCTAAGAAGTCCGGGATTACCATCGTAGCCAATGCCAATATTGAACTCGTGCCGACTAGAGTCACTACTGGTTGGATGATGTGCATTGACTACAAGAAATTAAATACCGTCACGAGGAAAGACCACTTTCCTTTGCCCTTCATTGATCAGATCTTGGAAAGGTTAGCTAGTCGTTCCTATTACTGTTTCCTTGACGGGTATTCGGGCTACAACCAGATAGAGATCGCCCCTGAAGATTAAGAAAAGACTACGTTTACATGTCCCTACGGTACCTTTGCTTACTGAAGGATGCCATTTGGACTATGTAATGCTCCTGCCACCTTCCAGCGATGTATGATGAGCATATTTTCTGACATGGTGGGGTAATATTTAGAGGTCTTCATGGACGATTTCTCTGTTTTCAATTCATCTTTCAGCGAGTGCTTGAAAAGTCTTAAATGTGTGCTGAAAAGATGTGAAGAAAAGAACTTGGTACTTAACTGGGAGAAGTGTCATTTCATGGTTCAGAAGGAAATTGTCCTTGGACACATTATTTCATCTAAAGGAATCGAGGTGGATAAGGCAAAGATCGATCTTATCTCTAACCTACCTCCACCCAAGAACATAAGGGACGTGCGATCCTTCTTAGGATACGCCGGGTTTTACAGAAGATTCATAAAGGACTTTATTCTTATCTCTCATCCTCTATGTAATCTACTTCAAAAGGATGCACCATACGAGTGGACTAAACCATGCCAGGAAGCTTTCACTAAGCTTAAGGGCATATTGACTAGTGCACCCATCATACAGCCACCTGATTAGAGCATTCCTTTTGAACTGATGTGCGACGCGTCTGATTATGCTCTTGGGGCAGTTCTAGGCCAGAGAAAAGATAAGAAACCCTACGTTATTCATTACGCAAGTAAGACTCTAAATCCTGCCCAAGTGAACTACTCGACTACGAAAAAGGAACTCTTAGCCGTAGTGTTTGCCTTGGACAAATTTAGGTCGTACTTGATTGGATCCAAGATCATTATTTACACTAATCACATGGCACTCAAGTATCTTCTATCTAAGAATGATGCTAAGCCCCGCCTTATATGATGAATCCTCCTACTCCAAGAATTTGACCTAGAAATAAAAGATAAGAAGGGAGTAGAAAACGTAGTTGCTGACCATCTTTCTCGCCTTAATCGCTCTGATTCCCTTGAGACGACACACATCAATGACATGTTCCCTGATGAACAGTTGTTTAGAGTCTCTCATTCACCTTGGTTCGCTGATATCACTAATTATCTTACCACAGGTTCCACACCGACACATTGGACTGCGCAAGATAAGAAGAAATTTTTCACCGAGGTGTGCAACTTCTTCTGAGATGATCCATACTTGTTTAAATATTGTCCAGACCAAATATTGAGGAGGTGTGCGCCAGACAATGAGCATCAGAGTGTCATCTCCTTCTGTCACTCACAGGCCTGTGGTGATCACTTTTCTGCAAAAAAGACCACGGTCAAGATTCTGCAGTGTGGCTTCTATTGGCCCACTATGTTCAGGGACACTCATGAGTTTTGTGAAACTTGTGAGCGTTGTCAGAAATTGGGAGCATTGTCCCGTCGAAATATGATTTAAATCCCATTCTTATCATAAAGGCATTTGATTGCTGGGGCATCGATTTTATGGGGCCATTACCCCAATCTTTTGAGAATTTATATATTTTGCTTGCCGTAGACTATGTCACTAAATAGGTCGAAGCGATTCCGTGTCGAACTAATGACCATCGCACGGTCATTTAATTCCTAAAAGAAAACATCCTTTCCCGATTCGGAATGCCTCGAGCCATCATTAATGATGGGGGCTCACACTTTTGTAATAGGCCATTTGAGAGTTTAATGAAGAAATACGGTATTTCTCATAAGGTGAGCACCCCATACCACCCACAGACAAGTGGGCAAGCTGAGATTTCTAATAGGGAGATCAAGCACATTTTGGAGAAAACGGTTAACCCTGATCGTAAAGACTGGTCAATCCGATTGACCGAAGCCTTAGGGCTTACCGTACTGCTTTTAACACCCCTATTGGAATGTCTCCCTTTAGACTCGTCTATGGGAAGGCTTGCCACTTGCCTGTGGAGTTGGAACATAGAGCCTACTGGGCGATCAAAAATCCAAATTTCAATCTTAACAATGCTAGCTCGCTACGCAAACTTCAATTAAATGAACATGAAGAAATCCGGAACGACGCGTACGAGAACTCGAGAATTTACAAGGACAGGATGAAGGCGTTTCATGACCAATATATTCTACGAAAATCATTCACGCCAGGTCAGAAAGTCCTTTTGTATAATTCTCGATTACATTTCTTTCCGGGTAAGCTTCGATCTCGTTGGACCGGCCCTTACATTGTTGTTACTGCTTATCCTCATGGGGCCGTCGAGATAAGAGACCCCGACAATAGCAAGGAGTTTAAAGTAAATGGACATCACGTAAAGCCATTTATCGAGAAATTTGATTCAGAGGACATATCCATACCTCTAACTGATCCTGTTCACTAGGAATGATCTCCTAGTCTGATGGAGGTACAGGTAGGTTTCCTGTTTGCATAGGGCTGATGGACTAGGGTAGTTGCTTTGGTCTGGCTGAAGACGTTAAACTTAGCGCTCCTGGGAGGCAACCCAGCTTTTCAATTCATTTAATTTTCCTAGTTAGTTAGTTCTATGTTTGTGGGTAACATTACTGCAAACCCTCACGAGACTAAAACTCGTCCACTAGGGGCAACCTAGGGGTTTAAAGGCTTGTTGCATATGCTAAATGCAATCGAGAGCACCTGCGAAAGTGGTATAGGTAGGATTTGTTTTGTGATTTTATTTTTGTTATTTTGCTTTTGTTGATTTCTCTCTTGTGCTAACTCACTTTTACGTTGATATTTTTGAGAAAGCCTCTTGATTCTCCATCCAGGTACTATCTTTCCATCACTCCTCTTTTATTTTCGTTGTCCTATATGCATTGTATGCTTATTTCGTTTACATTGAGGACAATGTAGATTTTAGGTTGGGGGTGGGAGATTAGGTAACCTAATCAGTGTTTTCTTGGTCTTGAGCAAAAATATTGTGAAATTTTTTCAAAAATTTTCTGGAGTTTCTTGTAAATTCGATGTGATTTTGACGGCCATCTTTGATTTAGAATTACAGGATACAGAATGTTGGTGATTTACTACTCTTGAACTTAGTTATCTGTTACATTTCACAGTTAAGTTCAAACTGTTAATCCATGATTTGAAGTTTTAAACATTGATTGAGTCATGACTTCACATGCCACATCTCGCTTATACATTGAGGTTTCAGTTTGATATTAAAGGATTAACTTTGTGATCACTAAACTTGAAAGGAACCCACCTGAGAAATTGAAAGGATTAGGCGAATGGTCTTCACCATAGGTCTGCTCCCTATAGGTGTAGATTTAATTCCCCATGGATGATACGTAAAAAAATTTAAAAAAAAAAAAAAAAGAAGAAGAAACAGATACCTTTGGAAAGTGTTAGGCGAATAATCTTCACCATAGGTTTGCTCCATATAGGTGAGGACTTGATTCCCCTCCTTGGAGTTGCTTTTGATAAAAAAAAATTAAAAAACTGGAAGAAGGAAAAGCTGATCTGTAAGGCAAGTTCTGGCTCACGTTTTGGTTGTCCTGAATGCTCATTCAATCACCAATGATATCCTAAAATAACGGATTGAATCTTAATGATCGATAAGCCGAGATTACACTCTACACCCATGGAACTCAATGTTTGGAATTTTTCTAATTGATGGATGAATACTTTGAACTTGATTATGAAGTTTACCATGTGCTTGAGTCTAGGAGAGAATAATGCCCAACATTCATGAATCTTAGATTTCTCGTATCTGATTCGTTTTTCAAGATTTCACTCGGTTGCATAGAAATTGCCCTGTAATTCTCAACTTATTTGTCGCATATTTTGCTCGGGACTAGCAAAATGCTGATTGGGAGTTGTGTTGAGGGTCAAATATTACATATTAGACCCCAATTTTTTCCTGGAATTACAAGCATAATACTAGTTAATGCCCTGATTTAATCGTGATTGTGATGCAGGTTACATCTGTGAGCATGGATCGAAATAAAATACCAAGAGCATGGAATTGACGCTCTAGAATCACAAGGCAAGGGACGGACTCCAGGGGACCAAGATCAACACCAGAGATCCAAGAAAACTAAGAAACTGAAGCTCAAGTGGCCTGAAAGTCAGCCAGAATGCAAGATCACAGGGTTCCCACCATCCGTTTGGCTCGAAATTACATACATGGCCTGAGGACCATAAATTAACCATACATATCAAAAATTAACCATTTGATCATTGTGGAAGTGGGCCAACGGACAGATCAGCCCATAAATACTCAATTTGGGGCCCACCTGATATCTGGATATGGTTCAAATTTGGTCTCAAACCCTAAAATAGGGTGGAAAAATGGATGGACGGAGCGGATCTTTCACATGCATCATAATGGACCCCACGTGCGACGTGCGTGTACACAGCACGTTTGCACGCGAGCCGCACCAGACCGAAAATCTCGGTCAAAGTCGGCTGACCCGACCCCTTGCGCGAGAACGGATAGCGTCCTTCGCTGTCCGTCCATTTTTGCCTAGTGAGGCCCACCTGTTATCCAATGGGCAGATCTGGACCGTTAATTGCAATCATAGAGCGAGTGTAACTCATGCCTAGGAGTCCTTTTTCTCCCATGCAAGCGATCGGAAGATTCTTTCTGTCAAACGGAAGATGGACGGTGGTATAGAAGAACCAGTGGGCCACACCTAATCTAACCTAAAATCAGTCGATTCCCACTGCTTTTTCATCGTGAATCTAATGGAAGGAGTGGATTCTACATCACTGACAATATGGGGTCCACCGACCATCACGGTGCGTCAACGTGGCCTCTGTTTCGCAACAGAGGTTGCGATTTTCTGTAGTGGACCAACACCGCACTTCAAAAGCTCAATCTGGACCGTTCATCATGAACCTACGGTCCCTCTCATCAAAGCCTAGGTGACCGAATCGTAGAAATCAGTGGAGATCGATTTCCATTCGTCTAGATAAAGGACTGACGGTGGCACAAAAAAGACTGGTGGGACACACCAATTTCGGTCCAAAAATAGTTTATTTTTGCTGAAATCTCACGGGCATTCCAATGGGTAGATTGGATTTCGCAGAAAAGCTTGATTCTAGGCCCCACTTTCAGTTCAGCGTAGGCTAGTTTCACGGGGAGTGCGAACAGACTCCGCACATGTTCTCCTTTGCAGAAGAGGCAACACGGAACCGAGCTCCCCACCACTTTTCCCTTTTGCCTATAAAAGAAAGTGGTGAGAGAGAGAGAAGGACATCTACGGCTGAGAGTTTTCCAACAAGAGAGGAAGAGAGAAAGAATTCTTTATTTATTTTTATGTTTTTATTTGTTTGTCTTTCTGAACTTTGATAGAGACCGTCCATCCATGACGGGCTAAACCTCTTAGCTAGAGCTAAAGAGGTGAAGCTTGTGGCGTGATGGGAGCTTCTACAGGTTTGATTTGAACTGAACTGATTGACTCTAATTTGATTTAAGAAATTCTTTTAGTCATTAATGGTTTGTTGTGATTTAAATTACAGTAGATCTGTGATGGCTTGAATAATTCATTTCCTTTTATTTTGATGTTCGGAAACCCTGTTGTTCGCCATCGTCTCATAGACATGGTTGGATGATGGAATAATTCCTAACACTCATACATCTTTTGATTGGTTATGGATTGGTCTAAGTTCTGTTGTTTACCTTGTCTTTTAGGCATGGATTTGTGATGGAATCATACCTAATTCTTATACCTTTCATCTCTTGAAAACTATATCAAGTAAGTTCAGTATAATATCCATGAAGCAGACATAAGATCTCCCTGATCTCTACAAGTGGATCCTCTGAATCCCTAGTTCCCTTTCTCTGAATTCTTTAAGTTTAGATTAATATTTCACCATTATTCCTCAAATCACAATTGGTTTAGATTTCATCTTAGCCTAGTTCTAGATCTGGTTATTTTCAGATAACGTACAGGTTTCAGTCCATGTGGATTCGACCTCGGTCTTACCGAGTTTATTACTACATCACAACCCTGCACTTGGGGTGTGAACACCCTTAGAACTTTTTAATGATAGGGTCACTCTCCCCACTGTTTTATGTAGTGGGGTCCACTTGATCTTTGAATCTGACTCATTCTTTGGATTATGCCCTAATACGATCGCTTCAAATGGATGGACGGTTTGGATACAAAACATACATCAAGGTGTGGCCCACAGAAGTTGGTGATGTCACTTCAGTAGGAGTCTCGCTACTCAACCTGTCAGTGTCTAATCCGCGTCGGTAGGAGCTTGTACACGTGTGTTTGTAAATTAATCTGCTCTATTTGATGGCTTAGAAATCTTCGGCCAAGTCCAGAGTCATATGTTTGTTTTGCCAATTGTACCCAGTAAGACCAGTTTAGCAATCTGATTCTACGTCTGGGAAACTGTATATTGCTTTTATTTTTTATTTTTTATTTTTTCTGATAGATGGATTAGATCTCGCACATGCCATGCCATTCTAGCATATGTGTGGCATGTGCGTGAGCTTTATGACACGTGCCTGAGCTTAACAAGATTCCTCCACCGTCGGTAGTCCTCATGAGAAATGTATTGGCACTCGCATTCCACTCGCATCCTACTCGCATTCTCGTCATCTTTATCCAACTTTTTCGAACGAACGTACCTTTGCCTACGTGGCTTAATCTATGTAGTATACTGGATGTTTTCCTAACAATTAGATTGGTTCATTTTTCCATACTGAATGGTCACTATGGAACGATTTTCTCCTGTTACCTTGCTGCCTCAAAGATCACTGATCAGATGGCTAGAATGATCTTATCTGTGAACCATTCATTTAACATTCAAAGAGGGGACCACTTAGATGAACGGCCCAGATGATCCGCCAGCCCATCACATGTAACGATGGAAAAATAGCTCCACCATGTCCCTATTCAAGCGTGGATAAATGGTTGGTGCGGTTGGAATTTTGGCTTGTAATTTACTTACAATATCTCAGTATCTTGTCTTTGGTGGTTGTCCTCAAAGATTGGGGTGTATGTGTTATATCCGCTCCATTCATCCGATTGGGGAGCACAATTTAGTAGATATCACTCAAACGTGAGGTAGATCCAAAGGTCAAGTGGACCACACCAAGGGAGATAGCGGGGGTTAAAGACGCCCACCGTTGAAAACCTTCTTGGGACACACCAACCGGTCCATGTTGCGACTCTAACTTGGATGAAGGGAAAACACAAATATCAGCTTGATTGAAACTCCAAAGACCTCCCAGAAGTTTTTAGTGGTTGATGTCCAATACTCATTGTTTCCAATGTAGTCTAATGAACCTTTGGATCCACCTCACAAAATCATGTCCTAAAATAAGCAGGTAAATAAAACAGATGAACAAAATGGATATAAGACATACATCTTGGTGGGCATATGAAACTTAGGACTGCATAAATCCTCTATATCCATCTAAAAAATGGATGGACGGATATAAAATACACACATCAAGGTGGGCCCCATGGTAAGCGCTGCAGCTTCTTGGGTGAGGCCCGGGTCTCACCTAATGGGCTCCCTTGTTTAAACCTCCTAGGTCCTACCATGATGGTTATTTGTCGTCCAACCTGTTGATAAGGTCGCGCATACCTGAATGAAGGGAAAACACAAATATCAGCATGATCTACAATTTCTCAACGGTAGGTGTTCAAATCCGTGTGGGGTCGTGTGGTCCACTTGAGATTTGGATATGATTCAATTTTCGGATCATATTGTTCTAAAATGAACGGTAAAATGGATGGATGTCATGTTGAAACACATATATTACAGTGGACCACACAGATTTCACACTACAGTAAATGGTAGTGAACAGCTCACTATACCGTCAGCGGCTTATTTTCTTCGGTGGTGGTCTCTGTGGAAGGGGATAGCCTGGAAAATTCTGCATCTTATTTTCTACGGTGGTCGTGGTCTTTGTGGAAGCGGATTGCCAGCGAAAATTCCATAATCCGTGTCTTCTTTTCTTTTGTGGTGGGTCTACAGTGAAGTTCACAGCAAGTTCCTGCATTGGGATTTCTCAGCCCAGTAGCTTCTTAGGTCAGGAAATTTCTACGAAAGCCTTTAGGAGGCAATCGGCATCCTTACTTCAGTGAAATTGGTTGTGATAACGATTGGTGGGGAAGGATGTTAAAGACTAAAGACCGTTACTTCGATGAAATTGGTTGTGTTAACCATTGGGGGGGAAGGAAATTAAAGACTAAAGACCGTCCTAGCAGGAGTAATAGTAAGGACGAGTACCTTCATTTGGGTCAAACTTTCGTTAAATCAAACCCGTTCATCAGGGACACGGCCTTTTGTTTAGATTGGAACCCATAAATCAGGATAATAAAAAACTTGGGGTAGGTCAAAACATAGTAAATAGTTGATATATAGTGCCCACTGTTGGTTGTGTAGGGCCTGCAGTGTGTATATCTCATCCACTCCGTTTATCTAATTTGCTTCATCAGTAGAGTGTCGGCCGCTTTTTCTTTATCAATTGAGTGTTTCTTGATTGGGAAAGGTGAGAAGAAAGGATGGCCAGGGTTGAACTGTTATTTTTGTATCGATGACAGATGGGACTCTACCATTTTGTTTCATCCACCAGAGGGGTCAGTGCTATTGATGAAGGACATAAGTCAATCCGAACTGTCCAAATTGTTGGTCCCACTGCAAATGAGACATGGCCCAGATGGTGGGCCCTACAAATTGTTTAATAGTGAAAATTATTATCTCTGTTTTTATTTGTGGTATGGTCCAGATGATCTTTGGATATGATTCATTTTTTAGATAATGTCTAAAATGATCTCTAAAAATAGATGAACGGGGTGGATAAAATAAATACATCACTGTAGGCCCATGTAACTTTGATCTCCTTTGAACCGTTCGTCCAACTGAGAGCTCGAGGAGCGTCAGTGCTCGCCTTCGAGGCGCAGATTAGGTACTTACCCCCGCCTGTTCCGAGCTCGGGACAGGCAGAGGCTCTGAGAGACGCTGAGGGGCCACCGTGATGTATGAATTTTATTAACACCGTTCATATTTTTTTTTCATATCATTATCATTACATAATACTGAACCAAAAATAAGGCATATTCAATTGAGACCACACCACAGTAAGCAAATAAGGCATATTCAATTGAGACCACACCACAGTTAGCAGCGGTGCTAAGGACGTCCACCGTTGAAACCTTCCTAGGCCCTAATGTGTCGTTTATTTTCCATCCAATTTTCCATGCAACCCCTTGATATGCTCATATACACCTAGATGAAGTGAAAAAACGAATATCATCTTGATCTAAAACTTTTATGGTCCCTGAGAAATTTTCAACGGTAGGAATTTAATCACCACTGTATGGCCCATTTGAGACTTCCATCTTCTCTATTTTTAAAATAGTATTATAAAATAATATGAAAAAAAAAAAAAAAGGACGGTGCAGATAAAGTTCATACATTGAGATCCGAAGAGGCAGGGGTAGTACCTAATCCTGCGCTCGTCTTCGTACGATACGTACCTACAGCAGCTATATATCTGGTGTGTGGTACACCAGCCAATCCGCTTCCGCGAAAATTCCGTAATCCGCGTCTTCTTTTCTTCTGTGGTGAGCCTCCAGTGAAGTTCGCAGCGCAGCAAGTTTCAGCACATGGGTGGGCCATTATGTTGTTTTTGCGAAATTCTCCCCGTTTATCCAGCTAATTCTTGGACAAGAGTAATAATAGGTAAGGATACCTAATACATGCAATCTGCAAACTTTTTCTGCAAGCTTTTAAGAAGGGACATTCAATGAAATTAGCTCTGATAAGGAATGGTGGGATGGTCCGGAAATACTAAAGACCGTCCTAGCCAGAGTAATATTAGGTACGGGTACTCTCTACCATGTGTGTCAAACATTCGTTAAATCAAACCCGTTCATCAGGAACACGGCCGCTTGTTTAGATCGGAACACATAAATCAGGATAATAAAAAGCCTGGGGTAGGTCACACCATAATAAACAGTTGATATAGAATGCTCACTGTTGGTTGTGTAGGGCCTACTGTGTGTACATCTCATCCACTTCGTTCATCTAACTTATCTCATCATTATAAATTACTCCATCAAAAGAAGGACGCTATTCCAAAACTCAGGTACGTGGCATAACACTTGAACTTAGATGTTTATGTATTATTTCCCAATGGGTGGCCCACATGAGTGTTCAACCAGTCAGATTTTTGGAACTAAGAGTAACAAAGGCTTTTATACGAGATGGACGGGCTGGATATCTTGCCTATAAAGTCGTTCCCCTCATAGAAGCCTTTGGCACGCAAGACCTGATAATAAGTATGCAAGAATTTTCCAAGAATTAAGACCAAACTCCTTCCCTTAGCCTTTTCAATTGCCAAATACCCATATGTCGTAGGTTAGGATAATGTAATCAATTCTAATTTTAAGGACATGGTCTACACAATGGATGGTCTAGATTGAGGTAGTGTCTGACACGTTTATGGTATCAGTATGCACGTGTAGTTAATTACAGTGAATTTGGGAGTATCATTGTTTCTCTCATATTATTGTAAGGTTCTTAGCCTTTTTGTTTTTTTTTTTTTTTAAATTTTTTTTTTTTTTTTTTCACTGGTCAAGATAGTCGGCCACTTTTTCTTTATCAATTCTGTGTTTCTTCCGGGAACGGATTGGCTACTCCCCCTACACCAGCCCCGTAGCTAGTGGTCGGTGATCCTTGGGCCCCACAATGATTTATGTATTTCATCCATTCCGTTCATCCATTTTTAAAGACGATTTTAGGGCTTTATTCCAAAAATGAGAGGGATATAAATCTCAAGTGGACCACACCACAGGAAAACAATAGTGATTGGATATTTGTCATTTAAATCTTGCTAAGGTCCACTGTACTGTTTATTTTACATCCAATCTGTTGATTAGATCATAAAGACCCAGATGAAGGGAAAAAACAAATATCAGCTTGATCCAATACTTTTATGGGCCCCAAAAAGTTTTTAATGGTTGACGTTCATTAAACACTGTTTCCTATAATGTGGTCCACTTGAAATCGGAATATACCTCATTTTTTTGTATAAGACCATAAAATGATCTAGAAAAATAGATGGATGGCATTGATGAAACACATACATCATGGTGGGGCCCACAGAGCACCAACCACCGGCCATTGGCGGGTGGCAGGGGGAGTAGCCAATCCGTTTCCGTTTCTTCCTCATCCACATGGCAGGGGAAAGGTGAGAAGAAAGGATGGTCAGGGTGGTCCTATTATTTATGTATTTTTTTAACTATGAGCTATGTATGGCAAAGACCATCATGTGGACGGTCGTGATCCATCATATATGCTTGCAAATGGATTGCAGATGGGACTGCTATATCATCTACTCCACTTATGGGATCAGTGCTATCGATGAGTTAGTGGACATGACTCAATCCCAACTGTCCAAATTGTTGGTACCACTTCAGATGAGACATGGCCCCTAATTAAATCAAGTTGTAGATGATCTAACCTCTTATGAATAGGTACTTGTTTGGTGAATTTCATATTTGACTACTTTGATTTTAACCATACATTTGATTGATAGCACTCCAATTTAGGCCCACGCCCCAAATATCAGCCATATCTGTAATTCGGGTGGACCGCATGATTGGAAATTATAATGAAAAGGGCAATGGTTATCTTCCTAACAGTTCCTCTTCTTGTGGCCCACTTGAGTCATTTATTGGGGTTGTTTTTGAGCCATATGCCTAAATTTTAGAGTGCCATCTCATACTTGGAGTGGATTTCATATAAAAATCACATTAGGCCACCTAAAAAATCATAGGTCAATGTCCCTTTCCTAACTATTTCCTTTGGTGTAGCCCACCTAAATCACAGGTGAACCCGATTTTATAGTCCTAGGCCTACCGTGAGATTATACATCTAATGATGAGAGTGAATTTGAAATACACATCATGATAGCATGCACAGTAAAAAAAAATAAAATCAAGGGTGGATATAAGGCATACCAAAATTTAAGCGTGAGGCCAAAATAAGGGCCATATATAATTCCAGTGGGCCACAACAAGAGAAACATTTTACAGGGTGAGCACCTAATACATCGTTTCTAACTGTGGTCCATCAGTCCATGTGAATCATGGATAGGGGTGACACCTAACGATTGGGGTTGTGTGGTCGTAAACATTACAGTGGGCCCACACGCCACCCACATAACTTATTCCCCACTTTCTCATCTTCCAACCCACTTCTCCCCCTTCTTCTGATTCCAACTTCCTCTCTTTCTTTCACCTTACAAGCTCTACCAGTCATTGCGTCTGACCAAACCGTCAGAATTTTGGCTGAACCTGCCCCAAATTCGGCACTATTCTCGCCTTATAAATACCCGACAACCACAGGACCAAACACAAGGCGTTGTGGCTGTTGCAGAAGTCGAGCCTCAAACAGGTCAGTGTCTCTCTCTCTCTCTGTAAAAGAAGACGACGGACTAGCCCTACTGATAGTAGGTATGTGGGGAGCATACCTAAAACCATGTAGACCAAATTTTTCATTAGATCCAGCCCATTCATAAGCTACACAGACTCTTATTTAGGCTGGTACCCAGAAATCATGATGGTCAAAATCTTATGCTAGCCACGCTATGGGAAACAGTCGATAAAGAATGCTTACTGTTGGTTTTGTGAAGGGCCCACAGTGTTGTATATATCTCATCCAGTCCATTCATCTAACTTTGATTCATCAGGATGAAAGCATTCCCCAAAATCCAAGGCTATTCCAAATCTGAGATGGGCCATAACATGTGAACTCAGAGGTTTCCGCATATGGGATGGCCCACCTGAGTGTTGAATCGGCCTTATTTTTGGGGATCAAGGGCAGCAAGGGGTTTTATACCTGATGGACAGTGTGGATCTCATGCAAAGTGAAGTTGCTTCCCTTTTGAAGCAAGGAAAAGTTTTTCAAGAATTAAGACTAATTTCCAAATGTGAATTAGCAGGAGGTTAGGACCATAAAATCAATTAAATTCCGATGACATGCCGTAACACCTAGTAATTTTCAATACTCGGGTATTATCCCGTAACTTAACTTAATATGAATATTAATTTGGTGCGGTGCTTACATCTTTGCCCTTGAAATTTTTATGGAATATAATAAACGGTCTAAATTAATGTGTTCGACTGTCTAAGGTCCCAACGCCAACTAAGAGCACTCGGTAGCGGATTAGGTGAGACGCAGGATCCAGCGTGGCGGGTGGGAACTCTGACTGTGGGGCTCATAGTGATGTATGTGCCTTAAATCCACACCATCCAACAACCGTTTTGAAAGCTCATTTTAGGTTGCGATCCCAAAAAGAAATCCACACCAAATCCGCTCCCGGAGCACTTACAACAAGACGCGGATTGCGTCTCCGTAGGGCCCACCGTATTGTAAGTGTTTTATCCACGCCGTTAAACCCTTTTTTCCGATAATTTTAATATATGAACCAAAAAATGAGGTAAGTCCAATGCTTAAGTGGACCACAAAGTGGGGATTGAACGTCCATCATTAAAAACTTCTCGAGAACTGGAGAAGTTTTGGAGCAAGCTGATATTTGTGTTTTCACTTCATCTACATGACCTTATGAATAGGTTGTATGGTAAAAAAAACATCACGTTGGCCCTTAGAAAGGTTTCAACTGTGGGTGTCATTATCAGTGCAGCTTCCTTTGGTGTGGTCCACTTAAGCCTTGGACCTGCCTCATTTTTTGGTTCATTTATTAAAATTATCTAAACAAAGTGTTTAACGGCGTGGATCAAACACTTACAACACGGTGGGCCCCACAGAGCCCTAATCCGTCCGGGCGGGGGTAGGACGCAATCCGCGTCTTTAGCTCTTTGAGAGCAGTTATGATCAAACATGTAAAAAAAAGTCTTACAGTGCCCTCAGAGCACTATATAAGTTACAGTGCTCCTAGTTGCATTGGGACACTTGGACAAACTATTCCATTGATCCAAACCATTCCGTAGGTCCAATGCACATTCTTCCATTGATCTAAATGGTTCCATAAGTCCAGTGCACATTTCCTGCACCACCCATAAATATCACACTCATCTGAAAAATATTAGCTATTTGATCAATGGATTTTGATACGGACGGTCAAGATCATTCACATAAAAAATATCTAATAAAAAACTTGATCCACCTATTTTATGGGAACCAACATATATTTCTTATGGTTCTTAAGAATCACTTTTGTTAGGAAATTATAATCATCCGTCAATGCTTGAAAAAAAAAATGACTATTACCAAATAAGTCCCATTTTCTTCCATTTTTCAAAGAAACATAACGGTGACCTGTACATGCATGTGGGCCCAGCAAAGCTCATAACTCTTGCCTCATGTTGGTGTTGATTTGTATGCATTTTTCGTGAATTTTTCTGTAGTCCAAGTAGAGGCTGTGGAGGGTTTTTACTTCTGGTTTTAATTTTAATTTTATTTATTTTTGAAATGCTCATGCCTTAAGTTTAAAGTGTAATGAAGTATATTTGGTGTTTGGATCATTGAATTGTGATCCCCATTATAGGTTTCGGATTACATAACCAGCTGCCACGCTAGTTCAAACTGAAATAGAGATTCTGGTAAGTGTTTTATCTTAATTTTTAATAAGATTTCATCATGTTGCAGTTGTTAAAAGGTTACTCGTTTGAATACATTAACTCAAATTAAATTGCATAAACTGTGAAACTGCCACCAATAACTAAACTACAATTGGAAAATCAAAATCTGATTGACATCTGTTTGCTGAAATAAGGCTGTTTGATATTTTTCATTTCAACCGTCCAATAACTCCTCATAAATCCATTAGTACTCATGCAGTTAACCAATTTCCTTTCCTTCGTGAGAGGACATTCCATTACCAAATGTCCGTTAGTAGGAGGTAAGGATTATATAATCAGTTTAATTCTGAGAATATGCTCAACTAAATTGGATGGCTTGGATTAAAGTAGTGTGCACGGATGTAGATAGTGTAGATGGTCTCAATCTGTTTCGGAGTATAGTCTATTAACTTGCATTATTGTCTGGGTCTTACGTTCTTCTCGGTTGAGAGTGCCGTCCTCTCATTTACTATCATTTTCAGCATTATTTTTTCAGCTTAGGCTAATGCAAAATGTCTCAAACATTCCATTTGTGGGCTGAAAAGAAGGAAAATGAGTTAGTGGTTGTAATTGAAGGGGAAAGATGAGCAGAAAGAATGGTCAGGGTTGTTCTGTTATTATGATTCTCGAACCAATGGGCCATGTAAGGCTGAGGCCATCATGTGGACGGTCATAATCTATCCTATATGCTTGCAAGTGGATGGCAGATGGATTCTACCATATCTTTTCCTCTAAAGAGGGGTCTTGATGTGTTGGTGGACATACCTCAATCCAAACCGTCTAAATTGTTTGTAACACTGTAGATGAGACATGGCCCTTAAATCAAGTTGTTGGATGATCTAACTTCTAACCAATGGACACTTATTTGTTTTGATATGTGACTACTTTGATTTTGACTGTATATTTGATGAACACCACTCCAATGGATGGATCCCTCTATCCATCAGTTGCACCTCTAGCAACCTTAGTATCATATAACTCAGAAGTTTTACTTTTCTGGTAATATCATCCAAGTCCTCATAGGATGGAATCCTTTACAACACCTGTTTTAAGGAGAGTGTGTGACAGTAATTGCGTGTGGCACCACCATGTTATCCGTGGCACATCTACTCTATCCATCAGTTGCACCCCTCGATTCTAGGCCCCGGGCTAAAAATCAGCCAGGTTCACAACTTAAGTGGACCATCACAACAGGGAACAATGGGTATGGGACCCCAACCATAGGCTTGCTTGTGGGCCCACCATGTTATTTATTTATCATCAAACCTGTTCATCAGTTGTGAAAGTGAAAGAATCAGCCTGCTTCAAAACTTAGCCTAGTCACAGCACGCGAACTTAGAGGTTTTAGCCGCAACTGTAGATTATTTCCAGAGGTTTAGCCCATCTGAGTTTTATATAAGAGAGAGCTTTTGTATACGGTGAACATAAGGACTAGCACCGGATGGATGGACTTATGTTGTTGTATCCTGTTTACGATGGTTCCTAAAAGCAACTAATTAAAGAACTACAAGTGTCATTACATATGAAGAAATAGCATGCAAAAAACTTTTAAAAATATTTGGAGTACTTTTTATGAAACTATAGCTGGTATTGAGCTAGATGGACACATCAGCCAATGACAAGCATAGCTGGGAAGACCAATAGACAGAAAAGCGGGTCGAGGGAAGAGAAGCCATCAGAGGGACACATGTCGAAAAAAGACAAAAAGATATAAAATACCAAATGTAGCAGACGTTTCAGCTGCTATAACTGTTGAAATAAAGAGAGAAGCAACTAGATAGCACAACAAAAATCTATAAATTACAAGAAGTTTAACAAAGAAGGACATCTCATACAAATCCAACAAATCTAGTCAAATGTATCGTATTTTATCTTAGCATAATCAGTAGCCTTAGCTCTGTCTTAGGAGTAACTTTAATCTTCTAGTTGTAATCCATGTCTATGCTCCTATGTTGGATTATATCCGTTCTTAATACAAGTTCTTCATTTAGAAAAGGTTCTTGTAGTTGCTCCTCGACTAGCCATGGGTATTTCTCTCTGTTTATTTGCAACCAAGTAGTATAAAAGTCATTTTATAAGGAATGTAGGATGTGATTCACTTATGTAAGTGCTCTACAAAAATTAGAGTTGTGTCATACAATGATTAGAGATAGTTGAGCCTTGTCTTGAGTTCGGGGTGGAATCAGCGTATTCACATATGGCAGATACCTTGCAAGCATTTCTTCCCTTTTCTCTGTCTCTCTACCCTATCTTTTCTTGCTTAATGAAAGGTCCGCACTTATACAGAAAGGATAGTTTCTCGCATAAGATGGATAAAATAATGATGAGGGTGGTTCCAACCGATTTTATTTCTTAAAAAAATAAATTAAAATTTAACATTAAAGATTTTGAGTTGACACCAGAAGTTTTTAGTGGTCTATTACAATTATTTCCTGTATTATGGTCTACCTCGGATTTGGAAATGCTTTATCTTTTAATCATGCCCTAAAATGAGCTTTCAATACGGATGGACGGCGTGGATGTAGTCACATACACACTGTGGGCCCCACAGTCAAGGGTCCCACCGACCTCGGTGGGTCCAGGTCTCACCTAATCCGCTCCCGGAGCTCTTACGACGTACAGTGCTTTGAGAGCAGTTTTGACCAAAAAAAAGAAAAGAAATATTACTGTGCCGTCCGAGCACTATATAAGTGATAGTGCTTCTAGTTGCGTTGGGACATTTGGACAATCTATTCCATTGATCTAAACCGTTCCGTAGGTCCAATGCACATTCTACTATTGATCTAAATGGTTCGATAAGTCCAGTGCACATTTCTTGGACCACCCGAAAATATCACGCTCATCTGAAAATTATTAGCTATTTGATCAAATGGATTTTGATACGGACGGTCAAGATTTTTTACACGAAAAAGATCTAAACAACAAGTTGATCTTCTATTTTATGTGAACCATCGTATATTTCTTACGGTTCTTAAGAATCACTTTTGTTAGGAAATTATAATCATCAGTCAATGCTTGAAAAAAAATGGCTACAAGGCAAGGATGGAATGTATCATCCGATCAGTGATATTTTTGAATGATATCCTCTGAACTATTGTTTTTGAATTAATGTACAGTTTGGATCGACTGATTGTACTGTCCATGTGAACCAATGCAACTAGGAGCAATATAATTTATAATGCTTTTCTCAAATAATCATCTTACTTTTGACTAAAAGCTGTGGAAATAAGAAAGAAACTTCAAAAGCAAAAACAGAGCTGTGAGAGTTCTATCGTACTCTCTACTCTCTACTCTCAACCCTTCCATACATTTTAACATTTCTCATTTTCTCATCCACAGTCATGGATTCGATCATATCTCGCCTGATGGATCCATTCACTCAACGCACAGGATATGTCGTCAACCTCCAAAAAAATCTGGACTCTCTGAAGAACGGCATGAACGAGTTGAAATGTGTAAGGGACGACGTGAAGAAAAGGGTGGCAGTTGCTGAACGGAAGAAACTCAAACGCACAGACCATGTGCACTGGTGGCTAGAAAAAGTAGAATCCATCGAAAGAGAAATAAATGCTGTGGTAGAAGAATCTAAGCAAGTGACGAGGACGAGTTGGTCAGGCTATCAGCTCTGCAAGAAGGTGGCGATGAAGCTGGATGAAGTAGTCAAGTTGAACAGCAAAGCTGATTCCTTTCATGTAGTGGCAGAGAAGCCGCTTCCTGATGCCATTGAAGAGATGCCTAGCACATCAGCTGTAGGCATGGACTTGATGTTATCGAACGCTCTAGGTTTGATTAGTGAAGACGAAGTAGGAATTTTTGGAATATATGGAATGGCGGGAGTCGGTAAGACGACTCTCCTAAAAAAGATTAACAACGAATTCCTTGTAAGAACTCATGAATTTGCTTTCATCATTTGGGTGGTGGTGTCTAAAGAGTTAAATGTGGAAAAGATTCAGAAGGATATCGGGCAGCGGTTGGGCTTGTATTGGGTAGAGAATGAAAGCAACAATGAGACACGGGCTCGAGACATTTACAAGGTCTTGAGGGGGAAGAAATTCATGCTGTTGTTGGATGATATATGGGAACGGTTGGATCTAGAAATGGTCGGAATTCCCCATCCAAGTAGCCAGAGCATGAGCAAGGTTGTCTTCACTACACGATTTGAGGACGTCTGTGGCCATATGGCTGCCAATAAGAAGATCAGAGTAGAATGCCTCCCGGAGCAAGAAGCAATGAATCTATTCAAACAGAATGTTGGTGAAGAGGCCATGATTTCTCATCGGGACATACCGTCCCTTGCTATGAAGGTTGCCAAAGAGTGCAAAGGTCTGCCCCTTGCGCTAATAACCATCGGGCGGGCCATGGCATGCAAGAAGACACCACAGGAATGGCAGCATGCAATATCAGTTCTTAGCACGAGCAAGCCACCCTCAGAGATATCAGGCATGGATGATGAAATGCTTTTGCGTTTGAAATTCAGTTATGATAATCTCGGTGGCGACATGATTAAATCATGTTTCCTGTACTGTGCCCTGTTTCCGGAGGACGACTCCATTAGCAAAGAACAACTCATAGATTACTGGATAGGCGAAGGATTCTTAGATGGGTGGGATGATGATCTTGATGAAGCCCATAACAAGGGGCATGATATCATTGGAAGATTAAAGACTGCATGCTTGTTGGAGAGTGGTTCTGATGAAAAAACAGAGGTAAAGTTGCATGACGTGATTCGTGATCTGGCATTATGGATAGCTTCAGAGTGCGGGAAGAAGAAGAACAGGTTTTTTGTGAGAGCTGGCGTGGGACTAATGCATGCACCGGTGGTTGAGAGGTGGAAGGAGGCGGAGAGGATATCTCTAATGAAAAATGACATAAAGGAAGTAACAGAGACACCTCAATGCCCCAACCTCTTAACCTTGATGCTCCAATGGAATCAGAATTTTCGAAAAGTCCACAATGATTTTTTTCAGTTCATGCCTCTTCTCAGGGTCTTGGATCTGTCAGGTAATTCATCTTTAAATGAGCTTCCTGCAGGGATCGGTTACTTGGCAGAGCTACGATATCTCAATCTAATAAACACGGAGATCACAACATTGCCTGAAGAGATAGGAAATCTGGTAAAGCTGAAGCACTTGGACTTGGAGTTGACAACTCATTTGCACACAATTCCTCAAGGGGCAATCTCCAGGCTTTCTGAATTAAGAGTAGTGAGCCTATATTGTAGTTATTCAAAATGGGAAGAAGGGAGTGAGGGATTAAATATGAGCGAGTTAGAAGGCTTGGAACGTCTAATCTATGTTGATCTCACCTTATCAACTGTGCATGCTCTTAAAAGGTTGCTCTGCTCTAGCAAGCTGCGGAAGGTGACTCGGTATCTAATTCTGAACGGATGTGAGGATCCGACTATCTCCAACCAACTATCATTCATTTTTACTGCAATGAAAAATCTTCAAGGGCTTACTTTTCGCGGCTGCAGTGGGTTGGTGGAGGTGACAATTGGTGGGTATGCGAAGAAGGATGACGATTATCCTGTTTCGAGCCTAGAATGGCTCGACCTTCAGCAACTCCCCCACTTAAATTGCATTCGGGTAGGCCGCCAATGCTTCGGAAACCTTCACAACATAAGGATTGCGTCGTGCGACAAGTTGAAGAAAATTTATGGTTTACTAAAACTTGAAAGTCTTGAAGAAATTGGTATATATGATTGCTATGAGCTAGAAGAATTAATAGGTACGGCCATTAGTGATGATGAAGTTGGAGATATCGGGCTAACGCAACTAAAACGTATATCACTCTCGAACCTTTCAGAACTAACGAGCATTTGTAGCTATGCACTGCATTTTCCTTCCTTGGAGGAAATCGACGTCATTGGTTGCCCAAAGTTGAAAAAGCTCCCTCTTTCTCTCCATAGCACACACAATTCTGTAAGGAAGATAAGTGGTGAGAAAGAATGGTGGGATAGTTTAGAGTGGGAAGAAGATGGTATCAAGTCCAATTTTCTTCCTTTTTTCCATGAATTGAATTATTGAGTGTCATTGTCAAACTAGAAATACTTTTTAATAGTTATTTCTTAAGATGTTAGAGTAATTTTAGAAAGGAGGCTGAATTTTTCTTAGATCAAGTGTGCTATGTATTATTATCAGTTTAATGTACCACATGATATTAGATTAATTTCTTATGTTGGTGATTCTACGCCTGAGGTGTACTATAACTCTTGAGCATTGATTACGCCTGTTTTGTGTGTACGTACAAGTGAGGTAATGTAGACGCCAAGGAGAGTGCAATATCCAAGCCCACCCAGAAGAAGAGATGCGACCATGTAGATTTCTTAGGCCTCATCTAATCGGTCAACTTATTTCAAGCCAGGATGCTTTAGCCTCCCGACGCTATATTCTGTCCAGAGGGAAGCTATCTGCTGATGCTGTTTTTGGGTTATATTTGTAATTTTGTGTTTTCTTTTTTGGTGGTAAGGCGTGACCCTATTTGTGTTGACCCACCATAGTAAAGAACGGCCAACTGCGCATTTTATTCCAAGTACCCATTTACTTTGGGTCTCACTTGTTGACCGGATTGGCCTGATTCTTGTGTTAGGTGGTCGGTGCTCTGTGGGGTCACTATGATGTATGTGATTCATCCATTCCGTTAATCTATTTTCACATATCATTTTATGGCTTGATCCAAAAAATGAGTGGGATATAAATCTCAGGTGGACCGCACCACATGAAAACAATAGTGATTGAATATCCACCATTAAAATCCTCCTAAGGCCCACTATACTGTTTATTTGACATCCAATCCTGTTGATTAGGCCATACAGGCCTAGATGAGCTTGATCCAAAACTTTTATGGCCCCCAAAATGTTTTTAATGGTCGACCCTCATTCAACACTGTTTCCTATAATGTGGTCCACTTGAGATTTGGATATACCTCATTTTTGGACTCATACCGTAAAATGATCTGTAAAAATAGATGGACGACATGGATGAAATACATGCATCATGGTGGGGCCCACATAGCACCGACCGTCAGCCATTGGCTGGTGCCAGGGGGAGTAGCCACTCCGTTTCCCTCGCAGCAGACTCGTATTGCAGTAGTTTTGCAAACAATACCCACGTTGGTACTGTCTACTACTGGAAAAGCTATGTGGCCATGTATGAGTTTTAGACTCTATCCATCCATTTTTTTCACCCCATACGTGGGCATGAGCCAAAAATTTGGGGCAAATCAATATCTCAGGTACCACGCCATAAAAAAAAGCTAGCGGTAATTAAACGCACGCCATTAAAAACTTCCTTAGGGCCCGGTGTAATTTTTATATGCCATTCAACCAATTAATTAGGTCACATATAGCTAGATGGAGATAAAATATACATTTACTTCATCCAAAACTTTCATAGCGCCTCAAGTAAATTTGTAATAGTGAGGGTTCAATCATTGCTAGGGTGTGGTCCACTGAGATTTGGATCTCTTTAATGTATCAATTGAAGTAGAAAAATTACTCTTCGTTTATGATACATTAAACTAGGAAAAATGTATCAATTAGTGCGGATGCGAAGAATGATGATGATTATCTTGTTTCTAGCCTAGAAGGGCTCATGCTTTCTCTTCTCCTTGACTTAAATTGCATTCGAGTGGGCCGCGGTGTTGGGATGCCTTGCACAAACCTTAGGATCTAACCTCCCGAAACAAATCATAATTATGGATAATAAAGCAATGAAATAAATCAAAGCATCAATCACACACCACACAAGAGATTTTTACGTGGAAAACCCTCAAAGAGGTAAAAACCACGGGACCTTGTCCTGATCAACAATCCACTATGAAATAGAACGTTACAACTTTCTTCACTCACGCAGGAGTGGATAAACAATAAGAGAAATAAAAAAAAGAAAAAAAAGGGAGAGATCTAACCGATTACGAGGACATAGAAGCGCTAAGATATAGATTGCACAGTGGATAACCTCCACGAGCAGAACCTCCCTTCTATAAGCTTCTTCTCTCTCTTTTCTTCTCTCTCTCTCTCTCTCACCTTTGATAGCCCTAAACCCTTTAGCAAATCCCTCGTAATTTTTAGGAAACCCTCTTGTCGTACTTAGAAAGCCCTAGGTACCTCTTATTTATAGTTTTAGGAAACTCCTTTCCGCATCCCAGTTGCGAAAGGACTTGCGATATGAAATCCGCGCAAAATCGCGGAACGAATCTGCATAACCTCGACTGATTGTACCGAGTCTACAACTGGTCGAGCGCCACCCACGACCGGTCAAGTAGCTCCTTCTACCGGTCGAGCACCCCGGAGAAAAATATCCACAGTCGTTGGACTTTGTGTTGTGCCACAACTCGACCCCACCACTAGTAGACCACCAGCCTTCGACCGGTCGAGCGAGGCTCACGACCGGTTGAGCACGGGACAAAAAATTCCATCAAATCTCCCCATTTTTGTCCCAGGGGGGATTCACCTTCTTCAAGCCAGTCAGGTTTCTACAAACCTCAAATTTGCCCTTGAGCAAAGCCTTGGTCATCATGTCTGACCCATTATCATCCGTGTGGACCTTCTCAAGCTGTAACACCTTCTGTTTTAAAGTATCCCTGATCCAGTGATATCAAATCTTTATGTGCTTCGACTTAGAATGCTGACTTGGATTCTTGCTCAAGTGTATAGCACTTTGACTATCGCAATAGACCACGTGCTCCTCCTGCTTCAGGCTAAGTTCCTGTAAGAACCTCTTTATCCAAAGCATCTCTTTATATGCCTCTGTGACTGCAATGTACTTGGCCTCTGTCATCGACAATGCCACGACCTTCTGTAGCTTGCTCTGCCAAGAAACCGTTCCCCCTGCAAAGATGAACATGAACCCCGATGTAGACTTCCTGAAGTCTATGTCACCTGCCATATCTGCATCTGTGTAGCCCTCTAACACAGGTTTACCGTCACCATAACATAGGCTCAACCTGGATGAGCCTCTTAGATACCGCAGTATCCATTTCACCGTTACCCAATGCTCTTTACCAGGATTGACAAGATACCGGCTGACAACACCAACCGCATATGTTATGTGTGAGCATGTACACACCATAGCATACATCAAACTTCTTACAATTGACGCGTAGGATATCTTCTACATCTCTTCTACCTCTGCCTTCGTCTTGAGACATTGCCTTGCTCAATCTGAAGTGACCATCCAATGGAGTACTGACCGGCTTCACTGCATTCATATTGAACCGCTCTAGGACTTTCTCAATATACTGCTTTTGTGACAGCCAAAACTTCCTGCTGCTTCTGTCACAGGTTATCTCCATTCTTAAGATCTGTCTAGTCGGGCCCAAGTCTTTCATCGCAAAAGACTTGCCCAACTCCTATTTCAGCCTGTCAATCTTCTTGATGTCTTTTCCCATGATGAGTAATATGTCATCAACATATAACAGCGGAACTAAGAAATCACCATCTGAGAACTTGCGTGTGAACACACAATGGTCCGACTCTGTTCTGTCATACCCATGTTTCGACATGACGAATCGAACTTCTTGTACCATTGTCGTGGAGCTTGTTTCAGTCCATACAAGCTCTTCCTCAGCCTACAAACCATATGCTCCTTGCCCTTGACTTCGAACCCCTCTGGTTGGTGCGTGTAGATCTCTTCTTCCAGGTCACCATGGAGGAAGGCAATTTTAACATCTAACTGCTTTATCTCCAGATCCATGCTAGCCGTCAACCCAAGCAACACCCGTATGGATGTCATCTTCACCACTGGTGAGAATATTTCTTCGAAGTCTATACCTTTCCTCTGACCAAAACCTTTCACCGCTAGTCTGGCCTTGAACCTCGTCTGTGAATTCTTCTGCTCGATCTTCTTTCTGAACACCCACTTGTTGCTCAAAACTTTCTTGCCCTTAGGCAATTTCACCATATCAAAAGTGTGGTTCTTATGCAAGGATTCCATTTCTTCTTGCATAGCTTTCAGCCACTCTCCCTTATGCTTGTCGGCTAGGGCTTTAGAATAATCTTTTGGCTCTCCCCCATCAGTCAACATAATGTACTCATGTGGCGAGTCCTAGATGACCTCACCTGTGGCTCAACAGGTGGATCAACTGGGGGCTGCTCCCCTGGTCCACCTTCTGAAGGAACTCCCTCGTCCTCTGCACCTTGCTGTACTCCCCCATCATCAGGCACCACGGGAGGAATAATCGGATCCATGTCCTCTAGTTCACCTGAACTAGGCTGATTCTTCTCTGGCTTACCAATGTCTTTTATACACTGATCTTCAAAGAAAACCACATCTCTACTCCTTACGAGCTTCTTTTCGGTTGGATCCCACAATCTGTAACCGAATTTTTCATCATCGTACCCTAAGAAAACACACTGCCTGATCTTTATATCGAGCTTGGACCTCTCGTCCTTTGGTACGTGAACGGATGTCCTGCATCCAAACACCCTGAGATGACTATACGATGGATCCTGTCGAGTCCACACCTTCTCAAGTACTTCTCCATTCAATGGGGCTGATGGAGACCTATTTATCAAATACACCGCCGTGTGCATTGCTTCTCCCTAGAACGTCTTGGGCAATTTCGTATGGGATAACATGCATCTGATTCTCTCTATAATAGTGCGATTCATTCGCTCAGCTACATCATTGTGCTGGGGGGTCTTGGGAACCGTCTGTTCATGTCGTATACCCAGGGACTTACAATACTCATGAAAGTCGTTAATGTATTCACCACCATTGTCAATGCGGATGCACTTCAATGATCTACCTGTCTCTCTCTCGACCATAGCATGAAACAATTTAAACACACCAAAGACCTCATCCTTGGATTTCAAAACATAAACCCAAACCCTCCTAGATGCATCATCTATAAAAGTAACAAAATACAATGCCCTACCCAAGGTTTTTATCCTCATATGACCACAAACATCAGAATAAACCAAATCTAATGCATGCACTTTATTAACATGATAAACAGTTTTAACAAATGAAACTTTATGCTGTTTTCCTGATAAACAATCAATACAGGTTTTGAGAGGTATACCTGTCATATTAGAAGGAGTCGCTTCTTTGCTAGTACCTGAAGCCCTTTTTCACTCATGTGGCCTATACGTCTGTGCCACATGTCAATAGCTAAATCTTCCACTACGTTCAACCCACCCTTGCACACACTGACACTTGCCTTGTAAATGATGCAACACTTCTTTCCTCTAGCTGCGATCAACGAATCCTTGATGAGCTTCCATCACCCACCAGTAAACCGACTTTCATAGCCGTCATCATCCAACTTTCCTGTCGACATCAAGTTGAGGCGAAGGTCTGGGATATGCCTCACATCTCTGAGAACTAATGTGCAGCCCACATTGGTCTTCACACAAATATCACCGACTCTCACGATCTTTGATACACCAGAATTTCCCATCTTCACAGTCTCATAGTTACCTGACTTGTAGCTTATGAAGAAGTCCCTGCGTGGAGTCGCATGAAAAGAAGTTCCCGAGTCAATCACACAGTCGGTGTCCTGACTCGTAGACGTGAAACATATATCGTGATCTGCTGAAAGAATAACTATAATGTCGCTATCTGAAGTGACTGCAGTGGAATCTGATTCATCTTCCTTCCCTTTTCCTTTCTTGTCGTTCTTCTTACCACGACATTTATGCTTATAGTGGCCCTTCTTGCTATAATTCCAGCCATCAATATCCTTCCTGTTACTCAACTTGCTTCTTGATTTATCTCGGGCCTTCCCGCCCTTCCTGTTCTTTTATCTCCCTCGTTCCTGTGTCATAAGGGCCTCTTGCTGAGTAGACCTCTGAGACTTCATCCTTGTCTCCTCATTGAAGAGACAACTAGTTACCTGTTCCATGGATACCTTTCCGTCAGGCGAGGAGTTACTTAGAGACACCACCAATGTCTCCCAACTGTCAGGCAATGAACTAAGCAATAGTAAAGCCTGCAATTCATCATTAAGGACCATCTTCATAGAGGTGAGTTAGTTCATTATATTGTTGACCTCATTCATGTGCTCGGCCACAGAACCACCATCCTTGAACTTGAGATTCACAAGTCACCTTATTAAAAATATTTTATTACCGGCAGTCTTCCTCTCATACAGCCCTTCTAATTTCAGCCATAGGCTAGCGGCTGAGGTTTCCGTAGACACATGGTGGAACACAGAATCATCCAACCATTGTCTAATAAACCCCACCGCCTTCTGGTCCATCTTCTTCCAATCATCATATGTCATCACTACCAAAAAATAGGGCAAAGTTGACGGACATGGGGTGGCTTCTAGCTGTCGAAATTTACGACGGCTAAAATTCGTAGCCAAAATAAAGTAAATCTGTAGCTAGATAACCTATTTAACGGTGGACGTCCAATCGTTGCTATTTTGCCTATGGTGCGGTTCACTCGAGATTTATTTCGAGCTAATTTTTTAGTATTAAGCTTAAAAGAATGTTTACAAATGGATGTACGGTGTGGATTAAACACAAACATCATCGTGGGGTCCATAGAGCCCTGCCAGATCCAAAGCTCAAGATAACGTTTTTATTTGCATGGTGAACAGGTGTGAGTTTTGCATTTTAAGTAAAATAGTGGTGACTCGTTCATAGAAAAGTGGGTTTGATATATGGATATCTAGACCATCCAAATAATGGGTCTTGTTGTTGATTGTTTATATTTATAATTTTATTAAGTAATAATATCTTAAACATCATGTGAATGGACCCTTAATTGTATGGCTGTGAAGACCGTTTATTTTATAAATTATAGAAAACGCACATTTTCCGGATTTGAATCTTTTATCCTATTTCAGGAGAGGAATTTCCAAATCCCTCTTTCGACCGCCATTTTCTTCCACTCCGTTCCCTCTTTCGAGCGTCCTCTTCATCGCCGGTCGAGATTGAGCTGTGAGTCTTTCGAGTGCCCTCTTCCTCGCCAGTCGCCCGTGCAGAACCATCTCAAATAGGTAAGCATTCGCATGGCTGCACTCTACATTTCTGTTTGGAAGTTTCATCTTCACATTCCGTTTAATCCCAATCATTTTAAGGCAACGTTTCATCAACGCCTGGCCCTTCTGATGAAGTCCCTAGTTTCTTCGATCTCATCAGTTTTGTTGCATAGGAGATGGTGCACGGCATTTGTTCGATGTCTGGCCTCAACGAGATTTGTGTTTAATCCCTATGAATGTTATTATAAAAATTTTATTCTTTGGGGAGATTTTCATCTTTAATGTTAGAAAGTCCTTTGAAATGCTTCCTTCAGATCTGAAAACGGTGTAGGATTCAAGTTCTTCTTTCAAATGAGCTCTTGAAATGATTAGATCCGAAAGTGGAGTTTTTTTTTATCCTACAAAGTTTGAGAGATTTCATATGTACGTTGCAAAGTTCCTTTGAATCACTTTCTAGAACTGAAAATGGTGTACAATCTCTTGAATTGATCTTGGAGGTTCTGTTTTGCAGCAATCTGAGAGAATTGCATCTTTTATGTTGGAAATGCCTTTGAATTGATTATTCCTGAGTGGAAAATGGTGCAGAATTCAACATCTTCCATCAAGAGAGCTCCTGAATTGATTAGCTCTAGAAAAGGGTAGATTTTACCTTTTTGTTCTTACCGGGAATCTAAGAGATTCTCATCTCCCTGACAAATATTGCCGAGTTTTTTTAAATCTTGCAATTTTTTGTGAAATATTAAATTAAAAAAATATTATCATGTCATTATCACGAGATACCAAAATCTCGGCAGTTTTTAATTATCTGTTATTTTATAGCGAATTTATTATGATATTAAATGGAATTATTTGAATTTTTTTTCAAATAATCATTACATACATACATATAAATAAAGTGATATGTTAATTTATCATAAATATTTTAAAATTTTATGTTTTTATGTTTTAAGTGAGATTTTCCCAATAAATACACTAAGAAAAACTTCAAAATCTGAAAATCCCTTGAGAAATTCCTAACCGAAAAATAGGTGAGAATGAGATTTGTCACTGTGATTTCATATGTGATGTTAAAAATTCTTTTGAATTGTTCCTAATGGTTTAAATGGTGAAGAATTTGTGTTCTTTTAAAAGAGTGCTTGAATGATTAGCTTTCACGATGGAATCTGCAGAATTTGCGAGATTTCAGTGATGTTACAAATTTCTTGAAATAGCTTCGTTTGGAGCTGAAAATGATGTAGAGTTTGACTCCTCTTTCAAGTGCTTAAAGATTGATACATCCAAACTATGACATCTTTGCCTCACTGAATTCGAGGAACTTTCATCGTAAAATTAGATTATTTATTTTGAATTGCTTCTTCGGGAAGTGAAAATGGTCTATAATTCAACATTTGCTTCCCTCTAGAGTCTCGCATATATCTGAAATTGGTTTGTTGTGGTGTCTCAGAATTACAACAGATCAGAAAGTATTCCTCTATCTAATTCCTTGATTTCTCCCTTGTTGATGGACTGGAAATAAAGGGCTCTCATGTCCTTTTGGTGAGTGGCATATTATCTATACAATTTCTTGAAAACTGCTTCTTTGGGAGCTGAAAATGATGTAGAATTTGATATAGGAGGCCCTAGTCTTGAATTTTAGTATCTTGCATTTGAGTTTCTGTAAAACTCTTGATTTTTTATTTAACTTTTTTTTTTTAATGCCTTCAGCTTTGAGCTGCTTGGTGTTGATTTCTGATCTCTAGAGCTTGAAGTGGGGCTTACTGATGATGTCATGCTGAAGTCAGACAGGCCCACAGATCTAGGTTTGCATGGAAATGGAAAAGGGTGCCTTTTTTTTTAGTCATGGAAGGATTTTTAACAGGATATGGTTTTATTTAGGAAAAGCTACAATGAGGTATAAAGGTTGATTTATTTGGGGTTCTTTCTTTCTGTTTTCAATAGAGGTAGAAGCTGAAGTTGTCAGGGCTTTCGAGGGTTGAGGACAAGTAATAACCAAAGCTAGCATTTGGTTTGGGGCTTTGTTGCTTTCAAGGATTTAACATGATCATAGCATTTTTTATTTTTTATTTTTTTCCATAGAATGCCTTTTCACTGAATTTTATACGAACCGCTATTCTACTTTTATTAAGTCTTTTTTGCTGCCTTTCAATTCTAGATATGATTTCTTTGTTGAAGTTTATTCTATATGTCATTTAAGTTGATTCTTTTCACCTAGTTTTGTCATTGCTCAAGGAATTTCTATTTTGTCTAAAAGAAATTACTGTTGTCCATCTTCTCGGCACCATGTCCATCTTCCAAAGTCACTTTTTCCTTCTTCACATGGGTATTTACACCGCCTTTTTTGTCGTGCACAATTCCAGCTGAGACATCGGCCACCTTCCCTAGGAAATCATGCAGCTCTACCACCTCTCCATGCATGTCAATTGTATCAGAGGATCTATAGAAAACACTGAAAAAATGGCATTCATCAAGCTAGAGACTGCATACCAGTTGGCATGTCCTGCTCCAAAGATCTTGCTCCTTGCAGTCGACCAATAAATGGCCTGGTATATAGCACAGTTCAAGTTTAGAGATTTGCAGCCATCCCAGAGAACAAAATGACTATGAACCACCAAGTTTTTCTTGTGAAATTCCAAAGCATGAAAACTGAATTTGCGGGTTTTTCTTTTTCTTTTTTGGTAGCATTTGAGTGTCTCATTAGCTGCTTGCCTTCTTCTTCTTCTTCTTCTTCTTCTTTTTTTCCCTTTCTCTTTCTTTTAATTGTAATTCTCTTCTATTGTTTTAGATCAACAAGGGACGTTCCCGTATTCCCACTTCACCCCCAATCTTTGCTAATGCTGTAAACATAATTTGGAGGATTCTCGATCCCAATCCAAAAACATGGATTAGTATAGCTGGAATTAAAGAGAATGAGTGGTTCAAGCAAGGCTACATTCCCGCAAATCCTGATGATGACAAAGAAGACACCCACATTGATGACGAGGCATTCTCGATTCAAGAGGTAGGAATTGATTTGATGGATATATATTTTGGGTAATTTGGAGAGCTCAAAATGATTGTTGTTTTAACAATAGGAAGGTAATAGTATTGGATTGTGTTCATAAGATCAATTTCTGCATGTTGGGTTGGGCTAATTCTGTTTTGTTTTCTTTGTAATCTTTGCTCGCTTTTCACGAGTTTTTAATAAATTTGATGTTAATTAAAAAAAAAAAAAAAACTTATTTTGGTCCTTGATAGAGTGGAATGGCAGAAAAAGAATCATGTAGCAGACCCCTGTTAGTTGGGATAAGGATTAGATGATGATGATGATGTTCTCTAGTACTTCTTTCCAGGCATACCATATTTTCTGAGCTTGCTGAATAACCCTGTACACTCCTAATAAACTGGGTTGATTCACAGTTTGCTGCGAAAATTTGCCGGATTTGTTTTTTATAAAGATTGCATGGAATGAATTAGTGGGATGGGCTGAAAATTTGAGAAGACATAAAACATTAGACTTTCTATAAGATTGAAAATGACCATGAGTACTTGGTAAATTAGATTTACAGATAGTGTGAGTTAAGCCTACAACTGAGAATCAAAGCCACATACTGGTTGGACTGATGGCTAACGGAACTTGGGTTCGTTATCGTTATAGGGCTATCACTGGACAAAACCGGCCCATTTGGCCTGCAGCATAGACCTCTATGGGCTGGCTTAGGCCTAAATTTAGGCTTGACTGGACCTCGCCTGATTTTCAAACCTGAGCAATGAAAGGCCTGACCCTTGTTTTAGAACTATTCTATCAAGGCCTAGTGGACCTCATGCTGCAAGTGTCTGGATTTGAACTGATTTTCAGGCCCGAAAAACAAACAGGCTGAATTTGGGCTAAACTTGGCATGTCACAGGCACACCCGTAGTTCAAAAGGCTCCCTTGGAATTTGTAACTTTGCAGTGGAAATTTCAAGGGAGCTCCCATAGCCAAGTGACTTGATCTGCTTTTTTACATCCCTTGTTCCCTGATAAACTTTCATGTCCATCTTTTTTGACATTACAATCTTAATCTTAATTTGGGATGAGTTGTTTGATAGTTTGCTCCCCCGCCAAGAACGCCAAGAAACAATGTTGATGACCTTGTCTTTAATACAGCAATGTTACTCACGCACATTTTATTGTTTGATACCTTTTGTGTTTTTGTTGTTTTATACATTTTGTCCTACCAACTGTGTGATTTTCAGCTGACCCGCTTAATCTGTGGTGTACAGATGGACAATGCATTGCCTCCACTCTTCAACTTTAAACCCCAAGGTTTGTTATATACACTTGACCACATCCTCACTTCTTCACTCCCACCCAACCTCTCTCACTTTTGCTGACCCTTTGCAGAGCTCAAAGGAGCATCTCTGGAGCTCCTAGCAAAGCTGATACTTGAGCATGCTCGGAAGCAATGCCCCTTTTTTGGTTTCTAGATAGGCACATCATGTAAAGGTATGCTTGGTGGTTGTGCAAGTGTATCATATTTGTCTTCACGTAGTTTGAAGCAATGCAGAACCCCGTTTGTTTTTCCTCGTTTTTGTTTCCTACCTGCAAACAGTGTATGTGGAAGCTTCTGGTTTTATCCTTAATCCCATGGGGAGTTGTGTTCTAGTGTTTCCATGCATTGCTTTGATCGTTGAACAAATCGGACACCCCGTTCTCTTCTCACCTTGGACCTCTCAGGTAAACTTATGTAGCTTCATCCTTTTCTGTTGCTGTATTTCCTCAGTGTACCTGTTGACTTGTTTTGTCCAAATGAAGACCACGGAAAACACAAGTACATTTATAAATGCATGCATACATTTGAAGGAATTCCTAAGAAATTCTCGTAGACCCAACCCTTTGATCGACAAATACATGGTTAATACAAAATAGAGCAATGGGATGTAAAAGGCCAAACATCGGGTAGCTAGGATCTTCCAATCTGTGAATTTCAGCTTCAGTTCTATGTTGAACAGAAAAAAGTTTCACTCTTGTGGGATTTTCTAGTTTTCAAAGGATTGTCTTTTTTTTTTTCTTTTTTTTTTTGTGGTACTGTCAATGGCAGAGAATTCATGCTTCCTTTTCAATCGTTTGCAGTTTGTTATTGTCTCTTAAACTGGATGGGGATTGCTCATATATGGAGGCTTCAAGACTTTCTTTGGAGGCAAGAAAGACAAAAAGATGTAATTATTTACACTGATGACTGCAAGTCTATTATCTATATTTCCGAATAGGTTATGCTCTGATGTCGGATATTAAAAATACAGCCTCTTTGATTTGAAGGAGCAGATTTAGTTCATCACTTCTATTAGCTCATCTAATTAGTTGAACTCATTAGACTTGCTAAAACAACCTAATAGACCTGTACTTGGGTTGAGTTAGTTGGCCATGCATTTTTTTTAATTATATATAAACTTGAGAAAACCTGTTTTAGTATTTTAAACAGGGAGGACATAACTTGATTAGATGGTGCTGTGTTGCAAGTTGAGAATGGAAGGTTGTGGTTTTGATCCTAGCTTAGGGTGTTTTTTAGAGTTACTAGATTTGCATTTAGTGCAGTAGTGACCATTGGGAGAACTTACCAATGCTCAATTTAGTGGCTTGGGAAGGCTTTTAACAAAGTGCAAGAGGTAGTTTTGATGTTTTTCAGGTTCTAGAATTGTTGTTTGTCATCTAGCTTACGGACCAGTTTGGGCATACCTGAATTGCAGGCGGGGAAACCTTGCATCCACTACCCAGATCGAGAATGTGATGGTAATGTGATGCACTATATAGATGTGCACTTGGTATCCTACATTCATGGCTCTCTTGGGGCATCTTGAAGGGAAATGGGCTGTATCCTACAGTCTCTCAAAAAAACATTCGCAGATTTGGATCTGCTTAGAAATGAAGTGCGGGTTGTACATCCTTGAGTTGAACTCTTTTTGCAGCTTTGGATCGGTTTTGACAAGATGATGGCATTTCCAACGTAACAAACTTGTTATTAGAACCAGTCGTATACTATAATGAGATTTTTCCATTATCTGTAATCAAAGAGCATATTATTTTGTGAAACTAGCATCTACCGTGTCATTCTCTCTCTGCAGATTCGTGTCAATATCATTATTCTCTGTTTCGGAGCCCTGCTAAGTGCTAATCCTACTCCAACTTGTGCGAATGTGGCATGCATGTGCCATACCCTGGCTGTTCACTAGGTGGCAGGTGCTCTCCACAATCTGTTGTGGCATGAAAATCAGGCCAGTCTTGTCTTCAATCGGGACACATTTACATCAAATCGTGGCTAGTGCCTTTTTAACTATCCACTTTTTACATACATGTCGTACATGTGATGACCTGAAAAGCCTATTTTGGTCATTGCACATATACTGCAGGGCACACCTGATGAATGGCCCAGATCTTACACACAGGTCATGTGTGTGGGAGAGTATGAACATAGCCATCACATTATCTGTTGTTTATTTGTTCTATATTTGGATCTTTTAGTAGCCCCTTGAGCTGAAGTAAATTGAACTTGTGAAGTAATGCTGCAGTGCGAATTACACTTCTTGCTAAAGGATGCAGAGGTTTATTATCTGAGGTATGCTTGAAAATGATTTTCATTATTAATGCAAGCATAGCTGTAGCTTTTACTTGTTCCTCCAAACTTTGGTATTCTAGTGTTATAATGTGTTTTCCTTGCCATGCCTCATCTTTACCTTGAAACTAATGGTGTTTTATGGAAATTTAAATTTTATATGTTTGGAATTTGGATGATATATCTGATTTTCATTTCTTCATATAGGTTGGTTGGTTTAGGGCCCTGGAGAAATGGGTATATCAAGTTTTGGATGTGCAAGTTGATAAAGGCCAATAATATTCTTGTATATTTTCAATTCATGAGAAACACCGACGGCTAAAACCGTCGCTCTCAGCCGTCGGAAACGCCTGCGGTTTTAGCAGTCGAAGACGCCGACGGTTTAAATCCGTCGGTGAGGAACGCACGCCCCTTTCCCGACGGACAGTCCGACGGCTTTTAGCCGTCGGAGAAGGTCATTGCCGACGGTTTTTAGCCGTCGGCGTTGCCCTATTTTTTATATCCTTTGTTTTTGCTGATATGTCTTGAATTGAAGAATACAGGTCCTTGCAATAAAGCAATTCTTCCATCTTAGCCTTCCATATGGTCCAATTAGAACCATTGAAGTTGATCATCTTTGATGAGCCACCTTCCATAATTCAAAACTGATCCTACCCGTTCAGTGAACTTAGCTTTGATACCACTTTGTTGGGATGTCTTGCACAAACCTTAGGATCTAGCCCCCCGAAATAAACCAGAATTATGGATAATAAAGCAATGAAATAAATTAAAGCATCAATCATACACCACACGAGATTTTTAAGTGAAAAACCCTCAAAGAGGTAAAAACTACGGGACCTCGTCCAGATGAACAATCCACTATGAAGTAGAATGTTACAACCTTCTTCACTCACGCAGGAGTAGATAAACAATAAGAAAAACAAAGAAAACGGAGAGATCTAACTAATTACGAGGACATAAAAGCGTTGAGATATAGATTGCACAATAGATAACCTCCACGAGCAGAACCTCCCTTCTATAAGCTCTCTCTCTCTCTCTCTCTCTCTCTCTCTCTTTCTTTTTTCTTCTCTCTCTCACCTTTGATAGCCCTAAACCCTTTAGCAAATCCCTTGTAATTATTAGGAAACCCTCTTGTCGTACCTAGAAAGCCCTAGGTACCTCCTATTTATAGTTTTAGGAAACTCCTTTTCGCATCCCAGTTGCGGAAGGACTTGCGATACGAAATCCGTGCAAAATTGCGGAACGAATCTGTGTAACCTCGATTGGTCGTACTGAGTCTACGACGGATCGAGCGCTACCCATGACCGGTCGAGCAGCTCCTTCGATCGGTCGAGCACCCCGGAGAAAAATAGTCCACAGTCGTTGGACTTTGTGTCGTGCCACGACTCAACCCCACAACTGGTCGACAACCAGCCTTCGACCGATCGAGCGAGGCTCACGACCGGTCGAGCACGGGACAAAAAATCCCATCACGTGGATGCTTCAGTAACCTTCACACCATAACGATTATGATGTGTTCCAAGTTGAAGAAAATTTATGGTTTACTACAACTTGAAAGTCTTGAAACAATTGATATAAGTAATTGCAATGAGCTAGAAGAAGTAATAGGTATGGTCATTCCTGATGATGAAGTCGGAGATATATGGCTAATGCAACTAAAATGTATAAAACTCTGGGACCTTTCAGAACTAAGGAGTATATGTAGCTATGCACTGCATTTTCCTCCCTTGGAGGAAATCGACGTCATTGGTTGCCCAAAGTTGAAAAAGCTCCCTCTTTCTCTCCATAGCGCACACAATTCTCTAAGGAAGATACGTGGTAGGAAAGAATGGTGGGATAATTTAGAGTGGGAAGAAGATGGCATCAAGTCCTATTTTCTTCCTTTTTTCCATGAATGGGGTACATAGAATCATTGTCAAAGTAGAAATCCTTTTTAACAGTTATTTCTTAGGAAGTTAAGAGTAATTCTAGAAGGAGACTGAAGTTTTCTTAGATCAAGTGTGCTATTTATTATTATCAGTTTAATTAATGTACCACATGATATTAGATTAATTTCTTATGTCGGTGCTTCTACGCCTGAGGTGTACTATAACTCTTGAGCATTGATTACGCCTGTTTTGCGTGTACAAGTGAGCTAATGTACACGCCAAGGAGCAAGTGCAATATCCAAGCCCACCCATAAAAAAAAGATGCGACCATGTAGATTTCTTTAGCCTGATCTAATCGGTCAACTTATTTCAAGCCAGGATGCTTTAGGCTCCGACGCTATGCTCTGTCCAGAGGGACGCTATCTGCTGATGCTGTTTTTGGGTTATATTTGTAGTTTTGTGTTTTCTTTTTTGGTGGTAAGTTGTGGCCCTATTTGCGTTGACCCACCATAGTAAAGAACGACCAACTGCGCATTTTATTCCAAGTATGCATTTACTTTGGGTCCACTTGATGAGTGGATTGGCCCGATTCTTGTGTTAGGTGGTCGGTGCTCTGTGGGGCCACTATGATGTATGTGTTTCATCCATTCCGTTCATCCATTTTCACGTATCATTTTATGGTTTGATCCCAAAAATAAGAGGGATATAAATCTCAGGTGGACCACACCACATGAAAACAATAGTGATTGGATATCCACCATTAAAATCCTCCTAAGGCCCACTATACTGTTTATTTGACATCCAATCTGTTGATTAGTTCATACAGCCCAGATGATCTTGATCCAAAACTTTTATGGCCCCCAAAATGTTTTTAATAGTCGACCCTCATTCAACACTGTTTCCTGTAATGTGGCCCAATTGAGATTTGGATCTACCTCATTTTTGGAATCATACAGTAAAATGATTTGTAAAAATAGATGGACGGCATGGATGAAATACATACATCATGGTTGGGACCACATAGCACCGACCATCAGCCATAGGCTGGTGTCCGGGAGAGTAGCCAATCCGTCCGGGAGAGTAGCCATCGCAAACAATGCCCACGTTGGTACTGTCTCCTATCGGAAAAGTTACGTGGCCATGTATGAGTTTTATAGACTCTATCCATCCATTTTTTTTCACCCCATCTGGGGGCATGAGCCAAAATTTTGAGGCAAATCAAAATCTCAGGTGGACCACCCCATAAAAAAAACATAGTGGTAATTGAACGCACACCACTAAAAACTTCCTTAGGGCCCACTGTAATGTTTATATGCCATTCAACCTATTAATTAGGTCACATAGACCTAGATGGAGATAAAATACATCAGCTTCATCCAAAACTTTCACAGCGCCTCAAGTAAATTTTTAATGGTGAGGGTTCAATCACTGCTGGGGTGTGGTCCACTGAGATTTGGATCTCTTTTTTGGGGGCACAGCTTCAGTGAATCCCTTACTGTGGGGCCACTATGATGTATGTGCCTTACATCTACACTGTCCATCCATTTTGATAGTTCATTTTAGTGCATGATCCCAAAAATAAGAAGCGGCCACACCACAGGAAACAACAGTGATCGACTAGCCACTGTTAAAAACTTCTTGAGGCCACAATAGCTACCATAATACTTATTTCCCGGCCATCCAACCTATTGATAAGGTCACAGACTTGGATGAAGGACCATAGAAATACCAGCTTGATCCAAAACTTTTGGGGCCCAGAAAAAGTTTTTAATGGTCAATCACGCTGTGTCCTGTTGTTTGGTCCACCTGAGCTGTCAAAACAGATGGATAGTGTGGATGTAAGGTACATACATCATGGTAGGCCACTACAAGGCTCCACCGACCATAGTTTCCATGGATCATCCATTTTTTTGGCTTATGTCTAAAATGATCTGAAAAATGGACAGTTAAAACACACATCAAGTCTAGAACACTTTTCAAGGACCATGCATGTATTATAAGTGATCCATTTTCCATCTTAATTGGCCAAATTTTTTTATGTCTAAAAATGATTGCTATGAAAACAAGTGGACAGTGTGAATAAAACACACATCAAGTCTAGAACACTTTTCAAGGGCTACCATGCATGTATTATAAGTGAGTCTGCTTGATTGATCAAATCCATCTTAATTGAGCGAGGTTCGAACCTTACTTTTGAGTGATCAAATTTTTTTTTGAGTCGCCTAATCATGGTTGTAGGATGCACCTGTTGGATAGTTCGGATGTCATACATGTTCCACGATAATAAACTCCTTGCCAAAGCTAGTTGAAGAGAAAGGTTGGTTAGGTTTAAGAATTTTGCCGTTGGACTTTCATTGTCATTAACTACTAAAATCCTTGAAATAATTCTCTATTATTTCCTTAGGGTTTTATAACCTTCAAAGATCTATGTTTCTATATAAAGGTCACATAGTGATTCTTCTTCCTTGAATTTTTCTAAAGTCTTTTTTACTTCTTCATCAAATTTTAATTAAGCAATCTATTTCCAAAAGATATGCATGAATATCTTAAATGAGGAAATATTCAAAAAAAAAAAATATAGATTTTAGTGCCCATCTAATTCCACTTTTTTTTTAAATTCGTTTATGATACATTAAACTAGGAAAAACTCAATGCATAATTTTTTTACTTTCAATTGGATCCGATTATTTTTATGTCATATGTACAAATTTTTTCAGTGCCTTGGAATCATCTTTATCATATGATGGGAGCAATCAAATAGATAGATGTAATTCTTCGTTTATGAAATTAAACTATTTTTTCTACTTAGTTAAATGTAAAATTTTCAGTTTCATCAATTGTTTCTTAGTTAAATGTAAGTTTTCAATTGTTTCCCCGGACAAACGAGAAGTGCAAAAGAACTATGTTATTCTTTAATTGAACATTATCATCTTAGAGTTTATACACATAAAATTTTGAAAATAACTGTTAAATAGCCTAATTTTTATGGCCATTTAATTAAACTCGTAAAATGTAGGTGCAACTATATGGGAAGCAGGTTGCCTCCTACCTTGGCTCGGCCACAAATGGGCAGATTTGTTTGGGAGCCCGCCATGATGTATCTGTTTATCCATGCCATCCATCACTTTTCTCAGATCATTTCAAGGTATGATCCCAAACATGAGGTAGATCCAAGGCTCAAGTGGACCCCAACACAAAAAACAGTGGGGATCCACTTGAGCTTTGGATCTACCTCATTCTTTGGCTTATACCCTAAAACGATCTCTCCAAATGGATGGATAGGCATGAACTTTGATGTGTCCCATTTTCATGGTAGGGACCCTCCTGGACAGGTTGGATTCAAGGTGGGCCCTGCACACAGACAATTCCACGAAATTGCCAAATGCAACTATGAAAAAAGTGACCAAAGAGTAGAAATAAAAAGAAAACACAGATAACCTATGGTCCAAAGAAGAGTAAAGAGAGGCTAAAAATTTATGGGAGAAAGAAAGAAAAAGCTAGCAGGAGTCTGAATTGCAGCGTTGAATCGTGTCAATGATTATGGTGAGTCCAGCAGATCAGAAGGGTGCAAAAACACATTTGAATGGATGGCTAGAAATGCATTCTTTATTGGGTCTAGTCCTGCAGCCCATGCCATGCCCATGCCGTCGCATGGCGCACTTGGCCTGGGCCACATTCCACAGTGCAGCCCAAGTCCATCACATGGTAAGGAATGAGCCCAAGCCCAAGCCCAAACCAGCATAGGAGATAAAGAGAAGAACCAACTGGAACAAGCGAGTGAGCATCAAGCAGATGGACATCACCACATTCGACATTGCTGTCTTGCACCAGCATTGTATTTCACCACTGATTTTAAAAAACAGTACCAAAACATTAGAGATGGGTCATAAGAAGTTTTTATTAGTGGGGTATTCAATCATCACTGTTTCCTATAGTATGGTCCACCTGAGATTTAGATCTGCTTCATTTTCGGCTCATGTTCTAAAATATTCTAGCAAAAGAGATGAACAGCTTGGATATAGAATACATACATCAAGGTGGGCCTACAGTAAGGGCCTTCGGCACTGGCAGTCAGCACTCCACACACATAAGAGTGCTGTGGGACTTTGAAGAAATTAGCAAGTTGCAAGATCATTCCCACAGGATGAAGTAAAAACAAAACAAAAAAAAAAAAAAAAAAACTTAGCCATATGAAGCTTTCGTGGCCATACAAATGTTTTAACGGTGGTCACTGAATCCCCACTGTTTCCTCTCATATGTCCGCCTTGAGTTTTGGATCCACCTGATTTTTCGTTTCTTATCGTAAGATGATCCCGAACAACAGGTAGACAGAGTGTATTTCTCACAAACATCATGGTGGCCCCATCTAGCATCGCAAGAACTGTGAGGTTCATTAATTTAGCACATCTATATTTCCAACAATGGTCCACTAGGACAAAACAGGCACCTCGGTGCACAAATTTCTCACAAGGTTTTCGTTTCTTTTTCTTTTCTGAGATTTATTTAAACTTTTATCTTTTTATCATTATTGAATTACAATGACGGTTCACTTCTTTCTAACATAAATTTTAATACAGTTAGTTAACTTACAATTATTTTTTAATCAAACCTCATTATTATTTATGACACTCGGTTGAGATTTCCAGCCCAAGCCTATGAAGCCAACCCAACCCAACCCAATCAAAATTTTGGGTTGGGCGAGTTGGGTGCAGGTTAGGCCCAACCAAACTGTACCCCTAGCAGCAAGGAGGGTGCGACAATTACCTAGGCTGGCCGCCGGTCTAATTAAAATTTATTAAGGGTTAGCTCTTAGCTGTAAACCGGTCTGGTTCGTGGCTGCACCAGAATTGTTCAGATAAAAGATAAAACACGCACAGGCTGTGTGGGGCCCACCATATTATAACTCACTACGCCATCCGCGACTTCTCTTCTTCGGTGGTGGTTCTTGTGGACGCGGATTGCCACCGAAAATTCAGCAATCCCGTCGGTGGTCTTTGTGGACGCGGATTGCCTGCTAAAATTCCGCAATCCCCGTCTTCTTCTCTTCTACAATGAATTTCGCAGTAAGTTCCTGCGTTGGGAATTTTGGTGGAGCCCATTGTGATGTTTCTGAGAAATCCTCCCTGTCCATCTGTTTATCCAGCTCATGACAAGATGTCAAAAATGAGGCGGGTTTAAAATTCAAGTGGGCCACATGAGGGGTAAAGGAGGGGAAAGAAATGCTTACCATTGAAACCTTCATGGGGTCCAACTTGACGTTGATATGCATGCCATCCAAACCATTTATAAGGTCATGCGCTTTCAACAGTGATCGTTCAATCCCCAATGTTTCCTCTCGTGTGGTCCACTTGAGTTTTGGATCCACCTCATTTTTTGCATCTTTTAGTAAGATGACCTGGCAAAACAGACGGACCGGGTGGATTTCTAACGCCGCTAGCTTCTTAGCGCAGCCAGGCGATCAGCTTACTTTCTTTTCAGTGATGTACAAGCGATCTTCCACTCTCCATTATTTCCGGACGTGTACATTTACTTTAGCTTGTCTTCTCTTAAATTCCTGCAGCCCTAAGCTTTATAGGCTGTGTTATATCCACTCCATGATCAGTGACTTTTGCAAGCTCATTTTAGGACATGATCCCAAACATGAGACAGATACATAGCTCAAGTGGACCACATCATTGGAAATAACGGTGATAAAGATGCCACTCTTGAAACCTTAATTTCCTAGGACCCACGACAACCCTTTCATAACATGACTTGGACACGAAGGAAAATACAAATATTAATTTGATCCAAAGCTTCCATGGCCTCTAGGAAGATTTTGGTGGTGGATGTCCGCTTGAGCTTTACACCTGTCTCATGTTAAGCTGGTGGGGATAAATGAAGGGATATAACGGTGGGGCCCAGGTATGCAATCTGCCTACTCTTTTTGAAAATTGGTTGTGATAACGAATGGTGGGATGCTACAAGAGAAAAGAAGAAAAGACTAAGTATTAGTAGATATGCGTACCTTCCACTTTGTGGGTCAAACTTTCATTAAATCAAACCCGTTCATCAAGGACACAGCCTCTTGTTTATGTTGGAACCCATAAATCAGGATAATAAAAAAACTTAGGTAGGCCACACCATAGTAAACAGTTGGTATGGAATGCCAACTGTTGGTTGTATAGGGCCCATCCACTCTGTTATTCTAACTTAAAAAATTATTCCAATAGAAGACGGACGTTATTCCAAAACTCAGGTGGGGGCATAACACTTTAACGTAGATGTTTATATATTATTCCCTATGGGATGGCCCACCTGAGTGTTGAATCAATCTGATTTATTAAATCAAGGGTAATAAAGGGGTTTTATACGTGATGGACGGGGTGGATATCTTGCTCGTAAAGTCATTTTCCTAGTTTAAGCCTTTGGCACGCACAGACCTGCTAATAGCTCGGCAAGAGTTCCACCAAAACTCCTTCCCTTGACCCTATTCAATTGCCAAATATCCCTGATTCATAGGTTAGGATGATATAATCAATTTTATTTGGAGGACATGCTCCACCCAATGGATGGTTTGGATTAAGGCAGTGTCTGATACGTGTACGGTGTCTGTGTGTATGAGTGTAGTTGATTACAGTACGTTTGTTTCTCTCGAATTATTGTACGGTTCTTACTTTTCTTTCTTTTTTTCTTGGTCAAGACAGTCGGCGTCGGCCACTTTTTCTCTATCAAATCCGCGTTTCTTTGTCGGTCCGTTTTGCACTATCCACACTGTGGACGGTCATGATCCATCATATATGCTTGCAAATGGATGGAAGATGGACTATCACATCGTTTCCTCTACCAGAGGGGTTAGTGTTCTAGATGAGTTGGTGTACATAATTCAATCCAAACCGTCCAAATTGTTGGTACCACTACAGATGAGACATGGCCCCTAAATCAAGTTGTTGGATGATCTAAGCTCTAATGGATACTTGATTTCATATTGAACTACTTTGATTTTAACTATTCTTTTGATGGACACTACTCCAACGGTAAGAATCACAATAAAGTTTCACTGAATTAACATTGAAGGCATGGATGAAGCGATTTAGATCAGGGTGACAATCACATCATCACTAGGTGCATCGCCCCAATTTAGCCCACGTACTAACTATCATCTCCATCCATAATTCCAGCACATTAGACAATTGGGAATAATGAGAATGTCAACACTCCACCTTCAAATGGTTCCTCTTGTTGTGGGCATCCTGAGTTACTTATGGGCCTGTTTTTGAGCAATGTACCTAAATTTTGGTGTGGCATTTGATGACTGGAGGTGATTTCGTACAATAATCACGGTGGGCCAGAGGTCAATATTTCTTTAATTCCCAACTGTTTACTTCAATGTGGCCCATGTGAATCACGGGTCAGATTGATTTTTTGGCCCTGGGCCTACTGTGAGATTACACATCTAATGATTGGAGTGGATTGATATGCACTTCATGGTGGCCTGTCAAAAATCAAGGGTGGACAACACTAGGGCATTTCATGGGATGCTTAACATTGACTTTTGACAAGCCGCTATGATGATCATGTGTATGTAAAGTCCACTTACGGCCGTAAAATTAGGTTGACATATGATTCATGTGGGCCATGGCAAAGGAAATAATTAAGAGAGACATCCATCCTTAATTTTTAGATAGCTCATTGTGATAATCATATGAAATCCATTCCAACCATTAGATGACATACAAAATTTAGCCATGATGCCAAAAAAATTAGGCTTACTTGTGATTCAAGTGGGGCACAATAAGAAAACCATTTTGAAAGAAAAGTGTCCTGTATTTTGTTTTTAACTGTGGTCCATCAATCCATATGAATCACCGATGAGGTTGATGTTTGGGCCCTGGACCTAAAATGGGGGTGCACACCTAGCGATTGGGGTTGGTTTGACATAAACATTACAGTGGGCCCACACGGCACCCTCATTCCTTATTCCCCTCTCTCTCTCATCTTCCAACCCACTTCCCTTTATATTCCAAGCTCCAACCCATGCCCTCTCCTCTTCTCAGCTCCAATCCCTTCTCTATCTCTCATCTTATAAGCTCCTTCAATCATCGCCTCCAACCAAATTGTCGAATTCTTGCCAAGATCTGCCACCAATTTGTCGTCATTCCCGTCTTATAAATACCGAACAACCGGGCCAAAAACAAAGTGTTGTGGCTGTTGCAGCAAGCAAGCCTTAAACAGGTCAGCGCTTCTCTCTCTCTCTCTCTCTCTCTCTCTCTCTCAAAACATTATGGACGGACTAGCCTTGCTAATATTGGTATGTGAGGAGCATAACTACAGCCATGTGGACCAAACTTTTCATTAGATCCAACCCATTCGTAAGCTAGACACTCTCATTTAAGCTGGTACCCAATAATCATGATAGTTAAAATCTTAGGCATGCAGGCCACTCTATGGTAAACATTTGATAAGGAATTCTCACCATTTGTTCTGTGAAGGGCCACAGTGCTGTATGTATCATATCCATTCCATTCATCTAACTTGCCTCATCAGGATGAAAGCATTCCCCAAAAAACCATGCTATTCCAAAACTGAGATGGGCCACAACATATGAACTCATAGGTTTATGTATATGGGATGGCCCATCTGAGTATTGAATCAACCTTGTTTTGGGGATTAAGGGCAACAAGGGGGTTTATACCTGAAGTTGTTTCCCTTGTAAGAAGCCTTAGGCACGCAAGAACACTAATGGTCAAGCAAGAGTTTTTGAGAATTAAGACTAATTTTCCTTGGTGAAAAGAAAGGAAGGTCAGGTTGCCCTGTTATTGTGGTTTTTGACACATGAGCCATGTAAAGGAGAGGCTATCATGTGGATGGTCATGATCTATTATATGATTGCAAGTGGATGGCAGATGAGGCTCTGCCATTTCATTTCCTCTGCAGGGGTCAATGCTCTCTATGAGTTTGCAGACATGGCTCAGTCCAAACCATCCAAATTATTGGTACCAGTGAGATCAGACATGGCTCCTGAATCAAGTTGTTTAAATGATGTTTTTTAAAGCAAAACCTGAAAAACGCTCTCAACCAAGAATGTTCCTACCAACTAAACTATTGACTTATTTTTATTTATTAATTAAAAATAAAAATATTTAACTATTTATTTTAGTTTTAAGTATACTAAAATTTAGAGTCGTTATATTCTACCCCTTAAAATAAAATCTTGTCATCATGATTTGAAAAGTAACGTATCAAAACTTTTCTAGTTCTAATGGCGCTGGTCACACTGATGTTATGGATAGCTCCACAAACTAGATTTGTCTCTTAGTTTTTTTGGTAGTGAATTCATAATTATGTATAATTTTGTGAAAAACTTAAGGTTCACAGAAGATTTAAAAATTCGGACAGTGAGACTTGTCTAGAAGAAGACAAATTTTTTTTTTTTTTTTCCAGTCAAAAAAACTAATTTTGATATTTAAAAATTTTGAATTTCTATTTTTAAAAAAATTATTTTTCTTTTGAACTTGATTCATCAATTTATGATGAGGCTCTTGAATCACCTCAATTAGACCCATACTTAATTAGTTATGAGCTTCTGAAATTAGGTGATTTCCATTATCTAAAAAAATGTAAGGAGCAAAAATTCTTAAAAGTATTATACGGGCCAGATTTGAGTGTCTAATAAGCGAAGATTCGTATTTCAACAAAATTACAAAGGAAAACTTAAAATAAATAAATAAATAAAAACAACTATGAGCTTATGATAAGATGAAATTGGGGGTCACAATAACTAGAATTGATCCCTCAACATCTCTTTCAATTAAGAGTGTCTCTACCAACTCAGCTATTAATTTATTTTTATTTTTTAATTAACAATAAAAATATTTCACTATTTATATTAGTTTTAAGTGCACTAAAATTTAGAGCCCTTACACATGAAATGAGAGAGACACGAGAGATGCCTAATATCTTTTTCAAATTCGAAATTATTTTTTAAAAAAATAAAAAAATCATGGTCGTTACATTAATAACTAGTAATTACTAAAATTAGAGTATTTAGCATCATCATCATCATCCTCCAATGTAGCCTATCATAAATGGGCTTATTTGCTATGTTTAAAAATTTCTTCCTAATAAGCCATCCTAGCTATTACATTGTTAAACACACTAAATGGAGACCATTAAAAAATTTTCTTCAGCTGCCTTGAGGATGCCGGGTCAAATGGCTACGATGATCCGATCCAGTCCATTCATCTAACTTGCCCACATGTGTGTATCTTATCTAGTCCATTCATCCAACTTGCCTCGTTGAGATGGAAGCATTCCCCAAAATATCAAGTTATTCCAGAATTCAGGTGGACCATAGCACTTGAACTTAGATGTTTACGTGTGATTACATATGGGATGGCCCACTTGAGCGCTGAATCAGCCTGATTTTTGGGATTAAAGGAAACAAGGGGTTTTACACTTTGATGGATGGGATGGATCTCATGCATATGAAGCCGTTTCCCTTGTAGAAGCCTTCTGTGCACAAGACCTACTAATATTAAGAAAGTTTTCCGAGAATTAAGACCAATTTCCTTTCCTTTGTGATAGGACCTTCCATTACCAAATGTCCATTAATACGAGCTTGGATTATATAATCAATTTAATTTTGAGAATATGCTCCGTTATATTGGATGGCTTGGATTAAGGTATCGTGCACGGATGTAGGTAGTGTACATGGTCTCAATCTATTTCCGAGTATAGTACATTAATTACTTGAATTATTGTACGGATCTTACTTTTTTCTCGTTCCGAGAGTGCCGTCAACTCATTTACAATCATTTCTAGCATTATTTTTTTACGGGTCTTACTTTTTCTCGTTCCGAGAGTACCGTCAACTCATTTTCATGGCCCATTATTTTTTCAGCTAATGCAAAATGTCCATCTGTGGGCTGAAAATAAGGAAAATGAGTTAACGGTTGTAATTGAAGAGGAAAGGTGAGCAGAAAGGATAGTCAGGGTTGTTACGTTATTATGATTCTCGAACCAATGGGCCATGTAAGGCTGAGGCCATCATGTGGACGGTCATGATCCATCATATATATGCTTGCAAGTGGATGCATGGCAGATGGATTCTACTATATCTTTTCCTCTAAAAAGAGGTCTTGATGTGTTGGTGGACATACCTCAATCCAAACCGTCTAAATTGTTTGTAACACTGTAGATGAGATATGGCCCTTAAATCAAGTTGTTGGATGATCTAACTTCTAACCAATGGACACTTATTTGTTTTGATATGTGACTACTTTGATTTTGACTGTATATTTGATGGACACCACTCCAATGGATGGATCCACTCTATCCATCAGATGCACCTCTCGCAACCTTAGTATCATATAACTCAAAAGTTTAACTTTTCTGGTCAGACAATCCAAGTCCCTAAAGGATGGAATCCTTTACAACACCGGTTTTTACGGAGAGGGTGTGAGAGTAACCGCGTGTGGCCCCACCATGTTATCTGTGGCACATCTACTCCATCCATCGGTTGCACCCCTCAATTCTAGGCCTAGGGCTAAAAATCAGCCAGGTTCACAACTTAAGTGGACCATCACAAGAGGGAACAATGGCTACGGGACCCAACCATAAGCTTGGTTGTGGGCCCACCATGTTATATATTTACCATCAAACCTGTTCATCAAGTGTGAAAACGAAAGAATCAGCCTGCTTCAAAACTTAGCCCAGTGACAGCACGCGAACTTAAAGGTTTTAGCCGCAAGTACTGTAGATTGTTCCCAGAGGTTTAGCCCATCTGAGGTTTAGCCTATCTGAGATCTATATCAGAAAAACCTTATATATGTACGGTGAACATAAGGATAGACTTATGTTGTTGTACCCAATGAATTAATGAATAATTGAATAATAAAAAAATAACTTTTAACCTTCTTAAATAACCCAAAATAAACTCTAAAAACATAATCAAAGAATCTTTACAAAAATATGTAAATTTCCACCGCTTGTTAACCTGTCGTCCATCTGCCGGTTCAATAGGTCAAAACAGTCTCAAAGTGTCCATAGACTTAAGTCAGAAATTCTGTCATATTTGACTTCGTAAATAATATTTTAACCCGTCGAACAGTTCTAACCTGTTGAATAGACCTGTGAACAATATTTTGATCTATCTGAACAGACAAAAATCAACGAGTAAGCAATCTGAATTTTTTAGCAAAATTTTGACTTACGAACTGGTTAAACTATACTGAATTTTTTCAATTTCTCACTTGAATTCTTCCGTTTTCTCTGTGCAATATTAGTAACATGCTCGATCCTCAACATACATTAGATTTGTATATTCTTAAAATTTGGAAGTATCCCGAAATGTTATGGGAAAAATGAACGATGGGAGTGGACATATAAAATGTCTTCAAGGTGCCCATACGGTAAGCATAACGCCCACTAAACTGTGGAAGCGGATTGCGTAGTGAGTCACTCACTACCGTCAGTGTACTGAGTAACTCAGTACGCAATCCGATCTCCTAAACTGTTAACCGGCTAATTCACCAAATCTGCGCCCATAAGTTACAGGGCTCTTATTTTATTTTATTATTTTTTTAAAATTAATTTGGATAATCAAATGCATTGATCTAAACCATCTATTCACTCAATAACACTTCTTATGGACTAACATGGAGAAATTTCCTAATCAAATTATTCAATCCATCCTTTATTCTCTTAGCCATCCATTTGGAAAGCCATGGATACGATGGTTATGACTGCCTAACAAAATTGATTCTTTAAAATAATAAGAACCATAATGGGCCCTAACAAATAGATGGACCGAATTGTTGACTGGATCGGTTTTTATATAAACAACTTTGACCGTACATATTAAAATCCTTTGGTCCAGTGGTTCGTATTTGTTACATTGGTACCATGTTTACATCTTAGCTCCTGAAATGTTTTAGATTATAATGAGCGGTCTATGTTAATGTGCTGGACTGTTTAAGGTTCCAACATAACTAGGACGAGCATTGGAGCATTTCTCTGTTACTTTCGGAGGCGGATTGCTGGAAACGGATTGACTACTCCCCCCCTTACACCGGCCCGGTGGCTGAGGGTCGGTGCTTTGTGAGCCCCACCATGATTTATGTGTCTCATCCATTCCATTCATCCATTTTTTAAAGATCATTTTATTGCTTGATCCAAAAATGAGAGTGATGTAAATATCAAGTGGACCACACCATAGGAAAACAATAGTGATTGGATATCAACCATTAAAATCCTCCTAAGGCCCAATGTACTGTTTATTTGACATCCAGTCTGTGGATTAGGTCATACAGACCAATATGAAGGGGAAAAACATATATCAGCTTGATCCAAAACTTTTATGGTCCCCAAAAAGCTTTTAATGGTCAACATTCATTCAACGATGTTTCTCGTAATGTGGTCTACTTGATATTGGGATATACCTCATTTTTTGTATCATAGCAAAAAATGATCTAGAAAAATATATGGACGGCATGGATGAAACACATACATGATGGTGGTGGCAGGGGGATTAGCCAATCCGTTTCCCGGATTGCCACTTCCCCGGGTATAGGAAGTTCATGAAGTCGGAAGCTCTCACAGAAATGCTCGCCAAAAATTTCACTCCTTCCATCAGTAAAACCACAAGAGTATAAAAAAACAGGCAGATCCAAAAATCATGTGGGCCACACAAAACAAAACAGTGTAACGGAAATGTCCATCGTTGAAACCTTCATGGAGCAACCATTATGTTTATTGTTGATGCCAAAATCTGGAACACCCTCCGCTCCTCGGATGGACCCTGGTCCTACACAAAAGGTGAGCAAAGGAGACCCTGGCTAGACCAGGGGACCCTCCGATGCTTAAGTCAGGTCAAGGGAATCGGGATCTAAGTAGGAAGGATAGAGGGAGAGTGCAAGATGTTGCGTACCGGTGGTGACGGGGTGATAGACTACTTATACCTGATGGTTAAGAGGTCCGGGTTCAATAATCTCGGCGCCATCAGGGCGATTCCTAAATCGTGGAGATATCGCCCGTAATCTGTAGATCTTGTAATGCGTAAAGCGCATAATGCGCATAACCGGACGGAGTTTTCGGCCACGTCTGGTTATGGCAGTTTCCTCATTTGGCAAACGGGACCTTAATATCTACTTGGCTCGGCTCAGGCAAAGGTCATTTAACCATGCAGTTATCTTTGATGCGTATCTTGTTGAACTCGGACGATTCATAGGTCCAAGCCGATATCAGAGCCGAAGGTTTTGCCGTAGGTGAAGTTGGCGAATGAGTAGTTCTCGCGCGGTGTTTAGTACGCAGTTTTCATGTCCGCTCGGATATCGCTCAGACCTATGGCTGTGGTGAAGGTATTCTGAATGCCATGTCTCTCTGGAGTGCTCATATCAGGACGAACGGGTTAGGCCTCGGATGCTGATCCCGCTAGTCGATTTGGCTCGGTTCTTTATCCTCGGTTCTCATGCAGACTCGGATCTTCCCATAACAGAAGCCCCGTACTCTTCGAGTTTACTTGTGGACTCGGAGAGTAATCATGCAGGAGTTACTTCCACCCATACCGCAGTAATGATCTTTCAAAATCGAAGCGTCACATCTTGGGATTTTGTGCATGCGGGACGTTTTCGAGCGGACGCGTGGTGACGTTTACGATCCCAGATGACTGTCCGCCTATGAGGGGCCACTGTATAAGCACGAGGGGGGATGTACAGGGCGACTTCCTCTGCTCGGGCGTCGCCTCGATTGTCGCATGTGCGACAAATGAGGCAGAAGGCATTACGCCCGGCAGAGTTTGGGCCAATGATGTCTCGCCACGTTAGTTCTAGACTCAGCTCGCGCCGACTAGGCCGCAGACATTAATGTTTTCCAATTAATGCCAAGATCTTCAGGGGTCTATATATATAAACCCCTTCCGAAGACTGTTGTCCATTTCTTCTTCCTGCGCTCCACTCGCTACCGGAGAAGGCGATTTCCGGCGAAGGCGATTTCCTGCCGATCTTCATTCCTTGGTGGGAGCGATTTTCGACTAGTGCTCAGTGAGTCTTGCCTTCACCACTTCTCCTTCTCTTCGAAAGATATCTTCTGACCTGGATTCGGTTCGTAATTCCAACAGAGGTTCCGAGTCAGAGAGTTCCAGCAGTAGGAGAGGGGCCTTTGAGGGCCCACTTGAAGTCGTCCCTCTATATCCTCCTCCCCGAATATTAAAGGAGGCAGGGGCTCGGACACGCTGAACCCAAAAGAGGGATGTCGCGCGATCCCCTAGGGTCGCGGTCGCCAGGACTAGAGAGATGCCACCGAATGACAGGGCCTCGGAGGTAGTCCGAGGGGGCTCTGTGATTACCGAGTCTCAAATAGAGTGGATCCGTTCGGAGTTTGAGATTTCCGACTCCATTCGAATAAGAGCTCCAGAGCCCACCGATGCAGCTGGCGCCCCTGCGGACAGGGAGATTGCCATTTTCCTCTACGTCCTACAGTGTGGACTCTGACTCCCCATGCACCCTTTCATTTGAGCTTTGGCGGCTTATTTGGGGCTGGCGCCTAACGCTTGGAGGGTGTTAATTTCTGCCTTCATCATCCAGCGCTAAGTCGGGAATCCAAAACTGACCCCCGTAGAGCTAATGAGCCTGTACCAGGCTAAGCACGACAACAACGAGCCATAGTACTACTTTGCGACCAGAGGCAGTAAGGGGTCAGGACTCGTCTTGGATCTTCCGACTTTTAACAAAGATTGGAAGAACAAGTGGTTTTGGGCTGCGGGTGACTGGGAGGCGTGTGCTGCGAAGATGAGGGCTCTAACATATTGGGTCCCTACCAAATTCCCTACTTCAGGTCGAATCATGCAACTTTTCCTTCATTTCATTGTCCTTCTTGTTTTGGTGTAGACTCATGGTTTTCCTTATTTTTTGTAGTCTTTGCGAGGAACCTACCTTTCCTCTCTTCGGACCAGAAGAATCAAATAGCCAAAGCCAGGGCACAGTCAGGGGAACTTCGTTCCTGGTCGGGTCTGATTACGGCCTCCAATCTTCACCTGTTCGGGTTGTGTCGATCTCAGCCGCGGCCTTCTTCCTTCAGTGAGTTTCCTTATTTTCAAGTCTTCCTTACGTTATCCCCGTTCGGTCTCTAAGTGGTATTTTTAGTATGTAGGCATGACCGAAGTTTCTGGTTCTCGGAAAAGGAAAGCGGCCCCGACAGCGGAGGAGTTGCTGACAACCGAGCCGCGGGTGAAGGTCGTTCGGAGGAAGAAAGCTGTGGCCCACGGAGTTGGTTCCTCGGCCCTTGTTCCGACTGTTGAGGCTCAGGATACAGCTCCATTTCATGCCACTCAGATTGCCTCTGCTCGGGATACAACTCCATTTCCTGCTGCTGCCTCATCGGCGGTAGCGCTATCTGTAATTGTGTCCCCTGCTGTGGCACCTCCGAACGTATTAGCTCGGGTCGAGGTGCTCTCCAATACAACCATGGTTGCGGTGCTTGCCGATACGACCATGGCCGCGGCTGCTCCTGTGACGAGTACAAGCCCCCACTCACCTTCCTTCACTGTGATTCCTCCCACCGAGGGGCTTCGACTGGAAACCCCCTCCAGAGCCGCCCCTTCATCCTTCGAGTGGGACGAGGCTGTTCGGATGATTGATGCCATGATTGCCCCCCAAGGCAATGATGGGGCCGAACAGGATATTGGGCGAGGCTCGGCCCAAGAAAGTGGGCAGACAGTGGGTCGGTGAGATCGTCGATTCAGCCAGGTGGCCGAGCAGAAAGGTTTGAGCAGGGTTACCACTTATCATGCTTGGTACCTTGGGCCACTAAGCACGCTCCAGAGGAGGATATAGTCCGAACACTTGGGAAATCAGACACCTTCTTTCTGAATGATATGGCTTCTGTATTTTATACGGTAAGTTTGTCAACTTTTCTTGTCGATTTACATTCTATTTCTTCTGAAGACTCACTTTCTTGTCTTTGTTCAGTCTGTCGCGAAGGTTCTTTTGGTTCGGGAGAGAATAAAGGAGCTAGAGCGGAGAGACATTGAGGCAAGAATTCTTAGGGCTGAGGTTGAAGCCTTACGGGGCGAAGCCGCCTCCTTCCAACTTGAACGTGACGAGCTACATCGGCAGCTTGAAGACGGAAAGGCTAGGGAGGGTCATTTGCAAGAAGCAACAGGTAGGCTCGAGGCTGAAGGACTTCGGCTCCAAGGGGTCGTAAAGGACCTCGAGAGCCGGAATGATGTAGCCACAGCCGAACTGGCTCAAGCCAGGGATCATGTTGATACCCTTGTCGGGGAAAATACCCAGATTAGTGAGCTCCTAGAGCGGACTAAGGTCGAGGCCGCTGAAGAAATGAGCCGAGCTGTCTCTCAGGCGAAGGAGACTCAACGAACCGAGGACAAGGCTTCCCAGACTGCAGCAGTGGCTGCGGCAGTAGCCGTGTATAAGACTTCGAAAGAGAGGGACGCCGAAGCTGCCAAGTTCTTTAACCGTGGCTTTGATGAGTGTCTTGTCGCGGTTCAGAACTTGTATCCAGACCTCGACCTCGACCCCTTACTGTCCGAAGATGAGGATGAAAATACCACTGAGGCGACTCGTCCGAATCACGCCACCGATTCCCAGGCGCCTCCGACGACCTGAAGAGTTTCCCCTCTTTTTTTGTATACTTTACAATGACGTACTGTGTAATGAACCTTTCCAGTTTAAATGGAACTGATTTTGAACAAAATTTCGTGTATTGTTGATTGTGACTCTACGCGGTTGATGAACCAATTTTTCTGAATGAGTATCTGAGTTGTTTATTTGACAGGTTAGCCTGTTAAAATTTTGTTGCTTAGTCCGACCCTTATGGGGTCGGCTCACTTTGTCTTCGTCAATGATCTTTTGTATTGGTCTAACTAACCTCCCTGATTGGGGATTGGACTTCTCTTTTAGGTTTTTATCCCAGATTAGGGGGGAATCTTTGTGGAAGTTGGTCCGTCTCTGCTGCTGTGGGAGTCGGATCGACTCTTGGCCTTTTCCCCCCCGGTTAAGGGGGGATACCTTTATAGAAATTGGTCTGACTCCTGCTGGGGAGTTGGATCACCTCTTGGCTTTTTCCCCCCGATTAAGGGGGGATGCCTTTGTAGAAATTGGTCCGCTTATGTAAAAGTGGAGGATTTTATTGAGAGCCTTAAAGGCTAGTCGCTTGGAAGCATACATTTATTCATGACCTTAAAGGTTCACCACTCGGAGGTCATCTCATTAGGGGTAATACACCTTCAGATGCTCGGCATTCCAAGGGTGAGGGAGTTGACGGCCCTCGAGATCTTCCAGATAGTAAGACCCCAGTTTCATTGAACGGACCACCCGATAGGGGCCTTCCCAGTTAGGTCCGAATGGTCCAGCGCCCGGCTCAGCAGTATTCTGAAAGACTCGACGAAGGACCAAGTCGCCTGGCCTAAATCGTCTGGCCTTAACCTTGGAATTGTAGAATCGGGCCACCTGTTGTTGTCGAGCGGTGACGCGGAGTCTAGAAACATCCCTAACTTCTTCGAGCAGGTCCAGGTTGGCCACGATCTGCTCGACGTTTCGATCCTCTTTGAAATTTTGGACCCGAACTGTGGGGAGGCCGATTTCCACTGGCACCATTGCCTCCGAGCCGTAAGAGAATGAAAAAGGGGTTTCCCCTGTCGAAGACTGAACGGTAGTCCTGTAAGCCCAAAGGACGAATGAGAGCTCATCGACCCAGTTGCCTTTTGCCTTTTCCAGTTTGGTTTTGAGATGATGCTTAATGACCTTATTGACCGCTTCCACCTGTCCATTTGACTGTGGGTGCTGAGGTGACGAATACGCATTCGTGATGCCAAGCCCCCAACATAGACCTCGAAATTTATCATTATCGAACTGTCGGCTATTGTCAGATATGATCGTTCGTGGGATTCCGAACCGACAGATAATATTTTTCCACACAAAATCGACTACCTTCCGCTCGGTTATCTTTGCCATAGGCCCTCTGGGGTCTAGGACATTGATGAAAAGTGCCTGCTTAACTGACCCCTTCTTTATCGCCACCGCATAACATCTCCGAGCTTCTCGCTGATCGCCTCGGAGGTAGCCTATCCTGCCTTCACCGCATAACAAACAACCGCTCTCATAGTATTGAGAGAAGGTCTGCCTAGGATAACGTTGTGTACGGATGACACATTGACAACTAAGAAGTCCACCATAAGTGTGACTTGATGCTGTCCTTCTCCCACAGTTACTGGGAGGGAAATAGCTCCTTCGAAAATCACCCTTTCTCCGGCAAAGCCGTGTAAGGGGGTCTGCACAGGTCTGAGATGAGACCGCGAAATCTCCATTCTTTCAAAAGCCTTAGAATAGATTACATCAGCCGAACTCCCGATGTCGACTAAGATACGATATACTTTACGATTCGCTATAGTCATGGTGACTACTAAGGCATCATCGTGTGGGTGCTGAAATCCCGTGCGCATCTTCTTCCGCGAAAGTCAGAGTGCATGGACTGACTCGAAGTTCCTTACTGGGTCGTTCATCCAAATGGACGTATGTTCACTCCCCAAGTATAGGGTTGTGATGTAGTAATAATCTCGGTAAGACCGAGGTCGAATCCCAAGGGACTGGAACTTGTACGTTATCTGAAACTAAGTAGAAATAGAACTAGAATGAGATGAAATCTAAACCAATTATGATTTGAGGAATAATGGTGAAATAATTAATCTAAAACTTTAGGAAAAATCAGAGAAGGGAAACTAGGGATTCAGAGGATCCACTTGTAGGGATCAGGGAGATCTTATGCCTGTATTACAATTTAGGAAAATTAACTGAACTGCCTTTAATGTAATTTTGATAAGATGAAAGGTATATGAATTAGAATGGATTCCATCACCAAACCATGCCCAGGAGACAAAGCAAACAACAGAATTAAACTAATTACCAACCAATCAATGTATGAAGGTTAGGAAGGGTACTGACATCCAACCATGCCCGGGGAGACGATGGTGAACAACAGGGCTTCCCGACGTCATAAACATAAAGAGGAAAAGAACATGCTCAAAGCCATTGCACCCATTGTAATTTCACCATCAACAGACCATTAAAGACCGAAAAACATTCCCTTAATTAAATTAAATCAAAATCGATCGCCTAAACAAAAGGCACAAGCAAAGAGGCCTCCCATCACGCTACAAGCTTCACCTCTCTGGCCCTAGCCAAGAGGTTTAGCCTAACATGACTAATGTGATCAAAGCTAAAATCCATCTAAAATTATAGAAAAAGAAATAACATAAATAAAAGAAAAACAGAATCCAAACTCTCTCTTTGTGCTCCACCTCCGATCCAAATCCTCTGCCAACCTGCTTCTCCCCTCTCTCCCCCTCAGCCGTGGATCTCCTTTTATAGAGCCTGTAAGGGTGGTGGTAGTCCGACTCTCTGATTCCTATTCGCAGCAGGACCCAACTGTTGTTATGCTGATACTCTTTAGGGCCCAATCTTGGATGCAAAAAGGGAATCCACTCTGTTCACTAGCTTCTCCTCGAAATATAAAGGGAGGCAACCGGTTTTTGCTGTCAGTCAATGCAGCTCAGGGAAGAATTCATTCCGCCGTCCATCCTTCTGTTGATCACGATTAACGCATACTTGCACGCATGGAGAGAAAAGGACACCTAGGCTTGAACTATAGGGCCCTTATGCTCCTAATGGACGGCCCTGATTAGGCCAATGGGCCTTGATGGTGGCCCACAAGAGACGACCGCAACCTCTGTTGCGAAACAGAGATCGCGCATCCGTGCGCTGTGATGGTCGGTGGTGTCCGCAGTGATGTTTTCGATGCAATCCAACTCGTCCATTGTAATCACGACGAAAAACCAGTGAGACATGGCTGGTTTTTATATTGAGTTTGGTGTGGCCCGCAAAATAATTTTCTCCATCGTCCGTCTGAGTTTGAACGGTGGACATCGCTTGATTGAATACATGGGACCAAAATATCACCTTGGCGAGGGTCCAGCCTCCCCTGTGGAAGCAATGGTCGGTCCAGATTCTTCAAAAGAATGACGAGTGGAGCCCACAAGAGAAAAACGGACGGACGCTGCCCGTCCGCTGTTCCTGCGCTGAAGTTAGTGAAGCCATGAATGGCTCCATCTCCGAAATCCAGTCCGTTCATTCGGTTTCTCCTGAAAAACCGGTCGGAGCTGATCGGTTTTGGATCAGCAACGTCAAGAGTATCGTCGTCTTTCTTGGAACCGTTCAATCCTCCGTTTACACCTCCATGTTCATGCAGTGTCTAAACAAAACAAGATCCGAATCAAAGTACGGTCGGTTTGACCTCGTGAACCTGTTGAACGGTGCGGATCATCTTAATGTATGATGGCAGTGGCCCACCAGAATCCAAACGCAACTCCCTGTTGCGCGGTAAAAAAAACAGGGATTTTTCGTTTTTTTATGAAAGGAGTCGAGTCAGCGTTTGCTGACCGACTTTGTTCGTTTGGTGCACTGAAAGTGCACAACTGATGTGCACTCTCACTTCCCAAAGTGGGTCCCACCTTGATGCTTATGAGAAATCCTTTCCATCCATTTACTTTATCAGCTCATTTAATGAGTTGAGACCAACCTTAAAGCAGATCCAGATATCAGGTGGGCCCAGAATTGACTGTTTAACGGCTGATTTGTCCGTTGGGCTGCTTCCGCGATGATCCGACGGATGAATTTCGACGTGTACGGTTCATTTAGAGTCCTTAGGCCCTGTATAGAGTTTTGAACCAGTTAGATGTTGAGAACCCTGTGATCTTGTGTTCTGGTTGGTTTTCGAGCCCGTTAAATGTGAACGGCTTGATTTCCTCTGATCTCTGGCGTACAAATCCATCAATGTTGGTCCTCTGGAGTGCGTCCCTTGCTCTGATAAATTCTGAGCGTCAAATCCACTTTTATCATCATTTCCAGTTTCAGCTTGTAATTTCACCTTGCATCATAAACATGATTACAATAGGCCGTTAGACAGTATTATGTTCATAACTCTAGGTAATAAATGGGGCCTGATATGCAATATTTGACCCTCAACACAACCCCCAACCAGCATTTTGCTAGTCCCGAGCAAAATATGCGAAGACTAAGTTGAGAATTACGAGACAATTCTTATGAAGCCGAGTGAAATTTTGAAAAACAATTCAGATATGAGAAATCTTGAGATTCATGAATGGTGATTATCAATTTCTCCTGGCCTCTCATGTACAGTGAATTTCATAATTAAGTTCAAATATTAATCCATAAACTAGAATAATTTTAAACATTGAGTTCCATGGGTGTATAGTGAAATCTCGGCTTACCATCATTAAAAGATTCAATTCTCGATTTCATGATATCATTAGTAATCAATCGGAAAATTCATAACTACCATCACCTAAATCAGTACTTTGCCTCATAGATCATTCTTTCATTTACAAACTTTTCTTCTCTCTCTTTTTTTTTTTTTTTTTAAAAAATTTTTATTTTAAATGTCAAGATGGGGATCAAATTTTCACTTATAGGGAGCAAACCTATGGTGAAACTAGTTGCCCAACTCTTTTCAATTATTAATCATTGAAAAATCAAATCGACACCTATAGGGAGCAAACCCATGGTGTAATTCTCATTTTATACCATGATGACCAAATCCTTTAGGTTGGTTTCTTTCACGCTCAGTGATTACCAAGTAAATCATTCAATATCAAACTGAAATCTCAATGTGTAGGTGAGATGTGGTATGTGAAATCATGACTCAATCAATGTTTACAACTTCTAATCATGGATTAACAATTTAAACTTAACTGTGGAATCTACAAATAACTGAATCCAAAAGTCATGAATTACCAACATCACGTATCTTGAAATTCTAAATCCAGAATATCTGTCAAAATCACTTCAAATTCACAAGGATTTCCAGAAAAAATTTGAAAATTTTCACAATTTTTGCTCAAGACCAAGAAAATACTGATTAGGTTACCTAATCTCCCACCCCCAACCTAAAATCTACATTGTCCTCAATGTAAAAGATATGAGCATGGAATGCACATGGGATAACGAAAGTAAAAGAGAAGTGATGGGAAGATAGTACCTGAATGATGAATCGTGAGAGACTTTCCAGAAGATCGCAGCATGGAATCCGGTCAGCACGAGAGAAAAAGCGAATAACAAAAATAAAATCCTATCTATACCACTTTCGCAGTGCTCTCGATTGCATTTAGCGTATGCAACAAGCCTTTAAACCCTAGGTTGCCCCTAGTGGACGAGTTGTAGTCTCGTGAGGGTTTGCGATAATGTTACCCACAAACATTGAACTATCTAGGAAAATGAAATAAATGGAAAAAAAGTCCGGTTGCCTCCCAGGAGCGCTAAGTTTAACGTCTTCACCAGACAACTACAAAGAACTACCCTAGTCCCGAGAAAGCGATAAACCTACCTATACCTCCATCGGACTAGGAGATCATCCCGGTAGACAGATCAGTCGAGGCATGGACATGTCCTCTGAATCAAATTTCTCGACAAATGGCTTTAAGCGATGTCCATTTACTTTAAATTCCTTGCCATTATCGGGATCTCTTATCTCGACGGCCCCATGAGGATATGCAGAACAACAATGTAAGGGCCGGTCCAACGAGATCGAAGCTTACCCGAAAGAGATGTAATCGAGAATTATACAAAAGGACTTTCGACTGGCGTGAATGATTTTCGTAGAATATGTTGGTCATGAAACGCCTTCATCCCGTGTCCTTGTAAATTCTCGAATTCTCGTATGCGTCGTTCCGGATTTCTTCAAGTTCATTTAATTGAAGTTTGCGTAGCGAGCCAGCGTTGTTCAGATTGAAATTTAAATTTTTGATCGCCCAGTAGGCTCTATGTTCCAACTCTACAGGCAAGTGGCAAGCCTTCCCATAGACGAGTCTAAAGGGAGACATTCCAATAGGAGTTTTAAAAGCAGTACGGTACGCCCATAAGGCATCGGTCAATCGAATTGACCAATCCTTACGATCAGGGTTAACCGTTTTCTCCAAAATGTGTTTGATCTCCCTATTAGCAATCTCAGCTTGCCCACTTGTCTGAGGGTGGTATGGGGTGCTCACCTTATGAGAGATACCATATTTCTTCATTAAGCTCTCGAATGGCCTATTACAAAAGTGTGAGCCCCCATCACTAATAATGGCTCGAGGTGTTCCAAATCGGGAAAGGATGTTTTCTTTTAGGAATTTAATGACCGTGCGATGGTCATTATTCCGACACGGAATCGCTTCGACCCATTTAGTGACATAATCTACAGCAAGCAAAATATATAAATTCCCAAAAGATTGGGGGAATGGTCCCATGAAATCGATGCCCCAGCAATCAAATACCTCTATAATAAGAATGGGATTCAAGGGCATCATATTTCGACGGACAATGCTCCCAATTTCGACAACGCTCACATGCTTTGCAAAACTCATGAGTGTCCTCAACATAGTGGGCCAATAGAAGCCACATCACTGAGAATCTTGGCCGTGGTCTTCTTTGCAGAAAAGTGACCACCACAGGCTGTGGTGAGTGACAGAAGAGATGACACTCGATGCTCATCGTCCGCACACATCTCCTTAAGATTTGGTCCGGGCAATATTTAAACAAGTATGGATCATCCCAGAAAGAATTTGCGCACCTCGGTGAAGAATTTCTTCTTATCTTCTGTGATCCAATGTGGCGGTATGGAACACAGTAGCAAGATAATTAGCAATGTCAGCGAACCAAGGTGAATGGGAGACTCTGAACAGTTGTTCATCGGGGAACATGTCATTGATATGGGTCGCCTCAAGGGAATCAGAAATATTAAGGCGAGAAAGGTGATCGGCCACTACGTTCTCTACTCCCTTTTTATCTTTAATTTCCAAATCAAATTCTTGGAGTAGAAGGATCCATCGTATCAAGCGGGGCTTAGAATCATTCTTAGAAAGGAGATACTTCAGTGCCGCATGATCTGTATAGATAATGATCTTGGATCCGATCAGGTAGGACCTAAATTTGTCCAAGGCGAACACTACGGCTAAGAGTTCCTTTTCTGTAGTCGAGTAGTTCACTTGGGCAGGATTTAAAGTCCTACTCGCGTAATGGATGACGTAGGGCCTCTTATCTTTTCTGCGGCCTAGAACCGCTCCAAGAGCATAATCGAGGCGTCGCACATAAGCTCAAAAGGAAGGCTCCACGGTCGGGTGGGCGCATGATAGGTGCGATGGTCAACATGCCTTTAAGCTTGGTGAAAGCTTCGGCATTGCTCGATCCACTCGTATGGAGCATCCTTTTGAAGAAGATTACATAGAGGACGAGAGAGGAGACTAAAGTCCTTTATGAATCGCTCAGTAAAATCTGCGTGTCCTAAGAAGGATCGCATCTCTTGATGTTCTTGGGTGGAGGTAGGTTAGAGATAAGATCAATTTTTGCCTTATCTACCTCAATTCCCTTGGACGAGATGATATGTCCAAGGACAATTCCCTTATGAACCATGAAATGGCATTTCTCCCAATTAAGTACCAGATTCTTTTCTTCACATCTTTTCAGCACACATTTAAGACTTTCCAAGCACTTGCTGAAAGATGAGCCATAGACAGAGAAATCGTCCATGAAGACCTCTAGATATTGCCCCACCATATCAGAAAAGATACTCAACATACATCGCTGAAAGGTGGCAGGGGCATTACATAGTCCAAATGGCATCCTTCGGTAAGCAAAGGTGCCGTAGGGACATGTAAATGTGGTCTTTTCCTGGTCCTCAGGGGCGATTTCAATCTGATTGTAGCCCGAATACCCGTCAAGAAAACAGTAATAGGAATGACCGGCTAGCCTTTCCAAGATTTGATCGATGAAGGGCAGAGGAAAGTGATCCTTCCTTGTGACGGTATTCAACTTTCTGTAGTCAATGCACATTCTCCAACCAGTAGTGACTCTGGTTGGCACGAGTTCATTATTAGCATTGGCTACGATGGTGATTCCGGACTTCTTAGGAACCACCTGAGTTGGACTCACCCATTGACTATCAGATATAGGGTATATGATACCCACATCTAATAGTTTAAGAACCTCGGCTTTAACCACTTCCTTCATGTTTGGATTTAGTCTACGTTGTGATTGTTGAGTGGTCTTTGCATTTTCCTCAAGATATATGTGGTGAGTACAAATCGAGGGATCGATTCCTTTGAGGTCCGCTATCGTCCATCCTAGGGCTCTTTATGCTCAATGAGAGTAGATATGAGCATACTCTCCTGTTCTTTCTCCAGGTGGGCGAGATCACCACCGGGTATGTCTCATCTTGACCTAAATAGGCATATTTCAAATCGAGGGCAAAGGTTTTAGGTCAAGCTTCGGTGCCTTGAGGTTAGACGGTGAGGCACTACATCGGTTGTGGCAATTCTTCAAATTGTGGCCTCCACCTAGGTTAACTTCAAACTTGGCACGGCGGATCAAGCAAGGCACACATCTCCTAATCATATCATCATCAAACTCATGGGAGTGGGCCAAGCACGTCTCTAGAGGATCGAGAGGATAAGGTAAGGGGTGTCCTATCTTCCACGAAAGTATCGATCATGTTAATGTCGTGGACATCGTCATCATCCTCTCGCATTGTCGCCGTTATTGAAAAAGATGTTCGACTCCAATGTCAAATTTCCAAAGACATATAGTCATGACACCATTCCCGCAATTGATGATTGCGTTTGATGTGGCAAGGAATGGGCGACCAAGAATGACGGAATCGAGTGCTCATGTTGTTGATGGGTTCGGTGTCCAAGATGATGAAATCTACAGGGTAGTAAAATCTATCGACTTGGACTAACACATCCTCAATAATCCCTCTTGGTACACGAACAGTTCGATCGGCAAGTTGTAGTGTGGTTAGGGTAGGTTTTAACTCACCCAATCCTAACTGTTTGTATACCGAGTAGGGGATTAGATTGACGCTCGCTCCCAAGTCAAGAAGTGCGTGATCAATTCGATGGTTCCCGATTACACATGATATGGTTGGGCTACCGGGATCCTTGAATTTCTGCGGCACATCTTGCTTCAGGATGGCACTCACTTTCTCAGTCAAGAAGATCTTCTTTTGAATGCTTTGCCGTGATCTTTTTTGGTCGTACATAGGTCTTTCGAAATTTGGCATATGAAGGAATCTGTTTTACGACATCAAGTAGAGGAATGTTGACTTTCACTTGTTTCAACACCTCCAATATCCCGAGAGTTAGAAAGACGTTTTGGTGCAACCAACCGTTGGGGAATGGAGCAACCGGCTTCTCTAGAAGTTCTTCCCAAATTTTGTGGGACATCACGAGATCCATCATTATTGTCCTCTTCTGGTTCTTGAGATTTTTCAGGCCTAACCTAAGGGTTTTATCAATGATCTTCCCACTCCTAAGAGTGGTGATGGATTTAGCGTGTCCCATTTGATTTGAAGAGCTTGGGATCATTTATCTCGTATTGCGGTTTAGGATTGGGAGCGGTTGTGCAGAAGCATCCCTTTTCTATAACCGTCATACGTGAATCTATTTTCTCGCATAAAGTCACGCATTACCCGAGTCGGCTCTTGTATGGGATTTGGAACCTGTTCTTCTTGAGGTTTCCCATGATTTTGGTTTTGATTAAAGAAATTTTGAGGGGTAGCAGTTTGTCCATTCCTCCAACTAAGATTTGGATGATTTCTCCAACCAGGATTGTATGTATTGGAGGTAGATCCATTGAAAGGTCTTTGATAGTTATTTACGGCATTAGCTTGCTCATTCAACACTCCTCGAAAGGCATATATGGTAGGACAATTTTCGGTTGTGTGAATGTTGCAATCACGGATGCCACAAACAATTTCATTAACCTTCTCCTTCTTTCCTTCCATGGCCTCGACTCTTCGAGTGAGATTAGTCACTTTAAAATTTACATCGTCCTCTTCTTTCGAGATATACTCCACCTTTCTCCTTAGATTGAGTTGGCTTAGGCGTGGTGTTTGATTTTGGGTAATGGTCCCATGATTGTGCATTCTCGGCAAGTCTATCGAGGTAATCCCATACCTCATCGACCTCTTTATTCATGAATTCACCATTACACATTGTCTCGACCAGTTGGCGCATGGAAGATGTCACCATCATAGAAGAAATTTGTAATGCGCCACATTTCAAAACCGTGTTGTGGGCATGAACTGACAAGATCCTTGAACCTTTCCCAACATTGGTAGAATGTTTCATCTTCCTTTTGGGAGAAGTTCATGATTGCTTTTCTGAGGGTAATCGTTTTATGGTGTGGGAAAAATTTCTTTATGAATTCCCTCTGCAAATCATTCCATGTGCCAATGGATCTAGGACGCATGAATGTAACCACGTCTTAGCCTTTTCTTTTAAGGAAAAAGGAAAGAGTTTCAGCCTAATTGTATCCTCGGATACATTGGGAAAGTATAAGGTGGCTATGATCTCATCGAACTCTTTCAAATGTAAGTATGGACTTTCTGATTCAAGCCCATGGAATTTAGGAAGGAGTTGGATAACTCCCCGGCTTGATGTCCATATGTCCCGTGTTTTCGGAAAAATCATGCATGAGGCGTACTCACCCCCGCCGGTTGTAAATAATCCCGTAAAGTACGAGGCGGGGGTGCTTGATGCACCTCATTCTCATCCATATGTTGAGGTAGTGCTTGAGGTTGATTTGCAGTCGTAGCCTCATGTACTTCCTCATTCACATGTTGAGGTAATGCTTGAGGTTGATTTGCGACCATAACCTCAATTAACTCAGGGGAATTCGAGCGGTGTCTAGTCCTGCGATGGACAGTCAACCCCTCAACTAATCCTCCTTCAGTCAAGAGACGTCGAGTGTCGTCACGGGCCCACTTGGGCATGAAACACTCGCAGCCCTCAATCAAATTCTAAACCTAATCCTAAGAAAAAATGAAAATCTAGAAAGAAAGAGAAAGTTGGAAGGAGATTACCAACTTGAAGTCCCTAAGCTAAAGACCTGCAAAACAAAACAAAATAAGTTAGTTTCTAAATAGAGGAAATTTCTAAATCAAATCTAAAGAGTTAGAAAATCTAGAAAATCAGAAAGAGTTTACCAAATTAGAAGTTCTATCTTAAAATCCTACAAAATAAGAAAACTGGTTAGTTTCTATAAATCAAAGTAGAAAACAAAATAAAAATTAAAATTAGTAAAATCCTAATCTTAAACTAACTCTAAATCCAATTAATTTCGAGAAAATCGTAGTCATTCAACACCAAGAATGGCGCCAAAACTTGTTCACTCCCCAAGTATAGGGTTGTGATGTAGTAATAATCTCGGTAAGACCGAGGTCGAATCCCAAGGGACTGGAACTTGTACGTTATCTGAAACTAAGTAGAAATAGAACTAGAATGAGATGAAATCTAAACCAATTATGATTTGAGGAATAATGGTGAAATAATTAATCTAAAACTTTAGGAAAAATCAGAGAAGGGAAACTAGGGATTCAGAGGATCCACTTGTAGGGATCAGGGAGATCTTATGCTCATTACAATTTAGGAAAATTAATTGAATCGCCTTTAATGTAATTTTGATAAGATGAAAGGTATATGAATTAGAATGGATTCCATCACCAAACCATGCCCAGGAGACAAAGCAAACAACAGAATTAAACTAATTACCAACCAATCAATGTATGAAGGTTAGGAAGGGTACTGACATCCAACCATGCCCATGAGACGATGGTGAACAACAGGGCTTCCTGACGTCATAAACATAAAGAGGAAAAGAACATGCTCAAAGCCATTGCAGACCCATTGTAATTTCAGTCACAACAGACCATTAAAGACTGAAAACATTCCCTTAATTAAATTAAATCAAAATCAGATCAGTCTAAACAAAAGGCACAAGCAAAGAGGCCTCCCATCACGCTACAAGCTTCACCTCTTGGCCCTAGCCAAGAGGTTTAGCCTAACATGACGGTGATCAGGCTAAAATCCATCTAAAATTATAGAAAAAGAAATAACATAAATAAAAGAAAAAACAGGAATCCAAACTCTCTCTTTGTGCTCCAGCCTCCGATCCAGCCCAAGCCAACCTCTGCTCTCAGCTCCCCTCTCTCCCCCTCAGCCGTGGATCTCCTTTTATAGAGCCTGTAAGGGTGGTGGTAGTCCGACTCTCTGATTCCTATTCGCAGCAGGACCCAACTGTTGTTATGCTGATACTCTTTAGGGCCCAATCTTGGATGCAAAAAGGGAATCCACTCTGTTCACTAGCTTCTCCTCGAAATATAAAGGGAGGCAACCGGTTTTTGCTGTCAGTCAATGCAGCTCAGGGAAGAATTCATTCCGCCGTCCATCCTTCTGTTGATCACGATTAACGCATACTTGCACGCATGGAGAGAAAAGGACACCTAGGCTTGAACTATAGGGCCCTTATGCTCCTAATGGACGGCCCTGATTAGGCCAATGGGCCTTGATGGTGGCCCACAAGAGACGACCGCAACCTCTGTTGCGAAACAGAGATCGCGCATCCGTGCGCTGTGATGGTCGGTGGTGTCCGCAGTGATGTTTTCGATGCAATCCAACTCGTCCATTGTAATCACGACGAAAAACCAAGTGAGACATGGCTGGTTTTATATTGAGTTTGGTGTGGCCCGCAAAATAATTTTCTCCATCGTCCGTCTGAGTTTGAACGGTGGACATCGCTTGATCGAATACATGGGACCAAAATATCACCTTGGCGAGGGTCCACCTCCCCCTGTGGAAGCAATGGTCGGTCCAGATTCTTCAAAAGAATGACGAGTGGAGCCCACAAGAGAAAAACGGACGGACGCTGCCCGTCCGCTGTTCCTGCGCTGAAGTTAGTGAAGCCATGAATGGCTCCATCTCCGAAATCCAGTCCGTTCATTCGGTTTCTCCTGAAAAACCGGTCGGAGCTGATCGGTTTTGGATCAGCAACGTCAAGAGTATCGTCGTCTTTCTTGGAACCGTTCAATCCTCCGTTTACACCTCCATGTTCATGCAGTGTCTAAACAAAACAAGATCCGAATCAAAGTACGGTCGGTTTGACCTCGTGAACCTGTTGAACGGTGCGGATCATCTTAATGTATGATGGCAAAGGGCCCACTGTAATCCAAACGCAACTCCTGCATATAGCGGTAAAAAAAAACAGGGATTTTTCGTTTTTTTATGAAAGGAGTCGAGTCAGCGTTTGCTGACCGACTTTGTTCGTTTGGTGCACTGAAAGTGCACAACTGATGTGCACTCTCACTTCCCAAAGTGGGTCCCACCTTGATGCTTATGAGAAATCCTTTCCATCCATTTACTTTATCAGCTCATTTAATGAGTTGAGACCAACCTTGCAGATCCAGATATATCAGGTGGGCCCAGAATTGACTGTTTAACGGCTGATTTGTCCGTTGGGCTGCTTCCGCGATGATCCGACGGATGAATTTCGACGTGTACGGTTCATTTAGAGTCCTTAGGCCCTGTATAGAGTTTTGAACCAGTTAGATGTTGAGAACCCTGTGATCTTGTGTTCTGGTTGGTTTTCGAGCCCGTTAAATGTGAACGGCTTGATTTCCTCTGATCTCTGGCGTACAAATCCATCAATGTTGGTCCTCTGGAGTGCGTCCCTTGCTCTGATAAATTCTGAGCGTCAAATCCACTTTTATCATCATTTCCAGTTTCAGCTTGTAATTTCACCTTGCATCATAAACATGATTACAATAGGCCGTTAGACAGTATTATGTTCATAACTCTAGGTAATAAATGGGGCCTGATATGCAATATTTGACCCTCAACAACGTAGTGTTCTGGCTCGGACTTCTGGGAGTGAGCCTTCCGTGCCCTATTCGAATCTCCTCCCCCAGACGAACCCTCGAAGATAGTGCAAATTTGGGCGGGCTCTTCCGCGGTGTTATTTTGTTGCTTCCGCTCCTTTTCCTCTCTCCGAGGGGCTTTTCTTTCCTTTGTGTATCGACGTAGGTGCCCTTTCCGAATGAGAGCTTCAATCTCATCCTTAAGGACAACACAATCATCCATGTTATGGCCGTGGTCACGATGGAAGTGGCAGTACTTGCATTTGTATCGATGATCCGGATCAGCTCTCATGCAGACGGGTCAGTTCAAAAACTTCTCTCCTCGGATGTCCAGTAGGATCTGTTCGGCGGATGTGTTAAGGGGGGTGTAGGAGCGGAATTTTTCCTCTGGTCTCCTGCTCGGGCGACGATCGTGAGAGGTGCGTTCATCGGTCCCTCTGTTAAACGTAAGAGATTCCTTGTTCCTGGGTCTCTTCCCCTTACCATTTGGCTCGATCACTTGGATACTTTTATGGGCATTGGTGAATTCCTCCGCGTTGGTATACTTCTAAGCTCTGGTCATAAGTTCAACCAGTGTCTTTGGTGGATTCTTCCCGATAAAGAAGGTGAATTTGCCTTATTTTAAGCCACTGAACATAGTGGCGAGGGCCATTTTGTCATCATAGTCTTCCACTAGTAACGCTTCCTCGTTGAAGCGAGCGATGTAATCCTTCAGAGACTCCTTCAGCCCCTGCTTGATAGTAAGCAGGTGAGTGTTAGGCTTTCGACTTCTCTTACCGCTGATGAACTAGGTTAGGGATAGTCGGCTCAACTCTGCGAAGGAGCTGACGGAGTTTGGTTTGAGTTGCCGGTACCAACTACGAGCGAATCCCGTTAGTGTAATCGAGAACCCTCGACACATCATTGCATCCGTCGCTGTTTGGATCTGCATCCAGGAGTTGTAGGCTTCTACGTGCTCGGATGGGTCCCCAGATCCAGAATATTGAATGACAGGAGGTATCTGGAACCTCTGAGGCATCACCTCGTTCATGATTTTCGAGGTGAAGGGAGGTTCGGTCTCTTTCATCATTGCCTGGACGGCGGCGGGAACTGACGTTGGTTGCTGTTTTTTCCCAGAGCTAGGAACTTGTTGTTGAGCTCCTCAAACCGCTTCTCCTATGGATCTGTTTTCTGCCACAGTCTCTTGGGCATTCTCTTTCCCTGGACTTCTCCTCTCCTTCCTTCGTTCCAACCGATGACGGAGATCCTTTGGTGTCAGGGCTGAAGTAACCGAGGCATTAGTCGGAGCTCGCGTTGCGGTGTTCCGAGCCGAGGGTCAGATTTGGGTTGGAAGAGGATGTTGACTCGATATGGGCACCTGAGGATGCTGGGGGTGCCTCAGGCCTTACACTCCTTGGCATGGAATGGGCTTCCACGACTGGGCCGACTAGTTCTAGGATAGGATCTTCTTGAGCCAGTAACTGCGGCTCCTGTTGCAGCTTCATTCTGTTCACTTCATCGCGCAAAGCTTGTATCTCGCCCTGCATGGCTCGATACTTGCTTGCCCGGTTGCGCGAACGCTGGGAAGGTCCCAGGGCCGATTCCGCATGAAGTAGTGATGAGGAACGAGTTTGTTCGTTTTGCTCTGGTTCCGCAGCTGCTGTTTTCTTCTTCCCTCTCGCCATTATACTCGAGAATAGGAACCTGACTTTTTGTATCAGATTCCCACAGACGGCGCCAAAAAATGTTGATGTCAAAATCTGGAACACCCTCCGCTCCTCGGATGGACCCTGGTCCTGCACAAAAGGTGAGCAAAGGAGACCCTGGCTAGACCGGGGGACCCTCCGATGCCTAAGTCAGGTCAAGGGAATCGGGGTCTAAGTTGGAAGGATAGAAGGAGAGTGCGAGATGTTGCGTACCTGTGGTGACGGGGTGATAGACTACTTATACCTGATGGTTAAGAGGTTCGGGTTCGACAATCTCGACACCATCAGGGGGATTTCCGAATCGTGGAGATATCGCCCGTAATCTGTAGATCGTGTAATGCGTAAAGTGCATAATGCGCATAACCGGACGGAGTTTTCGGCCACGTCTGGTTATGGTAGTTTCCTCATTTGGCAAACGAGACCTTAATATCTACTTGACTCGGCTCAGGCAAAGGTCATTTAACCGTGCATCTTTGATGCGTATCTTGTTGAACTCAGACGATTCGTAGGTCCGAGCCGATATCTCGAATGGGGCTCCGAGGCGAAGGTTTTGTCGTAGGTGAAGTTGGCGAATGAGTAGTTTTTGCGAGGTGTTTAGTACGCAGTTTTCATGTCCGCTCGGATACCGCTCAGACTTGTGACCGTGGTGAAGGTATTCTGAATGCCATGTCTCTCTGGAGTGCTCATATCAGGACGGACGTGTTAGGCCTTGGATGCTGATCCCGCTAGTCGATTTGGCTCGGTTCTTTGTCCTCGGCTCTCATGCAGACTCGGATCTTCCCATAACATTTATAAAGCCCAACCAACCGTTCATATGGTTAGTGGGGTGTGGCCCACATGAGTTTTATATCTGCCTCATTTTTGTATTTGTATCTTGTTGTGATTACTCCTAAAAAAAACTGTGGAAATTAGAAACTCCAAAAATAATCATAGCTTAGTGAGAGTTATTTCATACATTCTAAGTTTCTAACCATCTCATTTTGTCTCTCCCTAGAGATGGAAATCGTCAGCGCAGTCATCAGCATTGTTTCTTGCTTGTGGGGTCCCACCAACCTACGCAAATGTTACATCATCAACCTCCAAGAAAATGTCGACTTGCTGAAGGAAGCCATGGACGACTTGAAATCCATAAAGACGTGAAGTCAAAGGTCGATGCTGCCGAACAGAAGCTGCTCAAATGCATAGATCAAGTGCAACGGTGGCTACAAAAAGTAGAAACGACCGAAAGACAAGTGAATGGGATGGAAGTAGAATTTCGGCAGATGGCGAGGTGTTTTGGGAATTGCCGTCCAAATGGTTGGTCGGGCTACAAGCTTGGGAAGAAGGTGGCTAAGATGCTGAAAGATGTAGCTGTGTTGAAAATCAAAGGCGAGTCCTTCAGTGAAGTGGCATACAAGCCGCTTCCCGATGCCATTGAAGAGATGGGAAGCACATCAGCTGTCGGCATGGACTTGATGTTCCAGAAGGTTCTAAGTTGGCTTAGTGAAGATGAAGTGGGAATTATTGGAATATTTGGAATGGGGGGAATCGGTAAGACGACTCTCTTGAAAAAGATAAACAATGAATTCCTTGAAATAACCAATGAATTTGATTTCGTCATTTGGGTGGTGGTGTCTAAAGAATTAAATGTGGAAAAGATTCAGAACGATATTGATAAACGGTTGGGCTTGTCTTAGCCAGAGAATGAAAGCAATTACCAGACACGAGCTCGTGACATTACGCAAGGTCTTGAGCAGGAAGAAATTCATGCTACTGTTGGATGATATATGGGAAAAGTTGGATCTTGATATGGTAGGAATTCCTCATCCAAGCAAACGAAAAAACATGAGTAAGATCATCTTCACCACACGATCTGAGGACATCTGTTACCGCATGTCTGCCAACAAGAAGGTCAGAGTAGAATGCCTCATGGAACAAGAAGCATGGGATTTATTCCGTTGGAATGTTGGTGAAGAAGCCTTGAATTCTCATCCGGAGGTACCGATCCTAGCCAAGCATGTTGCTAAAGAGTGAAAGGGTCTGCCTTTCGCGCTCATCACCATTGGACGGGCCATGGCGTGCAAGAAGACACCATTGGAGTGGAAGCATGCAATATCAGTTCTGAGCATGAGCAAGCCACCATCAGAGATATCAGGTAAGGATGATGATGATGATATGATTTTGCATTTGAAGTTCAGCTATGATAATCTTGGTGGAGAACAAATCAAATCGTGTTTCCTTTACTGTTCACTGTTTCTGGAGGACTACTCCATTGGTGAAGAACTTGTAGATTACTGGATAGGCGAAGGATTTTTAGATGGGTGGGATGATGATCTTGATAAAGTTCGTAACAGGGGACAATGTCATTGGAATATTAAAGGTTGCATGCTTGTTGGAGAGTGGTTCTTATGGAATAAAAACAGTGAAGTTGCATGACGTGATACGTGATATATGGCATTATGGATAGCTTCCGAGGGCGGGAAGAAGAAAAGGTTTTTAGTAAAAGCGGGAGTTGGACTGAGACATGCACCAGCGGTTAAAAGGTGGAAGGAGGCTGAGAGGATATCTCTAATGGATAATAACATAGAAGAACTAACCGAGATACCTCAATGCCCTAATCTCTTAACCTTGATGCTCCAAAGGAAGGCGTATTTTAAAAGGGTTCATACTGATTTTTTTCAGTTCATGCCTCTTCTTAGGGTCTTGGATCTGTCACATTCATTCATGTTTAAAGAGCTTCCTGCAGGGATCGGTAACTTAGCATAGCTTCGATATCTCAATCTATCACACACCGACATCATATCATTGCCTGAAGAGATGAGAAATCTGGTAAAGCTGCAGCACTTGAACTTACAGCATTCATTTTTGCAGGAGCTCCCAGCAGGTATTGGTAGCTTGGTAGAGTTACGATATCTCAATCCATCAGCCACAAGGATCAGATCATTGCCTGAAGAGATGAGAAATCTGGTAAAGCTGCAGCACTTGAATTTGCGGCATTCATTTTTGCAGGAGCTTCCTGTAGGGTTCGGTAACTTAGCAGAGCTGCGATATCTCAATCTATCAGGCACAGGTATCACATCATTGCCCAAAGAGATTAAAAATCTGGTAAAGATGCAGCACTTGGAGTTTCAGAGTTCATGTTTGCAGGAGCTTCCTGCAGGGATAGGTGACTTGGCAGAGTTACAATATCTCAATCTATCAAACACATGGATCAGATCATTGCCAGAAGAGATAGGAAATCTGGTAAAGCTGAAGCACTTAGACCTGAGGACAGTATTTTTGGACAGAATTCCCCAAGGTGCAATCTCCAGGCTTTCTGAGTTAAGAGTAATGAAGCTATATAACTCAATGTGGGAAGAAGGGAGTGAAGGATTTAATATAAGTGAGTTGGAAAGCTTGGAACATTTAATCCATCTTGATCTCACCGTATCAACTGTTCATGATCTTGAAAGGTTACTCGGTCGAGCAAACTGCGGAAGGTGACTCGGTTTCTACAACTGGAAGGGTGCGAAGGCCTGACTACCTCCATCCAACTATCATATCTTTTCACAGAAATAAGGCATATTTCTATTGAAAAATGCAATATGTTGGAGGAGGTGACGATTGGTGCGGATGGGGAGAGCTATGATGATTATCCTATTTCGAGCCTAGAATATCTCCACCTTCGGAATAACTCTGGCTTGAATTGCATTCGTGTAGGCTGTGGATGCTTTGAAAACCTTGGCAGCATAAGCATTGAGCATTGTTACAAGTTGAAGAAAATTGATTCGTTACTACAACTTGAGAGTATGGAAAAAATTGAAATAAGTAATTGCTATGAACTTGAAGTAATAAGCAGGATCGCAGATGATGATGATGATGAAGTGGGAGACAAAGGGCTAATGCAACTCAGTTTTATATCACTCAAGAACGTTCCAGAACTAAGAAGCATCTATAGCGATGCACTGCATTTTCCTTCGTTGGAGGTACATTACGTGAAAAATGGGAAAAAAATGACAGATTTAGAGACGGTTCTGGACCGTCTCTAAAATTGCTTGGTTTAAAGCCACTTCAGAAACGGCCATAAACTGTCTCTAAAATTTTAGACGGCCCCTTACCGTCCTTTATATTGTCTTAAAAATTTTAATGTCTACAAACCATTTAAGACGGTCAAAAACCGTCATTAACTGCGCATAAAAGATCGCCATTGACCGTCTGGAATAAAAGACAGTCTCTGACCGTCTTATATACCACCTTTTGAGATAGTCAACGACCGTCCGTATTAGAGACGGTCATTGGCCGTCTCGTACTGGTAATTTGAGACTGTCAAGGACCATCTCAATTAGAGACGGTCATTGGCCGTCTTTTCCTATAATTTGAGACTGCCAAAAATTGTCAAAAATTGACTGTATTAGGGACGGTTCTAAGTTCTCTATGTGAGACTGTCAAGGACCGTCTCTATTAGAGATGGTCCTTGACTGTTTCATATGCGGTCATTTAAGACGGTCAAAGACTGTCCGTATTAGAGACGGTTATTGGCCGTCTTTTTTGGTAATCTGAGACTGCCAAGAACCGTCTCAATTATAGACGGTCATCGGACGTCTTTTACTGATTTATAAGTTCCGTACGGGGAAATTATCGGTCCCATTTGAGACTATCAAAGACCGTCTCTATTAGAGACGGTCCTTAGCTGTCTTATAGTGGTCATTTGAGCCTGTCAAAGACCATTTTCATTAGAGACGGTCGTAAACCGTCTCTAATGCTCAAGCGAAAAGTTAAAAAAAAATTTGATGAATTTCGAAAAAAAAAAAAAGTTAAAAAGCTTAGAAAAATAACTAACAATGTTTAAGAAAAAAAATTTAGATTTTGAAAAAAAATGTAATTTTATAAAAATCTAAATTTTGAAATAAAAATTAAAAACTTTGAATAATGTTGATAATTTTGAAAAGAAAAAATTCGATAAGAAAATGATATTTTGAAAAAGAAAATTTTAAAAATTAAACAAAATCGTGAAAAAATTGTCAAATTGTAAAAAAATATTTTTTTTTAAAATGAAAACTAGATTTTGTATTTTGAAAAGAAAATTAAATATTTATATAACAAAAGTGATATTTAAAAAATGATATTTTGAAAAAGAAATTTTAAAAAATTAAACAAAATTGTGAAAAAATTGACAAATTGTAAAAAAAAATATATTTTTAAAAAGAAAAATAGATTTTATATTTTGAAAAGAAAAATTAAAAAGTTATATAACAAAAGTGATATTTAAAAAATGATATTTTGAAAAAGAAAATTTAAAAAATTAAACAAATTTGTGAAAAAATTGACAAATTGTAAATAATATATATTTTTAAAAAAAGAAAACTAGATTTTGTATTTTGACAAGAAAAATTAAAAAGTTATATAACAAGATTTCGATAAAAAAAATATGATATTTTGAAAAAGAAAATTTAAAAAATTAAACAAAATTGTGAAAAAATTGACAAATTGTATGTGTGTGTGTATATATATATATATATATATATATATATATATATATATATATATATATATATATATATATATATATATATAAAATATATATATATATATATATATATATATATATATAGAAAACTAGATTTTGTATTTTGACAACAAAAATTAAAAGTTATATCACAAAAGTGCGATTAAAAAATGATATTTTGAAGAAAAAAATTAAGAAATTAAACAAAATTGTAAAAAAATTGACAAATTGTAAATAATATATATATTTTAAAAAAGAAAACTAGATTTTGTATTTTTACAAAAAAAATTAAAAAGTTATAACAAAAGTAATATTTAAAAAATGATATTTTGAAAAAGAAAATTTTAAAAATTAAACAAAATTGTGAAAAATTTGACAAATTGTAAATAATATATATTTTAAAAAAAAAAAGAAAACTAGATTTTGTATTTTGACAAGAAAAATTAAAAAGTTATATAACAAGATTTCGATAAAAAAAATGATATTTTGAAAAAGAAATTTTAAAAAATTAAACAAAATTGTGAAAAAATTGACAAATTGTAAAAATATATATATTTTTTTTAAAAAAAAAAAACTAGATTTTTTATTTTGACAACAAAACTTAAAAAGTCATATCTCAAAAGTGAGATTAGAAAATGATATTTTACAAAAAAAAATTTAAGAAATTAAACAAAATTGTGAAAAAAATTGACAAATTGTAAAAAATATATATTTTTTAAAAAAGAAAGCTAGATTTTGTATTTTGACAAGAAATTTTTTTTAAAAATGGATCTATACCAAATTGAATGGATGTGGCCTACAATACACAAGGTGGGATAAAAACATATAAACGTGAAAAGAAAAAAGAAAAAGAAGAAGAAGAAGAAGAGTGTTAACTTGAGGTTAAGAAAAAATATATACGTTTAAAAAAGTGGAGTGCAAATCAAAGTTCCTCAATACCTTGGTAAAAAAGAAAATGATCTAAATTCAACTATAATATCAGATGGTTGAGATTATCCAATCATTGTGATATTAAAATAAGTGTTCTACCCAACAGAATAGATGTGCCCTTCAACACAATAGCATTGTAGATCAAAGGAGATCGAAGCATATAGATGTTTAAAAAGAATAGTACAACTCAATGTTCCTCAGGATAGTCAAAAAGAAAATGGTCCAAATTAATCCAACGACAATTTCAGACAGTTAAGATCATCCAATCAGTGTGACCTTTGGAGAGGTACAAGTATGTCAGGTGCAGGGTGGGTGATTTGCCAACATTAAGAATTTGTACCAAATGCATACATTAGTATAGGTCATTCTCATGTTATCATTTTTCGGCTATTAACTCATCTCCAAAGCAATGAGATGTAAACTTTCATGGCTTAGATATAGTTTAAGCTGCTTGTTAAAAAGGAACTGAAATATAGTTCAAGCTAAATGGAATCTCAAAAAAATAAAAAAAAAAAAAAGACAACCGACATCCATCCAATCATAACAAGTCCGCCAATTAGGCGGTAGAGATTGTTTCATGAAAGGCATTCTCAACCCTCCACTCATCCACAATCGGCCCTCACATATTAGCTCCAAGGACTCCAAAACAGTAAAACATAACACATAAGTCTCACTAGAAACCATAGAACTTGCAGAAACACAAGACATCGACACAGACAAAATTTTTCCCAAATGGAATCAAATTAATATCAGAGGTTAGTTTCCAAACACCACTAGTAAAATCAAACAATTTTAACAACAAAACAAAATCAAACCCTACAACCCCTAGAATTCAACATACAGCCTCATCAAAACAGCAAAATCCAAAGGTAAAAAAATCATCATAAGAGCGATTTCATGACCCATCTGAGATTATTGAGTTCTTATGATTCGAAATCACATCCTAAATATATAATGGAAAAATATATGGACGGTGTCGATATACATAAAATATATCAAGGTGGGCCCTACACGGTTAGAGTAACACCCAGGAAGGAGTTATCTAAATAGTGAAATTGGTACTATAAGGTCACCTCATGGGAACTTCCCATGAGGTTAATCTTTGTGCACCCCACCATGATGTATGTAGAACATCAACACCATGCATTTGATGTGTCCCATTTAAGTCCAAAAATCAGTTGTATACAAAACTCAAGTGAGCCATAGCATCTAAAACTATGTGAAGACATCCCTAAAACATATAAAAGCATTTAATTGGTGGGGCCCACATGAGTTTTGGATGTGTATAAAACTTGGGATGACTCCTCATCCAAGTGGGACACACGTATATAATGAATGGGTTGGATTTACGAACCACATCTAGGTGGGCCCAATAAATGATTATGAATGTTTTAATGGGAGGGTAACCCTCTCAACTATAGTATATATGTGGTGTGGCCCACCCAAGTCATGGATTGACTTTATTTTTAAGCTCGTGGCCCAAAGTCATGGTTTATGATATCCATATCGTCAATCCATTTTTCCAGATCATTTTAGGGCCCGTTTGGACAGGTGGATTGGAAGGGATTGGAAGTTAAATTCCTAGATTGGTCGAGCGTGCCAAACAAACTAGGTGATCTGATCTTGGGATATATAGTAATCCCATGGATCTTAAGACAATCCACTGACAACACCATCTCATTACCTTTAAATCCCATCCAATCCACCCTAATCCGTTCGAATTTTCCTAGGACATGTTTGATTCGAGGGATTGGAAGGGATGGGAAGGTTTAATCCCGGGATTGGCCGAGTGTGCCAAACAGACTTGATATAGCAATCCGGGGGGATATAGCAATTTCATGGATCTTAAGACAATCCATTGACAACGCCATCATTACCTTGAAATCCATGCCATCCACCCTAATACCATTCAATCCCTTCCAATCCACCCATCTAAACAGGCCCTTAGTGGTTGAGTCCACAATTAAAGTATATCTAAAGCTCAAGTGGACCATACCACGAGAAACAGTGGGAATAATGATTTCCACCGTTGAAATCTTCTTATGGCCTACAGTGATTTTGATTTGTCATCCAACCTATTTAATCCATGCCGTCCATCTATTTTTAAAGATCATCTTATGGCATGAGATAAAAAATGAGGCATATCCTAATTTGAAATGGACCACATTACAAGAAATAGTGTTGAATGACTGTCAACCATTTAAAACATTTTGGGGGCCATAAAAGTTTTGAATTGAGATGATTTTGTTTTTCCCCTTCATCTAAGCCCGTATGACCTAATAAATAGATTGGATGCCAAATAAAGAGTACAGTGGGCCTTACATAGGATTTTAATGATGGATATCCTAGTGCCTATCCATTAAAAATTATAAAGAGCCCGTCATAAGGTTTTAATAGTGTTTATTTGTAATCCAACTTGTTGATTATGTAAAGAAGATCTGGATGAAGGGAAACTACAAAGATCAAATTAATCCAAAACTTTTGTGGCCTTCAAAAGGTTTCTAATGGTTATTCATCACTGTTTTGATTAGCATGGCCCACCTGAGATTACCGAGTTCTTATGCTTTGGATTCACATCCTAAAATATGATGGAAAAATATATGGACGGTATCGATATATACAAAATATATTGAGGTAGGCTCTACACGGTTAGGATAACACCCATGAAAGAGTTACCTAATTAGTGAAATGGTACTATAAGTTCAATTTCATGGGAACTTCCTGTGAGGTCAGTCTGTATGGGCCCCACCATCATGTGTGTAGAACATCAACACCATGCATTTGATATGTCCCTTTTAGGTTATGGGATATCCTAAAAATTTGTCGTATACGAAACTCAGGTGGGCCATAACATCTAAAAGAATGCGAAGACATCCCTAAATGACATAAAAGCACTTGGTGGGGCCCACATGAATTTTGGATGTGGCTGAAACGTAGTCTTACCCATCATCCTACATAATGAATGGGTTGGATCTGTGAACCACATCTAGGTAGCCCCAATAAATGATTATGAATGTTTTAATGGGAGGGTAACCCCTCTCAACTATAGTATATGGTGTGGCCCACTGTGAGACCCGACCCTAGTTCCCATGTTTACATGTATGTGTGTGAGTATGCATCTTGTTCATCATGGTCTCGCGGTCTTACCGGTCGAATTTCGGCGACCCGCGACCTTCAAATTGTGTTTATGGTCACTTTGAGTTCAGTCATATAGACCCGACTCGGATCGACCCAAGACCTATGCCATCTCGTTCGTATCGTCGTTGCGGTTCCAACGACGCGTCTTGTGCGTCAATCCGACCTATGGATCAAAAGTTATGAGCATTTCATCATGTGGCCCACTTTTGTACAAAAGCATGTGGACCACCTCCATGGCACAATTTCCCATGCACACCACACACACACACTACACTATTGCATGGAATAAACACTACCCACCCTAAACACTACCCATACCTAACCTACCCTAGCAACATTGTTATTGTCACCATAGGCAATGATTACTTCTCTTAAATAGTTTTTTCTCTCTCTTCCCCTCTCATTTTCCTTCATTGCTGAAATTTCCAGCAACTTCTCTTCCTCCTCCCTCTCTTCTCCAGCCCCCTTACCCCCATTATACTCTCAATCCCTCCATTTGAACTAGATCTCCACCATTGAAATCCATTCTTTGCTCCAAGAGCTTCATGGAGTAGAAGTTTGGGGGTGAGATCACAAGTGGGTAACTATGATCTTGCTGATCTAATTTTATATCTTTAAATCTTCTTATTTCTTTTGTATAGATCATATGGGGCCCACCAATCCATGGTGGAGACCCCATTTGACCCCATGGATGTGGCCTTTTGGCCCATCCTACATGCATGTCATGATCCATGATGGGGCCATTCTCCATGGACCCCATCATGATGTATGTAATGATCCACTCCATCTCAAGGTCATCTAGACCTAAGGATCATGTTGGGATGACATTTTAACCATCCATAGCAATTATAGATCATGCATGTAGTGATTTCATGTTGCATGTACAATCAATGTAGTTATATGGGTATGATTCTTTCTTGGGAGGGCCCATTAGTGGCGGGCCCTACCCTATGGCCGGATTATGTTTCTTCTCCATATTTTCTTTCCTATGTTTATAGTAAATCTGATGTATGTGGGGCCCACTTGATGTGCCATGCAACTAGGCCCAAGTGGTTAGACATCCAAGCCCACCTTGTTGCCCCATATTGTTGGCATGTTTTGGACAGCCTTTGGGCTTGATTTTATGGATGATCTTGGAAGGGGATTGGGTCTGAGAGTTGTGTGACCCATCTAGATGGACCCCACCCTGAGAAAATGCTGATTTATTTTCCTTTTAATTATCTTTTGGGGTGGTTTGGACAGTAACATGTTGCTGTCCAAATCTGCCTGGACAGATTTTTGGGCCACTTTGGGGCCTGACTTATGGGTCTTTGGTGGGAATAATGAAACAAAATAATATATGATTCTTGTAGCCTTATGACCCATCTACAACCATACCAAATTTCAGCCCCATCTGACCTTCATTGGGGTCCCAAAGGTGTGGTCCAAATGAGGTGGACAGTCTGGATTTTCTGCACTATTCCAGCAATATTCCACCCTGGACAGGTTGGAATTCCAAAAATTATTAAAATATTTTTGGGTGTCTAAAAATTATAAAAATTTACAGGAAGGTGGTCCACTCATGGTGGGACCAACCTACAAAATTTTGGGGCCAATGGAAACCTGTACACACCATGGTGGTGGCTGGACTGGCCCATTACAATATGGTGTCCAGATCAGTCCGATTTTCAGGACAGATTGATTTCTTTAAATAAACTAAAATATTTTTAGGTGTCCATAAATTCTAAAATTTTGTGAAGTTGTGGTCCACCCATGTTGGGACCTACCTACCAACTTTCAGGGCCAATGGACCCCTGTGCACATCGTGGCGAGGGCCGGACTGGCCCACCACATTGGGATGTCCAGGTCTGTCCGATTTTCTGGACAGACTGTCTTGTTTAAATCAGTTAAAATACTTAGGGATATCCAAAAATTCTGAAATTTTGTGGGGGTATGTCCTACCTATTGAAGTATCACTCTGAAAAATTTCAGCCCCAACTGACCCTGTTTGGGCATCCAAAAGAATGGGCCAAAATAGTTGGACTGCCAGATTTTTCTGTTGTGCAGTCCAGCAATGTGCCTTGATAAAAACCATAATTCAAAAATATTTCCTCTGATGGTGGGCCACCTTTTTGGGTTTTCTCTCATTGTATGCATAATGAGGGGCCTTGGCCCTCAATTTTCAGAGTTTTAATGGCCCTGGGCCCACTCCAATGGAGTGCCCAAATTTAGGACAGCAACATGTTATAATTATGTTTGGCCTTTGGGCTGAAATTTTGAGGAGTGGGGCCCAACACATTGTGAAGAATCTTAGAGGTAATAATTTATACATTTAGTTCCTTAAATGTTGGGCCTAATAAATACACTTTTGAGGCCCACCACAGTTGAATTTAATTGGGTCCATGAATGTGGTTAGTTGTTGAACTCTTTGAGCCCAATTGGGCTGGAACTTTCTAGATAGGCCCATTGAACTCTTGGGCCATTTTTACCATACTATTGTGTTGGATTAGTGGGCCAGATTACACAAGTATATGGGCCCTTGATTGCCCACTAAATCAACTTTATACTTGGGCCGGGTTTTAGGCCCAACTTACTTGACTAAGAGCATGACAATTGCCCATGTGATTTGAGTAATGGGCTGCCCACTAGCCCACAACAATATATGGGATTAGTAGCCTTTATGTTGGGCCCTAACCTTTCCCCTGTGGGCCCATAGTGGTATATATGGGTTGGGCTATGTGTGTTCCCCATGGACCCATGTTTTGGATAGGCCTTGGGCCGCCTTTCTGAAGCCCAACATGAATGTATGTGGTATGTAATGGCTGTCCATTTCTTATTTCTAATGTTGTGTGGGCCTTGGGCCTTGATCCGTAATCAATTAGAGATGGGCTACCTCTTGGGGACCAATTGTGGTTAGATGTCCACATTGGTGGCCCTAAGGTAGGCCCATGGGCTTCTATGGGTGGTTAAAGGCCCACCATAGACCCTTGCTAGGCTCGTTTCATCTATTTGGGCCCATATCATTGTTCTCCTTAGTCTCATGGGCTACCCCAGGTATATGGGCCCCCACTAGAGGTTGTATTCCTTATGAGGAATTGGTTAAGTACCTAGACCCTTCATGGTTAGGTAGAGAGTTCATCTTCACCTCATTGGCACCCCTATTCATCTTCATGGCCCACTCCCATACGCATCATATGCATGCTTGGTTGAGGTATGATTGGCCATGGTTATGTCATTGTGTAGGACATATCGGTATCTCCCCGAGAGATGGATGCTTGGGATTGATGCATGGGTGATTGTGTGATTCATGCGTCTGACATTGCATAGCTTATGGATATCCGCCCTTACTTCATCAGGGCCTTGCCTCCACAGGGGTATTTGTGGATGGCCGTATGTGTGGACACCAGAAATATTAGTTGAGCATACCGGGTGCATAGGATGCCCATGGGTGAAATTCCCAAAACTTCCATGGTACCAAGAATCTGCTCCAACGCCATGACCGGGTGGAATATATGAGCGCACGAGGGCCTTATACCATTAGGCCGCGTCTCCCACTGTCGTGTAGTCGGTTGGATAGGGTGTGGCCTTACACCTTTGATGTGAGGAGGCATTGCTAGGCTGAGTCTGACCAGCTCGTAAATGAGTCCGCTACCTTCAGGCCTTGTTGGTGATTGGCTATCCGCAGGCGGGTAGTGAGGTCTCTTACGCTCGTTTGACTGTGCGGGGTCTGTAGAGCGGCAGTCATTCAGCAGTGTAATGGACCCCGGTGATTTCCTTATGATTGAAAATGTACATGACTTGTGGTTTGGATATGAGTACTGACATTACTTGCATTGCATTAGCATTGGTTGTACAAGCCCCTTCATGCATTGTCTTGACATGGCACCCAGTACTCATTGCATCTTATTCATAAGCCTGGGCAAGGCTAGTGATATCCTCATTGATCATGCTTCTCTCCTTGTATCTCCTACTACTCTTCTGTGCACCATTATCACACACCTACACCACCCTCTAAGCTTCTATAAGCTTATGCACGATTAATGCGTGCAGGATACTCTATGCAAGCGACACGTGCCAGTAGAGCATGGAGTAGAGCTGAGCATTTGAGGACTCCAGTGTTGCTGACCTTTCTCTCTTTTTCTTTTATCTCATGTATGTCCTTTGGACCTTATGGATGATTGTAAATGTTCAAATTTATAGTGGATTTTGCGATGTGTGCCTTTGTTATCCTCAGATGTTCTTGCTGTGATCTTGGCTATGCTCATATTGGAATGATTATACTGTTATGAAAATCCTCCTTGTAGCATCCCAGGATCGGAACCTGCCTCAGGAGCCGAGAATGGGGTACTATGGAGGCTGTTGCATTCAGAACCGGTCATCGGAATCCTTGTGAGTCCGATTACTGAGTCTGGGGCGTGACAGGAGTTGGTATCAGAGCTTAGCAAGTAATTCTGGAATAACTCAGGATAACATCATATGTCTGCCAAGAACATAGGACAAGTAGTGTCCCGAGATTCTTCTCTTCGCTCCGTATTGAGCCTATAATTATCTTGATTCCTTGCGACGTCATTATTTTGTAGACGATGACGCGTGGACGTGGCGCTCGTGGTCGTGGCGCTCGTGGTCATGGTGCCCGTGGACGAGGTGCCCGAGGTACCCATCCTACTCGAGCACATCCTGCTCCCGTTGTTGATGATCCGATTCCTGAGGTCCCGATCCGGCCTGCTCCCCCGGGCTCGAGCCCGTAGTGCACATGTACCTCCAGTTGCTCCAGCCCGCCACCTATTCCCTCTTCTCGGCCTGTTTTTGTTTCGATTCTGAGGCTCCAGCTCGATTCCCCACCTATTCCCCCTCCTCGGTTCCATTCCCGGTTTCGGAGGCTCCTGCTCCGACGGCCGTACCCGTGCCTCCTTTGCCGAGGCGAGTGCGACCCACTTTTTCGACCGTACCTATAGGAGGCCGAGCATTTCCAGGTGATGCGGTGGTTGGTCCACGCTTGCTACTGACCGTCGGCCCCGACTACCACCGAGGTTTCCTGGCGGTCTAACTTACCGCATGCTAGTGCGATAGCTCCGAGAGTTCCGCCACATGATCCCCCGAGGTTTAGTGGTGATCCCGACCCTTCCGGTGAGGCTTGGCGCACCGAGGTTGCGAGGATTTTTGACACTATTCGGTGTCCTGCGGCCGCAGAGTATCCTTGCCACCTACCTTCTTCGGGGTGAGGCCCGACACCGGTGGTCATCCGTGTCCGGGATGGTCGGGGCTCGGTTCGTTTGGACATGGGAGGAGTTTGTGACCCGCTCGACCGTGTTCTTCCCGAGCATGTTCGGATCCGGCGGGCGATCGAGTTTGAGACCCTAGTGCGGGCGATATGACCGTATCTCGGTATGAGGCTCGTTTCTTGGCCTTGTCTAATTTGCTCCTCATCTCACCAGGCGATGAGAAGATGAGGGCCGTCGTTTGTGGCCGGTTTGCGTCCCCCTTCGCGGTGTGTGGTGGGGCATTGCTTGGAGACGTTTGACCGGGTTGTGCATCGGGCACTAGTTTATGAGGAGGACCGGGCTATGACCCGAGAGATCGAGAGAGCGAGTTCCCAGGTGGAGACCGGAAGAGGAGTGCACCGGCCAAGGTTCTGGCGATCATCGTCAGCAGAGGCGGAGGGGCGGATCAGGGTATCGGCGACTGCGGCTCAGTCAGTAGCCTCTTCATCGTCATCAGCACCGCCAGCTGCTTCATCTTCTGACCCCTTTTCTGGCGTATGCTTCGGTTGTGGACAGGCCGGACATCGGAGGCGTGAGTGTCCTCTCCCCATTCAGCAGCAGCGGCCACCGCAGTTGCCCCCTCCTCGTCCTCCTCAGCAGCAGCAGAGAGCACAGCTTCCACCGGCTGCTCCTAGGGCTCCTCCACAGCAGAGGCAGCCAGGTAGACCACCTCAGCAGAGACAGCAGCAGCAGAGACAGCAGCAGCAGCAGCGACAACAGCAGCCACAGCACCAGCAGAGGGGATATCCGTATGTTGTTCGATCCCTGGGTCCAGTGTGTGTAGCAGCCCAGCAGGCTCAGATCCAGGACCCTCAGTCTTCCGGTTTGCTTCCCCTACCAGCTCAGGGCCGTTTTTATTCTACGCAGCAGGCGCCAGGCCAGGACCCGCAGTCATCGACCGGTGGAGTCATTGAGGGTATTCTTCTTGTTTCTGCTTGTGTTGCTCATGTTTTATTTGATTCTGGTGCTTCCCATTCTTTTGTGGCTGACCAATTTTGCCAATCGACCTGTATTCCGTCGGAGGCCGTGTCCGAGGCCTTGGCTATTTCGACTCCCATGAGGAAGTCTATTGTGCTAACCCGTCGTTGTCCTTCTTGCCGGTGTTAGTGGGCGAGATGTTCCTCCCTGCCGATCTATTCATGATGCCGATGGCGGATTTGACGTGATTCTGGGTATGGGCCGCTTCGCAGAGTATCGTGCCATCTTGGACTGTGCTTGCGAGGACATCACGTTTCATATCCCAGGCTTGCCGGTGTTCCATTCGTCGCCGAGCCCGGAGAGAGCTGCTATCTAGTTTATTGGCTTAGTCGTTGAGAATTCTATAGCGAGAGTATTGAGCATTACCGCCAGCTTGTTTGTGAGTACCGGATGTGTTTCCTGGAGATACTGGGTTTGCCGCCGCATCGGCAGTGGAGTTCCGGTTTGATTTGGTGCCCGTGCCGCACCTATCTCGAAGGCCCCCTACGGATGGCACCGTTAGAGTTGAGGGAACTGCAGAGCGATTAGATGAGCTCCGGAGTTAGGTTTTATTCGTCCCAAAGATTCGCCTTGGGAGCCCCAGGTATTATTTGTGAAGAAGAAGGATGGTTCGTTGCGACTGCAGTAGATTATCGTGAGCTCAACAGAGTCACCATCAAGAATCGATACCCGCTCCCCGTATTGATGATCTGTTTGATCGGTTTGCGGTGCGCAAGATTTTTCCAAGATAGACTTGCGTTAGGTTACCATCGATTCGGGTCCGAGAGGAGGACATTCCGAAGACGGCTTCCGAACACGCTATGGTCACTTTGAGTTTCGGTCATGTCATTCGGATCCGACCAACGCGCCCGCCATATTCATGCACCGATGAACGAAGTTTTTCGGCCGTTCCTCGATCGATTCGTGGTGGTATTCATTGATGATATTCTTGTATATTCGAGAACCCGAGAGGACCATGCCGAGCACTTGCGGATTGTGCTTGAGACCCTCCGTGCCCACCACCGTATGCGGCCGGAGAAGTGCGAGTTTTGGCGGGAGGAGATGAAGTTCCTCGGTCACGTAGTGACGAGGGAGGGTGTCGCCGTGGACCCCTCGAAGGTTGATGCGGTGCGTCGGTGGGGCCGCCCACGAACGCGTCCGAGATTCGCGGCCTTCCTTGGTCTAGCGGGATATTATCGACGGTTTATCGAGGGTTTCTCCGTGTTGCAAAGACCGCCGACCCGGTTGACGCGAAAGGGCATCGAGTTCGTCTGGAGTGACTCTTGTGAGGAGGCATTTGCGGAGTTGAAGGACCGCCTCACGTCCGCTCCTGTTCTCACTCTTCCTGATGGGAGTGAGGGTTTTGTTGTTTTCACCGATGCCTCTGTAGAGTTGGCTTGGGTGCTTTGTCGATGCAGCATGGGAAGCCAGTGGCGTATGCCTCGCGACGACTCAAGGTCCATGAGGTGAACTACCCCACTCATGATTTGGAGCTTGCAGCAGTTGTCTTCGCACTGAAGGTGTGGAGGCATTATCTATATGGGGTCAGGTTCGAGCTCTTCTCGGATCATAAGAGCTTGAAGTATCTATTTTCACATCCGAGTTGAACTGCGTCGAGGCGATGGATGGAGTTGCTGAAAGATTATGATTTTGACCTTCGCACCACCCGGGTAAGGCAAACGTGGTGGCGGATGCGCTCGGCCGTCGGCCACGAGGCTTGGTGGCACATATGATGGTTCGACAAGTGGCGTATGCTCGAGGATGTTTCGAGTTTGACTTTGAGTTCGGTCTCTGCAGGTCTTCCATTGTTCGGCTTTCGAGCTTGTCGATTCAACCCTCTTTGGTGGCTAGGGTGATCGAAGCGCGCCAGACGGATGAGTCACTTCAGAGTACCGAGCGAGGCCGCATCCGTGGAGCAAAATGGCGACCGGCAGCGGTTGGTTCCGATGGTGGATTACGCTCGAGGCCGATTATGTGTCCCGACAATGTGCCGAGTTACGTCGTGATCCGATGACCGAGGCACACCGATCGAGACTTACTATCCACCCGGCTCCACGAAGATGTATCGTGATATGAGGAGGCGCATTTCCGGCGGGGGATGAAGCGTCCGGTGCAAGTTTTGTGGCCGAGTGTGACACATGCCAACGTGTCAAGGCCGATCATCGAGACCCCCGGTCCCTTACGGCAGTTGAGCATTCCAGAGTGGAAGTGGGAGCACGTATCGATGGACTTCATCGCAGGGTTTGCCGAGGACTCAGCACGATCATGATATTATCCGGGTTATCGTCGATCGTCTGACAAAGTTGGTACATTTCATTCCAATGCGTGCTTCTTGGTCTATGGATCGGTTAGCGAGGATATTCATTGAGGAGATAGTGAGACTGCACGGCGTCCCGCTTTCGATCGTTTGCACCGAGACTCCAGTTTACGTCTCAGTTTGGAGGAGTTTCCAGCAGGCATTAGGGGTCACTTTGCGCCTCAGCACCGCTTATCATCCGCAGACGGATGGGCAGACCGAAAGGGTCAACCAGATCCTTGAGGATATGCTCAGAGCTTGTGTGATCGACTTTGCGGGTAGTTGGGATGAGCATATGCGCCTCGCAGAGTTCGCCTACAATAATAGTTATCAGGCGACTATCGGCATGGCTCCTTTTGAGGCACTTTATGGTAGACCGTGCAGATCTCCTAGTTGTTGGACAGAGGTTGGAGAGCATCGTCTCTTAGGTCCCGAGCTTGTGCTGCAGACGTCAGAGGGTATTGATGTTATCAGGCAAAGGATGCGCACCGCTCAGAGCCGGCAGAAGAGCTTTGCTGATCGTCGGCGTCGACCCCTCGAGTTCGCAGTCGGGGACATGGTATATCTCAAGGTATCACCTATGAAGGGTGTGGTACGCTTTGGTGTGAAGGGCAAGCTCGCCCCAAGATTTATTGGACCTTTTGAGATTACTAAGCGCGTAGGCGCTGTGGCCTATAGGCTTGCCTTACCTCCTGAGTTGTCCGCGATCCACGATGTATTTCATGTTTCTATGTTGCGGAAATGTGGGTCGGATACTATTCCCGTGATTGATTGGCAGCCACTTGAGGTCCGTGAGGATGCTTCCTACATTGAGCAGCCTATTCGTATTCTCGATCGGAAGGAGCAAGTCCTCAGGACCAAGGTCATTCCCTTGGTGAAGGTGCAATGGGGTCACCATTCGGAGGCCGAGGCATCTTGGGAAAGCGAGGTCGAGATTAGAGAGCGTTATCCCCATTTGTTTGATGATTGATAGATATATGATTATTTGTATTACCTTTCTTGTAAGATGATTGTTATATGATGGTGGTGTTTTATTTTTTCTTTTGTCCTGGATTGGTCAATTTCGAGGACGAAATTTCTTTGTTGGTGGGGAGGATTGTGAGACCCGACCCTAGTTCCCATGTTTACATGTATGTGTGTGAGTATGCATCTTGTTCATCATGGTCTCGCGGTCTTACCGGTCGAATTCCGGCGACCCGCGACCTTCAACTTGTGTTTATGGTCACTTTGAGTTCAGTCATGTAGACCCGACTCGGATCGACCCAAGACCTATGCCATCTCGTTCGTATCGTCGTTGCGGTTCCAACGACGCGTCTTGTGCGTCAATCCGACCTATGGATCAAAAGTTATGAGCATTTCATCATGTGGCCCACTTTTGTACAAAAGCATGTGGACCACCTCCATGGCACAATTTCCCATGCACACCACACACACACACTACACTATTGCATGGAATAAACACTACCCACCCTAAACACTACCCATACCTAACCTACCCTAGCAACATTGTTATTGTCACCATAGGCAATGATTACTTCTCTTAAATAGTTTTTTTCTCTCTCTTCCCCTCTCATTTTCCTTCATTGCTGAAATTTCCAGCAACTTCTCTTCCTCCTCCCTCTCTTCTCCAGCCCCCTTACCCCCATTATACTCTCAATCCCTCCATTTGAACTAGATCTCCACCATTGAAATCCATTCTTTGCTCCAAGAGCTTCATGGAGTAGAAGTTTGGGGGTGAGATCACAAGTGGGTAACTATGATCTTGCTGATCTAATTTTATATCTTTAAATCTTCTTATTTCTTTTGTATGGATCATATGGGGCCCACCAATCCATGGTGGAGACCCCATTTGACCCCATGGATGTGGCCTTTTGGCCCATCCTACATGCATGTCATGATCCATGATGGGGCCATTCTCCATGGACCCCATCATGATGTATGTAATGATCCACTCCATCTCAAGGTCATCTAGACCTAAGGATCATGTTGGGATGACATTTTAACCATCCATAACAATTATAGATCATGCATGTAGTGATTTCATGTTGCATGTACAATCAATGTAGTTATATGGGTATGATTCTTTCTTGGGAGGGCCCATTAGTGGCGGGGCCCTACCCTATGGCCGGATTATGTTTCTTCTCCATATTTTCTTTCCTATGTTTATAGTAAATCTGATGTATGTGGGGCCCACTTGATGTGCCATGCAACTAGGCCCAAGTGGTTAGACATCCAAGCCCACCTTGTTGCCCCATATTGTTGGCATGTTTTGGACAGCCTTTGGGCTTGATTTTATGGATGATCTTGGAAGGGGATTGGGTCTGAGAGTTGTGTGACCCATCTAGATGGACCCCACCCTGAGAAAATGCTGATTTATTTTCCTTTTAATTATCTTTTGGGGTGGTTTGGACAGTAACATGTTGCTGTCCAAATCTGCCTGACAGATTTTTGGGCCACTTTGGGGCCTGACTTATGGGTCTTTGGTGGGAATAATGAAACAAAATAATATGTGATTCTTGTAGCCTTATGACCCATCTACAACCATACCAAATTTCAGCCCCATCTGACCTTCATTGGGGTCCCAAAGGTGTGGTCCAAATGAGGTGGACAGTCTGGATTTTCTGCACTATTCCAGCAATATTCCACCCTGGACAGGTTGGAATTCCAAAATTATTAAAATATTTTTGGGTGTCTAAAAATTATAAAAATTTACAGGAAGGTGGTCCACTCATGGTGGGACCAACCTACAAAATTTTGGGGCCAATGGAAACCTGTACACACCATGGTGGTGGCTGGACTGGCCCATTACAATATGGTGTCCAGATCAGTCCGATTTTCAGGACAGATTGATTTCTTTAAATAAACTAAAATATTTTTAGGTGTCCATAAATTCTAAAATTTTGTGAAGTTGTGGTCCACCCATGTTGGGACCTACCTACCAACTTTCAGGGCCAATGGACCCCTGTGCACATCGTGGCGAGGGCCGGACTGGCCCACCACATTGGGATGTCCAGGTCTGTCCGATTTTCTGGACAGACTGTCTTGTTTAAATCAGTTAAAATACTTAGGGATATCCAAAAATTCTGAAATTTTGTGGGGGTATGTCCTACCTATTGAAGTATCACTCTGAAAAATTTCAGCCCCAACTGACCCTGTTTGGGCATCCAAAAGAATGGGCCAAAATAGTTGGACTGCCAGATTTTTCTGCTGTGCAGTCCAGCAATGTGCCTTGATAAAAACCATAATTCAAAAATATTTCCTCTGATGGTGGGCCACCTTTTTGGGTTTTCTCTCATTGTATGCATAATGAGGGGCCTTGGCCCTCAATTTTCAGAGTTTTAATGGCCCTGGGCCCACTCCAATGGAGTGCCCAAATTTAGGACAGCAACATGTTATAATTATGTTTGGCCTTTGGGCTGAAATTTTGAGGAGTGGGGCCCAACACATTGTGAAGAATCTTAGAGGTAATAATTTATACATTTAGTTCCTTAAATGTTAGGCCTAATAAATACACTTTTGAGGCCCACCACAGTTGAATTTAATTGGGTCCATGAATGTGGTTAGTTGTTGAACTCTTTGAGCCCAATTGGGCTGGAACTTTCTAGATAGGCCCATTGAACTCTTGGGCCATTTTTACCATACTATTGTGTTGGATTAGTGGGCCAGATTACACAAGTATATGGGCCCTTGATTGCCCACTAAATCAACTTTATACTTGGGCCGGGTTTTAGGCCCAACTTACTTGACTAAGAGCATGACAATTGCCCATGTGATTTGAGTAATGGGCTGCCCACTAGCCCACAACAATATATGGGATTAGTAGCCTTTATGTTGGGCCCTAACCTTTCCCCTGTGGGCCCATAGTGGTATATATGGGTTGGGCTATGTGTGTTCCCCATGGACCCATGTTTTGGATAGGCCTTGGGCCGCTTTTTCAAGCCCAACATGAATGTATGTGGTATGTAATGGCTGTCCATTTCTTATTTCTAATGTTGTGTGGGCCTTGGGCCTTGATCCGTAATCAATTAGAGATGGGCTACCTCTTGGGGACCAATTGTGGTTAGATGTCCACATTGGTGGCCCTAAGGTAGGCCCATGGGCTTCTATGGGTGGTTAAAGGCCCACCATAGACCCTTGCTAGGCTCGTTTCATCTATTTGGGCCCATATCATTGTTCTCCTTAGTCTCATGGGCTACCCTGTATATGGGCCCCACTAGAGGTTGTATTCCTTATGAGGAATTGGTTAAGTACCTAGACCCTTCATGGTTAGGTAGAGAGTTCATCTTCACCTCATTGGCACCCCTATTCATCTTCATGGCCCACTCCCATACGCATCATATGCATGCTTGGTTGAGGTATGATTGGCCATGGTTATGTCATTGTGTAGGACATATCGGTATCTCCCCGAGAGATGGATGCTTGGGATTGATGCATGGGTGATTGTGTGATTCATGCATCTGACATTGCATAGCTTATGGATATCCGCCCTTACTTCATCAGGGCCTTGCCTCCACAGGGGTATTTGTGGATGGCCGTATGTGTGGACACCGAAAATATTAGTTGAGCATACCGGGTGCATAGGATGCCCATGGGTGAAATTTCCAAAACTTCCATGGTACCAAGAATCTGCTCCAACGCCGTGACCGGGTGGAATATATGAGCGCACGAGGGCCTTATACCATTAGGCCGCTCCCACCTGTCGTGTAGTCGGTTGGATAGGGTGTGGCCTTACCGCACGATGTGAGGAGGCATTGCTAGGCTGAGTCTGACCAGCTCGTAAATGAGTCCGCTACCTTCAGGCCTTGTTGGTGATTGGCTATCCGCAGGTGGGTAGTGAGGTCTCTTACGCTCGTTTGATGCAAGGGTCACGTAGAGCGGCGATCATTCAAAGAAGGTGTAATGGACCCGGTGATTTCCTTATGATTGGAAATATACATGACTTGTGGTTTGGATATGAGTGCGACATTACTTGCATTGCATTAGCATTGGTTGTACAAGCCCCTTCATGCATTGCCTTGACATGGCACCCAGTACTCATTGCATCTTATTCATAAGCACGGGCAAGGCTAGTGATATCCTCATTGATCATGCTTCTCTCCTTGTATCTCCTACTACTCTTCACGTGCACCATTATCACACACCTACACCACCCTCTAAGCTTCTATAAGCTTATGCACGATTAATGCGTGCGAGGATACTCTAGGCAAAGGCGACACAAAGAAGAGAGCATGGAGTAAGTTTGAGCATTTGAGGACTCCGGTGTTCTTTGACCTTTCTCTCTTTTCTTTTATCTCATGTATGTCCTTTGGACCTTATGGATGATTGTAAATGTTCAAATTTATAGTGGATTTTGCGATGTGTGCCTTTGTTATCCTCAGATGTTCTTGCTGTGATCTTGGCTATGCTCATATTGGAATGATTATACTGTTATGAAAATCCTCCTTGTAGCATCCCAGGATCGGAACCTGCCTCAGGAGCCGAGAATGGGGTACTATGGAGGCTGTTGCATTCAGAACCGGTCATCGGAATCCTTGTGAGTCCGATTACTGAGTCTGGGGCGTGACACCCACCCAAGTTAATGTACTTTATTTTTAAACCCATGGCCACAATGGAATGGTGCATCTCACTGACCCGGGTTATTGTGGGGGCCACCTTGATGCATGTATTATGCATCCATGCCATCCATTAGTATTTTTAAATCATTATCTAGGAAATCCAGATTTTTAAAGGTGGATGTCCAATCACTATTGTTTTTGCATTGTGTGGTCCACCCAATCTTTAGTTCACGTTCATTTTTTGGGATCGATGATAAAATTATGTTGAGAAATGGATGGATGGCATGGATGAAACAAATCGATCATGATGGGGCCCACAGAGCCATACTAGATCGAAAGCTCAATTAACGTTTTCATTTTTCTATTTTTCACTGTGAGTTTTGTATTTAATGTAAAATTGTGGTGACTTGTTCATAACAATAGTGGATAAGATATAGAGTTATCCAGACTATCCAAATAATCAGTCTATTTGTAAATAGTAAATATTTATACATTTTTATTATATAATATGTTGAGGGTCAAATATTGCATATCAGACCCTATTTATTGCCTGAATTTACAAACATAATACTGATTAACGGGTTAATTTAATTGCGTTTTCGATGCGGGATGTATTTAGGAGCTTAAACTGAACTTGGGTATTAAAAGTGTGTATTTGACGCTCAGAATTTACCAGAGCAAGGAACGGACCCCAGGGCACGGAGATCAACAGAATTACACGCCAAAGACCTGAAAAAATCGAGAAACTGAAGCTCAGATGGCCCGAAATTGGTCCAGAATGCAAGATCAGAAGGTTTCCACCATCCGTTCTGCTCGAAACTCCATACGTGGCCTGAGGACCATAAATGAACCGTACACGTCAAGTCTTAACCCTCGGATCCCTGCAGAAGTGGCCCAACGGATGGATCAGCCCGTAATTTCTTGGTTTGGGGTCCACCTGCTCTCTGGATTCGCCTCTATTTTGGATTCAACGCATAAAATGATATGATGGGAAGGATGGACGGAGCAGATTTTACCTATACATCACAGTGGACCCACGTGTACACTGAGTGTGCACATTGTGCACGTGCACAGGCTGTGCACGAGAAATTCCAAGGTCGGTCAGCGCCCGCTGACCGACAATTTCGTAAAAGAAAATTTTTTTTCTTTCTTTCTTTCTCTCCAGCGTACGCACGGCTGCCGTTCGTCGCCAGTGGGGCCCACTCCTCATCCACATCCTCAATCCGAACCGTCTATTGTATCAAGATGGTAGGCGTGACCATCGCCTAGGTGGCAGAATCCCGGAAGTCGACGAAGATTTGTTTTTAGCCGTTAAAATGAACGATAAACGGTGCAACAAGGAATCTCGAGGACCACACCGAATTCAATTCCAAAAAGCCATATCCAAACGGTTTTTCGAGCCTCATTCAATGGTCGGACTGGATTACTCAAATAATCATGATCATGGGCCCACCACCCTCAGCGCAAGAACCAGTACGCGGCTCTGTTCGCAAACGGAGTTTGCGGAGCGATGTTGTGGGCCACCATGATGGTCCAGATGATTAATCTGGACCGTTCATCGGAATCTTAAGGTCCATATTGCCAGAGCCTAGGTGACAGAATGAGATGAAACAGCGAGAATGGGTCCCTATCAGGTCAAAAGCAGGATGGATGGTTGAATAGAAAAAGCAGTGGACCGCACAAAAAATCGATAAAAACTAGTCCATTCCGACCGAAATTTCAATAGGAATCTGATGTACGGGGTGGATTTCATCAAAATCATCACTACGGGGTTCACCGAACACGTCAGCGCACTCCCTGCGTTGATTTTACGCAGGCTTGCGTCCGGGATTTGCGGGGAGTACTGGGTCTTGATCGTTGATTGTTATGGTGATCTGGACCGTCCAAAAGAATCATATGGGGGTCTTTACCCCAACCATGGAGCCAAATTAGGAGCTGGGACGATCAGCGTCCCCAAAACAGATTCCAAACGAGAAGTTTTTAAACCTACGCGAACCGGATCTGTTTTCCCCGTTGCTGCGAAAGAGGAGTGCGTAACTCCTTGTTCTCCGACTCCAGCACAGACTCCACTCCACCCGGCTGCCTATAAAAAAGAGAAGAGAAGAAAGGGAGAGGGATCTTTGGCTGAGCCGTGGAGGCTTAGGTTTCATCCGTGGACAAGAGAGAGAAGTGTTGGGAAGTTCTAGTTTTTCTTCTATTTATTTATTTATTTATTTTATTTATATTTGTTGAAGATGTTTAGCCAAATCATGTTTATTGGCTAAACCTCTTAGCTAGGGCTAAGAGGTGAAGCTTGTAGCGTGATGGGAGGTCTCCTTGCTTGTGCCTTTGTTTAGACTGAATTGATGTTGATCTGGGTTTTTATTAAGGGAATGTTTTCAGTCTTTAATGGTCTGTTGTGACTGAAATTACAATGGGTCTGCAATGGCTTTGAGCATGTTCTTTTCCTCTTTATGTTTATGACGTCAGGAAGCCCTGTTGTTCACCATCGTCTCCTGGGCATGGTCGGATGACGGTACCCTTCCTAACCTTCATAAACACGTTGATTGGTTGGTAATTAGATTAATTCTGTTGTTTGCTTTGTCTCCTGGGCATGGTTTGGTGATGGAATCCATTCTAATTCATATACTTTTCATCTCTTGAAAACTAAATCGAAGGCAGTTCAGTTAATTTCCCTGATTTATAATACAGGCATAAGATCTCCCTGATCTCTACAAGTGGATCCTCTGAATCCCTAGTTTCCCTTCTTCTGATTTTTCCTAAGTTTTAGATTAATTATTTTACCATTATTCCTCAAATCAAAAATTGGTTTAGATTTCATCTTAGCCTAGTTCTAGATCTGGTTATTTTTAGAAAGCGTACAGGTTTCAGTCCCTGTGGATTCGACCTCGGTCTTACCGAGATTATTACTACATCACAACCCTGCACTTGGGGTGTGAACATAATACAATTTTAACCATCAAGAAATTGGTCCCATGCATGTACGACCATTAATAAAGTTTGTGTTATTAGTTAGTAGAAAACTCACACCATACGGATTTCAAAATTGTATCCTATTTGGAAGAGGATTTCCAAATCCATCCCAAATCGATCGAGCGCCCCTCTTTCCCTCTTTTCTTCTTTTCCATCTTTCATCTTCCATCGAGCGCCCACATTCAAACACCCATCATCATCAGCAGTAGACGAGAGGATAGAGAGAGAGAAAGAAAGGAGGCGAGGAGCAGCTGTTGAGAAAAGTCTTAAATCTAAGGTTTTGAGGTCGTTCGACCGGTCGTGGGAAGCTTCAACTGGTCGTAAGAGACGCTCGACCAGTCGTAGGTTCGAGCCCTTGTACGACTCAAAGTCCAGCGAGTTGGTTTGCTGTTTTTTACTGTAGCTACGACTGGTCGTAGGAGAGCTACGACTAGTCGTAGGTGGTCTACGACCAGTCGTAGGAGAGCTACGACTAGTCGTAGGTTACGCAGTTTGTTCCATAATTTTGCGCAAAACTGCGGATTTGAGTCCTTTCGCAACTGGGATGCGGAAGGGAAGTTTCCTAAACTATAAATAAGTATTCCTAGGGTTTTTCTAGGCAATGGTGATGAATGCTAAGGCTTTCTAAAAGGGTTCCAGGGTTTCTAAAGGGTGTAGTAAGGGTGAGATTCGAGGTTGTTCGAATCGGGTAAGTCCTTTCTCTTTGTAATTGATGCTTTCATAGTGGTGATCTGTCGCTTTATGCCGGGGTTTTTTCCCGCAAGGGTTTTCCACGTTAAATCTGTGTGTTCTCTTTTCTTGTGTGTGCTTGGTGCCATTGGATTACCATCCTAGATCTAGATCTGTGTGATTCCGCAGGCCAAAAATCCCAACAGCAGCAGCAGACGAGGAGAGAGAGAGAGGGAGAGAGAGAGATGGAGAAGTATTTCGGGAATCCGTACAGAGGAGACCCGGGGGTTCCGCACACTGATCCGGTCTGATTCGTGAACATTCGTGATTTCCTGTAGAGCAGAGGGCATTGAGAGAGGGATTTTGACAGGAAGAGATGAAGGGCTAGTATTGCCGGAGAGATTGAAGGTGGTGGGCCTGATGGCTTTTGCCATGTGCTTGTGCAATGCAGATAGGGTGGTGATGTCTGTTGCTGTTGTCCCCCTTGCTGAGAGATATGGTTGGAGTAGCTCTTTCTTAGGAATCGTCCGGTAAAAGTGAAGATCTCCACCATATATTCTTATATGAATGATAAAAATCATAGATCCTTCTTGCTCTTGTGGAATTGATATTTAGGCCCAACGTTTTTATTCCTACACCCACATGTTTTCTACTTTTGGTAATTGGGATGGGATACTCTTTCTTTTGTTCTGACTATATTTCTTTGATATTTAGACCCTCTATTTTTATGCATACACCCACATGTTTTCTATTTTTGGTACTTTAGATGGTCTTTGTTTGATGCTTATTGCTTACTATATTTCTTGTTCCTCTCATATGTTATTGTTGTTATTATGGAATTGATATTTACACCCTATATTTTTTGTGTTTGCACCCACATGTTTCTACTTTTGGTACTTGGGGTTTGTTTGGTGCTAATTATATTTCTTGTTCTTCTCATGTGTTACTGATGTTATTATGGAATTGATATTTAGATGCATATTTTTTTACTTTACACCCACATGTTTTCCATTTTTGGTACCTGGGGTGGCTTTTGTTAGGTGATAATTATTTTCCTGATTTTCATGTGTTATTGTTGTTATTACGAAATTGATATTTAGACCCTATTTTTTGTGTGTTTGCACCCACATGTTTTCTACTTTATGTACTTGGGTGAGTGGTCTGTGTATGATGCCATTCACTTTTCTTCATGTGCTACTTATGTTGCCATGTAATTGACATTTAGGCCCTGTATTTGCACCTGAATCCTTTCTACTTTTGGTAAAATTCATTTTTCTTGTTTGAGAATTGATATTTAGGGCCTGTTTTCATGTTGCCATCCATGTTCTTTCTACTTTTGGCACTATAGTTTTTGTTTGATTCTAATCATTTTTTCTTGTTCTTCTCATGTATTATTGTTGTTGTTTCACAATTGACATTTAGGCCCTCTGTTTGTATGCTTACATCCACATCTTTCTAGTTTTGCCGCTTTGGGTAGTCTTTGTTTGGTGCTTGCTATCCATTTTTCTTGCAATTCTCATGTGTTGTTGTTGTCAGTCTTAGAATTGATATTTAGACCTCGTATTTTTATGTTTACACACATATTCTTTCTACTTTTTCTTACCTGAAGTGGTCCTTGTTTGGTGCTTGCTATTCATTTTTCTTTTGATTCTGATGTGTTGTTGTTGTTGTTATTGTCTATAGGATTGATATTTAGACCCTGTATTTTTACATTTAGGCCCATTTATGTACTCTTCTTATTTTGAGAGAGAGAGAGATCCTCTGGCAGAGTGTGATGGATGATACACTGCGCTTAGAAATTGCATGTGCGTCGTGAACAAAAACTTGCACTCATTTTATTATCTGAATATTAGATTAGTGGATGTTTATTGGATGGTTAAAAATGAAAAGAATCCAATGATCCTATATCAACAAACAAGTTTCCACAAATCAAAGGTCAAGATTGGTGAACCAATTTGATTTGGGGACTGTGCTTAGCGACATTGGATTCCACAAATCATTTAGTTTAATTTGAATTAATGTATTCCACATGCAATTTCTGAGTGAGGGAGTATCAAGAAGTCATACTCTGCCAGAGTATCAAATAATCAATGGGTGGACTCTGGTGTTAGTTTTACACAATTTAGAATTGGCAATGACTCATCCTCATTACACGTGGCACTCATGTACAGCGATCCAATTCTAGACCATTCAAAATTGTGGGTCACATTGTGGATGGGGTGTATCTCTAAAATTACATTGATCAAGGAATCCTAACCATTCAATCATCGAATATCGAATTGATGGTTAAAAGTAGAGTAGCGAGTGTTCTAAACTGGAAGGGGGAAAATCAGATAGTTAATATTATCTTCTCAGTACAATTTTCAGGTTACGCTCTTATCCACACTTTGGTTTGAGGATTTTGTGATCTGAATTCTTTGTAGAGAACTATGGCCTGTTTGGTTTTCCATAATCCAGGTAAATCGCTATAAATCGGTGTAAAGAAGTAATTATTTCAATCATGGTTTTGCGTAATTTCTTATGTCTTTCTTGTTGATTATGTATGGCAAGATTCTAGTAGCCTGTTTACAGCCATCAGAGGCCATAAAGTTGAATGTTATGATTGTCCTATCAAGGAGATATTCAATGCTTGGTCCATCTATTATGGGTCCAACAGACTGATGGTGGCCCCACCAGTAGATAGCCTTGGTTGAAAAACATGAAGATTCTTGAAGTTGACTTATTTTTCCTTCTGTTGCCTCTAACTTCTTGTTTTTCTCTTCACTTGCACGTTGTGCTTCAGCAAATTTACTCTTGAAATCATCAGCACTTTCTGTTTTTGACTTTAACACCCTTTGTGAAGGCATAAAGTGATGATCAACATGAAAATTCTTGGTAAATGATGATTCAAAGGGAGATCTATATGAATCAGATTCTTGATCCTGAACTTAGCTGATCTATATGAATAAGATTCTTGATCCTGATCATAACTTGTTTCCTTGCTAAGTCACACACACCTGCTTGCATGACTAATCTTCACCATGGCAGACAATGCAATATCAAAGCCATCCATCAGGTTGGTCTAGCTGTCAAGATGTTCTCACCCAAAAAATCAGGCTGAAGGAGTAGAGCATGCATACCATCCTAACAGTGAGCAGTGCATAGGCTGGCTCCCATTGTGAAAATGATCATATACAAAAAAATCACCTTTTGGATGGACCCAATGTTGTATACAAATGGCATGCTGGCATGGGTGGTCTAGGTGGACAGTAGGACTATTGAGGTGGATGTTAATTTTCTTCTTTATGTATATGAATTTCTTTTCATGGGCAAGTGTGCACTCATGTGTATATTTTCTTCACAATGTTTTAGTTAAACAACTTTGACATTTTTTTCAAGCATTTTCCTTAAGATTTTCTGTAAGTTCTTAATTCTAATGCTGTGATTGAGAATGGATTTCTAAATTTTTAATATTTTCTCATGTTTTCAGGTTGAAACTAGTAAAGTATTTTTGCGAGATACTAGCATCATCTCTCCATACTCTATTTTACTATTGGGTGGTCCCATTAACATTCAACACCGGGTTTCCTATCACAGCCTTCTTTATTTATTACACTGCAAAAGCCTATAGTTGCTTCTCTTGTTGAATACTTATAAAATAAATATCATGGTAGTTTACATTGTCTATTGGGCAATGGATTTATCCGACTTCAACTTCCATCCATGATGTTTGGTTGGTTAACTTTTGAAGAATACATACTGTTCAAATGAGTCAAGTACATGATATAGACTTACAATCTCAAATGGAAAATTTTCCCATGGTACAAGTGCATGGAAAACTTTCCACATATCAACTTGCATTTGGATCAGTTGGCCTCCACATCACCCATCTGGACCGTCCATTAGGAAAACATTACAAGGAAAACATCTCCACAACATCAATCCAACTTAGGCATGTATGAGAATATCAAAGTATTACAGCACAGGAAACAGTTTGATTGAACATCTACCATTGAAAATTTTTTGGAGGCCAAAGAAGTTTTGGATCAAGCTAATGTTTGTACTTTCTCTTCATTCATGTCTTTGTGATCATATTAACAAGTTAGATGACAAATAAAAATTACTTTAGACCCTAGGAAGGTTTCAACAGTGGAAATCTGGATTTTCTTATTAGTAAATTTTAACTGAACTCGTTCTTTTGAAAAATAGAAAAATGGGAATATTAGTAAATATGGATTTTCTTATTAAGAAGAAAATGGAAGATGGATTGAAAAATCATAAAAGAGTTTTACAGAAGTTATTTGTTCCAAATAGGACATTTATCAAAGGAACACTATTGGGTGATATTTAAGATTTTTATTATAAATAGATTAAGAGCCAATGATAATTATAAGTAGACTTGCAGCCAAAAATAAAGAATTTAATTTTTTTCAAAACATGGAAAGACTAATCAGTCCTACTTCTTGTAACTTCAGCCACTACTTCAAATGGAGCGACTGCACAAAGATTTGGTTAGGGAGACCACTGATGGTGAACTAGCAGCTGCAACAAATATGAGAGTTACAAAGGCGAAAAGAAACATAAGTCAGTCGGTAAGATAAGTGCATGATTTTCCTTTTCAATTGTTAGTCATAGATTGACAGTACTTGTTTCAATTTTCTTGGATGGATGATGAATGTATTTAAGAATGTAAATGAAAATAAAAAACTTATAATATATATATATATATGTTATCAATGGAGGATACCTTGTTTAGGGGGACATGAAATTCTTGTAGCTTATGGTATGGTGCCCCATATTGGTTGTATGTTACTAGTGTGTAGTAGATAATACTAGGTTCAATAGTAGATAATACTAGAAAATCCCTAAACCTAAACCTACACCTAATCCTAATCTACTCCTTAACCCGAATCCAAACCTAAACCTATACTTATAACCTAAAACTATTCTCAAATCTCAAAACCTATAACCTAAACCTGAATCCAAACCTGAACCCGAATTCCTAAACCTTAACCTAAACATATAACCTATAACTTATAACCTAAGCCTATACCTAAACCTAAAGCCTAAAGTTAAAGTTAAACCTATAACTTAAACCTAAACTCAAATCCCTAAAACTTAACCTAAACCTACAACCTAAACTTAAAACTTATAACCTTAACGCTAAACCTACACCTAAACCTACACCTAATCCTAAACCTAAACCTAAACCTAAACTTGATAACCCAAAACTAAACCCGAACTCGAACCCGATCCCGATTTCCTAAACCTAAACTTAAGACCTTAACCTAAACCTATTCTCAAATCCCAAAACACAGAACCTAAACCTAAACCTATAACCTATAACCTAAACCAAAACCTATAACCAAAACCAAAACTTATAACCCGAACCCATTCTCAAATCCCATAACCTATAACCTAAACCTAAATCAAAACCTATAACCAAAACTAAAACCAAAACCAAAACCTATAACGAACCCGAACCCAAACCCAAACCCAAACCCGAACCCGAATTCCTAAACCTTAACTTAAGCATATAACCTATAACCTATAACTTAAGCCTATACCTAAAACTAAAACCTTACTTATAACCTAAACCTTAACCTATTCTCAATTCCCTAAACCTATGGCTTATAACCTAAACCTAAACCTTAACCTAAACCTATAACCTTAACTTAAACCAAATTCTATGACCTAAAACCTAAATGTATTCTCAAATCCCTAAACCTAAACCTCCACCTAATCCTAATCTCAACTCCCTAACCTAAACCTAAACCTAACTTGAAAACCCAAGCCTAAACCCGATCTCGAACCCGAACCCGATTTCCTAAACTTAAACTTTAACATATTCTCAATTCCCTAAACCTATAGCTTATAAGACCTAAACTTATAACCTTAAAACCAAAACCTATGACCTAAAACCTTGACCTAAAACCTTAACCTATAACCTATAACGTAAACTTATAACCTATAACCTAACCTTAACCTAAACCTAAAACCTAAACCTTAACCAATAACCTAAAACCTAAACTTAAACCTAAACTTAAAACCTAAATGTATTCTCAAATCTCAAAACCTAAACCTACACCTAATCCTAATCTCAACTCCCTAACGTAAACCTAAACCCGATCTCAGAACCCGAACCCGATTTCCTAAACCTAAACCTTAACCTATTCTCAATTCTCTAAACCTATAGTTTATAACCTAAACCTAAACCTAACCTAAACCTAAACCTAAACCTATAACCTTAACCAAAACCAAAACCTATGACCTAAAACCTTAACCTATAACCTATAACCTAAACTTATAACCTATAACCTAACCTTAACCTAAACTTAAAATCTAAACCTTAACCAATAACCTAAAACCTAAAACTAAAACCTAAATATATTCTCAAATCCCTAAACGTAAACCTACACCTAATCCTAATCTCAACTCCCTAACCTAAACCTAAACCTAAACCCGATCCCGATCCTGAACCCGAACCTGAACCCGATTTCCTAAACCTAAACCTTAACCTATTCTCAAATCCCTAAACCTAAACCTATAACCTACACTTATAACCTAAACCTAAACCTATAACCTAAACCTAAGCCTAAAACCTAAACCTATGTCCTAAAACCTAAATGTATTCTCAAATCCCTAAACCTAAACCTACACCTAATCCTAATCTCAACTCCCTAACCTAAACCTAAACCTAAACTTGAATACCCAAACTTAAACCCGATCCCGAACCCAAACCCAAACCCATTTCCTAAACCTATACCTTACCCTAAACCCTAAACCTTAACCTATAACCTAACCTAAACCTAAACCTAAACCTATAACCTACACTTATATCCTAAACCTAAGCCTAAAACCTAAACCTATGACCTAAAACCTAAATGTATTCTCAAATCCCTAAACTTAAACCTACACCAAATAATAATCTCAACTCCCTAACCTAAACCTAAACTTGAAAACCCAAACTAAAACCCGATCCCGAACCCGAACCCGATTTCCTAAACCTAAACCTTTACCTATTCTCAATTCCCTAAACCTATAGCTTATAACCTTAACCTAAACCTAAACCTATAACTTATAACCTAAACCTAAACCTAAAACCTAAATGTATTCCTAAATCCCTAAAGTTAAACCTACACCTAATCCTAATCTCAACTCCCTAACCTAAACCTAAACCTAAACTTGAAAACCCAAACATAAACCCAATCCCCAACCTATAACCTAAACCTAAACCTTAAACCTAAACCAAAACGAAACCTATAACCTATAACCTAAACCAAAACCAAAACCTATAACCTAAACCCGAACCCATTCTCAAATCCAAAACCTATAACCTAAACCTAAACATATAACCTAAACCTATAACCTATAACCTAAATCAATACCTATAACCATAACCAAAACCAAAACCTATAATCTAAACCCAAACCCATTCTCAAATCCCAAAACCTAAACCAAAACCTATAACTTATAACCTAAACCTAAACCAAAACACTCAGAACCTATAACCTAAACTAAAATTAAACCAAAACCTATAACCTAAACCCGAACCCATTCTCAAATCCCAAAACCTATAACCAAAACCAAAACCTAACCTATAACCTAAACTCAAACCCATTCTCAAATCCAAAAATCTATAACCTAAACCTAAACCTAAACCTAAACCAAAAGCTACAACCTAAACCCGAACCCATTCTCAAATCCCAAAACCTATAACATAAACTAAAACCAAAACCTATAACCTAAACCCGAACCCATTCTCAAATCCAATAACCTATAACCTAAACTAAACCTTATCCTAAACCAAAACTAAAACCTATAACCTAAACCCGAACCCATTCTCAAATCCAAAACCTATAACCTAAACCTAAACCTTATCCTAAACCAAAACCAAAACCAAAACCAAAACCAAACCTAAACCTATTCTCAACCTATAACCTAAACCTAAACCCATTCTCAAATCCCAAAATAACCTAAACCCGAACCTAAACCAAAACCAAATATAACCAAAACTTATAACCTAAATCATTACCTAAAACCAAAACAAAACCTATAACCTAAACCCGAACCCATTCTTAAATCCAAAAACCTATAACCTAAACCTAAACATATAACCTAAACCTAAAACCTATAACCTAAATCATTACCTATAACCAAAACCAAAACCAAAACCTATAACTTAAACCCGAACCCATTCTCAAATCCCAAAACCTATAACCTAAACCTAAACCTTAACCTAAACCAAAACCATAACTTATAACCTATAACCTAAACCAAAACTAAAACCTATAACCTAAACCCGAACCCATTCTCAAATCCAAAAACCTATAACCTAAAACTAAACATATAACCTAAACCTATAACCTATAACCTAAATCAATACCTATAACCAAAACTAAAACCTATAACCTATAACCTAAACTCAAACCCATTCTCAAATCCCAAAACCTAAACCAAAACCTATAACCTATAACCTAAACTAAAATTAACCAAAACCTATAACCTAAACTAGAACCCATTCTCAAATCCCAAAACCTATAACCTAAACCAAAACCAAAACCTATAACCTAAACTCGAACCCATTCTCAAATCCCAAAACCTATAACCTAAACCAAAACCAAAACCTATAACCTAAACCTAAACCCACTCTAAAATCCAAAATCTATAACCTAAACCTTAAACCTAAACCTAAACCTAAACCAAAAGCTATAACCTAAACCCGAACCCATTCTCAAATCCCAAAACCTATAACCTAAACTAAAACCAAAACCTATAACCTAAACCCGAACCCATTCTCAAATCCAATAACCTATAACCTAAACCTAAACCTTATCCTAAACCTAAATCAAAACATATAACCTAAACCAAAACCAAAACCTATAACCTAAAACCGAACCCATTCTCAAATCCAAAAACCTATAACCTAAACCAAAACCAAAACCTATAACCAAAACCAAAACCAAAACCAAAACCTATAAGCTAAACCCGAACCCATTCTCAAATCCCAAAACTTATAACCAAACTAAAACCAAAACCTAAACCTAAACCAAAACCAAACCCTATAACCTACACCTGAACCCATTCTCAAATCCCAAAACCTATAACCTAAACCAAAACCAAAATCCGAACCCATTCTCAAATCCAAAAACCTATAACCTAAACCTAAACATATAACTTAAACCTATAACCTATAACCTAAATCAATACCTATAACCAAAACCAAAACCAAAACCTATAACCTAAACCCGAACCCATTCTCAAATTTCCAAAACCTATAACCTAAACCTAAACCTTAACCTAAACATAAACCAAAACCTTATAACCTAACCTAAACCAAAAACAAAACCTATAACCTAAACCTAAACCCATTCTCAAATCCTAAAACCTATAACCTAAACCAAAACTAAAACTTATAACCTAAACTCGAACCCATTCTCAAATCCAAAACCTATAACCTAAACCTAAACGTAAACCCGAACCCATTCTCCAATCCCAAAACTTATACTTATAACCTAAAACTATTCTCAAATCCCAAAACCTATAACCTAAACCTAACCTTTTCCTAAACCTATAACCTAAACTCAATTCCTTAAAGCTAAACCTACACCTAATCCTAATCTCAACTCCCTAACCTAAACCTAAACCTAAACTTGAAAACCAAAACTTAAACTCAATCCCGAACATGAACCTAATTTCCTAAACCAAAACCATAACCCATTCTCAAATCTAAAACCTATAACCAAAACTTAAACCCAATCTTGAACATGAACCCGATTTCCTAAACCTAAACCATAACCCATTCTCAAATCCAAAACCTATAACCTAAACCCGAACCCATTCTCAAATCCAAGAACCTATAATTAACATAAACTTATAACCTATAACCTAAATCAAAACATATAACCTAAACCTAAACCAAAACCTATAACCTAAACTCAAACCCATTCTCAAATCCCAAAACCTATAACCTAAACCTAAACCTTAACCTAATCCTATAACCTAAAATTAAATCCCTAAACCTTAACCTATACCCTATACCCTATAACCTAACCTAAACCTATACTTATAACCTAAAACTATTCCCAAATCCCAAAACCTATAACCTAAACTCAATTCCCTAAAGCTAAACCTACACCTAATCCAAATCTTAACTCCCTAACCTAAACCTAAACCTAAACTTGAAAACCCAAACTTAAACCCAATCCCGAACACAACCCGATTTCCTAAACCTAAAACTTAACCTATTCTCAATTCCTAAACCTAAACCTAAACCTAACCTAAACCTAAACCTAAACCTAAAACCTAAACCTAAGCCTAATTACCTAAATGTACTCTCAAATCCCTAAACCTAAACCTACACCTAATCCTAATCTCAACTCCCTAACCTAAACCTAAACCTAAACTTGAAAACCCAAACCTAAACGCGATCCCGAACCCGAACCCGATTTCCTAAACCTATACCTTAACCTATTCTCAATTCCCTAAACTTATAGCTTATAACCTAAACCTAAATCTTAACTAAACCTAAACCTATAACCTTAACCTAAACCAAAACCTATGACCTAAAACCTAAATGTATTCTCAAATCTCTAAACCTAAACCTACACCTAATCCTAATCTCAACTCCTTAACGTAAACCTAAACCTAAACTTGAAAACCCATACCTAAACCCGAACCCGATTTCCTAAACCTAAACCTTAACCTATAACCTAACCTAAATCTAAACCTAAACCTAAGCCTAAAACTTAAACCTATGACCTAAAACCTAAATGTATTCTCAAATCCTTAAACATAAACCTACACCTAATCCTAATCTCAACTCCCTAACCTAAACTTAAACCTAAACTTGAAAATCCAAACCTAAACCCGATCCCGAACCCGAACCCGATTTTCTAAACCTATGAAAGGGCCAAGCTATATGCCCTAAAGGGGGGGTGAATAGGGCAATGCCAAATAAAACTTAAAACAGCGGAATAATAAAAGATATAAATAACAATGCTGAAATAATAACAATCTCAAAGCACATGAAATATGAGAATGATACTAAATCAGTTCTAAGGACAACCTTACACCAAAAACCAATGGCTTATGGTAGGACAACCTTATTTATAGAACGATCTAGAAAACACAAATGATATAGAAAATAAATCAAGAATAACTTAAAGAAATAAATCCTAAGTTATTACACTATTCAACCACACTTGCTTGAAATGAAAATTACAACATTCATCCACAAAAGCAATCCACAATACTAAAGGAATAAATGAATAAAGAAATCAAGCACATCCACAACACAACGATATATAGTGGTTCACCTGTGTGTTCACCAACTGTTAGCCAACAGCCACACAGAATGCTACTCCACTCCTAATATCCTCACACAGGGGATATTAGCATGCACTATCAAAATAGGTTTTCACAGGTTCACCCAAAACCTTCACAATTGTGTCTTTTTATCTCGGGCTTACACAATCCAAAACCCCCACAATCCGAGTTTTCGGCTCTCCTCGAGATAACTAAAACAATAAGATTTTTCTCGACAAATCTCAAACAAAACCAGAGAAAGTAAATTACAAAGTAAAATACCGGATCTCCTTTTGAAGTAGCCCAATAGAACCAATCGAGTAGATGAATGATACGTCGTTCAATGTCCAATACTCACATAAAGAATGGTTCTATGTCTAATTGATTTTAGATTAAATCAAGAAGAGTAAGGTCTATTTGATTTTGATCCCAGAAGAAGGAATATCATAAATTCCTCTTTTCTAAATAAGATTGGAATATGGATCAAAATCACAATAGAAAAATACTAACAAAAGGAATATTAAATATGCACAATAGCTTAAAAAATAATCACAACTTATCTCAGAGTATAGCCTTAAATCGCTTGAATTGAATGGAATGGAATGAATAAACTCTGAAATTCGTACATTATTTATAGCCTCAAAAATCCCATCTTCGACTGGTCTTAGGATCCTAGGAATGGTCGTAGCATCAAAGATTTTGAAAGATTTCTGCGGGATTAGATTTGCTATTCTCACGACTAGTCTTAGGTAGCCTACGACCGGTCGTGGACTACCTACGACTGGTCGTGAGACACCTACAACTGGTCGTGGGACTTGAGATAAGTCGCTGGAGTTCAAGTCGTAGGACTACGACCGGTCGAAGGATGAGTCGTAGGACTTCCCAGGACTGGTCGAAGAAAGTCCAGGACTAGTCGAAGGACAACCAAAAAAATCTGAAAATCTGTAACAACCTAGGACTGGTCCTGAGAAACCTAAGACTGGTCGAAGCAAAGCTAGGACTGGTCTTAATATTTCTAGGACTGGTCTTAAAACAGTCACACCAAGTAAATTAAAATATTCGGATTATGTATCCAGAATGACTTATCATACAGACCAACCTAAGGTCAATCTAAGGTCAAACAAACCTTGAAGTGAGATGGACATTGAAGTCTTGAAGGTCTGTATTCTCGATGATCTTGAAGTAGAAGCTTGAGTCGAGTTGATGGTCTTTCTCGAGCTTGGTACATTCTTGACTTGTGAAGTCTTGAACTTGATGAAGTTGGAATCTTCTAATCTTAAACTTGATAGAAGCAAACTTAGAGTCTTCTATTCTTTTAGACTTCATTCATGACATGTCTTGCAAACATTCTTCATTTATGATCTTGTCTTAAAAACATTCTTCATTCATGATCTTGTCTCGAAGCAGTGTGTAGTCACAAACAAGAAACACAAGAAGTACAAGACATATAGGTTTTGGCACTACAAAATTTGACAACCAAAGGGAAATGAAATCATAGCACTAACAACCTAAACCTTAACCTATTCTCAATTCCCTAAACCTATAGCTTATAACCTAAACCTAAACCTTAACCTTAACCTAAACTTAAACCTGAACCTATAACCTAAATATATTCTCAAATCCTTAAACCTACACCTACACCTACACCTAATCCTAATCTCAACTCCCTAACCTAAACCTAAGCCTAAACTTGAAAACCCAAACCTCAACCCGATCCCAAACCCAAACCCGATTTCCTAAACCTAAACCTTAACCTATTCTCTCAAATCTCTAAACCTAAACCTAATCCTAATCTAAACTCCCCAACCTAAACTAAACCTAAACCTTATACTTGAAAACCCAAACCTAAACCCAATCCCGAACCCGAACCCGAATTCTTAAACCTTAACCTTAACTTATTTTCAAATCCCTAAACCTAAACCTACACCTAATCCTAATCTCAACTCCCTAACCTAAACCTAAACCTAAACTTGAAAACCCAAACCTAAACCCGATCCTAAACCCGAACCCGATTTCCTAAACCTAAACCTTAACCTATTCTCAATTCCCTAAACCTATAGCTTATAACCTAAACCTAAACCCTTAACCTTAACCTAAACCTAAACGTGAACCTATAACCTATAACCTAAATATATTCTCAAATCCCTAAACTTACACCTACACCTAATCCTAATCTCAACTCCCTAACCTCCCTAAACCTAAACTTGAAAACCCAAACCTAAACCCGATCCCGAACCCGAACCCGATTTCTTAAACCTAAACCTTAACCTATTCTCAATTCCCTAAACCTATAGCTTATAAACTAAACCTAAACCTAAACCTAAACCTTAACCTATTCTCAAATTCCTAAACCTACACCTACACCTAATCCTAATCTAAACTCCCTAACCTAAACCTACACCTAAACTTGAAAACCCAAACCTAAACCCGATCCCGAACCCGAACCCGATTTCCTAAACCTAAACCTTAACCTATTCTCAAATCCCTAAACTTAAACCTAATCCTAATCTAAACGCCCTAACCTAAACCTAAACTTAAACCTAAACTTGAAAACCCAAACCTAAACCCAATCCCGAACCCGAACCCGAACCCGAATTCTTAAACCTAAACCTTAACCTATTCTCAAATCCCTAAACCTACACCTACACCTAATCCTAATCTCAACTCCCTAACCTAAACCTAAACTTAAACTTGAAAACCTAAACCTAAACCCGATCTCGAACCCGAACCCGATTTCCTAAACCTAAACCTTAACCTATTCTCAATTCCCTAAACCTATAGCTTATAACCTAACCTAAACATAAACTTATTTATATGTATTATGCGTGGATAAATGTAATGTGAATAAGATTGTTTGTGTTTGGATGGATGTAGTTTATGTTTGGATGGATTTATGTAGTTCGGGTTTAAATGGATGTGAATGTGATGAAATGTGGATAAGATTGTTTTTTACTTATGAAGTTAAACTTATATGTATTATGCGTGGATGAATATAATGTGGATAAGATTGTGTGTTTGGATGGATTTACGTAGTTTGGGTTTAGATGGATGTGAATGTGATGAAATATATTGTATAACAGGTGTATATCAGGAAGATTGTGTTTGGATGGATTTACGTAGTTTGGATTTAGATGGATGTGAATGTGATGAAATATATTGTATAACAGGTGTATATCAGGATGTGAATGTGAATATGAATGTGATGAAATATATTGTATAACAGGTGTATATCAGGATGTGAATGTGAATATGAATGTGATGAAATATATTGTATAACAGGTGTATATCAGGATGTGAATGTGAATATGAATGATGAAATATATTGTATAACAGGTGTATATTAGGATGTGAATGTGATGAAATATATTGTATAATAGGTGTATATTAGGATGTGAATGTGAATGTGTGATGAAATATATTGTATAATGGTGATATCGTGTGGATGTGAATGTGAATGTGATGAAATATATTGTATAATAAGTGTATATCAGGATGTGAATGTGATGAAATATATTGTATAACAGGTGTATATCAGGATGTGAATGTGTATGTGAATGTAATGAAATATATTATATAACAGGTGTATATCAGGATGTGAATGTGAATGTGATGAAATATATTGTATAACAGGTGTATATCAGGTCAAATTTAATATGAAGAAGATTGTAACAGGTCAAATTTAAAATGTCCTTTAAGGGTGATAAGAGACGGCCCATAGTAGTCCTTTTAAAGGACGGTCTATAACCGTCCTTTGAAGGCTCATATGAGATGGTCCATGACAGTCCTTTTTAAGGACGGTCCATGACCGTCCGTTTAAAGGATGGTCTATCGCCGTCCTTTGAAGGCACATAAGAGACGGTTTATGACAGTCTTTTTTAAGGACGATCCATGACAGTCCTTTTAAAGGACGGTCCATGGCCGTCCTTATTGGGCTCATAAGAGACGGTCTATGACAGTCCATTTGAAGGACGGTTTATGGCCGTCCTTTTTTAGGACGGTCCATGACCATCTTTTTTTCGTCAATAAGAATGACGGTTATCAACCGTCCTTTAAGTAATAGGACACGTCAAAATTTGACTGCCTATGCGACGGTCCATGACAGTCCTTTTTGGTCATTTGAAATGGTTTTGGACTGTCCTTTTTTCGTTGTTTTAGCGTAGTGGTAATGGAGGTATCTGCATGCCCAAAGTTAAAGAAGCTCGCTCTTTCTCTAATTCATAGCGCTCATAATTCTCTAAGGGAGATTCGTGGTGCGAAAGAATGGTGGGATGGTTTAGAGTGGGAAGATGATAGCATCAAGTCTTATTTTCTACCATTTTTCAAAGAATACTGAAGCCATACACGCATGTGGGCCGAGCAAAGTTCATAACTCTTGTCTCAAGTTGGTGGTGATTTGTATGTATTTTTACGTGAGTTGGTCTATAGTACAAGTTTTTTTTTTTCATGACTTAAGTCTTAAGTGTAATAAGTATATTTGATGCCTGAATATAGGGAATATTTTTTGTCACAATTACAGTGCCAAGTGTGAGATATTTGGTGTTTGAGTTCCTCAAACTGGGGTCCACAATGTCAAGGGTTTGGATTACAAAACCACAAGCCACACTTGTTGAAACTAAAAACTCAAACTTCTAAAGGACGTGTCATCTTAATTTTCCATGGCTTTCATGGTGTGAGCCGAGACGTCAAGTTTGATGATGGTGTGAAGGGATATAGACTATATGATCAGACTATATGTAAAATCACAATGAGCTGAGACGTCAACTTTGATGAGAATTCTTTGTTCCATAAGGATGAACAAAAGGAAACAAAAAAATCAGCGGTAATTGACGTTGAAATAGACGAGGGTGAGACACATTAAAAAGCCAAGCTGTAGGAAGAGGTACAGGAGCAGGTGATACAACTACTTGTTAGGAGAAATCCACCGCGGGGTCGCAAGTTACTGTTGATGTATAAAAATGACTCAAACGTTGCATTCGCCCTCATTATGAATAAAAGAGAACCTTTTACTTTATAGGAGACTCTTGATGACATATATGTAGAAAAGTTGATGGCAATGATGCAAGATGAGATGTATTCTTTGTACAAGAATGAGACGTAGGAGCTGGTGGAACTTTCCACTGGGCGTAAAGTAATCGGATGTAAGTGGGTTTATTGAAAGAAACATGATATGTACAAGGCTAGACTAGCACCAAAGGGTTATGCGAAAGAGGTTGGTGACTTCAGCGAGATTTTTACACATGTGGTCAAGTGGGTATCTATCAGATTTGTGTTGCCGTTGGTTATCTAATAAAATCTTAAACTAGAACGGTTGGATGTAAAGACTGCCTTTGTACATGTAGAATTGTAAGAATAAATTTACATGAAGTAATCAGAAGAGTTCAAGATACAGGGGTTAGAGAATAATGTTTGCAGGTTAAGGAGGTTATTGGATCCTTACTCTTGCTCGGGTGGTAGACTCTCGGGAGTTTCAACACCCAGTCAAGGGTTCGAGTATCCATAGGTAGTGAAATTCCACTGCAGCGTGAGTGTGTGGGGGTGTGTGTACGTGTGTAATAATTTATTTTTTTTTAAAGGTTAAGGAGGTTATTGTATGGGCTAAAATAGTTGTTTAGGTAGTGATAAAAAAAAGTTTGATTATTTCATATTAAGTCAAAGGTTTACTAGAAGTGAATTCGATCATCGTGTCTACTTTAGAGTACCGAGTGATGGGGAATTCATTATCTTGGTATTGTATGTTGACGATATGTTTATCGCCAGCTAAAGCATGTCTGAGATTAACATATTGAATACTTAATTATCTAGGACACTTGAAATGAAAGATCTCAGGGCTGCAAAGAGAATCTCCTGTATTGATATACACAAGGACATGAAAAGGAGTAGGCTATCGTTATATAAATTTTGAATAGACAAGATAAAACCGATTAGCACTACCCACACTGCTCACTTTCAGCTTTCTTTGGAATAATGTCCTGCATCATATGAAGAAAAGCAGTATATATTTGGTGTGCCCTACAGATGTATGTCATGGTTTGTATGAGACCAGATATTTCACATGTAATGAGTATTGTAAGAAAATACATGTCTCACTCGGCAAGCAACACTACGAGATATTGAAATAACTACTTCGTTACATACGAGGTACAGTGGACTATGTCTTGACATTTGAGAAATTCGAGGAGAAACTAGTAGGCTATACGGACGTTTATTATTTGTAGACGTGGATAATAGAAAGTCGACGTTCAATTACTCGTTTGTGCTAATAGGTGGAGCGATCAACTGGATATTGAAGCTTCAATCTGTAGTTGTCCTTTCCACAATCGAAGCAGAATATATGGCGGTGACAAAAGCATTCAACAAAGTTGTTTAGTAGAGAGGTATAATGAATGAGTTAGGGCGTTAGCAGAAAGTTGTGTCTGCGAATTGTGACAACAAAAGCATGATCAATTTGGAAAAGAACTCGGTGTACCATTTCCGAACTAAATATATTGATGTGCGTCACCACTTTATCCAATAGGTGTTAGAAGAATGCAGTGTTACTCTTGAGAAGATCTACACGAGTATGAATCCATTGAATATGCTTATAAAAGTTGTTCCTACAGAGAAGTTCAGGTTCTGTTCAATTTCTCTAGGCTTGGTAAATGATGAATAAAGACAAAGTATGCACAAGAAGTCATGATGAAGTATGATGGAGATGATTAGAGATAGAGGAAACAACTCGGATTAGTGAAGATAAAGATTGAAGCCATGGTAGAAATTGTTAAAATTGGTGCCTTCAATCTATATTGAAATGGAGGATTTCGATCAAATCGATGTCAGCTTCGATTCAATCGAAAAAATTATGTTTTTACCAATTTGATCTCTGAATAGATTTGTTGTTTTTTATTTAATCGAAAACTGTTTCAATTTGATTAAGAAAATTCAAAAAATCAAGCTAGCTCTCTAAACACTTTTGGTCACTTTTGATTCTATCGAAAGTATGGTTGATTCCCCTGAATTGAAGTCGATTCGATTGATGTTTCAATTGACAATTTGTACAACTCTTGTGTAAGTGCATGGTTTTATTTTTAATTTCGGATCTGTGTTATATAATACAGGTGTAATACGGGATTAAGATAATACGAAGAATTAGAAGCTTGTTCTAGAGGGAGAGGATTTGGAGAAAGGGGATATATGGTTTTCTACTTTAAGGCTTGCATATAAGTTGATTTCATATCTTGTAATTTTGTTTACATGATAGATTGCTTGTCATTTTGTGTTGTGGTTTCTTCCCACAAAGATTTTTCCATATAAATCATTGTGTGTTTTGTGTACACTCGATTTTTTTTTCTTTCTTTCTTTATGGGCATGTACGTAGGTTTTTTAGATTTTTTTTTTTTTTTTTTTTTTTTTTTTTTAAGGTTAGTGGACCAGAACTTCTTTTTTAATTTTTTATTTTTAAATCCCTAAGTTGATTTCATATCTTGTAATTTTGTTTACATAATAGATTGCTTGTCATTTTGTGTTGTGGTTTTTTCCCACAAAGATTTTTCCATATAAATCATTGTGTGTTTTGTGTACACTCGATTTTTTTTTCTTTCTTTCTTTATGGGCATGTACGTAGGTTTTTTAGATTATTATTATTATTATTATTATTATTTTATTTTTTTTTAAGGATAGTGGACCAGAACTCCTTTTTTTATTTTTTATTTTTAAATCCCAAAATCTAATTTTTCATTTTAAGAAAGAAAGAAAAAACCTAAATTAGAGGAAAATTTCTACACCGCAAGATAAGATCATTTTGTGGTACTTAGTCTGGGGCTGACTGTGTCGTAAAGCATACATTCAACTCAACCAAATCAAGAAAGAGGTGAGGAACAATTAGATAAGGTGACCCACCATTCAAGCCATCCTTTTTGTATTCTTTTTTTTTTTTTTTTAATATTCCATAAAAAGATGCATCCCACGTGGATGCATGGACACAAAATTAGGCAATGCAAAAAAAGTCATGTAAGCTACAACATGCGATTTTAGTAGTTTTAGGTATGATTTTCGTCTAGCCTACCCCTTTTTTTTTTCCCAAGAACGGAACCTTTCCATTAGAAGAAATTGACTTTACAGATCAGGCGAGGAGCTCAAACTGACAAAAATGCCTTGAGGCCCAAGCCAAGTAAACACATTCACATTCAGGTGGGTCCCAAAGAAGGAGGACTGACCTATCGTAAAAAGGGAAAACACATTCACAGCAAGGAGGTTATGAGAGCCGAACTGAACCTAGGCCTGCCTTATCCAGGAGCAGCTCCCCTTGGGAGAGAGGGGAGACCGGAAACCTCTTCAAAAATTTTGGATTCCTGGTTGGAGCTACCCCAGCAAGCGAGGCTATCGCCAACCTTGTTAGACTCTCTCAGGGAGTACCTGATGGAGATAACAGCTGAGGAACAAAAAGAGAGAAATTTCTTTTTCCAATAGAAAATGCACCAAGGAGGATCATCCCCACTGATGAACATTTCAACAACTGCTCGCGAATCGCTATCCACTTCAATGGAGGTGAAGCCTTTGTCTATACAAATCCTTAGGCCATTGATGACTACTTTAACTTCCGCCAGAAAGCTCGAACCGTGGCCATAAGCTTTGGAGAAGGCAAACTTGAACTCGCCTCTATCATCCCGACAGACCCATCCACTACCAGAAGGGCCGGGATTGCCTCTTGAGGACCCGTCGACGTTCAGCTTTACGTTCCCCTACTGAGGCCTTGACCACTTCACAAAGGATACCGAATAACGAGGGGGACTGAGCAAGGGGAGCTGAAGATCTTGCAGAACTTCTCTATCCACCTGATTTTTGGCAGAAGGTAGAGGAAAAGCATTGGACAGTCTGATGAGCGAAGAATGAACTTTGCGAATGGACTCCGAGGCACTAGGCTTGATTCCTTCAAATCGATGGGCGTTTCTTAACTTCCATATCTCCCAGAGAATGAGGGCGGGGATTAGCCCTCTAAGGACGCCCAATGGGGATGAGTCATTTGCCATGGCCCACCATTGGGAAGATCTACCCCAGGTGGACTGGTTGGGGAGGAACACAACCGAGAGAATGACAGAGAAATGCCTCCAAATGGATGAAGCAAGCTTGCCCTCAGCGAAAAGATGATCAAGGGATATTCTTCCCTGAGGCCAGGAAGGTTGCAGCAACCACATGAAGAGGCCAAGTGGACGCCCTTCTTCTTGACATTTGAGTCGACTGGGATGGCGTTTGAAAAGGCCAAGCTATATGTCCTAGAGGGGGGGGTGAATAGGACTATGCCAAATTAAAATTTAACAGCGGAATTGAAGTACGATAACCTTATAAAAATAAAGAGCAGTACTTTAAATAAATCAAAGACTGAAATGAAAGCAATCTTAAATAAAGAGCTTGATATTAACGTTGTTCTAAGGACAACCTTTGCACCATAAAAACTAAGGGTTTATGGCAGGACAACCTTACTAGAACTCGTTGAAAATCAAAAACTCAAACAGAAAGGAAATAAAGGATATAGCAAGAAATAAATTCTAAACTATTACAACATTCCCCACTTTGCTTAAAATGTAAAGTTACAACATTCACAACCACATATACATTTCACAAATCTGAATGAATAAAGATATGAAAATTAAAAGAGCATTCAAATCACAAAACACACTGATATATAGTGGTTTGCCTATGCGTACACCAACTGTTCAAAAACAGCCACACAAAATGCTACTCCACTCCTAATATCCTCACACAGGGGATATTAGCGTTTACTATTAAACAGGTTTTACAGGTTCACCCAAAACCTTCACAATTGTGTCTTTTAACTTGGGCTTACACAATCCAAAAACCCACACTTTCTGAGTTTTCTGGCTCTCCTCAGATAACCAATACAATGAGATTTTTCTGGCGAATCTCAAACAAAAACCAAAAGAATAGAAATTTCACAGAATTGTAAAATACCTGGATTACTCCTTTTGTAGCAGCCCGGTAGAACCAATCAGAGTAGAAGTTCGGATCAGCGTTCAATGTCCAATACTCACTTAAGAAATGGTTCTAGGTTCTAATTAATTTTAAATTAAACCAAATTAGGCGTAGCTCTATTTGATTTTAATTCCAATGAAGAAGGAATACAGCAATTCCTCTTTTTTCAAATAAGATTGGAATTTGGAAATAAAATCAAATAAGCTTATTAAATATGAACAAATTAGCTTAAAATGAACACAACTTATCTCAGAGTGGAGGCTTGACTTTTCTTAATTTAATCGATATAAAACTCTGAAATTCGTGCTTAATTTATAGAAGCAAAGATCGCGTCTACGACTGGTCTTAGGAACCTTCAACTGATTATAGCACCAACGGCATTTTGAAAATTTAAGCGCGATCTGAAAAATCAGTTCTATGACTGGTCGTGGGAACCCTTCGACTGGTCGTAGACCACCTACGACTGGTCGAAGCAGACCCAGGACTGGTCATAGGAAACCAGATTTGGTTGCTGGAGTTTGAGTCATAATTCTAGGATAGGTCGAAGGACGAGTCGTGACACTCCTACGACTGGTCGAACAGTCTCCATGATTGGTCGAAGAATAACAAAAAAATTCCAAAAATCTTCAACAACTTAGGACTAGTCGTGGAATTTCTTGGATTGGTCGAACCAAGTCTAGGACTGGTCGAACATGGTCCAGGACTAGTCAAAGAACAGACCAACTTCATGTATAAAGATTTATCATAACTTATGTATCCAAAATAACCTACCCTAAGGTCACACTATGTTTTATCATACCTGGAACATGAAATATGAACATTGAATATCATTCTTTCAGATGATAGTTAACCTTTGAAGCTTGAGACCTCTACTTGATATAGCTTGAGATTGAGATCTTCTACTGCATAAATGTAAGCTTTAACTTGAGTTGTACTTGAGTCTTAACATGTACTTGAGTCTTGAATAAACACTCTTCTTATTGATGTAGACTTAAACATTGATGCATACGGAAGAGAACACAGTACATAACCTTGCATTTCTTGAAGTTGAGCACCATACATATCTTGAATCATTGTGATGTCGTCTTGAATCACATATATATCAACATACAAACACAAGACACACAGATAGATGTTTTGGTGCACAAGAGGTTTTGGCACCACAAAATTTGACAATCAAAGGAGCATGAGACCATAACACTTACAATCTTCCTCTTTGTCAAATTTGTGACAAAACATAGCAAGCACAACATGCATATTAACGAATTATGCACCAATTGTCATTAACTAACACAAACTCATTATATACTACTCCCCCTGAGTAGCAGCACATATCACATATCCAAAATATAACTACTCATAACAAAACATCTTCTCCCCCTTTTTGTCACAATATTACAAAGGAAGCAACAGAGGAAGAAAAATTATTGGAGGAATAGAAGAAGTAACTTGACAATTCATATGAAAGTAAACGTTCACAATCAGTTATTAACAACTCATCAAACCAAATAGAGTATAAGTAAGAACGTTATTGCAGACTAAGAATGAAAATACTTAATCGGATCCTGAAGAAGGAGCAGGAATGGTAGGATCAAGATTATGCATGCCTTTATTCAAGTGCCTAAGATACTTACGCATATATTTAAATTGAAGATCATGAGCAATATTCATATTTTCAACCTTCTCTTCTAAAGCATGAAGACGAGCATCGAAATTAGAAGGCTCAAAATCAGGATCATTTCTAGAATCAGATTCAAGTTCATCGAAAATATCATCCATATCCACATCATCAGGAGGAAGATCACCAGCTTCTGCATCACCAGCCTCAGCTCCACCAGCATCCACTTGGCCACGAGCCAATTCCAATTTCATTTTTTTAATATTCGAATTGTTAAAAATAAGATGATGGATGGGAGCTTCTCTAACAGCCAGAGACATGAGCATGAGCTTAGCTAGGATAGTCAAGAAATAGGCAAAAGGAATATCACTATGACCTGGATGGAGACGAGAATGAATAATGGAATGACAGATTAAGGAAGGCAAATTTTAACACCAGAAATGACAGAGTGCAAATCAAGAAACATAAAGGTAGTTAATTCAGTCTTATTACCAGAACAAGGATACAAGTTAAAAGTAAAAATCCTGTGAAGTACCCTGTATTTGGATAACAAGTACCTTACGGGGAGCGCATTTCCTTTATGAGTCCATTGCACAGTCATATTACACAGATCTCTGGTTAGCATACGCTTTTAAGATTCTGAGGGTTTCTCAGCTAAAATATGAATAGGTATACCCTCCTCATTAACAGGTACATCCATTAACCCTACAATCAGATGATGGTCAATTTCAAATAGACCTTCTCTAGTATCAATTTTAAAAGTTAAATCTTCAAAAGAGAATACTGAGATACATGCAAACATGGCCTGTGCAATAGATTGGTATGCAGGCCCACCCCAATGTAAAATGTTATCCCATCCTAAGCTTGGAGTATAGGTAAAATACTAAAAGGAGCAATATGTTCAATACAAATAGACCGTTTAACAATGACATTGAGCATACGCAAATCCTATACATTTGAGGGATCATCCTCAGGTAAACGAAGATGGCGCCTAGGAAGAGGAGATGATCTAGAAGAAGATGGACCACGGGAAGTTTTCTTTTTTCCTCTAGTATCCATAATCAGAATAAAAAACAAGAGATCTAGTAGAAACAAAAGCTTTGGTAAATGGGTTTTGCTAGATCAAATTTATCAAGAAAAAGCCCCAAATTTGTAATGAATCTCAAAATAGATTACTCCAATAGTGAAAATGAAGTAATAAGAGCTAGAATCTACAAGAGAAACACAAATGATGCACTAACCTTGAAGATCTAGGAAGGTGGGTACGACTAGTTGTTCCTCGGCTCGTTGGAGAGTGAAATGGAAATGAAGAAGATGAAAGTTTTCTCCAATTTTAAAAGATTCCAACGCGATACACGACTGGTCGAGGACCGTTCTCGACCGGTAGTACCACGACTAGTCGAGCACGTCCTCGACTGGTCGTGAAAACATAAAAAATATTCATTTTCCATAAAAATTTGAAATTTAAATAAATAATTTATCAAATATATATATATATATATATATATATATATATACTATGATACAAATATGCATTTTCCATAAAATATGCATGAAAAATCAATTTAAAATGCACATACCGAGATCAAATTTCAATTTATTAAACTTGCTTTTGTCGAGCAGTTTAGTGAAAATGTCAGCAAGTTGAGTCTCTGTTGGTATATATTCCAAGGATATTATTTTATCTTTCACTAATTCACGAATATAGTGATACCTAATGTCAATGTGCTTGGTACGTGAATGCTGGATTGGATTTTTTGATATATTTATAACACTGGAATTATCACAATATAATATCATTGATTCCTGTGCAATTCCATAATCGCTTAACATACGATTTATCCAAACAAGTTGAGTACATGCATTTCCTGCTGCGATGTATTCAGCCTCAGTAGTTGAGAGCGATAAAGAACTTTGCTTCTTGCTAAACCAAGAAACTAAACAGTTTCCAATATAGAAATAACCACCACTGGTTGATTTTTTGTCATCAATATTTCCAGCCCAATCAGCATCTGAATACCCAGCCAATTGAACACTAGTATCAAATGGATACCAAAGTCCCATTTTAACAGAGCTTGCGACATATCGCATAATCCGCTTAACAGTAGATAGATGTCTCTTTAGGATCAGACTAATATCTAGCGCAGATCCCAACACTTAAAAGCAATATCAGGTCTACTAGCAGTTGAGTAAAGTAGACTACCAATCATACTACGATATAATTTAGGATCAATATTTTTACCTGTAGAGTCCTTTGAGAGTCTTAAAGTTGTACTCATAGGAGTATCAAAATTCTTACCATTCTCAAATCCAAACTTTTTAATTAAGTTCAGAGCATATTTTGTTTGAGAAATGAAAATGTCATCTGGTTGTTGTTTTACTTGCAACCCAAGGAAATAATTTAATTCCCCAACCATGCTCATCTCAAACTTAGATTTCATCAAATCTGCAAACTCAATAGTCATGTTAGTATAAGTTGATCCATAAATAATATCATCAACATAGATCTGAACCATTAAGATATCATCGTTATATTTCTTAACAAAAAGCGTCTTATCGACACTACCCATTTAAAAATTATGACTTAGTAAAAACTTAGTCAATTTTTCGTACCATGCTCTAGGAGCTTGTTTTAAACCATATAGAGCTTTTTTAAGACGGTATACATAATCAGTAAACTTAGGGTCTTCAAACCTTGTAGGTTGTTCAACATATACTTCTTCATGTATATCACCATTCAAAAAAGCCCTTTTTACATCCATTTGATAAATTTTAAAATTTCTAAAACATACAATGGATATAAAAAGTCTGATTGATTCAAGGCGAGCAACTGGAGCAAAGGTTTCATCGTAATCAATGCCTTCTATTTGAGTGTACCCTTTGTACAACCAATCTTGCCTTGTTTCGAATTATATTCCCCACTTCATCAGACTTATTTTTGAAAATCCATTTGGTTCCTATAATATGTTTATCTTTAGGTCTAGGAACAAGATACCAGACATCATTTCGAACAAACTGACTAAGTTCTTCCTACATAGCTACTATCCAGTTTTCATCAGAAAGAGCTTCTTTTACGTTTACCGGTTCAATCTGAGATGTAAAGCATACGTAATTACATATATCTTCAAGTTGTCTACGTGTGCGCACACCAGTGAGAGGATTTCCAAGAATTTGATCGGTTGGATGATCTTTAACAGTCCTCAATTCAGAATTGTTTTGACTTGATGAAGTATCAGGTTTGTCAATTAGAAGTACTTCATCATTATCTGAACTTGGGGCAGGTGTATTCAAATGATTGTCTATGACCACATTAATTGATTCTTAAATAACACCAGTCCTTTTGTTCAATATACGATATGCGCGACTGTTTAAAGAGTATCATAAAAAGATTCCTTCATCACTCTTTGTGTCGAACTTTCCTAGATTTTCATGGTCACGCAAAATATAGCACTTGCTACCAAAAACTCGAAAGTATTTGACATTAGGCTTTTTATCGAACTACATTTCATAAGCGGTTTTATAATTAGATTTACATATATAAACCCGATTAATAACATAACAAGCAGTATTCATTGCTTCAGCCCAAAGATTTTTAGGGAGCTTCATACTATTCAACATTATAGTTCCCATTTCTTGAAGCACTCTATTTTTTCTTTCCACAATTCCATTCTGTTGAGGAGTTTTGGGAGAAGAGAATTCATGCGATATGCCCTGATCATTACAGAATTTCTCAAAACTGTTATTCTCAAACTCAGATCCATGATCACTACGGATCTTACAAACTTGAGAACCTTTTTCAGTTTGGATCCGTTTGAGAATCTTTTTAACTTCATCAAGGGTTTCTGATTTATCCCTTAAGAAGGCTACCTAAGTGAATCTAGAAAAATCATCCATGATTACTAAGATGTATTTTTTGCCACCTCGACTCTCTGTCCTGGTAGGTCCTATAAGATCCATATGGAGAAGCTCGAGTGGTCTTGATGTGGTATTGGAGTTCACCTTTTTGTGAGAGCTCCTTGTTTGTTTGCCATACTGGCATTCACCACATATCTTGTTTACATTTTGTAATTTAGGTAGACCTCTTATTAGTTCTCCCTTGCTCAATCTGTATAAATTACGGTAGTGTACATGTCCAAGGCGTTTATGCCATAATTCTGTTTCATCGGTATGGACAATGTATCATGATTGATTAGATGAGCTACCATCGCTTACAATATAGCAATTTTTAGAAGTCCTGCGACCAGTTAATATTACAGAACCCTTTTTGTTCAAGATTTCACAACCTTTATTAGAAAATTTCATGCTATGATTATTATCACATATTTGAGATATACTTAACAGGTTGTGTTTTAGCCCCTCAATATATAAAACATTCTTAAATAAGGGAAGGTTAGAGAGTTGAACTGTACCTTGGCCAATAATCTTACAATTGCTACCATCACCAAATGTGACTAACCCATCAGTCATATCTTTAAGATCGGTGAATAAAGCCTTGTCGCCTATCTTATGCCTTGAGCATCCACTGTCTAAGTACCACTTCGAATGGCTTGTCGCTTTGAAAGCGGTGTGGGCAACCAAGCAAGTGACTTTAGGAACCCATTTCATTACTGTTTTGGGTTTAGGAGTATAGTTGGTCTTCTTGTATTTGTAATTTTTGTATGAGTGACTCACTGAGTTAGATTTTAAGAGCTCCTTAAGAAAATCAACTATTTTTTCAGCTAAAGAGTTTTGGTTTTGAGTTTTGTAGTTGACATAATTGATTTTAGGTTTTTGAAAAGTTTTAGTTTTTTTAGAAAAACTTTGATTAATACTTTTCCCTTTTGAGTTAGAGGTTTCTCCTCTCACAAACTTAGGAGAAGTATTCTTCTGTTTAGAATGTATATTTTTATCATAGCCCAACCCAGATTTGTCACCACATTTTCTAGATTCGGATAAAAGTTTCTCAAACTTTAGATCTCCTTGGGCATACATCCATGTATCCTTTGAACTCAAAAGTGAAGAGTTTTCAAGCTTAAGTTTGTCATTTTCAGATTTAAGATTTTCAATCAGGGAGGTTTTGAATTCTAAATCACATTTAGTCTTTTCAAAACAATCTGAAATATGAGATTTTTCTAAAACAAGTGACTCAAAATTTTCTTTAAGTTTTAAAAACTTTTCTTTTTGAAGTTTTAGTTTTACGGTAATTTTACAACTTTCCTTATATAGGGCATTGTAAGCATCTTGAAGATCTTCTTCATTTTCATAATCACTATTCATATTTTCTTCACTAGTTGAATCATCATAATCTGAAAAAGTGAACTTAGCTAGAGTCATAAGTGCCTTAACTTCATTGTCCGACTCGATTTCAGAATCTTATGATTCAGAAGAGGCTTCAGTGCCAGAAGATTCATCCCAAGTAGCCAACATTCCTCTCTTTTTAGGTTTATCCTTTTTAGAACATTTGTTTGCTAAATGCCCATATTCTTGGCAGTTGTAACATTGACTATCTTTCAAAGATTTCCAAGTTTTAGATTTTGGTTTAGAACGTTTCTTATCATTTGATTTTTGAAAATCAACCCTCTTTTTACTTTTGAAAATCTTGTAAAAAATTTTCGCTAAAAGAGCCATATCGTCTTCAGAATTTTCTAAATCGGAGTTTTCTTGAAAAATATGTTTAAAAGACTTAAGGGCAATAGATTTACCTTTAGGAGCTTTAAAATTTAATTCATAGGTTTATAAAGAACCAACTAGTTCATCTACCCTCATATTGTCTGTATCACGAGTTCCTGGATCGCGGTTACCTTAGAATTGAACCGTTCAGGTAGTGAGCGTAGTATCTTTGCACACATTTTACTTTTTGGGATTTTATTGCCAAGACCTCACATAGAGTTTACAATGTCATTTAATCTAGTGTAGAAGTCCATAAACATTTCATTTTCCTCCATATGAATTTCTTTAAATTTGGTTGTGAGGAGTTGGACTTTAGATTTTTTTACAATTGAAGTACCCTCGTGTGTCATTTCTAGTATATCCCAAGCTTGCTTTGCAGTATCACAGGATATGATTCTTTTGAACTCATCCGGTGATAGTGCGTAAGTGATTGCATTTAGTGCTTTTGCATTGGCACTACTCTCACTTTTCTGAAGTGTGGACCAAGAAGTATAAGGTGTTATTCTCATTGATTTTGATCCATTGATACCGGTTACTTCAATGGTAGGAGGGCTCCATTCAGTCACTGTGGCAAGCCACACACTTTCATCCATGAATTTAAGGAAAATCCTCATCCTGGCTTTCCAATAGGCATAGTTGGAGCCATCAAGGGTGGAGGCCTAGTGACTGAAAGGCTATCAAAATTTGACATCTTATATATAGCTTATATCGTTAGCTTAGGAAATGAATCCAAAAATAAAGCAATTAAAACAAAATATTAGGCTCTGATACCACTTGAAAAGGCCAAGCTATATGTCCTAGAGGGGGGGTGAATAGGACTGTGCCAAATTAAAATTTAACAGCAGAATTGAAGTACGATAACCTTATAAAAATAAAGAGCGGTACTTTTGTTCACACCCCAAGTATAGGGTTGTGATGTAGTAATAAACTCGGTAAGACCGAGGTCGAATCCACAGGGACTGAAACCTGTACGCTTTCTAAAAATAACCAGATCTAGAACTAGGCTAAGATGAAATCTAAACCAATTTTTGATTTGAGGAATAATGGTGAAATAATTAATCTAAAACTTAGGAAAAATCAGAAGAAGGAAAACTAGGGATTCAGAGGATCCACTTGTAGAGATCCGGGAGATCTTATGCTTGTATTACAAATCAGGAAAATTAATCGAATCTTGCTTTAATGTAATTTTGAGAAGATGAAAGGTATATGAATTAGAATGGATTCCATCACCAAACCATGCCCAGGAGACAAAGCAAACAACGAAATTAAACTAATTACCAACCAATCAATGTATGAAGGTTAGGAAGGGTAATGCCGACATCCAACCATGCCCGAGAGACGATGGTGAACAACGGGGCTTCCCGACGTCATAAACATAAAAGAAAAAGAACATGCTCAAAGCCATTGCGGACCCATTGTAATTTCGGTCAAATGAGACCATTAAGGGTAAAACATTCCCTTAATAAAATTAAATCAAAATCAGATCAGTCTTAAACAAAGGCACAAGCAAAGAGACCTCCCATCACGCTACAAGCTTCACCTCTTAGCCCTAGCTAAGAGGTTTAGCCACACATGAGTGGACTAGATCTCTCAACAAAACAGCATATAATAATAAGAAAAAGAAAATAAAAATTCCCTATCTGTCTCTCTCACGTCCCCTGTCTCTCTCTCTCTCTCTTTCCAGCCTTCCTCCCTCCTGCTGCTCCTCCTTCTTTCTTTTTATAAGGACGTCGGCTGTTTGTAAAGCCTCCTGGAGTCGGAGAACCGGCCTTCTTTACGCAACTTATCAGGCTTTGCAACACCTTTCGCACAAAAAAATAAAAATAACGCAGCAGATTGGAATTCAGTTAAATAGGCTTCCAAGTGCAAGATCCGAGCCATTCGGGCTTCATAACGCCGATCGGTTGGCCCCAAGTAAGATTCTGAACCGTCAAGATCGTTGGACCGATCCTCTTCAAGCTTTGCAAACGGTCCCCACAAATACGGGTCTCGGACGCTTCAGAATAAAGCTGCGTAATCTTTTCTGTTTCCGCGAAACTCGGTGGGCCCAAGATCGGTGTCTTTGCAAAGATCCACTCCGTCCATTAGTTTTCCTTTGAAGAACCATTTGGAAAAGGTCGGTTGAGAATTGGTTTCGGTGTGGCCCACAGAATCTGATAATCCTTCATCCGTCCAACGATTGAATCCCAATATACATGAAATGTCCAAGAAAATCAGGCCTCCAGTCAGGGTACGGTCGGTTTAGCCTAATGAGTGTAATTAACGGTTCGAGATCATCAACCGGATGATGATTATGGCCCACTGGGATCGACCGTAGGTCGTATGCGCAAACAGGGCTGCGGTCTTGCGTTGTGCTTTTGGTGGGCTCCACACCGTTCAGTGTCTGAGAAATCTATTCCGTCCATTAGCTTCAGGATGAAAATCTTGGTCGGACGTGATTGGTTTTGGATCAGGAACTCGGTGGACCACAGATTACCTACGCAACCATCCGTCCGTCGTTTGAATGGGTGAAATCCCGTACTCTTTGATTTTTCAAATTCCGACACCTAGGCAATGATCATGTGGCCCTTTGAAATCTGATGAACGGTTCTGATTATCCGGAAGATCGATCAAAGTGGGCTGCAACAACTCGTCCGCAAGCTCTGTTTGAGCTTTCTACGGCACGAAAACGGAACTTCCGTTTTCAATTGAAATTCATCGGTCAAAGACTATTTGACCGATTTCGGTGGATCAGTGCACTGTTAGTGTACATGCATATTATGCACACCCATCTTAGATAGGGTCTACATGTGATTCTTGTGAGCGATCCATTCCATTCATCTTCTTTACCATCCCGTTTAAGGGGTTGAGCCAATGTATGACGCATATCCAGATACCAGGCGGGCCCCAATTCACCGATCTATGGGCTGATCTGTCTATTGGCCCACTTCTAAGGGGATCCAACGGCCAAAATTTGACATGTACGGTTAATTTATTGTCCTGAAGCCATGTATGAAGTTTCGAGCCAAACGGATGGTGGAAACCCTGTGATTTTGCATTCTGGACCAATTTCGGGCCATTCGAGCTTCAGTTTCTCGATTTTCGCGGATTTGGTTGTGTAAAATCGTCGATCCCAATCCCCAGGAGTCCGTCCCTTGCTCTGATGAATTCTGAGCGTCAAATCCACACTTTTAGTACCCAATTTCAGTTTTAGCTCCAGATTGCATCCTGCAACAAAACACAATTAAAACCGGCCGTTTAAACAGTATCATACCCGTAAATCCAGGTAATAAATAGGGTCTGATATGCAATATTTGACCCTCAACACAACCCCCAACCAGCATTTTGCTAGTCCCGAGCAAAATATGCGAAAATTGAGTTGAGAATTACGAGATAATTCTTGTAAAACCGAGTGATATTTTGAAAAACAATCCAGATATGGAAAATCTTAAGATTTATGAATGGTGATTATCAATTTCTCCTGGCCTCTCATGCACGGTGAATTTCATAATCAAGTTCAAATATTAATCCATAAACTAGAATAATTTTAAACATTGAGTTCCATGGGTGTATAGTGAAATCTCAGCCTAACATCATTAAGAGATCAAATTGTCGATTTCATGATATCATTAATAATCACTCAGAAAATTCATACAACCATCACCTAAACCAGTACTTTGCCTCACAGATCATTCTTTCATTTTCTAGTTTTTTTTTTTTTTTTTTTTTTTTTTTTTTAAATTGTCAAGTTGGGAATCAAATTTTCACTTATAGGAGCAAACCTATGGTGAAACTAGTCACCACTCTGTCTAACTGTTAATCATAGAAAATCAAATCCACACCTATAGGAGCAAACCTGTTATGGCGCAATTCGTTTTATACCACGATGGCTAAGTCTTTTAGGTTGGTTTCTTTCATGCTCGATGATTACCAAGTTAATCATTCAATATCAATCTGAAACCTCAATGTGTAAGTGAGATGTGGTATCTGAAATCATGACTCAATCAATGTTTACAACTTCTAATCATGGATTTAACAATTCAAACTTAACTGTGAAATCGCTTCAAATTCAGAATATCTGTCAAAATCACTTCAAATTCACAAGGATTTCCAGAAAAAATTTGAAAATTTGCACAATTTTTGCTCAAGACCAAGAAAACCAAGACGAAGAAAACACTGATTAGGTAACCTAATCTCCCACCCCCAACCTAAAATCTACATTGTCCTCAATGTAAAAGATATGAGCATGGAATGCACATGGGACAACGAAAGTAAAAGAGAAGTGATGGGAAGATAGTACCTGAATGATGAATCGTGAGAGACTTTCCAAGAGATCTCAACATGGAATCCGGTCAGTACGAGAGAGAAAGCAGAATAACAAAAATAAAATCCTATCTATACCACTTTCGCAGGTGCTCTCGATTGCATTTAGCGTATGCAACAAGCCTTTAAACCCCTAGGTTACCCCTAGTGGACGAGTTGTAGTCTCGTGAGGGTTTACAGCAATGTTACCCACAAACATTGAACTCACTACTCATGCTGCAAGGTTCATCTTCTGGCCAGTATCTTGATAAGTTCCTTAGTAAGTTCCTCAACAAGATCATCCAAAAGCCCTTTTTGCAAAAGGCTTGGGTGCCCTGGAGCATGACTTTCCAGAGAGACTTATGTACCTCATAAGAAATTTTCCGTCGCATTGCTTGAGGTAACTATGAGTATGTACGATTCACCCGACAGAAGAAGTTTCAACGTTAGTATCCCATGGTGAATCGAGACTACAAGTAGATCGATTGAGAAAATTTTCAAGAAGTGGTGTAGTCTCAACACATTCAAGTATCAGACTTCGGTTCAATTTTAGCTCCTCCTCCCTAATGGTAAACATTCAGGATCTGTGGACGGAGGGGCTTTAGAGTAAGGGTTCTCTCGGTCAGTGATGACTACCGAGATATTGTTTTGCAAGGCGTTCACTATGTCTCTTATCATGAGATCATTTGAATCGCAAAGTGTGCCAAGCAATCATCCAAAGAGTTGGGACATTCAGCTGAGAGTGACTCATTTTCCACATTAGAGCTCGTGATGATCTGCCCAAGGAATCCATCGTCTTTAAAGGTAAATGGAGGTGTGCTCTCTTGCTTCAGCCCTGCACAGACAGATAGAGGGTCAGTAGACGAAGTATTAAAGTGCGGACTCTGTTCATTGATACTACTCAGAAGAGGCGTTGAACTGTCAGACGTGTACAGCTCAGATGGTGGTCTTAATTGAGTGGTTTCAAATTCTAGAGTCGTAGCGAGCAGCTCGTCCTTCTCCTGAATCACATTATCATTCAATTCAAGAGAGTAGTCCAAACATGTCTCACAAAAGTTGGAAGGGTCGGTTTTAATAAGCTCATGTTCCACTTTTAAATCAGACATGTTAGGTGAGTGGAGTAGCTCAGTATGACCGATCACTTCGTGTGCTTCTTGAGCATTGACCTGGACCATACTTGAGATTGATTCCAGGGGAATTTGGGTTGTGCTCTCATGAATCTCATCCCAATACTTCTCAGCTTCCAATTCAAGTGCAGGACACACTTGAGATGGGATCGCTTTCCTCACAATCTATTCCTGAATTCGGTTGAGGTTCGAATGAACTAACCTCTACCTCATTATTGAATTCATGTGTGTCAAGTAAGGGAGGTGTGTCATCATCACTGTATTTGAAAGACACCCATGTATCTCCACCATTCTTTTGAACAGTCATCGAGATCGGCTCATTGGGAAATTGAACCACGTGCTCGTTAATGGAATCCAACTCCTCATTCCAAATTCCAGATTTCGTCAAAAGCGAGTGAGGATCACTTTCCTGGCATTGTATTTCTGGATTGGATTGTAGTTGGGATGCACGAGCTTCTTCTATCCTTTCAAGGCGCGAATTCAGTGCTTCCATGGTTTTTCTTATTTCCGTAAGGCATTCCATGGTATACTGAATTTCATCCTCTTGGATCGTTTCTGGTAGGTTCTCAACGGTATGGGATCCAAGAGAATAATCATTACATGTTGTTGGTTCATCTTCCCAGTTTTGATGGTTCCACTGATTATAGTCATACGGATCATAGGTGGGAGAATCTGATGGTTGGTAATATTTATTATCACTCATAATATAATCACGCATTGTTTTCTTTTTCTCAGATGGGTGATAGTAATTCTCACTCCCATAGTTATGATAACCCCAACATTCACGTACGGTCCATGGGGTGGAACTGTTCTCCCGTATATGATCGCGTAAGGACTTCTTAACTGGTGGCTTTTTGTATTCCTATCGATTCTCGATGATAGTTTCAGAAAAGTTTTGAGACATTGGTGGATTTCTATCATAATCATCATCCCAATAGAGATTATTCTTCTCAAGATATCTGACGTTCCCACTCGTGCATATACATGGTGAAACCCTAATTCTGAGTCTAATCCTAGAATAAAATAAAATTCCTACAAAGAATATGGAAGGTAAGTCAAGAGAAGTGAGAAGGATGTTACCGAGTAGAAGTTCCTATGTTAAAAACCCGTAATACACAACAAAATAAGTTAGTTTCAAGTAAACCAAATCTAAAGAGTTAGAAAATCTAGAAATTTAGAAAGAGTTTACCAAATTAGAAGTTCTATCCTAACAACCTACGTAATAGGAAATAGGTTAGTTCTATGAATCAAAATAGAAAACAAAATTAAAAATTAAAATTAGTAAAATCCTAATCTTAAACTAACTCTAAATCTAATTAATTTCGAAAAATCGTAGTCACAACAACACTGCAAGAACGGCGGCGCTAAAACTTGTTCACACCCCAAGTATAGGGTTGTGATGTAGTAATAAACTCGGTAAGACCGAGGTCGAATCCACAGGACCGAAACCCAGTACGCTTTCTAAAAATAACCGGATCTAGAACTAGGCTAAGATGAAATCTAAACCAATTTTTGATTTGAGGAATAATGGTGAAATAATTAATCTAAAACTTAGGAAAAATCGAAGAAGGAAAACTAGGGATTCAGAGGATCCACTTGTAGAGATCCTGAGATCTTATGCTCAGATTACAAATCGGGAAAATTAACCGAATCGCCTTTAATGTAATTTTGAGAAGATGAAAGGTATATGAATTAGAATGGATTCCATCACCAAACCATGCCCGGAGACAAAGCAAACAATGAGAATTAAACTAATTACCAACCAATCAATGTATGAAGGTTAGGAAGGGTACCGACATCCAACCATGCCCAGAGACGATGGTGAACAACGGTGGCTTCCCGACGTCATAAACATAAAAGAAAAAGAACATGCTCAAAGCCATTGCGACCCATTGTAATTTCAAATACACAATGACCATTAAGGATCGAAAACATTCCCTTAATAAAATTAAATCAAAATCAGATCAGTCTTAAACAAAGGCACAAGCAAAGAGACCTCCCATCACGCTACAAGCTTCACCTCTTAGCCCTAGCTAAGAGGTTTAGCCACACATGAGTGGACTAGATCTCTCAACAAAACAGCATATAATAATAAGAAAAAGAAAATAAAAATTCCCTATCTGTCTCTCTCACGTCCCCTGTCTCTCTCTCTCTCTCTTTCCAGCCTTCCTCCCTCCTGCTGCTCCTCCTTCTTTCTTTTTATAAGGACGTCGGCTGTTTGTAAAGCCTCCTGGAGTCGGAGAACCGGCCTTCTTTACGCAACTTATCAGGCTTTGCAACACCTTTCGCAGCAAAATAAAAATAACGCAGCAGATTGGAATTCAGTTAAATAGGCTTCCAAGTGCAAGATCCGAGCCATTCAGGCTTCATAACGCTGATCAGTTGGCCCAAGGTAAGATTCTGAACCGTCAAGATCGTTGGACCGATCCTCTTCAAGCTTGCAAACAGTCCCACAGCGTCTGGGTCTCGGACGCTTCGTAACAAAGCCTGCGTAATCTTTTACGCTGCGAAACTCGGTGGGCCCAAGATCGGTGTCTTTGCAAAGATCCACTCCGTCCATTAGTTTTCCTTTGAAGAACCATTTGGAAAAGGTCGGTTGAGAATTGGTTTCGGTGTGGCCCACAGAATCTGATAATCCTTCATCCGTCCAACGATTGAATCCCAATATACATGAAATGTCCAAGAAAATCAGGCCTCCAGTCAGGGTACGGTCGGTTTAGCCTAATGAGTGTAATTAACGGTTCAGATCATCAACCTGGATGATGATTATGGCCCACCTGGATCGACCGTAGGTCGTATGCGCAAACAGGGCCTGCGGTCTTGCGTTGTGCTTTTGGTGGGCTCCACACCGTTCAGTGTCTGAGAAATCTATTCCGTCCATTAGCTTCAGGATGAAAATCTTGGTCGGACGTGATTGGTTTTGGATCAGGAACTCGGTGGACCACAGATTACCTACGCAACCATCCGTCCGTCGTTTGAATGGGTGAAATCCCGTACTCTTTGATTTTTCCAATTCCGACACCTAGGCAATGATCATGTGGCCCTTTGAAATCTGATGAACGGTTCTGATTATCCGGAAGATCGATCAAAGTGGGCTGCAACAACTCGTCCGCAAGCTCTGTTTGAGCTTTCTATGGCACGAAAACGGAACTTCCGTTTTCAATTGAAATTCATCGGTCAAAGACTATTTGACCGATTTCGGTGGATCAGTGCACTGTTAGTGTACATGCATATTATGCACACCCATCTTAGATAGGGTCTACATGTGATTCTTGTGAGCGATCCATTCCATTCATCTTCTTTACCATCCCGTTTAAGGGGTTGAGCCAATGTATGACGCATATCCAGATACCAGGCGGGCCCCAATTCACCGATCTATGGGCTGATCTGTCTATTGGCCCACTTCTAAGGGGATCCAACGGCCAAAATTTGACATGTACGGTTAATTTATTGTCCTGAAGCCATGTATGAAGTTTCGAGCCAAACGGATGGTGGAAACCCTGTGATTTTGCATTCTGGACCAATTTCGGGCCATTCGAGCTTCAGTTTCTCGATTTTCGCGGATTTCTGGTTGTGTAAAATCGTCGATCCCAATCCCCAGGAGTCCGTCCCTTGCTCTGATGAATTCTGAGCGTCAAATCCACACTTTTAGTACCCAATTTCAGTTTTAGCTCCAGATTGCATCCTGCAACAAAACACAATTAAAACCGGCCGTTTAAACAGTATCATACCCGTAAATCCAGGTAATAAATAGGGTCTGATATGCAATATTTGACCCTCAACAACTTTAAATAAATCAAAGACTAAAATGAAAGCAATCTTAAATAAAGAGCTTGGTACCAACGTTGTTCTAAGGACAACCTTTGCACCATAAAAACCAAGGGTTTATAGCAGGACAACCTTACTAAAACTCATTGAATATAAAAAACTCAAACAGAAAGGAAATAAAGGAAATAACAAGAAATAAATTCTAAACTATTACAATATTCCCCACTTTGCTTAAAATGTAAAGATTACAACATTCACAACCACATATACATTTCACAAATCTGAATGATTAAAGATATGAAAATTAAAAGAGCATTCAAATCACAAAACACTGCGATATATAGTGGTTCGCCTGTGTGTACACCAAATGTTCAAAAACAGCCACACAAAATGCTACTCCACTCCTAATATCCTCACACAGGGGATATTAGCATTTACTATTAAACAAGTTTTACAGGTTCACCCAAAACCTTCACAATTGTGTCTTTTTTACTTAGGCTTACACAATCCAAAAATCCACACTTTCTGAGTTTTCTGGCTCTCCTCAGATAACCAATACAATGAGATTTTTTCTGGCGAATCTCAAACAAAAACCAAAAGAATAGAAATTTTACAGAATTGTAAAATACCTGGATTACTCCTTTTGTAGCAACCCAGTAGAACCAATCAGAGTAGAAGTTCGGATCAACGTTCAATGTCCAATACTCACTTAAGAAATGGTTTTAGGTTCTAATTGATTTTAAATTAAACCAAATTGGGCGTAACTCTATTTGATTTTAATTCCAATGAAGAAGGAATACAGCAATTCTTCTTTTTCAAAAAAGATTGGAATTTATGAATAAAATCAAATAAGAAAGCTAACAAAAAGAATATTAAATATGAACAAATTAGCTTAAAATGAACACAACTTATCTCAGAGTGGAGGCTTAACTTTTCTTAATTTAATCGATATAAAACTCTGAAATTCGTGCTCAATTTATAGAAGCAAAGATCGCGTCTACGACTGGTCTTAGAAACCTTCGACTGGTCGTAGCACCAACGGCATTTTGAAAATTTAAGTGCGATCTGAAAAATCAGTTCTACGACTAGTCGTGGGAACCCTTCAACTGGTCGTAGACCACCTATAACTGGTCGAAGCAGACCCAGGACTGGTCGTAGGAAACCAGATTTGGTTGCTGGAGTTTGAGTCGTAGTTCTAGGACTGGTCGAAGGACGAGTCGTGACACTCCTACGACCGGTCGAACAGTCTTCACGACTGGTCGAAGAATAACAAAAAAATTCTGAAAATCTTCAACAACTTAGGACTGGTCGTGGAATTTCTTGGACTGGTCAAACCAAGTCCAGGACTGGTCGAACATGGTCCAGGACTAGTCGAAGAACAGACCAACTTCATATATAAAGATTTATCACGACCTATGTATCCAAGATGACCTACCCTAAGGTCACACTCAGTTTTATCATACCTGAAACATGAAGTATGAACATTGAACATCATTCTTTCAGATGATAGTTAACCTTTGAAGCTTGAGACCTCTACTTGATATAGCTTGAGATTGAGATCTTCTACTGCATGAATATAAGCTTCAACTTGAGTTGTACTTGAGTCTTGGCATATACTTGAGTCTTAAATAAACACTCTTCTTATTAATGTAGACTTGAACATTGATGCATACGGAAGAGAACACAGTACATAACCTTGCATTTCTTGAAGTTGAGCACCGTATATGTCTTAGATCATTGTGATGTCGTCTTGAATCACATATATATCAACATACAAACACAAGACACACGGATAGAAGTTTTGGCGCACAAGAGGTTTTGGCACCACAAAATTTGACAATCAAAGGAGCATGAGACCATAACACTTACAGCGTTGTGTTCACTCCCCAAGTATAGGGTTGTGATGTAGTAATAAACTCGGTAAGACCGAGGTCGAATCCACAGGGACTGAAACCTGTACGCTTTCTAAAAATAATCAGATCTAGAACTAGGCTAAGATGAAATCTAACCAATTATGATTTGAGGAATAATGGTGAAATAATTAATCTAAAACTTAGGAAAAATTCAGAAGTGAACAAACTAGGGATTCAGAGGATCCACTTGTAGAGATCAGGGAGATCTTATGCCTGTATTAAAAATTAGGGAAATTAATCGAATCGCTTTTAATGTAATTTTGATAAGATGAAAGGTATATGAATTAGAATGGATTCCATCACCAAACCATGCCCAGAGACAAAGCAAACAACGAATTAAACTAATTACCAACCAATCAATGTATGAAGGTTAGGAAGGGTACACATCCAACCATGCCCAGAGACGATGGTGAACAACAGGCTTCCCGACGTCATAAACATAAAAGAAAAAGAACATGCTCAAAGCCATTGCGGACCCATTGTAATTTCACACAACAGACCATTAAGGACCGAAAACATTCCCTTAATAAAATTAAATCAAAATCGATCGGTCTTAATAAAGGCACAAGCAAGGAGACCTCCCATCACGCTACAAGCTTCACCTCTTAGCCCTAGCTAAGAGGTTTAGCCACACATAAGTGGACTAGATCTCATGACAAAATAGAGAAAAGAAAGAGAAAAGAAAAAAATAATAATTAAAAACCTAACTTACTCCCTATCTTTCTCTCTCTCTCCTCACTTTCTTCCTTGAACTCCAGCAGTCAGCTCCCCCAGCCTGGCCGTCCTCTGTTTTCTTTTATAGAGCTAGTAAATCAGTCGGAGAGAGAGGGATTGCTGCTTCCGCAGACATAACAGCCTGTAAACGCCTGGTTGTTTCCGGATGCGAAAACGAGGGATTACGTGGGAGGACTTGCGCTGATTGATCGGTGGACCCCACCTTGATGTCTAGGGATAAATCCACCCCATCCATTAAATGAAGGACAAAATTTCGGTCGGGAAGATATCATTTTTATCTTCTGTTGATGCAGCCCACATGATCCTTCTCTCGGCCGTTCAATCGACTTTTGAACGGTAAAAGAAATCTTCATTGTATTTTTCAATTCCGCCACCTAGGCTTGGATGAGCGGCCCCATGAGATTCTAATGGTCGGTCAGGATCAGGCCGATGGGCCCTGATGGCGGCCCACTGGGATTGTCCGCAAGCTCTGCTGCGAAACAGAGCCCGCGCAGATATGCGCTGTGATGGTGGTGGGCCCCATTCGATATTGTGTTGAGAAATCCACTCCGTCCATAAGATTTCCCTCAAAAAACCGTCTGGGAATGGATGATTTTGGGATAGTTTTGATGTGGTCCACGAAATCATCTACTCCACCGTCCATCTTGCTTTTAACGGCTGGAAGCTTTCAATATCTCGCATGGTAGAAAAAGAACACCTAGGTGAGGTTAATACTCCCCCTATCCACACAATGAACGGTTCAGATGAATGATTTGGATGAGGGGTGGGCCCCACTGAGAGGAACCGGCGGACGGAGCGACAACGCTGCTGCGTTTTTGGTTTTGAAGAAGACAACGTCGGTCAGCGTAATGCTGACCGACTTCACAGCGTTCGGTGCACGGCCGGTAAATATACACTGTGTACACGTCTGTGTACACGTGGGGTCCACTGTAATGTTTGTGTGAAATCCGATCCGCTCAACAACTGTGTCACCTCGGTTTAATAGTTGAGACCAAAATTGAAGCATATCTAGATCTCATGTGGGCCCCGGTTTAACGTTTTATAGGCTGATCTGATTGTTAGGCCACTTCCAGGGGGATCTGACGGCTGAAATTTGACGTGTACGGTTCATTTATGGTCCTTAGGCCATGTATGACGTTTCGGGCTGAACGGATGGTGGGAACCCTAGTGATCTTGCATTATTCGGATGACTTTCGTGCCACTTGAACTTCGCTCAATTTTCTCGGATCTGGCGTGTAAATTGCTCGATCTTGGCCCCATGAGGTCCATCCCTTGCCTTTGGTGACTTCATGCATTAAATCCATGCCTTTAGCATTCTTTTCATTCACGCTCATAATTGCATCCCGCAACAAAACACAATTAAAATAGGCCATTTAACGCACCATGTTCATAAATTCAGGAATTAACTGGGTCTGATATGCAATATTTGACCTTCAACACAACCCCCAACCAGCATTTTGCTAGTCCCGAGCAAAATATGCGAAGAATAAGTTGAGAATTACGAGACAATTCTTATGAAGCCGAGTGAACTTTTGAAAAACAATCCAAATATGAGAAATCTTAAGATTCATGAATGTTGATTATCAATTTCTCCTGGCCTCTTATGCACGGTGAATTTCATAATGAAGTTTAAAGATTAATCCATAGACTAGAATAATTTTAAACATTAAGTTCCATGGGTGTAGAGTGTAATCCCGACTTTCAACATTAATATTCAATTCTTTATTTCAGGATTTCGTTGGTAATCAACAAGAGAATTCATGATAACCAAAATTTGCCTAACAGATCATTCTTTCATTTTTCGAGTTTCTTTTTTTTTTTTTTTTTTTTTTTTTTTTTTTTTTTTTTTTTTTAATGTCAAGATGGGAATCAAAGTTTTCACTTATAGGAGCAAACCTATGGTGAAAATAGTTAAGCCTAACTCATGCTTCTAACTGTTAATCATAGAAAATCAAATCCACACCTATAGGGAGCAAACCCATGGTGTAATTCTCTTTATACCCCGATGGCCAAATCTTTTAGGTCAGGTTTCTTTCATGCTCGGTGATTACCAAGTTAATCATTCAATATCAAACTGAAATCTCAATGTGTAAGTGAGATGTGGTATGTGAAATCATGACTCAATCAATGTTTACAACTTCTAATCATGGATTAAGAATTCAAACTTAACTGTGAAATCTACAGATCACTGAATCCAAAAGTCATGAATTACCAACATTACGTATCTTAAAATTCTAAATCCAGAATATCTGTCAAAATCACTTCAAATTCACAAGAATTTTCAGAAAAATTTAAAAATTTCACAATTTTTGCTCAAGACCAAGAAAACACTGATTAGGTCTCCTACCCCCAACCTACAATCTACATTGTCCTCAATGTAAAAGATATGAGCATGGAATGTACACGGGACAACGAAAAGTAAATATGAAGTGATGGGAAGATAGTACCTGGATGATGAATCGAGAGAGATTTTTCCAGGAGATCGCAAAGATGGAATCCAACAAGACGAGAGAAAAGCGAACAAAACAAAACAACAAAAAAAATAAAATCCTACCTATACCACTTTCGCAGTGCTCTCGATTGCATTTAGCGCATGCAACAAGCCTTTAAACCCTAGGTTACCCCTAGTGGACGAGTTGTAGTCTCGTGAGGGTTTGCAGTAATGTTACCCACAAACATTGAACTCACTACTCATGCTTCATGCAAGGTTCATCTTCCGCCAAGATCTTGATAAGTTCCTCAAGAAGTTCCTCAACAAGATCATCCAAAAGCCCTTTTGCAAAAGGCTTGGGTGCCCTGGAGCATGACTTTCCAAAGAGACTTATGTACCTCATAAGAAATTGTCCATTGCATTGCTTGAGGTAACTGTAGAGTATGTACGATTCACACCGTGATGTAAGAAGTTTCAACGTTAGTATCCCATGGTGAATTAGAGACTACAAGTAGATAAAGTTTAGAAAACTTCGCAAAAAGTGATGTAGCCTCAACACATTTCGAAGTGTCAATCTTCGGTTCAATTTTTCTTCCTCCTCCTTTAATGGTAGACGGTTAGGATCAGAGGAAGAAGGGGCTTCAAAATAAGGGTTTTCTCGGTCAGTGATAACTACCGAGATGTTGTCTTGCAAGGCATCCACTTTGTCTTTTGACATGGGATCGTTTGACTTTGAAAAGTAGTGTGCCCAGCAATTATTAAAAGAGTCGGAAATTTCAGCTAAGAGTGACTTATTTTCCTCATGGAAATCTGTAATGCGATGCTCAAGGACTCCCTCGTCCTTAAAAGTATATGAAGATATGTTCTCTTGCTCCAGCCCTGCACAAACATATTGAAGATCAATAGGGGAAGCATCGATGGGATCACTTTGTTCATTGAAACTACTCAATCGAGGCGTTGAACTGTCAGACATGTACAGCTCAGATGGTGGTCTTAATTGAGTGGTTTCAAATTCTAGAGTCGTAGCGAGCAACTGTCCTTCTCCCGAATCACATTATCATTCAATTCAAGAGAGTGGTCCAAACATGTCTCACGTGGTTGGAAGGGTCGGTTTTAATGAGCTCATCTTCCACTTTTAAATCGATATCTTAGGTGAGTGGAGTAGCTCAATATGACCGATCACTTCAGTGTGCTTCTTGAGCATTGACCTGGACCATACTTGAGATTGATTCCATGGGAATTTGGGTTGTGCTCTCATGAATCTCATCCCAATACTTCTCAGCTTCCAATTCAGTGCAGTACGCACTTGAGATGGGATCGCTTTCCTCACAATCGATTCTTAAATTCGGTTGAGGTTCGAATGAACTAACCTCTACCTCATCATTGAATTCATGTGTGTCAAGTAAGGGAGGTGTGTCATCATCACTGTATTTGAAAGACACCCATGTATCTCCACCATTCTTTTGAACAGTCATCGAGATCGGCTCATCGGAAAATTGAACCACGTGCTCGTTAATGGAATCCAACTCCTCATTCCAAATTCCAGATTTTGTCAAAAGCGAGTGAGGATCACTTTCCTGGCATTGTATTTCTGGATTGGATTGTAGTTGGGATGCACGAGCTTCTTCTATCCTTTCAAGGCGCGAATTAAGTGCTTCCATTGCTTTTCTAATTTCCACAAGACACTCCATGTTATGCTGTAATGAGTTCTCTTGGATCGTTTCTAGTTGGCTTTCAGAGGTATAGGACCCAAGAGAATCGTTATCCTGATGCATTATTGATTCAACTTCCAAATTTTGATGGTTCCATTGATCGTAAATATGGAGTTGTGTATGGAGAATTGGATTGGGTTGAGGCTGAGGTGCATTAGCCTCCATTAACCTATCAAGGCGTGATTCAAGCTCTTCTAGTATTTTCATCATGTCGGCAGAAGAGTCTGTGTTACTTTGAAATGAATTCTCTTGGATCGATTTTGGTTGAATCTTAAAGGTAGGGGATCCAAAAGAATAATCATTATAATAGGTTGTTGGTTCATCTTTCCAAGATTGATGTTTCCACTGATTATAGTCATACGGATCATAGGTGGGAGAATCTGATGGTTGGTAATACTTATTATCACTCATGATATAATCACGCATTGTTTTCTTTTTCTCAGATGGGTGATAGTAATTATTACTCCCATAGTTATGATAACCCCAACATTCACGTACTGTCCTTGGGGTGGAATTGTTCTCCCGTATATGATCGCGTAAGGACTTCTTAACTGGTGGATCTTTATATTCCGGTCGATTCTCGATAATAGTTTCAGAAAGGTTTTGAGACATTGGTGGATTTCTATCATAATCATCATCCCAATATAGATTATTCTTCTCAAAGATAATTGACGTTCCCACTCGTCCGTGCATATACATGGTGAAACCCTAACTCTGAGTCTAATCCTAGAATAAAATAAAATTCTTACAGCAATATGGAAGGTAAGCCGAAGAGAAGTGAGAAGGATGTTACCAGAATAGAAGTTCCTATGTTAAAAACCTGCAAAACAAAACAAAATACTTTAGTATCTAGGGGATAAGACCTAATCTAAAAATAAAGAGAGTAAAGAAATTAGGACGAAGTTACCAAGTTAGACAATCTATCAAAGACCCTACAAAACAGGAAAGTTAGTTCTAAGAAAGAAAAATCTAAAATTAAAGTTAGTACAATCCTAATCTTAATCTAATTCTAAAACTAATTAATTTCAGAAAATCGTAGCCGTCAGTCCCCGGCAACGGCGCCAAAAACTTGTTCACTCCCCAAGTATAGGGTTGTGATGTAGTAATAAACTCGGTAAGACCGAGGTCGAATCCACAGGGACTGAAACCTGTACGCTTTCTAAAAATAATCAGATCTAGAACTAGGCTAAGATGAAATCTAACCAATTATGATTTGAGGAATAATGGTGAAATAATTAATCTAAAACTTAGGAAAAATTCAGAAGTGAACAAACTAGGGATTCAGAGGATCCACTTGTAGAGATCAGGGAGATCTTATGCCTGTATTAAAAATTAGGGAAATTAACTGAACTGCCTTTAATGTAATTTTGATAAGATGAAAGGTATATGAATTAGAATGGATTCCATCACCAAACCATGCCCAGGAGACAAAGCAAACAACAGAATTAAACTAATTACCAACCAATCAATGTATGAAGGTTAGGAAGGGTACCGACATCCAACCATGCCCAGGAGACGATGGTGAACAACAGGGCTTCCTGACGTCATAAACATAAAAGAAAAAGAACATGCTCAAAGCCATTGCAGACCCATTGTAATTTCAGTCACAACAGACCATTAAGGACTGAAAACATTCCCTTAATAAAATTAAATCAAAATCAGATCAGTCTTAATAAAGGCACAAGCAAGGAGACCTCCCATCACGCTACAAGCTTCACCTCTTAGCCCTAGCTAAGAGGTTTAGCCACACATAAGTGGACTAGATCTCATGACAAAATAGAGAAAAGAAAGAGAAAAGAAAAAAATAATAATTAAAAACCTAACTTACTCCCTATCTTTCTCTCTCTCTCCTCACTTTCTTCCTTGAACTCCAGCAGTCAGCTCCCCCAGCCTGGCCGTCCTCTGTTTTCTTTTATAGAGCTAGTAAATCAGTCGGAGAGAGAGGGATTGCTGCTTCCGCAGACATAACAGCCTGTAAACGCCTGGTTGTTTCCGGATGCGAAAACGAGGGATTACGTGGGAGGACTTGCGCTGATTGATCGGTGGACCCCACCTTGATGTCTAGGGATAAATCCACCCCATCCATTAAATGAAGGACAAAATTTCGGTCGGGAAGATATCATTTTTATCTTCTGTTGATGCAGCCCACATGATCCTTCTCTCGGCCGTTCAATCGACTTTTGAACGGTAAAAGAAATCTTCATTGTATTTTTCAATTCCGCCACCTAGGCTTGGATGAGCGGCCCCATGAGATTCTAATGGTCGGTCAGGATCAGGCCGATGGGCCCTGATGGCGGCCCACTGGGATTGTCCGCAAGCTCTGCTGCGAAACAGAGCCCGCGCAGATATGCGCTGTGATGGTGGTGGGCCCCATTCGATATTGTGTTGAGAAATCCACTCCGTCCATAAGATTTCCCTCAAAAAACCGTCTGGGAATGGATGATTTTGGGATAGTTTTGATGTGGTCCACGAAATCATCTACTCCACCGTCCATCTTGCTTTTAACGGCTGGAAGCTTTCAATATCTCGCATGGTAGAAAAAGAACACCTAGGTGAGGTTAATACTCCCCCTATCCACACAATGAACGGTTCAGATGAATGATTTGGATGAGGGGTGGGCCCCACTGAGAGGAACCGGCGGACGGAGCGACAACGCTGCTTTGCGTTTTGGTTTTGAAGAAGACAACGTCGGTCAGCGTAATGCTGACCGACTTCACAGCGTTCGGTGCACGGCCGGTAAATATACACTGTGTACACGTCTGTGTACACGTGGGGTCCACTGTAATGTTTGTGTGAAATCCGATCCGCTCAACAACTGTGTCACCTCGGTTTAATAGTTGAGACCAAAATTGAAGCATATCCAGATCTCATGTGGGCCCCGGTTTAACGTTTTATAGGCTGATCTGATTGTTAGGCCACTTCCAGGGGGATCTGACGGCTGAAATTTGACGTGTACGGTTCATTTATGGTCCTTAGGCCATGTATGACGTTTCGGGCTGAACGGATGGTGGGAACCCTGTGATCTTGCATTCTGGCTGACTTTCAGGCCACTTGAACTTCAGTTTCTCAATTTTCTCGGATCTCTGGCGTGTAAATTCGTCGATCTTGGCCCCATGAGGTCCATCCCTTGCCTTTGGTGACTTCTGTGCATTAAATCCATGCCTTTAGCATTCTTTTCAGTCCACGCTCATAATTGCATCCTGCAACAAAACACAATTAAAATAGGCCATTTAACAGTACCATGTTCATAAATTCAGGAATTAACTGGGGTCTGATATGCAATATTTGACCTTCAACACGTTGTTCATAACCTTCCAGGCAAAAATCCCATTTTTCAGAGTGAGGTGGGGGTGCCAGGCCCACTTGGCCCAGGAGCGAGATTGGCCCCGGACGTGGACAAGCTGCCATGCTGATTTAATGGTGAATTTCCCTAACTTTTCTCTGGTCCATACGGCTCTATCAACGCCCTGGTTAACCGATAAACCTTTGGCTATGACGTGGAGGCAGACTGAGTTCGAAAGAGGGGATGGCAGAGGAGCGTTTAGGCCCTCCAGCCCAATAATCTTGTTGATCTTCAAGTTACAGACATGCTGAGGGATACTGCCTGTTATCCATGACTTGAGGGCCTCCAACCCCGTCCAGTTCTACTCCTAGAAGTTGTTGTTTCCATCACCCGGAATTAGACGGGAGTTGGCAACGAGGAGGCCCAGAAGCTTCATCACTTTCTTCCTCATAGGGGAGTCGGATTGCTGCTGAATGGAGACCTCTCGGGACTCGTTGATCTTATACTTAGAGCGCATGAATTTCCCCCATAGACTGCTCTCATGACCAAAGAAGATGGTCCACGCCCTTTTAATCCTTAGGGCCGTCGAAACCTCCTTAAGGGCTCTAATTCCCAGCCCTCCCTCATCGGTTGGGGAAGCAATTTTCCTCCAACTAATCCAGTGGAGATTTTTCTTGCCTTCGGACCAGCCCCAAAAGAAATCAGCAAAAGCATAATCGAGGGCCGTCAGAGTCCTATTCAGGACATCTATCGCAGCAAGCGTGTGTATAGGGATGCTTGAGAGGACATGTTTGATGAGGGTAACTCTGGCGGCTTAGTTGAGAAAACGGGCCTTCCATCACGCCATACGAGACGTAATTTTCTCAACCAGGGACTGGTACAGAGAAGCTCTGATTTTACCTTTGGATAGCGGCACTCCGAGATAGACAAAGTTTGACGATGATCTAGCAATCCTGGTCATCCTTTCAGTGCTACGAATTCTACTCATAACCATTTTGGAGGAGGCCACAAAGCTACTTTTAGCAATATTAAGCTTCAGACCAGACACACTGCTGAAATCCTGGAGGAATGCCATTAAATTTCTGATAGAGGCTCTGCTACCGTTGATGAAGATAGTTGTATCGTCTGCGAACAAAAGATGGGAAATGGTCTGGGTGCCTCTTCTAGTCTTGTAGGGCTGGCATACGCTGGTTGCAATCAGATTTTTTAGGCCACGGCTGAGCACTTTCATGACTAAAATGAAGAGACTTGGAGAAAGAGGGTCGCCCTGACGGAGACCTCTTTCCGATTTGAAGAAGCCCATAGCCTTGCCATTAAAAATCACCGAGAACCAAGGGGTTGTCCAGCATTTCTCCATCAACGAAATCCACGACTGACTGAAACCAAATCTTTGGAGAACTGCCCTGAGAAAAGGCCAACTCACGCAATCGTAGGCCTTTTCAAGGTCTATCTTGAAAATCAAGTTGCTGCCCCTGACTTTCTTATCTATATCACGAAGAAGCTCTTGCGCCAAGGAGATGCTATCCGCTATAGATCTCCCTTGGACAAAGGCCATTTGTTCATCGGAAATTAGCTTTGGAAAGATAGTGTCGAGCCTAGCTGAAATGACTTTTGAGAAAATCTTATATACACAGTTACATAAACTGATTGGCAAAAATCCGAAAAAGATTTGGGAGCCGCACATTTTGGGATTAAACAAAGAAGAGTTGCTGAAAAAGCTCTAAGAAACGTACCTCCTTGGAAAAGGAATTTAACTACTCGGTGGAGATCCTTTGCTACTATGTTCCAGCAAGACGAAAAGAATACCCCCGAAAAACCATCTGGGCCAGGGGCCCCGTCCACCGGCAAAGACCGAGACAAATTGTTTTCAAGCTCTCCTAATGGGGGGGGGGGGGGGGCAATGAGGAAGTTGTTTTCATCTTGGGAAACCAAATTTTGGGATCCTGTTTATGGAATCTGTAATGGGCGTTGTCGGTTCCGCTGAATAAAGGAGATTGAAGAAATCAGCTACTGCGGCTTTCATCTGGGACTAATCAGATACAATGGACCCATCCTGTAACACTATCTGGCCGATTTGGGCTCTTCTGATACGGTCGGATGTAGAAGTGTGGAAGAACTTAGAGTTCCTATCACCCTCTTTGAGCCACCTGTTTCTAGATTTTTGCTTCCAAAATATCTCCTCCATGAGTTCTAGGCAAGACAGATTGGATTTTTCCTTTTCAAGAGACAACAAGATAGCTAGAGTTGGGGAAGCGATCGCCTCATGCTCAAGCCTTTCCACCTGATCTGAAGATATTTTGATCTGCAAGAAGATGTCACCAAACGTCTCCTTATTCCAATGTTTCAGTGCCTGTTTTGTATTTCTCATCTTGTGAAGGAGGTGAATCATGGGGTTGATGAAGGTGTCTGATTTCCATGCTTCCGAGCCAACTTCCTGGAAACCTTCATGGTGGACCCACATTCTTTGGAAGCAGAATGGTTTAGGGGGATTTGGAGAGACTGCTGGCGAAGAGAGAAGGAGAGGGGAGTGGTCTGAGTTAACGCGGGGCAGGTGCTGCACACAGAAGGACGAGAAGGTTTGAAGCCAGCTTGGCGAGCAAAGAGCGCGGTCGAGTCTGGCCCATTTTCTATTGGGTCTGGCATACCTGAGTTTGATATTGTCCTGATTTTTAAAATCTAAGGAGAACATGATAGGAGTGGACATGATGAATGGATTGAATTTGGGCTATACTCCATGATGGGCCCTCCAGGCAAATGAAAAGGGACATTCAAAATCACATGTTCTCTATGGAGCCTAAAAATCATTCCCAAAAATCATTCCTACACAAGAATACATGTGATGCGACACATTTGAGTTTTGATACCTTATCCTTGAGTTGTTCATTCATGCAACGCACCTAGGGGTGTAAATTGAGTTGAACCGAGTCGAGCTACCCTCAGCTCGACTCAACTTAGCCACTAGTTGACCTCAGCTCAAACTCGGCTCGGCTCGGTTCTCGAGCCTGACTGACCAACTCAGCTTTGTTCGATGAACAACTCAGGCCAGTTCGAGCCAAGTTTGAGCCAAGATCGTGCCGAGTTCGCCTATGCAGCATTTTCGCAAACACACAGACTGCACCTTCAAATTCTAACTGAATGTAAAACACCAGTAGTGGGGTTTTACAGGTATTTCATCAAACATCTTGTAAGCAACATCAAAATCAAGAAAGAAAAAAAAAAAAAGGGATTTATTTGATGAAACATACCTTCCTTACCACCAACCGACACTTCGTTGAGTCATTTCATCAAACACTTGGTGAGCAACATCAATATCAAAGCAATCGAGTCATCGAATTAGTTCAATCCGAGTTCGATTCGAGTTGGGTTCGAACCAAGTCAATTCAAGCTGGGGCTAGCTCAAACTCGGCTCCAACTCATTTTCGAGCTCTTAAAACCAGCTCGACTCGGATCAAACTCAGCTTCGAACCGAGCTGATTTGAGATTTTTCAAGCCGAGTCGAGCGAGTTGACCGAGCTAGCCCAGTTCATGTACACCCCTAAACGCACCACACTCAAGTAGGACATTTTAGTGGCAGACATCCCTTCCCTAACTTCCAAAATGTTGAGATCTCCCATTACACAATCGAACTTGTTGATTGGTTCACGGTAACTTGTAAGTTCGTAGCTGCTAGACCTTATACCATGAGCTAATGACCTGAGCCACGGCCCAGCTCAGATTGGTATCTAATGGAAAGGTCTTGGACCTGAAAATGCCCACTAGCATATACTTAGCCCGTGAACGGTCAATTATTTGATATTCGGTCTACTTGTAATGCTTGATAAGCTGTCAGCAGGAAATTGTCCATGTAGCATACATTAACTCAAATTAAAACAGATAAATTATAGAACTCACTAGTGCTATCTTAAAGAACCAAAATCAAATTGGTTGAACAATCCTAGCCTTTGATTCTTGGACACTTGTTTGCTGAAATAGGTCAATCAGAATATTTTCATTCTTAACCCTCCAATAAATATGTCCACCAATCTGTCAATCGCATATTTGAATAAGCCTAAGTACTTTTGAATAATTCACCATGATTTAATGCAGCGGAAAATGCAGACTGCTATTTTTCTCCTGTACAAGTCAGCATATGCGGCTTTGATAATGTGCCACTGCATTCGCATTGGATTGCACGTGTATGTCATGTGAGACTTCCATCGGGTGGGGAGGAAAATGTGGATGGAATTGTCAAACAAATCAGACCACTCAACTCATCAAGTGGGCCTGGCCTGTATGAAAACAAAAGATGGTTGCAGAAAAATAAAATAAATACAATAATCCACACGCATCATGCATTTACGGCATTCTTACTAGTGGCCCATTTCAGCATCATTCTGCGATCAGAGGTCAGGACTGTTCAACCAATCTGATATTGGGACCGTGACTTAGAAACAGCAGTTTTCACAGTTATGTCGGTTTAAAGTAAGCTACGCATGCCATGTATGCAATTTCTGAGTGCATGTGTATCAATCGTCATTGACAACCCAAGTACCGTATAACTCAAAAGTTTTAACTTCCCTGAACGGTCATCCTCATTTCTCTACAAAGGATCGAAACATGATATAATCCATTGCAACACCTGTTTTACCAAGAGGGTGCAATATTTAAGCTTTGTGACCCAACCATGTTATTTGTAGGACATCCACTCCATTCATCAGGTGCACCCCTCGATTTTAGGCCCTGGTCCCAAAAACGAGCCAGATTCCACAACTTAGGTGGGCCATCACAACAGAGAATAATGGGTATGGAACACCAACGAAAGGTTTGTATATTTCATCAAACCCGTTCATCAAGTGTAACTGATAAGGATGAGATACAAGAATCAGCTTGATTCAAAACTCCGGCAAGCGACACCTAAAGGAAATATTTAAATCACCCATTCCAAACCCCGGCCTGGCAAGCTCCTTATTGGGCCTCCAAACTACACACGGGCCTGCTCAACAAGCATTTAGCTTCAGCCAGAATCCAGCTAAAGCGGGCACAGGCCTGGTAATGTATATAAATACCGGGTCTCTACAATGGTTGTAGTTGGAGCTATGTTTTCGTTCCAATAAATAATTGGGCTCTACCAAACCCCCAGGTCCTGATAGATGAGGGCAGGGTTAGGGCTTGGGCTGAACTTGGGTTCGGGTCAACCCAAACCCAATTGACCCAACCTGAGTGCAGTCCGGTTTAGGTCTGGTTGTCCAGGTCCACAGTTTGTGTTCTGGTTGAGCAAAATCAGTTTGGGTGGTGGAACTTGGGTCAGGTAATTGGGTCCTCTTGAAGTAGGTTGGGATCAGCTTGACCCTCAACCTTACCCAACCAGCCCAAGTTGGACCCCTAGTCTGGACTTATCCTAGAGGCCTTTGGGTTGTTCTTGGATCTAAGCGTAGGCTGCGGACTAATTGGGCTGCACTTGAGTTTGCATTGTCTTAAGCCTAGGCCAGCCCGACCTGTTAAACATTCGTGGGCCATGTAGGCAGCTAAGCCCAACCCAGCCTAGCCCGATTTCTGAGTTCATCTTCTGGGCTAGGCTAGGAATAGGACCCTTAGCTCATGAGCTAGAACCCACGGGCTTCATGTTATGGGAAAAATTGAACTGGCCCACCGGATTAGAAGTATAACCAACCGCAAGAAAAATGTCTCGGAGCTGAGCCGACTAAAAGAATGTCAGGACAAATTTCCTATAAGACACAAAGCTCGGAAGATACGGTTAATGATTTTTCCGATAAAGAGATCAGTTTTTGAGTCGACCCTGAGCAAAGCTGTCTAAGGACGGAACTTGGTTGTAAGAGCCATCCCCTGAGCTGAGCAGATCCAGGGTGAGTCGACGATCTTGTTAAAAATCACGCCACAAACCAGAGATTGGATTAAGTTACTAATTCACAGGCGCAATGATAAATTCAGGGGAAGATTTGTATTCAGATAAGGTTTTCCAACAATTCCTACGAATCCCACAAGATCTCGATACCGCCTGATGGACCCTGCAAGTACTTCTACTGCAATTCAAGTCTATATGCCTGACTTAGGCATTAGATGGTCCATAGCCGTGATTGTCACTTCCACTATCTTCTCCATCATGTTTTTGCAGGTATATTGATGAACAGGCATCCATAACCAACCAAATATCTTCACCTAGATTTTGGTGTTAACACTTCAGCCTGGCCAAGTTGGGCCAATTGGCAACTCTAATGCACGCACATGTTCGTCGATCTAGACCATTTGCTATCCTTTTATCTATATCCAATGTTTTGTATGCATGTGATTCACCTAAGCTAGATTTTCGTGGTTTCCAAATAAAGGGCCTGGACCTTGCACACATTTGTAAAATGGCTGGGTAGGGCACTTGTGTTTGGCTTCAGCACATGCATGAAATGTCAATAGCGCTCCTTTTTCTCGTAATTGATTTTTCCTTCGTTGGGGCATGGATTCTGTACCTGTGAGAACTATGGTTTAATGATCCCGACCATTTACCTGATGAGTCCCAATGGGGACGAGGTGCGCTTCAGAAATCGCCCATATTGGAACATCCCTCTTTTTTTTTTTCTTTCTTTTTTTTTTTTAACACACACTCATACCTTAGTGGGATTTCACCACCTATGGGTACTCGGACCCTTGACCAGGTGTTGAAACTCCTGAGAGTCTACCACTGGAGCAAGAGTAAGGACCCCATATTGGAACATCCCTATCGTTCGGTCTTTGGACTATCTTTTGTTGTATGTGGACAGTTAGTGCATTCTCCTGTAACAGTCTATTTCTAGGCCGTTGATGCATGGGTCAGAAACTTACAATCTATAAAATTTTCAAGCCATTCATGGTGAAGCCATAAGATCACCCTGCTTTTGAATTTAAATAAGAAAAGAAAAGAGAAATGAATGCCGAACCGGCTTACAGGAGGTTGGTGGATCCACTTTGATATATATTCCTTACATCCATTCCATCCATCCGTTTTGAGACCTCATTTCAGGTAAGTATACCAAAAATGAAGAAGATTCAAATATTGGATAGACCACACCACAGAAATAGTAGTGATTAAATACTCACTGTTAAAAATCTTTGAGGCCGCCAGAAAGTTTATTTACCATCCATCCTGTTGAAAAGATAAAAAATATCTCGATGAACGGACCAAACAAATATCAGTTATATACAAGACTTTTTTGGCCCACAACAAGATTTTAATGGCCAATCACCACTGTTTCCTGTGGTACGGTCCAGCTGAGATTTGGATCTACTTCAATGTTGTGTTCACCCTATAAAATAAGCTGTCCAAAAAGATGGACGGCGTGGATATAAAGTACATACATCAAGGTGGACCCCACAAGGCATCCAACGACCGCCGTGGATCAAAACCACCTAAGCCGCGCCCGTGTGTATGAGTCGCACATGCGAAATAATCCAAAACCATCAAAATTATGTGCTTGTCATTAGATGGTGCGTTTTAACCGAGTCCAAACCTCAGGCTTCATGGGCATTTGCGTGTTGAATTTGGACGGTTGGATTTGATGCACATCACTACATTTCCAACAGTTAGATCCAGCCCATTTTTTAAGAAATGACAAATCAATGGAAAGGTCCTCGGTTTCGACGGTTTGAATCAAGGTACACCATTCCACGTATGCCCATGCTGTCGGATTGCCTACTGACGCTGCCAGTAGCCAGGTAGGCTACTGACTTTGCCAGAGGGGAGCCATCATGATATATTTTACAGGTATTTTATTTACGCCATCTATTTATTTTTCCACATCATTTTAGGAAATTTAGTAAATGAGCCCAAAATTAAAAATCTCGATCCTATCATTATTTTATATGTATTTTATTCAGGCCATCAAGTGATTGAATGGCTATCATTAAAAACTTCCTCAGTTCCACTGTAATGCTTACTGGCTGTATAACCTGTTAATTAGGTCACACATACTTGAATTATGGGAAAACACAAATATCAGCTTTTTCAAAAACTTTTGTGGCCCGGTAAATTTACGGTGGGCATTCGATCACCACTGTTTTCTGTGGTGTTGTTGGATCTATTTTATTCTTGGAACCATGCCCTAAAATAATTTGAAAAAAATAAATGACAGTATGGATAAAATACATTCATCAAGCTAGAGCCCATGAAGCACCAATAAATTTCTGCCACGTCACTTCAATAGACTGAAGCCTTGAGTAGGGAAATGAACGTCTCACTAATTATATGATATAATACTTAGGCAGCATGTGACGCTTGAAAATGTAAATGTGGCATGAATCAAGGAACAGAGTAAGTATGGAAACGCACTGTTGCTAAGTCACGTACCAAAATCAAATATGTTGAATGGTCAATATGTTTTTTTTTTTTTTTTTAAACGTTTGCACGACAAAGAAAAATTAACTTTCAAAAGCAATCATTGTCGTCAACACGATTGTACGAGGAGATTAATTTAAGAGTTTTGTTATATTACTGTCTTTTGTGATCAAACACATAATCAAAATAAAATTTAAGGCTATTTTCATATATCTGTCTGCCTTTTGGCTGTCGACGGCAAACCTCTCACTTAAAACTATTTATGAGAACTTGCTTATAGTTTTCACTCTTAGAGATTAAACCACTTGTTGTTAGTTTCTTGTACGAATGGATTTACCTATTTTCATATTGATGAAATTACCCTCATCTGATTGCACGTTGCAATCTCGCTTTGGTGCCTTGGATTCATGGGCATGCTACCTTAACCCCCAACCGTTTGTAGAGCCACCTTGTTATTTGTGAAAAATTTATCCTAACCATCTATTTTTCTAACTCATTTTTGTGTACGAGCCTAAAAATGAGCTATATCCAAAGTGAAAAGAGGGACCCATATTTAGAGTTGAGCATCAAGTTGAGTCGGATTGAGTTACGGCTGACTTGACGTGATCTAGTTTTGAAATAGGCCTGAGTTGAATTCGATCCAAATACCGCTTGACTTGATCTGAGTCCGGTTTAGCCTGGACTGATCTGGACCAATTCCAATCTGATTAGAAGTACCGCGTCGGGTTAAGTTGGCACCGAGTTGGATTAAGAGATGAGGGAGGAAGAGAGAGAGAGAGAGTTTGGGATTGGTTCGGGGTAGGGTGTAGTGGGTAAGGTTATAGAGGTTAGAAATTAAGTTTTTTTTTTTTTTGTTTTCTTTTATTTTTATATATACCCAAACTCAAGTCGAGCTAGGTTTCGAATCAAGTGAACTCTAACTGGATCAAGTTACTACGTAACTCGAACTCGACTCAGTTTGAGTTCAGATAAGGCGAAGCCTACTCAGTTCAAGCAGACTCACCCATTCAGCTAGAGCCGTCCCGTGCGCACCTCTACGAATATTGTCCTAAGATTCTTGAACAATGGATGTCCAATTCCGATTGTTCCTTTCATTTGGTTCACTCGAGCTTGGTATTAGCCTCAACTTTTAGTCCATGGCATAAAATGGGCTAGACAAATAGATGGATAGGGTGGATTTGGCCCAATGAGTGTTTTAATGGTGAGCTTTTAATCCCCATTGTTTCATGTTCTTGTGATCTACTTGAGCTCTTGATCGGCCTTATTTTTTATTCCATGACGTAAAATGAGGTGGTAGAATCAATGGATGGACTGGATTGGCCACAAACATCATGGTGAAACCCATCTATAGTTGAACAACCCTCACCGTCTTCACTTAATCTCACATTGATTGACGTTGATTGATGTACTAACCAAACCCTGGCCATAAGTGGAGCTTGCTTCGATGTTTGTAAGAAATCTACCCTGCCATGTGTTTTTTAGCTCGTTTTAGGATATGGGCCTAAAAACACTGTAGATCCAAAGCTCCAAATGGGCTCGAGGATGGCCTCAGGATGTTTTCACGGTGGGAGTTCCATCCCACATTTTCCCGCTGTGTGGACCACTAGAACTTGGTATCAGCCTTATTTTTTGGCATAAGCCATAAAATGAGCTGAAAAACAGATGGATGGGGTGAATTAGTAAAAAATATCCTATGGCTTGATGAATATTTTATCCGTGGGTGTTTAATTCTCAAATTTTCATGTTCGTTTAGCCCGCTTGAGCTCTAGAGTGCCCACATTTTTGAAATGAGGTTGCAAAACAGATAAACAGATAGGATATAGATATATATATATATATATATATATATATATATATATATATATATATATATATATATATATATATATATATATATGGTGGCCCAACCTAAAGCAATCCTCCCCCCTAAACTTAAATGTCCATCAAGCCTCTCCCTCGCCATTGATGGACGTTGATTGCTATGACCGCCTAACTCTAACTATTTGTTGGGCTCACCTTGATGTTTGTGACAAACCCACTCCGTTCATCTATTTTTTTAGCTCATTTTGGGGCATGGACCCAAAAACGAGGCAAATCTGAAGCTCAAAATGGCCACACAATGACCCCGAGATGTTTCAACGGTGAGAATTCAATATTAATATCTACTATTTTTTGGCCCACTTAAGCTATGGATATGCTTCATTTTCGGGCACAGGCCCAGCCCAAACAATGGGCTGAGAAAACAGATGGGCGGAGTGGGTTTGTCATAAACATCCTTTAGCCCTATGAATGTGTTAGCAGTTGGCGTTCATCCTCCACCCTTTCTTGTTCGTTTGGCTTACTTAAGCTTTGTATCCACCTCAATTTTAGTCTAATGCTCTAAAATTAGTGGAAATTTTTGATGGACGGGATGAATTTTTCGTATTTAAGCCCATGCCTTAAAATTATGCAAGTTGGACTTGCATTCCCGTACAACCTATCCTAAAGTGGCAGGGGAAAGGTTGACGAAGACCTATCTGAATCGGACTCGGATTGTGTAGCATAAAACACAAGAAGAGATCGGTATGTGTTGACATGGTAGAGTTATGTAGGCCATTACATGATATATGTGTTATATTCACAACGTTCATCCATTTTTCTAGATCATTTTAGAGCATTGGCTACCCTGCTGAATCCGACTTTCAAGTTGACCACACAAGAGGAAGCAATGTGGATTGAATGCCCACCATTGAAAATTTTCTAGGGGACCATGTAAGGTTTGGATCAAACTCCTATCATATATCATCCAGGACCGTGTGACCTTATGAACAAATTGGATGGAAAATAAACATCATGGTAGGACTTAGGAAGGTTTCAACCGTGGCCTCACTTGAGCTGTGGACCTGCTTCATTTTGAGGGTTCATGCCTCCTTAGTGAATGGAAAAAGGGATGGATGGTGTGGATATAACACATACATCACGATTGAGTCCACAAAAGTTTGCCACCTCGATACGGTACCGCTGTTGGTGGTCTTTTATACATTGTAATCTGAGTCCGTCTAAATTGTGGTATTAGCGTGGATGAGCACCAGGCCAAGTACAACACTGATAAATAAATCTGGTCCGTCTGTTAGGTGGCTTTCAAAAAACAGTTAAAGTAAAAAAATGTCATCTGCATATTCTCATCGGCTAAATTCATAGCTAGATAGTGTGATTGGTGTGATTTTGACCATCTCAATCCATTATTCCATGACTGCCATGTGATAGTGGATGTTAGCAAAAAAGAGATGTTCATGCAATCAGTAAAGTTTGGAAAAGTCCCTAAGGGCCTGTTTGGCCGGGCGAATCCCATGGGATTAGGAGGGACGGGATAAATTTTAAGGAAACGATGGTGGATTGGTTTAAGATCCATGGATTGCTACATCCCTGGACAAGTTCACTGGGTCTGTTTGGCAAGCCGGGTATATCCCAGGATTTTACCATTCAATCCGTCCAACCAAGGGATGGGATCAATTTTAAGGTAATGATGGTGATGTCAGTGGATTGTTTTAGAGGTCGTTTGGCACCTTGGATTGGAGGGGATTAGAGGGGGTTTCAAATCCCCTTGGTTGTTTGGCAGCATAAAGCAACTGGGGATTGCCAATCCAGGGGGTTTCCAATCCCCTCTTTGAGGGGGTTTGTAATCCACGGTGAGAGCTTGGATTACACCTGAAATCATTTCAATAGTTGCATGTATAAATGTATGTCACTGTACACTATCATTCCATTGGGCACATGGCCACTAACAATGATCAGCACCGTCCAAACATTGTTCATGTAGATCAGCACCGTCCAAATATTATCCAGCACCGTCCAAACATTGTCCATATTAATCAATGATTAAAAATCATTGGTTAGTCACTCAGACATGATCTTGTGCTTGCGGTCCATCTAAGACTTGGAATTTCATCATTTTTAGGCAAAACATATATTTTAGCAGGCTTATCACAACCATAGTGTCAAAAATTATATATCTCACTAATTGGGGATATTAAAGTTGATTTAGTAATTAAATTCAAACCCCCGTAAATATGCCATGTATAGGTATTTTTGAATTAAAGTTGATTCACACTTCGGGGTGCCAAACACACTGAGAGGATTGTCAATCCAGGGGGTTTCCAATCTGGGGGGTTGCGAATCCAGGGGGTTCCAAATCCACGCTCCCAAATAGGCCCTTAAGATCCATGGGATTGCTGATATCCCGGGACAAGTTCACCGGGTCTGTTTGGCTCGTCATGCATATCCCGGGGTATCGCAATCCCATCCCTCCTAATACCATGGGATCGGTTTGGCCAAACAAGCCCTGGGATTAGGTTGTATTAGGATGGAATGGAAGGAGCAATCCCGGAATTTGGTCGGGCGTGCCAAACAGGCAGAAGTTGGATATAGCAATTCCATGGAATTGCCAGCAATCCACTGACATCACCATCCTTACCTTGAAATCCACCCAATCCCTCTTAATCCCATCTATTTTGCTTGGGACATGTTTGGTTAGACGGAGCAATCCCAGGATTGGCTGACGTAATCCCGGGATTGGCCAGGGAAGCCAAACATACTCAGTGGACATACTCGGTGGTGAATTCCCTGGATATAGCAACCCCATGGAATTGCCAGCAATCCACTAATACAGCCATCATAACTTGCCATCCACCCTAATACAATCCAATCCCATGGGATGGGCCCCGTCCAAACACGCCCTAAAATTTATTGGAATATGTGAAGAGCTTTGAAAAATGTCATCAGTGATTATTAGATTTTAAATATTTTATTTTCTTTTCGATTGTCTAAACATGCCCTTAATATCGGCGGGATGGTCTAATAATAAAATAAAGGTAGTTTTCGGTTCATGGAACAATTAAACCCAGGACAGTTAATTTATATTGCTCTTATGCAACATAAGCAGCTTTCTAAGTAATTTTTAAGTGCTTGCCTGTCATCCATGATACTCTGTCAGAGCTTCAAAGTATTTTTATGGCCAAGGTACCGTACAAAGAAAAAAATAGCACTGTAGACTCTTTCCTTGTATGCCTTTTTTTTTTTCAACGCCCAAAAACTTATGTCACCAAAGTAGATTTTTAGGATATGGAAAGAGGGTTTGGACAAAAATACCCCTCGGTTTTAGGGTAAAACAACTAGAAAAAATAAGGGTATTTTCATCTTTAGGGGTTTGTCTGTACGAGTAGTGGTTTAGTTTGGTAAGCTAGGTTTTTTTTAGGTCGGATAAAAAAAGGTGGGTGGTATATTGGGTCTATAGTAAAAACTTACCCTTGTATAACCAGACGCGAAGTTCATGCGCCGGGAACCTAGGTGGGGCCACTGTGATGTTTGCGAGAAATCATATCCGTCCATCCGTTTTGTGAGTTCATTTTAGGGCATGATGCCAAAAATTAGGGGTGCACATTAAACCGGTAGAACCGTGGAACCGGACCCGAACCTACCAAACGGTCCGGTTTGGTTCGGTTCTATAGTGCACCGGTTCCGGTTCCAAAAATCAAAGAACCGGTTACATCGGTTCGGTTCTTGGTTTGGGGGTATGTAGAATCGAACCGAACCGTGAACCGATCCGTTGAACCGAACCGTGGATCCGATCTGTAGAACCGAACCGTGGAACCGAACTTGGAACCGTTTAATTGTTTCCATATTTGACTCATGATTTATGGTTTATAATGCACCATTTAATTATTTTCATAAATGTATTTTTGCACACCTTATACAATATCTAAACCATTCATCAAATGGACCACAACATGGATGGACATGGGCTAGATAATAAAAATAAACATTCAATTGGGCTGGATTATAAAAAGCCCGGAACCATGGAATCGATCCGGAACTAAACCGGTTTTAACGGTTCGGTTCCGGTTCGGTTCTAGGGTGCCAACGGTCCGGTTCCGGTTCTGAATATCCTAGAACCGTTAGGAACAGTTCGGTTCTGGTTTCACCCCAGAACCAGACCAAACCGACCCGTGTGCACCCCTACCAAAAATGAACCCTTTCCAGAGCTCAGGTTGGCTAAAAACGTGACAATTGAACGTCCACGGTTGAAATATTTGTGGGTCACAGAAGTTTTGAATCATGCTAATATTTATGATTTCAGTTCATCCTAGTAGGAATGAAGTTATTAATGGTATGGATGGTATGTAAACATCACTGTCGAACCCAGGTAGGTTTCAACGGTAGAAATTTCTCTAACCACATTTTCCTTCAGTACGGCCCACTTGAGCTTTGGATACAGTTCGTTTTTGGCATCATGTCCTGAAATGAACTTATAAAATGGATGGAATGAGAGGATTTCTCACAAACATCACAGTGGGCCCCACCTGAGTTCCCAGGAACTTCCTGCGAAAGGCTTTCGAATGCGGATTTCCTGTGAAAGCCTTTCCTAGGAGGTTCCTGCACAGGAAACCTAGGTGGGGCCCATCGTGAGAAATCCACCCCGTCCATCAGTTTTGTGAGCTCATTTTAGTACAACGGATCACAAATGAGTCAGATCCAATACCCAAGTGGGCCGAAAATGTGAGGATTAAACTTCCACAGTTGAAATATTCGTGGGGCCACAGAAGTTTTCAATCAGGTTAATATTTATTTTTTCAGTTCATCCCTATATAAATGACGTTATGGACGATGTGGATTGCATTTAGACATAACTGTTGACCCCAGGGAGGTTTCAATGGTAGGAATTTCCCTGCCCACATTTTCCTTTAGTGAGGCCCATTTGAGTCTTGGATACTTCTCGATTTTGGTCTCAAGTCCTGAAATGAGCTCATAAAACAGATGGACGGGCTAGATTTATTACAAACTTCATGATGGGCCCCACTTAGATTTCCAACGCAGAAACTTCCTGGTAAAGGCTTTTGCTGGAAATCCGCATCCTGTAACTAGAGCTGTACACGAGTAGAGTTAGCTTGGTAACTCGCTCGACTCGGCTTGAAAAATCTCAACTCGACTCGGATCGAAACTTTGTTCGAATCGAGTCAAGCCATTTTTTGGGAGCTCGGAATATTTCGAGTCAACTCCGAGCTGGACCTAACTCGACTCGGTATTGAGCTCAACTCGACTCGACTCGTATCGAATTTTAAGTGAATATCTAAGGTTTTAAAAAAAAACCCTCATTCGCACGACCCTACCCTATTTCGCCCAACCCAACAATCCTAACACATTTCTCCCTCTCTCTCGCCCAAATTGCTCAAATCGCCCGACCCTAACCCATTTGTCCCTCCCTTTCACCCAAATTGGCCATCTATTCGCCCAATACTCTCGCCGTTCTCCACTGCCCGGTGAAATTCCTTCTTCCAGTGTCTGTCCGGATGATCTCCTCTCCCAAAGTGAGTCCTCTCCTCTCCTCTCTCTATTTTTTCCTGCGAGTATCGTCTGTCTTAGTAGTGAAACACATCCAAACTCGACTCGGAAACTTAGCTTGAACTCGGCTCGAAATTGGCTTGAACCGGATCGAGCCGCTGGTCGTGCCGAACACGAGCTACTGTTCCAAGCTCGAATGCCGAGCCGAGCCGAGTACGAGTTGAGACTCAAGTTGTCCAAGTCGAGCACAAGCCGGGCAAAGCTCAGCTCAACTCGACTTGTGTACACCTATACCTATAACCCCATGGTTCCTACATAAGAAACCGGCGCGAATTAGATACTGACAAGGTCAGTAGCCAAATCGCTACTAAAGTGACGTCACCAAGCTTTGTGGACCTTGCCATGATGCACGTGTTGTATCCATACCATCCATCCATTTCGAGAGATGGTTTTATGGCACGAGAAAAATAATGAGATAGATCTAAAGTTCATGTGGACCCCACCATAGAAAATAGTGGGGATAGTGACATTCACCGTTCAAAACTTCTTAGAGGACACGGAAGTTCCCAATCAAGCTTATATTTTTGTTTTCACTTCATCTATCTCAATGTTAACTTATGAATAGGTTGGATCTAAAAAATACATCATGGTGTGCTTTATAAACATTTCAACAGTGGGTGTGACTTATCCCACGGTTTTCTGTGGTGGGTCCACTTGAACTTTAGATCTATCTCATTCTTTTTCTCATGCTATAAGACAATCTCTACAAATGGTTGGACGGTATGGATACAACACACGCATCATGGTGGGGTCCACAAAGCTTGGTGTCGTCACTTCAGTAGGGATTTGGCTGCTGAACTTGTCAGTATCTAATCCGCGCCCGAATCAAGCAAGCCTCCAGAAAGTGATAGAAGCGGGAATATGAAAAGAATAGCGGGAGTACTTTAATTTTCAAGTTGATGAGGAATCTATTCTTTATCAGTTTAAGGCAAAATGAGTAGGTGTCTCTCAGACACTTTTGTTATGTAACCAGTGAAAGCAAAGGAAATATCTAATATAGAGAGAGAGAAAAAAGTTGATGAGAGGGAACCTATTCTTTATCAGCTCAAAGCAAACGGAGAAGGTGTCTCTCTTAGACACTTTTGTTATATAACCAGTGAAAGCAAAGGAAATATTGGCCACTCACTGAAGGTTATCACTGAAGCTTTTAGTTGGAACTGGATCACTGAAGGTAATCACTGTTATTGGCTACTCAGCAAAGGTATGCTCGTGCTTTTCCTCTTCTTGTGGTTTTCTTGTTAATCATGAGATAAGGTGATTATGTACTCCATGTGTCAACCTTTGGGGTCCAAATGAAACATTATCAGAACCGTCCAAACTCTTTGAAATCATTTCTAAGGGTAAGTTTTCTAATATCAGTGCTAATATGATGATCCTAATCCATTGGTTTCTGTAGGCTGAAACTGAATCTGAGCCATTAAATTTTTTCTCTCTAGCATTCATCCGCAGTCAATGTACTGATAGCAAGGATCACACTTTTAGGGATACCATGGCCCGTCTCCTACAAAACATGGACTACTCCAATCGCCATAACATCTCTTCCTGTGGCCTTCAATAAGTCAAGAGATGTTGGTGATCTGATGGTCTAATGCAAAATGTGTCAAACATTCTATTTGTGTGGCCTGAAATTAAGGAAAATAAGTTAAAGACTGTAATTTACGGGGAAAGGTGAGAAGATAGGATGGTTAGGGTTGTCCTGTTATTGTGGCTTTTGAGCCAATGGGCCATGTAAAGCAGGGTTCACCATGTGGACGGTCATGATCCATCACATATGCCTGCAAGTGGATGGCAGATGGACTCTACCGTGTATCATTTCCTCTAAAGAGGGGTCCGTGCTCTCAATGTGTTGGTGGAGATACCTTAATCCAAACCATCCAAATTGTTTATACCATTGCAGATGAGACATGGCCCTTAAATCAAATTGTTGGATGATCTAACTTCTAACCAATGGATACTTATTTGTTGAATTTGATATGTTACTATTTTTATTTTGACTATTCATTTGATGGACACCACTCCAATAGACCGATCCACTCCATCCATCAGTTGCAACCCTCGATTATAGGCCCAAGGGCCAAAAATCAGCCCGAACTACAATTTAGGTGGGCCACCAAAACGGCGAACAATGGCTACGGGTCCCTAACCACAGGCTTGTTTGTGGGGTCACCATGTTGTGTATTTATCATCAAACCGGTTTATCAGGTGTAACTCATAAGAATGAAGGCAAAACAAAAGAATCAGTCTGATTTAAAACTCAGGCGGGCCACACTGCATGAACTTAGAGGTTGTAGCTGTAATTTTACATTATTTCCATAGGTGTAGCCCGTCTGAGTTCTATATCAAAATAATCTTCTGTGTGTACGGTTTACATAAGGGTTAGAACATGATGGAGCGACTGATGTTACACTTACAACATGATGGCCCCAAAGAGCTTGGGAAATGCAGACGCTGAGTAAACCAGGTGTTGTAGACGATTTGGGTCCATCTAAACAGTGGGCCAGACCCCAATGAGCGGATCAGATCCCTCGGGAGTTAACACTTTAGCACGTGTTTGACGCAGCTACAGGAGAAGAACATTAGACGAATGCACCAGCAAGGCTCGTGGGAGGAGACAGAAAGGGAAGAAAATTAAAGATAGGAAAACAGAGTAACCAGCATGATATTTCCTTCGCAGGTGGCTCACCGATTGCGGTGGTACCGGGTTGCTATGTGGCCCGCGTTAACTCAGCACCAGTTCCTAAACTTAGGTGGGGATCTTTAGCATTATGGATTTTTAACATTTGGACATTCAGGTAGTTTATTGTGCCATAGGTCTGCGTTGAGTTGAGTCATGACTCGGCCAAGTTACGGGTGACTCGTGGTGTCGAACCAAATTAGGTATCGACTCGAATCGCACCCAAGTTCAACGTGGACCCTAACTGATTGGTCCAACCAAGCAAGAAACCATTCTTCATTGACAAGAGAAGGAGATCAAACGGATTCGCGAGGTTAAGTGTGTTTACACTTAGCCTTAAGAAGTTTATGTTGTTTAATGAGAAGTCGCTGCTATCGACGTAGCTATGTAACTGACAGGTGAAAATTATGCTTGCATTAAGAGAGACTGGCAACAATTATCTGCCAGCGATTTATAACCTAGCCACTTTGCTTAGAGCCATATGCCCGCCAGTGTCAGAAAAATAAAAACATAACTTGTAGGGCACAAGACTGACAAACGCATAACACATGTGGCCCCTAGTATACGTAGGAAAATTTTAAAGTGCAACTGATGTCAAATTCTTCTAGGGCTGTTCACGAGTCGAGCTAGCTCGAAAAACTCGCTTGACTCGGCTCGAGTAAGCTTGGATTGACTCGGCTTGAATGGCTGATTCGGGCCGAGTCAAGCTAATTATTTGATGCTCGAATTGAGTTCGAGCCGAGTTCGACCAGGGGGCATTTCAACTTGACTCGAAGTTCGAGCTCGACTCGGCTCGATTAATAAATATATTAAATATTATATATATTATATTAATATAAGTTTTAAGTTTTAACTTTAAAAAAAAAAGAAACCCTAGAGTCTCTACTTGACTGCACGCACCCCCTTTCTCTTTCCTTTTCTCTTTCTTCTCTTTCTCTACCCGTTGCCAGTCGGATGCCCGCCCAGACCACCAGCACCAATTTTCATTTCAGCTCCACAATAGTATGATTTCTATCTCTTGAGATCTACTTTTTGGGCGAGAAACCCAAGAAATTCGAGATGGATTCTTCTCAAATTTGTTAGAGCTTCAAGGAAATCCAATGATCTGATTAGCTAAAGCTCTTTACTTGGATTTTTGATCTGTATTATGCTCTGTTTCTTTTTTAGTACTTGGATTTCTGCTGGTGGAAGAAGATCAAGAACAGATCGGTTCTTATAGGTTTCCTCATTCGATTCGAAGCTTTGTTTGGTTTTTTTCACTGGGTTTTACTTTGATTCTCCTAAGATTTTTGAATTTTTCATCAATGGAGGAGGATCAAGAATAGAATCCATTACTCTCTCACCCAACCAGCTCGAGCTTAATTCGAGGTAAACTCGACTCGACTCGAGCCACTAGCTTGATGACTCGATAGCTTTGGCAAACAAGCCAAGCTTCAATGTTGAGCTCGAGGTCGAGCTCGAGCTCAAACTCGAGTACAACATGGACAAGCCGAGCCGAGCTTGGCCCACCTCGACTTAACTCGACTCGATGCCCACCTCTAAATTCTTCGCAATATAGTATATGCACAATATGGCCGTCTTAAAGCAAAAAAGATCCAAAATGGACAATGATCGATCAAAACCTACTTTACTTGGATTGAAAGAGGATGAATGAGCTGGGAGTCGCAATGGCCGCTAGTGGCCAGTCCTATGCGGCCAGACCCACCCTTGCCTGGCAGATGTCGCATCGAAGGGGACGATCTGCTAAGGCTATACTATCTTTTGTTCCTCTTCCATTTCAAAACCCTTCTCTGCATGCTTCTTTAGATTTCAACTCTAAATTGAAAGGGGTTATGGATTCGTCAAATTCAAGTACGAACAAGATGTAAAAAATGCCATGGAAATGCTCCATGGTAGACGAATCGATGGCAGAATAGTGGATGTGCGATGGGCAAGCAAAAGGGGGCCGATTGCCAATTCTGGTGTAAATCGCTTCAACATTAGGCAGGGGAAACAACCACAGTGAAGCAACCCAACCCTCTCCTACTTGGGAGTGTTAAAAATGGGAGCAAAACACCGTCCCAGGCAGATAACCTAAGAGGTAGAAACTCCCACGGTGGCAGATTCACGAGCTGTAGAGACACGACTCCAAGCTCTGAAGTTAGGAGTTGTCATTACCATCTCCAACCCGAACATATCCATTTTGAAGATCTGAAGTGTGCTCGTGTTATCATGCTTCGGGCCCTCTATTGCTGAAGTCACAAGAATATCTCCCCTAAAATTTCTCGTTGTATGGAAGTCCAAGCAGGCATTCGATGCTTTCATTCTTGATTTCGACTTTCACAAATATGCAGAAATGATATCAGCCATTCGATGGGCCCCTGAGGTGTTAGGAGGTGGCGACATCTGGGTAAGGCTCTATGGAATCCCGGCTCACGCGTGGATGGAGTCGGTGTTGTTGGACCTTGGGAATCAGCTGGGCAGAGTGACACAGATTGATCCCATAAGTCTATATGGTATTTTCCAATCCTTTGCTCGGATTAGAATTGCCATTTCCCTTGCAACGAATCTGAAGAGAGCCCTCAAACTCTGCGTTTTGGGCAAATGCTTCACCATTTTTGCTGAGGTGGAATCGTTCACCAATAGGTCCGATGCTCCTCCAGAACCTCGGGCTGGAAAGGAAAGCACGAGATACTGGGTCTAGTGAACTTTCAGCTCCTCTATGCCAGCCCCTAAGGAATGTCCGGCACCTGCTTGTCAAAATGTCGAAGTTACATACAATGTTGCTAAATGTGTTCAAACTTTGGACGTCAATGTGCCTGACAGAGGACTGGAACGAACCCCTATGAGGGACCACTCTCTTACCCCAATCAGGGCGATTATTTTGGAACTTCGATGTAACTATGACAGTGCATCAGCTGATCCTTCTAGAGCTGGATTGGATCCTGCTATTGAAAAAGAATCGCGATATGGCCCCAACCCATCACTGCTTCAAATTCAGTGCAGCCCTCCCGCCAATCAAAACTTTCCAGCCTTAGCCCGTCAATGCTTGTATGAGATTTCATTAGCACAACTGCCCATTAACAAGGACATTGTCCAGCCAGAGGGGCAATTGAGAGGTAATGTGGGATGCCAAATCCTCATTCGTCAAATTACTACCCCAGGTTCTGGCCCTGGTGAAATGTAGTGTGAAGTAAATTAAGGCAGCACGGAGATACATTTGGAAAGCCTAAAGGCAGTGGGTCAGCCTGGGCTAGTTTCCCCAATTTTGGCCTCTCCTTGGAGGGGAAGTAGTCAGCACCTACACATCCCTTGCCTAGAGTGCCCTCATCTCCATGTAGGGGTCATGAGGAGCTTCCCACAATACTACAGCTGAAGGCGCAAGAGAAAGAAGTTTTCAGAGGATAATTCAGTCCATCCAAATTCGATGGAAATGGGGGAGCAACCTCAGCAGCGACACAAGTTTCTAGACCATTATAACATAACCGTGGAGGGAAGCTTTAGATCCCGATCGGTTGGGGATTGCGCTCTTTCAGAGGTCACTAGAGGCCTTGATATAGATGATTGCTCTGTGACTTCCTCCCAGGTCTTGATAGGTGAATCAACCCCGAAACCTCTTTGTGGAACAAGGCTCAATCCAACAGATAAAACAGCGTGTAGAGATGGTGTAACAACCCGTCTTTTTTTTTTTTTAACGGTGGGAACTATATCCCATTTTTTTATTTTGGTGTGGCCCACTTAAACCTTGAATCTACCTCATTTCCTAGACTATGTGCTAACATCATCTAGCAAAACTGATGAACGGTGTGGATCTGTCACATCATTCTTGTAGGGCCCACTCTAAAATAAAATAAAATAAAAGAAACAAAACAAAACAAAACTCCTCTCACCGTAACCAACCCCATCCCTCACTCCTCTCACCGCACGACTTAACCTCTCTCCCCAATTTCCTCTCCCATTCAAACTCTCCTTTTTCTTCTTCCACCATTCTTCATCGGCGGAACCCACTAAATAATCCAGGCCGCTCACCATCAACCCAAGAAGATTTTAACGGCAAGTGTTCAACCTCTACTCAACACACCAGGTAGGTGATCTTTCCGATTGAAAAGACTACATTAGTGTATATATTTGATTACATTCATTATCTATTTTGTATTGTTGATTTAAATTATTTGATTTTGATTTTAAGTGATGTAGAATGCATTTATTTGATTTTTGATATGTGAAATAAATTCATTTGATCACTGTTAACTGCTTTAAATTGTATTTAAATTATGGGTGCTCTGCCTTAAAAGGATCATTACATTATATTTGTTACGGGTGCTCTACCCAGGGTCATTCCCGAAAGGATCGGCATGGTATGGGTGCTCTGCCCTGGGTCATACCCGAAAGGATCAGCACGGGTGCTCTGCCCCGGGCAATTCCCTAAAAGGATTAACACACACGGGTGCTCTGCCCTGGGTAGTTATCCTAAAAGTTTATTCACCAGGTGCTCTGCCGAGGGTCATTCCCTAAAAGGATCAACACCGGTGCTCTGCCAAGGGTCATTCCCTAAAAGGATCAACACACACGGGTGCTTTGCCCTGGATTGAACCAAAAATAATTTTAGATAACGGCATTATCTTATTTTATTATTACGAAAAATAAATTATTATTGTTGTCATGTACAATAACGATTTAATACTCGTAATTAGTCATATTTGTATTATTGAATTTTATTTGTGTTAATGTATAATTTTCAATTTTGGGAAGGATGTGTAACTATGAGTCGTTGTGCTTACACCCATATAGACTATTTTGCAGGGCTGGTATACGAAGAACCGGTTGGACCAGATTGAAGACTTTTATATTTTATATTTTTTATTTAGAAATTAATTAAAATTTAATGTATGTTGTTATTATTTATTTATTTATGTCAATGTAATTAAAGATTTAAGGATTGATTAGTGGACAATATTTAATCACAATTATTAGTATCCTTTTAGTTGCTCTGATTGCCTTAAAATTGTATGAAATAATGTGGGTTGCGATGTATATTTATTTAAATACAACTCATGGTCCTGAAATTCGGGTTTGGGCCTGGCCAACTCGAGTTCCAATTTTCGGGGCGTGACAGATTGGTATCAGAGCTTAGGGATTAGATTTTTACTGAGGACCTTAGGTATGGGTTATACTAGTGCATAAGTTTACGTTGTTGTGAAACCACAATAATTTTGGTTAATGTGATTATGGAATTTAAATAAGAGTTTAAGTAGGGGTTTTGCCTGTGCTTAAGAGTGGATTTTAGAGAACCTAGAGTTATGCTTTAATTGCACACACCTAGGCACATCAACAATATGTGCACCTTATATATATTCTTGTTGTATATTATTGGTTGTGATGTGATTATTGTTTGTTCTTGACCTATGATTTTGTTTGCATACCCTTTTAGTGGCTTACGTTTAAACACTACATAGTGGCGTGTGAAAGCATCGTTGTGGGTATAATCGAATCTCGGGGACGAGATTCCTGTGAGGTGGGTATATTGTAATAACTCCACGTGGCGCTTTCACACACTTCTACACACACAAACTAACGACATGTGGAACATATTATAAAAAAATTAAGCACATCACTGACTCAGATGAGGAATATCCTCACCCGTTCTCGAGGTGGGTGCGTTTGAATTTCGAGGACGAAACCATTGTAAGGGTGGTAGAATGTAATGACACAAAATTTTGGTGCATAAGTGTACAGGTGCATATTTGTATACATGCAGTCATCAAAAGCATACATGCATAGGTCCATGCATGCATCCATGCATATATACATTCATCATTCTATGAAACTCGTGACCATGGATATGTATAATCTATCTAATTAGGGTGAACATTGACTTATATGATTATTAATCGTGTGATTTTATGTGTATGTGTGTGTATATATATATACGTACATATATACTTGCACTCTCATCACTAATGCATACAAAACCAACTGTTCATTCATATATTTGCCTAATCTTAACCATTAGTCATGCATTAAGCTCATTGGATCATTGACTGTTTATGTGATTACGGTTTATGAATGCCCACTTGGTTGTCCATTCAAATTAACGTAGACGCATTTATCTAATCATCAATCTAAGTCATTTATTCAACGGACCATTAGACCGATCCATCTCGACTCACTTTGTATTGATTCATTCCTAAAAATGATTGTTTTGATTAGGTTCTAATTGTTTGATTATTTTACATACATCCAATCATCTAACAATACATAACATTTATATCATCCAACTAGATCACCTATTACCGAAGTAAATCATCAATTTCATAGCTCTCAGGGTGAAATTTCAATCTAACGGTTGGTTTTCATATAAGATACCTGTACACGTCACAGGGAACCGTAGAAGAGAGGAAACCATTAAAATTATTTTTGACCACCGTCAAGGATCATAGATCAAATTATGTTCATTGGATAGAGCACGACAAGCTGAGGTGGGGCGTCAAGTTTTACCCCAATTGGACGGTCCAGTCTTGAACTACACATGATTTTATATTTAAAAATAAATTTAAAAAAGAAGAAGAAGAAGAAAGATAAAGAGTCCCATAGACGGACGCCTGTCTCAACCGTACACCTTCCTAGTATACTACGTGAATGCATGCATCCCTCTAACCAAGACACACGTGGGACCCACACGTATATAGACACATTAGAATTTGTGAGCTAATCCAAACTATAGGTCTAAACAGTTATTTTCATCCATCCTAACCATTAGTACTAACTGTTTATCCGTATAAAATACTTAACTTTCAATCGCAACTGCTCATTGAAACATAGTCAGAGATATGTTTTCAGGAGATCTAGACCATTCATTAATAAGACCATGTGGAATGTAATGAGAGGTACGGTGCAACTCAACTACTTTATGATATTATACGTGTGCACGACAACATTGATTAAAAAAAATAATATATATTAAAAAAAAAAGAACTAGATACTGTGTTTGATGTAGCATATTGTGAATTTTCTCCTACATATCCTCTAACTAGGAGATGTGCTCGGCAATGAATTAGTCAAACCCACTTATAGTAGGGGATCCGATCACATAATCTACCAGATCAAACCACACCATGAATCTTGACTGTTTTTCTTAGACCATCCATCCCACCTTCATTGATGAGAATCATCTATCAAAAACTTATGTATAAATTTCACAAGATTCAGTTATCCATCCACCCATTCCATCAATTCAATCCGTCCATCAGGATAGTCCAACCTTCAAGTGTGTGTGGGCCACCTAGTGCACGCGTGAGAAAGATGGACAGTGAACTAATAAAGAAAAAGAAGAAGAATTGCACCAATGCACGTTAAAGGCAACTTACGTGGTGGAAACTCCATATCTCCTCTTTCTTCTCCTTTCCTCTAACACGTTGAAGGGTTGCGTGGATATCGGAACCCACCACCAACCAGCTCATTGGGATCACCTTTAATCCAAACCATCTGTCACGGTGGACTCCACATAGTTCCATGATCCTAGGCTTCTATAGGTAATCCACGCCCACACGTTGTCTCACCTCTCCATTCTCATATCTTTTTTTTTTTCTCTCCATCCTAAATCTGTAATCTGTCTAGACCAATCTTAACCATCCGATTTCCATCTTTGAAAGTGTTCTATCCAATACAAAATACTTAGTCACCCAACCGAATCATGGAGCACTCACGACCCGTCATCTTCTTCTGATAGTGGAAGATCAACAACGAAACCACCATCCGGAAACTCTTCTTTAAAATCTAGAAACCCTGACCATTAATCCTGAAAAATTTCACTAATCTCTTCAAACGAAAAAAAAAAAAAATTAATTAAAATTAAAATTAAAAAAATTCAAACTTAGAATTCTTTTTTATTTGTGTTAATATAGAAGTTGACCCTATTTAGACATGATATCAGGTAAGGAACTCAACCTGGACCATATATAAATTTTATAGAAATTTAGCTCTCCACTTTTTGCTAGATAGCAATGGATAGAAAGAATCGACTGACTTTAAAATTTTATAATTAATTAATTATAACTTTATTTAAGGCGATTCAAAATCTCAGTCATATATTAACAAGTGTAATTTTATAAAAAAATAATATAAAAATATAATTCTAGGTTTATCCTATACCGATTTTAATTTATGTGTATACTGGTCAAAATTTGTTTGCTTTTGGGTAGACCTAATTTTCTGAATTTTAGGATTTTTGTAAACTTTGGATTAAGTTGAAATTTTATAGAGTTATAATAGACTAATAGATGCATCATTATAAAAAGTTTTAGACCAATCCGATACCTGAAAATACCAGAAACATTAGCAAGAGCAGTGTCTTCAAAATTTGATTTTTTGCACAACAACCTTGGTACATATCACAACTCTTATCCTCTTAATCTTCATGTGTAAGTCTTTTAGACCATTTAATATTCCTTGCAATTCTACAAAATCTTCAACGTATTAATAATAATAATAATAATCAAAGACCTCTATGACATTGATGTTAACCCTTGATTATGTTGTCGCACTATCTGGAGAGAGTAGGTTTTTACGAATAATTTCACAACACATTATCACCTGAAGAGACACCACAATTGAAGTAAATGTTAGCACAAACTACGTCATTCACAAATCCACTACGCAATTTTAGTTTAGGTATTGACATAATAAATTTCGGGGACGAAATTTTTGTTAAGGAGTGTAGAATGTAACAACCCGTTTTTTTTTTTTTTTTAACGGTGGGAACTATATCCCATTTTTTTTAAAATTTTGGTGTGGCCCACTTAAACCTTGAATCTACCTCATTTCCTAGACTATGTCCTAACATCATCTAACAAAATTGATGAACGGTGTGGATCTGTCACATCATTCTTGTAGGGCCCACTCTAAAATAAAATAAAATAAAAGAAACAAAACAAAACTAAACTAAACTCCTCTCACCGTAACCAACCCTATCCCTCACTCCTCTCACTGCACGACCTAACCTCTCTCCCCAATTTCCTCTCCCATTCAAACTCTCCTCTTTCTTCTTCCACCATTCTTCATCGGCGGAACCCACCAAATAATCCAGGCCGCTCACCATTAACCCAAGAAGATTTTAACGGCAAGCGTTCAACCTCCACTCAACACACCAGGTAGGTGATCTTCCCGATTGAAAAGACTACATTAGTATATATATTTGATTACATCCATTATCTATTTTGTATTGTTGATTTAAATTATTTGATTTTGATTTTAAGTGATGTAGAATGCATTTATTTGATTTCTGATATGTGAAATAAATTCATTTGATCACTGTTAACTGCTTTAAATTATATTTAAATTATGGGTGTTCTGCCCTAAAAGGATCATTATATTATATTTGTTACGGGTGCTCTGCCCAGGGTCATTCCCGAAAGGATCGGCACGGTATGGGTGCTCTGCCCTGGGTCACACCCGAAAGGATCAGCACGGGTGCTCTGCCCCGGGCAATTCCCTAAAAGGATCAACACACACGGGTGCTCTGCCCTGGGTATTTATCCTAAAAGTTTATTCACCAGGTGCTCTGTCGAGGGTCATTCCCTAAAAGGATCAACAACGGTGCTCTGCCGAGGGTCATTCCCTAAAAGGATCAACACACACGGGTGCTCTGCCCTGGATTGAACCAAAAATGATTTTAGATAACGGCATTGTCTTATTTTATTATTACGAAAAATAAATTATTGTTGTTGTCATGTACAATAACGATTTAATACTCGTAATTAGTCATATTTGTATTATTGAATTTTATTTGTGTTAATGTATAATTTTCAATTTTGGGAAGGATGTGACCCTACGAGTCAGGCCGCACTCACACCCATATGACCCCTTTGTAGGTTTGTACGAAGAACCGGTTGGACCAGATTGAAGACTTTTATATTTTATATTTTTTATTTAGAAATTAATTAAAATTTAATGTATGTTGTTATTATTTATTTATTTATGTCAATGTAATTAAAGATTTAAGGATTGATTAGTGGACAATATTTAATCACAATTATTAGTATCCTTTTAGTTGCTCTGATTGCCTTAAAAATGTATGAAATAATGTGGGTTGCGATGTATATTTATTTAAATACAACTCACGGTCCTGAAATTCGGGTTCGGGCCTGGCCAACTCGAGTTCCGATTTTCGGGGCGTGATAGATTTGTAACAGCCCATGCCCACACTGTATGATATTGTTCGCTCTGGGCACAACCCGCACGGTTTTGTTCTTGGGATCACCCCAAAAGGCCTCATACAGTATAGAGTGGCAACTCTACATATAACCACCACAACTTTAGACGGCACTTCCGATGTGGGACAAAGCTTCACCTTCACTATGTGCATAGTAGCCTGCCAGCCACATAGTAGCCTGCCAGCCATCTTGGGGCCCGCCCACATGTGTGCCTGCCCACGTGTGCCCGCCCACATGTGACCACAGTGACGGGGCATCACAATATCGCCCACCGAGGGCAGAGCTGTCCTCGACTCTGATACCATTTGTAACTCTTTGTGGAACAAGGCTCAATCCAACAGATAAAACAGTGTGTAGAGATGGTCTGGCGGTTGATCTCTCCCCTTACTTCTCTTAGCTAGCTGATGAATATGAGGACTACAGATCCTTTTTTCGCCACCCATCTACCTAGGAGTGTGAAGAGGATGCAAGGACGGCCCCCAACCAGGATTAGGAAGCTTTGCAGGAACAAGTTACACCCAGGAAAGAAATAGCAGGGTGTCAGAATACTATCAGCCGAAAGAAGCGGGCTAAGCGACCTAAAATAAATCTGTCAGGGGTGTTTTCAAGGGATGAGTGGCTATCCCAGCTGAGGCAATTACATAGACGGGTTGTGTCAAAGACAGTGTCCCATGTCAGATAAGATCTTGGTTTGGAATGCCCGTGGAGTGGGTAATCAGCCCACCATTAGAACCCTAAAGCGTCTCATCAAAGATCACAACCCGTGGATTGTGGCGATTCTCGAGCCCATGGTCAGAGAATCCAAGAGAGTTCAGCTGGGACTCAGAATTGGTTTTCACTCTTCATTCTCTAATTAGGATACCGACAGAAAAATTTGGATTTTTTGTAAGTATCAGGCCTACATTTAGGAGATTTCCAAGTTGTCTCAGATGATTGTACTGTGCATGGATATTTAGTAGGGGATGAGTCCAGTTTATCTATCACTGGTTTATGCTAATTGCTCGAGAGTGCAGAGGAGATCGCTGTGGCAGGAAATTTCTGATTTTTCCAGAGCAATGCAAGGGCCATGGGTCATAAGCGAGGACTTTAATGTGGTCAGTGAAGTGGCTGAGCGATGTAGCAGAGGAGGTTTTGACAGCAGCAGCTTGAGAGAGTTTGTGAAGGCCATCAACAATGTTGGTCTTTTGGATGCTGGCTTCCAGGGTTCCAGATTCACGTGGTTAAATAATCAGGTCGGTCAAGGAAGAGTTTGGGCTAGACTTGATCGGGTGCTGATGAACTCTGCATGGAGCGACGCATTCCCCTCATTCCAGGTACATCATCTTCCTCGTGTCAACTCCGATCATGCCCCTCTTTTGTTGGTTTTTCTTAGGCATCACTTTGCAGGCCCAAAACTATTCAGATTTCAACGAATGTGGACCCAACATGAGGCTTTCCTTCCGCTGGTGAAAGAAGCTTGGTCTTCAGTTACAGACCCCAATCCCATGTCAAATCTTATTCTTAAAATGAAGGCTGTCAAGGATAGGTTACGCAACTAGAACAAGGTTGAATTTGGGAACATTTTCAGCACAATTCAGGTGGCAGCAAAGATGTTATCTAATCTGGAGGAACAAATTCATTATGGCGACGCCTCGGGGGCAGTTGACAGCTCCCTCCACTTCAACATTCGGGCTACCAGGGATTCACTCTCCAAGTTGGAACTATTGGAGGAGATTTTCTGGAAACAGAAAGCCAGGAATAACTGGCTTCAGGAGGGTGACCGAAACACGGGGTTCTTCCATGCATCTGCAATGGAGAAAGCCCAAAAAGTAGTTAGGGGACACTATCGTGATGCAGGAGGAAATCAAAGAGGTTGCTGTCGGATTCTTCCACTCTCAATTCTCTGCTGGGATGGTCGATCAAGGGTAATCTATCTTAGAGGTCATCCCGCCTTTGGTTATGGATGTGGATAATAACCTCCTTCTTAGTAAACCGTCAATCCAAGAGGTTCAAAAGGCAGTTATGTCTATCCCTAGCGACAGTGCAGCTGACCCGGATGGTTTTTCAGGCGCTTTCTTCTCAGGGTGTTGGGAGATTGTTGGTCAAGACCTCTTGAATGTGGTAATTTCTTTCTTTGAAGGTGCCCCCTTGTCGAGAGCCTTCACGTCCTCCCTCCTTGCTCTCATTCCTAAGAAGGAAGATCCTAAGTGTTTTGCAGATTATTGTCCTATCAGCCTTTGCAATGTCATCTATAAGATCTTTGCTAAAGTCATTGCCAACCGTTTGAGCAAGTTACTTCCCTCTTTGATTGCTCCTGAGCAGGGGGCGATCTTGAAAAATATTGCCCTTGCACAGGAACTGATAAGAGATATATATATAGAAAAGTTAGAGGTGGGAACATAGTGATCAAGCTTGACATGGAGAAGGCTTACGACAGAGTGGATTGACTCTTCTTAAAAAGAGTTTTGAGTCGATTTGGCTTCTCGGCCCCTTGGATCTGGCTTGTGGAACGTTGTTGGAACAACAACTGGTTCTCGGTGCTTGTCAATGGGGAGGTGGGGGAATTCTTTAAGTCCACTCGCGGGCTTCGGCAAGGAGATCCACTGTCCTCCAGTTTGTTTATTCTAGCCCCTGAGGTTCTTGGAGAGGCCTCCAAAAGCTGGTTTCGTCTCGGTCATGTCTTCCTTTCAGAGGAAGGAGAGGTGGTGTGCTTGTGTCCCATCTTCTTTTCGCAGATGATACACTTCTGTCCCTAAATGGTGGCATCCATTCCATCCGAGCGGCCAAGCATTTCCTCGATCTCTATCAACAGGCCTCAGGTCAGAAAGTGAACTTCCACAAGAGCATGTTCATGCATCTTGAAAACATGGCAGCTCCAGGATTACGGCTATCCAAAGGGAATTAGGATCGATTAATCCAGTGGAGAGTATGGTGTATCTAGGGGTCCCAATCTTGACGGGTCGTAGGAGGAAAGACGCTTTCCAAAGACTAGTGGACAGGGTGGATGGACGTATTAAGGGTTGGAAAGCTAGGTTTCTCTCTATGGCGGGTAGAGCTACTCTGGTGAGTCACTACTGGCTAGCGTTCCAGTCCATACGTTGGTTGCTACACATGTCCCAGTTGGCGTTATCAAATGTTTGGAGAGCTGGTTTGCAGATTTCCTTTGGGGCTGGAAGGATGGCAGGAGAAAACTCCATTGGCGAAGTTGGAAATCCATTGCTCTTCCCAAGAGCGAAGGAGGCCTGGGAATTAGGCATCTTCAAGATGTCATGATAGTGTTTCGTCTTAAGATGGCATGAACAGTTTTGAATCCTGCGGAGACTGGGTTATGGGCTTCTTTCGTGAGGTCTCGGTATAGTCAAGATCTGTAGCTCAGCGGTCAGCACCCTCTTACTCCTATCGTCTCTCCTTTATGGAAGAGAATCAGAGCTCTTCTATCTTCCATCAAGAATATTACCCAATGGCAAATTGGGGAAGGAAATTTGAGCCTTTGGAAAGATAATTGGTCCGGGCTGGGCACTTTGCAAGAGAGGCTAATGAACATTATCCCCCCCCCCCCCCCCCCGGCTCTTCAAGAGTTTAGAGTGAAGGACTTTTTGGGGAAGATGGGCCCTTTCCCTCCTTCAGCTGTCTTTTCCGTGCTTTATCAACATCAGCTTGATGCGATTTTCCAGGGTAGTTATTGTGTGACTGATGGTGCGGACACCCCTTTCTGGTCGCCAAATCCATTTGGTAAGTTCTCAGTTTCCTCAGCTTGGGAGATCTGTCGTGCTCGTAGTCCCCAGACTTTTTGGGGAGGAAAAATCTGGGATGCAGTCATTCCCCCAAAGCTGCTCACTCTTGTGTGGAGGGTCCTAAAAGGGGCGCTTGCAGTGGATGAAGCCGTTCAATCCCGCGGGTGCATCTGGCCTTGAGGTACAGTTGTTGAGATGAGTCCAGCAGGCAGGGGCCGTTAGTTGAATTTGCTGATCATGTCTTTCTGCACAGCACGAAGGCAAGACTGGTTTGGTTGCATTTTACCTGCCTGTAAGGTATCCCCATGGTTCATGGGCAGTCAGTAGGCGAGCGGCTCTCCCACTGGTGGGGTTCGCGTTCAGTTGTTGGAACCAATGGGCCCTTAAAGAACTAGCTACCTTGTTTCATTTTGTGGGAGTTATGGGTTTACAGGAATGCATCTAGGTTTGAAGGGAGAATGCTGAACACGGAGAGCCTCATTGCTCGCATCTCCGGGTGGCTGAAAAGAGTCGTTCAGGGTCGGGTTTTACCGGGTTTGCGTGCTGGCAGCTATAGTACTCTTAACAGGGTTTTACCGAGTTTGCGTGCAGCAACCATAGTACTCTTAATAGGGTGCTGTTGTCGGTGGGGATTGATGTGCATCCCCATCACGAAGAATTCTAAGTTGTGAGGTGGAGGAAACCCCCACTCGGGTGGGTTAAACTTAACGTGGATGGTGTATCTCGGCGTAATCCGGGAGTGGTAGGAGGGGGAGGAGTATGCAGGGTTGAGGACGACAAGTTTCTTTTTGCGTTTTACGTGGGCAATGGCCTCGCCTCCAACACCAGGGCTGAGATTCGTGCGATCTATGATGGCTTACTCCACTGTATTAATCTCGGCTTCACGAATATAATTGTCAAATCTGACTTGTTTTTGGTGGTCAGCTTCATGCAGGGAAGCGCTTGTTCGGGTTGGAAGTGGAAGAGTTGGATGGACAGAATTAAGCTTCTTACTTCCTCCTGTCATGTTGAATTTCGGCATATCTACAGAGAAGGTAATGGGCCGGCGGATGGCATGGCAAACTTAGGTTGCAGCAAACAAGAATCTGCCCTTCTCTCCTCTTTTGCGGCCCTCCCTAAGGAGGTGAGAGGCCTCTTGGTTCTGGATAGGACAAGATTATGGGCTATCAGGAAGCGTACCAATCAGTGTTGGCTGCGGTAGTCGATTCTCTTTTGGTTTTTGGTTTGTGCAGTCCTGTTCGTTTTCCCCCTATCGGTTCTCAGGGGGAGCTTTCTTTTCTCAGCTTAGACGTGCAATTTGGATATGATAGGTGGCTTGTATAGTGCTTTGTGGCCGCCCGAATGTGGTTCTGTTGGGGTTAGGCCTAGCCTTTTTGTGGTGCCCCCTGTTTTGTATAGCTTCGTGTTGTTGAATGAAAGTTGTAGTTTTTCGTTTTAAAAAAAAAAAAGCAAAAAAGATCAAAAAGAAATTTTTTTTTTCTAAAGACGATTGGTATTTTCTCAAAGGCGGCAAGGAATTAGGAGTAACTAATGGAAAGTTCGTCTGAAATTAGAAATAGATCATATACAATGGCACCATATATCAAGGATTACAAATCTTCCTGGGATATGGCCGCTTTACAATCAAAGATTTATATGCAAACAACTACGTGGCCACCACTTCTCTAAACCTATAAAGGCAATACTTTATAAAGAGCTCCAGACCCTTGTCACAAACAATCAATCTCTCTACAACATAATGCTACCTATTGTCTTAATTTTAGTATTGGTCATTCTACTTTTTTCTAGACATGCTGCAACAAGTTCAAAGCTATTAGATTACCTTAGAATCTTCCCATATGTCCATCACATTAATTATGGCAGTCTGTCTTAGTAATATATTGAACATTCATAACCACCATCGTTAGATCCCCTGATGATAGAGTTTTTGCTTGATACATCGCCAATCACATTTTGCTGACTTCACACCATGATTGTCTTGCGATTGTTTGGTACTTTCCATAGCCATTTTTCTAGCACAAGTCATCGTAAGTATTTTATCTTCTTTGCTTAGTTTACTTTTTTCTCATTGATTATACTGCTACATTTAATTAATAACATTGGTGATCTAACCTTATTTTTTACTTCTATCCAATCATTGTTGTTTTGCTAGAGGATAGGTTTCAATCAATTGGCTGGGTTATATAAATGCTTCTTTTTTTTTTACAAAATATTTGGCCCACCCTCCGTTAATCACAAAACCAATATACAACCTTTCGGGTGAAGCCCCACAAAAGGGAGGGCCACACCTATCATGTAAACAAAAAAGAAAGAAACCTCACTGACTGGACAGAACAAGCCCAGGACTAATGCCCCGCGAAGCCCCCCGGAAGCCCCAGTAAAAGGGGCCCACCTGACTCTCCCTCACGAGGGGAGAAGGAAATGCCAGACATACACTATAGAAAAATGGATCTAACCGCCCCCAACCCAACTCTGTCCAAAAATAAGAGGCCATGCACCTGAGAAGGGAGCTCCCTAATGTCCTCAAAAACTGTTGAGACCTATGCCTGACTACCTACCTTTGCCATTCCATTCGCTGAGCCATTCCCTTTTCTCGGGACTTGCAAAAATTGTAAAGACAGACTCTGGCCCAGGCACATGATTCTGCTGACCCACGGACGCCATTGCCAGGGGGCAGACAAGGTTGACGAAAGCAGGTCCACTGCCACCTTTGAGTCCGACTCAACCACAATCTTCTGCAAACGACGCTCCAAGCATAATACCAGGCCATCATAGATGGCTCTCACCTCTGCCCGGTTGTTGGTTCACACATTTAGGCGGCACAAAAAGCATAAATCAGATTCCCGTCCTCATTTTTACAAACTCCCCCTCCCCCTGATCGTCCTGGATTTCCACAGGCAGACCTGTCTACATTTAATTTCACTCACCCTGTAGCTGGTTTGGACCATTTTACAATCTGATAAGAATCGGGAAGGCGGGGGAATGTTCTGAGAATAAAAGAAGAACTCGAAAACCGCTGCTGCACTTCTGCATGGCCCTGCAACAGGTTTTCAGTCCACCACCTGATGTGGGCTATTGAAGCAAATTCCGCCATCTAAATCTCGATATTCTTGGCCCCATTGCGGCTCACCCAGATTTCCCACAGGACCAGGACCGGAATCAGGCGCCTGAGAGAAATAGACGTTGCGCCTGGAGCTTCCACACACCTCCACTGCCATAGCCGATCCTCTATGGAGAGGTGGTTGAGGAAGGCAATGCCACACACACCAGAGAAATAGCGCCAGATATATATCGCTTGTTGACTGAACAAGAAGAGATGCAAGATAGATTCCACTTGCGGGCTTGAGGAGGGACTGTGCTTACAGCAGGATCATTTTAAAGCCAGCCGAACACCTTTTCGTTGCACTCGATCGTCCATTGGAATAGCTCCCTTTAGAAGTCCCTAGCAAAACAACGAGATTTTGGGGGGAATATTTGGGGACCAGATCCACCTGTTCCACCAGCTTCCCTAACTTGGCTCCCTATCCAGATGCCAAGCCGTTTTTGTGGAAAACTGTCCCGAAGGGTCTAGCGGCCATAAGCAGGACGGAGGCTCAGCCGAGGTAGCAAAACCGCTATGAACAAGAAGGCTGAGAAGATCGGGGGGTAGAAACAGGTTGGTGGAGGAGGGAGGGCAAGGACCTGCAGGCCCCAAGAAATCTTTAACCTGGAGTGATATCAGCTCTTGGGGGATAGGGGAAGACACCAAGGACTGTAGGGGACCCAACCCCGTCCAATTGGAAGACCAGACATTCAGCTCACCGTTGCCCACTTGCCATTGGACTGAATTTGCAATCACTGGGAACTGAAAACTAACCTCCTTCCAAAAAGGAGACATCGTGGAAGTTGTGGCGATTGGAGAGTCCTCTTCCAAATCCAGCCGGTGCCGAGTTAGGTGTTGATGCTATATTATGCTTAAGTTAGGTGTTGATGCTATATTATGCTTATGGTGTTGATGCTATATTATGCTTAAGTTAGGTGTTGATGCTCTTGGGGGTTATATAAATGCTTAAGTTAGGTGTTGATGCTATATTATGCTTAAGTTAGGTGTTGATGCTAAGTTAGGTGTTGATGCTATATTATGCTTAAGTTAGGTGTTGATGCTCTTGGGGGTTACATAAATGCTTAAGTTAGGTGTTGATGCTATATTATGCTTAAGTTAGGTGTTGATGCTAAGTTAGGTGTTGATGCTATATTAAGCTTAAGTTAGGTGTTGATGCTCTTGGGGGTTACATAAATGCTTACGTTAGGTGTTGATGCTATATTATGCTTAAGTTAGGTGTTGATGCTCTTGGGGGTTATATAAATGCTCGAGTTAGGTGTTGATGCTATATTATGCTTAAGTTGGGTGTTGATGTTAAGTTAGGTGTTGATGCTATATTATGCTTAAGTTAGGTGTTGATGCTCTTGGGGGTTACATAAATGCTTATGTTAGGTGTTGATGCTATATTATGCAATGAATGTGCAATGAATGATAGATTTTGACGTCATTGTCTTGAAGTACATTCCTTGAGAGCATAACACTGATACGAATAAGAGGGCATAGATCACGATAGGACCTAGGTTACCTGATGGATTCACCAAATGACTTTTGACTGTCTAGAGTCGGTCACTCTTGGCTGCCTAGCAGAGGATTATGACTATTGAGATTGCTTCTCTGAAAATTTTGCAAGACGAATGGACAAAGCTGGCTAAGCAACAGAGCTAATTGGACCATCTGAAAGATCATACCTCACTACCTTTTCTTAGAGGAAGAACTTTATTGAAAGGGGGTGGACAGATTATTACTGAAGTGTTTGGTAATGGATGAAGGCATGATTGTCATGGGTGCATGTGCATGAAAACATTTGTGGAGCCCATCAGTTGGGATAGAAGATGAGGTGGCTCATCTAGAGACATGACTATTATCGGCCAACCATATTAAAGGATTGCATGAAGTATGCAAGAGAGTGTCAAGCTTAGAAAAAACATGAGCCTTTCTAGCCATTCCTACGGTTGAATTTTATCTGATCGTCGAGCTATGACTGTTTCGTGGATGGGCAATAGATCTTATTGGGAAAATATTTTCACCATCCTCGGAACATCATAGTTTTGTCATTGTCATGACCGATTACTTCACTAAAGGGTTGAGGCATGACCATGGGAGCAGTTGCTCAAGCAAAAGTTATAGATTTTATTAAGGAACTACTCTTCATCAATTTGGTATTCCTGAAATTATCATAGTCAAAGGAGGAACTCTGTTCTTAGGTGCTCAAATCCATACCCTCGCCAACGCCTACATATTCAAGTTGGTTTACTTTGCTCTATATTATGCTCAGGCCAATGGATAGGTTGAGTCAACCAGCAAAATCTTAAAGAATATGATTAAGTGCATGACAAGAGAACTCACACTATGCCAAAATCGCGAATTTGCGACAAACGAAATCCATCGTAAAATTAAATAAACGACGAATTTCGTCCGTCGCTGTTTACTGGGTCATTTTTTGTTTCCGATGGATAAAATCCGTCGTTGAATTTACGACGGATAAGGTCTGTCGCATCTTACCAACGGATAAGATCCGTTGCAAAAAATAAAAAATCCGTCGCTGAAATGCGGAAAAAACCATTGAATTATTCATCATTTAAAGTATTGGCGACGGATAATGTCCGTCGCAAATATGAGGAAAGCGACTGACCGATGCATAGTCGTCTTATTTTGAAATTAGCGACGGATTTAGTCCGTCGCTAAAATATCTGTGAATTAAAAAAAATCGTTAGATTTGTTTGTATATATATATATTTTTTAATCTTACACCTGATAGTTGTTCAAAAAATAATTCAAACAATCATAATCAATTATGATTAAACATGTGCATGCACGTTTCACCCATTTAACATTCATCAAGACTATAATCAACACAATACCAATAAAACAGTTAACGGTCTATTTAATGTTTTCATACTATAAATGCACATGTCATAGGCAAAACCATACATCAGTTGGGACTGAAAGTAGCTGCAACATCTCCTAGGTAAATCACAGCCATAAAACAGAAGATGAGACCAGTCGGCGATAGGGCAGGCATGCTTTGATGCTCTTCGACACCTCAGAACCACAATAGAAGCCTCTGCTAATTCTTTTAACTTGAGCATTCCAACTACCAGGCAGGCATGCTTTGATGCTCTTCGACACCTCAGAACCACAATAGAAGCCTCTGCTAATTCTTTTAACTTTAGCATTCCAACTACCAGAGCAAACATGCAACAATGAGGATAACATCCAAATACACAAACCATACAGTAAATACATGTGAAAAGGAAAAAAAAAACACATAAAAAGTGACCATGCCAAATACACATCCAACAGTCCTTGTCTAAAGCTCACTTTTTAACAATGCTAAGGAAATACCCACATCAACTATATTATGCAAATGCCCATGGCCACATATAAAACCCATTCCAACTAATAAGCATTGCCACATTTATGTATAGATGAGTACTCTTATCATAGAAATATACTCAAGTCTGAGGAAATCCATGCTCGAAAATCATGCTACCTGAACAAACTTAAATTTCTACCAATAGACATCAATAGCCCCTATAGCCTCTCACTCTTAACCAATGGCTAAGAACACGCCCATAGCTCTACATCCTTGGTGAGATCACCACTCGCCTTCAGCTCTACATCTATGATGAGGATACATAAACATTAGATTGAAAGAAGTGGTGATTGAACTCAACATTAAAAGAATCAGGTGTTTGGTCTATCAAAATGTTCTGTTTGAAAGCAAGTAAACATTAAAAATGCACCCATTTCCAATCTGCTGCCTTTCATCAAAGCTAGAAACTAAATGGATGGCCTATCCTATCCATTTTCATCAGGCCCATCCAAGCAAACAAGTCCTAAATGAATTTGGGGCTAGCCCAACTTCCCCTCACTTTGGAAGACTTCCAACTCCAAATTACACAACAATCCTAATAAATTGATATGCAATTGAACTGAGCATCCAAACACGTAAAAAACTTAATAGCAAAACCTAAGCCCATATGCTCAAAACACCCAACACCAAAATTCCACCCATCCATTAATAACTAAACAACTCAACCCAAGTGAAAGTGCCAATCCCATTATTACAATTTTGCACATCATAGCATAGGAGGTTGTAGCACTGTGGCTAGATAAGCATCACTCATGTCATTTTTCATTAAAAATGAAAAAAAATGAGACAAAAACTTCAGCCACTTACATGTCTACTAATGTCTTCCCATGTATGGGATTCTTTATCCAGGCCATAGTAAAGGCGTATTATATCTCTCCCCCTTTCACCCAGGGTTGAACTGATAAGCTTGTTCACTTCATCCTGAAAATGAGAAGAAATTTGGTATTTTATAAGACTAACTACTAAAGGAGACTGAGAACTGAGACAACAGGTTTGCTGAGCCCACACACAAGTGAACTGCTGCCCATCCACATAAAAGAACACGTGCCAATATGGCACACTAGTGCAAGATCCAAGCTATCCATCAGGTGGGCTGCACTTGTTTAGATCGAAACTAGGTTGTTCCACTCAGGTCAGCCAAAGTGTACAAAACAAATGGATGGCTAGAAAAAATAAAATAAAATTTGTTTTAGCCAAGCATTTCTTTTGTTAACTGTTGCTCATCTGAGTGAAATGGCCTTATTTTGGCCAGAATATCTAAACGTGTGCATACCTAATGAAAATCTTATATCCTAGATATGTGTGCCACATTGGCATGTGCACCTGCATGTGGATGGGAAAGGCTTCACGCAGGTGTGGGAGTAGCAACTTCTTGAGACAATATACCAGAACTAGTAAAAGAAACCATGCAACAACTAATAAGATTTTATTTAAATACTGAGGGCCTTGTTGCTTATCTTTTGAAAGCAACCAATATAACTTTCAAGAATAATCAAGAAGAAAAACCAACAACATTTTCGAACTTCATTCAAAGGCATCGCTTTTTATCTTGAGTGACCACTCATCAAATCCATGCCATGGGTTGTTCTCAAGATTGTTATCTGCAATGTTCTACAAATAGAAAGATCTAAGATTTTGGATTAACAACGTACAACAAGATAGTACAACTGTGTGCATCCAAACAAATCATTCATGACAAGAATAAAAGTAGCTTGCTTTTCAAGTACAAACCAAAACAGTTTAATAAAGAGAGCAGAGCAACCGTCTAAAAGAAAGGGTTTTATGAAACAATGTAGCGGCCATTACATAACTACTTTTTAATAACTTGGTCTTTACATGCCATATTCCTCTTTCATAATTTCCTAAAGAGAAATGATTTAGTGGGCGAAGTGTATAGAAACCTTCCCATACATGGTAACATTTGGCCTCATGAGCATGCCACTTACTTGGACCATCCATTAGGTCCAACCCATTCTTCTTCCACTACTATGCACAAAAGATTACAAACATTCCCTAATTCAACTTACCAGTAACTGAAGAAGTGGACAGAGCCATTTCCATGTGAAGATCAAATTGTAGTAGAACTAATGGATAGTGTTTGAAGCTCACCCGAATTAACATTGGGTTTGTAAGAAACCAATCTCACCCACAACTCAGTTTGGGACTGCCCATTTAATAAATCCAAAAATCAGTGATCGATAGTGGTTCACAACATCGTTTTTAATTTATAGATTTAAAAATAAATAAATAAATAATCGACTAAAAGGCAACTTGGCGGAGTTGAGGAAGCATCATGGGATTAAGTGTCCACTATATGCTATATAGTTTTGAGAATCTGGGAAATTAAAAATATATAATAAAAAAAAAATTAAAAGAATACTAAATAATGAAGAGTTACTTGACAAATTTGTGGGTAAAAGAACAAAAGAGGAGAGAAAAAAGATAGGATGAAGGCTTACCTTTGGATGCGTGGATCGATTTAGTACCAATAGAAGCTCCTTCATGTCTTCGGATGAAGACTTTTTCTCTATACAAAGACGTAGTCAAAACCAAAAATCATAAAGAAATCTAAGTTCCACTACTACATAAGGACCTTCCTATGAAAAGTACCCTTCTCGTGGGGTTATTAATTTCTCTACAAATATTTGATTTTTTTTTTTTCTATACATTTCAAGGCTCCAAGAGCCCACAACATAGATGATTCCAAATGAGAGAAGGTGATGGTGGAAAAATCATGCTTGCAACATGAAGAAGAAATGAGGTGTTCTCCCAAATACAAACAATTACCCAAGAATAAAATGAGAAAATACATAACTAAAGACAAACTGTCAAAAGTAAAGTGACAATTACAAGTCTGCCTCTAAGGGAGATGTATAGAATTTGCAGACATGTCTACTTAATTAAGATGAGCTCATTATTCTACCAGAACATTTGGAGAAGTCATCTTTCCTCCCAACTTAATCAATTAGGAGCACAGATTGGATATCACTATACATGCCGTTAACAAATATATAGTTTTAACTCAGGATGACTGACTGGTGGTTAACATATCATGTTACTAGATTACGTAGTAAGCACTTCATTACTCAGCATAAGAACAAGTCCATATGTGTTATCATATATTACCTTCCTTTACCTTCGGAAGATACTTGGCAAGTCGGTATTTCTGTAAGTTACGACCACATACAAAACTATTAGGTATCAAATGGCATTGGAATTGATTCAATATTAAAGATCTAGGTAATTCATGAGAAGCTGAATACATAAAGTAATCGAGTGTGATAGCAGCTGAATGAATTGTTAAGATACGATAATTCATGGAAAAAAAAAATTGAAAATACCTGTAGGTGGCTTTTTACATGATAGATTGTCAAAGAACCCTGAACATTCATTACCTTCAATATACCCTTCAGAGTTGCCTCTACACTTCATACTGACCTGTGTGAGATGAAAAATGCCTTGTGTGTGTGTGCATTACTTGAAGTTGTGCACTCGCAAATACCCTCAACAACGAGCAAGATGACAGTGGTTAAACCCTCATAAGAGGGATCATCATTCACTGACCTTACTTGACAAAAAAGGAAAAAAGGAAATAGAAAAAATTATATGCTCACTCTCGGCCCCATCAAGCTTGTTAACAGCTTCCACAAACTGCTCATAAACACTCTCATAACCGATGGATCCTGGGTTGTTTTTGCTGGAAAACAATCAACCTTATAAGTAGGAAACAACGTTTAAAAAAAAAAAAAAAAAAAAAAAAAAAAAAAAAAAACAAAACAAGAAAAAAGCCCATGCAATAGCAATGTGTCTCCACAAAAGTGTAACTAATCTTTCTCCAACTTTTTGTAGCCAAAGTAGATATCTTAGGGAAGTAAGGAAGGTAGCAGTTAGTAGTTCTATTGTTCACCACCCATCTTTGTACACTAACAAGGTAAAGTTCACAAGCATATGCCACATCAAAGAAATAATCATGTTTCTATTTAGCCATAACCACCAAGAATGGTGAATGAACATAGATCATAGTAGACATTTATCATATTGTTTGATGTTTGATTTAGACATTTCAAAATCCAAAAATATAAACTGAACCTACTACTCCAGCACACAGATTACCACAATTGATTCTTTCGCAACTAGAAAGCAGGAAGTACTTCAATGCAAAATTCAAATTACCCAAACAAATAGGTGAAGGATCTTGTCCCTAAACTTCATGAATCCTTTTGTAGGCTACAAGTGTTTGCTTCTATGCATGAAATACAAATACAAACAATGCAACAACTTTGAAGTCTAAGAAACTATGGCTATAGACAAAACTCCACCTCAATCTATACTTCTCATGTGTGAGCATTTCATGCAAAAGTTGTAACCAATTTTGCAAATCCTCCGCATATCAATGATGCTATAACTGTTAACTGAGCTTATAGAGAATATTATGTTTACAATACATCAGTAGATGCAACAATATGATGGAATGTAAAAGGAAAGATTAAAATCAAAAGTAGGACCTACAATTTGGATGGTTTGATATTGAGTCATACATGCATAAGAACCATCATACTCGTACTATAGAATCACCATTTTTCCTCACAAAACAAACCCAAGTGACAAATAGCATCTACATTTTAAAGCTAGTTCTAAAACTCACTAACTCAAATCGAAACTCGTCCTATTGATAAGGTTGAGCAAGAAGTGGGTGCTTGCAATCGGGAGGCCATCCAATCTGAATGTCTACAATGTGTGCAATCTTGTGCCAATCATCGCCTTTCTCCTTCTCGCATCCCGTCTGTAAATGGAGACAGCCATAGATTTGTAGACATTCAAAGTTTGTTAAGTTGCAACCTGGATGGCAAACACTCCACTCACATTGGTTGCACCACATTTCTAGCACAAAAATGAAAAGTTTGCAAAGAAAATAACTATTGATTGACATTTAATGTAAGCTTATCGCTTACCTGATAAGCAGGCTGGCCTGATTTTTAGTTCAACAACCAAATTTGCCTTTATTCGTTTTCCTACAACTATACGAGGATAGCACATGTGCTGCTAGGCCCCTTCTCCATCTCATTTGTTCAAGTCCTACTTGCATTCATTGATGAAATTATGGTGTTTAAATGTTCTGTTTGCCCAATAAATATCTCTCAATTTCATACTCACAATGAAATCAGGGAGGGGACAACTAGTTTTATGGGATTAAAACAAGCCACACACATATACAGATTAAATCAGTCAATTATTTCTTTCTCCAAACTTTCAAAATGAATTAAATGGATCTATTAACTGCAATATTAACAAAGCTGGGAAGACTAGCTACTCCAATTCAATGTCTATATGAAACGAAAGCCGACCAATTAAAATTCACAAATGATCATATGCAACTAGGATGCTCTAGTCCAATAGATCATATTTCACAAATGATCAAATGGTGTAACTTTTGGGCAATAGCCCTCACTATGGAGATGGTGGGTGTGGTGCCAAAAATGTTGGGTTCTAGTATGAGTCATATAAAATGTCAAACACCCACATCAATTAGCCAATATTTGAACCATGCTTACCAGATGGCAAAAGAAGAAATGATAAGTTGATAGAGCAGAGACAACTTACGGTTGATTCTTCCATGGGCACTATGTGAATGAACACAACCAAAATACACAAACTAGGAAAACCAAATCCTATTGACATGGCTATGAAAACCACGAAGACGTAATATTTTACCTGTTCATTTCCATACCAAAGTCTAATATTCTTTTTTCCTATCCTCCATCCATGATTAGTCCCATCATATAAACTGTTTGGATGATTGAAACATGACCTGGGATTCCAAAAAAAAAAAAAGTCTTTAAAATATACATCTACATATAAACTGTTTGGATTGTTGAAACATGACCCAGATCAAAAGAATTGTCTCCGAACTACACAACTAGGTCCAATGGTAACCACTAACAAGTGCCAATAAACCTCTATTCTTTCTATATAACAGTGACCCACTTGAAACTATAAAACCTGATTTAAAAAAAAAAAAAAAAAAAAAAAAAAAAAAAACCTGAAACTATTGAAACTATAAACAATACATCAACATCACAATCCATCCTTTGGCTGATTGTTGGGTTTTAGAAAGGAAAAGGAAATCAATCTCCTCAATCCTCGTCTTTCGCAAATAAGAGAAACCATCACATATGAGGAAATTGATTTCATTTTCTCAGTTATTTATTTCCACCAATCCAAACAGCCCCTAATGGAATGGATGTGATAGAAAGTTCAATCGGAATATGTACCTGGAACTCAATGTGCTTGGGATTTTCCAGAACATACAACTAGTGATGGCCACCAACTTTTCTAGAACATAAAAGGAGCCACTTTTTGTAGTTAATGAGAGTCTCACCATTGCCCTGTTCCAAGAATTATCTCAGACTGAACTGAGCAAGGACAATATCCCCTTCTTAGGATTAAAAGCACCAATGACAGGAGGATCTTGGAGGGTCAATGAAGCTAGTTGATGCTTTGAATAACGACCACTTTCGATCTCCAATTGTTTGGACATAGAACTTGCCACCGCCCGCAAGACTACCTCAAGAACCACCACACCGAAAGTAAAGATCAGAAGGCAAGTCAATTATCCACCTAGAGAAATAAAACAAGGCATCACTTAAGCGAAAATCACACAGCACCTTAAGCACTTCCTTCTGTTTGGTCTTAGCCACTGATGACCCACTAGTAGCTTCCTATCCTTTAACATGATTTTCCCAAATCTGCAATAAATATGTGTCAGCAGGCACAGAGTGAGCAAGCTCGGCATCGACTTTCTAAATCACAAAGCACCTTAAGCACTAACCTTCAATCTCTAGTTTTTTACAGACTGCTCAGCCTTTGCCAGTAGGTGAGCATCAGGAACCACAGCCATGTTGGTCTTTGATTCCCATAAAGAACCTAAGAAGGTTCCAGTTCTATCAACTGTTTCAACTTCAATCTGCACAAAATTACAGAAATTTAACAAGCACTGAACATGAAGTAAAATAGAAAACACCGAGGCGTAACATGGTACCTCTACATCCCTCTCGCAAGATCTTTCTTCTCATGAAGGCAATTGCTTCATCTGAGAAAGGCTCATCACGGCTGGGGCATCTAACACCAAAGAAGGAGAATGCAATGTTGCAAGTTTCCTTGGGGATCAAAGAATTTAAACCGATGACCACTAAGGACGTAATCCACAACAGCAGGTAGCCTTCTACTCCGTTGCAAGAAGGGCAAGAAATCTTTAGCTTTTTTTTGCAGATGCCTGAAAATATATATTTTTAGCAAGTTCTGAAGGAACAATTTTATTCCAGAAGAGATCATTTTATAGAACCAAACATGATAGAAAGTACAAGGAAACAAGAAGGTTCAACTTTCTGATCGTCAGCAGGTCCGTTACGTGTATGAGTAACTGCAGCTCTGCTCTTCACTTGTTGCACAAAAAGAAAGAAAGAAAAAAAGAAAAAAAAGCAAAAAAGAAAAAAAAAAAAAAGGACAATACAGTGTGAATTTTAAAGACAAACATAAACAGAATTGTATGCCGGATCATGTCAATGCATCTTACATTTGTATCAAGCCCAAAGATGAGCAGCCAAGGCAGCCAACAATACAGACCTGAAAACATACAACGCTCTTCATCCAACGCAAGAATTCCTCCAAACTTATAGACTGCAACCAACAATTCCTCCAAATAAGCACTCTTCATCCATTCTCGGAACCATCCCAACACGAATGCAAGTCATCCAAACAGACTACACAACTCTTCCAATCCGCACCCATCACATCACAAGATCCAATTACTCTACACATGCGGACACACGCAACCAACAATTAATCCAAACAGTACATCATTGAATCCTCTATTCACCAACCATCACAAAGACAATGACACTTGTGCTTTCCCACCAATACCGATATGGCCCTCAAGACCAAAGGTAAGCAATCAAAGTGTAGCCAATCAAATAGTCCAAAATGTAAGGTCACATTTCATATGCACCGTGAACCAAAAACTACACCTATTTAATCAGTTTATTTTGAGTTAATGCATGCCTCAATTGAAACTGATCGCTACAAAACAAAGAGTAACTGCACATATTTCCTATTTCCACAGAAAAATTCCTACATTGCCAAAAAACATATCTGATTGCGCTCTTGCTATTTAAATTGCCCTTATTTTTTTCCAAACATCAAAATTCAAAAAGACAATAAGAAGAGGACAACAAGAAGAGGATAAGTCCTTGGGACAACCAGATCTTCAACAGCTTGCATGCATTCATCAGGAACATTTGTATAAAATGTCTTCCTCACTTTAGCTTGAGCTCTAAATTGCAATTCTGTTACTTTCACTTTATACGTTGTTCACTCCCCAAGTATAGGGTTGTGATGTAGTAAAAACTCGGTAAGACCGAGGTCGAATCCACAGGGACTGAAACCTATACGTATCCTGAAAATAAACAGATCTAGAACTAGGCTAAGATGAAATTTAAAACAAGTGTAGTTTGAAGGAATAATGGTGAAAACAGTAATATAAAATTTAAGGAATTCAGAGAAGGGAAACTAGGGATTCAGAGGATCCACTTGTAGAGATCAGGGAGATCTACGCTTGATTCACGAACTCAACTGGACTTCGAGTCCCATCTACATCCAGTTGGAAGATATATCGCTTAAAGAACAATCTGAACTTCCTTTGATCAAGTTTTCAAAAGATGAGACAGGTGTAAATTAGAATGGATTCCATCACAAAACCATGTCCATGAGACAAAGCAAACAACAGAGCTAAACCAATCCACAACCAATCAATGTGATGTATGAAAGTTAGGAGGGATTCCATCACTCAACCATGTCCAAGGGGCGATGGTGAACAACAGGGCTTCCTAACCACATAATCAAAATAAAGAAAAGAAATTACTTGCAGCCATTGCAGATCTATTGTAATGGAAGTCACAACAAACCATAAAAAAAAACTACAGGTAATTCCTTATAATAAAACTAAAATCAGAGTAGTTCAACTAACATAATCGAAGCCGTAGAATCATCCCGTCATACCACAAGCTTCACCTCTTAGCCCTAGCTAAGAGGTTTAGCCAACCATGTTGGCTAGATCACTCAACAGGAAAAGGAAGAAAACAGTAAAAATATCAAAGTTCTTTCTCTGTCTCTCTTTCTCTCTCTCTCTCTCTCTCTCTCTCTCTCTCTCTCTCTCTCTCTCTCTCTCTTTTCTTCTCTGCCGTGGGATCAAAAGATCCCCCCTTCTCTCTTCTTTCTGGTCTCTTTATAGGGAGATGGAGTCAGTGCTGGAGGGCGATCGAGAGTGGTAATTGCTGTTTTACGCACGGCAAGATGTTCGCAGCAGAAAACCAAGGACAGATTGTATTTTTCCCATGTTGTCGGCCCACGGTCACTCCTTGTACAAAATCCGAGCCATTCAAGCTCTTTGTCTCTGGTCGGTCCAACCTCGGGGAGACTTTGAACGGTCCAGATGGATGGACCGACCCATGCCAAGATCCTATAACCGCCCGGATCGTCCGGACGTGCGTAACAGAGATAGCGCAAGGAGCGCTGGCTATCGGTGGGGCCCACTTCGATGTAGTTTCGAGAAATCCAAGCCGATCACTGAACTCCCCTCAGAAAATGAGTCAGACATGGACGATTTGGATCGGTTTCTATATGAGACGCAAGGTTTTTCATACAGCTATCCATCCTATGTTTGGACGGTTGAAATCTGATACACACTATTTTTTTGAAATAAAGACACCTAGGCAAGGGAAGTATGGACCACGTGAGTCACACGAACGGTCCGGATCTTTAATTTCGTGATGAGTGGGGCCCACTAAGCAAACCTAACACCGGACAGCGTAAACGCTGTTGCGTTTTAGATTTGGAAGGAGGAGTCGGTAGTGCCGTGGGGTCCACATAATTCGATCCGAGAAATCTACTCTGTTCATTGTATTCTACACGAAAAACCGTTCGGATATGACGTGTTTTGGACAAGTTTTGGTGTGACCCACCGACTTGTAAAACTACCGTCCATTCGACAAATTGGTCCTGTTTCAATCCACTCACATGCATGAGTCTGGAGAACAACCGTGTGTACGGTCGGTTTGACGTCCTGAGGTGAATGAACGGTCCACATTTACTTCTTGATCGAAGGTGGTGGCCCACTTACGTAAACAGACGGTTGGCTGCGATCGTCGATGAAACGGAAGTTTCCGTTTATGAGGAAGAAGGCTCGGTCAAACCGAGTTTGACCGGTTTAAGAGATCCAGTGCACCGCAAGTTTACATGTGCTGAGTGTGCATGCCTCCTGGGTGGGGCCCATCGTGATGTTTCTGATAAATCAGCTTCGTCCATCCCTTTTATCATATTATTTAACCCGTCGAGACCAATTTTGAAGCATATCCAGATAGCATGTGGGTCCCACTTAGTGAATTAAGGGGCTGATCTGTCCGTTGGCCCACTTCCACAGGTGTTCAATGGCTGAAAATTGACGTGTACGGTTAATTTATGGCCCCCATCACATGTATGAAGTTTCGAGTCAATCGGATGGTGGGAACCATGTGATCTTGCATTTTACACCAATTTCAGGCCTCTTTAACGTGAACGGCTTGATTTTCACGGATCCTTGGCGTGTAAATTCTTCAATATCGGTCCTCTGGAGTCCGTCCCTTCTTGTGGTGATTTCAGAGCATCAAATATACACTTTTAGCACCTTTTTGTAGTCCACACTTGCAAATGTACCTTGCATCACAAACACGATTAAATTAGGCTTTTAAATGGTGGCATGTTCATAAATCCGGTAATAACTAGGGTCTAATATGCAATGTTTAACCCTCAACACAACCCCCAACCAGCATTTTGCTAGTCCCGAGCAAAATATGCGAAAAATAAGTTGAAAATTACAGGGCAATTTCTATGCAACCGAGTGAAATCTTGAAAAACAATCCAGATCCTAGAGCTCTAAGATGCATAAATGTTGGGTATTACTTTCTCCTGTACTCCAGCGCACCGTAAACTTCATAGTCAAGTTCAACATATTAATCCATCTATCAGAAAAATTCTAAACATTGAGTTCCATGGGTGTATAGTGTAACCCTGCTTACCATCATTAAGAGATCCAATCGTCACTTTCCATGATATCATTGGCAAGCCATAAGAGAATTCATGATAACCAAAACTTGAAGAAAAACTTGCTTCACAGATCATCTTTTCATTCTTTCAACTTCTATTTTTTTTTTCCATTAAAAGTAACGCCAAGAAGGGGAATCAAATCCTCACTCATAGGGAGCAAACCTATGGTGAAGACTGTACACCCCACCCCTTTTCATATATCATCCATGGGGAATCAAATCCTCACTTATAAGGAGCAAACCTATAGTGATGATCATTTGCCCAACCCTTTCCAAAGGTATCTTTTTTTTTTTTTTTTTTTTTTTTTTACTGAACATGATAGACATAGTTTCAAGCTGGTTCGTTGTATGCTTAGTGATTACCGAGTCAACTCTTCAATATCAAACTGAACCCTTAATGTGAAAGCGAGATGTGACATGTGAAATCATGACTCAATCAATGTTTAAAACTTCTAATCATGGATGAACAATTCAAACTTAACTGTGAAATCTAATAGACACTGAATCCAAGAGTCATAAATTTCCAACATCACGTATCTTAAAATTCTAGTGCTTTACATGACTGTCAAGATCACTTCGAATGTACAAGAAAGTTCAGAAAAATTTTCACAATTTTTGCTCAAGACCAAGAAAACACTGATTAGGTTACCTAATCTCCCACCCCCAACCTAAAATCTACATTGTCCTCAATGTAAAAGATATAAACATGCAATGCACATGGGACAACGACAGTAAAGAAAAAGTGATGGGAAGATAGTACCTGGATAACGAATCGAGAGAGATTTTTCAAGAGATTGCTGGGAGAGAGCAGGTTAATACAAGAGTGAAACCAACAAAAATAACAAAACAAAATTCTACCTATTCCACTTTCGCAGGTGCTTTCGATTGCATTTAGCGTATGCAACAAGCCTTTAAACCCCTAGGTTGCCCCTAGTGGACGAGTTGTAGTCTCGTGAGGGTTTGCAGCAATGTTACCCACAAACATTGAATTAACTAATCATGGAATCAAAAGCTGGGTTGCCTCCCAGGAGCGCTAAGTTTACCATCTATCCTAAAACAACATAAAATAAACTACCCTAGTCCTATGAAAGCAAGGAAAAACTACTCGATCATGCCGCAAGGTTCCTCTTCCCGACCAATATCTAGATAAATTCCTCAGTAGGGTTCCTCAACAGGATCATCCAAAAGCCCTTTTTGCAATAGGCTTTGATGCCCTGGAGCATGAATGGCCGAAGAGACTTATGTACCTCAGAAAAAATTTGTCGGTGATTTGCCTGAGCTACCCAAAGTATATATGATTCACCTGTGTCAGAAAAAATCTCAAAGTTAGTATCCCATGGTGAATCAGAGACTACCGGTAGATAAAATTCAGAAAAATTTTCAGGAAGTAATGTAGTCTCAATGTATTCCGAAGTTCCAGACTTTGGTTCAATTTTTAGCTCCTCTTCCTTTAGTGGTAAACATTCAAGGTCAGGGGAAGAAGGGGCTTCAGAGTAAGGGTGCGCTTGGTCCGTGACAACCACCAAGGTAGTGTCATGCAAGGAATCCACCTTTTCTTGTATCATGAGGTCGGTTGGATCCACAAGGTGTGCCAAGCATGTGTTCAAAGATGTGGGAAAGTCAGCTGGGAGTGACTCGTCTCCTGTATCGAAATCTGTGATGATGAGCCCAAGGATTCCATCGTCTTTTGAAGTAGATGGACGCATGCTTGCTTGCTCTTGCCCTTCACAGATAGATGGACAATCAATAGGTGAAGAATTGATGTGAAGACTCTGGTCATTGAAGCTTCTCAGTGGAGGCATTGAATTATCTAAAGTGTGTAGCTCAGATTGTGGCCTCAACTGGTAGTTTCAAATTCCGAGTCATATCAAGCAAATCGTCCATCGCCCGAATCATATCATCATTCATCTCGTAGCGGTGGTCCAAACATGCATCACAAGAGTTGGAAGGGTTAGTTGAAAATGGTTCATTCTCCACATTCAAATCAGCCATATCAGGCAGGTGGAGTAGATCATTATGGTGACAACTTCCTGAACCCCGTGATCATTCGCAGGGGCCACACTTGAGATTGAATCCCAATACTCATCATCATCCAGTTTCGTGCAGTGTGAACTTGGGATGGGATCACATTCCTCACATTCTACTCCTAGATTGGGTTGAGGTTCGAATAAACTAACCTCAACCTCATCAATGTAATCATGTGTGTCATGTGAGTGAAGTGTGTCACAATCATTATATTTAAAAGACACCCACGTCTCTTGATCATTCCTTTGGACAGTCATTGAGATCGACTCATCGGGAAATTGAACCATCTGCTCATTAATAGAATCCAATTCCTCATTCGTAATTTCAGTTTCTACCATAGGCGAGTTATGATCACTTTCTTCATATTCTGCTTCTAGATTAGGATGAGGCTGGGATAACCTAGCCTCTTCCTTCTCCATAAGTTGTGATTGAATGATTGGGATTGAGGATTTGAGCAATTCGCATGATTGTATGATAAGTTGATTGAATTGCTCTTGTGCTTTCATGAGCTTTTGAAGTGAATCCTCTTGGATTGTTTCTGATTGGGTTTCAAAAGTAGAGGACCCAAGAGAATTATCACTATGATATATAGCTGGTTCAGCTTCCTGACATTGATGTTTTCATTGATTATAGTCATACGGATCATATGTGGAAGAATCTGATGGTTGGTAATACTTATTATCACTCATAATATAATCACGCATTGTTTTCTTTTTCTCTGATGGGTGATAATAATTCTCACTCCCATAGTTATGATAACCCCAACATTCACGTACTGTCGGTGGGGTGTAATTGTTCTCTCGTATATGATCGCGTAAGGACTTCTTAACCGATGGAGTGTTATGCTCAAGTCGGTTCTCGATGATTGTTTCAGGAAAATTCTGAGACATAGGTTGATTTCTATCATAATCATCATATATCCCTTCACACTTTTTCGCATGCTCAAAAGCTATTTCAGCATATTGACGTTCCCACTCGTGCATATACATGGTGAAAACCCTCAATTTAAATCTAATCCTAAGAAAAACAAAAGAAAAGATCCTACAGCAATATGGAAAGTAAGAGGAGGAGAAGTTAGAAAGAAGGTACCAAATGAGAAGTTCCTATGTTAAGATCCTGCAAAAGAAAACAAAAGAGATTAGTTTCTAAAATAGAGAGTCTAAAGTAGAAAGTTCCTACAATTAAAATAGAAAGTTAGTTTCTAAAAAGGAAAGTTCCCTAAACCTAGAAGCTGAGTTAGTTTCTAAAAAAAACAAAAGAGGAAAGTTTCTAAACCTAAAGTTAGAAAGTTCTGAATTAGAAATCTTAATCCTAAAATAGAAAGTAATGTTAGTTTCTAAAAAGGAAAAAAAAAATTCTAAAATAAATGAAAGCCTAGAAATAAAAAAAGTTCTAAAAATAGAAAGTAGAGAAATTCTAACCTAAAATTAGAAAATCCTAAGAAGAGAAATAGCAGTAAACTAGTTTCTAATTTAGAAAAAGAGAAATTCCTAAGAGAGTATAAAATTTCTAAAACAAAAGAGGAAAGTTCTTAAACTAGAAAGTAAGTTAGTAATAGAAATTCTAAAAATAGAAAGTAGAATTTAGAAAGAGCTTACCGAATTAGAAATTTCTAAAAAACTACAAAACAGGAAAAGTTAGTTTCTAAACGAATAAAATAGGAAACAAAATTAGATTCTAAAAGAGTTAGAATTAGAAACTTTAATAAAAAGGAATCCTAATCTAGAAATAGTAAGGAAGAGAGAAATTACCAATTTAGAAACCTATCTCAGAATCCTACAAAATAAGAAAGTTGGGTTAGTTTCTAAAAAGGGAAAACCATCTAAAATAGAAAGTTACTTTAAATATAAAATTAAAGAAAAACCTGAATTAGGAAATTCTAAAAATAAAACCTAAGAATCAAAAAGGTCCTAATCTTAAACTAATTCTAAAACCATTTATCTTCAGGAAACGTAGCCGTCAATTCCCCGGCAACGGCGCCAAAAACTTGTTCACTCCCCAAGTATAGGGTTGTGATGTAGTAAAAACTCGGTAAGACCGAGGTCGAATCCACAGGGACTGAAACCTGTACGTATCCTGAAAATAAACAGATCTAGAACTAGGCTAAGATGAAATCTAAAACAAGTGTAGTTTGAAGGAATAATGGTGAAAACAGTAATATAAAATTTAAGGAATTCGAGAAGGAAACTAGGGATTCAGAGGATCCACTTGTAGAGATCGGGAGATCTACGCTTGATTCACGAACTCAACCGGACTTCGAGTCCCATCTACATCCAGTTGGAAGATATATCGCTTAAAGAACAATCTAAACTTCCTTTGACCAAGTTTTCAAAAGATGAGACAGGTGTAAATTAGAATGGATTCCATCACAAAACCATGTCCATGAGACAAAGCAAACAACAGAGCTAAACCAATCCACAACCAATCAATGTGATGTATGAAAGTTAGGAGGGATTCCATCACTCAACCATGTCCAAGGGGCGATGGTGAACAACAGGGCTTCCTAACCACATAATCAAAATAAAGAAAAGAAATTACTTGCAGCCATTGCAGATCTATTGTAATGGAAGTCACAACAAACCATAAAAAAAACTACAGGTAATTCCTTATAATAAAACTAAAATCAGAGTAGTTCAACTAACATAATCGAAGCCGTAGAATCATCCCATCATACCACAAGCTTCACCTCTTAGCCCTAGCTAAGAGGTTTAGCCAACCATGTTGGCTAGATCACTCAACAGGAAAAGGAAGAAAACAATAAAAATATCAAAGTTCTTTCTCTGTCTCTCTTTCTCTCTCTCTCTCTCTCTCTCTCTCTCTCTCTCTCTCTCTCTCTCTCTCTCTTTCTTCTCTGCAGTGGGATCAAAAGATCCCCCTTCTCTCTTCTTTCGGTCTCTTTATAGGAGATGGAGTCGTCTTTGGAGGGCGATCGAGAGTGATAATTGCTGTTTTACGCACGGCAAGATGTTCGCAGCAGAAAACCAAGGACAGATTGTATTTTTCCCATGTTGTCGGCCCACGGTCACTCCTTGTACAAAATCCGAGCCATTCAAGTTCTTTGTCTCTGGTCGGTCCAACCTCGGGGAGACTTTGAACGGTCCAGATGGATGGACCGACCCATGCCAAGATCCTATAACCGCCCGGATCGTCCGGACGTGCGTAACAGAGATAGCGCAAGGAGCGCTGGCTATCGGTGGGGCCCACTTCGATGTAGTTTCGAGAAATCCAAGCCGATCACTGAACTCCCCTCAAAATGAGTCAGACATGGACGATTTGGATCGGTTTCTATATGAGACGCAAGGTTTTTCATACAGCTATCCATCCTACGTTTGGACGGTTGAAATCTGATACACACTATTTTTTTGAAATAAAGACACCTAGGCAAGGGAAGTATGGACCACGTGAGTCACACGAACGGTCCGGATCTTTGAATTTCGTGATGAGTGGGGCCCACTAAGCAAACCTAACACCGGACAACAGAAACGCCGGCTGCGTTTTAGATTTGGAAGGAGGAGTCGGTAGTGCCAGTGGGGTCCACATAATTCAGTATCCGAGAAATCTACTCCGTTCATTGTATTCTACACGAAAAACCGTTCGGATATGACGTGTTTTGGACAAGTTTTGGTGTGACCCACCGACTTGTAAAACTACCGTCCATTCGACAAATTGGTCTTCATTTCAATCCACTCACATGCATGAGTCTGGAGAACAACCGTGTGTACGGTCGGTTTGACGTCCTGAGGTGAATGAACGGTCCAGATTTACTTCTTGATCGAAGGTGGTGGCCCACTTACGTAAACAGACGGTTGGCTGCGATCGTCGATGAAACGGAAGTTTCCGTTTATGAGGAAGAAGGCTCGGTCAAACCGAGTTTGACCGGTTTAAGAGATCCAGTGCACCGCAAGTTTACATGTGCTGAGTGTGCATGCCTCCCAGGGTGGGGCCCATCGTGATGTTTCTGATAAATCAGCTCCGTCCATCCCTTTTATCATATTATTTAACCCGTCGAGACCAATTTTGAAGCATATCCAGATAGCATGTGGGTCCCACTTAGTGAATTAAGGGGCTGATCTGTCCATTGGCCCACTTCCACAGGTGTTCAATGGCTGAAAATTGACGTGTACGGTTAATTTATGGCCCTCATCACATGTATGAAGTTTCGAGTCAATCGGATGGTGGGAACCATGTGATCTTGCATTTTACACCAATTTCAGGCCTCTTTAACGTGAACGGCTTGATTTTCACGGATCCTTGGTGTGTAAATTCTTCAATATCGGTCCTCTGGAGTCCGTCCCTTGCTGTGGTGATTTCAGAGCATCAAATATACACTTTTAGCACCTTTTTGTAGTCCACACTTGCAAATGTACCTTGCATCACAAACACGATTAAATTAGGCTTTTAAATGGTGGCATGTTCATAAATCCGGTAATAACTAGGGTCTAATATGCAATGTTTGACCCTCAACATACGTGCACTACTCCCTTGTCAACGGCAGGAAACGACATTTATTTTTAAAAACTGAATGTCTGGAATTCAATTTGCTCAGGCATCCAAACAGCCCAATTTCCAGAGCCAAATCACAAATAACAATGTTCAAGATTGCATGGTTGATGACAAGTCAGCCTCTCAAATCTATATTGGTAGAGATGTTTCTCTGACACAATAAATTGCTACTACTGAGACGAAACAGATAAAGCCCAACATCATGCTTTTCAAAAAATAAAAATAAAGCTCAAGATTGTCCTATTTTCTCCAAAAACGAAGGGCCTAGGCACATGAATACCGATTCAGTTTCATCAAGATGGAGCCAACATCTTGACATATTGTAATGCACACTATCCTTTTCTCTTCGCTTTTCTCACCAAAAGAGAGCAACAGTAAATAAATACATTGAAATGCTCGAAAAACTCAATCGATTTTAAATCACAGTTGATGTCAAAGTGAATCGAATCAAATTAGGCGATAGATCATAGATTTTTCCGAGAATTCGATTACAAAACCAAAAGAAAATCAAGATTGACATATGGTAATGCACACTACGACCATTATACAACGGATGCCATGTTCGAGGTACACTTTACAACACAAAGTAGGCTTTCGATGTGACGGAGTTTGGTTGATGGTTCTTGAATGAGGCCATTACAAATCAAAACAAGACTAGAGATTTCATTGGCCAAAATCTACGTAAATTTGGGGAAAACAGAACCGAGTAAGAAAAATCGTGGAAATGTGGATTCAAACCTTATGGATGGATGAATGCAATCCCTTAACGTACGGACCAGATCCATACTCCGGCCAATCCACACTGCGAATCGATCGTCGAAGCTCGATCAGATCAATGGCTCGCTATTTCTGGTGAAGGGAGGGAGAGGGAGAGAGGGGAATAGAGAGAGAGAGAGAGAGAGAGAGAGAGAGAGATCGGGCGATCGGCAGTGAGGGAGTGGGAGACAGATGGGCAAAGGGATTGAGAGGATTGAGAGGGTTTGCATCCTTCTTGACCTTGGCCTTGTAGATGTATGACATCCTCATGCCGCAAGAGAGAAACAGGTGGAAAAAAACCCTTGTGCCCTTTCAACATTTTCGCTCAGAGGGTTTTGCCAAGAGAGAAACAGGTGGAAAAAAACCCTAGAAGACGCAGACCACAAATTACCTGGTTGTGCTCGTTGAGGCTCGCTTCGTCGAGCTCCGAGTTGGAGAGGAAGAGGGAGAGAGAGAGTGGGAGACTGATCGAGATCGAGAGAGATCAAGACGGAGGGAGAGGGGCTGAAATAGGGACTGGTTAGGGCCGGCGCCCAAACCAGTCCTCAACTCTTGTGAGAGGGACACGGATTAGCGACTGAAGTTGAGTACGCTTGCTACTGAAGTGACGTCACCAAGTTATGTGGGCCCCACTATGATGTATGTTTTGTATCCACACCATCCATACATTTTGAGAGGTCATTTTAGGGTATGATACAAAGAATGAGGCAGATCCAAGGCTGGAGTGGACCCCACCATAGAAAACAGTGGAGAGAGTGACGCCCATCGTTTAAACCGTCCGAAGGTCCACCATACCGTTTATTTGAGATCCAACCTGTTCATGCGTTAAAGAAGACATGAAAGAAGGGAAAACACAAATATTAGCTTGATCGAAAACTTTCGTGGCCCTTAGAAATTTTTAATGGTGGCGTCACTCTCTCCCTACTGTTTTCTGTGGTGGGGTCCACTCGAGCTTTTGATCTGACTCATTCTTTGCATTATGCCCTAATATGATCTCTCCAAGTGAATGGATGGATGGATGGTGTAGATACAAAATATACATCATGGTGGGGCCCATAGAAGTTGGTGATGTACCTTCAGTGGCGAGTCTCGCTACTCAACCTGTCAGTATCTAATCCGCACCCTTAAGAGAGGGGGCTGGGTGACGTGATCAAGTTCTGTGGGTCATATCATGAGATATGTGTTATATCCAAACCGTCCATCCACATGGCAATCTCGTCGTAAGGCTTGAGACAAAAAATAAGGCAGATTTAACTATCAACTAGACCACACGATCAAAAGCATGTAGGGGATTGAACGTCTACCATTGAAACCCTTTTGGGGGTCACAGAAGTTTTGGATCAATAAGAAATTTGTTTTTCCTCTTCATGTAGGTCTTTGTGACCTTATGAACAGATTGGATGGAAAATTTACCTTATGGTGGGCCCTACGAATTTTTTAACAGTGAAAATATCACCCATGCCGGTACTTGTGGTGCGGTCCATTTAATCTTTGGAAATGATTCATTTTGGAATAATTCTCCGAAATGATCTCGAAAAATGGATGAACGGTGTGAGTTGATCTCAAAGTTTCGGTAAATCCAAAACTCAAGTGGACCATGCCATACGAAACAACGTGGAATAATGATTTCCACCATTAATACCTTCCTTGGGCCCAAAGTAACATTTATTTGCCATCCAACCTATTCATAATATCAAATATATATGAATGAAGAGAAAACAAAAACATCAGCTTGATCCAAAACTTCTATGGCCTCCAAGAATTTTTCAATGGTAGAGGTTCAATCACACTATTTTCTGTGGTGTGGTCCACTTGAGCTTTGGATATGCTTCCTTTTTGTTCTTTAGACCTCAAATTATCTGTTAACGTGGATAAACGGAATGGATAAAATAAATAAATAATGGTGGACCCCACAAAGTTTACTTTGGTAAAGGTAATGACTAACTCACCTAAATATAGAGGGGTTTCCTTAAAACATCCATAATCATATATTAGGCTTGCCTTAATGTGATTCACATATCCAACCCACTCATTATGTGTGTCCCACTTGGATGAGGGGTCACACCAAGTTTTAGCCACATCCAAAACTCATGTGAACCCCACCATGTGTTTTTATATTTTTTATGATGTCTTGACATGGTTTTAGATGGTATGGTCCACCTGAGTTTCGTTTACGGATGATTTTTGAGACATCTCATAACCTAAAGGGGACATTAAATGCACGGTGTTGATGTTCGACACACATCATGATGGGGCCCACAAAACTTGTTAACATCAATTCGTAGGTTCTCGCAAGGTTAATAAGTTGGGTCACAATTTTGATAATAATATTTAGACCATTTTATATGTATAGTCCATTCACTCTATTTTATTGATCAATACCCTCAATTTGACTAGTTACTCACCCCAATCAAGCTAGCTACATGTGAGAAAGGTACTAGGGATACAAGATTGATCAACAATTTGTGTGAAATTTGATTTAAGCATATGAAGTTATTTACTCTTCAATCTGGACTAATTCGATTGTCCAAAAACTGTTAAATGTTCAATTAGTGGATGTGCCTAATAACCTATTAAAAAATATTTTTTCACAGATAAATATCAATTTCCATTTAAAAATTACATTTATTTTCAAAATGTATGTTTTTTTACGCTTAATTTTTCTTTGAAAACTTTTAACAAAATATCATTTTTATTATAAAATATTTCAAAAAATAAATTAAAATACAAATTCTGAATTTTTATTTTCAAAATATTTAAATTTTCACAATTTTTAATTTTTTTTCCCAAAAATTCCAAAATGCTGATTTTTTTACTTCAAAAGCATCATGTTGTTTTCAACTTTTCAATTTTTTTAAAATTTATATATATATATATATATATATATATATATATATATATATATATATATATATATATATATATATATATATATATATTCAAAATCTTAGTGTTTTGATAAATAACTTTTTCTTTTAATTTCGAATTTTGAACATTTTCAATTATTTTTCAAAATCACAAAAAATTTCAACTTATTTATTTTTCGTTTCAAAATGTTCGTTTTTGATAAAGTATCGATTTTTTAATATCATTTTATTTCAAAAATTTTCAATTCTTTTTCACTTCTCCATTTTTTAAAAAGCATTTTATTCAAACTCGTCAATTTTTATTGAACTTCACAATTTTTATTTTTATTTTTTCAAATTTCAAACTCTCATTTTCATTTTTAAAATATTTTCATTTTTCAACATTGTGAAAATTTCACATTTTTAAAAATATTTTTAATTCATTTTTAGGATATTATTTTTTCTCAAAATCAAATGCTTTTTTTTTTTTTTTTTTCAAATTTATCAACTTTATTAAATATTCTTTTTGGTTCCCACAAAATAGATTTTTATTAAATCACGATTTTTATTTTTTAAAAATCTAATTTTTTTCTCAAACATTGTTAAAATTTTTAAACTTCTCAATATTCTTTTTCATGTAATATTACAAATCATTTAAATATTAGTTTTAAATTAAAAAATAAAAATTAAAATTCCACTAATTTAATATAAAAACAAAATAAATTCTTTTTGCATTCAATCAATTGTTAAAAAATAATCTTAGATACAAATATGTACAATTAAATCACTGAAATTCTATTAAAAAACAATTTTTAGACTACAAAGAAGGTTAATTTTCCACCATATTCTAAAAAAATGAAAAAAAAGAAAAATGTGAAGGCAAAAGTCCTTTTACGACGGACATGATCCGTCGCAAAATCAACTGAAAAGGGCGCCATTTAGTATTTTGGGCGGGAATCTGTAACTGTTCATTTTCCGTTGCCAAATCAAACTTTGCGACGGATTTTGTCCATCGCCTAGTTACGACGGACAAAATCCGTCGCAAATACGTCGTAAATTAGATATTAGCGATGGATTTTGGTCCGTCGCTAAAGTCCGCGACGTTCCGACTACGGATATTTGAAAAAGACGAGGTTAGCGACAGATTAAATCCGTCATTAAACCAAGAGATTTTTGCGACGGACAAAGTCCGTCGCAAAAATACGTCGTAATTTGACCATTTTGGCGTAGTGCCATGGTCGTAGAATAAAATGTTATCTGAAGTGCTTAGGGTATATCTAACATCTCGAAGAACAATCATTGGAGTTAACACCATTCATCCCAACGTACAAGCACGACATTGTATTGCCCATGATAGTAAACACTGCGTTGCTCATGGTGGCTGTTCAACATCAATTAACTCCACAAGAGTTCATGATGATGGAACTAGAAGAGCTAGATCATACTAGATTACAAGCGCTCAATTCATTAAAGGTTCACAAATTGAAGGTAGTCAGGGCCTATATATGATAAGAAAGTGAAAGGGAAGTCCTTTTATGAAGGATAATTGGACTAGAAGAGGATCCCTCCCATTAGCATCAGAAGTCACAATTTAGAAAGTGGTGCCCAACTTGGGAAAGACCACTCATTATCAAGAAGGTGCTACGAAGAGGAACTTATCTATTACAAGAATTTTAGGCCATGAAAGTAAAATTTTGATTAAGGGTTGTTATCTAAAGAAGTATGTGCCTTCCTTTGGGAATCCATGCAAAGATAAAATGAAATGACCAAAGAGCAGGTGGGCCCACATAGCACCGAGTGGTAGGGGAGTAGCCAATACGTTTCCAATGGAAATCGCAGATGTGGATTCACTGGGGAAAGCCTTTTGTATGAAGTTCCAGCGCTTGGATGTATGGTGGGGTCCACTGTGATGTTTATAAGAATTCCAATCCATTTATCCATTTTTAGAGCTCATTTTAAGACATGTAACTAAAAATTAGGATGATCAAAAACTCAACTGGGCCATACAAGATGAAACAGTGGAGAAATAAATTCCTACCGTTGAAACCTTCCTGGGCCTCTTGATGTTTATATGCCATCCAAACTGTTTATAGGGTCATTTTTATTAGGATGAAGTGAAAACACCACAATATTAGAACGATGTAAAACTTTTGTGGCCATATAAATATTTCAACGATGGACACTAAATCCCCACTGTTTCCTCACGTGTGGCCCATTTGAGTTTTGTATATACATTAGTTTTGTTTGTTTGGGACGTTGTATTGAAGAATCTAGGGAAAACCTAGGGATGGTATGTTTGTTAGAATTGTATGGATTTTCATGATTAGTTCTCATTGATGTTGATCTTGCCTCTCACATAATTTGGTATATGGATAATTACATGCTTATGTTCGTTTGATTCCTCTCATATGTGTTGCTTCCTAGTGTGTATGATTCATTACTCTTGTGTATTTGATCCCTTGAGGTGTAGGAAGTGCTTAACTTCCTCCCTAATCCACACCACTCACATGCACCTTGCTCACGATGTTGTAGCTTGCTTGTTAGGAGTATTTGAATCATATGTTGAGATGTATGTGAACATGATACTATTACGCTAGTTGATAATCTTGATGGTTGACATGTTATGGATCACCACCATACCCTTAGATTGGTCAGGAATATGAGGAGAGACGGTAGTCCCATTGGTAGGACTATGCTAAGGCTAGACCCGTGGGTTTGGGCGAGTGTGTATGAGTGGCAGTAGTTGGACTACATGGGTCCCTTGTACCTGATGTCACTCGTCACATGTTCGCTTGACTCGTGTGGTCTAGCTTACTTACTGACCATCATTGTTTGTTAACCTTATGTGCTCACATATGTATGGAATTTGGAACACCCTATAACCGTTGTAGCCCATCGATAACCAAATGGAAACTGATCCATCGTCTCGTGAGTTGGGCAAGGTGGAATGAGACATTGTGTCCGATTTGTAGGCCTACACTGGGGTGACGCGCCTCTCCATAGTGACCGCGAGTGATCCCTTTCTCTCGGCACTCCTCATGTGCTTGAAGTCGGGGATGGGGAACCCGACGGGATCAAGGATCGTGGGATCTCAGCCTCACACGTTGGGAGGCTTTGGGCTCGCAACCAGTTCAGGGCATTGATATGTGGGGTGTATTAGATTCCCCAACCTGCTGGATGAATGAACTTAACTAAGAACTTAGCTAACACGATCGCATTGCATTGCACTAGTTAGGGTGGCGACTTGACAGTTGAGGTTGCTCTGAGGGAGTGTTGGTCAATGGGATCATTAGATGGAGTCGCTCGAGGGAGTGTTGTGGCGAGGACATGCATCATATCATCTGTCATGCATGCCCATGAATAAGAATAGTTAGGTATTTATGAATTATTGCTTTTCATTAAATTTATATTATAACTGATGCTCGTTATAACTTAAGACTAATAGCACCCATTGAGTTGATCACTCACTCCCACTCTGGGACGGTGTTTTAAAACACCAACCAGACTCGTCTATAGATGCAGGTGATGCATATTTGGAGGAGCTTGGTGATGCGAGCCTCGAGGAGGAGGTCGAGTTCTCCTACTTTCAGCTTATGAGCGGGTCTTCTTTGGATCAATAGATGAAGCGTTGGATCGCTGAGTAGTGGACTCAGCTTATTCTTTTGGACATACTATTTTTTGTGATTTTGTTGGGCAATGCCATGAACGACCCATTTATATTCTTTTGTACCTGTATATGTACCTGATTTCTTTCATTTCAGTAGACTTGTGTGGTTATGTTTCATGTTCTAGGAAGTTCCAAGCTGTGCATTTAAATCTGATTAAACGCATATAAATAAAAAATCGGTTATAAGTAACACTCGGGAACTTAGGAGTCGAGCGTATGAACGACCCTCGATTTTTAGGGCGTGATATATATATATATATATATATATATATATATATATATATATATATATATATATATATATATAGGGAAAAAGGTACCATGCGCTCGAGCGTAAAGCGATCTCAATGAGGTCGAGTTGGGGTGGGCCCCATTGTGATGCCGTTCGAACATCTACCCCCTCAGTCAGATGCACCATCCCTGGACGGGCCCACACGGCTGAAAATCAAGTCCATCCGAGACTTTTGTGGGCCACACCACGTCCAGAAGTGGAGAGGGGCCGTACACCATTCAAACATTCAAATCACTTGTGGCCCCCTTTCGAGACATTTTTTGATGATCAACACCGTCCATCATGTGTGTCCCACTTGGATGTAATTTTAGACCACTTTTCAGGTGGTATCCACATCTTAGGTGGGCCCCACCAAGTGATTTTACATGTAATCACGTGTATACTTATGTTTTCAGAACGTATGGCCCACCTGAGTTCCGTGGACGGTCGATTTCCAGCCGTGTGGGTCCCACCTGGAGCGGTGCATCTGGTGGACGGTGTGGATCTTCGAAAGGAATCACGGTGGGGCCCACCCCAGCTCGACCTCACGAACGACCGCTTTACGCTCGAGCGCATAGTACCTTTTCCCATATATATATATATAAATATATATATATAAATATAAATATAAATATATAAATATATAAATATAAATATATAAATATAAATATATACCACACTTTCAATATATAAATATAAATATATATATTGAAACCACACTTTCAATATACCACACTTTCAATATATAAATATAAATATATATAAATATAAATATATATATATATATAAAGTTTTATTTATTTATAACAATGTGAGACCCACTTTCAATTGACATGCAGTCAGACCAGCCTCCTGGAGGTCCGGCTGCCAACCAGACCATAAACCAAGCATGCCACCCTTCACACTGCTAACCCTACACCTAACCCTACAAACAACCCCTGCAAATGGCCCTGCAAGCAGCCAATTCCTACCAACCAGCAGAACCAGCCATACAACTGAGCAGCCCAGCGTACCCATCCAAACCTGAAGCTGACGCCACAAACCCAACCACCACGCTCGAGCCCTAACTGCAAACATCTGAGGGGAAAGCACTGCCCATCTAACAAGAAAGCATGCTGAAAGGACACAAACTCCAGCCGCAGGAAAAAGCAGAGCAGTGACCAAAGACCGTAAACAGAGCTGCCTGGGAGGAATGAGGACAGGATACCACAAAAATGGATTATCCCGTGCCCCAAGAGGCCGATGCGACTCTCTAACAGTTCCAATAATGTAGACCGCACCTATCTTCACGCAGAGACACATTCACGTGGACCCCACCTATCCTCGTGTGTCTGCAGTCTCTGAGTTGGCTCGAACGATACAGAAATGGGCAGTACTGTTAAGTCACTACTTAATGGCCGCATATGTTAAGCATGTTGTTGTAAGCCCATACAAGACCTATTTGAAATAGGTTGGCAAAAAACTTTGAAAATTATCACGGGTGATCATTAGGTTTTAAATGTTTTATTTTATTTTCGATTGTCTAAACATGCCCTTAATTTCAGCTGCATGGCCTAATAATCAAATAAAGGTAGTTTTCGGTTCATGGAACAATTCAACCCAGGAGAGTTAATTTATATTGCTCGTATGCAATAATGCAACATAGGCAGCCTTCTACGTAATTTCCAAGTGCTTGCATGTCATCCATAATACTCTGTGAGAGCATCAAAGTACTTCTCTACCCAAGGCATTGTATAACCCGTTGTTCTTGCACAAGTATGAAGCAAGCCCCGGAAAAAGTAAAAGGGACGGGAATATTAAAAGAGAAAGGCGGGAAATACTTTCATTTTCAATTTAATAGTAAGGAACCTATTCTCTATCAGTTCAAAGCAAAGGACGTGTCTCTCTGAGACGCTTTTGTTATATAAGCAGTGAAACCAAAGGAAATGTATAATCTAGAGAGAGAGAGAGAGGGAGAGAGAGGAACAGAGAGGCAAGCTTTTGCTTTTACTTGGAATTGGATCACTGAAGGTTATCACCGATATTGGTCACTGATAGGTCCCAATGCAGAGAATATACACACTAACACAATTGTTCTCTTCGGGTGAGAACGTACCACACTTTTGAAGGCAAATACTTGATAATCATTAACGAAAACATTGGCTGCTTAAATAAGCAAAGCCATGTTCCACAAACCGAAATACAAGGAAAATGGGGAAACTGCAACTAACAAATAGAACTTAACAATTGTAAAACAGAATCCAAATAACAAAGCATAATGAACAGAAGATAAATGGCGTAAAACTCGCAAGTAAAAGTCACAACACACCATTCCACTTCTATTCGTTGAGAAACTACCCACTCCTGCCTGCAACTGAGTCGGTTGCAACTTCCACTTCTGCATGTTGAGAAACTACCCACTCCTGCCTGCAACTGATCCTGTCCCCAAATATTAGGGAGTTGGTTACAACTCACGTCCAGCAACTCACGTCCCAAAATATTTGGGATTTGGTTTACCCCTCCTCTCAGTTCGTCGTGGTTTAACAATCCCTCCCCCATCAAGCGGAACCTTGTCCCCAAGGTCCATATGCGGAAATTGCTCAAGCAACGACTGAGTTGGTTCCCATGTGGCCTCTTCCGCTGGTAGATGCTTCCACTGAACCAAGCTCTCGTCTTCAAACCTGTTTCCTCGTTTGACCCAGCGACTGTCCAAAATCTGTTGAGGTTCCAGTAGAATGATGCCTTCATCGTTCACTGGTGGCAGTTCCGTAGAAGGAACCACCAGATCTCCCACGAATTTTTTGAGCAGTGAGACGTGGAAGACTGGATGAATTCGCGCTCCTTCCGGCAGCTGAAGCTTGTAAGCAACTGTTCCGATTTTCTGTACAATGGGATAGGGCCCGTAAAAGCGACTAGCAAGCTTCTGGTGTACACGTTTGAAAATTGATTGCTGCCGATAAGGATGCAACTTGAGGAACACCATATCCCCCACTTCGAAAGTCACATCCCTTCTGCTTTGATCCGCTGTCTGCTTCATACGATTAATGGAAGATTCCAAATTGGCTTTAAGTTGACGCAGCAACTCATCTCTGGACACGAGACTCTGGTCTACCTCATGTACCAAAGAATCACCACTTCGGTAATTGTGAAGGAGAGGAGGTAAACGACCATACAATGCACCGAAATGGAGTCATGCCAGTAGACGCATGGAACGTCGTATTATACCATAGCTCAGCCCATGGAATATAAGTGCTCCTACTTGCGCGGCCATTGATGAACAAAACAGCGAAGATATTGTTCGACACATCGATTGACCACTTCCGTCTGACCGTCGGTTTGCGGATGATAAGCGGAGCTGAGTTTCAGTTGAGTACCTGACATTTGAAAGAATTCCTGCCAAAATCGACTAATAAAAATTGGATCCCGATCGCTAATGATCGATTTCGGAAGGCCATGCAACTTGATAACTCCTTCCACAAATTTTTCAGCCACACTCTTAGCAGTAAATGGATGGGACAAAGTTAAGAAATGTGCAAATTTACTTAACCTGTCAACGACTACTAAGATTGTATCCTTGCCGTGAGAAGTTGGCAATCCTTCAATGAAGTCGAGAGTAATATCATCCCAAACTTGGCAGGGGATAGGTAACGGTTGTAATAATCCAGCAGGGGAAAGTGTCTCAGACTTCATTTTTTGGCATACCTCACAGTGCTTGACATACTCTTGGACGGATTGGTGCATTTTAGGCCAATAAAATTGCTGAGCTAGCCGTTTGAATGTCCGTAAGACGCCTGAGTGTCCACCAATTTTGGTGTTGTGTGCCTCATGCAGGAGCTTAGTGCGCAGCGTCACACATGAAGGAATAACCACCCTTCCCTTAAATAACCAAAGTCCTTGGCGCTGAGAATAGGGACCATCGGTTTGAGCCTTTGCCACCTGAGCTACGGACTGAATATAAGAATCCCCTTCGTAAGCAGCTTTAATCTCGTCCCACAAGGTAACAACGGCTGTGTGCAGATGATGAAGTACTGGACTGTTTGGCTGGCGTGAAAGGGCATCTGCTACTGAGTTCTCGCGTCCAGGACGATAAATAATTTCGTAGTCGTAGCCCATTAATTTGGCTACCCACTTTTGCTGCTCCGGCGTCGCTACACGTTGATCCAGAAAATACTTCAAGCTGCGTTGGTCGGTTTGGACGAAGAATTTTCTCCCCAATAAATAAGGTCGCCACATGCGTATGGCTTCTACAATTGCAAGCATCTCCTTGGCATAGGTTGACCATGATTTTTTTGTAACTCCAAGTGCACGACTCATAAAGGCAATGGGCTTGCCTTGCTGAGTTAGAACTGCGCCAATCCCATCTCCAGAGGCATCGGTCTCAATGGTAAAAGAGTCATTGAAGTTAGGCATAGCCAAAGTGGGAGTGGTGGTCATTGCTCGCTTAAGAGCAGAGAAAGCTGTTTCGGCCTCTTCATGCCATCCAAACTTCCCTTTCTTGAGTAGATTGGTGAGGGGTCGAGCGATAATGCCGTAATTTTGAACGAACTTCCGGTAGTAACCTGTCAAGCCTAAAAACCCACGTAATTCGGAAATATTAGCAGGTCGGGGCCATGCGAGCATGGCTTCAATTTTTTTATCATCAACCTTCACTCCTTGCGGCGTGATGATATGCCCCAGATACTCCAATTCTTGCTGGCCGAAAACACACTTGCTTGCCTTAGCAAAAAACTTATGCTGTCTCAAAATTTCCAGAGTTTGTGCAACATGTGTCACATGCTTCTCCCAAGTGGGACTATATATGAGAATATCATCAAAAAAGACCAAAATGAACTTTCGAAGATGAGTTCGAAATATTGAATTCATGATGGCCTGAAATGTGGAGGGCGCATTACAGAGGCCAAAAGGCATTACGAGATATTCGTAATGACCATTATGAGTACGAAATGCAGTCTTAGAAATATCAGGAGAATTTACCCTTACTTGGTGGTATCCGGCTCGCAAATCCAGCTTCGTAAAATATGCGGCGCCGTGTAATTCATCCAACATGTCTTCCACTGTTGGAATGGGGAAACGATCTTTGATGGTGGCATTATTGAGCGCTCGGTAGTCTGTGCAAAATCGCCAGCTACCATCTTTTTTTTACCAATAATACCGGTGATGAAAATGGACTGGTGCTAGCACGAACATGTCCGGAATCCAAAGATCTTCTGCACTTGCTTCTCTATTTCTTCTTTCTGGAAGTGAGCATATCTGTAAGGGCGTACATTAATAGGTTCGGTGCCCTCTTTTAATGTAATGCAGTGGTCTATCTCGCGCACAGGTGAGTACGCATGAGGGGTCTTGGAACACGTCTGCATACTCCTGTATTACCTGCTGCATGTCTTGATGATTGATGCCATGAACTGTACCCTGTAAGACTTCCTCTGTAGCCGAAGGAAAACATACTGCAAAAAACGTCTGGCTTTGTCGGCAACCCTTTGAGAGTTCTTTTAACGTAGCCTCCTGAATGGACTGCTCGCCCAGTCCTTGTAACCGTCGAGCTTGGTTATTCCAAATGAAATCCATGGTTAATTGCTTCCAATTACAAACCACGGAACCCAGCATTTCCAGCCATTGTATGCCAAGCACTAGATCGAGACCTGATAACGGCAGTGAGAAGAGGGTGAGATAAAACTTAGTTCCTTGTAAATTCACCATTACCTTATCAAAACGCCCTTGACACTTCAACCGCTCGCCATTTGCAACCCGAACAGTAAAAGTTTCCGTTGGTACCACTGTTAACCGCAACATGCTTGCCGGTGAGTCACTGATAAAGTTGTGTGTTGACCCACTGTCGATTAGCACCACTACTTCAAGAGAACCCATTGTTGTTGTCATACGCATTGTTCTTGGAGCAGTCCATCCTGTCAGTGCGTGTAACGTAATTTCAGGTTCAAGTTCAGGTTCCTGCACCTCTGTTGCATCTTCTCCTTGGTCAAATTCTCTCATTTGTTGGTCAGTGACATCCTCACAGACCACATTACCAGCACCTGCGTAACCTTCCAAGAGTAATAGCTGAGGTTTTTGGCATCGATGCCCGGCTGTAAATCGTTCATTGCAGTTAAAGCAGAGGCCTTGCACTCGTCTCCTCTGCATCTCCTCCCAGGATAAACGCTTGACTGGAGCAGCCGGAGTAGCAGGAGCTACACGAGTGGGTTGTGGAAGAGCTAGAGGAGCTCTCATAGGTGGTGGTCGCATGAACCGCCGCTGTCGTGCAAGCTGCTCGTCTTTCATCCGTGCTAAATTGATGGCCTCCTTGAGGGATTTCGGTTTAAACATCCGAATCCCATCAGAAATTTCAGCCTTCAAGCCGCCCATGAACGTCCCCACCAACGCCTTCTGCGTCCATCCACTTACTTTGTTGCCGAGCTTCTCGAATTCACGTTGATAGTCTCTCAACGTCCCCAGTTGCTTGATTCTTGAGAGAGCTTCATCAAAGTCTTCACAGCCTGATGGTCCGAAGCGAGCCCATAATTCCTCTTGGAATCTTTCCCATAAAATCACCTGTCTTTCTTCCGATAACGTCTTACGAAGCCACTGCCACCACCGGTTGGCCTCCCCTTCAAGGTGATAAGCAGCCATGGGAACCTTTTGGTGTTCTGCCGTGCCTTGGTATTCAAAGAATTGTTCCACACGGTTGAACCATACGGTTGGGTCATCTCCTGAAAATCGTGGGAATTCCAGCCTCGCCGTTTTGGAGGAAATGATCTGCCGACCCCCATTGTTGCCTTCTTGGTGATGGTTGTCGTGGGTGGGATTCTCCTGGGTAGGATTCTCCTGAGTAGGAATCTCCTGGTTTGCGATCACTATACTCGAAAGTCGATTGATAGCTTCCTCCATTCGCTGAAGTCCTGCGTGAACTACATCAAGTCCAGATTCCAAGTGCTCAATACGCTCTTTGTTAGTACCCATTAGTAACCTGGCTTTGATACCAATGATAGGTCCCAATGCAGAGAATATACACACTAACACAATTGTTCTCTTCGGGTGAGAACGTACCACACTTTTGAAGGCAAATACTTGATAATCATTAACGAAAACATTGGCTGCTTAAATAAGCAAAGCCATGTTCCACAAACCGAAATACAAGGAAAATGGGGAAACTGCAACTAACAAATAGAACTTAACAATTGTAAAACAGAATCCAAATAACAAAGCATAATGAACAGAAGATAAATGGCGTAAAACTCGCAAGTAAAAGTCACAACACACCATTCCACTTCTATTCGTTGAGAAACTACCCACTCCTGCCTGCAACTGAGTCGGTTGCAACTTCCACTTCTGCATGTTGAGAAACTACCCACTCCTGCCTGCAACTGATCCTGTCCCCAAATATTAGGGAGTTGGTTACAACTCATGTCCAGCAACTCACGTCCCAAAATATTTGGGATTTGGTTTACCCCTCCTCTCAGTTCGTCGTGGTTTAACAGTCACTCAGAAAAGGTATGCTCGTTCCCTCTCCTTGTGGTCTTACTGTTAATCATGAGCTAATTAGGACATTATGTACTCCATGTGTCACCCTTTGGTTTCCAAACGAAACATCATCAGAACCGTCCATCCCCTTTGAAATCATTTCTAAGGATAAGTTTTCTAATATCAGTGCTCATATGATGATCCTAATCCATTGGTTTCTGTAGGCTGAGTCTGAGTCGCTAAGACTTTTCTCTATAGCATACATCGGCAGTCAATATATTGATCGCAAGGATCATACTTCTCTTACAAAAGATGGACTGCTCCAATCGACATAACATCTCTTCCTGTGGCCTACAATAAGTCGAGATGTTGGTGATCTGATGGTCTAATGCAAAATGTGCCAAACATTCTATTTGTGGCCTGAAAATATGGAAAATAAGTTAATGGCTGTAATTTAAGGGGAAAGGTGAGAAGACAGGATGGTTAGGGTTGTCCATTTAATAATGTGGCTTTTGAGCCAATGGGCCATGTAAGGCAGAGGTCACTATGTGGACGTATGGTCATGATCCATCACCTATGCCTGCAAGTGGATGGCAGATGGGCTCTACCATGTATCATTTCCTCTAAAGACGGGTCCGTGCTCTCAATGTGTTGGTGTAGTTACCTTAATCCAAACCATCTAAATTGTTCATACCATTGCAGATGAGACATGGCCCTTAAATTAAATTGTTGGATGATCTAACTTCTAACCAATGGACACTTATTTGTTGAATTTGATATATCCATTCCAATGGACGCCACTCCAACGGACCGATCCACTCCATCCATCAGTTGCAACCCTGGCAACCTGTGTATCGTGTAACTCAAAGAGTTTAACTTTCCTTGGTGGATGATCATCATGCCCGAACAGGACAGAATCCTTTACAACGGCTCTTCTAGAAAAGAGCGTGTAACAGTAATTCTCTGTGGCCCCACCATGTCATCTGTTGGACATCCATTCCATCCATCAGTTGCACCCATCGATTCTAGGCCCTAGGACCAAAAATCAGCCCGATCTACAATTTGGGTGGGCCACTACAACAGCAATCAATGGCTATGGGTCCCCAACGACAGACTTGTTTGTGGGGTTTGTGGGGTTACCATGTTCTGTATTTATCATCAAACCGGTTTTTCAGGTGTGACTCATAAGAATGAAGGCAAAACAAAAGAATCAGTCTGATTTAATACTCAGGCGGGCCACACTGCATGAACTTGGTTGTAGCTGTAATTTTACATTATTTCCAGAGGTGTAGCCCGTCTGAGTTCCATATCAGAATAATCTTGTGTGTGTACGGTTAACACAAGGGTTAGAACCTGATGGAGCGGCTGATGTTACACTTACAACATGATGGCCCCAAAGAGCTTTGGTAATGTACCCGCCGAGTAAACCAGGTGTTGTAGACGATTTGTGTCCATCTAAACAGTGAGCCAGACCCCAATGAGCGGATCAGATCCCTCGGGCGTTTAACACTTTAGCACGTGTTTGACGCAGCTACAGGAGAAGAACATTAGACGAATGCACTAGCAAGGTTCGTTGTAGGAGACAGGAAGGGCAGAAAATTAAAGAAAGGAAAACAGAGTAACCAGCATGATATTTCCTTCGCAGGGGCTCACCGATTGCGGTGGTACCGGGCTGCTATGTGGCCCGTGTTAACTCAGCACCAGTTCCTAAACTTAGGTGGGGATCTTTTGCACTATATATGGATTTTTAACACTTAGGTCTGCCTCGAGTTGAGTCATGACTCGGACAAGTTACGGTTGACTCATGGCGTCGAACCAAATTAGGTATAGACTCGAATCGCACCTAAGTTCAACGTGGACCCTAGCTGATTGATCAAAAAAAAAAAAAAAAAAAAAACCTGACTGGTCCAGCCAAGCAAGAAACAATTCTTCATTGACAAGGGATGGAGATAAAAAGGAGTTGTGATGTTAAGTGTGTTTACACTTAGCCTAAAGAAGTTTATGTTGTTAATGAGAATCCACCACTATGGACATAGATGTATAACTGACAGGTGAAAAATATACTTACATTAAGAGAGACGGCCAACACTTATCTACCAACCAATGATATATAACCTATCAAAAACAACTTCACTTAGAGCCATATGCACGCTTATGTTAGAAAAATAAGAACATAACTGTAGGGCACACAACTGACAAACGCATAACACGTGGCCCCTAGTATACTAAAGGAAAATTTCAAAATGCCACTGATGTCAAATTCTTCTCAATAAAGTATATGCACAACAAGGCCGTCTTAAAGTAAAAAAGATTCAATTTTTTTTTTTTTTCAAGGACAAGTTTTATTTTCTCAGAGGCTGCAAGGAATTAAGAGTAAGTAATGGAAAGTTCATCCAAAATTAGAAATAGATCATACACAATAGCACCATACATTAAGGATTACAGATCTTACTAGGATATGGCCGCTATACAATCGAAGATTCATATGCAAACAACTACCATACAACTGCCTCTCCTAACCTTTAAAAGCGACACTTCATAAAGAGCTTCAAACCCTTGCCACAAACAATCAATCTCTCTACAACACAATGTTACCTATTGTCTTAATTTTAGCATTGGTCATTTCACTTTTGTCTAGCCATGCTGCAATAAGTTCGAAACTACCTTAGTAATATATTGAACATCCACAACTGCCATCATTGGATTCCCTGATTATAGAGTTTTTGCTTGATACATCGCCAATCACATTTTGCTAACTTTGCACCATGATTGTCTTGTGATTGTTTGGTACTTTCCACGACCATTTTTCTAGCACAGGTCATTGTAAGTATTTTATGTTCACTGCTTAGTTTACTTTTTTTTCATTGATTATACTGCTCTTATATTAAATTAATAAAATTGGTGATCTAACCTTATTTTTTACTTATATCCAATCATTGTTGCTTTGCTGGAGGATTGGTTTCAATCAATTGGCTGCATTATATAAATACTTAAGTTAGGCGTTGATGCTATACTATGCAATGAATGTGCAATGAATGATAGATTTTGACGTTGTTGTCTTGAAGTACATTCCTTGAGAGCATAATACTGATACAAATAAGATGGCATAGATCACAATAGGACCTAGGTTACTGATGGATTGACCAGATGACTTTTGACTGTCTAGAGGCGACACTCTCGGCTGCCCAGCAGAGGATTATGACTATCGAGATCGCTTCTCTGAATATTTTGTAAGACAAATGGACAAAGCCGACTAAACAACAAAGCTAATTGGACCATTCGAATGTGCTACGAGGAGGAACTTATCTATTGCAAGAATTTTAGGCCACAAAAGTAAAATTTTGATTAATGGTTGTTATCTAAAGAAGTATGTGCCTTCCTTTGGGAATCCATGCAAAGATAAAATGAAATGGCCAGAGAGCAGGTCGATGAAGATTAAAAGCAAAAAGACAATATGCACAAAAGAAACTTCATTTCTTTTAAATTGGCCTTACATGAAATCTGGTTCATTACAAAATTCTCTTCTTAATAGAGAGATGTCCAAAAAAACCATACAAAAGGAAAAAGGAAGATAAATTTAGCGATCTTTGGTTGATTGTTCTTCAAAAGAGGAAGAGTCTTCAATTTTTTTTAAAAATGGCTAAGCCTTTGAGCTTTGGCTATAGCCCATAAAGAGTGTGTCCTTGTTGGTTTTCACCATCCCATGAGCAACAACAGGATCAACAGGCACCATTGGTGAAAGTTGGAAAGAAGGCGGCGAAGAGAAAGAAGTAACGAAGAAAGCATGAGGAGAATCAAGCTGAGAGGTTCAATTTATAGAATGCTATGATTGATGAAGTCATCATTAAGCAATAAATGACAAATGATTCATCATTAAGCAATAAATGACAAATGATTCCTCACACCAAAGGTGCGCACAACAACTGAGTGGAAACCTTACATTGTCATGTGTTGCTTGCCAAAGTCCATCAAAATCCGTGACGTTGAAACATTCCTTCACATTCTTCAAATGTAAAGTGATGTGGGGGCATTGTTTATGCTTGACATGTGCATTCCATGTTACCCAATGAGAAGTCATCATGTATCGACACACATATACGTATGGTGGAAGGGAAATATACTCGTCTTAAGAGACACTACCAACACTTATATGCCAACAACACGTAGCCTGCTAAAAGCAATCTCGCTTAGAGTCGTGCGAATGCCTACGCTAGAAAAAGAGGAACATAACTCTTAGGGCATGTGATCGACGCATGCATGACACGTGTAGCTCTTAGTGTACGTAAGATATTTTCAAAGTCCTGCCGATGTCAACTTCTTCACAATCCACCATACACGTGGCATGACTATCTTTACAAAAAGCTCCAAATGGAAAATTTCCCTAACGACTATCGATATTTTCTTAGATGCAATAGGAATTAGGAACAAGTAATGTAAAGTCGACTCAAAATTAAAAGCAAATAATATACAATAACACCACATGGCAAGGATTTCAGATACACTAGAATACGATCGTAGTACAATCAAAGATTCATGTGAAAACAAAAATGCGGCCACCACCTCTCCAAGTATCTAAAAGCAACACTCAATGAAGAGCTCTATGCCCCTCACTATAAACAATCAATCTTTCTACAACTCAATATTGCCATTCCTTTTAATTTTAGCTTTAGTTACTTCACTTTTGTCCAGCATGCTGTAGCAAGTCCGAAGCCATTAGATTATCTTATAATTACTACTATATAGCGCATTGTTGTAGTATGCCTTATGAGTAAATTAAGTATCAATGACTAGAGCATGGGCACTGAACGAGTCGATCTGGCTAACTCGACTTGTCCGACTCGTTCAGATCTAACTTGACCTAAACCGAATGGGTGAGTCGGTCCGAACCGAGTAGGCTTCACCCAATCCAATTTCCAACCGAGTCGAGTTTGAGTTACCTAGTAACTCAACCAGAAACTCGATCCGGTTAGACCTAACTCGATCCGAAACCCGACTCTCTAACCCTACCGGCCGCACCCTAACCCGACCTGATCCTAAAATCTCTCTCCCTCCCACATCCTCCTCATCTTCCAAGCCCGATCTCTCTCTCTCTCTCTCTCTCTCTCTCTCTCTCTCTCTCTCTCTCTCTCTCTCCACTGTCACGCCCGAACTCGGAGACCGGGCTCACAAAATTCCCGATCGCCGAATCCGGCACCGACAGCCTCCGTAGAACCCCATTCTCGGCTCCCAGCGCCCATACGCCAGGTTCCGATCCTGGGATGCTACAAGGAGGATTTCTAATAATCCAATTAATTCGTAATGAGCATAACCAAGCATAACCCACGAACAATAACCACAAGAACACCATCACAAAATCCACTATGAACAAAAACTTTGAATACAGTGCGTAGAAAGGGAAATACAAGGTAGTGCAAATAACAAAAAAAAACTCCAAAGCTCGGCGGCACGCTCCAATCATGCGGCGAGACTACAAGCTGCCCCGAAGGCGTCACTGCACGCATCAATCGTGCATAAACATAGAAAGCTTAGAGGCGGTGTAAGTGTGTGCGAACGTGCTCGAAATGCAATGCGGAGTAATGTGAAATCATGCTGATGAGTACGAAATGCAACTAGCCGTACCAAGGCTATACAGTACAAGATGTGAATGCTATCGGCCATACCAAGGCCATGCGATGCAATATGTAAGTCAAGCATGTCAATCCTCATCCAACTCGTCATGTCAATACAGTTCTCAGTCTGGATAATCACCGGGGTTCAATACACTCCAAGTGGCACTGTCTCTCTCCAAGCAGTACAGTCCAAGTGAGCGTAAGAAACCTCACTATCCGCCTGGCCAATAGTCAGTCAATACCTATCCGGCACGTCGATAGCGAACCCATTTCCGAGCTGGTCAAACTCAGCCTAGTAATGCCCCCTGCTCTCGGGCGAGTAAGGTCACCACTCCTTTCCAACCGACCACGACACAGTGGGAGACGCGGCCTCATGGTATTCGGCCCTCGTGCGCTCATATATCCACTCGGTCTCGACGTTGAAGTCATCCTCTGGTACCATCGGGTTCAGGGACTCTCACCCAGGGACATCTATGGCGCCCCAATTGCTCGGAACAAGATTTTTTCCGGTATCCAACCAGCCAACCACGATATATCTGTGGAGGCTATGGCCCTGATGTCGCTAGGGCATATCTCAATCATACAGATGCAAATGCATGAACCACACTACCAATCATGCAACCATCCTGCGTGAAGCACGCACTCATGTAGGGCAACACCGCCTATCAGGGAGCCCGTAAACAGTCTGCCCGAAGGCATATGCTATGATCAGACACTCCTCATCTCAAGCATGCATATGATGCGTATGATCATGAATCATGGGGCAGCACTATACTATGGTATGATAATGGGCGTTGCTCAAAGTGAAGATGGGCCTAAACGGATTGCAGAGTACAAGTATGGGCCTATCAGTGGACCTTAGGAAGAATGACAATGTGGACATTCAACCAACATTATCTTTACAATGTGGACGTCAAACCAACATTGTTCCCAAGGCACAGCCCGCCATAAAACATCATTACAAACCATAGGGAATCACACATTGCAATGGACCTATATACATCTTATTGGGCCTTGACCCAACGGCCTTAGGTTCATTAAGTGGGCTGCCTCATATGGGCCTTATATAAGTCAAGTGGGCCGCATCAATGGCCTCATGTACATTGCAATGGGTCATACTCCATGGGCCTTTGAAAACATCACAATGAGTCTCGTAACATGGGCCTCATATATATCAGAGTGGGCCTCGACAACGGGCCACCAATACGTCGAATGGGCCTAATATCATGGGCCTTATATATATACCAAGGTGGGCCTCAACAACGGCCAGAAATACATCAATATGGCTCCATCACATGGGCCCAGGGCCCACCATAATATTTGTTTATTCATAAGGTCACTGGGACCTTGGGTAAGGCCCACTGTAATGTTTATTTGAAATCCAACCTATTCATAAGGTCACTTGGACCTTGGGCCCACCATAATGTTTATTTGAAATCCAGCCTATTCATAAGGTCATGGGACCAGGGGGCCCACCAGAAAGTTTATTTGCCATGCAACCCATTGATAGGGTCACGTGGGCCTAGCCCACGGTAATGTTTACCTGCCAGCCAGCCTGTTTATAAGGTCACGTGGACCTGGGCCCACGGCCAGGGAGCCAACCGAACAGGGCCCACCGTAATGTTTATTTGCCAACCGACCTTTGATAAGGTCACATTAGCAGGGTCCCACCGTGAGGTGGTTCACAAATCCAGCCCATACATTATGTGTGTTTCCACATATTGACCGTCCAGACCAAGTTTCAGCCGCATCAGAAAATCAGGTAGGCCCCACCAAGTGTTTTTATATGGTTTAGGCATGTCTTCACATGATTTAGATGGTATGGCCCACCTGAGTTCCTTATTCGGCTGATTTTTGGAGGAAACCCACTTCAAAGAGTGGCCCACCTCATGGACGGTTTGGATTTCAGAAACACATCACGTGGGGCCCACGGCTGGAGCCGTGGGGCCTGGCTCGTCCGCCCGCCAACCATGCGAGGCCCCTTGCCTTGCTGGCACTTGCCACTTTTTTTTTTTTTTTTTTTTTTTTTTGTTTCGTGGGGCCCGCATCAGTAAGATCCAGCCCACCCATTATATGTGTCCTACAAGTCTGGCCGTCCAGACCAAATTTCAGATGCATCCAAATACCAAGTGGGTCCCACCGTGTACTTTTATACGTTCGGTATGTCTTTACATAGTTTTAGAGGGTATGGCCCACCTGGTGATCAGATCACCTTAAGGCTTTGGCTCAACGCCTAAAATGATGCAAGGGTTGATATGGATGGCTTGGATCATGCTCAAACATCAAGGTGGGGCCTGTATGGACGGCCCATCCCAACTTCTTTTTTTTTTTTGTAAGCTTGAAAGTACACACCAGGCCAGCGGCCTCATTTCAACCCGTCCAGCGTCTCTGGACGCTGGACGGCATGGATATAATACAGACACCATGGTGGGTCCCACATGCACGTGGCCTCTATTGTGTCAAGGTGGGTCCCGCATAAACGTGGCCACCTGATTCGGATCAACCTGATACTTATGTTTTCCTTCCATCCGGGCCTGTTAATGGCTGAATGGGGTATATCCAACACATTCATCCGGTGGGTCCCACATGAAATATGTGATTCGCGGTGGGCCCCACACACCCTTTCACCATCACTACCATTCAAAGAGAGAGAGAGAGAGAGAGAGAGAGAGAGAAAGAGAGAGACGGTGATCATAGAGGGACCCCGCCACTATGGGCCCCTCATGGATACATTACATACATCAAAATGGGTCCCACCAATAAGTGGGCCCTCAAATCATGAAATTAACGGTAGGAATTCAAGGATCACCCACATCTTGCACTCCTTCTTACTCTCCTAGCCTCCTATGCTCCTTAGCTTGTCTTTTGATGGTAGATGATGAACTTTTGATGGTGAGGATGGTGGATCAACGGTTGAGATGGGAGATGAGGAGGTGGGCCACACTTAGAAGTTTTTTGAGAAATTTGGGTTGCTTAGAGGAGGTTGGACGTGTGAGAGAGAGGAAATGAGAGAATGAGAGAGAGGAAGAAATAAATTAAGGAAGAAGGGATGGAGGGAGTGGTGTTGTAATAAATGGGGATGGGTTAAGTTGAAAAATGGGTAAAGAAGGGATGGTGATGGAAGGGAGAGAGTGGACTTTTGAAAAAGGAAGGATGGGTTGTGTGTACTTGTTGTTGGGTGAGGTGGCATGGAGGTATGGTGGTGTACTTGACTTGATTGATGGGACATCTCGTAGAGATTCCCTCGAGATTCGCAACGTGCGGCGTTTCTTCGAACAGAACGCTGACTGACATCTTCCCACCCAGGTATCGGTTCGGTGCGCGAGTCACGGCGTTGGAATCGCGGTGACGGCGCGGTCGCCAAGATACAGGTTTCGAGTCGAGCCGACTTCGGCATGCGGGACTCGGCTTAGGATCGTGCGCAACGTCGAAAATGGGTCGAGGGTTGCCGGAATTCGACCGGTAAAATTGCAGAAGCCGACCGAATGGTACGGTTTAGGTTACGGGTCTTACCCCCCCCCTCTCATCACCCTCATTTTCCAAGCCCGGCTACCACCCACCACCATCACCCTCCTCCTCCTCCTCCTCCTCTCTGTCCTCTCCACTCTCTCGGTCTCTCCCTCCCTCATCTCTCAATCCGACTCGGTGCCAACTCGACCTGACTCGGTACTTCTAATCGGATCAGACTCGATCCGGATCAGTCTAGGCCAGACTGGACTCGGATCGAGTCAGGCATGTTGGACTCGGTATAAAGTCGGATCGAGTTCGGGTCAGGCCTATTTCAAAACTGGATCGAGTCAAGTCAGCCTTAACTCGATTCGACTCGACTCGATGCCCAACACTATCAATGACTATTGTTCTCGGATCCCCTGACTATTGAGTTATTGCTTGATATACCACGAGCACATCTTGTTGACTTCACATCATGATTATCTACAACTTTCCATGACCATTCTCCTACCACAACCGATCATAGGTTTTTATCTTCTTTGCTTAGTTTACTTTTCTTCTCACTAATTGTACTGCTCATACATTCAATTAATAAGATTGACGATTTAGTATTATTTAAAAAAAATAAAAAAAATTCTTGTCCGCCATTGTTAATTTAATAAAAAACCTGATACAGTTTTACCATTGAAAGGAAAGTTGTTAGCTTAAGGCAAAAAAAATCATTATGAATAACTAACCCTTCCCTTATAAAATTGCATAATCATTGTAATAATTTATGATTGAACAGTTAAGCCAACCTTCATAGCTTCTAATCCAGCTAGTTTGATGCTTCGGGTCACAAGCATTCAAACGATTTGAGTTGAATATGACTCTAGTATGCTTGACACTATTTCTAATCACACACATTTTACTGAATTCAGGCTTTGTCACACATGTAGCATGTGTCGGTGGTGTCAGGAGGGATGTGATGTGGTCGATCATCGTCTTCCTCAGGGGATAACTACTCCGAATCCATAGAGCTCTTTAGACTCCTCACAAAGCTTCATTTAATCTATGAGGGATAAAAGTAGAAATAATTCCTAATAAATTTGAAATAATTTGATTGATGATAAAAAAAAAAAAATTACAACTCTTTAAATAAGAAACTCAAACCTTGGAAGGAGTTTTAGACTTAGACTCAAACTCAAACACCCTAAAAACATGACTTAATATAAATAGTAAACTTACTATTTATATACGACCTCTTTTCCTAATAAACTTCATGGTTTTTGGCAAAAACCTAGTGTCCAATTTGTCCTAACCACGTTATTCTCTTAACTTTTCTAAGCCCTTTCATGTTGGGCACAACTTCTGCAACTCAAATGATCAAAAGTTATCCTCCAACCAAAACTAATTATGTACGGTAAAAATGAAAATAAATGAGACTTTTGACTGTTGATCTAATGGAATCTAGCAAATCTGGCGTGGGCAATCCAGTGTGGGCAGCCCTGCATAGTGGGGTTGGCTGGCTTAAGTGGGTTCTCCTACCCTAAAATTATATATAATCAGTGTTCGAAATATCAGTATCGCGCTATGTATCGCACCTTTGGGATACAGATATATATCGGTTATCGCACGGGATATATCGTTTGTATCACATAATTTATCGCACTTTTTGGGAAACATTGAGAAACATTGGGAAAACGGTTGAATTTTTCAATGAAACATCAGAGATTGTCAAAAAAGATCTTAATACAGTTTTAAATCATAATATTGCAAATAAAAAATTAAAAAAAAAATGCATAAAATAGGTTTCTTTTGTATAAGGTCCTAAGCCAAGCTTATGTCTGATTGAACTAAGGCAACTATATTAAAATAAAATGCATAATATTTATAAATGTATCAAGAGATGTATAAAAATACAATTATTATTAGGGCAAAAAATTCTAATCTAATTAGTGGATACTTAATTGTTAAAATAAAACCATTAGACACATTTATTATTATGTGGGCCACACCTCAATGTGTGCATGATATATCTACACTGTCCATCCTTCTTGCCAATTCATTTTCGGACACGGGCCCAAAAATGAAGCAGATCCAATTCTTAGGTGGACCACACCATAAGAAACAGTAAGCCTTAGGAAGTTCATAATGGTGGACCACACTATAGGAAATAGTTCTTAATAACCATTGAAAACCTTGTATGGGCCATAAAAGTTTTAGGTCAAGCTAATATTGCATTTTCTTTCCATCCAGATATGTATGACCTTATCAATAGGTTGGATGTTCAATAAAAATTATTATGGGCACTAGGAAGCTTTTAATAGTTGAAGTTCAATGATCACCTTTTCTAGTGGTGTGGTCTACCTTAAACTTTTCTCACCTTCATTTTTTGGATCATATCCTAAAATAACATGGAAGAACATATGGATGGCATGGATGTGTAATACATGTATAGAGGTGGGCCCTACAGTTAGGGGCTCACCCATATGGCTACGGTTATAATCCGTAGCCATAGGTCTACAAAAATGAAAGGCATATTTTCATCCTCAAATGCTTTGTCCGTACGTGAAAGGTCTAAGTTGGGAAGGTAAGTTTTGGATTCTTCATAAAAGACGCTGGATAAAAGGTGGAATGTACAGTGGTAATTTCTCCAAAATCGGAAGCAGAGTGTGTACTGAGTAAACTCTGTGGGGCCCACCATCATTCATAAATTTTATCAAATCCGTCCATCTGTTTTATCATATAACTTTAGGCCTTTAGACCAAAAATAAATCATATCCAAAGCTCAAGTGGACCACAACACCTGAAACAGTGTGAATTGAATTCTACTGTTGAAAATCTTGGGGGCCCACAGAAGTTTTAGATCAAGATGATATTTGTGTTTTCCCTTCATCCATGTCTTTTTGATCTTATGAACTGTTTGGATGACAAATAAACATCACTGGGGTCCTTGTAAAGGTTTCAACGGTAGAAATCAATACCTTCACCGTTTCCTTTGGTATGGTCTACTTGAGCTTTTGATATACTTCAATTTTGGGCTAAACTCCTAAAATGATGTGTAAAAATGGATGGACGGTGTGGATAAACCACGTGAATTCACAGTGGGCCTAAAAAAAATTACTCAGTACCATAAGAGCGTATCGGGGATTTCCTCCTAAACAAAAGAGGAAACCGACACTTCTTCTCCGTTAAAGGCGTAACTTGCGAGCCTGCGATTTCAAATCCATTCAAAATCCCAAAAATTTCTCTTTTCTTTCTTTCTTTTTTCAAAATTCCTACCCTACCCAAGTCTCAAAATCCTTGATGAAAATCTGATTTCTTTCAAAGCAATTCTATCCAGAACAAAAACAAAAAAAAAAAAAAAAAAAAGGGGTTTTAAGCTTATCCGTCATTTTCGAAGATTGGCCTACCAAATCTAGTCGACGCCCACCCCTTCAAGCAGATTTGAGGTAAGAAATTTTTTTCTATTTAATATTGATTTTTATTTTTCAAATTTCTAGAATCGTAGGTGGTTACTAAGATATTCCGATGATTTTGTGTATGCAATGAAGGGAAAAGTCATGATAAACCAATATATCATCGATATCGGCAATATCGCATGATATTTTATGATATTTGTGCAATATATCGCACGATACACAGGATTCCTTGATTTTTGTATTTTTGAAGAAAATCTTAGGGATTTTGTATCACTGACCATCATTGATAACGATAATATCGGCCAATAGTATCGATATTACGAACATGGTATATAATAAGTTAAAAACTCATCCTGGATTGCAAGATACACTGATTTAAGGTTCTGACGGCCCGGATCATTTCCACCTTAGATCGGCCTTCTCTGACCCATCGTTGCCATGAAATATTTGCAACCCGCTGTACATCAGCCGAGGTGGAAAAGCAATAAAGTGGACCCTAGCTAATTGGTCCGACTAAGCAAGAATCAATTCGGAATAGCATACAAAGTTGTGTAACACCCAAGCTATATGAGACCCACCATGTTTTACATTAAAATCCACTCGGCCCATTTGGCCATAACCCTTATTAACCGTACATACAAAATATCAGCACACATAGAACTCGATATGTCACATGAATTGGAACAATGTAAACTGCCTCCTAAAACCTTAAAGTTCACATGGTGTGGCCTGCCGGAGTTTCAGATCAGAATAAAAGTCCCAGCCCTTCTCACCAGATCAGCCGCTCATTAGCACTGTAGAAAATAAAAATCAGGCCGATCCAAAACTAAGGTGGACCACAAGGTAGGGATAATGTAAAATCATGCCTAGGACCTCTAAGTGCGCATGTATCTCTATTTGGTATGCACCTTCATCCTAGTGGGGTAGGCCTGATGAATGAATTATATGGCGTACAGACAACACGAACCCACAATGGGAAGGTTTTATTGGTTGGATGTCGCACTCAACTTTTTCTAGTCGTGTAAGAGCTAAATGTTTTTGGGAAAATTTTTTGCGACATCAACTAGCTTCGAATATCTCATCTATTCACGGAGTGGATCTGATGCAAAGTTGACGTGGTTCCCACAAGTTCTGGTGGTCCCTGTACCATAGGCGCGCATGTCCTGCTTTTGAGTAAAAGCAGTGGAAGTAGTGTTGTCAATGGGCCCAGCCTCGGTAGGTCTCAGCCCGGGTTTTGAACTGTTTCAGGCTGGGTGGAAGGCTGAATCTATTAATTTTCCAGGCCCGAGCCCGCCCCATTGACAAACTAGGTAAAGCGGTTTGCCTCAAACCCAGGAATAGAGATATTCCTGTGCCCAAGGTTGTGTATGGCCCACGTATGTCCGTGACAAATCCACTCAATCCATTTATTTTGTGATTACTCAAGAGAACAAGAATCTAAAAATAAAAATCAGGTGGATTCAAAACTCATGTAAGCTATAACACACGAACAGTGAAGATTGAACCCGTGGGGTAATTGAAGTTTTGTTTCGGGATGACATTTGTTATTACATTTTATATGGGTGGTAATAACCCTATGAAAGGTTTCGATTGCATATAAACATATGTTCAGCTCTAGAAAAGTGTCAACGGTGGATGTTTTCATTCCCACTCTTTAGTTTGGTACGGTCCACCTGAATTTTGGATCTACCTGATTTTTAGAGTTTTATCCTATGGTGGTCTTTCAAAACAGACGAGGTGGATTTGTAACAGAAATTTGTGTACCCCACACCCTGGCACAGTTATATCTTTGTGCCCTGTTCACTGGGAATCCGATCCAACATACAAATATTACTCTGGGAAATGCTCAAGTGCTCTCAGAGCACTATGAGTTATAGTGCTCCTGGTTGCATTCTTTCACTTGGACAGTCCAATTGATCCATCTAAACATTCTATTCTCTCAAGAACACATTTTATTGACTATTGTGAAGAAATTTCCTGTTCGGATGATACAGTCCATCCTTTAAACCCATCCTTTATTTGGCCACATTTTCTCTACCCGGAATTTTTTTTCAAGCCATGGATATGATAATTATGATTGCCTAATAAAAATGATTCTTTAAAATAATAAGCAATCCACCATTAGGCCCTAACAAATGGATGGATATCAAATTGTGGCTGGACCTGTTTTTAAGTAAACAACCTTCACTGTTCATAATAAATTCCTTGTTTTTAAGTAAACAACCTTCACCGTCCATAATAAATTCCTTGTTTTTAAGTAAACGACCTTCACCGTCTATAATGAATTCCTTTGATCAAATGGTTAGTATTTCTTAGATTGTTGTTATGCTTACGTACGTGTTAGCTCCAGAAATATTTTTGGAATATAATGAACGGGCTAGATTAATGTGGACTATCAAGGTCCCAACCCGACTAGGAGCACTAAAAAGTCCAGCTCTTTGAGAGCACTAGAGAATTTTTGTGTTACTTTTGACTAAACATAGAAAAAGAAAAAGAAAAGAGAACTGCTCCAGTGCCTTGTATGTAGTGCAAAGTAAACTTTGACTTGTATATAGTGCATGTTGTCTTGACGGTTGTCCTCCTTCAGATTTCGTGGTGGACCGTGATGATTGCTGAGAACGATTTTGCTGATTTTGATGCGGTCTGAGATGGCATGGAATTTTAGGCTGGCACTCTACAATGATTTGGATAAATTGGTGGATGATGGGGGTTAACACAAATCATGATGGGGCTAATAGAAGTTCTACCGCTAAAATTTGTGTAGTATCTAGTTTACTCGGGAGAGAGAAAATGGGTGTTTTATGAGCTGTTGTCATCTGTCGATAACATATACCAACGAGAAGCAACAGCTGATCGGCTCGGATGGCAACCCAGTAGGTGTTACCCTTATGTGGGGCCCACCTTAATGATGTTTTGTATATCGACACCATTCATCTGTTTCTCCAGCCCATAATAGAACGGATCCCGAAAATTAAGTAGATCCAAATCTCCCGTGGACCACACAAGTGGTGATTGAGTGCCTTATCATTAAAAATTCATCATAAGGTTTTCTTAACGTTTATTTTCCATTCAACCTGTTGATAATGTCAAGAAGATCTGCATAAAGGGAAAATACAAAGATAAGCTTGATCCAAAGCCATTGTGGCCTACAAAACGTTTTTAATGGCTATTCATCATTATTTTTAGTGGTATGGTCCACTTCAGATTTGATCTTCTTAATGTTTGAGACCACTTCCAAAAATGAGATGGAAAAACATATGAACGGCCTGGATGTACAAAAAAACACATCAAGGTGGGTCCTAGACGGTTAGAGTAACATCTACACTAAGGTGTTACCCGAGTAAAAGCTAATCCACTCCCGCCTTCAACACAGACGATCCGCACTCAATAGAAGGTAATGGCACCTGTTATGGGAAGATCCGAGCCCGCTTGAGATCCGAGCACGGAGCACCAAACTGAGCCGATTGGCATTATCAATGTCCGAAGTCTCGTCTGTCTAAGCCGACTTGAGAGTTCTGTAGAGGCGCAACATTTGAAAGACCTTTACCTCGGAACTATAAGTCTGGGTAGAATCTGTTATCCGATCGGACACAAAATCCAATCCCACCTATAGCAAAGCCTTTGCCTCGGGGTCACATCCAAGATACCAGTTCGGACCTATGTATCGTCCGAGTCCAATGAAATGTAAACTAAGGATAATTAAGTAAAGGTTTATGGTTGAGCCGGGCCGAGTAGACCTTAGGGCTTCATGTACTAAATGAGGTAACTACCATAACTATACGTGGCCGAAAACTTCGTCTGGTTATACATATTACGCGCTTGGCATACCTCACGATCTACAGATCGCGTACCATATCTCCACGATCCGGGAATCCCCTTGATCGTGCCGAGACTGTCGGACCCAGACCATTCAGCTGTTGGGTATAAATAGCCAATCACCCCATGTCTTCAGGTACGCAATATCGAATACTCTTCTTTTAACCCTACATCTTGACCCAGATTCCTGTGTCCTGACTTAGGCATCGGAGGATCCCCCGGCCTAGCCAGGGTCTCCTTTGTTCATCGTTGGTGTGCAGGTTTAGGGCTTAGTGATTACGCTAAGCAGACGAGATCAAGAGGAGAGCGGACCAGGTTTCGACATCAACATTTTTTGGCGCCGTCTGTGGGAACTGGTACGAAAAGCCAAATTCCCGTCCCTCAAATCCAATGGCGAGGAAGAAGAAAGCAGTGGCTGCGAAACCGGAGCCAAATGAGCAGACACAATCTTCTTCACCCCTTTATGCTGAGTCCGCACCGGGGCCTTCACAGCACTCTCGCAACCGAGTAAGCAAGTATCGAGCCATGCAGAGTGAAATTCAGGTCCTGCGTGATGAAGTGAATAGAATGAAGCAGCAAAGGGATCCACAACTACACCCAATTCAGGGGAACCCTGATCCCAAGCCGGCCGGTCTGTACGTAGGGACTGGCTCTGTACCAGAGAGTGTGAGACACGAGGCGCCCCAACAATCTCGGGTGCCGCTCTCGGGTCAGAATCCTCTTGTGTAAGCTAAAGTCTCATCACGGAACACCGCCACTCGGGCGCCCATGAACCGTTCGATCACCTCGGCTCTAGCGCCTACGGATCTCCATCATCGGTTGGAGCAGAGGAGGGAGAGAAGGACTCACGAAATGGGAGATGCTCCAGAGATAGTCGCAGAGAATACAGATCCCTGGGAAGCCTGGTTCGCGAAATTCAACGACAAGCTACGGACTTTGGAAAAGAAGCAGCAACTGTCAACAGTTCCTGCTACAGTCCAAGCTATGATGGAAGAGACCGAGCCCCCCTTCACTTCCGCCATCATGGAGGAGGTGATGCCGCAGAGGTTTCGAATTCCTTCCGTCATTCAGTACTCGGGAACCGGGGACCCGTTCGAGCATCTGGAAGCCTATCGATCTTGGATGCAAATCCATACGACAACAGATGCAATGATGTGCAGAGGGTTTTCAATAACCCTTGCGGGATCCGCTCGGAGTTGGTACCGACAACTTAAACCTAACTCTGTCGACTCCTTCACAAAATTAAGTCGGCTATTCCTTACCCAATTCATAAGCGGTAAGAGAAGCCGAAAACCCAATACCCACCTGCTTACTATTAAGCAAGGGCTGAAAGAATCACTGAAAGATTACGTTGCCCGTTTCAACGAGGAAGCGCTACAAGTCGAAGACTACGATGATAAAATGACACTTGCCGCAATACTCAGCGGTCTAAAAGAAGGGCGGTTTACTTTCTCCATCGGGAAAAACCCACCAAGAATATTCGCGGACTTCGCGGTAAAAGCTCAGAAATACACCAACGTCGAGGAGTTCACTAATGCTCGTAAAGAGATACAAGTAACCGATCTGGCCAATAAGGGGAAGAGGCTTAGGAACGAAGAATCACAGCCGTCCAAAGGAATGAACGACCGCATTCCCCTCGATCGTCGACCGAGTCGGAAGCCGGAGGGGAAATTCCGTTCCTACACTCCTCTCAACACGTTCGCCAAGCAGATCCTGTTGGACATTCGAGAAGACAAGCGGCTTAATTGGCCAGTCTGCATGAGGGCTGATTCGGAGCACCAAGACAAGCGTAAGTTCTGCCGTTTTCACCGAGATCACGGCCATAATACGGACGATTGCGTAGACCTCAAGGATGAAATCGAGTCCTTCATCCGCAAGGGACATCTACGACGTTACACCAAAAAGGAGAGGTCCGCTCGGAGGGAAGAATGACTGCAAGAACAGCCTAATAATCCCACGAAAGAGCCCGCTGAAATCCGCATAATATTCGGGGGCTCGGCCGGGGGAGGGGATTCTAACAGGGACCGGAAGACTCATTCCCGGAGGTCCGACCCGGGACATTACGTTCATCTTGCATAGCGGCCCACCAAGGAGATCCGAGTCAGTCCATGCTGCCTAACCTTCACGGAAGACAATGAGGGCGGAATCCAGCATTCTCATGACGACGCGCTAGTGGTCACCATGACCATAGCGAATCATAAGGTATATCGCATTTTGGTCGACATAAGAAGCTCGGCTGATGTAATATATTCTGAGGCCTTCGAAAGGATGAGAATTCCACGGTCGCGACTCCGACCTGTAAAGACTCCCTTGCATGGCTTTGCTGGAGAGAGAGTAGTCTCCGAAGGAGCCATTTCCCTCTCGGTTACAGCGGGGGAAGGACAACATCAAGTCACCGTCTTGGTGGATTTCTTGGTTGTCAATGTGCCATCGATACACAACGTCATTCTGGGCCGACCCTCCCTCAATACAATGAGAGTGGTCATCTCAACCTATCACTTGATGATGAAGTTTTTGGCCGAAGGCAGATCGGTTATCTCCGAGGCGACCAGTGAGAAGCTCGAAGGTGTTACGCCATAGCAGTAAAAAAAGGAACAGTCAAGCAAACTCTCACCATCAACACTTTAGACCCCCAAGGATTTGTGGAGAACTCACCGGTGGAAGAACTAGAGAAGGTGCCCCTCGACAAAGATGACCCGAGCAAAACTGTTCAGCTTGGGTCATCATTAAATCCCGAGCATTGATCTGCGATATTGGCCTTCTTAAAGTAACACTAAGATGTCTTCGTATAGTCGCACGCTGATATGCCAGGGATCTCTCCTGATGTTATAGTTCACAGACTAAATGTGAATCCAGATCGCAAGCTAGTAAAGCAAAAGAGAAGGCTATTCGACATTGAACGATATGCAATTATTGCCGAGGAGGTCTCCGTCCTGCTCAATGCGGGTTTCGTAGAAGAAGTATATTACCCCAACTGGATAGCAAATGTTGTGCTTATAAAAAAATCCAATAGGAAGTGGCGAGTCTGTGTAAATTACTCAGATCTGAACAAGGCATGTCCCAAGGATAGCTTTCCATTACCCCGGATTGATCAACTAGTGGACAGCACCGCTGGACATGAGTTGCTCTCATTCCTGGACGTCTATTCCGGGTATAACCAGATCACCATGCATCCCCCAAATAGGCAGAAGACCACCTTTGTCACAGACAAGGGGCTCTACTATTACCGGGTCATGCCTTTTGGCCTGAAGAACGCTGGGTCAACATATTAGAGATTGGTAAATCAAATGTTCGCTCAGCAAATCGGAGGCACTATAGAGGTCTACGTTGATGACATGTTAGTGAAAAGTATCAAAGCATCCGATCACCTCGTAGACCTAGGAGATACGTTCAGTGTCCTCCGAGAATATTGGATAAAATTGAACCCTGCTAAATGTGTGTTCGGAGTCGAATCCAGAAAGTTCCTTGGGTTCCAAGTCAGTTAGCGAGGAATCGAGGCCAACCCTGATAAGATCAAGGCTCTCCTTGACATGAACTCACCTTAGATTATAAAGGAAATACAATGCCTCACGGGAAGGGTTGCTGCGCTCAGACGCTTCATTTCCATAGCAACTGATAAATGTCTCCCCTTCTTTCAATAGTTAAAGGGTCATAAGAAGGCAGAATGGACACCAGAGTGCGAACAGGCCTTCCAGCAATTGAAACAATACTTAGGTTCATCCCCTCTGTTATCTAAACCCGAAGAAGGAGAGCCCCTATTCCTCTACCTCGCGGTCTTAACCTCAGCCATCAGCTCGGCTCTGATCAGAGAAGTTGGGGTCAAACAATACCCCGTGTATTATGTGAGCAAGGCCATGGTACCCGTCGAGACGAGATATCCATCCCTGGAAAAGCTGGCTCTCTGCCTTGTAGTCTCGGCTCGGAGATTGCGACCATATTTCTAGGCCCATTCCATCATCGTATTGACCAACTCTCCCCTGAGACAAGTTCTCCAAAGGCCCGAGGTGTCAAGTAGGATGACCAAGTGGGCAATTGAGCTCGGAGAGTTCGACATCCAATTCCGTCCAAAGACGGCAATTAAGGGTCAGGCCGTGGCTGACTTCATCGCTGAGTTTACGACTCCAAGTGCGTAGGAGTCGAGCACGGAGGTCGAAATGACTCCGCCCGTCCCCCTGAACAATCAAGAGGCCGAGACGGATCCAGGATGGGTTCTCTACGTCGATGGGTCATCTAACGTCAAGGGAGCGGGAGCCAGAATCGTCCTGGTTGCACCCGATTCCACGATAATCCAATACACAATCAGGCTCGGATTCAAAGTGTCAAACAATGAAGCAGAAAACTAGGCATTGTTAGCCAGGTTAAGGTTAGCAGCAAGTCTGGGAGTCCAAACCCTTCAAGTCCGAAGTGATTCACAACTGGTGGTGAATCACATCTCTTTGGAGTATGAGGCTAAAGAAACTAGAATGATCGCCTACCTCGGCGAAGCAAGGAAACTAATTGAGAAATTTCGGAGTTGCATGATCCGGCAGATTCCTAGAGTAGAAAATTCATGGGCCGACGCCCTTGCAAGACTCGCCTCAGCCTCCGAAGGAAAAATCCCACGGTTTGTCCCATTGAATTCATTGGATATCCGAACATCGGCCAGTCGGAGAAGGTTAATCCTGTGAATGCTATTCTGAGTTGGATGGACCCAATTTTTAATTACCTTTCATCCGGTGAGGTGCTCTCGGATAAGCTGGAGGCGAGGAGATTAAGGGTCCGGGTAGCTCGATACGTCATACTGGATGGAGTTTTATATAAGAAGGGGCATTCTCAGCCATATCTTAGATGTCTCCGATCAGACGAAGCCGATTACGTGATCCGAGAAGTTCACGAGGGGATCTGCGGAAACCATTCTGGAAGCCAAGCCCTGGCCCTCTCCGTCAAGGGTATTTTTGGCCAACCCTCAAACAAGACTCGAAGGATTATGTTCAAAAGTGTGACAAATGTCAACGTTACGCAGCCGTGTCGAGACAACCAGCGGAAGAGATGACTCCCATGAGCGGACCATGGCCATTCGCCTAATGGGGGATTGACATCATCGGTCCCTTGCCCACAGGAAAGGGACAGGTTAAGTTCTCTATTGTGGCGGTCGACTATTTCACCAAGTGAGCCGACGCCGAACGTGTGGCGAAGATCACCGAGCAGAAGGTGATTGACTTCGTGTGGAAAAATATCATCTGCCCGTGCGGGATCCCGCGAACAATTGTATCTGACAATGGACGACAGTTCGATAATGACAAGTTTCGAGGCATGTGCCAAGGGCTCGTCATCATTAATGCATATTCGTCACATCGACACCCACAGTCAAATGGGCAAGTGGAAGCAGTCAACAAAGTCATCAAACTTCATTTCAAAACGAAACTGGAAAAGGCAAAAGGCAACTGGGCCGAGCAGCTTCAATTCGTCCTTTAGATTTATAGGACTACCGCCTAGTCCTCGACAGGGGAAACCCCTTTCTCTCTCTCCTATGGCTTAGAGGCAATGGTGTCAGTGGAGATCGGACTTCCTACGGCTTGGGTCTGAAATTTCGAAGAGAATTGAAATATTGAGCAGATCGCGGCCAACCTGGACCTTCTCGAAGAAGTCAGAGACATCTCCAGACTTCGAGCCGCCGCTTGACAACAACAGGTCGCCCGATTCTACAATTCTAAAGTTAAGACCAGACGGTTTAGGCTCGGTGATCTAGTTCTTCGTCGAGTCTTTTAGAACACCGCTGAGCCAGGCGTTGGGCCGTTTGGACCTAACTGGGAAGGACCCTATCGGGTGGTCCGATGAACGAAACCAGGGTCTTATCATCTGGAAGATCTCGAAGGTCATCAACTCCCTCACCCATGGAACGCCGAACACTTAAAGGTGAATTATCCCTAATGAAGAGACCTCTGAGCGGCAAGCCTTTATGGCCATGAATAAATATACGCCTTCAAGCGACTAGCCTTTAAGGCTCTCAATAAAATTCTCTACTTTTACATAAACAGACCGATTTCTACAAAGGCATCTCCCCTTAGCCGGGGAGAAAAGCCAAGAGGCGACCCAACTCTCGAGCAGTGGAGTCAGACCAATTTCTACAAAGGCATATCCCCTTAACCAGGGAGAAAAGCCAAGAGGCGATCCGACTCTCCAGTAGTGGAGTCGGACCAAGGCATCTCCCCTTAACCAGGGAGAAGAGCCAAGAGGCGATCTGACTTCCCAACAGTGGAGTCAGACCAATTTCTACAAAGACATCTTCCCTTAACCGGAGAGAAAAGCTCAGAGTCGATCCGACTGCCTAGCAGTGGAGTCGGGCCAATTCCTACGAAGGCATTCCCTCAACCAGGGGAAAAAGTCAAGTGGTGACCTGATCCATCAACGGTCATCAGGTCGAATGGGGAAAGGATGAGGTTGGCCCTCCGACAAGAAAGCCGGGCCAACCGCAAAGATTACCCCCCACTCGGACATAGAAAACCGACTCGGCTATCTAAAGCAATTTAGATAAAACCAACAACTAGATTGAAGATCAATTACGAATAAAAAATGAACTCAATCAGCCTTAAAGTGCCCTCCCAGAGGATCGGTTAACAGAATTCAGAGTTAACAAAATAGTTACAGACCGACCATATTTGACAAAAAAAAAGAGAATCCTTCATAAAGTTGGAGGTACTTGGGAGCTAGGGGCTTGTTCCGGGTGGGTTAATTCGGGGGCTTCTCCCCCAATGTCCTCGGGCAGCAGAGAGTTGAAATCAAGGTTAGGGTACAAATTTTGGACCGCGGCGATACACTCGTAATATCTGTGGTTATAGAACTTCGCGGCTTCAGCATCCCTCTCCTTCGAGGTTTTATACGCTTCCATCGCCGTGGAAATTGCGGCACCCAAGGAAGCCTCATCTTCAGCCCGCTGAGCTTCTACTGCCCGATCAACAGCACGACTCTTCTCTTCGGCGACCTTGACCTTAGCCCGCTCCAAGGATTCACCTAGTCGGGTATTTTCCTCGACGAGGGAATCAACAAGGGCCCTGGCACGGGTCAGTTCGATCTTTGCCGCATCACCCCTGGCCTCGAGGTCCTTCACGACCTCCTGAAGTCGGGCCCCCTCTGTTTCAAGCCGATCCACCAGTCCCTGCAAGTGTAGCTCCTTGCTCCTTCCGTCGCTGAGTTGTTGCCGCAACTTGTCCTGCCCAGCTCAGAGAGAAGTAATCTCCTCCCGCATGGCACCTGCCTTGGCCCGGAGGTTCTCTACTTCGGTATCTCTCCTTTGAAGCTCCCGTATATTCTCGCGAACCGAAAGTAGCTTCGCGACAGACTGAACAAAGAATAAAACTATTAAGTACCCAGAAACAACAAGTTATGAGTCAATAAGAGAGGTGGAGAAAGTTACCGTGTAGAACACGGAGGCTAGGTCATTCAGAAAGGAAGTATCCAACCTCCTAAGAGTTTGAGCAATGCTCTCTTTCGAGGGATGCTTAGCTGCCCAGGGCACCAAGCAGGCTAAGTGGTAGCTCGGCTCGAACCTTCCTCCGCTCGTTCCCACTTGAGCAGAGCCCGCTGTTTCGACAAGGAAACAAATGTATTTAATTTGGGAAAACTATCTTATTCAGACATAACAATGGAAAAGTACAAAAACAATTATCACACTTTATTGGTTCTGAATTCATTTACATCCTCTCTATATCCCTTGATTCTAAGATAGATCAGATTGAAGACTTATTCCAAATGCAATTGTTATGATTCAATATAAATTTCAGCAGTACTTCAGTGCTATTTCGGTCATCTCCCAATACTTAGGAGGAATTACTGAATTGATCAAGTAATCTTCTTGGAGATAGAAATTCTAGCAGCACTCCGTTAGCTTCTTTAGTCATCTCCCAATACTTAGGAGGAATGTTGAATTAATCAATTGATCACTCCTTTTAAAGAAGATTTGAAGACTCAGCAAAACTCCTGCACTAAGCAAGTTGAATGACTTTTACGCGACCCGCGCAACTGGTAATGTGATTACGCGGTCCGCGCAAAGGATATTTTAGTTGCGCGGTCCATACAACTGACATTGCACCTTGCGCGGTCTGCACAACTAATCGTTGCCTCTCCCTTCTACCTTCAGTTGATCTGCTTCAGTTTTTGAAATCTTTCCAATCCCCCAAATGAGAAGGAGAGCGGGATATTTATAGGCCCCTCGCACGTGTCAGTTGTCTTTGTTGCTTGCGTGACCCGCGCAACTGCCTTCTTGATTGCGCGATCCGCGCAACTGTCACCCTTGTTTCGCGACCTGCACAACTGTCACCCTTGTTCAGCGAACCGCACAACTGTTGTTTCAGCTATGGGACTCGCGCAATTGAATCAGTTGGTTGCGCAACCCGCGCAACTGCATCACCTAGTTACGCGATCCGCGCAACTGTCTTCTCGGTTACGCGATCCGCGCAATTTTCTTCTCGGTTTCGTGATCCACGCAACTTGTCTTCCTCCAATATTTTCCTTGAATGTTAATATTTCCATTTGATGATGATCATTTTTTTATGCCCCAACAGATGCCCCCTTGATCCGTTATTTGTTTTACTGAATCAAAGAATCAGGATCAAATTACATTAAATTTCCCTTTATAATTTTCAACAGGTTGCGTGACCCGCGCAACCGACACCCCAGGACCGTACTCAGCCATGTTGTCTATAAATAGTGAAACTTCTCATTTTTCTTCTATCTTCAAATTTCTGCCGCGAAGCCCTTTATGAAATTTTTCGCTATCCGCACAACTGTTCACTATTGCGCGACCCGCGCAACGACTTTTCGTTGCGTAAGGCTTCTAAGCCGTTACGCTGTCTGCGCAACCGCCAATCTTATTGCGTGAACCGTGCAACTCCCGACTGGGCTACGCGATCTGCGCAACTCCCAATTCTGTTGCGCGATCCGCGCAATTCCCAATTCTGCTGCGCGATCTGCGCAACTGCCGTTTTAACAAATCTTCTCAAACTTTAAATTGTTTCATTCCTCATGGCTCGCACCAAGTTGACTTTTACTATTATCAACCCTCCTAGTCAACCATCCCATCAAGAGTTACCAAATACTAAAGCTTATCATACCACAACTCCAACTCCTCAGGTAATAGGATCACCATCTCCTCCGGCTCAACTTTCATCTAAACGTTTCAAAACAACTGCCAGACGTCCCGCCTACATAAAGGAGCCCGTACTCTCCACTTTTGACTTCACTTCACGGATCAAATCATTATCATCCCCCATTCACAAAGCCATTGTCACAGGCTACTTGACCATGCCTCCCAAGCATGGTCGCGAATATGATTGGGATGAGTGGTTGAAGACCATAGCTCATTATCAGACAAGTAGTCAGAGGCCACCTATCAGAGAAGATACCCCTCCTCCTTCCAGGCCTAAGAAGCACCGCCGGAATAAGGCCAAAGAATTCCAAGAAAAGATTAAGGAACATAATCGAAAAAAACTCAACAACTCTTGGGAATCTGTGCGTGAAATACAGGGTGCCATTAAATTCGACAACCCTTATAAACGGGGTGTTGTCTCTCTTTTGCTCAGCATGCACCACCATCATTCTTTGCTGGGCTGTGAACCCAGAGATTACTTGTCTGCGGAAAGGTTAGCTTATGTGAAATCTTGGTCCTTTAAAGAAACCAGATTATTGGAAGGAATTCTGCAGCTTCCAAGACCGAGGCAACAAATAGGCGATATTCACTCTATGATTTTTCTCATCCCTTCTTACGACGTCCATAGCCTATACCCATCTCATTTTTATGAAACTCTCAAGCAGCATTTTAGCTATCATCCCCAACTCTGGAGTCCAGAAGAATTCAGAACCAGAGGTCTTTTGGCCCCTAGAAATTATTACTCCGAATGGGCCGGGGCAGTTTTGATAAAGTATGATAAGATTTTGTCGGACCTTGGCATCTTTTTGGCAATAGAAGCGACGTCACATCCTTTCTGTAAAGAATCTTCTATCTTGAAGGCATTCCTCAACTACTGGTGTCCTTCCACCAATTCTTTCCATCTCCCTGAAGGTGAAATGAGCATTACATTATGAGATATCCACGGAATTACAGGTTTACCAATTACTGGCCAATTTTTTGATGAATTCATCCCCACTAATGAAGAATTTGCTTTCGTTTCATCTCCCGATCGCCTCCCCTTCATCTTAGAGTCAACCATTGAACTTTTTAGGGAGATGTCAAAATTTCCGAATATTCATAAGATCCACCCCATGCAATGGCTGGCGCATTTCAGTCGTGCTCTGAAGTAATTTTCTTTTTCTTTACTTTCTTTTTATCACAGCTATATATATATATATATATATATATATATATATATAACTTTAATCTTACTCATTTACCCTTCAAGATTCAACGGTAATCATTCGCGAGAGCTTGAACGCCTTCGGAAAGGCATAAAAGGTCGTGCCAAATATTCTGTTCATGGGGAACTTGCTACCTTCGTCGCATACTGGCTGAGTATAGTGGTCTTTCCTAGTTCTAAATCAGCAGATGCCATCCGTCCTTCATTATTCATAGTCGCAGGTGCTATGGCTGAAGGAATGAAGTTTTCTCTTGCTCCGCCTGTCCTTTGTTCAATCTACAGAGGTTTTGGAGAAATAGCCTGCCACATAAAAAGTCCTTCTGTCGGCTCGGCCTCAACTTACATGCCATGGCATTATTTTCTGGGTTGGCTTAGCATTTACTTTCCCTGGACTTTCGAAGTTCCAAAAAAAGCCTACATTCACCCTTCCAAAGTTCCTCTTTATTTTTTCCAAAAGAGATCCATGGCTAAAAGATCTTATGACTGGGCTAATGATGCCATTTCTTCTGATGCTAAGATAAATTACTTCCATTTCAGCCTTCCTCGCTACATTGTAGATACTGAAAAGGCGGACACTGATTCACTCTCTCCAGCAGAAAGGAGATTTTTTATATCTGTTAGATCATGTAGCCTGCCCTTGAGAGAAGGGACCGAATTCTGGAGAGAGCCATATTATCTAAGTCGCTTTGCACGTCAATTCAGTTTTGACCAGGCAGTACCGGAAGACTGTGGACTGGTTACTCGAAGAATGCGCAGTTACAGGACTAGTCCATATAATTGGGCAATGATCTGGAAACAATTGTTGGGCCGAGCTAATTCTTCCTTCATTATCCCAGGATACGATCGTACTCCAAGGGCATCATACAATCACATGAGATGGTGGGTGCACCAATCATACCTGGTCTGGAAAAGTCTTCCAGTGTCGCAATCGGTCTGGCTTCCTCCCCCCAGGCTCAAAGGTCGCATTTTCGAGGCAGGCGTTGGCTTTATTGCAGAAACTAGTCATGCTCCTTCAGGTAGTATTCGCGTCATGATCTCAGTGGATGAACCCATTCGTGAAATGAAACCTGATAATACTCTTGAAGGATGGATAGCATATGGTGATACTTGTGAATTTGAGCAAATTCCCCTCTATCAACTGCCCAGAGAAGAAGTTGGAACATAATCTCCTATTCAACCCGAGATTAATGCTGGCCCTCCTAACCAACCTTATTCTTCCACTTTCCATCAACAACGACCGGTTTCTTCTCCTGCATCAGAGACTGTTCGCCCTTCCGAGCAGCCACCCTCTTCTCCAATGACAAGATCTCGTACATGCGCTCAGGCTTCTCCACAGGGAGAGACTATTGTCGTTACTGGCCCAGCTCAAATTATTGCGGATATTCAACTGGAAACTTCCCAACCTTCTCCCTCTAAAGGCAAGCAAGTTGTCATCGAAGATTCAAGCACAGAGGATACTGTTGACGAAGATTCGTCTTCTTCAACTTCTTCGTCTGAGGATACTTCCTCTAATGAGAGTGAGGTAGAAAGGGAGAATCCTGATGATGCTTATGAAGAAGGAGAAGTGAATATTAGTGGTGAGGATGAGGTAATTGCAGAAAATATTCCTGCTGACGAAAGACATGTCCCTTCTACTTCCGAAGCTACTCTTGCAAAGCCCTCCCCTGTAGCAAGGGAGGAAGAAGAACCTCTTGATTATGGAGAATACAGATATTCGCCGCGTAAGATAGCTTCACCATCATTATTTCACTTTTGCTCTTCCTTTCTCTTATCTCACCCATTTCATTTCAGGTGATCATACTGTAACTGCAGAAGCACGTAACACTTCTCCTCTGAATTTGCCCCCTGTCGCACCATCAGCCTCGCCGAGATCTTCCATACCCCCGCGCTCGGTGGTGCGCGAAATCACTTTTTCAGAAGAGCCCGCTGACTCGCTTATCCCTGCCACTACCACCATAAGTGTTGAAAACACAGCTCCGTCTTTTGCCGATATGATAGTACCCGATCCTCTTCTGGCTGGAAGAGGGCAACCTCTTGTTGTTTCGGTACTAGCAGAAGGTATATTCTTTTCTTTTTCTTGTTGCTACTTTTCTTATCACCTGTGCATAAAACCTTTATCAACAATTTATTTCATTCCTTAACAGGGAATTTACCTCCAAGTAGTGCGGCTAGTTCTGGCTCTATTGGCACTTCATTGAATGCGACATCTTTTGAGAAGATCTTTGCGCATAAATTGGCTTTGATCAGAAATTCGATACTGGCTATTGTCGAAATCTTCAAAGATCCTGATCAATGGTGTGACTTGGCTATTGCTTTGGATGTCTTGAACAGCGCTTTTTGCATGGCTAAAGTTGATATCTGCTCCTTACGTGATGCTCTCTTGAGATTTCATAATTCAATAATAGCCATGTCATCAACTGCAACCTTGACTGTTCCTCCCGAGATTTTAGAATACAAAAAGCAGCTTGTAGATCTTAAAGAGAGAATTTCCTAGCTTGCCCCTTTTGTCTCTCGTCACGATCAAGAACAATCATCCTTACATGATCAATTGAAGACTCTTGTTAATGAGAAATCATCTGTTCTAGATCATATTATAGCCCTGAAGCAAGAAATTTTGCAATTGGAAAGGCAGAGTTCAGATATAGAGCTAAATATTGAAAGAATCCAGGAGAAAATAGAACGTAGTTGTCATTCTGTGGATTCCGAGAGATCTGAATTATTGGAGAATGAAAAGCTGATCATTTCTTTAGAGGGAAAGCTGGCGGGTGTTCCGGATCATGCCCAACTGATTTCGAATGCTCGATTAGAGCATGTCGCTGCCCAAGTTAGTCTTCAAGAAAATTTGCAGCAATACTTAGCAACATTAGGCATCACAGGAGAGCTGTAAAAATGCATAACTTTAAGAGATATTTTTTTACTATTCATGCTTTTAGAGAATAATCATAATTGACTTATGACATTCAGATGATGATACATTATCTAATTTATGTGATGTTCTAATCAATGTGTTTATGACGCGTTATGTTCCTTTTATTTTATTTTACTATTATATTGTACATTTATTTATATCCTTTTACGCCTCATCAGTGGGGATTTCCTAAATGATCCTTATTCTTAATTGGTGGTACTACGTTTCAATTTAGTTAGACACACACAGTTTAAGCACGTGAGTGGTGGAGCGCGCGCGCACACACAGTTTAAGCTCTTGAGTAGTGGAGCACTTGTTGGTCTTATGTGATGGTCTCTTTAACTCTATAGAGTTCTCTTGGACTTTTCACTGCCTTGAGCTCACGGCCACGGTTCATCAGAGGGGCCCATTGACGCTACCGGGCGGTGAACTGTTGGTTTTACGCACAGGGTTGGCCACGGTAACTCTCTAGAGTTCGCAGGGCTCGCAAGGCTACCTTTAGGCACCAAATCTAGGGTCACCAATCCATCAATGAGTAGGCTTAATCCCTTCCTCACGAGTTACTACTGAAATCAAACCCTAAATCTAGAGGGTCTTATGCATGGTTGGCCTAAAAGCTCGCACTGCGGCCCCTGTTTTCTTCGTCTACAAAGTCGAGCCCATTCACGGGAGGGCACTTTCATCCGTTCCCCATGGTGCTACCGGAAAGCTATACAGACGGCATAGGAGTTACGGTGACTAGTCTTCGCGGATTTATGGCCTTTTAGGCTTTGAATCCTTGACTTTGTCAGCTGCCCGCATGGGTGCGCACGATGGTCTTCGCGGGCTTTTTAGGGCCACTGACTCCTCGCCGCTGCCCAAATGGTGATCTTGATAGGTCTTATGTGTAGTTGGCCGGCCCTTTTAGAGCTTGATCCTTTGAGAACTTGATCCTTTGAGGATATTTTTTTTTTATTTTTTTTAGCTCTTTCTTAGAGCTTGATATTTTTGATTTGGCTCTTTTAGGATTTGGCTTGACTAGACTGCCTCTTTGACCGAGATTGATATATCTTTGCTTTTGAAAGTATCTTTAAGAAGATTCGTGCCTTGTAAGGCAATATATCGATCTTGTCGATATCTTCAAGAGAATCAATATCTTCACGAGAGTCTTCAAGATGATATTGACTTTGTCAAACTTGTTTGGTGATGACGATGATCAATTTTATTTTTTAGAATTAATGCTTGCTAACATAGTTGACATGCTCGTGAATTTCTTCTTCATAGCTTCTTTTGTTGATATATAAACATGATCTTATTCTTCCCTGCCCCCTTTTGCTACAGAATCATTATGCCGATAATATTCTGATCAAAATCAGTAAGTCTGTCTTCAGGCGTAATATCTTTTGATGAAGCGGGCATTGACAGGTATACTGATACCCTGTCCCTCTTGATTTGCGATTCTATATGCCCCATTGGAGTATACTTCTTTTACCACATATGGACCATCCCATTTAGGCTCGAGCTTGCCCCCTGTCCGGCGAGTGACCACTATAGGTCTTTTTAACATTAGCACCATATCCTCCTTTTTGAAAGAGCGGTATTTAACTTGTTTATCAAAGGCAGCTGATATCCTGGCCTGATATGACTGCAACCGCTGCTGAGCTGCTAGACGTTTCTCATCGAGTAGATCTAATTCTTTCAGCCTTATTTTTGCATTTTCATCATCTGTTACAGACTGATGTACCGCGATTCTGAGCGATGCCACCTGTATTTCAATTGGGATGACTGCCTCCATGCCATAGATTAATGAATACGGTGTCGCCCCTGTTGCTGTTCGATGGGTAGTTCTATAGGCCCATAATGCTTCCTGTAACTTTTCATCCCAATCGCGCTTATTGCCTGTCACCGTTTCTTTATTATTTTGACAATCGTTTTATTGAACGCCTCTACTAATCCATTGGCTGGGGGATAGTAAGGTGTTGAAAATGAATGTCGGATGCCAAACTTCTGACATAACTTTTCCATGCTTCTATTTTTAAAAGGGGTGCCATTATCAGAGACGATCTTTTTGGAATACCATGATGGTATATTATGGCATGTCGAATGAAATTGACTACGTCCTTTTCTTTAACATTACGCAAGGCAACTGTTTCGGTCCATTTGGAAAAATAGTCTGTCGCTGCCAAAATATATTGTTTTCCCTTAGACGAAGGTGGATTTATAGGGCCAATTACGTCGAGTCCCCAAGTTGAGAAAGGCCAAGAAGCAACGGACTAATGTAAGTCTTCCGGGGAAACGTGTATTATATTCCCATGTATTTGACATTCATGACACCGCTTCGCATATTCTATCGCATCTTTGAACATGATAGGCCAGTAATAACCCATTCGACGCACTCTATGGCATAAATTTCGGCCGGCTTGATGCGCTCCACATTCTCCTGAATGTGCTTCCCGCAACATTTGATTTACTTCTTGCTTGTCTAAGCACCGTAACAACATTCCATTATAAGATTTTCTATACAACACTTCGCTGCACATGACAAATTTGCCCGATCGCTGCTTAATCTACTGTCTTTACGTATTATTTTCTGGCAGGATGTTATATTTGAGATAATCGACGAAAGGCTGACACCAATCATCTGTCGTTACTTCCAGACAGGATATAGGAAATATTTCAACGATTTCTTCGATAACCTCTGCAGATGGCAGGAATCTTCTTTCTTCTATAGTTACCTGGAGAGGACTTCGATTTGTGCAGGACAGAGCCGTTGCCAGACTGGCTAAAGCATTCACTTTTGCATTCTCAGATCGCGGTATATGTTTAATTTCCACATGATAAAACTATTCATGTAACTGTTGTGCCTTCCGACAATAAGGCAGGAGCTCTTGTTTCCTTACTTTGAATTCTGTTGTCAATTGATTTATAATCAATTTAGAATCTCTGAAGATATGCAATGATTTTATTTCCATTTGCTGACTATTTCCATTCCAATAATGAGGGCTCTGTATTCAACCTCATTGTTCGTGCATGTAGTGCCCAGTGTGAAGGAGTATGGTAATAGATCGCCTTGAGGAGTAATGAATATCACTCCTGCCCCCACTTTCGATGTTCGAGCAGCACCGTCAAAATACATTTGCCATGGGCTCTGGGATTCAGCTAACATAACCTGCTCGTCTGGGAAGTCATCATTAATTTCTTCACTTTCTGCCACAGGATGCGCTGCGAGGAAATCTGTCATGGCTTGTCCTTTTACTGCTTTTACCGGTCTATATGAAATAGTATATTCTGATAACAATAACATCCATTTGGCTAATCTTCCCGACAACATTGGCCTGGTCATCAAGAATTTAATCGGATCTGCTCTTGAGATCAAAGTTATATTGTGGGAGAGACAATAATGTCTTAACTTTTGTACAGTGAATATCAACGCTAAACATTCTTTCTCGATCAAGGAATAATTGCATTCTGCCCCCATCAATGTTCGCCTTAGATAATAAAGAGCAGTCTCCTTTCCGGCTTCATTTACCTGTGCCAACAAAGCACCCAAAGAATTTGTAGCTGCAGATGTATACAAGATAAGCGGCTTACCTCTTACTGAAGCTGTTAATACCGGTGGCTGTTTCAGCAATTCCTTAATTGAATCAAATGCATTCTGACGGGCGTGATCCCATACAAATTCTGTATCTTTCTTCATTATCCGAGAAAATTGCTGACACCTTCTTGCGAGGTTTGAAATGAAACGGCGAATGTACGCCAGTTTTCCTTGTAAACTTTTCAATTCCTTCAGCGTTGTCGGTGGCGGCATATTTTGAATAGCCTTAATTTTTCCTGGATCGATCTCGATGCCTCTATGCCGTACAATGAAGCCGAGAAATTTACCAAAAGATACTCTGAACGCGTATTTAGCTGGGTTCATCTTTAATTATTTCTTTCTGAGTCGACGGAAGACTACTGCCAAATGTTCACGGTGTTCTTGATTATCTCCTGACCTGACTACCAGGTCGTCAACGTAGCATTCAACATGTTTATGCATTATATCTTGAAGGATATTTTTCATCGCCCTCTGATATGTTGCCCCGACATTTTTAAGACCAAAAGGCATAACTTTGTAACAGTAAATCCCAAGCGGTGTTCTGAATGCGGTCGCCTCTTCATCTTCGGGCGCCATCCTGATTTGATTATAACCTACATAACCGTCCATAAAAGACATAATAGCATACTGAGTAGTACTATCGATCAATAACTCTGTTATCGGGAGAGGGAAGTCGTCCTTTGGACATGCTTCGTTCAGATCTCTAAAGTCAATACATACTCTGATCTGTCCATTCTTCTTTTTCACAGGAACAATATTTGATATCCACTTGGGATATTTAACTTCCCTGATGAATCCAACCTTTATTAGTTTGTTTACCTCCTCTTTGATTAATGGAATCAGGTCTGGGTGGAAGCGCCTTTGTGCTTGCTTTATTGGTTTATTTTCTTTGGAGATGTTTAATCGATGCATCGCTATGGAGGGTTCCAGTCCCGGCATTTCTTCATATGTCCAGGCGAAGACGTCTTTATTTTCTTTGAGAAGTTGGCCATATTTCTCGAATTCCTGCTCAGAAAGACTGATACTGATGAATGTATTCTTCAGCTCTTCTTCTGTTCCCAAATTTATTTCTCGCAAGCCATCTATTGTCGGTTGCCCCCTGTCTTCTATTTGTTTTGGAGCTGTTTCAAGATACTCAACTACCTTAGGGTCTTGCTCTGGCATCTGTGCGGCCGAAGTCATATTTACTGATGACTCTGCTCCTATCCCTTGGAATTTTCTCCGCTTTTCCTGATCAACCCTGAGAGGGATTTGAATTCCTTTCCCATGATTCAGTCCAGTGGATTTGTTACAATCAAAGCCCATATTTCTCATGATTTTCTTGCTTACTGCACTGTATTTTTTCAAATTTTGCAGTGTTAACTCTCCGTGATATACATTGCTTGTGATCTCATCCTTTGTTTTCGCTGCGGCATGGAATTCTATCCACTCAGGGTATTTAGTACTAGCCTTGACTTCAAATCTTCCTGGAGCGACTATAAATGGCTTACACCTTTCAATATTGGGTAAAGGCATCGTATAATTGGACTGTAAAATTTTCAACTGTTCTGTCGATAACAATGTCAACGACGGCTGCCCGGGTTGTCTCAGACGCTTGGGTATGAAATAGAACTTCTTTCTTGCTTCTGCAGTCCTAGAAGATTCCGCCCTTTCTTCTTTAACATTGTTTATTCGGTCGTCTTTTAAGACTCTCTTTTCATCATCATTTTCCACCTCTTTAGAGAAACCTTTATAATAGCTGGCGTCCGCGAAGAAAGACTCAGCTTCCGTATATGGTTTCGCGTCAGCCATCACTTTGCATTGCATTCCGTCCTTACGGTATTTGAAACATTGGTATAAAGTGGAGGGTACAATACTGTACTGATGTATCCACGGCCTTCCCAAGAGAAGGTTATACGTTGTCACAACATTTATAACGTGACATACAACAGTAGTAATTAAGTCTCCCACTTCCAATGTCACTGTAATCTTACCGAGTGCGCGTTGTCCATCTTGATTGAACCCCTGTATCATCATTCCACTGGGGCGCAAATCAGAGCGGCGATAGCCCAATTTGTTTATCATGGAGAGCGGCAAAAGATTCACTGCGGACCCATTGTCTATCATAATCCGTTTTATCTTCTTCTCACAAATATACCCTTCTATCATTAATGGTCTGTTATGTTCTACTTCACCAATTAAATCATCATCAGAGAACGAGATTACTGGTAGACAATTTGCCCGTTCATTGTGTCTTTCATGTTTCATTTTTATCAATAAAGCTTCTCTCATATCGTGATCAGACAGCGCTTGAATCAGACTCTGTCGAAACTCTTCTGATAACTTGAATGCATCATAGATGCTTAGGCATGCCGGTATGCCTTTCAAGTGACTAACTACGTCATAAGCCACTTTCATCGCTCCATTCCCATTTTTACTTCCATTCTCGCTGTTCTGTCTTTCAGTGACTTCTTTCCTTGCAATTTCTGCTCTTTACTTCACCGGACTCGTTACCTGCTTCCCTGATCGCAACGTAATCATTGCAGCATTCTTTATTGACTTTCAATTTTCTTTCTTTTATTTCTCGGGCTTTTTCCTGGACTGAAAATACGTTTACTGTCGCCCTCATACTCTTTTCTTTACTTTCGTTGGTTATTATTTCACCCCTATTTATCATTCGTTGTATGATATACTTCAACGTATAGCAATTCTCCATCGGATGTCCCACTAGGCGATGATAACGGCAAAAGTTTCTTTCCTGGGTCTTCATTACATCTTCAGGGCGCTTGGGTTCTGGTAATTCCAGGGTGCCAACTTTTAACAACTGCTGCATCATAGGAACTACGTCTTCTTTATCGAATTCAAATCCTTCATGAGAATCGAGCATTCTGAGCTTTTTCCGCTGTATCTATCCCTTGATTGATTCGAGCCTTCTTTTCCTTTCGACCTTTTGTCTCTTGAGCCTCTCGCATCTTGATTTTTCCTATCCCGATCGATGGTATTGACGGTCGTTCTGCTAAGTATCCTCCTGATGGTTTCATGATGAGATGCTGGCATCTTATGAGTCATTAATTCCAATGCATGGGCTTTGGTAGCCAAATCGCAAAAGGTTCCGATATCGGCGCTGGTGAGTCCGAACGCGATTCCTGTTTCCATAGAGTTCAAACACATCTTGACCTGTTCCTTTTCTTCCGTCAATTGTCTACATGATGCCCCCAGTGTTTTTCATCTGTCTATGAACTTTTCGACTGGTTCTCCTTCTTGCTGTCGTACTGAAGCTAATTCCGTGATGTTAACATCGCGCTCTGACGAGAAGAAGTTTGACATGAAAGCGTCTTGCATTTCCTCCCATGTGCGTATAGATCCTGGAGCTAAATTTGAATACCATCGGAAAGCTTTACTTGTCAATGATGATCCGAATAATCGTAAGCAGTATTGGGGTATCGTGGAGAAATTCCCCATGCTGGTAATGAAGTGCATTAAGTGCTCCTCAGGTGACCCTTCTCTGTTAAACTTCTGAAAGTCTGGATGCTTGAAATTAGCTGGAAAAGGGACGTCTTCTACCTCTCTTGGGTACGGCGTTCGGTATCTGAAACGGCCGGTATTCGCGCGCTCTCTCTCTATTCTGACTGCTTCTTCGACGACTTGCCTTATGTCATCCTGTGTTATAGCTCTTGTTGCTGGAGCGGATCCTCGCGATCCTATCCCCTGTGGACGGGAACCTTCAGGTTGGCTCTCCTGTCCATTTGTTGCTCCCATCATGGGTGGAGCAGCTATCTGGGCTACGTTATACGCTAGAGTTGCCAGAGCTTCTCTGAGGTTCCGGCACTCGTCCATTAGCGCCTCTGCCATTTGGTCAACACGTTCTTCGGTAGTTGGCCTGTTTTCTTGACCCGTCCCTCCATGTACACTGTGGCTTCTTTATTGTTTGTTAAGGCCGTTGTTGGAGTAAGACAAGAGTATGTTGACGTAACAGGGCTTATAAAGGGAGGAGAGATCGGAGTCTCGTTCGACTTTTGTGTGCTTCCCGTGCTGTTGATCGATCGGGGCGATACAGTTATGGGCGAACTTGTCCGGGGTGATGCAGGCATCGGTGATCCTATCATCAGTGTTTTACCTTTCTGTGCTTCTGTCCATTTAGTCTTTGGGGCGATCAGAGCCGGAAAATCGCTTGACGCGAACTGTAGAGCTACTTGTTCGGGGTATATCGCAGGAGGAGCGAGCTCGGGTTTTCTTCTTGCTATACTGCGCGTGATTGGTCCCTCAGCTCTTGGTACAAATAAGTTTGCCTTGTGGTTCTTTGAGTTCTTTGCTTTTGTCTTCCTAGATAAGACCACAGTCCAGTTCCCGTCACTTTCTTGTGGTTGAGGTGAGACGAAAATGACTCCCGCTGTTACTCGAGTCACTCTGCGCCTGTTTATGGTGCATGCATTCGTATGCTCGGGAGTTCGGCTGGACGCGTATTCGACTATGAACCCAGTGGGGATGAAGCGGAAGTTCACTTTTCTTGTAATGTTAGCCATCAGTAGTATTATGTAATTGAGTTTGGGTACCTTCAGTTATGAAACATACATGATGTTAGTATGCGAGGGATTAAGTAAACTATCTTAGAGATGAAGGGGAGGATGTTCCCACTGAGAGTCACCATTTTGGCATCTAAGAGATGCCAAAAAGTGATAAGAGTCTTACAACTTTCCCCAATGTTAATATAAAATCAGAAAATCCCCAGCAGAATCGCCATTTTGTTTCGACAAGGAAACAAATGTATTTAATTTGGGGAAACTATCTTATTCAGACATAACAACAGGAAAGTACAAAGACAATTATCACACTTTATTGGTTCTGAATTCATTTACATCCTCTCTATATCCCTTGATTCTAAGATAGATCAGATTGAAGACTTATTCCAAATGCAATTGTTATGATTCAATATAAATTTCAGCAGCACTTCAGCGTTATTTCGGTCATCTCCCAATACTTAGGAGGAATTACCGAATTGATCAAGTAATCTTTTTAGAGATAGAAATTCCGGCAGCACTCCGTTAGCTTCTTCAGTCATCTTCCAATACTTAGGAGGAATGTTGAATTAATCAACTGATCTCTACTTTTAAAGAAGGTTTAAAGACTCAGCAAAACTCCTGCACCAAGCAAGTTGAATGACTTTTACGCGACCCGCGCAACTGATAATGTGGTTGCGCGGTCCGCGCAACTGACATTGCACCTTACGCGGTTCGCACAACTAATCGTTGCCTCTCCCTTCTACCTTCAGTTGCTCTGCTTCAGTTTCTGAAATCTTTCCAATCCCCCAAATGAGAAGGAGAGCGAGGTATTTATAGGCCCCTCACATGTGTCAGCTGTCTTTGTTGATTGCGTGACCCGCGCAACTGTCTTCTTAATTGCGCGATCCGCGCAACTGTCACCCTTGTTCCATGATCCGCGCAACTGTCGCCCTCGTTCAGTGAACCACACAACTGTTGTTTCAGCTATGAGACTCGCGCAATTGAATCAGTTGGTTGTGCAACCCGCGCAACTGCATCACCTAGTTACGCGATCCGCGCAACTGTCTTCTCGGTTACGCGATCCGCGCAACTGTCTTCTTGGTTATGCGATCCGCGCAACTGTCTTCTCGATTTCGCGATCCACGTAACTTGTCTTCCTCCAGTATTTTCCTTAAATGTCAATATTTCCATTTGATGATGATCATTTTTTTATGCCCCAACACCCGCTGCCTCTTCAGCTCCGATCCGACTGCTAGTAGAAGGCTGGTTCTCGTCCTCTATATTGCATTCAGCTTCCGTCTCTTCGATAGGAGGATCAATCATGGCGTCAGCCATCCGAACGGCTTCTTCACGATCGGACGATGATGGGATGGCTACCAAGGAAATGGCGGGTTGAACCTCCATCAGAGTGATAGTAGGAGCGAAAAGGGCAGCTGCCCCAGTTGTCGGAATAAGAGCAGCTGCCCCGGTCGTTGGAACAAAACCAACTTCCCCAGTCGTTGGAACAGAAGCAGCTGCCCCAGTCGTTGAAGCAAGAATAGTTGCCCCGGTCGTTGAAATAGGAGCAGCTGCCCCGGTTGTTGAGATCAGAGCGTTATTTGCTGGGGTCGGATCGGCAAGCCCTGGGGCAAGGCCGGCAACCGCAGCGGAAGCAGCGGGCAAAGGAAGAACAGCGGAGGCCGGTGCTGTATCCCGAGCAGCTACGGTTGGGGCAGATCCAGACGCGCCCCCTTGGCATGCGCCACCGACTTCTTCCGAGTGATCTTCATCTTCGGATCGGTCCTCAACATATCCCCTGCTGGGGGTGCCGCTGCCTTTCTCTTCCGAGAACCAGACGCCTCAGCCATACTTGCATGAGAAGCAATAAATCAGCAACGGAACAAGCGACATCAAATTCATCAAGAGGCGAATAAACCGCAACTTACTGAAAGATGGAGGAAGGGGTTGCGACTTGTAGAGACCGGACCGGTGAAGGTTGGAGGCCGTAATCAGACCTGATCAGGAGCGAAGTTCCCCCGACCTTGCCCTGACTTTGGCTATCTGATTCTTCTGATCCCAGGAGAGGAAAGGCAGACTCCTCGCGAAGACTGCAGAAAAAGAAAGGCTGTAGGTCCACCCCAAAGTAAGAAGGCTATGTAATAAAGTAAAGGATGCATAATCCGATCCGGAGTTGTAAATTTGGTAGGGACCCAATATGTTAGAGCCCTCATCTCTTCAGCCGGTGCCTCCCAGTCACCCGCTGCCCAGAACCACTTGTTCTTCCAGTCTTTATTTGAAGTCAGAAGATCCAAGACCAGCCTTGACCCCTTACTGCCTCTGGTCACAAAATAGTACCATGGCTCATTGCTGTCATGCTTAGCCTGGTACAGACTCATCAGCTCCGCGGGGGTCAGTTCTGGGTTCTCGACTTGGCGCCAGATGATAAAGGCATAAATTAATACCCTCCAGGCGTTAGGGGCGAACTGCCCAGACACTAGCCCCAAGTAAGTGGCCAAAGCTCAGATGAAGGGGTGCATGGGGAGGCGGAGCCCGTATTGCAGGGTGCATAGGAAAATGGCGATCTCTCCGTCCGCAGGGGCGCCAGCGGCATCAGTGGGTTCCGGAGGCCTGATCCAGACGGAGTCAGGAATTTGAAACTCCGAATGGATCCAGTCAATTTGGGACTCTTTAATCACAGAGCCCCTGACACTACCTCAGAGGCTCGGCCACTCGGTGACATCTCTCGGGTCACGGCAACCGCGACCCCAAGGGGTCGTACAGCCCTCTTCTTTAGGGCTTGGTGGGTCCGAGCCCCTGCCTCCTTTCATCTTTGGGGAGGAGGATGCAGGGGCACAGCATCAAGTGGACCTTTGGAGGCCCCCCTCTCACTGTTGAAACTCTCTGACTCAGAGTCTTCGTCGAAACCACGAACCGTCTCCAGGTCAAAAAACATCTTTCAAAGAGAAGGAAGAATGGTTGAAGGTGGGACTCACTGAGCACTAGCCGAAAATTGCTCCCACCAGGAAGTGAAGATCAGCCGGAATCGCCCTCTCCGGTAGCAAGTTGAACACAAGAAGCAAAAATGAGCGGTAGCCTTCGAACGGGGTTTATATAAGTTCCAGAGAGTTTCAACATTAATTGGTGAACATTAATGTCTGCAGCCGAGCCGATGCGAGCCGACTCAAGAATATACGTGGCGGAGCTCTATTGGCCGGAACTCTGTCGGGCGTAATGCCTTCTGCCTCGTTTGTCGCGCATGTGGCGGCCGAAGCGACACCTGAGTAAGGGAAGACGTCTTATACACCTCTCCTCGGGCTTAGGTGGCAGCCTCTCATAGGCAAGCAGTTATCCGAGATCGTAACCGTTATCACGCATCCGCTCGAAGATAGTCTGCATGCACGAAGTCCCAATATGTGACGCTTCGATCTTGAAGGCATCATTACTGTGGCATGGGCAGGAAACTTTTGGCATGATTACTCTCCGAGCTCACAGGTAAACTTGAAGAGTAGGGGGCTTCTGTTATGGGAAGATCCGAGCCTGCTTGAGATCCGAGCACGGAGCACCAAACTGAGCCAACTAGCATTATCAACGTCCGAAGTCTCATCTGTCTAATCCGACTTGAGAGTTCCGTAGAGGCGTAACATTTGAAAGACCTTTACCTCGGGACTATAAGTCGGGGTAGAATTTGTTATCTGATTGGACATAAAATCCAATCCCACCTATAGCAAAGCCTTTGCCTCGGGGTCATATCCAAGATACTAGTTTGGACCTATGTATCGTCCGAGTCCAATGAAATGTGAACCAAGGATAATTACGTAAAGGTTTATGGTTGAGCCGGGCCGAGTAGACCTTAGGGCTTTATGCACTAAATGAGGAAACTACCATAACTATACGTGGCCGAAAACTTCGCCCAGTTATACATATTACACGCCTGGCACGCCGCACGATATACAGATCGCGTACCATATCTCCACGATCCGGGAATCCCCTTGATCGTGCCGAGACTGTCGGATCCGGACCATTCAGCCATTGTGTATAAATAGTCCATCACCCCATGTCTTCAGGTACGCAATATCGAATACTCTTCTCTTAACCCTACATCTAGACCCAGATTCCTGTGTCCTAACTTAGGCATCGGAGGGTCCCCCGGCCTAGCCAGGGTCTCCTTTGTTCATCGTTGGTGCGCAAGTTTAGGGCTTGGTGATTACGCTGAGCGGACGAGATCAAGAGGAGAGCGGACCAGATTTCGACATCAATAGCACCCAAAGTCCCTTTGCCTTCAACTCAGACTATCCGAAAAAAAAAAAAAAAAAAAAAAAACAATTGCAATTTAGAAAAGAGAAAAAAATTAAATAAAAAAATAGCGCTCTTACTCATCCTCTTCATTCTCAACCGTTCCGTACATTCTAACCATCTCATTGTCTTTTTCCATAGCCATGGATTTCATCAAACCAGTCATCGACGTTATTTCTTGCTTGTGGGGTCCCACCACCCTATGCAAACACCACGTCGTCAACCTCCGAGAAAATGTCGATTCCCTGAAGGAAGCCATGAACGAATTGAAATCTGTAAAGAATGATGTGAAGACAAAGGTCGATGAAGCCGAACAGCAGCTGCTCAAATGCAAGGACAATGTTCAACGGTGGCTACAAAAAGTTGAAGACACAGCAAAAGAAGTGAATGAGATGGAAGAAGCTTTTCTGCAAATGAGGAGGTGTTTTGGGAGTTGCCGACCCAATTTCTGGTGGGGCTACAAGCTCGGCAAGAGAGTGGCGAAGAAGCTGGAAGATGTATCTGAGTTGAAGAGCAAGGGTGAGTCCTTTAGTGAGGTGGCATACAAGCCGCTTCCTGATGCCATTGAAGAGATGCCTAGCACATCAGCTGTGGGCATGGAATTGATGTTGTCGAATGCTCTAGGTTTGATTAATGAAGACGAAGTGGGAATTTTTGGAATATATGGAATGGGGGGAGTCGGGAAGACGACTCTCCTAAAAAAGATTAACAACGAATTCCTTATAAGAACTCATGAATTTGCTGTCATCATTTGGGTGGTGGTGTCTAAAGAGTTAAATGTGGAAAAGATTCAGAAGGATATCGGGCAACGGTTGGGCTTGTCTTGGGTAGAGAATGAAAGCAACAATGAGACACGGGCTCGAGACATTTACAAGGTCTTGAGCAAGAAGAAATTCATGCTGTTGTTGGATGATTTATGGGAACGGTTGGATCTAGAAATGGTCGGAATTCCCCATCCAAGCAGCCAAAACATGAGCAAGGTTGTCTTCACTACACGATTTGAGGACATCTGTGGCCGTATGGCTGCCAATAAGAAAATCAGAGTAGAATGCCTCCCGGAGCAAGAAGCAATGAATCTATTCAAACAGAATGTTGGTGAAGAGGCCATGATTTCTCATCGGGACATACCGTCCCTTGCTATGAAGGTTGCCAAAGAATGCAAAGGTCTACCCCTCGCACTCATCACGATTGGGCGGGCCATGGCATGCAAGAAGACCCCACAGGAATGGGAGCATGCATTATCAGTTCTTAGCACGAGCAAGCCACCATCAGAGATATCAGGCATGGATGATGAAATGCTTTTGCGTTTGAAATTCAGCTATGATAATCTCGGTGGTGACATGATTAAATCATGCTTCCTGTACTGCGCACTGTTTCCGGAGGACTACTCCATTCGCAAAGAACAACTTATAGATTACTGGACAGGTGAAGGATTCTTAGATGGGTGGGATGATGATCTTGATGAAGCACGTAACAAGGGACATGATATCATTGGAAGATTGAAGGCTGTATGCTTGTTAGAGAATGGTTCAGATGAACAAACAGAGGTGAAGTTGCATGACGTGATACGTGATCTAGCGTTATGGATAGCTTCCGAGTGTGGGAAGACGAAGAACAGGTTTTTGGTGCGAGCAGGCATTGGACTGAGTCATGCACCGAAGGTCGAAAGGTGGAAGGAGGCCGAGAGGATATCTCTAATGAATAATTACATAAAAGAAATAACAGAGACACCTCAATGCCCCAACCTATTTACCTTGATGCTCCAAATGAATTCGCATTTTGAAAACGTCCACACTGAATTTTTTCAATTCATGCCTGTTCTTAAGGTCTTAGATCTTTCGCATTCATCTATTAAGGAGCTTCCTGCAGGGATAGGTAACTTGGCAGAGCTACGATATCTCAATTTATCATGCACATGCATTGAATCATTGCCTGAAGAGATGGGAAATCTGACGAAGCTGAAGCACTTGGACTTGGAATCAACAGATTGTTTGCAGAGAATTCCTCGCGGGGCAATCTCTAGGCTTTCAAAGTTAATTGTGATGAACCTAAATCAAAGTTATTCAAAATGGGAAGAGGGGAGTGGTGGATGTAATATGACTGAGTTGGTAGGCTTGAAACGTTTAACCTATCTTCAAATCTGCATAGAAACTCTGGAAGCTCTTGAAAGGTTGCTGAGCTCTAACCAACTGAGGAATGCTACTAGGTTTCTACGACTGAAAGGATGCGAGGGACTGACTACATCCACCCAACTATTGTACTCTTTTTCAGCAATGAAGAATCTTAAAGTACTTTCTATTCAATCTTGTGATATGTTGAACGAGGTGACGATTGGTGCTGATGGAGCGAGAGATGATGATTATCTTGTTTATTGCCTAGAATCACTCGAACTTGACCGTCTCCCCGTCTTAAATTACATTCATGTGGGCCGTGGATGCTTCCGGAGCTTTCACAGTATCTATATTTGGAATTGCTTCGAGTTGAAGAAAATTCATTATTTACTGCAACTTGAGAATCTTGAAACAATCGAAATAATAGATTGCCCTGTACTAGAAGAAGTAATAAGCACAACTGCTGACGATGAAGTGGGAGAGAAAGGGCTGATGCAGCTCAAAGCTATAAAGCTCTGGTACCTTCCAGAACTAAGTAGCATATGTAGCTATGCACTGCATTTTCCTTCCTTGGAGGTAATCAACGTGATTGACTGCCCAAAGTTGAAGAAGCTCCCTCTTCATGTTGATCAGAATTCTCTAAGGCTTATACGTGGTGAAAAAGATTGGTGGGATGCATTAGTGTGGGAATCAGTTGACATCAAGTCCTATTTTCTTCCATTTTTCAAGGAATGGTGAGAGTTACTGTAAAGGTAGATATCTTTTTACGGGTATTTCATAAATCAAGTCTACATTTTGTTATTAATGTAATACCTGATACCTGTTCCATATGATATTAAATTAATTTCTCATGAGTTGGCTCATCACATTAGCTTGCTACTTTAGTTCTCCAAACTCACCTTTTTCTCGCACTACAAATAAAGAGAAAATGAGTTGGTCCTTCCCGGCGTGAGAAGTATTATATAACGCTTGAGATTTTTTAAGTTCATTCCATCAGTTAATGAATACGCCCCCACATATGCCGGCATGATGAACAGGTGCAATATCCAAACCACGCATCAGAAGGGTACCACTAGCCCAAGAATCACTTACGTCAGTCCACTAGTCAAGCCAACCACAATTACGTGAGAAAAAAAAAAAAGAAGTAAATTTAAACTTGTAATTCTTTGCTCATGGAGCCCACATGTAGGATAGGTAGTAGTTGATTTCATAGATTTTCAAGAATAGGAGAAAACGGGCTGGAAGGCCCAAACCAGGACAAAATTAGCCTAAATAGCATTATAGTTTTGGTCGGTTATAACTTTGTTCCAATTATCGGATTGGCTAAATTTGCGAAAAGGTTTGCATAAGTACTCTAACCGGTCAACTTCATATATGATGGTGCACCTAAATTAATGGACTACCTTTATCTTTTCGCACTGTGAGATCGATACTGTGAGGTCCAGCTGATGGATGGCTTGGATATTGCACCTGTTCGTTGTGTTGGCATATGTGCTGGTGTGCATTAGCTGACTTGTATGCCCATGTGGGTCTATCAAAGCTTATAACTCTTAGGGCCCATTTGGGAGCGTGGATTTGGAACCCCCTGGAGTTGGAACCCCAGGATTGGAAACCCCTTCGATTTGCAATCCTCCCAGTGTGTTTGGCACCCTGGAGTGAGAATAAACTTTAATCCAAAAGTACTTATACATGGTATATTAAAGGGGGTTTGAATTTAATTACTAAATCAACTTTAGTATCTCCAATTAGTGAGATATGTAATTTTTGACAGAATGGTTGTGATAAGCTCGTTGAAATATATGATTTGCCCGAAAATGATGAAATTCCAAGTCTCAGATGGGCCACAAGCACAAGATCATGTCTAAGTGACTAACCAACAATTTTTAATTGTTGTGATTTACATGTACAATGTTTGGACAGTGCTGATTTACATGGACAATGTTTGGATGGTGTTGATCATCATTAGTGGGCCATGTGCCCAATAGAATGGTAGTGTATAGTGACACACATGTTACACATGCAACTATTGAAATGATTTTAGGTGTAATCCAAGCTCCCACGTGGATTACAAACCCCCTCAAAGAGGGGATTGGAAACCCCCTGGATTTGAAACCCCCTTGTTACTTTATGCTGCCAAACAACCAGGGGATTTGAAACCCCCTCCAATCCACGGTGCCAAACGATCCCTTAAGCTCATGTTGGGGGTCATTTGTTTGTGTTTTTACGTGAGTTGGTCTTTAGTACAGGTGGAGATGGAGGGTTTTTGCTTCTGGATTTATTTTTAGTATTATTATTATTATTATTATTATTTGATGTACAAGTTTAAAGTGTAGTAAAGTATATTAATAGTCTCTATCATATGATGCCTGAGCATCGGTATTATTTTCTATCACAACTACAGTGCAAGTGTGAGATATTTGGTGTCTAGGACACTCAAATTGGAGTCCACAATGTCAAAGGTTTTGATGTAGTGAATGTTGTATTTTATCATGTCTTAAATTAAGTCAGATATAGGGTCTGTCGATGCCACTTTCGGTGGCATCAAGTAGTGCTCGATCCCATCGAGATTTTTCGAATTTTCCCCAATTGGTCACTGAACTATCAATGTGTCTTTTCGATGCCATTGGAAGGTGTTCAATGACGTCAAAGGAAATGTTCGATGCCATCGAATATAGCACGATGCGATCGAGAATTTTTAGAAAATCATGTTTTGTCTTTGGATTGTTTAAGTGTTAGTTCGATACCATTGACAGGGCTTCAATGCCATCGAAGGATAATTTTCGATGACATCGAAGAGTGTTCGATAACAACAAATGGATCGTGCAGATTTTCGTAGAGTAACGATTTTGCAGGATTTGTTTTTTATTATGTTCGGGATTCTTCCACAGGCTATATATGGGTGTAAACGGGATTGTGAGAAAATTTTAGGGTTTCTAATTCATCTAAAGGGTTTCAGGGGTGTAGAAAGGTTTGATTCGAGGTTGTTCGAATAAAGTAATTAGCTTTCTTCTTTTGTAATTTCTCTGCTTGCACAGTGATCATCTGTCGCTTTGTGTCGTAGTTTTTTCTCGCAAGGATTTTTCCACGTTAAAATTATTGTGTGCTCTTTGTGGTTGTTTGGTGCGATTGGACTACTTCTTTTCATTCTACTCTGTGTGCTTTTACAATCCCCAACATGGAAGGGTGTGATGAGGATGGTCACTATCTTCCTCAAACAATAAACACTTTGAATCTACAAGATTCTCTTGAATTTACAAAAGAATATATTATTTCTTGAATCCACGAGAGAAATAAAGAAAAATTAATTAATTTTATTAAAAGCTATCAAAATAAATGAGTTTATATGCTTAAATACTTTTAAACAATTTCTATGACGTAATTATAAAACATTTAAATAAATAAGGAAATAAAAACTGAAAAATGCACAAATTTCCACATTTAGTCAATCGGATCGTTGATAAACTAATTGATTTGAACAGCGCAATAATGTTCAAAGACTAAAACCCATAAAATTGTATTTGTTCCGATCGATCCATCCAATTGATTGATCGATTGAACTGAGTGAAAAATTGTCTAGCAAGCTTTTACCTAAATCCAAATTTTCATTGACTGATCGATCAACTCAATCAGTCTACTTGATCGACCTTGATCAATCGAATTATGAGAAAATTATGTTGATTTCTTATTGTACTTCTTCTAGTCCATTTGTGATAGGAACATGCTTGTTCTACATCCTACATTAGATCACATCCACTTGAAGAAAAAAAACATTGTCCTTAAGTTATCCTTCAGCTCCGATTCATGATACTCGTACATGTTTGCTACATTGAATATGCCTGAGATTTCCATGTATTTATAAAGATCAGCAACATAAGCATTGTCATTGATCTTACAGAGTATAGGCACCACTCCGATCTTCTTATTCTTCAGCTTGCTGTATATCCCAATTAGAAATTTCTCATTGGGCAAGTGAACTATAATGTTATCGCCCACATTGAACACCTTTAGGCATAAAATGATATTTATTTATTCCCTTCATTTAGGTTTATTTGACCTTATCAATAGATTGGATGACAAATAAACATCTCAAGTTTCAACAACGGTGGGAGTCATAATCACTACTTCCTATGATGTGGTCCACTTGAGCCTACAATCTACCTTTCCTTTTTGAGCTCATGCCTTAAAATGATCTTTCAAAATGGATGTACAACTTAGATAAAACATATATATATCACTGTGTGCTCCGCAAAGCCCTGGCCAGACCGTCAGTCTCTAGCCAAGTCCTGGTGGGAGTAGAACCTATTCCATGCTATTAGCCAGCAAAACTCCCCCACGTCAAAGGAAACAAAGGAAATGTGACGCAACTATATGTTTATGTGCGGGGCACCAAACTGTATGTATTTTATCAAAACTGCTTATTACATACGAAACACCGTGAAGAGTGGAAAATATATTGTTTAGCCTTTAGGTGGAATTATCTATTGATTGCATCGATGTGGCCGTGTCAGTTTTCATGTGGCTTATGCATTAAGGTTCGAACGTGGTATACCGTGGATTTTACAGGTACAATATGGGAGCCACAGAAATTAGCTGCTTTACACGTCTAAAGGTGGATGGTATGGATATACATCAAATCATCAAGGTGGGCTCCAACTCCAAGGTAAGGGACACCAATGACTGCTGTTTTTTTTCCTTGTTGACGAAGTATTGTGATTCACCGACGGCTTTAAACCATCAGTGACTCCGAAACTACGGCAATTAATCGGGTATAATATAGTGGTCCCTTTACGATGAGTGGACTGGATATTGGGCTATTACACTAAGGGGTCATTTGGCACCATAAATTTGGGAGGATTTGACCATAAAATAATTGGGAGTTTTAAATCCAGGGAGTTCCAAATCCCCTCAAAGAAGGGTTTGAAATCTACCTAAGTGCTTGGATTACATTTAAAATTCTTTCAAGAATTGCATGTGTAACATGCATGTCATCATACTTCTATTCTATTGAGCACATGGCCCACTAATGATGTCCCAAGACAATTAAATTATCAATTGCATCACTATAATTATTTTAATATGATGATCAACATTGTCCAAATATTGTCTATGTAAATCAACGGTTAAAAATCATTGCTTAGTCACTCAGACATTATTTTGTGCTTGTGGCCCAATCGAGAGTTGGAATTTCATCATTTTCGAACAAATCATATATTTCAGCGAGCTTATTGTAACCATTGTGTTGAACATTACATACGTTCACTAATTAGAAATATAAAAATTAATTTAGTAAATAAATTCAAACTAAAGTAAATACACCATACGTGGCTATTTTTGGATTAAAGTTGATTCCCACTACAGTGCCAAACACAATAACAGGATTTGAAATTCAAGGGGTTTAAAATGCAAGGCGTTCCAAATCCACGGTGCCAAACATGCCCTAATGCTAGCACACGTGTAATATATACATGAGCCTATTTAGACGCGTCTGAGCTCAGAAAGTATCTTAATTAAATGTGAGCTGCATGGAGCCATTCCTCCGCTGGATACATGGAACCGTCCGCCATCCCAAGAAATGCATTTGCACTCGCATTACACTCGAATCCTACTTGCAAATTTTATTTTATTTTTAATTATTATATAAAAAAATTAATTTTCTTTCATCACTTTTTCCAACAGATACATCTTCACGTACATGATTTAATCTTTGCCGTACACTTGAGTTGGACGTTTTATTTTTACTTTACCTGCGTGCTTTAATCTTTGCCGTACGCTAGAATTGGACGTTTCATTTTCACTTTGCAGGTTAAGCTTTAGGGCCTGTTTGTTTTTTCAAAGAAATTATAAATACACGGTGAACGGTAATTCCCCTGTTTCACACGTATTTGAAAATTCATAGAAATTTATGTATTTGAAATTGGTTCAAAAGAAGTAACTTTAATTTTTGACGCGTATGATATATCCAATCCGTCCATCTGTTTTACTACAATATTTTGATAATGCACAAAATCCTTTAATCCAGTGGTTAGTATTTGTTACATTGGTACCATGTTTACATCTTAGCTCCTGAATTAATGTTTTAGATTATAAAAATCCACTCCTTCCATTAGTAAAACCACAGGAGTCTAAAAGACAGGCAGATCTAAAACTCATGTGCCCCACACAAAACAAAACAGTGTTTATATGCCATCCAACCGTTCATATGGTTATTGTGGTGTGGCCCACATGAGTTTCATATCTGCCTAATTTTTGTATTTGTATCTTTTCGTGATTACTCCTATAAAAAGCTGCAGAAATTAGGAACTCCAAAAATAATAATTGCGTAGAGAGTTATTTCCGTTAGTGATTGATATTATTCTTGCCTTGATGGTAGGCTTTGATTTTATCTTTCTTTGGCTAGTGTATATATGGCTAGAATATATTTAGGATATCCGGCTGTATATTTAGACTATATTTAGGATATTTAGGATAGCTGGCTGTATATTTTATTCTTGGGTTTTGCTATACTTAGCATTGTATTTTCTGTATAAAGGAGTAATTACTCTTAATAAAAAATTCAGTCTTTGTCAAATTCTATCATGGTATCGGAGCCTTAATTTTTTATTTTTTTTTTCAAATGGTGGTTTCATCGATCCTTCTTCAAATCACCATCACAAGCAAAGACTCTCCACGCCTCTCTTCTGTTTGACGTTGTTACCACCGTCATTCACAGGTTGCCGCTCTTTCTCCACCTATTTGTCTTCATTCCTGTGGATCTCTTTCCACCATGTTTACTGGCAATGAAATTTTCAAGCCTATTAATGTTGAACTTGATGGGACCAACTACAAATTTTGGTCTCAAAGCATGGAAGCATTTCTTCGAGGGTGCGGACCGTGGGAATACATTGATGGTTCTGAATTTAAACCCTACACCACTGATTCTAAGAAGCTTATAGAATGAGACATGAATAATTTTAAAATTATTTCATGGATTCGCTCCACATGCAAGCGGTCGATTGCTATGATTGGTAGGGTCACGACTGCTAAAGTTGTTTGGGATAATTTCACCAACACATATCTCCAGACTGATTTTGCTCGTGCATATCAACTAGAGATGGAAATACGGAAGCTTCGGCAACAGCCTTCTCAGCGTATTTCTGAATTTCACTCCCAAATGACTATGTTATGGGATCAGTTGGAGCTTACTGAACCTGAATGGACTCATTCTCATGATAAGTATTGGCAGCTTCGTGAGAGGATCAAGCTTGTTCAGTTTCTTTTCGCTCTCACTGATGATTTCGAAGCACTCCGGAGTTCCATTCTTCATCGGAAGCCTTTGCCTACTACTGTTGATATTCTTCCTGAGTTACTTGCTGAGCAAATTAGGAAGGGTATTGGTATTCTTAATTCTTCGCCTTCTGATACTGTGCTCTTTGTCTCATCACAAGACTCTCGATCCTCTTCCAAATCCAAGGAGAAGAAACCATTCTGTGTCTATTGCAAAAAGACGGGTCACTGGAAACAGAATTGTCTTCGTCTTCAGCGACTTCATAAGAATGACCAACCACGTGCTGCTACTGCGGAGGCTACACCCTCATCATCCAACACTCTCACTCCAGAAGATATCCAGGAGATGATACGTCAGGCTCTCGCTAGTCCGGGTAATCCTCATCTTGCGGCTTCTGCTGCTGCTTCTTGAGGTATGCCTCGTGATTCTTTGTGGTTTCTAGACTCTGGAGCGTCCAGTCATATGACTTTTAACTCTACTTCTCTCTCCCATTCATATCCTGTTACCTCTTCCTTTCCAATATACACATTGCTAACAATACACCTCTTACTGTCACTCATACTGGCACTATTCGTTCAACCTCCATTACCCTGCATAATGTTTTACTTGTGCCTGGACTTTCCATGAACCTTATCTCAATCAGTCAACTATGTGATCAAGGTTTTCATGTTACATTTACCGACTCTGGCTGTATTGTGCAGGATTATCGGACGAGGAAATCATGTGGGACAGGGCGTAGAGTTGGACGTCTCTACTGTAACGAGTCACTTCATCTTCCTACGCCTTCTTATGTTGTTGCCACTTTCACTTCCTCTCTTTGGCATAGCCGTCTTGGACATCTTTCCTTTGATCGCTTAAAAACTTTATTTTCTGATGGTTGTTTAGGTTCTTTCAAAACTATTAAACATGTTTCTTGTAAACATTGCCTCTTAGGCAAACAAGTTGTCTTACCTTTTCCTTTGAGTTCTAGGACATCTACTGCTGTTTTTTATTTAATTCATAGTGATGTTTGGACTTATTCTGTGCCTTCGTTAAGTGGTGCTTGTTACTATGTGATTTTTATTGATGATTTTTCTCGGTATACTTGGATTTATGTGATTCATAATAAATCTGACGTCTATAAAAAATATGCTGACTTCACTACCATGATTTATACTCATTTCTCCAAAAGGATTAAAATATTTCAATCCAACTCTGGTGGTGAATTTCGATCAGGCATTTTTATCGACCTTCTTAAGTCACACGGCACTCTTCCTCAACTCTCCTATCCTGACACACCACAACAAAATGGTGTTGCTGAACGGAAACATCATCACATTGTTAAGACTGCTCGCACCATGCTTCTCTCTTCTCAACTCCCCAAGACTTTTTGGGGGGAGGCCGTCTCATCTGCTACCTACCTCATCAATCGCATTCCTACACCACTTCTACATAACAATTCCCCTTATGAACTTCTTTTTGGTCAGGTTCCATCCTATGCTCATCTTCGAACATTCGGTTCTACTTGCTTTGTATTATTACCTAATGTCGAACGCTCCAAACTCTCTCCCAAATCTGCCATTTGTATTTTTGTAGGATATGGAATCGAATAGAAAGGTTATCGTTGCTATGATCCGAAGATAAAGCACATTTGTATCTTACGTAATGTTGTTTTCTAGGAATCTATTCCTTTCATGAACCTTCCTAGGAATCCTTCTCCTCCCTCCTCGATCATTTGTGTTGACCCATTTCCTTCTGAGTCTCTTCCTATTGAACCTCCTCCATCTCCTCATAACAATCCCCCGCCATCTCTTCTACTGACTTCACCAACTCCACCTCTATCCTCCACCGACTCTCCGACAGATGATCCTCCAGAGGTACACTCCCGTTATCCCACTCGTACTCGTGCCCCTCCCTCTTCTCTTAATGATTATTATTGTTATGCCACTCATATGTTTGACCTCCATGAGCCGGCGACCTACAAGGAAACGAGTGCACATCCTGAATGGTCCAAGGCAATGCAAGCAGAGTTGCAAGCTTTGGAATGCACTCGTACTTGGGAACTGGCTACTTTACCTTCTGGCAAGTCTACTGTTGGTTGCAGGTGAGTGTTCAAAATAAAAACATGTGCTGATGGTTCTATTGAGAGATACAGAGCTCGCCTTGTGGCTAAGGGAAACGCTCAGGAGTATGGTCTTGATTATGAGAAGACTTGCGCTCCTGTTGCTTGCATGACCACAGTTCGCACTATTATTGCCGTTGCTTCCTTTCGTCATTGGGCATTATATCAGATGGATGTCAAAAATACTTTTCTCAATGGCGATCTTCATGAAGAAGTTTATATGGAACCCCCGCCTGGTCTCTCTCATCAGCCTGGGCAAGTCCGCGGTCTTCGCCGAGCACTGTAGGGTCTCAAGCAGGCCCCACGTGCTTGGTTTGAGAAATTTCATTCCACCATCCACACCTTCGGCTTCCGTCAGAGTAATAATGACTCAGCCTTGTTCATTCGACATGGTGTTCATGGTGATGTTTTTCTCCTTTTATATGTGGATGATATGATCCTGATCGGTGGTGATACCCCAGGCATTTCGGCTACCAAGTCCTTCCTCTCTCAAGCATTTGAAATGAAGGATCTTGGTAACTTGTCATATTTTCTGGGCATTGAGGTTGGTCAGAGTTCTCAGGGATATATTTTTCTCAGATCAAATATGCCTCTGACATTCTCTCTGTTCCTCATTTTTCTGATGGTAAAATGGCCGACACTCCTCTCGCTCTCAATATCAAACTTCGACCTACAGATGGTACCCCCCTTCAGGATCCTACTCTCTATCGCCAGTTGGTCGGCATGCTTACTTACTTGACTATCACTCGGCCTGACATTGCACATGCAGTCCATATTGTTTCTCAATTTATGGCTTCTCCTCACACTGCACACTACTCTACTGTTCTTCGGATTGTTCGCTATCTTCGGGGTACCTTATATCGTGGTCTCTTACTCTCTTCCTCTTCCTCTCCTACTCTTTGTGCCTATTCAGATGCCGATTGGGCTGGGGACGTGATTGATCGCAAGTCCACCACCGGGTTCCTTGTTTTTCTTGGCGACTCTCTTATTTCCTGGAAAAGCAAGAATCAACATGTTGTTTCCCGCTCTAGTACTGAATCCGAGTATCGTGCTCTTGCTGACACCACTGCTGAGATTGTGTGGCTCCGCCGTCTTCTTGCAGATCTTGGTGTTTCATAAATGTCCCCCATAACTCTATTCTGTGATAATAAAAGTGCTTTTCACATTTCTAAAAATAATATTTTCCACGAGCACACTAAACACATTGAGGTTGACTGTCATCTCGTTCGACATCATTATGGTCGTGGCACTATATCTCTTTCTCATATTTCTACTGAACTGCAGCTTGCTGATCTCTTGACAAAATCTCACTCTGTTGCTCGGTTTACATCCCTATCATCCAAACTTCAGCTACTGCCCTTACCCGCCCCTTCAGTTTGAGGTGGGGTGTTAGTGATAGATATTATTCTTGCCTTGATGGTAGGCTCTGATTTTGTCTTTCTTTGGCTAGTGTATATATGGCTAGAATATATTTAGGATATCCGGCCTTATATTTAGACTATATTTACGATATTTAGGATAGCTGGCTGTATATTTTATTATTGGGTTTTGCTATACTTAGCATTGTATTATCTGTATAAAGGAGAAATTACTCTTAATAAAAAATTCAGTCTTTGTCAAATTCTATCAATTTCATACATTCTAACCATCTCATTTTCTCTCTCCGTCGCTATGGAAATCGTCACCGGAGTCATCAGCATTGTTTCTTGCTTGTGGGGTTCCACCAACCTACGCAAACGTTACATCATCAACCTCCGAGAAAATGTCGACTTGCTGAAGGAAGCCATGAACGAATTGAAATCTGTAAAGAATGATGTGAAGAAAAAGGTCGATGAAGCCGAACAGCAGCTGCTCAAATGCAAGGACAATGTTCAATGGTGGCTACAAAAAGTTGAAGACACCGCAAGAGAAGTGAATGAGATGGAAGAAGCTTTTCTGCAAATGAGGAGGTGTTTTGGGAGTTGCCGACCCGATTTCTGGTCAGGCTACAAGCTCGGCAAGAGAGTGGCGAAGAAGCTGGAAGATGTATCTGAGTTGAAGAGCAAGGGTGAGTCCTTTAGTGAGGTGGCGGGCAAGCAGCTTCCCGATGCCATTGAAGAGATGCCTAGCACATCAGCCGTGGGCAGAGACTTGGTGTTGGAGAAGGTTCTAAACTGGATTGGTGAAGGGAGAGGAGGAGTTATTGGAATATATGGAATGGGGGGAGTCGGGAAGACGACTCTCCTAAAAAAGATTAACAACGAATTCCTTGTAAGAACTCATGAATTTGCTTTCATCATTTGGGTGGTGGTGTCTAAAGAGTTAAGTGTGGAAAAGATTCAGAAGGATATCGGGCAGCGGTTGGGCTTGTATTGGGTAGAGAATGAAAGCAACAATGAGACACGGGCTGGTGCCATTTACAAGGTCTTGAGGGGGAAGAAGTTCATGCTGTTGTTGGATGATTTATGGGAACGTTGGATCTAGAAATGGTCGGAATTCCCCATCCAAGTAGCCAGAGCATGAGCAAGGTTGTCTTCACTATACGATTTGAGGACGTCTGTGGCCATATGGCTGCCAATAAGAAGATCAGAGTAGAATGCCTCCCGGAGCAAGAAGCAATGAATCTATTCAAACAGAATGTTGGTGAAGAGGCCATGATTTCTCATGAGGACATACCGTCCCTTGCTATGAAGGTTGCCAAAGAGTGCAAAGGTCTGCCCCTTGCGCTAATAACCATCGGGCGGGCCGTGGCATGCAAGAAGACACCACAGGAATGGGAGCATGCAATATCAGTTCTTAGCACGAGCAAGCCACCATCAGATATATCAGGTATGGATGATGAAATGCTTTTGCGTTTGAAATTCAGTTACGATAATCTGGGTGGCGACATGATTAAATCATGTTTCCTATACTGTGCCCTGTTTCCAGAGGACGACTCCATTAGCAAAGAACAACTTACAGATTACTGGATAGGCGAAGGATTCTTAGATGGGTGGGATGATAATCTTGATGAAGCCCATAACAAGGGACATGATATCATTGAAAGATTAAAGACTGCAAGCTTGTTGGAGACTGGTTCTGATGAAAACACAGAGGTAAAGTTGTATGACGTGATTCGTGATCTGGCATTATGGATAGCTTCAGAGTGCGGGAAGAAGAAGAACAGGTTTTTGTGAGAGCTGGCGTGGGACTGACGCATACACCAGAGGTTGAAAGGTGGAAGGACGCCGAGAGGATATTTCTAATGAATAATGAGATAAAAGAAGTAACAGGGACACCTCAATTGAATTGGAATTTTGGAAAGGTCCATACTGATTTTTTTTCAGTTCATGCCTCTTCTTAGGGTCTTGGATCTGTCATTTTCATACATATTAGTAGAGCTTCCTGCAGAGATCGGTAACTTGGCAGAGCTGCGGTATCTCAATCTATCACACACGGAGATCACATCATTGCCTGAAGAGATAGGAAATCTGGTGAAGCTGAAGCACTTGGACTATACAAGTTTGCACACAATTCCTCAAGGGCCGATCTCCAGGCTTTCTGAGTTAAGAGTGCTGAAACTAATTAGAAGTGAAATTATGTGGGAAGAAAGGAGAGAGGGATTAAATATGAGTGAGTTGGAACGCCTGGAACGTTTAAACCATCTTAATCTCACCTTATCAAATGTGCATGCTCTTGAAAGGTTGCTCTGCTCTAGCACGCTACGGAACGTGACTGTCTCTATCTCTGACGGATCTGACTATCTCCAACCAACTATCATCCCTTTTTACTGCGATGAAAAGCCTTCAACCACTTACTCTTCGCCCAACTACCATCCCTTTTTACTGCAATGAAAAGTCTTCAACTACTTACTCTTCGCCACTGCAATGGGTTGGAGGTGGCAAAGAAGGATGACGATTATCCTGTTTCGAGCCTAGAATGGCTCAACCTTTGGGAACTCCCCCACTTAAATTGCATTCGGGTGGGCCGCGGATGCTTCAGAAACCTTCACACCATTTATAAGGTCATGCACTTTCAACCGTGATCGTTCAATCCCCAATGTTTCCTCTCGTGTGGTCCACTTGAGTTTTGGATCCACCTCATTTTTTGCATCTTTTAGTAAGATAACCTGGCAAAACAGACAGATTTCTAAGGCCGCTAGCTTATTAGCGTACGAAATTTCTGCAAAAGCCAGGCGATCAGCTTACTTTCTTTTCGAGTGATGTACAAGCGTTCTTCCACTCTCCATTATTTCCTGATGTGTTGTACATTTACTTTAGCTTGTCTTCTCTTAAATTCCTGCAGCCCTAAGCTTCATAGGCTCTGTGTTATATCCACTCCATGATCAGTCCCTTTTGCAAGCTCATTTTAGGACATGATCCCAAACATGAGACAGTTACATAGCTCAAGCGGACCACATCATTGGAAATAACGGTGATAAAGATGCCACTCTTGAAACCTTAATTTCCTAGGACCCACTGCAACCCTTTCATAACATGACTTAGACCCGAAGGAAAATACAAATATTAATTTGATCCAAAGCTTCCATGGCCTCTAGGAAGATATTGGTGGTGAATGTCCACTTGAGCTTTAGATCTGTCTCATGTTAAGCTGGTCTCCTAAAACGAACTAGAGAAGGGGATAAATGAATGGATATAACGGTGGGCCCAGGTATACAATCTGCCTACTCTTTTTGAAAATTGGTACGCGGATTGCGTCCTACGTGCCCGGACGGTAATCCGTCCGGGCGGGGCTCCGTGGGGCCACCGTGATGTAAGTATTTTATCCAACCCATTCAACTCTTTTCTCAGATAATTTTAACATATGAACTAAAAAATGAGGCGGGTCCAAAGGAACCTACACTGATAATGACACCCAACGTGATGTTATTTTGACCATACAACCTATTCATAAGGTCATGTCGACGTGGATGAAGTGAAAACACAATTATCAGCTTCATCCGAAACTTCTCGGGCCCTTAAGAAGTTTTTAATGGTGCACGTTCAATCCCCGCTTTGTGGTCCACTTAAGCCTTGGACCAGCCTCATTTTTTGGTTCACGTATTAAAATTATCTGAAAAAAGCGTTGAACGGCATGGATAAAACACTTACATCACTGTGGCCCCACATAGCCCTGCCCGGATGGATTTCCGTCCGGGCGGGGTAGGGCGTAATCCGCGTCCTGATAACGAATGGTGGGATATGGTCCAAGAGAAAAGAAGAAAAGACTAAGTAATAGTAGATATGCGTACCTTCCACCTTGTGGGTCAAACTTTCATTAAATCAAACCCGTTCATCAAGGACACGGCCTCTTGTTTATGTTGGAACCCATAAATCAGGATAATAAAAAAACTTCGGTAGGCCACACCATAGTAAACAGTTGGTATGGAATGCCCATAGTAAACACTCAGGTGGGCCCTATGAGATGGCCCACCTGAGTGTTGAATCAATCTGATTTATTGAATCAAGCGAAATAAAGGGGTTTTATACGTGATGAGATCTTGCTCGTAAAGTCATTTTCCTAGTATAAGCCTTGGCACTCATGGACCTGCTAATAGTTAGGCAAGAGTTCCACCAAACTCCTTCCCTTGACCCTATTCAATTGCCAAATATCCCTGATTCATAGGTTAGAATGATATAATCAATTTTATTTTGACGACATGCTCCACCCAATGGATGGTTTGGATTAAGGTAGTGTCTGATACGTCTACGGTGTCTGTGTGCATGAGTGTAGTTGATTACAGTGCGTTTGTTTCTCTCGAATTATTGTACGGTTCTTACTTTTTTTTCTTTTTTCTTTGGTAAAGAGAGTCGGCCTCGGCCACTTTTTCTCTATCAAATCGTTTCTTTGTCGGTCCGTTTTGCACTATCCACACGGCAGGGCAAAGGGCATCATGTGGACGGTCATGATCTATCATATATGCTTGCAAATGGATGGAAGATGGGACTCTATCACATCGTTTTCTCTACCAAAGGGGTTAGTGTTCTAGATGAGTTGGTGGACATAATTCAATCCAAACTGTTCAAATTGTTGGTACCACTGCAGATGAGACATGGCCCCTAAATCAAGTTGTTGGATGATCTAAGCTCTAATGGATACTTGTTTGGTGAATTTCATATTGAACGACTTTGATTTTAACCATTCATTTGATGGACACTACTCCAACGGTAAGAATCACAATAAAGTTTCACTGAATTAACATTGAAGGCATGGATGAAGCGATTTAGATCAGGGTGACAATCACATCATCACTAGGTGCATCGCCCCAATTTAGCCCACGGACTATCATCTCCATCCATAATTCAGGCACATCAGACAATGGGGTATAATGAGAATGTCAACGCTCCACCTTCAAATAGTTCATCTTGTTGTGGGCATCCTTAGTTACTAATGGGCCTGTTTTTGAGCCATGTACCTAAATTTTGGTGTGGCATTTGATGATTGGAGTTGATTTAGTACAACAATCACGGTGGGCCAACGGTCAATATTTCTTTAATTCCCAACTGCTTCCTTCAATGTGGCCCATGCGAATCACGGGTCAGCTTGATTTTTTTGGCCCTGGGCCTGCTGTGAGATTACACATCTAATGATTGGAGTATATTTGATATACACTTCATGGTGGCCCATCAAAAATCAAAGATGGACAACACTTCGGCATTTCATGGATGCTTCACATTGACTTTTGACAGGCCGCTATGATGATCATGTGTATGTAAAGTCCACTTACGGCCGTAAAATTAGGTTGACATACGATTCATGTGGGCCATGGCAAAGGAAATAATTAAGAGAGACATCCATCCCTAATTTTTAGATAGCGCATTGTAATAATCATATGAAATCCATCTCTAATTTAGGAACACTATTGAGTTTTGCTGGTTCTCCATCACAACTGAGTTGGGCCTGGATGGAACCTCCGTGGGAACAAGCAAAGCGTCGTGACCACAGGCGGTCCCCCCCTTTTCTCAGTTTTCGCCGCCAACTTGACCTACGACACCTCTACGGATGACATCTTCGGATGATTCGGCAATCTAGTGGATGTGTACATCCCGTGGAATAAATCCCTAAATCGATCAAGGGGTTTTGCATTCATCCGCTTTCAATATGGGCAGGATGCCCACAATGCAATCTCCTGTTTACACGATAGGCACATAGATGGGAGAGTTGTCAACGTCACTTGGGCAAAAAGCCAACCGAGACATCATCCACAATCGGAGTTTCCAAGGCCAACAACTAGAACGAGCTCACTCAGCGCAGGTCGAGCCCTCAAGCTGCTCGACTAAACCCCCTGTTAAAAACGACCCCCGGTCTTACTCCTAAGCTGTTCAACGAAATCCCACATTTCAAATCGTCCCCCCGTCATGTTCCCATTGTAAGACCCATATCCTAATCCATACTGTTCCGTCGACTCCCGCGATTCTTCCCGTCGAATTTCAGCAATCTGCGACCTATGATCGATGTTTGCGCATGACCGTAAGTCATACCTATATTTCAGAGTCGGCTTGACTCGAGACTTGTACCTGTGCGACCGCGCCGTCGCCGCGGTTCCAACGCCGCAACTCGCGCACCTACCCGATACCCAATTTAAAAGATGTGTGCTCGCATTTATTTCAAAGAAACGCTGCGTATTTGCAATCTCAAGAGAATCTCTACAACACGTCCCATCAATCAATCACTCAAATCAATCAATCAATCACCTCATGTCAAGTACAAGAGCAACCCATGCTTTCTTTCTCCACAAGTTAAGCAACCATTGAAAGTCAATAATCTCTCATCTCACCCATCACTCACCTCACATCCATCACCCATCACCTCTCTTACAACCATCCCTTCTCTCCCTCTTTCTCTTCACATTTTCCAAACAAGAGAAGTGGTGCACGTCCAAGCTCTTCTATGAGAGAAAATGTGATGTATTTGGCCCACTTCCCATCCCAAGATCCACCATCCTAGCCGTTCATTTCTCATCTCCTCCATCAAAGTGAATCACAAAGAGATTGGCGTTCCATCGAACCGAGAAGATCAAATGGTGGGTGCTTTTATAGGCTAGTTTTCATATTTTTATGATGGGTCAAGTGAGGCCTACTGATCGATGGCATGGATCTCACTTTGGACCCTAAGATGTGGCCAATGACCCACCTTAATTATCATGATTATTCCATGATGCGGCCATTCTCCATGGACCCCACCATGATGTTTACCTTCTAGCTTGAAACGAGGTCATCTAGACCTTCCATCTTGGTGGAGAAGTAATCTCCACCGTTGATTTTTGATTTGGTGGGCCCACATGAATTGGGACCCACTCGATGTATATATGATTGGATGCTTGAAAGGAAGGGCCCATAGTGCCAGGGTCCCTCCATCACACGTATCCCGTCTCTCTCTCTCTCTCTCTCTCTCTCTCTCTCTCTCTCTCTCTCTCTCTCTCTCTCTCTCTCCTCTTTTTTTTTCCTAATGTGTGTGATGATGTGATTGTGTGGCCTACTTAGATGGACCCCACCTTGGTGTATGTCTTATCCACACCAACCATGCATTTGGTGGCCCACCTGAGCCAAGCCCACCTTGTACATGTGTTAAGCCCAGACCGTCCTGGACACTGGACGTGGAATGAAAATATAAATATTTGCTTGATTCAAAGCCCTTTGGGAAGGGCCACTCTTACAGGCCCCACCTTGATGCAATGATCAAATCCACTCCATCCATCCTATTTCCCAACTCATTTTAGGCGTTGAGCCGAAAAATGAAGTCCATCCGATCTTCTAGCGGGCCATAGCATATAAAACAGTGGTTTCTACCGTTGAAAACCACCCTGCCATTTGTATACACCAAAAGATATCAGATATTGGGCTTGTTTGGTTCGTCTTGGGCCATGGAAACTAGTGGCCGGGGTGGATTCAACCGATACGGGCCCCACGCATGAAAACTGCAAGAAAATGGGATTTCAAAATAATATATATATATATAGGTAGCAAACGCTGTTGCTGCCAGAGGTGCAGGCAGCGCCTGTTGCGTTGGGTAGAAGGACAGCAGGGACCCACGTCCCCAGCCATGGGCCCCACCATGATGTTTGTTTGTTATCCAAGCCGTTGATTTGGTGGGCCCCTTCTTGAAGTGGACCCCCTCCAAATCTCAGCTCCATCGGGAACTTAGGTGGCCCACATCACAGGAAACAATGTTGATTGAATGTCTGCCATTGAAACCCATTTGGGGTTTTTCACAGAAGTCTTGGATCATATGAAATTTGTTTTTCCTTTCATCCAGGTATGCGTGGCCTCCTCAACAGATTGGATGGGAAATAAACATTATGGTGAGCCCCACGTGGGACCCACAATGATGAATGTGTTTTATTCATACCGTCCAAAGCCAGTGGACGGTTGGACCCACATGAATGTATGTGTTATACACCACACCATCCACGGACGGTGGAACCCCCACTATGTACATGTTTTATACATGTAGTCCAACCATGGGCCGCTGGACGGTCAGTGGACCCCGCCTTTGATGTATGGGTTCCATCCAAACCGTTCATCCTGATGGCGGGCTAGCCTTAAGGCTTGAGACTAATGAGGCAGATCTGCCTATCAAGTGGACCACACAGCAAAAGGCAGTGGAGGATTGAACGTCTGCCCTTGGAACCTCCCTAGTTCCACAAGTCTTGATAAATATAATATTTATTTATTATTTATTTTTGGTCTGTGTGACCTTATTAAGTAGATTGGATGGTAGATACATGTTATGGTGGGCCCCACAAGGGCCACTGATGTATGTTTTGTAATCCACACTTTCCATTAGTGTGGACTCCCCCATGAGGTATGTACTTCATCTATACCGTCCATCCTTATGGGACCCACCATGATGCATGTGTTGTATCCAAACTGTCCAACCATTTGGTAAGGCCCATTGTGACGTATAAGGGCCTGTGGGTTGAGGCCCATTGTGATGTATTTAGGGCCCATGGGTTGAGGCCCATTGTGATGTATTCAAGGCCCATTATTGAGGCCCACCTTAATATGCATGAGGGCCCGTTATTGATGCAACCCACTTGATGTGTACGAGGCCCATTAGTGCAGCCCATTGATGCAACCCACTTGATGTGTACGAGGCCCATTAGTGCGGCCCATTGATGCAACCCACTTGATGTGTATGAGGCCCATTAGTGTAGCCCATTGATGCAACCCACTTGATGTGTATGAGGCCCATTAGTGCGGCCCATTGATGCAACCCACTTGATGTGTATGAGGCCCATTAGTGCGGCCCATTGATGCAACCCACTTGATGTGTACGAGGCCCATTAGTGTGACCCATTGTTATATATTGAGTTCCATGGGTCGTAGCCCATTATTGTGTATTTATGGCCCATGTGGTAAGGCCCATGCGATGTATTATGGCCCATTACGATGTATATTAGGCCTTTGTGTGAAGTCATGGGCCCACTATATATTTGGCTCTATGTGGGCCATTCCTTGTGAGCAATGATGGTTAAATGTCCACATTGTTGGGCAGTGATGGTTAGATGTCTACATTGTGACTTTTCCTTATGCCTGGTTGGGCCCATTCTCACCTTCTCTAGTGGGTTAACCCAAATGAATGGGCCCCATTGATATTGCTTGGTCCATCATCGGTCGTCCACATATGGACCCCGATTAGTGATCGAGGCCGATTATCGTGACTGATTGCCGATTTTGAGTATCGAGGTAGATTATCGATTGATTCCAATTGTCGTGGCCGATTGTCGATTTCAATTGTCATGGTCGAGTGACCGATTAGCGATCAAGGCCGATTATTATGACCGATTGTCGATTCTGAGTATCAAGGCTGATTATCGATCGATTTCAATTGTCATGGCCGATCCCGATTCCGATCACCAAGACCGATTATTGATACATATATGATATATATGCGACCCGTAGTGATGTGTATTAGGCCTATGTGATGTATATGCAGCCCGTGTTTAAGGCCTAATGTGATAAAAATGAGGTTTATGTGATGAGGCCCATTATGATGTATTCATGGCCCATGAGCAGGGCCCATTGTGATGTATTCGTGGCCTATGGGCAAGGCCCATTGTGATATGTATTAGGTCCATGATGCATGACCCATTTAATGTATTCGAGATCCATGTGTAGGGCCCACATGTCATGTATTTGAGGCCCATGAGCAGGGCCCACCTGTTGTGTATATGTGGCCCTTGAGTAAGGCCCATTGAGTTGTATATTAGGCCTTTGTGTGAGGCTGTGGGCCCATTATATCTTTGGCTATATGTGAGCCATCCCTTGGAGGCAATGTTAGTTAAATGTCCACATTGTCGTGGTTGATTGTCGATGCCGATTATTGATACCGATTATGAGTATGTGATAGTATAACATCATGATACATGCTCATACACATCATCTACATATTTTTTATGAGATGTGGATGACCATTACATATGTCATTGGGCAGGTTACTATGAGACTCCCTGATATGCGGAGGTTATCTCACATGAGCATACGGTATGCGCAGGATTGATGCATGACCCCAGTGATGATCCCAGAGAGGAACCGAGAGAGGAACCGCACTGATATGTGGACTTATTGAGTAAGAATTGCATACCCACTCATTCATTCATTCACTATCCACTCGGGTTAGTAATGTGCAACTGTTTGTTACGTGTACCTTCGCATGACTAAGATTTTGGTTGGGTGCACGACTAACTTGAGATCAGGAGTTTACCACATCGAGTCTGACTATCCAAATTTAGGTATGGGATTGGTTTGGATAGAAGGCTCTTGTGATGGACCCCATAGCCTACGATACTACGTACTATCATCCTGACTTCACACTCTAGCATAGTCATTCCATTCGCACTGCATATTGCATTACATCTGCAACATATGACATTTTGGGTTACTGTGTTTCTGCATTTATATGGTCTAGATACAGCTGATGCTATTCGTGAACCCATCAAGAATTGCGTACACATCGCATCCTTGATATCTGATATTTGGCTTCCACATTTGCATAGTCGATCCGCATTGCGTATTTTGTTATTGAATGATTCATGGACTTACCAGTATATTTCCGCTTACTCTGATATTGTATGATTCATGATCTTGTTAATATTTCCATTTATCCCAATGATGTATGATTCATGTGCTTCATTATATACTTGGCACTTACCTTACATACACTTGCACTACTCTCTAAGCTTTCTATAAGCTTATGCATGATAGATGCGTGCAGGTGGCATTAGGTTGCAACAGCGTTGAGCTTGGAGCGTGCAGCTGTCTTCTGGAGATTTCATTTCGATATATGTATTTTCCTTTTAACATTGTATTCAATTGATTATATTAGTAAATATGTGATGATGATGTTGCCTTTGTAAATTGGGTATGCTTGTGGTTATGCTTCTTATGAGACAAATGTACGCTTGAAAATCCTCCTTGTAGGATCCCAGGATCGAAACTTGGCGTATTGGCGCTGGGAGTCGAGAATGGGGTACTACGGAAGCTGTCGGCACCGGATTCGGTGATTGGGATTCTTGTGAATCCAATTTTCAGGTTTGGGGCATGACACCCATGCCAGACCAGCCCGCGATACTCTGTTGCCGGATTACTTCAAGATTCAAGCAGATGCTCTAGTGGTTAATCGTCTCAAACAATCCCTAACTTCAGTTATGGTCGCTACAGCAGAAGGTGAATCGATATCGAATCTCTTTCTGAAGCAAGTGTTTAAAAAATCAAATATTGGCAATGTACAGGTGGATTTCACAAGAATCTCACCAACTTAGTTCCTCATCAAATTCCAATCGAGGGAGGATATGGCCCGCTTCGCTTCAGATCAAGACTTGCATAATCAAATGCACCTGCTGCGTGTGCAGGAGTGGTCTCCTTCAATAGCTGGCCTAGTACAAGGAACTTAGATTCGGTTGATTGGCATTCCCTCTCATGCCTGGCATCCGACGGTGATCGAAGATCTGGCCAAAACTTTTGGTGACATTCAGGAAATTGACTCATTGTCTGCTCTGGCCATCTTCCAAAGTTTCGCTAGGATTCGTGTTAAGCTTTCATCTCACCTCAGTCTACACCATACTAGACAGTTGATGGTAGACGGGGTCACATATCCGATCTTCGGGATCATGGAGGATAACAAATTTTGTGCCAACATTACAGCACCCCTCCCATCCAGACCTTCTCATCAGATGTCCACCAAAGACTAGGTAGTTCAGACATTCCATCCCCAGAGTCTGCTTCCTCAGCATCCCCCTAGAACTGTTCAACAAAATGCCAGAACATCCTCGACCTCACATAGCACGCCTCCAGTTCCACCAATTGCCCCAACCACTACCACCTACCCTATCATGTTACCCTCCACTCCTTTAAGTCAAGCCACCGGTGTTGTCCACATAGCCCAAGATGAGACTCAATCGGCGACAACCCCCTCCAAAGGCCTTAACAATAACCCCACCCTTCTTATAGACTATCCCTCTCAGATTGAGGGGGATTTGCCTAGCCCTCCTTCGATGCCACATCCTCCTCCCGTCCAATATATTTGCAGGGTCTGTAGGCTAGCCATTTTATCTTGCAGCCCTCGCACATTGCCTCCACCCCTGCATCCTCCTCTACATCCCCCCGGATGTAGTTGATCATGAACTTCTTAGCCCTTACCCCTCCCCCTCTGCGGCCCAAATCACCATCAGAGAAAGGGCCCCTCCCTCTCCCATGGTTGCAGCCCCTACTGACATTCATATCTTGTCGGATCCCCAGCCTCAGATTGACAGTTGGTGCCACGACAAGCAAGATCCCCTACAAATCCAGCAACTCCCCATGCAAGATGTCATCACAGTCACCTCTCCACGGCAGCAAATGAAAACAAATTCAACTCTAAACCCCCCAAAATCAGGCCATGAGAAGACTCGAGCAAGAACTATTGGAGATTCTCCCCTTTTTCTGCACAACCAAGTGACTTGTAGTCAAGCAGAACAACATAATTCAGAGCTGGATAATAATCTGCAGGTTTTCAGATGTTAGAGACTAGGGACCAACGCCTGCTCGACAGAGGCAATGGGGGACATCTCTATAGATTTATCCTCGTATTTCAATCTTCAGAGTAAAAAAGGGCCTACATGTGATGGCTCAAATCACTCAGCATAAGAAGCTCAACATTCCCTTCAATCGGCTGCTCAATCTTTCCGATTCAACATCCTAAAATCACAAAATACAAGTCCAGAAAGACAGCAACCAGAATCAGAGTTGAGAGTCATGCTACAAGTGTTTAGTACAATAGACTGCGGAAATTAAAGCGACGGGCTGTGAAAATAGGCTGCGTGACTGATGGATAATGTTATCATTTGGAATGCGCGTGGAGTGGCTAATGCTTCCACGATTCGAGTGCTAAAAAAACTAGTAAAGAAATTTAGTCCTCGTGTAGTAGCTATTATTGAACTGATGCTTAAGGATGAAAAGAGAGTAGCTACGGGGCTGAAGCTAGGCTTCCATTCCTCAGTCTCGAACAGCGATTTCAATGGAAAAATAAGGATCTTCTATGAAAACCAACTCAATATAGCAGTGGAATCAATTTCCAATCAAATGATCTCTTTAAAGGCAAACTTATCTTCCCTGTCAGTCCCGATCACCCTTTCAATTGTCTATGGCCGTTGCTATAAGATCCAATGAAGAAGCCTGTGGCGTGATCTCATTTCTTTTAGTAGAATCATTCAAGGCCCCATGGGTAATTGCAGGGGATTACAATGTTGTAGTTAATATGGAAGAGAGACGAGGCATTCGGCCTCCTGATAGCTCGAGTATGGCTGAATTCGCAAATGTTATCCATACTATAGGGCTTCTTGATGCAGGTTATGTGGGTAATTGTTTCACCTGGTGCAATAACCGGGCAGGTAATGCCAGGGTTTGGGCTAGGCTCGATCAGGTCCTTATAAACAACAGATGGGCTAACTCTTTTCCCCTTTTCCACATAGAACATCTCCCTAGAATCAGATTGGATCATGCCCCGCTTCGTCTACTATTCCCCCCCAACACTCAACTAAAGGTGAAACCTTTCAAAATTTTCAGAATGTGGACGCTCCATGAATCGTTTCAACAAGTGATTGAAAAGGCGTGGGGAGGCGTTTGTGCAACTGATCCCATGATCAACATATACCTTAAGTTGAAAAAGACGAAGCAATTGCTGAAGGTCTGGAATAAAGAGCAGTTTGGCCATATTTTCCACCAGATCCAGAAAGTGGAGAAGGACATAGAAAGTCTCGACAATCGTATGCAGGTTGAAACTTCGGACGACCTCACCCATCAAAGTATTCAACTAAAGCAAAGGCTTGATCAGTTGGAGCTCTAGGAAGAGGTTTATTGGAAACAAAAATCAAGAATCTCTTGGCTAGAGGAAGGCGATAAGAACACAACCTTTTTCCATACATCGGCAAACGAAAAGATTAGAAGAGCAACTATCCAATCTATCTCCTCGAAAGATGGTTCAGTTTTCTCAAATCCTGAGGATATCAAGAGGGCCGCTGTCTCCTTCTTCCAAGTCCTATTTTAGGGGGAAGAAGTTTCCCTTGCCGCTGATTTTATTCAAGTCCTCCTGCGCCGTCTTCAGCCACATGATAACGACTCTTTGTTCTGTCCTCCATCTAAGGAGGAAATCTTTCCCCGACAAAGAACATTCTGAAGGATGGAGCCGCGGGTCAGGACGGTTTCTCCGCATCCTTTTTCATAAGTTGTTGGAGCATAGTCGACGATGATGTTCACAAAGACACCCTGGCCTTCTTTTTCGGGGCGCCTATTCCTCGGGCTTTTAAAACTACTCTCATTTGCCTGATTCCTAAAACTCCCTCGGCTACCAAATTCGTTGAATTCAGGCCAATAAGCCTATGTAATGTTTTCTATGAAATCCTTGCAAAGATTATTTCTAACTGTCTTAGTTGTCTCTTGCCCAAGCTGATTTCATAGGAGCAAGGAGCTTTCGTAAAAGGGAGATATATCGCTAAAAACATTGCGCTGGCCTAGGAAGCGATGAGAACGCTTAACAGGAAAGTTAGGGGTGGAAATCTTATCATAAAGCTGGATCTTGAAAAGGCATATGATAGGGTAAACTGGGCTTATCTCAAGCAAGCTCTCCTCAGATTCAGATTCAACAACAAAAGTGTGAAGCTCCTTGAAGAATGTTGGACTAACAATTGGTTTTCCATGCTTATAACTGGCGAAGCTACAGGTTTCTTCAAATCGTCTAGAGGACTTCGGTAGGGAGACCCTCTATCCCCGGCCCTATTCATCATTGCAATGGAGGCTTTCTCAACTATTTTGGCTAAGCTATTTGCGGGAGGTCACTGCCTCCCTTTTTATTTCTCGTAAGGTAGCCCCACCTTGACTCACCTCCTGTACGTAGACGACATGTTACTTTTCCTTAACGCCAGTAGATCTACTCTGAGAGCTATGAAGAAATTTTTGCACATCTTTCAAGCGGTGATAGGTCAGAAAATCAATGCAAATAAGAGTAATTTTATTTGTTCTTCGAAGTGGCCATCTTTAAAAATCAGGATCACGAAAGAGGAGTTGGGCTTTGCCAAAGCAAGGGATGGCATGATTTTTTTGGGTGCCCCTTTGCTCATAGGTAGAATTAAATCTTCAGACTTTCAAAGCTTAATGAACATGGTCAGCAATAGGGTAGTAGGTTGGGTGGCTAGACACATTTCTCAGGCTGGTCGAGCAACATTGATCCGTCATGTCTTAGCAAGCTACCCAATCCACATAATGGCAGCGGTACACATTCTAGATCAAGTAATTCAGAGATTAGAAAGTAAGTTTGCTGATTTCTTTTGGGGATGGGCCGTTGGAAATAAGAAGTTTCATTGGATTACGTGGCATAAAGCTTCCAGACCGAAAGAGGAGGGGGCTTTGGGAATCCAAAATCTGAAAGAGGTCTTACAAGCCCTTCACTTAAAGCTTGCTTGGATTGTCAAAAATGGAGATTTGCAGGGGCCGTGGGCAAAACTGATGCATCACAAATACGCCAGGGATTTGCAGGAAATCCATCCGTCGTCTGCCCAGCAGAACACCTCTCCTATCTGGAAGAAAAGCAAGGCGTTCCTTCCTATTATCCAAGAATATTCCCATAGGACAGTGGGGCGTGGAGAAGCAAATGTATGGAGAGACAGCTGGTGTGATTTGGGTCCGTTGGTGCATTATGTGGAAAGCCACATCCCTATCCATCTACGTGATCTACAGGTGAAAGACCTTCTAGGCAGGGCAGGTCCATTACCCCCATCCAGAATATTTCATTTCCAGCCTCAGCATATAATAGACGAAATTTTCTCAAGGGGCTTTACTACCTCCAAAGATCCGGCTGAGAGTGTTTGGTCGCAAGATCCATCTGGCAAATTCACTCTGAAATCTGTGTGGAAGCTGCTTAGAGGTTCCTCCAACCCTATCTCATGGGGAGACTGGATTTGGCAAAACCGTTTGCCCCCAAAAATATCTGTGTTCATTTGGAGGCTGCTTTAAAATGCCATTCCGGTGGACAGCAGAGTCCAGACAAAGGGTATTGCACTAGCTTCGAAGTGCTATTGCTGTCATCAAGATAGTTCTTATCAACACAGCAGGGAGACGATCAATCACCTTTTCCTGGAGGGGCACTAGGCAATCAAAATCTGGTCGTATTTCGAAAGGCTTTGTGGCGTATCCGCCTCCTCCAGAATTTCGATATTTGCTAGAATCCTTCATTGGAGAAGTGTTGAGGCTCCAGGTTCCACTCCTCAATGGATCAGATTCAACCTCCCCTTGATTATTCTCTGGGAGCTGTGGAGAGCTAGGAATGAAGCAACCTTCGGCGAAAAGATGATGAACGCCCGGGTCTCTATTGCTCGGATAAATTGGTGGGCCTCCCAATCTATCCAAAACTTTCAAATGCTTTCTCAACCCTCTGTTCAGAATAGTTTGTCGCCTATTTCTCCTTCTCCAGCTATTCCCAGATCGGCTTCCTTGGTGATCAAGTGGATGCATCCTACCCCGAGCTAGGTAAAATTAAATGTTGATGGGTCTGCGAGGGGAAACCTGGGTAACTCTAGCGGTGGCGGTATCTGTCGGAAGGATGATGGATCATTGCTTTTCGCTTTCTCTACGGGTTATGGGTTTGGAACAAATAACCTCACGGAATTGCGGGCTATTTACGATGACATGGTTATATGCTTAGAAAAAGGTATGAATAGGGTAATCGATGAGATGGATTCTAAGTTGGCAAAAGGGATTTTGCTCGGAGAAATGAGATGCCCCTAGAAATGGAAACCTTGGGTTGACAGGATTAACGCGGTAGAGAAGTCTGGTTTCTTTTCCTTCAACCACATTTTTCGGGAAGGTAATGGTCCGGCCGATGGTTTGGCAAAAGAAGGGAGCGGTTCTCAGGTGTCAATCATTTATGAGCATTTAGGTTTCATTCCTAGGGAGACTAGGGGCATGATTTTCCTGGATAAGGTCGGGCTTGGAACCCTTCACTCCGTGATTTAGCCTCCACGCCCCTAGTTTCTGTTAGGTGGTTTTGTTTTGCCGTGGCGATTGGTCGGCAGTCTTTTCTTTCTGAGTTCTCCTTTTCCCATTAGGTTGTAAATCCATTCTCCTTGGATGGATATATGGGGTACAAGATAGGTGAGGCCCGTCTCTTTTTGTTGGGACCCCCCTGAAAGTCTGTAAATTTCTGTGGTTAATGAAATTTTTTTTTTTAAAGTAATAATCATATGAAATCCAGTCCAACCATTAGATGACATACCAAAATTTAGCCACGAGGCCAAAAACAGGTCAGCGCCTCTCTCTCTCTCTCTCAAAACATTATGGATGGACTAGCCTTGCTAATATTAGGTATGTGAGGAGCATACCTACAGCCATGTGGACCAAACTTTTCATTAGATCCAACCCATTCGTAAGCTAGACACTCTCATTTAAGCTGGTACCCAATAATCATGATGGTTAAAATCTTAGGCATGCAGGCCACTCTATGGTAAACATTTGATAAGGAATTCTCACCATTTGTTCTGTGAAGGGCCACAGTGCTGTATATATCATATCCATTCCATTCATCTAACTTGCTTGATTAGGATGAAAGCATTCCCCAAAAAACCATGCTATTCCAAAATTGATATGAGCCACAACATATGAACTCATAGGTTTATGTATATGGGATGGCCCACCTGAGTATTGAATCAACCTTGTTTTGGGGATTAAGGGCAACAAGGGGGTTTATACCTGAAGTTGTTTCCCTTGTAAGAAGCCTTAGGCACGCAAGAACACTAATGGTCAAGCAAGAGTTTTTGAGAATTAAGACTAATTTTCCTTGGTGAAAAGAAAGGATGGTCAAGTTGCCCTGTTATTGTGGTTTTTGACACATGAGCCATGTAAAGGAGAGGCTATCATGTGGATGGTCATGATCTATTATATGATTGCAAGTGGATGGCAGATGAGGCTCTGCCATTTCATTTCCTCCACAGGGGTCAGTGCTCTCGATGAGTTTGCAGACATGCATGGCTCAGTCCAAACCATCCAAATTATTGGTACCAGTGGAGATCAGACATGACTCCTAAAGCAAGTTGTTTAAATGATGTTTGTTAATGCGAAACCTTATGGTAAGGGTCGTGGTTGTAATGTGGTAAGGGTTGTAGTTGTCACGGGTCATGGTTCTCATGTTAACGTATGGGTCGCGGTTGTTACATGTTCACTTCCTTTACCAAATGAAAGGATGGCCGTTGGTACAATAGCCTAAGGCCAACAATGGGAAGATCCGTTCCGTCCACCTTGTTAGCTAGCTCGCCGTGGACCAAAAAAGTCCTAACTTGGGCAATGTTCACTTTTAACAAACATCACAGTGAGCCTGGAAAGTTTCAACAGTGGGTTCCATTGTCACAATTATTTTCTATTATGCATGTGACCTATACGAGCTTTGGATCAGGCTGATATTTGGGCCCTAGCTCTATAATGACACGGCAAAAAGGATGGGCGGCATCGATTATACACATACATCAATGTGGGCCACATAAGTTTGGTCCTTGCCCTACACAAAAAGGGTTCTATACAAGTCACTTTCTTGGCATTAAATATTATTCCCTAGAAAACCGTACAACTAGAACAAGGACAAGGGCATTTTGATCCAAGTAATTTTCGGAAGCTTGTCAAAAGGCCACCCTCCAAATATTTGAAAGGTTGAATCTTTTTAGATAATTTGACTAAACTTCGAGGTCAGTACAGTCAAATTTCCCTGGTTAAACTATACTGAAATTTTCCAATTTTTCACTAGACTTCTTCCGTTTTCTACATCTTAGTAACATGTTTGATCCTCAACATACATTAGATTTGGATATTCTTAAATTTTGGAAGTATCCCGAAATGTTAGGGGAAAAAATGAACAAACAGACTAGATATATAAAATGTCTTCAAGGTGCCCATATGGTAAGTGTAACGCCCACTAAACTGTGGAAGCAGATTGCATAGTGAGTAACTCACTACCCTCAGGGCCCGTTTGGCCAGGTGGATTGGAAGGGATTGAATGGTATTAGGGTGGATGGCATGGATTTCAAGGTAATGATGGTGTTGTCAGTGGATTGTCTTAAGATCCATGGGATTGCTATATCGAGTCTGTTTGGCACGCCCGGTGATGTAGATCGGGTCGTGGACAGTTTCATGGCCAAGATGGATTAGAAAAGGCCCGGTCGATGACAGAAGTGATCTGGACCGTCGGACCTTAGATTAGGCATATCTCACAATCTGGAATGAGTTAGCTGACGTAAAATATATGATTTTGGGGTAAAACAGGCTACTTTAGCCAACCAACCCTGCTATGCCAGGTTATGATGCCCGAAATTGCGAAAAACCCCTGGATCGACGGTCGTTTCCCTGCTTTAATTTCGTTTTACTATAAATAGTAAGTTTTAGTTTGATTATAACTCTTCATCCGTCGGGCTTTAGGAGTTGCGCCCAATGTGAAAAGAGCTTAGAATAATTAGGAGAACAGTTTGGTGAAGCTAAATAGGACACTTACTATTTTTGGCCGAAAACCTTGCGCACTAGCAAACATCACGACCGTCTATAAATAGTAAGTTTACTATTTATAGTAAGTCGTGGATTCTAGGAGTTCTAGTTGTAGTTTGATTTTGATTTCTTTCTCATTGCTTGGTACCCCTATTTAAAGGGTTGTGAACTCGTTTTTAGTCATCAATTAATCAGTTTTGAATTTATTAGAATTTATTTCTATTTTCTGCTTTCTTTCCTCGTGGATTCGAGAAGTCTCTGTGAGGAGTCTAGAGAAGCTCCGTGGATTCGGAGTATTTATCCTCATCACGTTTGTCCCTGCGTCACCTAGCCAATCCCATGATTAAACCTTCCCATCCCTTCCAATCCCTTGAACCAAACACGTCCCAGGCAAATTTGAACGGATTAGGGTGGATTGGATGAGATTTAAAGGTAATGATGGTGTTGTCAATGGATTGTCTTAAGATCCATGGGATTGCTATATCCCGGGATCAGATCACCCAGTCTGTTTGACATGCCCGGCCAATCCCGGGATTTAACTTTCAATCCCTTCCAATACCATCCAATCTGCCCGGCCAAACGGCCCAGTGTATCAAGTAACTCAATATGCAATCCGATTTACTGTTAATCGGCTAATTCACCAAATCTGCGCCCATAAGTTACAGGGCTCTTAGTTGTTTTTATTTATTAGTATTATTATTTTTTTAATTTGGATAGTCTAATACATTGATCTAAACCGTCTATTCACTCAATAACACTTCTTATGGACTAACATGGAGAAATTTCCTGATCAAATTATTCAATCCATCCTTTATTCTCTAGCCATCCATTTTGAAAGCCATGGATACGATGGTTATGACTGCCTAACAAATTTGATTCTTTAAAATAATAAGGAACCATAATGGGCCCCAACAAATAGATGGACCGAATTGTTGACTGGATCGGTTTTAGTATAAACAACTTTGACCGTACATATTAAAATCCTTTGGTCCAGTGGTTGGTATTTGTTACATTGGTACGATGTTTACATCATAGCTCCTGAAATGTTTTAGATTATAATGAGTGGTCTAGATTAATGTGTTAGACTGTTTAAGGTTCCAACACAACTAGGACCAGCATTGGAGCATTTCTCTGTTACCTTGGGACGCGGATTGCCAGTTCCTCGCCTACATGAAGTTCCTGTAGTCGGAATCTCTTACAGATGCCCGCAAAAAATCCATTCCTTCCATCAGTAAAACTGCAGGAGTCTAAAAGACAGGCAGATCCAAAACTCATGTCCGCCACACAAAACAAAACAGTAAAATGTAGGTGCAACTATATGGGAAGGAGGTTGCCTCCTACGCTACCAGAAATTGGCTTTTTACTGACGAACTTCTTACCGACAAAACTTATTTCGTCAGTAAACATGACTTTTCCCGACGAAATATGATCTCGTCGGCAAAAGATTCTTGCCACGACCAAATATGTTTCCGCCACCATTTACAACAATGGCCCGGAAACTTTTACCGACGAAATTATTTATCGTTGGTGAAAACAATTTTCCCGACGATTTCATTCGTCGGTAAATATAATTTTCCCCGACGAACCAAACAGTTCATCGGAAAATATCAGAGATGCTATTTTTACCGTCGTTATACAATATCATTGGTAAAAGTAACTTTTTACCGACGAATGAAATCGTCGGTAAGCATGTCTTTCCCCGACAAAAGCATATTTCGTCGGCAAAAGATTCCCGCCACAACCAAATATATTCCCACCCGATGAGGAGAGGCAAATTTTACCGACGTTATACAATATCGTCGGTAAAGGTACTTTTTACCGAAGAAAAAAAATTGTCGGTAAAGGTAGGATATGATTTCACTTTTTGTGGTTGATCATGGATGTTGAGTTGTAATTTTTATTTTTGGTATAGTTAATAAGTATATTTGTATTTAAGATTATTTTTAACAATTGATTGAATGTAATATATATATATATATATATATATATATATATATATATATATATATATATATATATATATATATTGCTTTTATATCAAATGAGTGAATTTTTTTTTTAATTTAAAAGTAAGATTTAAATGATTTGTAATATCACATGAAAAAGAATATTGAGTAGTTTAAAATTTTAACAATGTTTGAGAAAAATTTTGAAAACAAAATGATGCTTATGAAGAAAAAAAATCGGCATTTTGAAATTTTTGAGAAAAATTAAAATATGAGAAATTTTTTGAGATTTTGAAAATAAAAATTCAGAATTTGTATTTTAATTTTTTTTGAAATATTTTATAATAAAATAGATATTTTGTTAAAAGTTTTCAAAGAAAAATTAAGGGTAAAAAAATATACATTTTGAAAAAAAAAAAGTTATTTTTAAATGGAAATTGAAATTTATCTGTGAAATTTTTTTTTTGTTTTATCGACGAAATATATTATTTTTTTCTACCAAAAGTAACATATTTGCCGACTATTTTTTTCGTCGGTATTTGTTTTACCATTGCTGACGAAGTAATATTTCGTCGGGAAAAACCTTTAGACATGGTCTTATCGCGACGATCTTTTCGATGACATATTTCGTCGGTAATAATTATTACCGATGAAAAAAGATAAAATAACGACGAATTATGTCGTTGGTAAAAGAGCAATTTCCTGTAGTGCTACCGTCGTCGCTCGTCTCTAGCCACAAATGGGCAGAATTGTGTGGGAGCCCGCCATGATGTATCTGTTTATCCATGCTGACCATCCCTTTTCTCAGATCATTTTAAGGTATAATCCCAAAAATGAGGCAGATCCAATGCTCAAGTGAAAACATAAAACACTTAGTTTGATACGAAACTTTTGTGGCCATACAAATGTTTTAATGGTGGTCACTAAATACTGTTTCCTCTCATATATATGGCCACCTTGAGTTTTGGATCTATCTGATTTTTTCATCTCTTATACTAAGGTGATCTAGAAAAATGGATGGAGGGAGTGGATTTCTCACAAACATCACGATGGGCCCCATCTAGCATCCCAGTGCAGGAATTGTAAGGTTATTAATTTAGCACCTGTATTTTCTACCGATGGTTCACTAAGCACAAACAGCAACGTCAGTGCATGCACAAATTTCTCTCAAAGGTTTTATTTTCTTTTTATTTTATGAGATTTATTTAAACTTTTATCCTTTTTTTTTTTTTTCATTATTGAAATATAACGAGACTCGGCTGAGTTAACTCATTCGATTCTTGACTCATTGTTTGATGGAGCCAAATCTAACACTGAAGTTTATACAGTGGGTGTATCTTTCAAATAGTGGGAAAATCACAGATTAGACAATTGACTTGCTGTTGCTTTATGATGGTCGCATAAGCAGATGGTTAGGTGCAACTTGGGCAGGTTAAGCTAGGTTGAGGATCAACACGGGCCTAACCAAATCTCAAGTGGGTTAACCTGTGACCATACCCAACCTGAGCCCAATCTAATGTACCATATCCTCAACTCTAACCCATCTCAGGTTGAGTCAGGCCCACATTACTTGAATAGTAAACTCTTAATTGTAATAATTTAGTAGTTTATAATATATATACATTAAATATATAATTTATAGTATATATGTAGGGAAATGGTACTATGAGGTCAACCTCATGGAAACTTCCCATGAGGTTGAGCTGTGTGAGCGCCACTGTGATGCATGTAGAACATCTACCCCAATGCATCATTCCATGTTGAGCCACAAGCTTAAAAATCTAGTCAATCCATGACTTAAGTGGGCCACACCACATACAACAGTTGAGAAGGATTTTCCTTCCATTAAAATATTCATATAATCATTTATTGTGCGCACTGAGATGTGGTTCAAAAATCCAGACCATCCATTGTGGGTGTCCCACTTGGATGAGGGGTCATACCAAGTTTTAGCCGCATCCTAAAATGAAATGGGCCCCACCAAGTGCTTTGATATGTTTTAGGCATGTCTTGATATGATCTTAAATGGTATGGCCCACTTGAGTTCCATATACAGCTAATTTTTGGGATATCTATTGGGGATTTTGACCTGTAGAATCACACAGATCTAGATCTAGGATAGCAAACCAATGACACCAAGCACTTACAAGAGAACACAGATTTAACGTGGAAAACCCTTGCAGGAAAAAACCACGGCACAAAGCTACAGATCTCCACTATGAAAATAGAATTTACAAAGAGAGAGGACTTACCCGATTCGAACAACCTTGAATCTCACCCTTGTTACACCATTTAGAAACCCTAAAAAATCTTTTTAGGAACCCTTGGAATTCTTTTAGAAAGCCTTAGAATACATCCCAATCCTACATACACCCCCTTTAAATAAGAATAGAAAGAGGTAGAATTCAAATAAGAAACAAAATTCCCAAAATCTGCATTTCCGCAATTGCATCTGTGGAACTTATCGATGTCATCGAAGGTCTCTCGATGACAACTTCGATATCATCGACGGTCCTTCGATGATATCAAAATAGGACAAAACTGTCCAGCAACCAGGGGTGAAAAATATTGTGAATTATCGATGGCATCGAGACCCTGTCGATATCATCGACAGACCAACAGACAGCTTTAAGACACTGTCGATGTCATCTAAAACCCTGTCGATATCATCGACAGACCACCAGAAAGATTTAAGACATCTGTCGATATCATCGACAGACCACCAGAAAAATTTAAGACATCTGCCCATAACAATCTCCACCATGTCTTCAATCTTCATCCATGTAGCTTCTTGACCTCCTCTTATCTCTTCATCACATCATAGCTTCTCGTGCACATTCCGTCTTCCTTTTATGCCATCGCTAAGCCCAGAGAAGTTTTACAGACCTTAAACTTCTCTGCAGGAACGATCTAGATGAGAATGTCTGCCGGATCAAAATCCACGTGCTTAACCATGTTTGTTCCTATCTTCTCAAAAAAGGAAAGACATAGTTTTCTTACCATCTCACCGCTACCCAATATGCTTGCTGGGGTACTTGCTTACAATATTGATAGCCTATGAAATAACCGGTCTAATCCAGACCATGGCATACACTGCCAACCGCATTTGAATAAGACTCATGAGATATCCTGCTTTTCCTCATCTGTTTTGGGACATGTCTTGAGGAAAACATGAGGAGATATGCGTAGGGAACGCTCTCCGGCTTTTCCTGGCCCATCAAATCCTTGATCAATACCTACACACAAGGTATTCACCTGTGATTACCAAAGCCTACTCCTCTTTTAGTCTCAATATCGAGAACCATCTTTACAGCCCCCCGATCCTTCATCCTGAATGTCCCACTTAACCGAGTCTTCAGCACATTGATTTTAGACATGTTATAATTGGTGATCTACATGTCATCAATTCCTGACTCACCATGAAGGAATCAAACCACTGCCTAGGCGACAGGTCGAACCACGACTTCCTGCAAAGTCTTTTCTCAGCCCCTTTAACTTCGAACCGCTCTGGTTGCTTCATGTAGATCTGCTCTTCACTTTTCCTTGCAGAAGTGTAGACTCCACATCTATCTTTCTAGTTCAAGATGACATTGGCCAACCAGCGCCAATCATGGATCTAATAGACACCTGCTATACCGTCGGCGCGAATATTTCTGAGAAGCCGATCCCTTTTCTCTAAGCATAACCCTTCGCTACTAACCTCGCCCTGTATCTATGTTATATCCTCCTGAAGATCCACCTGCATCCAACCACTTTCTGGCCCACTAGAAGCTCCACCAGCTCCCATATGTCGGTCTGGTACAACGAATCCATCACATCGCCATAGTCACCTTTCACTTCTTAGCACCAGGCTCATCTAGTGCCTTCTGAATAGAAGATCAATCCCCTGCAATATTGGAGTCATCCATGTACCTCCCCGATATCCTGCGATCATGTTGTGTGATTCTTCTCATAGGTGGCTGCTCCACCTGCTCTGTATCCCTGTCCGCATGTCTCAGCCTTCCTGCCCTCCCCGCTTATGTAGCCATGCCCAACATGCCACAGACATGCAGAGGTAGAATCCGTTACATCCACTGCAGCTCCACCTTTTGAAGTGCTCCCGATCAACCTATACAAGTTACCGAGTCATTGTTCTTTCATGATTACCCGTGCCCCCTTAGATACCTTAAGAGCACTATCGATACTTATGTACTTGTATTTTTTTTACCTCAAGTACACCAAGAGAAATCAGATTCTGCTTCAAATCAGGAACGTGCCTAACATCAGTCAAGGTATGCTCCACCCCATCAAACATCCTGATGTGCACCGTACCAACAGCCACCACATTACATGCAAAGCCATTGCCCATAAACACCTGTCCACCATCGCACTCACTATAGCTGGTGAACCAACTCCGATGAAGAGTCATGTGAAAAGATGCCTTTGTGTCTAGCATCTACTCGTCCTTACGATCATCGTATGGTCGCTTGATCGTAGACACAGACAAAACATCACCATCACATCCACTTAATCCATCTGACATGGCAACATTGGCCTCCCTGTACGAAGCCTCAGAATCTTCTCTCTTCGATTTAGGATTTCCACAATCCTTCTTCACATGTCCTTCCTTCTTACAATTCCAGTACTTTACCTTTCCTTTGCCCTTACCCTTTGATTTGGATATATAACCTGAAGAACTCGTACCTTGTTAAGAATTTCTACCCATTGTAAATAGTGCATCAGAAGATGTCCCCATGTCGCCGTTTAACTTTCTCATAGCCTTCCCTTGAAGGGCTGAGATAACGGTGTCGACACTCAGGGTTTTATTCGTGCTACACATAGTGTCCTTGAATGACTCATATGACGCCGGAAGAGAATTCAACAACATACATGTTTATTCTTCATCTTTCATCACTTCCTCCATATCCAGCAATTTTCAAACTAATTTATTAAAGTTGCTGATGTGAGCCTCCAGAACTTCACCCTCTGCCATCTTGAAGTTATACTACTGTCGCTTCAGGTGCGGGTGATTTTCAGAGAATTTGTTCGCATAGACATCCTCTAACTTCGCCATAACTTAGCCGCAGTTTTCTCCCTCATGACGTTGTAGAGAACCTCATCCGTGAGACATAAACGGATCGATGATAAAGCTTTCTTATCAAGAGTATTCCAATTATCATCAGTCATAGTAGACTTTTGCTCCTCAAGAGCACCATCTTCGCCTTACTTGATTAAGGAACTTATCATCTTGATCTTCCATAACTCAAAATTATTTTTCCCTAAGTACTTCTCAATCTCATACCTGGTGCTCGCCATTATTACTAATCCTGCAGATTCAGATCTGTGCCCCAACAATTGATTTGATACCACTTGTTAGGAATTTTGACCTGCGGAATCACATAGATCTAGATCTAGGATAGTAAACCAATGACGCCAAGCACGCACAAGAGAACAGAGATTTAACGTGGAAAACCCTTGCAGGAAAAACCCACGGCACAAAGCGACAGATCTCCACTATGAAAATAGAAATTACAAAGAGAGAGGACTTACCCGATTCAAACAACCTCGAATCTCAGCCTTGCTACACCCTTTAGAAACCCTAAAAAATCCTTCTAGGAACCGTTGGAACTCTTTTAGAAAGCCTTAGAATACATCCCAATCCCGCATACACCCCTTTAAATAAGAATAGAAAGAGGTATAATACAAATAGGAAATAAAATCCGCAAAATCTGCGTTTCCGTAATTGCATCTGCGGAACTTATCGATGTCATCGAACGTCTCTCAATGACAGCTTCGATATCATCGACGGTCCTTCGATGATATCGAAATAGGACCAAAACTGTCCAGCAACCAAGGGTGAAAAATATTGTGAATTATTGATGGCATCGAGACCCTGTCGATATCATCGACAGACCAACAAACTGTTTTAAGACATCTGTCGATGTCATCTAAAACCCTGTCGATATCATCGACAAACCACCAAACAGATTTAAGACATCTGTCGATATCATCGACAGACCACCAGATAGATTTAAGACATTTGTCCATAACAATATCCTATAACCTAAAGGAGACCCATCAAATGCATAGTATTGATGTTCGACACACCACGGTGGGGCCACGAAACTCAACCTCATGGGAAGTTCCCATGAGGTCCACGCTATAGTACCATTTCCCATGTATGTAATGTAGGGACGATGCCATAGTTCCATTTGCCATGTATGTAACATAGGGACGAAGCTATATATAAGACCATTTCCCCGTAGGGACAGGTTGTCCAAGGCCTCAACCTAAGCATAAACTGACCTGGGGTTGGGTTGAGATTTCCAACCTAACCCAACCCAATCAAAATTTTGGGTTGACCCAGTTGGGTGCGAGGTAGGCCTAACCAAACTGCACTCCTACAGTAAGTAGGGTGCGACAATGACCTACACTGGCCACCGGTCTAATTAAAATATTTAAGGGTTTGCTCACCTCGAATCTTTGCTCAAGTTGAGTCAAGTCAAGCTAGATCGAGTTAAGCTGAGACAGCTTTTTGAGCTAGATTGGATCATGTACAACCCTACCTAAAAGGGGACTCAGATTCCCAACAAAAGCCTTTTGCATGAAGTTGCTGAGCAAGTATTCTGGGTGGGGCATACTATGATGTTTGGGAGAAATCTAATCTGTTCATCCATTTTTTGAGCTCATATTAGGACATTTGACTAAAAATGAGGAGGATCTAAAACTTAAGTAGGCCATATGAGATGAAACAGTGGTGAAAGAAATGCCTTCCGATTGAAACCTTCCTATGCTCCACCTTGATGTTTAGATTCTATCCAAAGCATTTATAAGGCCATTTTCACTGAGATGAAGTGAAAACAATCCAATAAAAAAAAAAAGTGTTGAGATGAAAAGAAAGAAAAAACTAAAAATACGAAAGGCATTTTCATTGATTTAGTGTTTAGATGAAAAAAAAAAAAAAAAGTGTTGAGATGAAAAAAAAAAAAAAAACAATGTTGAGATGAGAAAAAAAAAATAGTGTTGAGATGAAAAAAAATAGTGTCATTTTCACTGATTTAGTGACCACCGTTGAAACAATCCAATAATAATAAATAAATAAATAAATAAAAAGAGGTCATTTTCACTGAGATGAAGTGAAAACACTAAGAACTTAAACCAATACAAAAATTTTGTGGCCATATAAATGTTTCAATGGTGGTCACTAAATCTCCACTGTTGCCCATTTAAGTTCTGGATCCTCCTCATTTTTGGTCGCATGAACTAAAATGAGCTCAAAAAACAGATGGATGGAGTAGCTTTCTCACAAACATTGCAGTGGGCCCCACACAGAATCCTTATGCAGGAACTCCTTGTGAAAGGCTTTCACAGGAAATCCTTGAGCGGAAGTTCCTGCGAAAGACCATTCGGTCAAGGGGTAGTAAAATGAATGGGAAGCTTTCAAACGGATCGGAGTAGAGCTGTCAATGGGACGGGCCTATTGTCTCGACCTGGATTTTGTTGTGTTACAGGCTGGGATGTTGCCAGCCTATTTTTAAGCCCAAGCCCAGCCCATTGAGACCCATGGGCTAGAGGACGTTAATTATTATGAATTCAGATCCTTTGTTTTTAGGAAATACAAATTTTCTATTTCCTACATTTTCATTGAGCCCTCTCATCATCAGATATTATTGCATTAAACGCATATCGCAAAACACGGATTAGGTGGTTAAGTAGCAAGACTTCTATTGAAGTGATGTCACCGAGTTATGTGGGCCCCACCAAGACATATGTATTGTATCCACACCTTCAATCCATTTGGATAGATCATTTTAGAGCATGAGACAAAGAATGACGTATATCCAAGTGGACCCACCATAAAACAGTCATAAAACAGTGTTGAGAGTGACTCTCATCGTTGAAACCTTCCTAGAGTCTACTATAATGTTTTATTTGAGATCTAACGTGTTCATAAGTTAACACAGACATGAAAGAATGGAAAACACAAATATCAGCTTGATCAAAACTTCTGTGGCATTTAGAAGTTATTAATGGTATGTGTTCAATCTCCACTGTTTTCTATGGTGGGTTCACTCGAACTTTGGATATGCTGTTCAATCTCCACTATATTCTATGGTGGGGTCAACTTGAGCTTTGGATCGGACTAATTCTTTGGAACATGCCCTAAATTGATATCTTTGAATGGATGGATGGACGGTATGGTTAAAACAAATATATCATGGTTAATAGCATGACCCAATAATGAAGGAAATAAGAAATTCATGTTTCCTAGAAACAGATATGCAGATTAGCTAATGACAGTTGAGCAGAGAGAGTCGCTATAACCAAGTTCTCACTACGCCAAAACAGCGAAAAAAGGACAGTCCAAAACCGTCTCAAATGACCAAAAAGGACGGTCATGGACTGTCGCATAGACCGTCAAATTTTGATGTGTCTTATTTTTTAAAGGACGGTTGAAAACCGTCATTCTTATTGACGAAAAAAAGATAGTCATGGACCGTCCTAAAAAAGGACGGTCATGGACCGTCCTTAAAATGGACTATCAAGGACCGTCTCTTATGAGCCTAAAAAGGACGGTCATGGACCGTCCTTTAAAAGGACTGTTATGGACCGTCTCTTATGAGCCTTCAAAGGACGGCCATGGACCGTCCTTTAAACGGACGGTCATAAACCGTCCTTAAAAAGGGTTGTTATGGACTCTCTTATGAGCCTTCAAAGGACGGCCATGGACCGTCCTTAAAAAAGACTGTCATGGATCGTATCTTATGAGCCTTCAAGGACTGTCCTTTAAAAGGACTGCTATGGGCCGTCTCTTATGACTCTTAAATGACATTTTCAAATTTGACCTGTTACAGTATTCTTCCTGATATACACCTGTTATACAATATATTTCATCACATTCACATTCTCATCCATCTAAACCCAAACTACGTAAATCCATCCAAACATAAACTACATCCATCCAAACACAAACAATCTTATCCATAATATATTATTCATCCACGCATAATACATATAAAGTTTAACTTCTTAGGTAAAAAAAATGAAAAAAATCAGCAACAATTTTCTTTTTATGTCTTTCATCTAATAAAAAAATATTCAACCAACAAAACATTATAATTCAAAATCATGAAGAATTGCAGAAACTTCATCCAAAAAAGTGGGCACTTTTTTAAAATAAAATTGATCATTAAAATAAACCTAATATGAGCAAATAATGCAAAAAAGTGTTTCAATTAATAGAAACAACAACAAAAATTAAAGCTTTGTAAAAAGGGGCATGTGTTAAAAGGGATACATTCTTGTTTGTTGCCTTATGATTGGGCTACATTATTACAGCAATCAAGTTCGGGTTCGGGTTCGGTATCGAGTTTAAGTTTGGGTTTTCAAGTTTAGGTTTAGGATTAGGTGTAGGTCTAAGTTTAAGGATTTGAGAATACGTTCAGATTTTAGGTTTAAGTTTTAGATTATAGGTTTAGGTTTTAAGTTTAGGTTAAGGTTTAGATTTAGATTAAGGTTTAAGTTTAGGGAATTGAGAATAGGTTAAGGTTTAGGTTTAGGAAATCGGGTTCGGGTTCGGGATCGGGTTTAGGTTTGGGTTTTCAAGTTTAGGTTTAGGTTTAGGTTAGGAGTTGATTAGGATTAGGTGTAGGTTTAGGTTTAGGGATTTGAGAATACATTTAGGTTTTAGGTTTATTTTTAGGTTTTAGGTTATTGGTTAAGGTTTAGGTTTTAGGTTTAAGTTAAGGTTAGGTTATAGGTTATAAGTTTAGGTTTTAGGACATAGGTTTTGGTTTTAAGGTTATAGGTTAAGGTTTTAAGGTCTTATAAGCTATAGCTTTAAGGAATTGAGAATATGTTAAGGTTTAGGTTTAGGAAATCGGGTTCGGGTTCGAGGATCGGGTTTAGGTTTGGGTTTTCAAGTTTAGGTTCGGAGTTTAGGTTAGGGAGTCGAGATTAGGATTAGGTGTAGGTTTAGGTTTAGGGATTTGAAAATAAGTTAAGGTTTAGGTTTAGGAATCTTGGTTCGGGTTCGGGATTGGGTTTAGGTTTGGGTTTTCAAGTTTAGGTTTAGGTTTAGGTTAGGGAGTTTAGATTAGGATTAGGTGTAGGTTTAAGTTTAGGGATTTGAGAATAGGTTAAGGTTTAGGTTTAGGAAATCGGGTTCGGGTTCGAGAATAAGGTTTTAGGTATGGGTTTTCAAGTTTAGGTTTAGGTTTAGGTTTAGGTTAGGGAGTTGAGATTAGGATTAGGTGTAAGTTTAAGTTTAGAGATTTGAGAATACATTTAGGTTTTAGGTCATAAGTTTTGGTTTAGGTTAAGGTTATAGGTTTAGGTTAAGGTTTAGGTTTAGGTTTAGGTTTAGGTTATAAGTTATAGGTTTAGGGAATTGAGAATAGGTTAAGGTTTAGGTTTAGGGAATCGGGTTCGGGTTCGGGTTCCGGATCGGGTTTAGGTTTGGGTTTTCAAATTTAGGTTTAGGTTTAGGTTAGGGAGTTGAGATTAGGATTAGGTGTAGGTTTAGGTTTAGGGATTTGAGAATACATTTAGGTTTTAGGTTTAGGTTTAGGTTTTAGGTTATTGGTTAAGGTTTAGGTTTTAGGTTTAGGTTAAGGTTAGGTTATAGGTTATAAGTTTAGGTTATAGGTTATAGGTTAAAGTTTTAGGTCATAGGTTTTGGTTTTAAGGTTATAGGTTTAGGTTAAGGTTAAGGTTTAGGACTTATAAGCTATAGGTTTAGGGAATTGAGAATATGTTAAGGTTTAGGTTTAGGAAATCGGGTTCGGGTTCGGGATCGAGTTTAGGTTTGGGTTTTCAAGTTTAGGTTTAGGTTTAGGTTAGGGAGTTGAGATTAGGATTAGGTGTAGGTTTAGGTTTAGGGATTTGAAAAATAGGTTAAGGTTTAGGTTTAGGAATTAGGGTTCGGGTTTAGGATTGGGTTTAGGTTTGGGTTTTCAAGTTTAGGTTTAGGTTTAGGTTAGGGAGTTTTGATTAGGATTAGGTGTAGGTTTAAGTTTAGGATTTGAGAATAGGTTAAGGTTTAGGTTTAGGAAATCGAGTTCGGGTTCTGGATCGGGTTTTAGGTTTGGGTTTTCAAGTTTAGGTTTAGGTTTAGGTTAGGGAGTTGAGATTAGGATTAGGTGTAGGTTTAGGTTTAGAGATTTAAGAATACATTTAGGTTTTAGGTCATAGGTTTTGGTTTAGGTTAAGGTTATAGGTTTAGGTTAAGGTTTAGGTTTAGGTTTAGGTTATAAGCTATAGGTTTAGGGAATGAGAATAGGTTAAGGTTTAGGTTTAGGAATCGGGTTCGGGTTCGGGTTCGGGTTCGGGGATCGGGTTTATGTTTGTGTTTTCAAGTTTAGGTTTAGGTTTAGGTTAGGGAGTTGAGATTAGAATAGGTGTAGGTTTAAGTTTAGGATTTGAGAATACATTTAGGTTTTAGGTTTAGATTTAGGATGTGGTTATTGGTTAAGGTTTAGGTTTTAGGTTTAGGTTAAGGTTAGGTTATAGGTTAAGGTTTTGGGTCATAGGTTTTGGTTTTAAGGTTATAGGTTTTGGTTAAGGTTAAGGTTTTAGGTCTTATAAGCTATAGGTTTAAGGAATTGAGAATATGTTAAGGTTTAGGTTTAGAAATTGGGTTCGGGTTCGGGATCGGGTTTAAGTTTGAGTTTTCAAGTTTAGGTTTAGGTTTAGGTTAGGGACTTGAGATTAGGATTAAGTGTAGGTTTAGGTTTAGGGATTTGAAAATAGGTTAAGGTATAGATTTAGGAATTCGGGTTCGGGTTCAGGATTGGGTTTAGGTTTGGGTTTTCAAGTTTAGGCTTAGGTTTAGGTTTAGGTTAGGGAGTTTAGATTAGGAATAGGTGTAGGTTTAAGTTTAGAGATTTGAGAATAGGTTAAGGTTTAGGTTTAGGAAAACGGGTTAGGGTTTGGGATCGGGTTTTAGGTTTGGGTTTTCAAGTTTAGGTTTAGGTTTAGGTTAGGGAGTTGAGATTATGATTAGGTGTAGGTTTAGGTTTAGAGATTTGAGAATACATTTAGGTTTTAGGTCATAGGTTTTGGTTTAGGTTAAGGTTATAGGTTTAGATTAAGGTTTAAGTTTAGGTTTAGGGAATTGAGAATAGGTTAAGGTTTAGGTTTAGGGAATCGGGTTCGGGTTCGGGATCGGGTTTAGGTTTGGATTTTCATGTTTAGGTTTAGGTTTAGGTTAGGGAGTAGAGATTAGGATTAGGTGTAGGTTTAAGTTTAGGGATTTGAGAATACATTTAGGTTTTAGGTTTAGGTTTAGGTTGTATGTTATTGGTTAAGGTTTAGATTTTAGGTTTAGGTTAAGGTGAGGTTATAAGTTATAGGTTAAGGTTTTAGGTCATAGGTTTTGGTTTTAAGGTTATAGGTTTAGGTTAAGGTTAAGGTTTTAGGTCTTATAAGCTATAGGTTTAGGGGGAATTGAGAATATGTTAAGGTTTAGGTTTAGAAAATCGGGTTCGGGTTCGAGATCGGGTTTAGGTTTGGGTTTTCAAGTTTAGGTTTAGGTTTAGGTTAGGAGTTGAGATTAGGATTAGGTGTAGGTTTAGATTTAGGGATTTGAAAATAGGTTAAGGTCTAGGTTTAGGAATTCGGGTTCGGGTTTGGGATTGGGTTTAGGTTTGGGTTTTCAAGTTTAGGTTTAGGTTTAGGTTAGGGAGTTTAGATAAGGATTAGGTGTAGGTTTAAGTTTAGGGATTTGAGAATAGGTTAAGGTTTAGGTTTAAGAAATCGGGTTCGGGTTCGGGATCGGGTTTTAGGTTTGGGTTTTCAAGTTTAGGTTTAGGTTTAGGTTTAGGTTAGGGAGTTAAGATTAGGATTAGGTGTAGGTTTAGGTTTAGAGATTTGAGAATACATTTAGGTTTTAGGCCATAAGTTTTGGTTTAGGTTAAGGTTACTGAGTTTAGGTTAAGTTTTGGGTTTAGGTTTAGGTTATAAGCTATAGGTTTAGGGAAGTGAGAATAGGTTAAGGTTTAGGTTTCGGGAATTGGGTTCGGGATCGGGTTTAAGTTTGAGTTTTCAAGTTTAGGTTTAGGTTAGGAGTTGAGATTAGGATTAGGTATAGGTTTAGGTTTAGGGATTTGAGAATGCATTTAGGTTTTAGGTTTAGGTTTAGGTTTAGGTTGTAGGTTATTGGTTAAGGTTTAGGTTTTAGGTTTAGGTTAAGGTTAGGTTATAGGTTATAAGTTTAGGTTATAGGTTATAGGTTAAGGTTTTAGGTCATAGGTTTTGGTTTTAAGGTTATAGGTTTAGGCTAAGGTTAATGTTTTAGGTCTTATAAGCTATAGGTTTAGGGAATTGAGAATATGTTAAGGTTTAGGTTTAGGAAATCGGGTTCGGGTTCGAGATCGAGTTTAGGTTTGGGTTTTCAAGTTTAGGTTTAGGTTTAGGTTAGGGAGTTGAGATTAGGATTAGGTGTAGGTTTAAGTTTAGGGATTTGAAAATAGGTTAAGGTTTAGGTTTAAGAATTTAGGTTCGGGTTCGGGATTGGGTTTAGGTGTGGGTTTTCAAGTTTAGGTTTAGGTTTAGGTTAGGGAGTTTTGATTAGGATTTGGTGTAGGTTTAAGTTTAGGATTTGAGAATAGGTTAAGGTTTAGGTTTAGGAAATCGGGTTCGGGTTTAGGATCGGGTTTTAGGTTTGGGTTTTCAAGTTTAGTTTTAGGTTTAGGTTAGGGAGTTAAGATTAGGATTAGGTGTAGATTTAAGTTTAGAGATTTGAGAATACATTTGGTTTTAGGTCATAGGTTTTGGTTTAGGTTAAGGTTATAGGTTTAGGTTAAGGTTTAGGTTTATGTTTAGGTTTAGGTTAAGGTTTAGGTTTAGGTTTAGGTTATAAGCTATAGGTTTAGGGAATTGAGAATAGGTTAAGGTTTAGGTTTAGGGAATTGTGTTTAGGTTCGAATCGGGTTTATGTTTGTGTTTTCAAGTTTAGGTTTAGGTTTTGGTTAGGGAGCCGAGATTAGGAATAGGTGTAGGTTTAAGTTTAGGATTTGAGAATACATTTAGGTTTTAGGTTTAGATTTAGGTTGTAGGTTATTGGTTAAGGTTTAGGTTTTAGGTTTAGGTTAAGGTTAGGTTATAGGTTATAGGTTCTGAGTTAAGGTTTTAGGTCATAGGTTTTGGTTTTAAGGTTATAGGTTTAGGTTAAGGTTAAGGTTTTAGGTCTTATAAGCTATAGGTTTAGGGAATTGAGAATATGTTAAGGTTTAGGTTTAGGAAATCGGGTTCGGGTTTAGGTTTGGGTTTTCATGTTTAGGTTTAGGTTTAGGTTAGGAGTTAAGATTAGGATTAGGTGTAGGTTTAGGTTTAGGGATTTGAAAATAGGTTAAGGTTTAGGTTTAGGAATTCGGGTTCGGGTTCTGGATTGGGTTTAGGTTTGGGTTTTCAAGTTAAGGTTTAGGTTTAGGTTTAGGTTAGGGAGTTTAGATTAGGAATAGGTGTAGGCTTAAGTTTAGGAATTTTAGAATAGGTTAAGGTTTAGGTTTAGGAAATCGGGTTAGGATTCAGATCGACATTTAGCTTTGGGTTTTCATGTTTAGGTTTAGGTTTAGGTTAGGGAGTTGAGATTAGGATTAGGTGTAGGTTTAGGTTTAGAGATTTGAGAATACATTTAGGTTTTTGGTCATAGGTTTTGGTTTAGGTTAAGGTTATAGGTTTAGGTTAAGGTTTAAGTTTAGGTTTAGGTTAAGGTTTAGGTTATAAGCTATAGGTTTAGGGAATTGAGAATAGGTTAAGGTTTAGGTTTAGGGAATTAGGTTCGGGTTCGGGATCGGGTTTAGGTTTGGGTTTTCAAGTTTAGGTTTAGGTTTAGGTTAGGGAGTTGAGATTAGGATTAGGTGTAGGTTTAAGTTTAGGGATTTGAGAATACATGTAGGTTTTGTAGGTTATTGGTTAAGGTTTAGGTTAAGGTTAGGTTATAGGTTATAGGTTAAGGTTTTAGGTCATAGGTTTTGGTTTTAAGGTTATAGGTTTAGGTTAATGTTAAGGTTTTAGGTCTTATAAGCTATAGGTTTAGGGAATTGAGAATATGTTAAGGTTTAAGTTTAGGAAATCGGTTCGGGTTCGGGATCGGGATCGGGTTTAGGTTTTCGGTTTTCAAGTTTAGGTTTAGGTTTAGGTTAGGGAGTTAAGATTAGGATTAGGTGTAGGTTTAGGTTTAGGGATTTGAAAATAGGTTAAGGTCTAGGTTTAGGAATTCGGGTTCGTGTTTGGGATTGGGTTTAGGTTTGGGTTTTCAAGTTTAGGTTTAGGTTTAGGTTAGGAGTTTAGATAAGGATTAGGTGTAGGTTTAAGTTTAGGGATTTGAGAATAGGTTAAGGTTTAGGTTTAGGAAATCGGGTTCGGGTTCTGGATCGGGTTTTAAGTTTGGGTTTTCAAGTTTAGGTTTAGGTTTAGGTTAGGGAGTTGAGATTAGGATTAGGTGTAGGTTTAGGTTTAGAGATTTGAGAATACATTTAGGTTTTAGGTCATAAGTTTTGGTTTAGTTAAGGTTACGGTGTTTAGGTTAAGGTTTAGGTTTAGGTTTAGGTTATAAGCTATAGGTTTAGGGAATTAAGAATAGGTTAAGGTTTAGGTTTAGGTTTAGGTTATAAGCTATAGGTTTAGGGAATTAAGAATAGGTTAAGGTTTAGGTTTAGGGAATCGGGTTCTGGTTTGGGTTCGGGATCGGGTTTAGGTTTCGGCCAAGTTTAGGTTTAGGTTTAGGTTTAGGTTAGGGAGTTGAGATTAGGATTAGGTGTTGGTTTAGGCTTGGGATTTGAGAATACATTTAGGTTTTAGGTTTAGGTTTAGGTTTTAGGTTATTGGTTAAGGTTTAGGTTTTAGGTTTAGGTTAAGGTTAGGTTATAGGTTATAGGTTATGGTTTTAGGTCATAAGTTTTGTTTTAAGGTTATAGGTTTATGTTAAGGTTAAGGTTTTAGGTCGTATAAGTTATTGGTTTAGGAATTGAGAATATGTTAAGATTTAGGTTTAGAAATCGGGTTCGGGTTCGGGATCGGGTTTAGGTTAGTTTGGGTTTTCAAGTTTAGGTTTAGGTTTAGGTTAGGGAGTTAAGATTAGGATTAGGTGTAGGTTTAGGTTTAGGGATTTGAAAATAGGTTAAGGTTTAGGTTTAGGAATTCGGGTTCGGGTTCGTGATTAGGTTTAGGTTTGGGTTTTCAAGTTTAGGTTTAGGTTTAGGTTAGGGAGTTTAGTTTAGGATTAGGTGTAGGTTTAAGTTTAGGGATTTGAGAATATGTCAAGGTTTAGGTTTAGGAAATCGGGTTCGGGTTTGGGATCGGGTTTAGGTTTGGGTTTTCAAGTTTAGGTTAGGGAGTTGAGGTTAGGATTAGGTGTAGGTTTAGGTTTAGACATTTGAGAATACATTTAGGTTTTAGGTCATAGGTTTTAGTTTAGGTTTAGGTTAAGGTTTAGGTTTAGGTTATAAGCTATAGGTTTAGGGAATGAGAATAGGTTAAGGTTTAGGTTTAGGGAATCGGGTTCGGGATCGGGTTTAGGTTTGTGTTTTCAAGTTTAGGTTTAGGTTTAGGTAAGGGAGTTGAGATTAGGATTAGGTGTAGGTTTAAGTTTAGGGATTTGAGAATACATTTAGGTTTTAGGTTTAGGTTTAGGTTGTAGGTTATTGGTTAAGGTTTAGGTTTTAGGTTTAGGTTAAGGTTAGGTTATAGGTTATAAGTTTAGGTTATAGGTTATAGGTTAAGGTTTTAGGTCATAAGTTTTGGTTTTAAGGTTATAGGTTTAGGTTAAGATTAAGGTTTTAGGTCTTATAAGCTATAGGTTTAGGGAATGAGAATATGTTAAGGTTTAGGTTTAGAAATGGTTGTGTTCTGGATCGGGTTTAGGTTTGGGTTTTCAAGTTTAGGTTTAGGTTTAGGTTAGGGAGTTGAGATTAGGATTAGGTGTAGGTTTAGGTTTAGGGATTTGAAAATAGGTTTAAGGTTTAGGTTTAGGAATTCGGGTTCGAGTTCGGGATTTGGTTTAGGTTTGGGTTTTCAAGTTCGGTTTAGGTTTAGGTTAGGGAGTTTAGATTTGGAATAGGTGTAGGTTTAAGTTTAGGGATTTGAGAATAGGTTAAGGTTTAGGTTTAGGAAATCGAGTTAGGGTTCTGGGATCGGGTTTTAGGTTTGGGTTTTCAAGTTTATGTTTAGGTTTAGGTTGGGAGTTGAGATTAGGATTATGTGTAGGTTTAGGTTTAGAGATTTGAGAATACATTTAGGCTTTTGGCCATGAGCTTTGGTTTAAGTTAAGGTTATAGGTTTAGGTTAAGGTTTAAGTTTAGGTTTAGGTTAAGGTTTAGGCTATAAGCTATAGGTTTAGGGAATTGAGAATTGGTTAAGGTTAAGGTTTAGGTTTAGGGAATCGAGTTCGAGTTCGGGATTGGGTTTAGGTTTGGGTTTTCAATTTAGGTTTCGGTTTAGGTTAGGGAGTTGAGATTCGGATTAGGTGTAGGTTTAAGTTTAGGGATTTAAGAATACATTTAGGTTTTAGGTTTAGGTTTAGGTTGTAGGTTATTGGTTAAGGTTTAGGTTTTAGGTTAGGTTATAGGTTATAAGTTTAGGTTATAGGTTATAGGTTAAGGTTTTAGGTCATAGGTTTTGGTTTTAAGGTTATAGGTATAGGTTAAGGTTAAGGTTTTAGGTCTTATAAGCTATAGGTTTAGGGGAATTGAGAATATGTTAAGGTTTAGGTTTAGAAATCGGGTTCGGGTTCGGGATCGGGTTTAGGTTTGGGTTTTCAAGTTTAGGTTTAGGTTTAGGTTAGGGAGTTGAGATTAGGATTAGGTGTAGGTTTAGGTTTAGGGATTTGAAAATAGGTTAAGGTTTAGGTTTAGGAATTTGGGTTTGGTTTCGGGATTGGGTTTATGTTTGGGTTTTCAAGTTTAGGTTTAGGTTTAGGTTAGGGAGTTTAGATTAGGATTAGGTGTAGGTTTAAGTTTAAGGATTTGAGAATACGTTAAGCTTTATGTATAGAAATCGTGTTCGGGTTCAAGATCGGGTTTACATTTGGATTTTAGGTTTAGGTTTAGGTTATAGGTTGTAAGTGTAGGTTTAGGTTTATGTTTTAGGTTTAGGTATAGGTTTAGGTTTAGGTTATTGGTTTTGGGATTTGATAATAGGTTTAGGTTTAGGTTTAGGTTTTATGTTTAGGTTAAGGTTATAGGTTTAGGTTTAGGAAATCGGGTTTGGGTTCTAGGATCGGGTTTAGGTTTGGGTTTCAAGTTTAGGTTTAAGTTAAGGTTAGGGAGTTGCAATTAGGATTAGGTTTAGGTTTTAAGGATTTGAGAATACATTTCGGTTTTAGCTTTAGGTTTAGGTTATAGGCTTAGGTTTAGGTTATAGGTTTTGGTTATAAGTGCAGGTCATAGGTTTAGGTTTAGGTTAGGTTATAGTTTAAGCTTTAGGGAATTGAGAATATGTTAAGGTTTAGGTTTAGGAAATCAGGTTCGAATTCGGATTTAGGTTTGGGTTTTCAAGTTTAGGTTTAGGTTTAGGTTAGGGAGTTGATATTAAGATTAGATGTAGGTTTAGGTTTAGGGATTTGAGAATACATTTAGGTTTTAGGTTTAGGTTTAGGTTTAGGTTATAAGCTATAGGTTTAGGGAATTGAGAATAGGTAATTAAGGTATAGGTTTAGAAATCGGGTTCGGGTTCGGGATCGGGTTTAGGTTTGGGTTTTCAAGTTTAGGTTTAGGTTTAGGTTAGGGAGATGAGATTAGGATTAGGTGTAGGTTTAGGTTTAGAGATTTGAGAATACGTTTAGGTTTTAAGTCATAGGATTTGGTTTAGGTTAGGGTTATAGGTTTAGGTTAAGGTTTAGGTTTCGGTTTAGGTTTAGGTTATAAGCTATAGGTTTAGGGAATTGAGAACAGGTTAAGGTATAGGTTTAGGAAATCAGGTTCGGTTTCGGGATCGGGTTTAGGTTTGGGTTTTCAAGTTTAGGTTTAGGTTTAAGTTAGGGAGTTGAGATTAGGATTAGGTGTAGGTTTAGGTTTAGAGATTTGAGAATACATTTAGGTTTTAGGTCATAGGATTTGGTTTAGGTTATAGGTTTTGGTTAAGGTTTAGGTTTAGGTTTAGGTTATAAGCTATAGGTTTAGGGAATTGAGAATAGGTTAAGGTATAGGTTTAGGAAATCGAGTTCGGTTTTGGGATCTGGGTATAGGTTTGGGTTTTCAAGTTTAGGTTTAGGTTTAGGTTAGGGAGTTGAGATTAGGATTAGGTGTAGGTTTAGATTTAGAGATTTGAGAATACATTTAGGTTTTAGGTCATAGAATTTGGTTTAGGTTAAGGTTATAGGTTTAGGTTAAGGTTTTAGTTTAGGTTCGGTGTTTAGGTTATAAGTTATAGGTTTAGGGGAATTGAGAATAGGTTAAGTTTAAGGTTATAAGTAAGGTTTTAGGTTTAGGTATAGGCTTAAGTTATAGGTTATAGGTTATATGTTTAAGTTAAGGTTTAGGAATTCGGGTTCGGGTTTGGGTTTGGGTTCGGGTTTAGGTTATAGTTTTTGGTTTTAGTTTTGGTTTAGGTTATGGGTTTTGATTTAGGTTTAGGTTATAGGTTATGGGATTTGAGAATGGGTTCGGGTTTAGGTTATAGGTTTTGGTTTAGGTTATAGGTTATAGGTTTAGGTTTAGGTTGCTGTGTTTTGGGATTTGAGAATAGGTTTAGGTTAAGGTCTTAAGTTTAGGTTTAGAAATCGGGATCGGGTTCGGTTCGGGTTTAGTTTTGGTTTTTCAAGTTTAGGTTTAGGTTTAGGTTAGGGAGTTGAGATTAGGATTAGGTGTAGGTTTAGGTGTAGGTTTGGGGTTAAGGTTATAAGTTTAAGTTTAGGTTGTAGGTTTAGGTTAAGGTCTAGGGATTTGAGTTTAGGTTTAAGTTATAGCTTTAGCTTTAGCTTTAGGTTTTAGGTTTAGGTATAGGCTTAGGTTATAGGTTTTGAGATTTGAGAATAGTTTTAGGTTATAAGTATAGGTTTAGGTTTGGATTCGGGTTAAGGAGTAGATTAGGATTAGGTGTAGGTTTAGGTTTAGAGATTTTCTAGTATTATCTACTATTGAACCTAGTATTATCTACTACATACTAGTAACATGCAACCAATATCGGGCACCATACCATAAGCTACAAGAATTTCATGTCCCCCTAAACAAGGTATCCTCCATTGATAATGTAACGCCTCGGATTTTTGCCAACCTAGGATTAGACGTCCTTAGGCAATGGGTCGATCCTAATACCTCATTAACTTGTCAGAACTGAATCCCAAAGTCTAAAGCCGCCTTTGAACTCACTTCCTTCACAAATCTCACCCTTCATCACCTTGATCTTCTAATTTTTCTAAGAACTTTCACCCTAGACACTATCTTAAACTAGCTAAGTAGTATAACTTGGATCACTTTATATACAAACTACAAAGGCCTGAGTACTACCTCGACCAGAAATCACTTAGGACTAAATCCTTTAGAAATGAGACAAAGTAACTAGGTGTGAAACCAGATTAGCTACGAAATCCGTTTGAATCACTTTAAATACGATCCGCAAGACCCAAAACTTGTAGAATCATTGACGCTAGGTTACCCTAAAATCTAGGATCAATCTCATTACCCTACTGCTCTCGGAGCACATTGAAACTCCGTATCGATCTGGACCGCACGTCGAAGTCCGAATAACTCGAAGTTAAGGAATTAGGACCGCCTCACCGGGCTCGACAACTATCTCGGAAATCAAGTCCGACAATGTCCCATGGCCATTCGATCGTGTCCGAGCGAGGAGTGTGAAAAACACTATTCCCTTTACAAAATAAATATCCGGAATAGTGATCTGCATCATTTGTTTGCGGATCGGTGATAAGCAACCAGCACCGTCGAATCGACCAAATTACACCCTCGGATCGTAAAAATTTCATACACATTTACATGTACTCGGAATCTCCGATCGAGATCCGTGACCGTTGAATCGAAATCGTCCGCCACGCGTGATCTGGAATCCCGACCGAAATGAAAACTTAATAGAACATAGATCCAGCGTTAGTGAGCTTAAGTCCAACCTTTGGCTCAAGTAGGCTCGCCAGAAGTCTTCCGTTGAGCTGAAATAGGTCCGCTTTGGTTATAACATAAGTATACTTTGACCTGGAGTCTGTTTTGGGGAATTCTGAGACTATATACGGACCTTAAACCCTCTCTCATGGCAGCCATACGAATTTGAGATTTGAGAGAGGGAAAAGAAAGAGAAAGTGTGGGAGTTGTGGGAAGATCTCCTCGCCGCTCTACCCTGCTGCTATCGGTGCTTAACCACCTCATTCTTGCCGCTTTCCGGCAATTTCTAAGGCCATTTCTAGGTAATAAACCCTAACCCTAACTCTGTTTGGGGGATTAGACGAGTTGTAGGTTAGAAATAGCTAACCTATTTCATTCTCTAGGTTGCCAAACTCCCGTATACGGAAGCTTAGCGAACCTATCGACTCCGTTACGATTCTACGACAAAAGGTGAGGACTTTAGGTGTATAGGTTGCGGTTTTCAACGCTTTCAATATCAGATAATGGTAGATTCATGATCTGCATGCAATTGCACATGTACAAAGTGCTTTCCGTTTTCTGTTTCGATTAGAATTGTAGAATTTAGAATTTCACATACTCTAGGTATTCGTATAAAATACCGTATACGTATTTTTTATGGAAATGTGTTTGACATGTTTAATTGTCGTATGGATATATGATGTATGGATAAAATACTCATTTGGCAAAAGGGTTCGCCTAAATACATGTTTACTAATATACACCATGTATGTAGAAATACGGTATTGTAAGAAGTACCGTATACGTGTATATTTTACCGATGTGTTTGTCATGATTAATTGTTGTATAAATATATTATGTGTGTATAAGTTAATTGCTTGGCGAAAAGAATCGCCGTATTACAAGTTCCCTTGTAAACACTATGTATGTTGAAATTGGGTATCCTAGAAAATACCCTATACGTATAAAATTTGCTGATGTAATTGTCATGATTATTTGCTGTATGAATATGATGTATACATATAAAATACTAGTTTGGTAAAGGGACAACCCTAGTGCACTTTCCTCTAACATACGTCATGTATGTTGAAATAGTGCATTCCAAGTGTTGGTGAAATTGCTTGTGAGTGTAAGTGCTTAAGTGTTAGAACCTTAGGTCGGTGCTGAGATGGAATTCTCAACTACCCTAGATACATGTATGATTACCTCCATGAGGTTGTCCACTTAAACCGCGTACTTGTAATATATGCGTTTGTATTCCTGGTTTTATAGTGTTTCATAACATGCTTATAACATGCTTTATAATATGCTTTATGATATGCTTGATAACATGCTCAACTGATTGTATGATTTTAATTATGCAATGCGAATGTTTAAATTCATAATTTCATTGTATGATCCGTCATGGGTGATGGGGGAGTGGAGCAACGAATGCGTGCAACAGCCCTGGCAGCCCTAAACGGATACTACCAGACCTCGATTGTATGAGTTGAATCTTGATTCACTACTGCTTTATCTATCTGCACTTGATTGTGTTTGGGGCTATGATTATAGTCCAGACAATCGGTACCAGAATTGAATTCGTGGCTGCGATTCATTTGCCACGTGAGATGTGTTCGACGAACCCGAGTCGTACTTCGGTTGGCGATAGTGGTTGGCCACGCGATGTGCTTATGCACTTCATGTCGTTCAACTTGTTGTGCGCTCGAGCTAGCCGAGCTCGTCAAGTAACCCGATCTGTCTTATTTATGTTCACCATGTTTGGTCGCCACGCTTCGAACCTAGGGTACCAAACTTACCAAAGGAAATCCCTTTAACCATGGTACCTCGATCCGCTAAGACTCATGAGCCGGGCATGGTGGTATGGGACACTGTGGTCGAGCTGTCGGCCTACGCTGGGGCCACGTACCTCCCCGTAGTGACCAGTGAGCAACCAGACTCGTGAGCCGAATACGGTGGTATGGGACACTGTATTCGAGCTGTCGATACTTAAGGCGAGAGCCGAGTACGGTGAGACCTGTGCTCGTGTTGACGGGCGACGAGTCCTCTGTAGTATCTTCGAGCATACTCCAAGGTCTGTGATTGGCGACGAGTCTTTCACAGCAACTAGAGTATGAGTTGAGCCGAGTACGGTGAGACCTGTATTTGAGCTGACGAGCTGCTAGTGATTGAGCCGAGTACGGTGAGACCAGACTCGAGCCGACGGCCGCCACCGAATTGAGTCGCATACTGTGAGATCTGTATCCGTCCTGACGGGTGACGAGCCCTTTGTGATGCCTTCGCTACGCCTCTCAAACCATAATATCATATGAGATTAACTAGGACTGATGACCCTAGAATGGATCATGTTTGGGAATGATACAAGGGAGGTACCTTAGTTTCCCAATACTGCTGTTTGAAATGGACTAATAATAACTCGGTAATCATTATCATTATCGCACCGCATGTGCTTAGTAGATGTGGCGCACTGAGGGAGTTAAGCATTCGTGAACGTAAGATGATATCGCATGAGGGTAGTTTGGCAAGGGCATATAGCATCATGTCATTTCATTCTCGCACTTAATAAGAGTAGTTAGAATTGTTTGATTTGTACTGCTTTATCATTACTGCTTGACTGAATTGATAACATGTTAACCTATGCTTTATTGTTCCACTGAGTTAATCACTCACTCCCACGATACGGGACGGTGTTCCGAACACCTACCAGACTTTGTCTGATTGCAGATGGCGACGCTACTTCTGAGGCGGAGCCGGACTTCTATGACGACGGGAATGCTTCCTCGTATATGCTGTTTTCTGGCGGCTTCATGAGAGCCGTACCTTGATTGTCGGGGCTACAGGGATGTTGACTAGATCACACTACACAACTTGGTATAATTTAAAAATTGTACTTGTAATTATTTAACCTAGTAATGTTATCACACTCTGGAGACTCACCACAGTTTATATATTTTACATATCTATCACAGTCTTCCGCTCGCAAATTTAACTATCTCTGGAGTATGATATGCTGTTTTGGCTTAATCTCACTCATGTTCACTACTTTAATATAGACAACATTCAATCATCATTCATTTTGTTGCATAAGTGATGCGTTGGAACTCGGGAGTTGAGTTTATGCTCGACCCCTGATTTTTAGGGCGTTACAGATAACATATATATATATATATTATAAGTTTTTTATTTTCATTTACATTCCCAAATACATTTATCATCCATCTAAGAAAATTGAAACAAGTACTATCAATCTATGACTAACAATTGAAAAGGAAAATCTTGCATCTTATCTTACCGACCGACTTATGTTTCTTTTCACCTTTGTAACTCTCATATTTGATGCAGCTGCTAGTTCACCATCAGTGGTTCCCTAACCAAATCTTTGTGCAGTCCCTCCATTTGAAGCAGTGGCTGATGTTACAAGAAGTAGGACTAATTAGTCTTTCCATGTTTTGAAAAAAATCAAATTCTTTAGTTTTGGCTGCAAGTCTACTTATAATTATCATTGGCTCTTAATCTATTTATAATGAAAATCTTAAATATCACCCAATAGTGCTTCCTTTGATAAATGTCCCGTTTGGAACAAATAATTTCTGTAAAACTCTTTTATATTTTTTCAATCCATCTTCCAATTTCTTCTTAATAAGAAAATCCATATTTACTAATATTCCCATTTTTCTATTTTTCAAAAGAACGAGTTCAGTTAAAATTTACTAATAAGAAAATCCAGATTTCCACATTGAAACCTTCCTAGGGTCTAAAGTAATTTTTATTTGTCATCCAACTTGTTAATATGATCACAAAGACATGGATGAAGAGAAAGCACAAACATCAGCTTGATCCAAAACTTCTTTGGCCTCCAAAAAATTTTCAATGGTAGATGTTCAATCAAACCGTTCTTGTGCTGTAATACTTTCATATTCTCATACATGCCTAAGTTGGATTGATGTTGTGTGACTTACTGTGTGAAACTGAAAACAGATTCTCGTAACATATGCAACAGTAAAACCCATAACAGACATAAGAATATATTCATAACAGATGCACCAATAGATTTACTATTTTTCACAACAAAGGTCCTGAACCATGGGCCCCACATGTTGAGTGAAAATGAATGTACTGCTGTGGAAAACTAGAGTGAAATTTTCAAAGCTATCAAAAATTTTCATTAAATCTAGAACACATTTTCAGGGCTACAATGTAAAAATAAGACTGATTGGATTATCAAATCCATCTAGATTTGTCCTTATTTCTATCAGCCGTCCTTTTTCCAACTCATGGATGGGATTGTTAGAATTGCCTAACAGAAATGATTCTTAAGAATCATAAGCAATCCATGATGGGAGCTATCAAAAAGATGGATCGAATTGTTGGTTATTCCTATTTTTGTACAAATGATCTTGAGGCATTTGATTACATGGTTGAGATCATCATATTGGTGTGATATTTGCACTATAGCCCATGAAATTTGCGTTGGACCTAATGGACAAATCATGATCAATCGATTGAACATTGTTTAAATGTCCCACACGCAACTAGAACACTAAAACGTCTAGTGCAATGAGAGCACTAGATCATCTCTCCAAAAAGATAGAGAAAATCAAGGCCAATGACCCCGGAAAAAAAAAAAAAAAAAAAAAAAAAAAAAAAAAGAAGAAGAGTCCCACGATCCAAATAACCATGACCACCTTATAAACATGGCCCACTTGATAAATCAACACCCCAACAACTTAGATCCAAGAGAAGAGAAATAACAGATGGGTCACAAAGAGAGCATACCTAGAGCCTAGTAAGGCATGGGTGCAAGCCTCCCAACAAATGCAAGATGTACTTGATCAAGCCCATGAGATTGCAACACTTGAAGGCGACTTTGTAGATATCTCAAGATCTTGGTCCTTAAACACCGGGTTCCCATAAGGATCGACTCATCCGAGCTTGTGTTGGAAAGAGTCGACCATTTGATTTCCTTCTAACCGAGAATGAAAATGGGTCGGATGTATAGCTGAAAATGAGCTCATTTCCTGAATTCTCGAGGTCATGAAGAGCTCCCCTTTGCTTTTTCCAAGAGATTTCTTCAAAGGGGAGGTTGTTCTCTTGCAAGTAAGTTGTAAGGAACTTCCCACCTCTTCTTATCCACATCAGTTATATGTACCCTCAATCTGTCTTGGGTCTCATGCCTACAAAATCAAAGATCTTATATTTATTAATCTAATCCCATGTTTTTATAAACTAATCGAAAAACCAATAAGAAATCATTGATTTCAAAGCAACTTGCTTATGTTTAATCAAATCCCATTAGCAAAATATGTTTTTTTTTTCCTTTTTAAATCTCTACAAATGCAATAAATCTGCCCAAAACAGAACAAAAGAAAACATGGGAATTTTCCCATATTTTTCAATGCAATGCATTTAAAGTAGTTAAACATAAAAACCCATTTAGAAAAATGGGTTTTTTTTCTTTTCTTTTCTTTTTTTTGCTAAAAATCATATGAAAAATCTCCTACTTCCCATGCATCCAGCATATATTTACTTCTTTAGCCAAAACCCCCATTTACAAAACATGAATTTTCTTTTTCTAAGAATGCAATAAATCTGCCCAAAATACATCAAAAGAAAGCACGGGCTTTTGGCTACAAATCAAATATCAAAGTCCTTTTCGATGCATTCCTCTTCAAGGTAGTAAAAAAGAAACATTTACTAAACACAGGTCTTTGTTTGGTGTGCATACCTTCCTTGCCACTAGCACTTCGTTGAGTCATTTCATCAAACACTTGTGGAGTAACATCAATATCAAAATAACTGAGTCATCAAACTTCAAAGAAGAAATCCCGAAAATAAAAAAGAAAGAGAATTTCGTTTCATAAATTTAGCACTCGAGATGTTTTCCTTGTAATGTTTTCCTAATGGACGGTCCAGATGGGTGATGTGGAGGCCAACTAATCCAAATGCAAGTTGATGTGGAAAGTTTTCCATGCACTTGTATCATGGGAAAATTTTCCATTTGAGATTGTAAGTCTATATCATGTACTTGACTCATTTGAACAGTATGTATTCTTCAAAAGTTAACCAACCAAACATCATGGATGGAAGTTGAAGTCGGATAAATCCATTGCCCAATAGAGGTTATAAACTACCATGATATTTATTTTATAAGTATTCAACAAGAGAAGCAACTATAGGCTTTTGCAGTGTAATGAATAAAGAAGGCTGTGATAGGAAACCTAGTGTTGAATGTTAATGGGACCACCGAATAGCAAAATAGAGTATGGAGAGACGATGCTAGTATCTCGCAAAAATACTTTACTAGTTTCAACCTGAAAACATGAGAAAATACTGAAAATTTAGAAATCCATTCTCAATCACAGCATTAGACTTAAGAACTTACAGAAAATCTTAAGGAAAATGCTTGAAAAAAATGTCAAAGTTGTTTAACTAAAACATTGTGAAAAAAATATACACATGAGTGCACACTTAGCCATGAAAAGAAACACAAATACATAAAGAAGAAAATTAACAGCCACCTCAATATTCCTACTGTCCACCTAGACCACCCATGCCAGCATGCCATTTGTACAACATTGGGTCCATCCAAAAGGTGATTTTTTTTTGTATATGATCATTTTCACAATGGGAGCTAGCCTATGCACTGCTCACTATTAGGATGGTATGCATGCTCTACTCCTTCAGCCTGATTTTTTGGGTGAGAACATCTTGACAGCTGGACCAACCTGATGGATGGCTTTGATATTGCATTGTCTACCATGGTGAAGATTAGTCATGCAAGCAAGTGTGTGTGACTTAGCAAGGAAACAAGTTAAGATCAGGATCAAGAATCTTATTCATATAGATCAGCTAAGTTCAGGATCAAGAATCTGATTCATATAGATCTCCCTTTGAATCATCATTTACTAAGAATTTTCATGTTGATCATCACTTTATGCCTCCACAGAGGGTGTTACAGTCAGAAACAGAAAGTGTTGATGATTTCAAGAGTAAATTTGCTTAAGCACAACGTGCAAGTGAAGAGAAAAACAAGAAGTTAGAGGCAGCAGAAGGAAAAATAAGTCAACTTCAAGAATCTTCATGTGTTTCAACCAAGGCTATCTACCGGTGGGGCCACCATTAGTCTGTTGAACCCATAATAGATGGACCAAGCATTGAATATCTCCTTGATAGGACAATCATAACATTCAACTTTATGGCCTGTAAGAAGACAGTCAAGAAGAGATGCAATGGTTACAAGTGACTCTGGTGCCAACATGGATGCATTATCTGAGCTGTTCATTAGACTTGCTTAATGAGTCACCTGGACTCACACACGTGTCCCACGTTGGCATGTGTGGGGCACTTGCAAGCACATATTACCTGCATGCATGTTACATACGATAAATTCAGCTATTTCCTCACTGGTGAAAAATGCTAATAGAAAACCTTGAGTTATATATATATATAAGAAGACTAATTCATCTTAAAATCTCTCCTCCTATTCCTTGCTCATTCCAATGAAAAAACTGATCCAAGCTTCTTTCAATATAAAATTTCTTCTTAAGAAATTCAAATTTGGAAATGGTTTTCTCAGGAGATTGCTGATATGATAAATTCAGTTAGAAGGAACAAACAGGACGATGGTAGCCATACCAAAATATCATTGAAAATCTCCATTGATACTTTTCTCTTGTTCAAAGAAAAACATTCATAACAATGATGACAGAGGACAACAAGTGATGGTTACCTGATTGAGAACCTCAAAGTTCATGACTGTTTAGCCATTGAGTAATACCCCTGCATTGATTGAAGCCCAATGCATATGAATATGAAAGACCAATATTCAAAGCTCACTGTAAAGAAAGAAGAAAAAAGTAAAAAAGTAGGAACTTAACTGTTACAATTTCCATAATTCCTTTTCAAGAAAAGAAACCTAAGTGAATACAATTGAATTATGAAGTAAAAAAGTAAAAGGCAAAACCACATGAGCTAGCAATCTGTTTAGCTAAAGGAGTGAATGGATTATTGCTTGCTGCGTCAATTTCAACAACATATGAAGAACATAGACATGGTATTAGCGTGGATAATTCACAAAGATAACCTGATCAAAGATAATGCTTAGAAAGCATCATGAAACACCAAAAATATTAATGCCATGGAAAACTCTAAATTTAAACAGTATGAAACATTCCTTAAAGTGAAGCAGGCAGAGATGTATATTTACAAAAAGTTTCCATCTAAAAGACATTTCCTGTTAGAAGACAACCCAGAAAGAGAAAAAAACAATGTCAAAATTCTCACATGATGAAGGCAATCAATAAGATGTATCAATTACAACTTGGAAATTAGATAGAAAACTATCTATAAGTAAAAATATCTAAAATTTGAAATTCACCTTAATCATTTCTTCTACAATTTGAACATCTTTTCTAATTAATAATGTGCATGTGGGGCCATTCTAGGCATTGTGTTAGCTTAAAAAATAGCACTAGGTGATTTTTATTTTTTTTAAGGCAAAAGAAAAGCTTCAATTCACTCCAAAGGCCATTCATAAACGAAGAAAAAAATAACATCGACACCTCCTTTCATAGAAAAAGATAAACCCAAATCTTCCAATTTACAACATCACGAAATAAAATCCAATTTACATTTTTGCCATAATTTTCCCAATGACACCATGGATTAACTGCATATCAAATTCGAAACACTAAAAAGAAAGAAGAAAAAAAAAAACAAAACAAATCAGTCACTCCTCTGGAATGTAGAAATCCCAAATAAACAAATTCCAAACACACCACTGAAAAATCCCAAATCAACCAAATCCAAATAGACTATAGAAAACACCAAATCAACTAAATCCAAACACACCACAAAAAAAAAAAAAAAAAAAAAAAAAACCTAAATCAGCTAAATCCAAACACACTACACAAAACCCTTCTCCCACACACTCCAAACCTCTCAATAAGCTTCAACTCAAACTTGCCCAATTTCACCCAAAGAAAAAAGACCAAAGTGATCAAATATAAGGTGGGTTACATATGTATCAGAATTTTTTTTATTTTTTTTTTAAAGACCAAAGTGATCAAATATAAGGTGGGCTACATATGTATCAGAAAATAAAAGTCAAAATCAGGGGTTCATGTGCATCTGGTGCATATGCTTGCCATGTGGGCCATAAAACGTGTGTACCCAAGTATGAAGCACATGCAACAAAAAGGAATAGGGCCACCATGGTGTGTTACACATAAAACCATGTTGTCCATCATTGAAGACATCTCATGTTGGATGCAGATATACTGTAATCAGAATGCTCTCTAACCAAAAAAGTAAGAACAGCTAATACCTTAACAACAAAAATCCCATTACTTCCCAATCAAGCTACAACCATTTAATCTTCATAGCCTTGCCTCAAAAAGTAGACATGAAACAACCAATGTCACCAGATCATATGAATCATCCAATTACTTGAAAAGGTTAGTTATAATAAATTTTCCAAGTCAAACCATACGAATCATCCAATTACTTAAAAAGGTTAGTTGTAATAAATTTTCTAGATCAAACCAATAGGGCATCACTCATTTCCTCTGTGATCTACTTCATGACTCATCTATCATATGCATCAGAAAGATGTGGGAAAGAAAGGAAGGACAAACCTTGGAGCCCTTCTGTGATGCTTTGGCAATCAGCCTTGGATCTTGGCCCAAAAATATATAATGGAATGTCTCAAGTAAAAGGGGATTATCTTCATGGAGACGGTTACACAAACCAGCAATATGTTATGTCATAACTATGATCAAATCCATAACATTTTCATGAAATAAGAGCTCCAAAAATGTATCTCTGAAACCAAAAAAAAAAACTGCATGGCAGATCCAGATGCTTTCTGTTGCAGTGAAATTTCTTGGATAGCAAGAATATTTCGAAACAAACAAATTCGGACATTTCATCAAACAGTTTCTAAGCAAGAGAGAATGAGAGAGATTGGGTCTCTAGCCTGATCAACCGTGGCCCTTAAGTCCCTAAATCCCTAAATCCCCAAATCCCTAAATCCCCAAATCCCCAGATCCCCAAATCCCTTAAATCCCCAAATCCCTAAATCCCTAAATCCTTAAATCCCCAAATCCCCAAATCCCTAAATCCCCCAATCATTTCAATCGGTATTGAGATTGAGAGAGATTGAGAGAGAGAGAGAGATACCTCATGGTCAACCGAGCTTTAAAGGAAGAGAGCAAGTTCCTGTTTGAGTTTGAGCCTCGATCACGAGTCCACGCCAAAAATAGGGTTCCCGAGCTCTGAGGAGAGAGAGAGAGAGAGAGAGAGAGAGAGATGCGAGAGAGACAGAGAGAAGGGAGAGGATGCGTGAGAGAGGACCGAGAGAGATAGAGAGAGAGGATGCGCGAGAGAGAGAGAAGACCGAGAGAGACGGAGAGACAGAGAGAGAGGATGCACGAGAGAGGACCGAGAGAGAGAGAGAGAGAGGACCGAGAGAGAGGGTGTGCGAGAGAGATTGAGAGAGTGAGAGAGGACAGAGAGAGACTTGAAGTCTCTCAGGAAACGGATTGGCTACTCGCGCTGACACCAGCGCAAGGGCTGGTGGTCAGTGCTCTATGGGCCCCATCATAATGTATGTGTTTCATCCATGTCACCCCATCTATTTTTCCATATCATTTTATGGTATGAGACAAAAAATGAGGTATATCCCAATCTCAACTGGACCACATTATAGGAAACAGTATTGAATGAGCGTCGACCATTAAAAACCTTTCGGGGGCCATATAAAGTTTTGGATTAATCTGATATTTTTTCCCTTCATCTGGGCCTGTATGACCTAATCAACAGATTGGATGTCAAATTAAAAGTACAGTGGGCCTTAGGAGGGTTTTAATGGTGGATATGCAATCACTATTATTTTCATGTGGTGTGGTCCACCCGAGATTTATATCCCTCTCATTTTTGGTATCAAGCCCTAATATGATATGTAAAAATAGATGGACAGCATGGATGAAACACATACATCATGGTGGGACACATAGAGAACCGACCATCAGCCACGGGTACGGTGTCAGGGGAGTAGCCGATCCGTTTCCCTCTTGGACATCATACCATGACAACACCAAGTTTTGTAGCCCCACTATGATGTATTTATTATATCTACACCGTCCATCCATTTTGAGATATCATTTTAAGTCATGAACTAAAGAATGAGGCAGATAAAAATCTATAGCGGACCCCACCACAGAAAACAGTGAGGAGAGTGATTCCCACCGTTGAAACTATCCTAAGGCCCATCGTAATGTTTATTTGAAATCCAACCCGTTGAAAAGTTAAAAAATACATGAAATATGTGAAAACACAAATATCATCTTGATATAAAACTTTTGTTGCCTTTAGAAGTTTTTAATGGTGGGCGTCACTGTCCCACCGTTGAAACTATCTTAAGGCCATTGTACTTTTTATTTGACATCTAATCTGTTGATTAGGTCATACAGGCCTAGATAAAGGGGAAAAACAAAAATCATTTAGATCCAAAACTTTTATGGCCCCCGAAATGTTTTAAATGGTTGACGCTCATTCAACACTTTTTCCTATAATGTGGTCCATTTCATATTGGGATATGCCTCGTTTTTTGTCTCATGCCGTAAGATGATCTTTAAAAATAGATGGACGGCATGGATTAAACACATACATCATGGTGGGGCCCACATAGCACCAACCACAAGCCATTAGATGGTATCGGGGAGAGTAGCCAATTTGTTCCCCTTATTTGTGGTGTGGTTCATTTAATTAATCTTTGGATATGAATCATTTTTTGGATAGTTCTCTAAAACGATCTCAAAAAATGTATGAACAGTGTAGGTTGATCTCGAATTTTCATTATTTTAGGACTTGTGGGGCCCACCATTGCGTATGTTAATTATCCACTCCATCCATTAATTTTAACAACTCATTTTTAGGGTTGATCCAAAAAATGACTCAAATCGAAGCTGTAGGTGGACCACACCACATACTAACGTTATAAATTTATTTTTCATTATTTCTTATGGTGTGGTCCACTTGGACTTTTAATCTTTCTACTTTTTGAGGTCATGCACTAAAATAATATTTCAAAATTTATGGATGGGTTAGATAAAACAAATATATTGAAATGTGCCCCATGGAGCCCCTTAAGCATCGTCAGTCTCTAATAAGGTCTTATGGGGAGGTACGTTTTAGAGCTTAAAAATAAAGTCAATCCATGACTTGGGTGGGCCACACCACATACTATAGTTGAGAGGGTTATCCTCCCATTAAAACATTTCCTGATTATTTATTGGACCCACCTAGATGTGGTTCATAGATTCAGCCCATTCATTATGTGTGTCCCACTTGGATGAGGAATCAAACCAAGTTTCAAACACATCCAAAACTCATGTGGGCCCCACCAAATGCTTTTATATGTGGGGCGCACACAGATTAACCTCATGGGAAGTTCCTATGAGGTGACCTTATAGTACCATTTCACTATTTAGGTAACTCCTTCATGGGTGTTACTCTAACCGTGTAGGGCCCACCTTGATATATTTTATGTATATCGACACCGTCCATATATTTTTCCATCATATTTTAGGATGTGATTTCAAATCATAAGAACTCAATAATCTCAGGTGGGTCATACCAATCAAAACAATGATGAATAACTATTAAAAACCTTTTGAAGGCCACAAAAGTTTTCGATCAATTTGATCTTTGTAGTTTACCTTCATCTAGATATTCTTTACATTATCAACAAGTTGGATTGCAAATAAACATTACTGAAACCTTATGATGGGCTCTTTATAATTTTTAATGGCGAATGTCAGAGCAGAGAAGGATTGCATCTACCAAGATGTCCTGGTAATTTATTTTATTTTTTGTTTTTTTTCAAACTTTTCAAAAAAAAAATTATAAAAAAATCTAAAGCGATCCGAATAGTGCCCCATCCGATCCGACTTGGTTTTCCTGACCGAGTCGGACTCGGATCGGATCAGGACATGTATACTTTGAGTCGGTTTGAGGCCGGCGACCTAAACTCGATCTCGGTTCGGATTGGGTTCAGGTAAAGCCATTGAGATTTCGGATTTGATCAGGTTGGACCCAATCCAGTCCGACTCGGACCGATGCCCAGCTCTAGTATTAACTTATAAACAGGTTGGATCTCAAATAAACATCGCGGCGCGCGAAGAAGGTTTCAATAGTGGGTGTTACTATCCCACTCTTTTCTATGGTGGGTCCACTTGAACTTAATTTGGATCTGCCCCATCAATCAGATGCACCATTCCATGGTGGGCCACGAGCTTAAAAATAAAGTCAATCCATGACTTGGGTGGACCACACTACATACTATATATAGTCGAGAGGGTTACCCTCCCATTAAGACATTCATAATCATTTATTGGGCCCACCTAGATGTGGTTCATAGATCCAGCCCATTCATTATGTGTGTCCCACTTGGATGAGGTGATGCGATCCTCAATAGACACGCTTTGAGACCGAGCAAACAATATTGGATTACTTGCCCAAGAAAGCTAAAATCAGAGTTTTGATAGAACACCCCAACCCAACGTTTATAAATGAAACGCGAATTGAAAGTATAAAGAGAACAGACCCCGACCCAATGATTATGAAAGAATCATGAACCGAAGGTATAAAATTTGAACGCCACAAGGAAGAATCCTTGATAAGTTCACAAGTTCACTGAAGAACTAATAGAAGAAACAAACCTCATGTTTTTCTTTGTATTCAGATTCAATCCTCTTATTACAATGAGTGCAGGCTATTTATAACCTGTTTTCAACCCTAGATGCCCATACAATAAAAAGAAACGAATTTGGTTCTAAAAAGACTAAAATTAAGGGCCTAAATTTAAGACTGATTGTGTCTAACATTAGCGGCCAATAATAGACTGAAATAGATAAGGAAATTTTGGTTATGGAAAGTCTGAAATGGAAAAGTCAATCAGCTGAATTAATTGGTATGGAAAAGGTAAGTAAATCAGCCAATTAATTGGTCTGATTTTTGGAAAGTAATCCTCGCAAATATTTAGCCATTAATCCACGCCATTTCTGAGGGAATTAGGCTCAATTAAGCATGATCAGCCCCATCTGTAGCTTGGATTAAATTTATTACACCTTCATCTTCTTTTGGGCCAAGCTTGGAATGCCCCGTTGTAGAATCAGCCCAATCATCTTGAATCAACCTATTAAGTGCTTCTTTGATCTTCTTAGATCTTGCTCTAGTAATTGGCCCAACTGGAACATGCAATGGATCCTTTAATGGTGCTTGTTGATTCTCATCATGAGGAGTCAGCCCAAGTTTCATACATATCCAAAACTCATGTGGGCCCCACCAATGAAATGCTTTTATATATTTTAAGGATGTCTTCACATAGTTTTAGATGTTATGGCCCACCTGAGTTTCGTATACGAGTGATTTTTGGACTTAAAGGGGACACATCAAATGTATGGTGTTGATGTTCTACATACATCATGGTGGGGCGCACACAGATTAACCTCATTGGAAGTTCCCATGAGGTGACCTTATAGTACCATTTCACTATTTAGGTAACTCCTTCATGGGTGTTGCTCTAACCGTATAGGGCTCACCTTGATATATTTTATGTATATCGACACCGTCCATATATTTTTCCATCATATTTTAGGATGTGATTTCAAATCACAAGAACTCAATAATCTTAGGTGGGCCATACCAATCAAAACAATGATGAATAACTATTAAAAACCTTTTGGAAGCCACTAAATTTTTGGATCAATTTGATCTTTGTAGTTTACCTTCATCTAGATCTTCTTTACATTATCAACAAGTTGAATTGCAAATAAACATTACTAAAACCTTACGATGGGCTCTTTATAATTTTTAATGGCGAGGTACTATTTCTTTCCAGTGGTGTGGTCCACTTAAGATTTAAATCTACACAATTTTTTATACCCGGCCCAAAAATGGGTTGAAGAAATATAGGGGCGGCAAGGATATACAACACATCATCAAAATCTCACTTTTGTTAACTAACTTCTCAATTTTTCTTGTCAAAATACAAAATCTGATTTTCTTTTTTTAAAAAAATATATTTTTAACAATTTATCATTTTTTTCACAATTTTGTTTAATTTCTTAAATTTTCTTTTTCAATATATCATTTTTTTTTTAAATTTCACTTTTGTTATATAACTTTTCAATTTTTCTTGTCAAAATAAAAAATCTAGTTTTCTTTATATATATATATATATATATATATATATATATATATTTACAATTTGTCGATTTTTTCACATTTTTGTTTAATTTTTTAAATTTTCTTTTTCAAAATATCATTTTTTTTAAATCGAAATCTTGTTATATAACTTTTTAAATTTTTTTGTCAAAATACAAAATCTAGTTTTCTATTTTAAAATATATATATCTTTTTTACAATTTGTCAATTTTTTCACAATTTTATTTAATTTGTAATATTTTCTTTTTCAAAATATCATTTTTTTATTGAAATCTTTTTTTTTTCAAAGTTATCAACATTATTCGAAGTTCTTAATTTTTTTTTTCAAAATCTAGAATTTTTTAAAATCACAGTTTTTTTTTTTTTTTTTTTAAATCTAAATTTTTCTTAAACATTGAAATTTTAGCATTAGAGACGGTCTAGAACCATCTCTAATGGAGACAGTCGTTGACAGTCTCTAAAAGAGACGGTCTTTGACAGGGCTATAAGACGGTTAAGGCCCGTCTCTAAGAAAGATGGTCGTTGACAGTCTCTAATAGAGACGGTCATTGACCGTCTCTAATAGAGACGGTCATTGACAGTCTCTAATAAAGATGGTCTTTGACAATCTCTGATAGAGACAGTTTTTGACAGGGCTGTAAGACGGCTAAGGACCGTCTCTAATAGAGACGGTCTTTGACAGTCTCATATTACAACTAAAAGACGGCTAATGACCGTCTCTAATGCAGACGGCCAATGACCGTCTCAGATGACTGCATATAAGACGGTCGATGATCGTCTCTATTATAGACGGTCTTTGGCCGTCTCAGATGGCCACATATAGACGGTCAACAACCGTCTTAAATGATTTGTGGCCGTTCAAATTTTTAAAACAATATTAGGGATGGTCAGGGGCCGTCTAAAATTTTAGAGACGGTTTACGGGCGTCTCTAAAGTGTCTTTAAACCAAGCAATTTTAGAGACGGTCCAGAACCATCTCTAAATTTGTCCTTTTTTTCCATTTTTCACGTAGTGTCTATGGGCTCCACCATGATGTATATGTTATATATTTTGAGATATCATTTTGTGGCATAAGCTAGAGAATGAATAAGACAGATAAAAAACTGTACTGGACCCACTACAGAAAACAGTGGGGAGTGTGATTCCCACCATTGAAACTATCCTAAGGCCAACCACGATTTTTATTTGAAATTCAACCTACTCAAAAGTTAAAAAAGACGGGGAAAAGCACAAATATCAGCTTAATCCAAAACTTTTGTGGCCTCTACAAGTTTTTAATGACGTGCATTAATGTCCTCGCTATTTTCTGTGTTGGGTCCACCGGTGCTTTGGATTTAACTAATTCTTTGGATCTTACCTTAAAATGATATCTCCAAATGGATGGACGGCGTGGATACAGAGCATACATCAGGGTGGGGCTGTGGAACTTGGTGACATCATTTGAGCTACTCAACCTGTAAGCAGCTAATCCGTGTCAGATTCGGACTCAATTAGTAAATGCAGAGAATTACTAAGTGCCCAGGTGTGTACAATAAGAATCCAGGACATGCGATTGATGTGAGATCCTATCCATCCATGAGGTTGGTAGGAGCTTGTACACGTGTGTTTATAAATTAATCTGCTCTATTTGATGGCTTAGAAATCTTCAGGCCAAACCCCAAGTCATATGTTTGTTTTGCGAATTGTATCCACCAAAACCACTGGATGAATCTGATTCTTGGTCTGAAAAAACAGTATAGTAGTTTTTATTTTTCTGATGGATGGATTGGATCTCACACATGTCATGCCATTCTAAGGGCAGGTGTAAGTGGAGTCATTCGGAAATAGATTGGCTACTCCCCCTTCCACGAGCCTGGTGGCTGATGGTATGTGATCTGTGGGCCACACCATGATGTACATGTTCCATCCATTCCCTTAATCCATTTTTACATGTCCTTTTAGGGCTTGATACAAAAAATGAGAGGGATATAAATTTCTCAGGATGACCATACCACGGGAAAACAATAGTGAGGAAGTTTTATGGCCACCAAAAAGTTTTTAATGGTCCACGCTCATTCAACACTCTTTCCTGTAATGTGATCCACTTGAGATTGGGATATAACTCATTTTTTCTCTCATACTATAAAATGATCTAGAAAAATATATGGATGGCATGGATGAAATACATATATATCGTGGTGGGGCACACAGAGCACTGACCATTAGCCATTGGCTGGTGGCGGGGGAGAAGCCAATCCATTTCCGAGTCATTCCTCCATCGTCGCTAGTCATGATGAGAAATGTATTGGCACTCGCATCCTATTCGCATTCTCTTTATCTTAATCCAACTTTTCAAACGAACGTTCCTTTGCCTACTTGGCTTAATCTCCGTCATATGTTAAGAACTTTTCCTAACCATTAGATTGGTTCATTTTTCCATATACCGAATGGTCTTTGGTCTTGTTGGGATGCCTTACACAAAACCTTAGGATCTAACCTCCCGAAACAAACCAGAATTATGGAATAATAATGCAATGAAAAACAATCAAAGCATAAACCACACAACACGAGATTTTTACGTGGAAAACCCTCGAAAAGGTAAAAACCACGGGACCTCTTCCAAATCAACAATCCACTATGAAGTAAAACATTACAACCGTCTTCACTCGCACAGGAGTGGATAAACAATAAGAGAAACAAAGAAAATGGAGAGATCTAACCGATTATGAGGACGTGGAAGCGCTGAGATATCAAGTGCACAGAAGATCACCTCTACAAGCAGAACCTCCCTTCCACAAGCTTCCCCTCTCTCTCTCTCTCTTTCTCTCACACCTTTGAAAGCCCTAAACCCTTTAGCAAACCCTTGTAAAGCTTTAGGAAATCCTCTTGTATCTTTTTCATACCCTAAAAAACCCTAGGGACTTCCTATTTATAGTTTTAGGAAACTCCTTTCCGCATCCCAATTGCGAAAGGACTTGCAAAACGAAATCTGCACAAAATCGTGGAACGAATTTGCGTAACCTCGACTGGTCGAGTGAACCCTTTGACCGGTCGAGCGGCACCTTCGACCTGCCGAACACATCCCGCGACCGGTCGAGTACCTCGGAAAACCAAAACCTCAACTCACTGGACTTTGAGTCGAGGCCTGCTCGACTGGTTGTGCACCATCCCTCGACCAGTCGAGCAAAGCTCATGACTGATCGAGCACCGGGAAAACACCCCATCAAATCTCCCCATTTTTGACCCAGGAGGGGTTCACCTTCTTCAAGCCAGCCAGGTTTCTACAAACCTCAAACTTGTCCTTGAACAAAGCCTTGGTCATCATGTCTGACCCACTATCGTCCGTGTGGACCTTCTCAAGCTGTAACACTTTCTGTTCCAAAGTAACCTTGATCCAGTGATACCGTATCTCTATGTGCTTTGACTTGGAATACTGACTTGGATTATTGCTCAAGTGTATAGTACTCTGACTATCGTAATAGACCACGTGCTCCTCTTGCTTCAGGCTAAGTTCCTGTAGAAACCTCTTCGTTCAAAGCATCTCTTTACATGCCTCTATGACTGTAATGTACTCGGCCTCTGTCGTCGACAATGCTACGACCTTCTGTAGCTTGCTCTGCCAAGAAACCGCTCTCCCTGTAAATGTGAACATGAACCCCAATGTAGACTTCCTGGAGTCTATGTCACCTGCCATATCTGCATCTGTGTAGCCCTCTAACACAGGTTTACCATCACCATAGCATAGGCTCAACCTGGATGAGCCTCTTAGATACCGTAGTATCCATTTCACCACTGCCTAATGCTCTTTGCCAGGATTGGCAAAATACCGGCTGATAACACCAACTGCATATGCTATGTCTAGGCGTTTACACACCATATCATACATTAAACTTCCTACAGCTGACGCGTAGGGTATCTTCTGCATCTCTTCCACCTCTGCCTTTGTCTTGGGACACTATCTGTCGCTCAATCTGAAGTGACCATCTAGTGGAGTCTAACCGGCTTCGCTGCATTCATATTAAACCGCTCTAGGATTTTCTCAATATACTGCTCTTGTGACAGCCAAAGCTTCCTGCTACTTCTGTCACGGGTTATCTCCATTCCTAGGATCTGTCTACCCGGGCCCAAGTCTTTTATCGCAAAAGACTTGCCCGACTCATGTTTCAGCTTGTCAATCTTCTTGATGTCTTTTCCCATGATGAGCGTGTCATCAACGAATAATAGCAGAACAAAGAAATCACCATCTGAGAACTTGCGCATGAACACACAATGGTTCGACTCCGTTCTGTCATACGTATGCTTCAACATAAATAAGTCAAACTTCTTGTACCATTGTCGTGGAGCTTGTTTCAGCCCATACAAGCTCTTCCTCAACCTACACACCATATGCTCCTTGCCCTTGACTTCGAACCCCTCTGGTTGGTGTACATAAATCTCTTCTTCTAGGTCATAATGGAGGAAGGCAGTTTTAATATCTAACTGCTCTATCTCCAGATCCATGCTAGCCGCCAACCCAAGCAACGCCCGCATGGATGTCATCTTCACCACTGGTGAGAATCTCTCCTCGAAGTCTATGCCTTTCCTCTTACCAAACCCTTTCACCACAAGTCTGGCCTTGAACCTTGTCTGTGAATTCTTCTGCTCAACCTTCTTTCTGAACAATCACTTGTTACTCAGAGCTTTCTTGCCCTTAGGCAGTTTCACCATATCATAATTGTGTTTCTTATGCAAGGATTCCATCTCCTCTTGCATAGCTTTTAACCACTCCCCCTTATGCTTGTCGGCTAGGGCCTCAGAATAATCTTCTGGCTCTCCCCCATCATTCAGCATAATGTACTCATGCGGCAAATACCTCTTGGACGGTTGTCTGTCGCTAGATGACCTCTTCACCTGTGACTCAATAGGTGGATCAAGTGGGGCTGCTCCCCTAGTCTATCTTCTGAAGGAACTCCATCGTCCTCTGCACCTTGCTGTACTCCCCCGTCATCAGGCTCTACGGGAGGAATAACCGGATCCATGACCTCTAGCTCACCTGAACTAGGCTGGTTCTTCTCTGGCTTACCAATGTCTTTTATACACTGATCTTGAAAGAAAACCACATCTCTGCTCCTAACGAGCTTCTTCTCGGTCGGATCCCATAACCTGTAACCGAACTTTTCATCACTATATCCTAAGAACACACACTGCCTGATCTTTATATCGAGTTTGGACTTCTCGTCCATTGGTACGTGAACGGATGCCCTGCATCCAAACATCCTGAGATAACTATACGATGGATCCAGTCCAGTCCATACCTTCTCAGGTACTTCTCCATTCAACGGGGCTGATGGAGACCTCTTTATCAAATACACCATCGTGTGCATTACTTCTCCCCAGAACATCTTGAGTAATTTCGCATGGGATAACATGCATCCGATTCTCTCTACAATGGTGCAATTCATTCGCTCAACTACACCATTATGCTGGGGGGTCTTGGGAACTGTTTGTTCATGCTGTATACCCAGGGACTTACAATACTCATGAAAGTTGCCAATGTATTCACCACCATTTTCAGTGCGGATGCATTTCAATGATCTACCTGTCTCTCTCTTAACCATATCATGAAATAATTTAAACACACCAAAGAACCCGTCCTTGGATTTCAAAGCATAAACCCAAACCCTCTTAGATGCATCATCTATAAAAGTAATAAAATACAATGCCCCACCCAAGATTTTTGTCCTTATAGGATCACAAACATCAGAATAAACCAAATCTAATGCATGCACTTTATTAACATAAGAAGCAGTTTTAATAAATGAAACTCTGTGTTGTTTCACTAATAAACAATCAAGACAGGTTTTGAGAGGTGTAGCTGTCACGTCTGAAAGGAGCCACTTCCTCGCTAGTAGCTGAAGCCCTTTTTCACTAATATGGCCTAGACGCCTGTGTCACATGTCAATAGCTGAATCTTCTGCTGCATTCAACTCACCCTTGCACATACTGACACTTGCCTTGTAAAGGATGCAACACTTCTTTCCTCTGGCCACGATCAACAAACCCTTGATGAGCTTCCATCGCCCACCAGCAAATTAGCTTTCATAGCCATCATCATCCAACCTTCCTGTCGACATCAAGTTGAGACGAAGGTCTGAGATATGCCTCACATCCCTGAGAATCAATGTGCAGCTTACATCGCTCTTCACACAAATATCATCGACCCCTACGATCTTTGATATGCCAGAATTTTCCATCTTCACGGTCCCATAGTCACTTGACTTGTAGCTTGTGAAGAAGTCCCTGCGTGGAGTCGCTTGAAAAGAAGTTACCGAGTCTATCACTCAGTCGGTGTCCCGACTCGTAGCCGTAAGACATACATCATGATCTGCTGAAAGAATAACTACAACGTCGCCATCTGAGGCGACCACAGTGGAATTTGATTCATCTTCATTCTCCTTTCATTTTCCTTTCTTGTCGTTCTTCTAACCACGACATTTATGCTTGTAGTGGACCTTCTTGTCAAAATTCCAACAATCAACATCTTTCTTATTACTTGACTTACTTCTTAATTTATCTCGGGCCTTCCCGCCTTTTCTGCTATTTTCTCTCTCCGGTTCCTGTGTCACAAGGGCCTCTTGCTGAGTGGACCCTTGAGACTTCGTCCTTGTCTCCTCATTAAAGAGATAACTAGTTACCCGTTCCATGGATATCTTTCTTTCTGGCGCGGAGTTACTTAGAGACACCACCAATGTCTCCCAACTGTCAGGCAATGAACTAAGCAAAAGTAAAGCCTGCAATTCATCATCTAGGACCATCTTTATAGAGGAGAGTTGGTTCACTATATTGTTGACCTTATTCATGTGCTCGGCCACAGAACCACCATCCTTGAACTTGAGATTCACAAGTCGCCTTATCAGAAAAATTTTATTACCAGTTGTTTTTCTCTTATATAGCCCTTCTAATTTCAGTCATAAGCTAGCAGCTGAGGTCTCTGTAGACACATGGTGGAACACAGAATCATCCAGCCATTGTCTAATAAACTCCACCGCCTTCTGGTCCATCTTTTTCCACTCATCATCAGACATATTCTTGGATTTTGCTGATATGCCTAAAATTAGAGAATATAGGTCCTTGCAATAAAGCAAGTCCTTTATCTTAGCCTTCCATATGGTCTAGTTAGAACCATTGAGGCTGATTATCCTTAATGAGCCACCTTCCATAATTCAAAACTGATCCTACTTATTCAATGAACTTAGCTCTGATACTATTTTGTTTGGATGCCTTGCACAAAACATTAGGATCTAGCCTCCCGAAACAAGCTAGAATTATGAAATAATAATGCAATGAAAAACAATCAAAGCATAAACCACACAACACAAGAGATTTTTACGTGGAAAACCCTCAAAGAGGCAAAAACCACTGGACCTCGTCCATATCAACAATCCACTATGAAGTAGAACGTTACAACCGTCTTCACTCACGCAGGAGTGGATAAACAATAATAGAAACAAAGAAAACGAAGAGATCTAACTGATTACGAGGACGTGGAAGCGCTGAGATATCAAGTGCACAGAAGATCACCTCTACGAGCAGAACCTCCCTTCCACAAGCTTCCTCTCTCTCTTTCTCTCTTTCTCTCACACCTTTGAAAGCCCTAAACTCTTTAGCAAACCCTTGTAAAGGTATAGGAAACCCTCTTGTATCTTTTTCATACCCTAGAAAACCCTAGGGACTTCCTATTTATAGTTTTAGGAAACTCCTTTCCGCATCCCAGTTGCGAAAGGATTTGCGAAACGAAATCCGCAATAAATTGCAGAACGAATCTGCGTAACCTCGACTGGTCAAGTGAATCCTTCGACCGGTTGAGCGGCACCTTCGACCGGTCGAGCACATCCCATGACCGGGCGAGTACCTCGGAAAACCAAAACCTCAACTCGCCGGACTTTGAGTCGAGCCCTGCTCGACTAGTCTTGCACCAGCCCTCAACCGGTCGAGCAAAGCTCACGACCGATTGAGCATGGGAAAAAAAACCCCATTAGGTTTGACTTAAAGGTTGTCTTTGGTCTCCTTTCTAGGATGTCGCCCACTTCTTGGAAGTGGAGACCATGGGTGTCCAGGATTGAAAAGTTGAAACAAAAAGGGTCCTTCTCTTTCAGGCTTATTCATAGAGAAGGCAACGGTCTAGCCGACGGGATGGCCCAAAATGGGAGTGATAGTCAGTCCTCTTTTACCAAACAGCTGAACGACCCTCCTATGCAAGTTCGGGGTCTGATCTTCTTAGATAAAAGTAGGTCTAGGTGCACCTAGGGAGGTTTGGTATATTGGTGTCTCGTCTTTGGCGGTCCCTCATGATAGGCGTCCTCCGGTTTTTTTCATCAGAGAATAGCCCAAATTGTCTATCTGGCTGTACAAAAATCAATATAACAATGGACATTTTCCTTTCAAAAAAAAAAAAAAAAAAGAAAAAGAAAAAAAAAAGTAGAGGCTGTGGAGGGTTTTTACTTCTGGATTTATTTTTATTTTTATTTTTATTTCTATTTATTTTTGTAATGCTCATGTTTAAAGTGTAATGAAGTATATTTGGTGTTTGGACCATTCAAATTGTGATCCTTAAAGTGTAATGAAGTATATTTGGTGTTTGGACCATTCAAATTGTGATCCACAAGATAGGGCCGGTTTGGATTACATAACCAGCTGCCATGCTTGCTCAAACTGAAATATAGAGATTCTGGGAAGTGTTTTATCTTAATTTTCAATAAGATTTCATCATGTTGCAGTTGTTAAAAGGTTACTCGTTTGAATACATTAACTCAAATTAAACTGCATAAACTGTGAAACTGATTGTAACTAAACTACAATTGGAAAATCAGATTGACATCTGTTTGCTGATCAAATGAGGCTTTTTTCATTTCAATCGTCCAATAACTCCTCATAAATCCATTAGTCATGAAGTTAAATAAGTGTAATTCTTCGTTTATGATACATTAAACTAGGAAAAATAATTTTTCTACTTCAATTGGAATTACTTTTATGTCATATGTACAAATTTTCAGTGCCTTGGAATCATCTATCATCTGCGGGAGAGTATAAAATATTTTTACTTTGTTAAATGTACATAAGTTTTCAATTGTTTCTCCGGACAAACTAGAAGTGCAAAAGAACTATGTTATTCTTTAATTGAACATTATCATCTTAGAGTTTATACATATAAAATTTTGAAAATAACTGTTAAATAGCCTAATTTTTATAGACATTTAATTAAACTAGTAAAATGTAGGTGCAACTACATGGGAAGGAGGTTGCCTCCTACCGTCGGTAGTCTCTAGCCACAAATGGGCAGATTTGTGTGGGAGCCCACCGTGATTTATCTGTTTATCCATGCCGGCCATCTCTTTTCTCAGATCATTAATTTTAAGGTATGATCCCAAAAATGAGGCAGAATGCTCAAGTGAAAACGTAAAAAACTTAGTTTGATACGAAACTTTTGTGGCCATACAAATGTTTTACTGGTGGTCACTAAATACTGTTTCCTCTCATATGGCCACCTTGAGTTTTGGATCTACCTTATTTTTTCATCTCTTATCCTAAGGTGATCTGGAAAAATGGATGGAGGGAGTGGATTTCTCACAAACATCACGGTGGGCCCCATCTAGCATCCCAGTGCAGGAATTGTAAGGTTCATTAATTTAGCACATCTGTATTTCCTAACGATGGTCCACTAAGCACAAACAGCAACGTCAGTGCACAAATTTCTCTCAACGGTTTTATTTTCGTCTTATTTTCTGAGCTTTATTTAAACTTTTATCTTCTTTTTTTTTTTTCATTATTGAAATATAACGAGACTCGGCTGGGTTAACTCATTGGTTTCTTGACTCATTGTTTGATGGAAGCAAATTCGACACTGAAATTTATACAGTGGGTGTATCTTTCAAATAGTGGGAAAATCACAGATTAGAAAATTGACTCGTTTTTGCTCTATAATGGTTGCATAAGCAGATGGTTGGGTGCAACTTGGGAAGGTTGAGTTGGGTTGAGGGTCAACACGGGCCTAACCAAATCTCAAGTGGGTTAACCTGTTACCGGACCCAACCTGAGCCCAATCTAATGTATCATATCCTCTACTCTAATTCATCTCAGGTTGAGTCGGGCCCACATTATTTGAATAGTAAACTCTTAATACTAATAATTTAGTAGTTTATAATATATATACATTAAATATATAATTTATACTATATATGTAGGGAAATGGTACTATGAGGTCAACCTCATGGAAACTTCCCATGAGGTTGAGCTGTGAGAGCTCCACTGTGATGTGTGTAAAACATCTACCCCATTAGTCAGATGAATCATTCTATGTTGAGCCATAAGCTTAAAAATCAATTCAATCCATGACTTAAGTGGGCCACACCAGATACAACAGTTGAGAGGGGTTTCCCTCCCATTAAAATATTCATAATCATTTATTGTGCACGCTGAGATGTGGTTCACAAATCCAGACCATCCATTGTAGGTGTCCCAATTGGATGAGGGGTCATACCAAGTTTCAGCCGCATCCCAAATTGAAATGGGCCCATCAAAGTGCTTTGATATGTTTTAGGAATGTCTTCATACGGTCTTAAATGGTATGGCCCACTTGAGTTCCGTATACAGCTGAATTTTGGGATATCCCATAACCTAAAGGATACCCATCAGATGCATGGTGTTGATGTTCGACACACACCACGGTGGGGCCACGAAACTCGACCTCATGGGAAGTTCCCATGAGGTCGACGCTATTGTACCATTTCCTATGTATGTAACGTAGGGTCAAGTTGTCCGAGGCCTCAACCTCTTCGCACAAACTGACCTGCGGTTGGGTTGAGAAATGTATTGGCACTAGCATCCTACTCGCATTCTCTTGACCTCATCCAACTTTTTTGAACGAACGTACCTTTGCCTACGTGGCTTAATCTCCGTCGTATACTAGTAATTTTTCCTAACCATTAGATTAGATTGGTTCATTTTTCCATATACTGAATGGTCAACGCCAACCTTCTCTTCTTCTCAGCCACTTACCCTCTTCTTCTTCTCAGCTGCAACCTCTTCTCCTCTTTCTTTCACCTTACAAAATCTTCCAGTTATCGCCTCCAACCAAACCGTCAGATTTTTGCCGGGGCGAGCTTTAAGCAGGTCAGCATATCTCTCTCTCTCTCTCTCTCTCTCTCTCTCTCTCTCTCTCTCTCTCTCTCTCTCTCAAGGACTGTATGTGGGGAGCATACCTACAACCAGTGTTTATGTAACCGGCTAGAAATCGATAATACTGCCGATAATTTCGGTGTAAGGCGATTTCTACGATAAAATGGGTTGTCGGAGATAAATTCGTTGATAGGCCTAAAAAAGATGGAGATCCAAAAACTCAAGTGGGCCGCCCGATAGGAAATAGCTAGTGAGCAGAGAAATGATTATCGTTGAAACCTCCCTGGGTCCACCTGATGTTTATACACAATCCATACCGTTCATAAGGTCATCCCTACTGGGGATAAACTGAAAATACAAAAATATTAACCTGATCCAAACCTATGGCCCCACGATTGTTTCAATAGTGGAGGTTTAATTCTCGCTGTTTCTCGTTGTTGCCCACTTTTGTTTTGGATATATCTCATTTTTAGGCCTATTTACTAACATAATCTGGCAAAACAAATGAACGGAGTAAATTTCTCACGAACATCATATCATCGTGGCCCCACCTATTTTTCAGTCAACAATTAACTGCAAAAGGTTATTGTAGGCAATCCCGTCGAGGGGAGAGTGGCTTAGGATGCGACCGGCCGGGAACATCCAAGTGGATGATACCTTGACTATAGGGCCCACCTTGCTGTATGAATTGTATATCCATGCCGTCCATCATTTTGGCCAGGTTATTGTAGGGCATTGTTCCATAAATGAAGCAAATACAAATTTTAGGAAGACCACGCCACATGAAACAATTGTCATTAGATACTCATCATTTAAAACTTCCTAAGGTCCATCTTAATATTTATTGACCATCAAATCTACTGATAAGGTAACGTAGATCTAGATGAAAGGAAAAAAGAAAAAAACAAATATCAGCTTGAGTGAAAACTTTTTTGGTCCAAAATAGGTTTTTAAATGGTGGCCATTCAATGACCACTGTTTAATGTGTAGTCCACCTGAAATTTGTATCTGCTTCAGTTTTTACACCATGTGCTAAAATACGATGGCAAAAAGGATGGATGTAATGGATATTAATTAATACATATATTGAGGTGGGCCCTACCATTAGGTTCCCACGGTAGTCTTCCACTCGCAGCCACGGTGATCGTTTCAGGACGCAGCCTGGTCGACCAGATGAAATACTATGCTTATTTGAGGATTTCTATCCCATGTGCTGACATATTTTAACAATATGAGCCGTTATTCATTTTGAAAATTGAATGGACTAGTCCCAACTTACAACTTCAAATCCAAAATTCATAATGAATAAATGATTCTATGTATATTTTTTAAATAGCTGAATACTTGCCATTACACATGTAAATATGCGTATTTAGGCATCTTTTGAAGTTTCACTAAAAGATTCCACCGTCTTCTTCTCATTTCTCCTTGTTCTCCACATTGTAGTTATCGGGGATAATGATATTATAATTTTATCTCTTGCCAGTGAAACATGTAGTACTCCGAGAACTGAAACACTGCCTACTGTTGGGGGCCTTGCACAAAACCTTAGGATCTAGCCTCCTGAAACTAACCAGAATTATGGATAATAAAGCAATGAAATAAATCAAAGCACAAACCACACACCACACGAGATTTTACGTGGAAAACCCTCAAAGAGGTTAAAACCACGGGACCTCGTCCAGATCAACAATCCACTATGAAGTAGAACATTACAACCTTCTTCACTCTCGCAGGAGTGGATAAACAATGAGAGAAACAAAGAAAACGGAGAGATCTCACCGATTAAGAGGACATAGAAGCGCTGAGATATAGATTGTGCAGTAAATAACCTCCACGAGCATAGTCTCACTTCTATAAGCTCTCTCTCTCTCTCCTCTCTCTCTCTCTCTCTCTCTCTCTCACCTTTGATAGCCCTAAACCCTTTAGCAAATCTCATGTAAAGCTTTAGGAAACCCTCTTGTCATACCTAAAAAGCCCTAGGTACTTCCTATTTAAAGTTTTAAGAAACTCCTTTCCGCATCCTAGTTACGAAAGGACTTGCGACACGAAATCTGCACGAAATCGTGGAACGAATCCGCGTAACTACGACTGGTCGTGATGAATCTACGACCAGTCGAGCGCCACCCACGACCGGTCGAGTACATCCTTCGACCGGTCGAGCACCCCAGAAACAAATAACCCAAAGTCGTTGGAGTTCGAGTCGTGTTAGGGCTCGTCTTCCACGACTAGTCGTGCACAGCCTTCGACCGGTCGAGCATGGCTCCAGTCGACGACGGGTAAAAAAATCCATCAAATCTCTCCCTTTTTAACCCAGGAGGGTTCCACCTTCTTCAAGCCAACCAAGTTTCTGCAAACCTCAAACTTGCCCTTGAACAAAGCCTTGTTCATTATGTTTGACCCATTATCATCTGTGTGGACCTTCTCAAGCTGTAACACCTTCCGTTCCAAAGTATCCCTGATCCAATGATACCGAATCTCTATGTGTTTTGACTTGGAATGCTGACTTGGATTCTTCCTCAAGTGTATAGCACTCTGACTATCACAATAGACCACGTGCTTCTCCTGCTTCAGGCTAAATTCCTGTAGGAACCTTTTTATCCAAAGCATCTCTTTATATGCCTCTGTGACTGTAATGTACTCGGCCTCTATCGTCGACAATGCTATGACCTTCTGTAGCTTGCTCTGCCAGGAGACCGTTCCTCCTGCAAACATGAACATGAACCCCGATGTAGACTTCCTAGAGTCTATGTTACCTTCCATATCTGCATTTGTATAGCCCTCTAGCATAGGTTTACCATCACCATAGCATAGGCTCAACCTGGATGGGCCTCTTAGATACCGTAGTATCCATTTCACCGCTGCTTAATGCTCTTTGCCAGGATTGGCAAGATACCGGCTGACAACACTAACCGTATATGCTATGTCTGGGTGTGTACACACCATATCATATATCAAACTTCCTACAGCTGACGCAAAGGGTATCTTCTGTATCTCTTCCATCTCTGCCTTCGTCTTGGGACACTGCCTATCGCTCAATCTAAAGTGTCCATCCAGTGGAGTACTGACTGGCTTCGCTGCATTCATATTGAACCACTCTATGATTTTCTCAATATACCGCTCTTGTGATAGCCAAAGCTTCCTGCTGCTTCTGTCACGGGTTATCTCCATTCCTAGGATCTATCTACCCGGGCCCAAGTCTTTCATCGTAAAAGACTTGCCCAACTCTTGTTTCAGCCTGTCGATCTTCTTGATGTCTTTTCCCATGATGAGCATGTCATCAACGTATAACAATAGAACTAAGAAATCACCATCTAAGAACTTGTGCGTGAACACAAAGTAGTCCGACTCCGTTCTGTCATACTCATATTATAACATGAACGAATCGAACTTCTTTTACCATTGTCATGGAGCTTATTTTAGCCCATACAAGCTCTTCCTTAACCTACATACCATATGCTCATTGTCCTTGACTTCGAACCCCTCTGGTTAGTGCATGTAGATCTCTTCTTCCAGGTCACCATGGAGAAAGATAGTTTTAACATCTTACTACTCTATCTCCAGACCAAGCTAGCCGCCAACCCAAGCAACACCCGTATAGATGTCATCTTCACTACTGGTGAGAATATCTCCTCGAAGTCTATGCCTTTCCTCTGACCAAACCCTTTCACCACAAGTCTGGCCTTGAACCTCGTCTGTGAATTCTTCTGCTCAATCTTCTTTCTGAACACCCACTTGTTGCTCAGAGCTTTCTTGCCCTTAGGCAGTTTCACCGTATCATAGGTGTGATTCTTATGCAAGGATTTCATCTCCTCTTGCATAGCTTTCAACCACTCCCCCTTATACTCGTCGGCTGCGGCCTCAGAATAATCTTCTGGCTCTCCCCCATCAATCAGCATATTGTACTCATGTGGCGAGTACCTCTTGGACGGCTGTCTGCCCCTAGATGACCTCCTCACCTGTGGTTCAACAGGTGGATCAAGTGGAGGTTGCTCCCCTGGTCCATCTTCTGAAGGAACTCCCTCGTCCTCTGCACCTTGTTGTACTCTCCGGTAATCAGGCACCACAAGAGGAATAACCAAATCCATGTCCTCTAGCTCACCTGAACTAGGCTGGTTCTTCTCTAGATTACTAATGTCTTCTATACATTGATCTTCAAAGAAAACCACATCTCTGCTTCTGACGAGCTTCTTCTCGGTCGTATCCCATAACCTGTAACCGAACTTTCATCACCGTACCCTAAGAACACACTGTTTGATCTTCATATCGAGCTTGGACTTCTCGTCCTTTGGTACGTGAATGGATGCCCTGCATCCAAACACCCCGAGATGACTGTACGATGGATCATGTCCAGTCCACACCTTCTCAGGCACTTCTCCATTCAACGGGGCTGATGGAGACTTGTTTATCAAATACACTGCCGTGTACATTGTTTCTCACCAGAACGTCTTGGACAATTTCGCATGAAATAACATGCATCTGATTCTTTTTATAATGGTGCGATTCATTCGCTCAGCTACACCTTTATGCTGGGGGGTCTTGGGAACCGTCTGTTCATGCCTTATACCCAGGGGCTTGCAGTACTCATGAAAGTCGCTAATGTATTCACCACTGTTGTCAGTGCAGATGCACTTCAATGTTCTACTTGTCTTTCTCTCGACCATAGCATGAAACAATTTAAACACACTAAAGACCTCGTCCTTGGGTTTCAAAGCATAAACCTAAACCCTCCTAGATGCATCATCTATAAAAGTAACAAAATACGATGCCCCACCCAAGGTTGTTGTCCTCATAGGACCACAAACATCAGAATAAACCAAATTTAATGCATGCACTTTATTAACATGAGAAGTAGATTTAATAAATGAAACTTTGTATTGTTTTCCTGATAAACAATCAAGACAGGTTTTGAGAGGTGTACCTGTCACGTCTGGAAGGAGCCGCTTCTTTGCTAGTACTTAAAGCCCTTTTTCATTCATGTGGCCTAGACGCCTGTGCCACATGTCAATAGTTGAATCTTTCGTTGCATTCAACCCACCCTTGCACATGTTAACACTTGCCTTGTAAAGGGTGCAACACTTCTTTCCTCTGGCCACGATCAACGAACCCTTGATGAGCTTCCATCGCCCACCAGCAAACCATTTTTCATAGCCATGTCATCCAACTTTCCCGTCGACATCAAGTTGAGGCGAAGGTCTGGGATATGTCTCACATCCCTGAGAACTAATGTGCAGCCCATATCAGTTTTCACACAAATATCACCGACTCCCACGATTTTTTGATACTCCAGAATTTCCCATCTTCATGGTCCCATAGTTACCTGACTTGTAGCTTGTGAAGAAGTCCCTGTGTGGAGTCGCATGAAAAGAAGCTCCCGAGTCTATCACCCAGCCAGTGTCCTGACTCGTAGCCGTGAGACATACATCATGATTTGTAGAAAGAATAACTACAACGTCGTCATCTAAAGCGACTACAGTGGAATCTGATTTATCTTCCTTTCCTTTTACTTTCTTGTCGTTCTTATTACCATGACATTCATGCTTGTAGTGGCACTTCTTGCCACAATTCCAGCAATCAACATCATTTCTGTTACTCGACTTGTCTCTTGATTTATCTCGGGCCTTCCCGCCCTTCCTGTTCTTTCCTCTCCCCCGTTCCTGTGTCACAAGAGCCTCTTGCTGAGTAGACCCCTGAGACTTCCTCCTTATCTCTTCATTGAAGAGATGGCTAGTTACCTGTTCCATGGATATCTTTCCATCTGGCGCAGAGTTACTTAGAGACACCACCAATGTCTTCCAACTGTCAGGCAATGAACTAAGTAAAAGTAAAGCCCACAATTCATCATCCAGGACCATCTTCATAGAGGAGAGTTGGTTCACTATATTGCTGACTTCATTCGTGTGCTCGGCCACAGAACTACCATCCTTGAACTTGAGATTCACAAGTCTTCTTATCAGCAAAATCTTATTACCGGTTGTCTTCCTCTCATACAGCCCTTGTAATTTCAGTCATAGGCTAGCGGCTGAGGTTTCCATAGACACATGGTGGAACACTGAATCGTCCAACCATTGTCTAACAAACCCTATCGTCTTTCGGTCCATCTTCTTCCAATCATCATCAGATATATCCTTGGATTTTAATGATATGCCTAAAATTGAATAATATAGGTCCTTGCAGTAAAGCAAGTCCTCCATCTTAGCCTTCCATATGATCCAGTTAGAACCATTGAGGCTGATCATCATTGATGAGTCACCTTCCATAATTCAAAACCGATCCTACCCGCTCAATGAACTTGTCTCTGATACCACTTTGTTGGGGGCCTTGCACAAAACCTTAGGATCTAGCCTCCCGAAACAAAGTAGAATTACAGATAATAAAGCAATGAAATAAATCAAAGCATAAACCACACACCACACAAGAGACTTTACGTGGAAAACCATCAAAGAGGTAAAAACTACGGGACCTCATTCAGATCAACAATCCACTATGAAGTAGAATGTTACAACCTTCTTCACTTACGCAGGAGTGGATAAACAATGAGAGAAACAAAGAAAACGGAGAGATCTCACCGATTACGAGGACATAGAAGCGCTGAGATATAGATTGCACAGTAGATAACCTCCAGGAGCATAGTCTCCCTTCTATAAGCTTCCTCTCTCTCTCTTTTCTTCTCTCGCTAACCTTTGATAGCCCTAAACCCTTTAGCAAATCCCTTGTAAAGCTTTAGGAAACCCTCTTGTCATAAATAGCTAGAAAGCCCTAGGTACTTCCTATTTAAAGTTTTAGGAAACTCCTTTCCGCATCCCAGTTGCGAAAGGACTTGCGACACGAAATCTGTGCAAAATTACTGAACGAATCTGCGTAACTAAGACTGATTGTGACGAACCTACGACCGGTCGAGTGCCACCCATAACCGGTCGAGTACATCCTTCGACTGGTCGAGCACCCCGGAAACAAATAACCCAAAGTCGTTGGAGTTCAAGTCGTGTCAGGGCTCATCTTTCACGACTGGTCGTGCACAGCCTTCGACCGGTCGAGCAGGGCTCACGACCAGTCGATGACGGGTCAAAAAACCCTTCACCTACAACCATGTGGACCAAACTTTTCATTAGATCCAACCCATTCATAAGCTACATAGACTCTTATTTAGGCTCGTACCTAGAAATCATGATGGTCAAAAACTTAGGCAAGCCACGATAAGGAAACAATTGATAAAGAATGCTCACCATTGGTTTTGTAGAGGGACCACAGTGATGTATATATCTCATTCAGTCCATTCATCTAACTTAGACTCATTTGGATGAAAGCATTCCCCTAAACCCCATGCTATTCCAAAACTGAGATGGGCCATAACATGTGAACACAGAGGTTTCTACATATGGGATGGCCGACTAGAGTGTTGAATCGGCCTTATTTTTTGGGATCAAAGGCAACAAGGGGTTTTATACCTGATGGACAGTGTGCATCTCATGCACGTGAAGTTATTTCCCTTGTAGAATCAATGAAGAGTTTTTCCAGAATTAAGACTAATTTCCGAATGTCAATGAGTAGGAGGTCAGGACCATAACATGAATTTAATTACAATGACATGATGTAATTTGCAATACTCAAGTGTTATTGTGTAACCTTAGTATTAATACTAACACAGTGCGATGCTTACGTATCTTAGCCCTTGAATTTTTTATGGAATATAATGAACTGTCTAGATTAATGTGTTGGACTGTCTAAGGTCCAACGCCGCTAAGAGCACTTAGGAGCGGATTTGGTGAGACGCCAGATCCACCGTGGTGGGTGGGACCTCTGACTGTGGGGCTCATAGTGATGCATGTGCCTTGAATCCACACCATCCAACTGCTTTGAAAGCTTATTTTAGGGTGCAATCCAAAAAAAATGAAGCAGATTCAAATCTTATGTGGACCATACCATAGGAAACAATAGTTCCAAATCTTATGTGGACTATACCATAGGAAACCATAGTGATTGAATCCCTACTATCAAAAATTTTATACGGCCACCGGAATGTTTATTTGCCATCCAATCCGTTGATGATGTCACAAAAATCTGGATGAAGAGACCACACACGGGTATGAAAACTAAAGCTTAAAATGACAAGCTAAACTCACCACCACGTCATACCACCGTTACATTATTGGGAAGAGTCCGGATCCTCTGCCTCCGGGAGGCAGAGAGTCTCTGCCTCCCGCAATCTCATTGGTCCACGTCACCGCGGCTGCCACGTAGGTTAGCAAATCCGTTTCCGTTTCGTATTTAAAAAAAAAAAAAAAAAAATCCATCTGTCGTCTTCCCTAACGGCAACAGAAACGCGAGAAAATCTCTCCGCCGTCTTCCCTAACGGCAACGGCACCACGAACGGCAGTTTCCATTTCCGGTTTGCGGTGATTTTGCAGAGATTTCTCCTCCCCTCGTTTCTAATTTCAATTTCTTTCCTTTTCGAGATGGATTTCATCAAAACGGAAGAAAAAGAGGGGTTTTTTCTTCCGAAGATCAGAGACCCTATTTCCCCAATTTCTCACAATCCCTCTCGCACATTTTCCACCGGGCAGCCGAGTTCATCCATCGAAGATCCACCCCACGTCAAAGGTATTTTAATTATTTATTTATTTTTATTTTTTTACAGATTATTTATGATTTGCCTCCAATGCCTGCGGTATATCTTCTTCTTCTTCTTCTTCTTCTTTTTTTTGTTCTAATGCAGATTATTAAATGAGGAACATTGGATGCTGATTTTTCCTCCATTTAAAATCCTTTTTTTTTCAAGGCTATTTTTTGTGATCTTCAATGGACCCACTGAATGAATGGTTCAGATACCAGATTTTTAAATGAAGTACATTGGATGTTGTTTTTGAATTGCCTGTATACATGTAGACTAATAGGACATTTTCAGGATTATTCAGAACAATTTCTCACAATCCCTCTCGCACATTTTCCACCGGGGAGCCGATAGTCGATTTCTACTATTTCATCTATTCATCCATCGAAGATCCACCCCGCCTCAAAGGTATTTTAATTTTTTTATATAATTTTTTACAGATTATTTATTTTATATATTTTATCTTTCATTCAAAATCCTAGGTAGCTTCAATGTCAGCTCCATCCAGTTAGTCATTAAGCTGCTTGTAAATCGAGCTCAAGTCCAATCCACATCCCTCCAATCCAATGTTGCTAGATTCAGGCCGGATTATGCTAACCATAGATCATCAACATCATGGGGTTTGATAGAACGCAGCCCCACATGAAAGTGGCTCTCACTGATGGCACACGCATTAGAAATTTTCTAAAATAGGGACCACTTCCAATTTGAATTCACTTCTACAGAATTTCTCTGTTTCATTCAAGGAAGAATGGTGTTTTTGCACTTTCCTAACAAGAACATTTTCAATAAATGGCGGGGATGGGTCTTTAGCAATGGATGAACTGATCACATAGAGGTATGTGCACCAGTCCCGAAAAATAAATAAAGGATTTTGCTAATGTTACTACCTTCACGGAGAAGTTAGCAATATCCCAAAGCTTTTAATTTATAGGTGGGATGCTCAACCATCAATTTATAGGTGGGATGTTCAACTATCAACCCGGACAGTTCATTTAATTTCTCCGTGTGATGCTCAACCATCAGCTGGGACAGTTCATTTAATAGTCCCATTGAGATAAAGCCATGGTGCAAGAATTACACTGATAAAATGATTTTAACCCTATGAATGAAGCCAATTTATTCTAATCATTTGTTTTTTTTATGAGCCATAGATTGCATGGTTTGAATCATCAAACCAAAGTGATGCCTTGGAATTATAAGCAATACAAACAGGGATCTATCAAATAGATGGCTCAAGAGGAGAATGATTGGACCTATTTTGTCTCTCCACTCAATCTTGACTGTCCATTTTCCATGCTATTGATGAAAATGCTCACAATTATCCTATTTGCATGATTTTTGCACCATGGCTTATCCCAAATAGTATTAAAGAATGGAAATTCAGATTGATGATTGGGCATTCCATTCCAGCCTTGGTGATGTTGCTAACGACCCATGAAGGTGGGGGACATTAGCAAAACCCATCCAACGGCTGAAAATGGCCTGTATCACAAAAGTGGTACATGCACTTGTAGGTGGTCATTTCTCATCTGAAGTAGGTCATGATTGTCTTTTTCAATGAACAATGTTGCGCCGAGTGACGGAAGTAAATTTGCACCATCACCACAGCATTACTTCTCTTCCAATCTTGCAGGTGTCGATCAATTCCCCACATGCAAGGTGGCCCCGTTGTTGGGAGCTTGTTCATCTTTGTGTGGGCCATTGGCCACTAAGATTGTTCAACTCGAATAGGAGAATAAGAAACATCTGAATCTTAAATCCCATAAGACAGATTTTCACTGCATCAAATATGCCATGGCAGATGTGATCGATGGCAGAGAAGTGATGTATAAACCATTCTTGAAATATTGGAACAAATTGGGCGGCCTGCTTCCCATTCGCTATATTTTTCAGTGTAATCAAGAGAAGAATAGCCTATGTCAGTTGAGCAATATCAGTTTTGCAGATCATGGCAGGTCACAACATTAGAGCAAACTTGGTGTGGGGCAGGTATCTGAGCTATTCATGGCAAGTCACAACATTAGAGCAAACAGGTAAGTATGCGCAGAAGCAACTGTTCCTATATTCCACCATCACTGTTTGTGTTCTGAAACAATTGTTCATGGATGCAGGTATCTGAGCTATTCAACTTGTTTAACAGTGACAGTGAAAGTGCTATTAGTTCTGACGATTTCATGGCCTGCCTAAGAAGGAACCCACTGCTTGTTGCGCTCTTTGCTTCTAATTCGATGCATTGTGGCTTGATAGAAGGTGGAAAGCTAGTGATTGCATGATGATTATATGGGCATATCAAAGTCCCTGTGAAATGCTCGATGATTGGCTTCTAATTTGATGTTGTGTGACTTACAATAGGTGGGAAACTAGAGGTTGTATGATGAACATATGGGAATGTGATAACATGAAATGATCGATGTTTAGCTTATCTTGAAATGAAAAGTCTTGTAACAAGGCTATTGCTTTTGATAACAAAGAATTTCTTGCATAACAGCTCTGTATTATAGCAGTTAGCATAGCAAAGATAAAATGTTCATTCCAGGCTTCTAATTTTGGGATTTGATTCCCCATCACATGGGTCCCATTCTGGCCAACGTAAAATCTCATTTTTCCATAAATATGTATAGTTTAGAAATTTAAAGCGGTGGCCCCCAATGTATTATGTAATGAAATAGCTACGGGTAATATTTGTAGGTAAAAGTATAACGAAATCCGTAGCAATATGCAGAAGCTAGTAATAGCTACAGATATGGAAAATATGATGGAAAGCTCTGTTTTGCTTTCCTGTTGGTATGATCTCTCATCATCCTTTCTCTTGTTTCCCTGCTCTTGTACTTAACAAAATTGCTGTCGCCTTCCCCCCGCCCAAAAAAAAAAACAAAGGTCTTAGCATTAACAATTGGAAACATGCTGTGGTGCTATCATGAAATGCATCTGTGTGCATGTTGGCAAGTTCCATGTATAGATTAGAATGTATGGAATATTACAACATAACATGAAGCCCTCTTTTATTAGGAAAGAAGCCATATAATACTATCTAGCGATAGTGAACTGAACGAGGTAAATGAGCCACAATCAGCTACAGTATGTAAACAAAATCAAACCTGATGGATGTAAGGCTCCATCTGATGCAATAGCTCATAACCCTGCAGGAAAAGACCAGATAAAGGGTTAGTGAGCAGTGAATAAGTCGTGAAGCACACTGTTGGCAAGGACAACAAGAAAAATGCATTCATGTAATGTGCTGATAAAAATAAAAATAAAAAAAAACAATCATGTGATGTACTTGTCTGAAATAACGGAGATGAGCATCCATTGTCCCACTAATGACTTCCAAAATTCAAACCTCTTCTTTGCCTCAATATTAGAAAGAGTGGTAACTGGATAAAGAGAAACATGCCGGCTTAAGGGAACCTAGCCACGAGGATATCATTTATCTCTGTATCTGAAATCTCAGTTCGATGTATCTCTACTGGAAATATTGGAATTCAACGGAACCAATGGGTGCATGAAGATGTATATACCAGATTGAAGCGGGCCTGCTCAAATGAAGACCTTGCATTGTGGAGCTCCTAGAATATATCTATGACTAAATTAAAAACTGTAAGAATTAAAAAGACAGACAAGCAAAATGCTTAAAAAAAAAAAATTAGAATATTCTATGGATCAGAATGAGTAAATCGACAAACTTAGAGCCAGTACCTCCTCTAAAGCACAGGCTATATCCACTTTTGTACCTTTCCTCAATGACAGATACTTCTCACGAGCCTGTTTCACAAAATGGATCTTTGGCTTGATCAATGTCGTCCATGATGAATTGGCATTCTGACCAATCTGATTTCATAAATTGTCACAATCACTTGCTCCATTCAAATCAGCCTTCCAAATTCCAATATTACCTAGTAATGCATCCAGGACCCTCCAAGAGTGATCGAATATGCATCCTTGCTCTTGTACTTAACAAAAAAATATGAGCTCATTTGACAACCAAAAGCTAGATTCCATCACATTTTCTAACCGATATGGAAAGATATGACTGCCAAAAAATCAAGGTACCAGTTAATCATTTGAAGCATAGCAATAACTATTTTGTTTCAATTAAAATAATAATAATAATAACAACAATAGTAACAGAACTTAACATCATACCAATAGCAATTAATAAGATGTTGTTGAAAGTCTAGATTCCATCAAATTTTCCAATATGGTCATTATGGCACTAAACACAATTCAACTATTTGAGAATATAAATATCCATTTCAATATATATATATATATATATATATATATATATATGATTACATTGCTCAAATGCCTACTTGCACAATGTTACCAATCCAACACTGAAAATCATAATCTTCACAAAAAAAAAAAAAAAGACCCGGATGTCAGAAATGTATAGTGAGTGAGAATATCACATGCATCCAGCCATACATTGTGAATAAAAATGCTTAAAAAAATTAATTAAAAAAATCCCTCCATCCAGCCATACATTAAAGAATAAAAAGTGAACATTTGTCTCTGCATGCTTTCAAAAAAATTACAAAAAAAAAAAATGCTTAAAAAAATAAATTAATTAAATTCCTCCATCCAACCAGCATGTGTCTCTGCCAGAGAAAATGACGGGGTTGCAGTGAAAAGTGACGAAGTTCATTAGACAAAGTGACGAGGTTGCAGTGCAAAGTGACGGGGTTCATTAGACAAAGTGACGGGATTCACTAGACAAAGAGACGGGGTTGCAGTACAAAGTGACGGGATTCACTAGACAAAGTGACGGGGTTCACTAGACAAAGTGACGGGGTTGCAGTGCAAAGTGAGGGGGTTCACTAAACAAAGTGACGGGGTTGCAGTGCAAAGTGACGGGGTTCACTTAACAAAGTGACGGGGTTGCAGTGCAAAGTGACGGGGTTCACTAGACAAAGTGACGGGGTTCACTAGACAAAGTGATGAGGTTACAATGCAAAATGACGGGGTTCACTAGACAAAGTGATGGGGTTCACTAGACAAAGTGACGAGGTTGCAGTGCAAATTGACGGGGTTCACTTATCAAAGAATAAAAAAAATTATATTTGTCTTTGCATGCTTTCAAAAAAATTACCAAAAAAAAATGCTTAAAAAATTAATTTAAAAATCCCTCCATCCACCATACATTAAAGAATAAAAAGTGAACATTTGTCTCTGCATGCTTTCAAAAAATTACAAAAAAAAAAATGCTTAAAAAATAAATTAATTAAATTCCTCCATCCAACCAGCATGTGTCTCTGCCAGAGAAAATGACGGGGTTGCAGTGAAAAGTGACGAAGTTCATTAGACAAAGTGACGAGGTTGCAGTGCAAAGTGACGGGGTTCATTAGACAAAGTGACGGGATTCACTAGACAAAGAGACAGGGGTTGCAGTACAAAGTGACGGGATTCACTAGACAAAGTGACAGGGGTTCACTAGACAAAGTGACGGGGTTGCGGTCAAAGTGAGGGGTTCACTAAACAAAGTGACGGGGTTGGTGCATAAGGTAAAGTGACGGGGTTCACTTAATAAAGTGACGGGGTTGCAAGCAAAGTGACGGGGTTCACTAGACAAAGTGACGGGGTTCACTAGACAAATTGATGAGGTTACAATGCAAAATGACGGGGTTCATTAGACAAAGTGATGGGGTTCACTAGACAAAGTGACGAGGTTGCAGTGCAAATTGACGGGGTTCACTTATCAAAGAATAAAAAAAATTACATTTGTCTTTGCATGCTTTCAAAAAAATTACCAAAAAAAAAAATGCTTAAAAAAATTAATTTAAAAAATCCCTCCATCCAGCAGCCATACATTAAAGAATAAAAAGTGAACATTTGTCTCTGCATGCTTTCAAAAAAATTACAAAAAAAAAAAAAATGCTTAAAAAAAAATTAATTAAATTCTTCCATCCAACCAAGATGTGTCTCCGCCAGAGAAAGTGACGGGGTTGCAGTGCAAAGTGACGGGGTTCATTAGACAAAATGATGGGGTTCACTACACAAAGTGCAGGGTTGCGGCAAAGTGACGGGGTTCACTAGACAAAGTGACGGGGGTTGCGGTCAAAGTGACGGTTCACTAGACAAAGTGACGGGGTTGCAGTGCAAAGTGACGGGGTTCACTAGACAAAGTGACGGGATTGCAGTGCAAAGTGACGGGGTTCACTTGACAAAGTGACGAGGTTGCAGTGCAAAGTGACGAGGTTCACTAAACAAAGTGACGAGGTTCACTAGACAAAGTGACGGGGTTCACTAGAAAAAGTGACGTGGTTGCAGTGCAAAGTGATGGGGTTCACTAGAAGATTTTTACCCACAAAAATATTCGTAGTTAAAAATACTTAGAAAACTTTTACCTACCACCAAATTTGTAGCTAAAAATTCTTTTACCTACCACTCGCGGCCCGCCTGTGGACAGCTGCCCCAGTGTCCAAAAGTCAACTTTCTCATGAATTTACCCTCCAAATTTCACCATTTACCGTTTTACCAAGCCCCATAGCCAATGAGAACATGCCACGTGGCGTCTCTCTCATCTCCACCAATCACCATTTACCACGTCAGCTTTCACCTTTCCTAAACCCTATATTTACCCAAATGCCATTGGAGAATGTTATAAATAGCCCTCTCCTCTTCTCATTTCCACACACACCAAAGATAACAGTCAAGAGAGGGAGTAAGAGAGAGATAGGGTGGGGGAGAAAGAAAGTGAGTGAGGAAGAGAGTGAGGGAAAGGGAAGGAGCTCCCAAGCCCTCAAAGTTCAGATTTTTCCAGCCACCCCCTAGCCCTCAACTCAACCTTTCTAACCTTTAGGCCTAACATAAACTGCCCATGGTGTACTCTGTGTTCTAGCCGTCTCAAGAGCAAGCCAAAGATCTATTCATTTTACATACAAACATTTGTTATGACATCTATTTCCTTCTCAACCCCCCTACTTCTCTAGATCTCTAGTGAACGTATGCTCTGTGACTTGCCGTACATAGGATCCTGTCACATCAGAAATTCCTAGCAACCTAGTCTATTTTTCTTCACCTTTTGGCATAAGCATCATCATATCCGCCTTCTAGATGCACCGTTGGACGTATGCTAGCTATGCGGTTTGCCGAAATTTTGGATCTTGTCGCATCAGAAATCTACGTGTGTGCCTAGTCCTATTTCGACTACATTATCCATCCCTTAAGATTGCTTTATCACACAAAGTAGAGACCGTACGTTTGTACGGGCAGAGAGGGTGCCTAACACCTTCTCTTTTTGTAACCGATGTCCCTTACCTAGAATCCCGGATTGCAGATCAGGAGTCAATCTAAGGCAGGAGAATCTTTGGATTTCTTCAACCTTACATATTCCGTGGTTCTAGCCAACTGCGGGATTTTTAAAATTTTCGGCTAGTGGCGACTCCAAATCAACCTAATCACCCCCACCACCAAAGCCATAACATTATAAATTAGCGTGGACGCCGATTTTTTCAGTGTCTACAAATACATTATGGTTCGTCGGTTATAGATGTACCAGACTTGTTTGATTTTATTCAGTCATGCAATGGTTGGTTGTTGTTATTTAGATGGATTCTGTTTTCTGCTTGAGTTTTGTGGGAACTTGTGAAATGTTTGTTTATGGATCTTGAACTGTGGTTAGTTTACCCATATTTATTGATTGGAATATCAATTAGGAAAAAGATGGTCCATTTAAAGAAGTGGACAGCCTGTAGTACAATACAGGAAAATTTACTTGTGTAGACAGCTAGGTCAGAATAATGCGGTCTTTTTTTTTTTCTTTCTTTTTTTGTGTATTTTCCTACAGCAAGCATTATATTATATTTTTGTTTCTTTCTAGGTGCTTGTGTATAGTTTGCAAATCATGGCATGTCTTTGTGGAATTTTCAGTGAGTGGGAATGAGCTAAGTGAGACATCATCTAAAAAAGAAAGCTCTGCATGGATGAGCACATCTCTCATGGGAAGGCAGAGCTCTCGCTACTATTGTTCTATGAAAATATTTACTATCCTTACATCAGATGAACAACATTTTCTTGGAAAGTAATTCCTGTTGGAGATATTTCTTTTGAGTAATTCTTGCTGGTCAATGGAAGCGTGTTACATGTCAAAACTTAGTTCCTGAAATCACATCTTGATTTTATCGGTGTTGTAGTGTTTCTTCAAGCCAGATGGTAAGGTAGAGCTGGTAGAACCAGAATATGGTGGAGCCATCTCTCCACAGCGCACATTGCAGGGTAATGTATCAATAAGGGCCGTCTCTCTTGTGGGTCATGTCATGAATGTTGTGTGTTTTAAAAATCACACACGTTAGACATTCCTAGCCATTATTTTTCTTCACTTTCCTACACCAAAACTTATAGCAGATTTTTTGAGAATTGAAACTATTTGCAGATTGCATATTTAAAGTTTAGGCTCAAATTGTGTTTTGGATTGATATTGCAGTGAGGGTTTTAGATGAGAAAGGTGTTGAAGGATGGCTACGGACTAGATAAAGGATATTGGAACATTGGGAGATGTTGTTCAGGGAATTTGGGGATTTTGAGAAATTCGGTGCTAGGGTAGTGGAAATTTCGGGAACTTTGCAAATTTTGGTTTTTAGGGTTTTGGGAAAATTGGAGAAATCAAGATTATTAGGTGTCGAGGGTTCAGGAAATTTTGAAAAATTTCCTAACTAGGGTTCTAGGTTTGCTGGTTTTATTTTCATACAGGTACCATTGTAACTCTTCATCGTTATCCAGGAGGCGGGAACAATCATGATGATCACCTGGTGCAGAAATCATGAAATGGTGTGGTCCATTTGGCGGGTGCATCAGCCTAATTTTTGCGCCAGGTGATCACCATGATATTCCCACCTTTTGTATGGCTCAGATGTCCTGTTCATAGGACACATTGGTGGGGAAAACGTAGCAGCATGATGAGCATTCTGGTGGCTGTATTTGGCCATTCCTCCATAAAACATTTTATGTTTATTTTATTTTATTTTATTTTTTTATTTTTTTGAATAATCAGCATGGAGATTACAAGGAGAAATTGGAACTGCTTGACAACTTGACATTCTCAGTTGGGTGAAAGTGTCCTAGACTCGATGAAGTAGATGAGGCCGAAGACATGAGATGACAGGAGTTAGGGATTCTTCAGCTCCCCGATCCAGGGATCGGCGAGCTCGCAGAAGTCGTGCCCCCTCCAGATCTGCACGACCAACCTCCGGGAGGGGTAGATCCGAACGGAGGCAGACCGAATCGTTCTTCTCCGGGGCGTTTTCCCTATTTGTGGGGAACCCTCCCTTTTGACTACTCCCTAGAGGATATCACAATTTTTTTTTCTAGATATGGGAAACTTTTGGAAGTATACACCCCCTTCTTCCCCAACTCTTCTTGTCCCAGGGGGTATGCGTTTGTTCGTTTCCGCTATGAAGCAAATGCGAGGGCTGCAATGGGAGTCTTACACGGTAAGAAGATTGATGGGAGGGAAGCAGTTGTTCGTCTGGCAAAGCCAAAAGGACGAATTTGTAGCGCGTCCATTCCCTCTGCTCCTATTCCTCCATCGCGCCCGTCCCACCCGCTCTCGTACGCGTCGACTCTGAAGAAAAAACACTAGCCCACCTATTCCCAGAGATCGTACGATGAAACACTAACCATTGCAGATCCGAAGGCGGTAGCTACCAAGCTTCAGGAGCTGCAGTTGGGCCTTGTGGGGATTGCAGAAGATAAGAACATTTCCATACTACGGCTGATTTCAGCCATTAAAGATTCTTAGTTCGTTGCTGCGGCCATTGATGTAGCCCGCCTGTCTTCTAACAGATTTCTCATAGTTCTCAAATCCGAGGTTGAGTTTCTCAATTTCAGGAGAGATAGCGATCTCCATAGAAGGATGGGTTTGTCGGAAGTGCTTCCCTGGTCGCCAGAAGCACTGATAGAAGGAGAAGGTACATGGATCCGACTCTATTGGATCCCAACTCATGCTTGGCTAGAATCAGTCGTTATAGATTTGGGAAATTATTTCGGAAAGGCTATGCAGATAGACACAGGGAGCAGATTTGGCATTTTCCAAATATATGCTAGGGTGAAAGTCCCTCTCAGACCAGATGTGGATATGTCCACGGTCCTTAAACTGTCGGTTGCTGGCAGGATGTTCCGAGTTACAGCGGAGATTGACAAGACGACAGCATCAACAACACCCAATTCCTATCCTGACCAAACCACAGAGCCCACCAAGGTATGGATTGAAAGAACTTTTGGTCACAAAAAGCAAGGACCATGCGGGTGCTCGGGAGATGCTTGTCAAATTGCCTCAACGGAGGTGCTAAGCAGATGCTCGGCAGATGTTTGTCAAATTGCCTCAATGGCAGTAACAACCACTGACGTAGGAGCTACACACGTCATTCTTTGCTCGGATGAGAGATTGTCGCTAGATATGTGGCCAAATGCCAACGTGGCGGGTATGAGACCTCCTTTGTTGGCGATGGAAGCATATAACTTGCAGCCTGCCGATGATTCCTCAGTGAGAGGGGACAGCGCTCCTCCTGCTACAGACCAAAACTCAGCCCCCAGGAGTCGTGCATCTCCAGAAAGAGTTACCACACGGTACAGAGGCCTAACGCTATCAGAGCTTAGTGCCACTCCACCTGCAGCAGAAGCATCCCCTGCGAAGCAGACACGCGGAGCTCCGCAAACTCCCTGTCAGAAGCCTCCACCCGAAAGCAAAAATGTTGTTCATAGAGATTTACAGGATGAAAACCCCGATCAGCCAATTGGAGAGCCATCAGCTCCAGATAGAGAAGGAGCCACTCAACCTGCGCACCAGTTGGGTGCCCTTGTCCTGATGACAAGCCTTAGTGCCAGCAGGGGTCAAATTCAAAAGGTCCAGACCAATCGGAAGGAGCGTAACATACACGGCAGGCCTGTTTGGGTTCAAAAATCTAGATCAGAAGGTAATTCTCTAGCCTCATCTCCAGACAGTAAATCTGGAGGGGACAAGGTATCTCTGCTTTACAGGATGCACGAAAACTGGGACCCTATGAGGAGTATTTTAACCACTCCAAAGGGGAACTCCGATCGTTTAAACCTGCAGATAGATCTGTCCCCTTTCTTCATAGCAGGGGATAAATCTCTTTTGCAGACTCCAAGGTGTTGTATTGAGCAGGGGAACCACCTTCAACAGGAGGGTCTGGAGAATTCTTGTCCAGGGGATACGATAGCAGTAAGTCAATCGCATGCAATTGACAAGTTGGGTGGGCAGACTGATGATCAGAACTTGGGTCCTAAATGTAATGCAAGCCATCGAGACAGTGCTCAAATCGGAGCCAGAAGGAGAAGCCAAAAAAGTTATAAAGGTACAGGAGACTGGTATGGCAGGCTAAGAAGACTCAAGAGGAGGGCTGTTAACACGGGGTGTATCACTGATGGATAGCATCCTTGTGTGGAACGCCCGTGGGGTGGGAAATGCACCCACAATTCGAACAGCTTTGAGAATCATCCGCAAGCACAAGCCTTGGCTTGTGGCCATTCTTGAACCCATGCTCAGCGATGATAGAAGAGTACAGATTGGGCTCAAATTAGGCTTCCATTCATCTTGCTTCAATACAAATGCAAGAGGGAAGATTTGGGTATTTTTCAAAAGCTCGCTTAATATTTCTGTCTTTGGTGTGTCTAACCAAATGTTATCTCTGCTAATTTCTGTTCAGAATTTTCAGTCTCCTATCTGGCTCTCTTTTGTATATGCTAGCTGTAACAGGATTCGTAGAAGGGAGCTATGGCAGGAAATGGCGACCATCTCCAACTCCACTTCTGATCCATGGGCCATATGTGGGGATTTCAACGCCGTGGCCACCGTTTCTGAGGGAAGAGGCAGTAGGAATCTGAATCTCCTCAGCTCCAGAGAGTTTGTTGAAGCAGTTAATGCTGCGGCCTTGCAGGATGGCGGTTATGCTGGTAGCAGGTTTACTTTGTGCAATAATCAGCAGGGTGGAGCCAGAGCATGGGTGAGGCTAGATCGTGTTCTCTTCAATGTTCAGTGGGCGACAACGGATCCAAGTTCTCCACCTCCCTCGTGTTTCCTCCAATCATTCCCCTCTACTTCTCTCCTTTCCTAGGGCTCCCTCCTGTAAGGCTAGGCCTTTCCGGTTCCAACGGATGTGGACTCTTCATGAGGCCTTTCTTCAGGTGGGTTGAGAGAGCTTGGAATGGGCAGGCAGCTACAAATCCCATGTTAAATGTGCAGCTCAAGTCGAAGAAGGTAAAGCAACTTCTGAAGCTTTTGAACAAGGAATCTTTTGGGCAGATTGATGTGCAAGTCAAAGAAGCTGAGCATGCATTGGAACAAATCGAAAGTCTCATGCAGAATTCTCCTGATGATGATCTCCACAGGCGGTTCTTGGAGGCCAAAACTCACCTCCAAAATGTGGAAATCAGGGAGGAAATTTTCTAGAAACAAAAATCCAGAAACTCATGGCTGAAGGAGGGGGGTAAAAACACCAAGTTCTTTCATGCAGCTGCAATCGAGAGAGATAGAAGAGCAGAAATCTCAGCCATCAAATCTAACCAAGGAGTGCTAATCACGGATCCAAACCAGATTAAGCTGGAGGCGGTGGGCTTCTTCCGCTTCAAACAATGGTCACACACAAATAGATCCATTAGTACTCCTTCGCTGACGCCACAAACCCATTATCCACTCCTTCGCTTCAAACAATGGTGACACACGTTAAGGCTAAATTCATAGCTAGATACGTGTGATTAGTGTGATTTTGACTATATAGATCCATTAGTACTCCTTCAGCTCAAAAGATCGCTGCCACGTGATCGGTGGATGTTAGCTCAAAAGATATGCAATCAGTGACGTTCATGTGGACCGCACCTTTTTTTTTCTTTCACAAAAGTATTTTCCATATATGGGGAAGATGTACACGGCATATTTCGGGCAGGCCCATAAACAAAAAGAGGAATAAGCCCACCTATCGTATGGGAGTGTAACAATACGTAAAAGAAATTACCCCTCTCTCCGGCAGCCTAATCCAACACACACACACACACACACACACACACACACACACACACACACACATATATATATATATATATATATATATATAGTTGGAAGAAGAGCGTCTGCGGGTGGGAAGCTGAAGGAAGCTCTTGCTATATTTATTTTTATTTTATTTTATTATTTTATTTTTATTTTATTTTATGTCATACAATGTGAGACCCACTTTCAATTGAGATGCAATCAGACCAGCCTCCTGGAGGTCCTATGATTAGGGTCGAATATTGCATATCAGACCTAGTAATTACCTGATTTTACATACATGATAATGTTTAATGCCAGATTTTACTCGTGTTTTTATTACAGGATGAAATCAGGAGTGTGTATTGAAAGATGATGTTAAAAACATGGATTTGGCGCTCCAAAATTACCAGAGCACGAGATGGACTCCAGAAAACCAATAGTGAAGATTTTACACGCCTGAGATTTGAGGAAAGCAAGCCAAAGGGGCCCGAAAAGGGTCCGGAATGCAAGATCACATGGTTCCCGTCATCCAATTGACTCGAAACTTTATACATGGGATTAGGGACATAAATTAACCATACGTTTCAAATTTCAGCCCTCGGATCACTATGAAAGTGTCCCAACTGACAAATCAGCCCATAAACCATTGATTCTGGGCCCACCTGATAACAGGATATGCGTCAACTTTGGTCCCAACCCATTAATCAGGGAGATAAAGAGGATGGATGGTGTAGATTTCTCGTAAACATCACAGTTGACCCCACATACATGAGCGTGTGCATAGAGCACTCGTGCACTTGCGGTGCACCGCACCAGCATCTCGGTCAGCGCAAGCGCTGACCCGCGCTCGTCTCCCTCAAATTCAAAACGGCGTCCGCCGTTCCAGCGACCCGCAAACCGACCTGCGGTCGTCGGTTGTGGGTCCCACCTATTGTCCAAATGGACAATCCAAATCGTTCATCCGCTTCCTTGGGCAGCCATACCCCACGCCTAGCTGACGGAATTCGAAGACATCAAGTGGTGGGATTTTTAACTGTCCAATAGCAAAACGGACAGTGAGTTTAAAACTCTGTGGGCCACACAAAAATGGAGGAAAAAATGCATGTTTCCGACTGAAATTTCGAGAGCAATTCGGCGAACGGAGTGGATTTCGCCATAAACATCAAGGTGGGACCCACTGATCATCGCAGCGTCAGTTTCGCGTCAGCGAAACGGACGCCGCTGGTCCGTTTTGCGGCTGACTGTGGGCCCCATACGTCATCTGTCCGGCCGATCCAAGCCGTCCATCTTGTAGAGTGGCTCGAGAGCTTCAAAACCATGCTGATATTCCACTCCCATGCGTACACACGTGCGTGATACAGAGGCCACAAACGAACTGCTCTGCAATGTTCAAAACTAATCTTTTCGTGATTTCTTCTCTGGGCCGCGTCAATGGACATTCAAAACCATCCATTCTTGACTGAAATTTCGTCCTGAATCCAATGGACGGGTTGGATTTTCTAGAAAATACCTCTGTGGGGCCCACCGATCACGGCTGCGAAAATTTGCACTTCATGTCCTTCTACGACTCTGCCACCGACTCCAGCCCTCCAGCAGCTATAAAAGAAGAATTATGGACGTGGGAAATTCATTCAGAACCAGAGAAATCCAGATAGAGTAAGGGAGAGAAGAAAAAGAAGAAAGAGAAGAAAGAAGAGAGAGAGATCGATTGGTTTGGTGTTTGTTTTTATGAATTTTATTCCATCTTTTTAATGGATTTTATGGGTCACTAATCTCTCAGCTAGGGCTGAGATGAAGCCCCTAATTTGATTAGCTCTTGTATTAGTTGATTTACTTTGAATATTAATTAATTTGTTTCTTTCTCTAAGTGGGCTTGATTGGTTTAAATTCTATACTTCTCCATCTATGAACTTGACCAAAGTATATATATGGATGTTGTTTGGATGCTTATTATAGGTACTTGTGTCTGATCAAGAACAAGTTTCCTATAGAGGAAGAAACAGGATGCTTTAATGAACTATACATTCCATGTACCCGATCAAGGACATGGGATATGTTATTCATGGCATTGCTTAAAGGAATTAGACATTCTGTATGCCCGATTAAGGACACAGATTATGCTTTCTCTATATAAGTGGTATCAATCTAGATCAAGGTGAATCAACAGACAAAACAAGGGTTAGGATAATTAGGGGTGGATTCGAAAGTCCTAGTGCTTTTTCTCTGATTGAATTTTCTTCCCTGTTCTTAATTATTTTTTTTCTAGAATTGTGCTTAGTAGTTCATTCCATTATTTAATTGGATTAGTTAAGGAGAATCATATATTTGAATTATGACGACCAGTCCTCGTGGGAACGATCTCGTAATACGTACCGTATCTACATCTAATTTGTATACTTGCGAGTTTAAAAATCATTTAAATCGTGTTGGTTTAAATAAAACATCAAGTTTTTGGCGCCGTTGCCGGGGATCGAACCCGGGTCACCCGCGTGACAGGCGGGATCGAATTAGCACCGTTTGATCCTGAAATAGAAAGAACACTTCGTGAAAGATTGAGAAATAATCCTGTTAAAATGGCGAATGAGAATGAAGTTAAGGCTCTCAAAGATTATTCAACTCCTGTCCAATTTAATGTGCCTTCATGCATAGTGTTGCCAACCACTACGGCAGCACACTTTGAACTTAAACCTGGAGTCTTACAATTGTTGCCATCCTTTTACGGATTGGATAAGGAGGACCCATATCATCATGTGAAAGAATTCCTAGACATTTGCTCCACCTTTAAGTTCCAAAACTTCTCAGACGATTCGATCCGCCTACACCTGTTTCCTTTTTCTTTGAAGAATAAGGCGAAAGCATGGTTGAATTCTCTAGAAGTTGGATTTATCACTACATGAGACCAACTGTCTAAGAAGTTCTTAAACAAGTTATTCCCCGTTCACAAAACCAATGCCATCCGAAGAGAAATTACTAACTTCACACAAAAAGAGGGCGAGCACTTTCATGAATGTTGGGAAAGATGGAAGGACTTGCTTCTTAAATATCCTCACCATGGTTTTGAGAAATGACAACAAGTTCAATACTTCTATGATGGTCTGACACCCCAGAATCGTCGCATGGTTGATGCCACCAGTGGAGGGTCATTCATGACCAAAAGTGATGTCGAAGCGTGGAACTTCTTTGAAACCTTGTGCGAAAATTTCCAGCAATGGGACTATTCAAATAGAGGTGACAGAAGTCCCCAACCACAAAAGAGAGGTGGTATATATGAGATAGGAGTCATGCCAGAGCTGTGCGCCAAACTTGATAACCTGACAAAGAAAGTTGATGCTCTGGTATTAAATAATGGACCTCCACAAACAGCTCAAGTCGAGGCATGTGCCACATGTTTTAGTCCACGCCCATCCTATGCAGTCTTGTCCATCAGTGCGGCATCCCCGAACTTCTCTCTTCGAACAAGTTCATGCTATGAACACTTTTCAAAAACCTGGGAATGATCCTTACTCGAACACATACAACCCAGGGTGGGCTAGACATCCAAATTTTTCTTGGGCAAAAGGACCACAACAAGGAAGACCATCTGGAAATCCTCTCATGCAACCGCACCTCCAAGTTGGCAGTCAACAACTTCAACAGTTTCCGCAATATCAACAACTGCCTACACAATCAAGGAAACCATCTCTTGAGGATACACTCCATTTTTTTATGCAGAGTTCTCTCCAACTCCAAAAAGACACCCAACAAACCTTATTGGCCAACCAGCAAAGCTTACATGCAAATGCACAATCCATTGCCAAGCTGGAAGTACAAATGGGTCAACTAGCTGCCACATTGAGTGAGAGAGAGAAGGGCAAGTTCCCTAGCCAACCTGAGGCTAACCCAAAGGGACAGTATGAGATTGGCTCTAATTTCAACCAAGGGCAATATCATGAACAGGCCAAATCGATCACTACCCTTAGGTCAGGCAAGCAGATTGATAACAGAATAGAGATGCCTGGGGATGAATCAAATTCTAAAACAGAAGATCAAGATGAAGCAGAGAGTCATACCAATGCATCCAAAGTCCAAAAGCTCTCTGACTCTCCAAGAGCCACTAATGTGCCACCTTACGTGCCCAAAGCACCCTTTCCTCAACGTCTGGCACCAATAAAGAAAAGAAATAATTTTGATGAAATCTTGGATGTGTTTCAAAAAGTGCAAGTCAACATCCCGTTGCTTGACGCTATCAAACAAGTCTCTGCTTACGCTAAGTTTCTGAAATATTTATGCACTCAAAAGCGTAAGCAGAATGTTCATAAGAAGGTCTTCATTGCAGAGCAGCTCAGCTCCATGATTCAACATAACACCCCTCCAAAATTTAGGAATCCAGGAGCCCCCACCATTTCTTGCGGCATAGGAGATCATAAGATCGGGAAGGCATTACTTGATTTAGGGGCAAGCGTCAATTTGTTACCATATTCGGTTTATGAGCAACTAGGACTTGGCGTGTTGAAACCGACTAAGGTAATATTACAACTAGCTGATAGATCTGTCAATGTGCCCCAGGGTGTTATTGAAGACGTTTTAATCCAGGTTGATAAATTCTATTTTCCAGTGGATTTCATAGTTATAGATACTCAGCCTGTCCAGAATCTTCATAGTCAGATCCCAGTCATCCTGGGTCGTCCATTTTTGTCTACATCTAATGCTATTATTATAACTATTTAATGGAGTTATGAAATTGTCCTTTGGTAACATGAATATTAAACTCAATGTTTTTAATGCAGGACAACAATCCGCAGATTTGGATGACATATCCGAAGTGGACATGATCGAGAGTTTAGTACAGGACTCCTTCCGTAAATCTTTTGAAGATCCACTTGAGACCTGCTTAGCACAATCTGGCATGGATTTTGACATCGATAGTCCCATCCACGAAGTCAATGCACTGCTCGACTCTACTCCTATATTAGAGACTGAAAAATGGAGAGCGAAAGTGGAACCTCTTCATCCCTCTGAGACTCTTCCTAACAACACAGTTTTTAACTCTGAGAAGACAAAGGCGAGCAGGCTGCTTAATGTTCTTAGAACATATAAGGCAGCAATTGAACGGAAGATAGCGGAAATACAGGGAGTATGCCCCACTGTATGTATGGATCATGCTGTGGAAATGTCGCGTGAAATGCAAAGGAAGCGTGATCCTAACATAGAAGAAGTCGTTTGAGCAGAAGTCCTTAAATTATTTGATGACAGTGTCAGTTACCTCATTTCAGATAGCACAGTTCATGGGAACTCACATCACTTGTCTGGAATTGGTTAATTAAGGTGTTAAGGTAATTTCTTTGGCGGACCCTGGTTATAAAGATTAGTCATTCATGGTCCGTTTCTGTCTGGCTGAAGACGTTAAACTTAGCGCTCCTGGGAGGCAACCCAGCTTTTTGTTTGATTATATTGTTTTTTTTCTTAGTTAGTTACTTCAATGTTTGTGGGTAACATTACTGCAAACCCTTACGAGACTACAACTCGTCCACTAGGGGTAACCTAGGGGTTTAAAGGCTTGTTGCATGCGCTAAATGCAATCGAGAGCACCTGCGAAAGTGATATAGGTAGGATTTTTTTTGTTTTCTTTTTGTTATTTTTGCTTCTGTTGATTTCTCTCTTGTGCTAACTCGCTTTTATGTTGAAATTTTTTTTTTTTGAGAAAGCTTCTTGATTCTCCATCCAGGTACTATCTTTCCATCGCTCCTCTTTTATTCTCGTTGTCTCATGTGCATTGTTTGCGTATTTCTTTTACATTGAGGACAATGTCGATTTTAGGTTGGGGGTGGGAGATTAGGTTACCTAATCAGTATTTTCTTGGTCTTGAGCAAAATTTGTGAAAATTTTAAAATTTTTTCTGGAATTTCTATTGAATTCAAAGTGATTTTGAAGGATAATTGTGATTTTAACATTATAAGATATGTGATGTTGGTAACTTATGACTCTTGGATTCGGCCATCTGCTTGATTTCACAGTCAATTTTGAATTGTTAATCCATGATTAGAAGTTGTAAACATTGATTGAGCCATGATTTCACATATCACATCTCGCTTACACATTAAGTTTTTGGTTCGATAACTGAATGATTAATTTGGTAAAAAGAAGAATTAAAAGGTTAAATCTTCACCATAGGTTTGCTCCCTATAGGTGCAGATTTGATTCTCCATAGTTGACATATGAAAAAAAAAAAAAAGTTAGGTGACAAGTTTTCGCCATAGGTTTGCTCCCTATAGGTGAGAATTTGATTCCCCTCATTTGCGTTACTACTCATAAAGAAAATCAAAGGCTGGTAAAATTAAAAGTTAATCTGTGAGATAAGTGTTGGTTTCAAGCTTGGTTGTCACGAATTACTAATGATATCATGAAATTGACAATTGGATCTTTTACTGATTGTAAGCTGAGATGATACTATACACCTGTGGAACTCAATATTTAGGAATGTTCAAATTAATGGATTAATATTTTAAACTTGATTATGAAATCTGCCGAGAGCTTGATTCCAAGAGAAAAATTCCACACCCCGATCATGAATCTTAGAATTTTCACATCTCAGCTATCTGTTCACTTGTCACTTGAATTTACAGGAATTGTCTTTTATTTAAAAATTATTTTTCGCATGTTTTGCTCGGGACTAGCAAAATGTATTGGTTGGGGAGTTGTGATCAGGGTCGAATATTGCATATCAGACCCAGTAATTACCTGATTTTACATACATGATAATGTTTAATGCCAGATTTTACTCGTGTTTTTATTACAGGATGAAATCAGGAGTGTGTATTGAAAGATGATGTTAAAAACATGGATTTGACGCTTCAAAATTACCAGAGCACGAGATGGACTCCAGAAAACCAATAGTGAAGATTTTACACGCCTGAGATTTGAGGAAAGCAAGCCAAAGGGGCCCGAAAAGGGTCCAGAATGCAAGATCACATGGTTCCCGTCATCCAATTGACTTGAAACTTTATACATGGGATTAGGGACATAAATTAACCGTACGTTTCAAATTTCAGCCCTCGGATTACTATGGAAGTGTCCCAACTGACAAATCAGCCCATAAACCATTGATTCTGGGCCCACCTGATAACAGGATATGCGTCAACTTTGGTCTCAACCCATTAATCAGGGAGATAAAGAGGATGGATGGTGTAGATTTCTTGTAAACATCACAGTTGGCCCCACATACATGAGCGTGTGCATAGAGCACTCGTGCACTTGCGGTGCACCGCACCAGCATCTCGGTCAGCGCCAGCGCTAACCCGCGCTCGTCTCCCTCAAATTCAAAACGGCGTCCGCCGTTCCAGCGACCCGCAAACCGACCTGCGGTCGTCGGTTGTGGGTCCCACCTATTGTCCAAATGGACAATCCAAACCGTCCATCCGCTTCCTGGGGCAGCCATACCCCACGCCTAGCTGACGGAATTCGAAGACATCAAGTGGTGGGATTTTTAACTGTCCAATAGCAAAACGGACGGTGAGTTTAAAACTCTGTGGGCCACACAAAAATGGAGGAAAAAATGCATGTTTCTGATCGAAATTTCGAGAGCAATTTGGTGAACGGAGTGGATTTCGCCATAAACATCAAGGTTGGACCCACTGATCATCGCAGCGTCGGTTTCGTGTCAGCGAAACGGACGCCGCTGGTCCGTTTTGCGGCTGACTGTGGGCCCCATACGTCATCTGTCCGGCCGATCCAAGCCGTCCATCTTGTAGAGTGGCTCGAGAGCTTCAAAACCATGCTGATATTCCACTCCCATGCGTACACACGTGCATGATACAGAGGCCACAAACGGACTGCTCTGCAATGTTCAAAACTGATCTTTTCGTGATTTCTTCTCTGGGCCGCGTTAATGGACGTTCAAAACCACCCATTCTTGACTGAAATTTCGTCCTGAATCCAATGGACGGGGTGGATTTTTCAGAAAATACCTCTGTGGGGCCCACCGATCACGGCTGCGAAAATTTGCACTTCATGTCCTTCTACGACTCTGCCACCAACTCCAGCCCTCCAGCAGCTATAAAAGAAGAATTATGGACGTGGGAAATTCATTCAGAACCAGAGAAATCCAGATCTAGAGCAAGGGAGAGAAGAAAAAGAAGAAAAAGAAGAAAGAAGAGAGAGAGAGAGATCGATTGGTTTGGTGTTTGTTTTTATGAATTTTATTCCATCTTTTTAATGGATTTTATGGGTCACTAATCTCTCTGCTAGGGCTGAGATGAAGCCCCTAATTTGATTAGCTCTTGTATTGGTTGATTTACTTTGAATATTAATTAATTTGTTTCTTTCTCTAAGTGGGCTTAATTGGTTTAAATTCTATACTTCTCCATCTATGAACTTGACCAAAGTATATATATGGATGTTGTCTGGATGCTTATTATAGGTACTTGTGTCTGATCAAGAACAAGTTTCCTATAGAGGAAGAAACAGGATGCTTTAATGAACTAGACATTCTGTATGCCTAGTTCTGTATGCCCGATCAAGGACACAGATTGTGCTTTCTCTATATAAGTGGTATCAATCTAGATCAAGGTAAATCAACAGACAAAACAAGGGTTAGGATAATTAGGGGTGGATTCGAAAGTCCTAGTGCTTTTTCTCTGATTGAATTTTCTTCCCTGTTCTTAATTGTTTTTTTTCTAGAATTGTGTTTAGTAGTTCATTCCATTATTTAATTGGATTAGTTAAGGAGAATCATAGATTTGAATTGTGACGACTAGTCCTCGTGGAAACGATCTCGTAATACGTACCGTATCTACATCTGATTCGTATACTTGCGAGTTTAAAAATCATTTAAATCGTGTTAGTTTAAATAAAACATCATCCAGCTGCCAACCAGACCATAAACCAAGCATGCCACCCTTCACACTCCTAACCCTACAAACAACCCCTGCAAATGGCCCTGCAAGCGGCCAATTCCTACCAACCAGCAGAACCAGCCATACAACTGATATGGAATGCCACCAATCTTCATCTCAAGAACACCTAACAAACAGGCACATTAAGCAGGGCCCTGGCGTAGATACAGAGGAATATACCTAGGCAGTGGTCTGCATCCACCTAGCCCATGATATACAGGGAATGGCAGAAAATCCAACCTAGCTGCACTCCAGATCCCACCCTGGGATCTCAGCCACAAAGAGGCAAGCCCTCTACAAGCAACATAACAGAGCAGCCCAGCCTACCCATCCAAACCTGAAGCTGACGCCACAAACCCAACCACCACGCTCGAGCCCTAACTGCACACATCTAAGAGGAAAGTACTGCCCATCTAACAAGAAAGCATGCTGAAAGGACACAAATTCCAGCCGGAGGAAAAAGCAGAGCAGCGACCAAAGACCGTAAACAGAGCTGCCTGGGAGGAATGAGGACAGGATATCACGAGAATGGATTATCCCGTGCCCCAAGTGGCCGATGCAACTCGAGTTCCAAGCATGTGGACCGCACCTATCTTCACGCAGAGACACATTCACGTGGACCCCACCTATCCTCGTGTGTCTGCAGTCTCTGAGTCGGCTCGAACGATACAGAAAGGGGCTGTACTGTAAAGTCTACTTAATGGCCGCATATGTTAAGCATGTTGTTGTAAGCCCACGCAAGACCTATTTGAAATAGGTTGGCAAAAAACTTTGAAAATTATCACAGGTGATCATTAGGTTTAAATATTTTATTTTATTTTCCATTGTCTAAACATGCCCTTAATTTCAGCTGCATGGTCTAATAATCAAATAAAGGTAGTTTTCGGTTCATGGAACAATTCAACCCAGGAGAGTTAATTTATATGGCTCGTATGCAATAATGCAACATAGGCAGCCTTCTAGGTACTTTCCAAGTGCTTGCATGTCATCCATAATACTCTGTGAGAGCATCAAAGTACTTCTCTGCCCAAGGCATTGTATAACCCGTTGTTCTTGCACAAGTATGAAGCAAGCCCCGCAAAAAGTAAAAGTGGCGGGATTATTAAAAGAGAGGCGGAAAATACTTTCGTTTTCAATTTAATAATAAGGAGCCTATTCTCTATCAGTTCAAAGCAAAGGAGAAGGTGTCTTTCTCTGAGACGCTTTTGTTATATAAGCAGTGAAACCAAAGGAAATGTGTAATCTAGAGAGAGAGAGAGGTAGAGAGAGGAACAGAGAGGCAAGCTTTTGCTTTTACTTGGAATTGGATCACTGAAGGTTATCACCGATATTGGTCACTCAGAAAAGGTATGCTCGTTCCCTCTCTTTGTGGTCTTACTGTTAATCATGAGCTAATTAGGACATTATGTACTCCATGTGTCACCCTTTGGTTTCCAAACGAAACATCATCAGAACCGTCCATCCTCTTTGAAATCATTTCTAAGGATAAGTTTTCTAATATCAGTGCTCATATGATGATCCTAATCCATTGGTTTCTGTTGGCTGAGTCTGAGTCGCTAAGACTTTTCTCTATAGCATACATGCATCGGCAGTCAATATATTGATAGCAAGGATCATACTTCTCTTACAAAAGATGGACTGCTCCAATCGACATAACATTTCTTCCTGTGGCCTACAATAAGTCAAGAGATGTTGGTGATCTGATGGTCTAATGCAAAATGTGTCAAACATTCTATTTGTGGCCTGAAAATATGGAAAATAAGTTAATGGCTGTAATTTAAGGGGAAAGGTGAGAAGACAGGATGGTTAGGGTTGTCCATTTAATAATGTGGCTCTTGAGCCAATGGGCCATGTAAGGCAGAGGTCACTATGTGGACGTATGGTCATGATCCGTCACCTATGCCTGCAAGTGGATGGCAGATGGGCTCTACCATGTATCATTTCCTCTAAGGACGGGTCCGTGCTCTCAATGTGTTGGTGTAGATACCTTAATCCAAACCATCTAAATTGTTCATACCATTGCAGATGAGACATGGCCCTTAAATTAAATTGTTGGATGATCTAACTTCTAACCAATGGACACTTATTTGTTGAATTTGATATATCCATTCCAATGGACACCACTCCAACGGACCGATCCACTCCATCCATCAGTTGCACTCCTGGCAACCTGTGTATCGTATAACTCAAAAAGTTTAACTTTCCTTGGTGGATTATCATCATGCCCGAACAGGACAGAATCCTTTACAACGGCTCTTTTAGAAAAGAGCGTGTAACAGTAATTCTATGTGGCCCCATCATGTCATCTGTTGGACATCCATTCCATCCATCAGTTGCACCCATCGATTCTAGGCCCTAGGGCCAAAAATCAGCCTGATCTACAATTTGGGTGGGCCACTACAACAGCAATCAATGGCTATGGGTCCCCAATGACAGACTTGTTTGTGGGGTTACCATGTTCTGTATTTATCATCAAACCGGTTTATCAGGTGTGACTCATAAGAATTCTTTATTGACAAGGGATGGAGATAAAAAGGAGTTGTGATGTTAAGTGTGTTTACACTTAGCCTAAAGAAGTTTATGTTGTTAATGAGAATCCACCACTATGGACATAGATGTATAACTGACAGGTGAAAAATATACTTACATTAAGAGAGACTGCCAACACTTACCTACCAACTAATGATATATAACCTATCAAAAACAACTTCGCTTAGAGCCATATGCACGCTTATGTTAGAAAAATAAGAACATAACTGTAGGGCACACAATTGACAAACGCATAACACGTGGCCCCTAGTATACTAAGGAAATTTTCAAAATGCCACTGATGTCAAATTCTTCTCAATAAAGTATATGCACAACAAGGCCGTCTTAAAGCAAAAAAGATTCAATTTTTTTTTTTTTTAAAATTTTTTTTAAGGACAATTAGTATTTTCTCAAAGGCCCACAAGGAATTAGGAGTAAGTAATGGAAAGTTCATCCAAAATTAGAAATAGATCATACACAATAGCATCATGCATTAAGGATTGCAGATCTTACTAGGATATGGCCGCTATACAATTGAAGATTCATATGCAAACAACTACCATGCCACCGCCTCTCCTAACCTTTAAAAGCGACACTTCATAAAGAGCTCCAAACCCTTGCCACAAACAATCAATCTCTCTACAACACAATGTTACCTATCGTCTTAATTTTAGCATTGGTCATTTCACTTTTGTCCAGCCATGCTGCAATAAGTTTGAAACTACCTTAGTAATATATTGAACATCCACAACTGCCATCATTGGATTCCCTGATTATAGAGTTTTTGCTTGATACATCACCAATCACATTCTGCTAACTTTGCACCATGATTGTCTTGTGATTGTTTGGTACTTTCCACGACCATTTTTCTAGCACAAGTCATTGTAAGTATTTTATGTTCACTACTTAGTTTACTTTTTTCTCATTGATTATACTGCTCTTATATTAAATTAATAAAATTGGTGATCTAACCTTATTTTTTACTTATATCCAATCATTGTTGCTTTGCTGGAGGATTGGTTTCAATCAATTGGCTGCGTTATATAAATACTTAAGTTAGGCGTTGATGCTATACTATGCAATGAATGTGCAATGAATGATAGATTTTGACGTTGTCGTCTTGAAGTACATTCCTTGAGAGCATAATACTGATACGAATAAGATGACATAGATCACAATAGGACCTAGGTTACTGATGGATTGACCAGATGACTTTTGATTGTCTATAGGCGACACTCTCGGCTGCCCAGCAGAGGATTATGACTATCGAGATCGCTTCTCTGAAAATTTTGTAAGACAAATGGGCAAAGCCGACTAAACAACAAAGCTAATTGGACCATTCGAAGGTGCTACGAGGAGGAACTTATCTATTGCAAGAATTTTAGGCCACGAAAGTAAAATTTTGATTAATGGTTGTTATCTAAAGAAGTATGTGCCTTCCTTTGGGAATCCATGCAAAGATAAAATGAATTGGCCAGAGAGCAGGTTGATGAAGATTAAAAGCAAAAAGACAATATGCAAAAAAGAAACTTCATTTCTTTTAAATTGGCCTTACATGAAATCTGGTTCATTACAAAATTCTCTTCTTAATAGAGAGATGTCCAAAAAAACCATACAAAAGGAAAAAGGAAGATAAATTTAGCGATCTTTGGTTGATTGTTCTTCAAAAGAGGAAGATTCTTCAAATTTTTAAAATAATGGCTAAGCCTTTGAGCTTTGGCTATAGCCCATAAAGAGTGTGTCCTTGTTGGTTTTCACCATCCCATGAGCAACAACAGGATCAACAAGCACCATTGGTGAAAGTTGGAAAGAAGGCGGCGAAGAGAAAGAAGTAACGAAGAAAGCATGAGGAGAATCAAGCTGAGAGGTTCAATTTATAGAACGCTATGATTGATGAAGTCATCATTAAGCAATAAATGACAAATGATTCCTCACACCAAAGGTGCGCACAACAACTAAGTAGAAACCTTAAGTTGTCATGTGTTGCTTGCCAAAGTCCATCAAAATCCGTGATGTTGCAACATTCCTTCACATTCTTCAAATGTAAAGTGATGTGGGGGCATTGTTTATGCTTGACATGTGCATTCCACATTACCCAATGAGAAGTCATCATGTATCGACACACATATACGTATGGTGGAAGGGAAATATACTCGTACTAAGAGACACTACCAACACTTATATGCCAACAACACGTAGCCTGCTAAAAGCAACCTCGCTTAGAGTCGTGCGAATGCCTATGCTAGAAAAAGGGGAACATAACTCTTAGGGCATGTGATCGACGCATGCATGACACGTGTAGCTCTTAGTGTATGTAAGATATTTTCAAAGTCCTGCCGATGTCAAATTCTTCACAATCCACCATACACGTGGCATGACTATCTTTACAAAAAGATCCAAATGGAAAATTTCCCTAACGACTATCGATATATTCTTAGATGCAATAGGAATTAGGAACAAGTAATGTAAAGTCCATTCAAAATTAGAAGTAAATCATACAGGATAACACTACATGGCAAGGATTCCAGATCTACTAGAATACGATCGTAGTACAATCAAAGATTCACGCGAAAACAAAAATGCTGCCATCGCCTCTCCAAGTATCTAAAAGCAACACTCAATGAAGAGCTCTATGCCCCTCACTATAAACAATCAATCTTTCTATAACTCAATATTGCCATTCCTTTTAATTTTAGCTTTAGTTACTTGACTTTTGTCCAGCATGCTGTAGCAAGTCCGAAGCCATTAGATTATCTTATAATTACTACTATATAGCGCATTGTTGTAGTATGCCTTATGAGTAAATTAAGTATCAATGACTAGAGGTGGGCACTGGACGAGTCGATCTGGCTAACTCGACTCGTCCGACTCGTTCAGATTTAACTTGACCTGAACCAAATGGGTGAGTCGGTCCGAACTGAGTAGGCTTCACCCAATCCAATTTCCAACCGAGTCGAGTTTGAGTTACCTAGTAACTCAACCAGAAACTCGATTCGGTTAGACCTGACTCGATCCAAAACCCGACTCTCTAACCCTACCGGCCACACCCTAACCTGACCTGATCCTAAAATCTCTCTCCCTCCCACATCCTCCTCATCTTCCAAGCTCTCTCTCTCTCTCTCTCTCTCTCTCTCTCTCTCTCTCTCTCTCCCTCCCTCCCTCCCTCATCATCCTCATTTTCCAAGCCCGGCTACCACCCACCACCATCACCCTCCTCCTCCTCCTCCTCTCTGTCCTCTCCACTCTCTCGGTCTCTCCCTCCCTCATCTCTCAATCCGACTCGGTGCCAACTCGACCTGACTCGGTACTTCTAATCGGATCAGACTCAATTCGGATCAGTCTAGGCCAGACTGGACTCGGATCGAGTCAGGCATGTTGGACTCGGTATAAAGTCGGATCGAGTTCGGGTCAGGCCTATTTCAAAACTGGATCGAGTCGAGTCAGCCCTAACTCGATTCGACTCGACTCGATGCCCAACACTATCAATGACTATTGTTCTCGGATCGCCTGACTATCGAGTTATTGCTTGATATACCACAAGCACATCTTGTTGACTTCACATCATGATTATCTACAACTTTCCATGACCATTCTGCTACCACAACCGATCGTAGGTTTTTATCTTCTCTGCTTAGTTTACTTTTCTTCTCACTAATTGTACTACTCATACATTCAATTAATAAGATTGACGATTTAGTCTTATTTAAAAAAAAAAAAAAAATCTTGTCCACCATTGTTAATTTAATAAAAAACCTGATACGGTATTACCATTGAAAGGAAAGTTGTTAGCTTAAGGCAAAAAAAAATCATTATGAATAACTAACCCTTCCCTTATAAAATTGCATAATCATTGTAATAATTGATGGTTGAACAGTTAAGCCAACCTTCATAGCTTCTAATCCAACTAGTTTGACGCTTCGGGTCACAAGCGTTCAAACGATTTGAGTTGAATACGACTCTAGTATGCTTGACACTATTTCTAATCACACACATTTTACTGAATTCAGGCTTTGGCACACATGTAGCATGTGTCGATGGTGTCGGGAGGGATGTGATGTGGTCGATCATCGTCTTCCTCAGGGGATAACTACTCCGAATCCATAGAGCTCTTTAGACTCCTCACAAAGCTTCATTTAATCTATGAGGGATAAAAGTATTAATAATTCCTAATAAATTTGAAATAATTTGATTGATGATAAAAAAAAAAATTTACAACTCTTTAAATAAGAAACTCAAACCTTGGAAGGAGTTTTAGACTTAGACTCAAACTCAAACACCCTAAAAACATGACTTAATATAAATAGTAAACTTACTATTTATATACGACCTCTTTTCCTAATAAACTTCATGGTTTTTGGCAAAAACCTAGTGTCCAATTTAGTCTTTTCCTAAAGTTATTCTCTTAACTTTTCTAAGCCCTTTTCATGTTGGGCACAACTTCTGCAACTCAAATGATCAAAAGTTATCCTCCAACCAAAACTGATTATGTACGGTAAAAATGAAAATAAATCAGACTTTTGACTGTTGATCTAATGGAATCTAGCAAATCTGGCGTGGGCAATCCAGTGTGGGCAGCCACGCATAGTGGGGTTGGCTGGCTTAAGTGGGTTCTCCTACCCTAAAATTATATATAATCAGTGTTCGAAATATCAGTATTGCGCTATGTATCGCGCCTTTGGGATACAGATACATATCGATTATCGCACGGGATATATTGTTTGTATCACATAATTTATCGCACTTTTTGGGAAACATTGAGAAGCTTTGGGAAAACAGTTGAATTTTTCAATGAAACATCAGAGATTGTCAAAAAAGATCTTAATACAGTTTTAAATCATAATATTGCAAAAAAAAATTTAAAAAAATGCACAAAATAGGTTTCTTTTGTATAAGGTCCTAAGCCAAGCTTATGTCTGATTGAACTAAGGAAACTATATTAAAATAAAATGCATAATATTTATAAATGTATCAAGAGATGTATAAAAATACAATTATTATTAGGGCAAAAAAATTCTAATCTGATTAGTGGACACTTAATTGTTAAAATAAAACCATCACAATTATTATTATGTGGGCCACACCTCAATGTGTGCATGATATATCTACACTGTCCATCCTTCTTGCCAATTCATTTTAGGACACGGGCCCAAAAATGAAGCAGATCCAATTCTTAGGTGGACCACACCACAAGAAACAGTAGGCCTTAGGAAGTTCATAATGGTGGACCACACTATAGGAAATAGTTCTTAATAACCATTGAAAACCTTTTATAGGCCATAAAAGTTTTAGGTCAAGCTGATATTGCATTTTCTTTCCATTCAGATATGTATGACCTTATCAATAGGTTGGATGTTCAATAAACATTATTATGGACATTAGGAAGCTTTTAATAGTGGAAGTTCAATGATCACTTTTTCTAGTGGTGTGGTCTATCTTAAATTTTTATCACCTTTTTTTGGATCATATCCTAAAATAACATGGAAGAACATATGGATGGCATGGATGTGTAATACATGTATAGAGGTGGGCCCTATAGTTAGGGGCTCACCCATATAGCTACGGTTATAATCCGTAGCCATAGGTCTACAAAAACGAAAGGCATATTTTCATCCTCAAATGCTTTGTCCGTACGTGAAAGGTCTAAGTTGGGAAGGTAAGTTTTGGATTCTTCATAAAAGACGCTGGATAAAAGGTGGAATGTACAGTGGTAACTTTCTCCAGAATCGGAAGCAGAGTGCGTACTGAGTAACTCTATACGCTAAGCGTACTGAGTAAACTCTGTGGGGCCCACCATCATTCACAAAATTTATCAACTCTGTCCATTCATTTTATCATATAACTTTAGGTCTTTAGACCAAAAATAAATCATATCCAAAGCTCAAGTGGACTACAACACTTGAAACCGTGTGAATTGAATTCTACCATTGAAAATCTTGGGGGCCCACAGAAGTTTTAGATCAAGATGATATTTGTGTTTTTCCTTCATCCGTGTCTTTTTGATCTTATGAACAGATGACAAATAAACATCACTGGGGTCCTTGTAAAGGTTTCAACGATAGAAATCAATACCTTCACCGTTTCCTTTGGTATGGTCTACTTGGGCTTTTGATATACTTCAATTTTGGGCTAAACTCCTAAAATGATGTATAAAAATGGATGGACAGTGTGGATAAACCACGTGAATTCACAGTGGGCTTTAAAAAAATTACTCAGTACCATAAGAGCACATCGAGGATTTCCTCCAAATCAAAAGAGGAAATCGACACTTCTTCTCCATTAAAGGCATAACCTGCGAGCCTGCGATTTCAAATCCATTCAAAATCCCAAAAATTTCTCTATTCTTTCTTTCTTTTTTCAAAATTCCTACCCTACCCAAGTCTCGAAATCCTTGATGAAAATCTGATTTCTTTCAAAGCAATACCAAATCTAGTCGAAGCCCACCCCTTCAAGTAGATTTGAGGTAAGAGATTTTTTTCTATTTAATATTTATTTTTATTTTTCAAATTTCTAGAATCGTAGGTGGTTATGAAGATATTCTGACGATATTGTGTATGCAATGAAGGGAAAAGTCATGATAAATGCCGATATATCATCGGCAATATCACATGATATTTTATGATATTTATACAATATATCGCACGATACACAGGATTCCTTGATTTTTGTATTTTTGAGGAAAATCTTAGGGGTTTTATATCACCGACCATCATTAATAACAATAATATCGGCCGATAGTATCGATATTACAAACACTGTATATAATAAGTTAAAAACTCGTCCTGGATTGCAAGATACAGTGATTTAAGGTTCTGACAGCCCGATCATTTCCACCTCCGATCGGGCCTTCTCTGATCCATCTTTGCCATGAAATATCTGCAACCCGTTGTACATCAGCCGGGGTGGAAAAGCAATAAAGTGGACCCTAGCTAATTGGTCCAGCTAAGCAAGAATCAATTCGGAATCGCATATAAAGTTGCGTAACACCCAACCTATTTGAGACCCACCATGTTTTACATTAAAATCCACTCGGCCCATTTGGCCATAACCCTTATTAACCGTATATACAAAATATCAGCATACATAGAACTCAGATATGTCACATGAATTGGAACAATGTAAACTGCCTCCTAAAACCTTAAAGTTCACATGGTGTGGCTTGCCAGAGTTTCAGATCAGACTAAAAATCCCAGCCCTTCTCACCAGATCAGCCGCTCATTAGCACTGTAGAAAATAAAAATCAGGCCGATCCAAAACTAAGGTGGACCACAAGGTAGGGATAATGTAAAATCATGCCTAAGACCTCTAAGTGCGTATGTATCCCTATTTGGTATGCAACTTCATCCTAGTGGGGTGGGCTTGATGAATGAATTATATGGCGTACTGACAACACGGTGGAACCCACAATGGGAAGGTTTTATCAAGGTGTGCCGTATCCGTTACGATACGGCCGTATCGGCCGATACGTAGCGGTAATGGCTGACACCGTTACACGATACGGGGTCGAAATGGCCGTTATGGAATTTTGTGACCGTAACGGCCGTTACGGGCCATAACGGCTGTTACGGACCCGTAACAGTACATTCTGGGCCTTGAGAAAAAAAAAAAAAGAAAAAAAAAAAACTTACCTTCTTCTTCTTCTTCTCTTCTTCTTCTTCTTCTTCTTCTTCTTCTTCTTCTGGCTGCTTTAACAACTTTCTTGAGCTAAGTGGCAGCCTTCCTTCCTCTCTCTCTCTCTCTCTCTCTCTCTCTCTCTCTCTCTCTCTCGGTTCGGTCCCTCTCTACTTTCCTCTTTTCTTTTCATTTCCCTCTCTCTTTTCTTTTTCCAAAGAAAATCGAAAACAGAACCACGACCACGCTTTTTTTTTTTTTTTTTTTTTGTATAATTTGAAGTGCACGCTGCATGGTGCACACTCACTATTTTATTGCATGCGGTGGGGCCCACCTTGATTTATGTATGGTAAATCTATGCCATTCATAATTTTTTAAGTTCATTTTAAAGCATGATCCTTGAAATGAAGGGATCAAAATCTCAATTGGACCACGCAGTTGGGATTGAATGCCCGCCGTTAAAATCTTCTTAAGGCCCATTTTGTGATCCACCTAAGATTTGGATCAGCCTCATTTTTTGGTCCATGCCCTGAAATAAGTGGGCAAAAAGGATGGACCACATGGATATACAACAAATGCCATTTTATACATATTTTATATTTTTTTCTATTTACACATTAAATATGACCTCTTTTTTTTTAATTCGAAAAATCATTTTTTAATGATTGTTTTGCTGTTTTAATCATGCCATGTGATGTGTTAATCATAGTAGAACATGTTAATGTCCATTTTACAGATTTGGGGTGCCATTATATATATATTTTTTTATATTTTTTTTCTATTTACGCATTAATTATGGCCCTTTTTTTAAAAAATTCAAAAAATCATTTTTTAATGATTGTTTTGATGTTTTAATCATGCCATGTGATGTGTTAATCATAGTAGAACATGTTAATGTGCATTTTACAGATTTGGGGTGCCATTTTATATATTTTATATATTTTGTTTTATTTGCGCATTAATTATGACCTTTTTTTTTTAATTCGAAAAATCATTTTTTAATGATTGTTTTGATGTTTTAATCATGCCATGTGATGTGTTAATCATAGTAGAACATGTTAATGTGCATTTTACAGATTTGAGGTGCCATTTTATAATTTTTTTTTATATTTTTTTCTATTTACGCATTAATTATGGCCTTTTTGTTTTAAAATTCAAAAAATCATTTTTTAATTATTGTTTTGACGTTTTAATCATGCCATGTGATATGTTAATCATAGTAGAACATGTTAATATGCATTTTACAGATTTGAGGTGCCATTTTATAATTTTTTTATATTTTTTCCTATTTACGCATTAATTATGGCCTTTTAAAAAAAATTCAAAAAATCATTTTTTAATGATTGTTTTGCTATTTTAATCATGCCATGTGATGTGTTAATCATAGTAGAGCATGTTAATGTGCATTTTATAGATTTGGGGTGCCATTTTATATTTTTTTCTATTTATGCATGTTCGAGAAATTCCTCAAAAATAATTGCAAACACCAAATGTAAGATATTTTCATATTACATTCATTCTAATATATCTATCATTGATAGTAGATAGTTAGAAAATTAAATATATGAATTTTGTAGTCAAATTCAGGTTATCTGGTTCATAAATTCATTAGACAGTCTGATACAACTTCTCACCAAAGAGTGGACCGTTACACCACCATAAACATGTTCCAATTTATAAATGAATACATATTTGGAATGCTTAGAATATTCCGGATTTGATCCATATTTTTTCATATTTTTTTGGTAAAAAAAAATTTTGCGCCGTTACGGGCCGTTACACCCCCGTATCGCCGTTACGCCCCTGTATCCGTATCGGTTTTGGAGGTTACTGTTACGCCAACCGATACCGATACGGCACACCTTGGGTTTTATTGGTTGGATGTCGCACTCAACTTTTTCTAGTGTGTCAGAGCTGCATGTCTTTTTGGGAGAATTTTTTGCGACATCAACTAGCATCAAATATCTCATCTATTCACGGAGTGGATCTGATACACCCAGATCCATGGCTCGATTGGCAGACTGGGTGGAGATATCTCGTTTCAACACTTGAGGTCTTGGTATCGATCCCTAGCAGGGGTGGCTAACATGGCGTGTGTGTACTGACATGGGTGTGTACTAACGGGCTAACAAAAAAAAATAAATCTGATGCAAAGTTGACGTGGTTCCCACAAGTTCTGGTGGTCCCTGTACCATAGGCGCGCATGTCCTGCTTTTGAGTAAAAGCGGTGGAAGTAGTGTTTAGGGTGTACACGAACCGAGTTAACTCGGTTAGCTCACTTGACTCGACTCGAAAGAGCTCGATTTGACTCGGTTCGAAACTGAGTTCGATCTAAGTCGAGCGGTTTTTTTGAGCTCGAAAAGATTTCAAGCCGTGTTAGAGCTTGCCCGAGCTCAACTCAACTCGGATCGAACCCCAACTCGAATCAAAATCGGATTGAACCAGTTCGGTGACTCGGTTATTTTGGTATTGATGTTGCTCGGCAAGTATTTGAATAATGACTCAATGAAGTGTCGGCCAGTGGCAAGGAAGGTATGGATATGAAACAAATACCCTTATATCTTATTTTTATGTTCCCTACCGAGTGTTTGATGAAATACTTATAAACCGATGCTACTGTTTTATACTCCGTGAGAAATTGAAGGGGCACTCCATGTGTTTGAGAAAATGCCGCAGAGGATCAATCTTAGCTCGAACTGGCCTGAGCCGTTGACCGAACCGAGACGAGCTGGCCAGTCAGGCTCAAGGACCGAGCTGAGCTGAGTTTGAACTGGGGTCAGCTAGTGGCCGAGCCGAGTCGAGCCATGCCAAGCTCGACTCGGTTCAACTTGTGAACGCCCCTAGTAGTGTTGTCAATGGGCCCAGCCTCGGTAGGTCTCAGCCCGGGTTTTGAACTGTTTCGGGCCGGGTGGAAGGCTGAATCTATTAATTTTCCAGGCCCGAGCCCGCCCCATTGACAAACTAGGTAAAGCGGTTTGCCTCAAACCCAGGAATAGAGATATTCCTGTGCCCAAGGTTGTGTATGGCCCACATATGTCCGTGACAAATCCACTCAATCCATTGATTTTGTGATTACTCAAGAGAACAAGAATCTAAAAATAAAAATAAGGTGGATTCAAAACTCATGTAAGCTATAACACACGAACAGTGAAGATTGAACCCGTGGGGTAATTGAAGTTTTGTATCGGGATGACATTTGTTATTACATTTTATATGGGTGGTAATAACCTTACGAAAGGTTTCGATTGCATATAAACATATGATCAGCTCTAGAAAAGTTTCAACGGTGAATGTTTTCATTCCCACTCTTTCGTTTGGTACGGTCCACCTGAATTTTGGATCTACCTGAATTTTAGAGTTTTATCCTATGGTGGTCTTTCAAAACAGACGAGGTGGATTTGTAACAGAAATCTGTGGACCCCACGCCCTGGTACAGTAATATCTTTGTGCCCTGTTCACTGGCAATCCGATCCACAACATACAAATATTACTCTGGGAAATGCCCAAGTGCTCTCAGAGCACTAAAAGTTATAGTCCTGGTTGCATTCTTTCACTTGGACAGTCCAATTGATCCATCTAAACCTTCTATTCTCTCAAGAACACATTTTATTGACTATTTTGAAGAAATTTCCTGTTCGGATGATACAGTCCATCCTTTAAACCCATCCTTTATTTGGCCACATTTTCTCTACCCGGAATTTTTCAAGCCATGGATACGATAGTTATGATTGCCTAATAAAAATGATTCTTTAAAATAATAAGCAATCCACCATTAGGCCCTAACAAATGGATGAATATCAGATTGTGGCTGGACATGTTTTTAAGTAAACAGCCTTCGCTGTTCATAATAAATTCCTTGTTTTGAAGTAAACAACCTTCACCGTCCATAATAAATTCCTTGTTTTTAAGTAAACAACCTTCACCGTCTATAATGAATTCCTTTGATCAAATGGTTAGTATTTCTTAGATTGTTGTTACGCTTACGTGTTAGCTCCTGAAATATTTTTGGAATATAATGAACGGGTTAGATTAATGTGGACTGGCAAGGTCCCAACCCGACTAGGAGCACTAAAAAGTCCAGCTCTTTGAGAGCACTAGAGAATTTTTGTGTTACTTTTGACTAAACATAGAAAAAGAAAAAGAAAAGAGAACTGCTCCAGTGCCTTGTATATAGTGGAAAATAAACTTTGACTTGTATATAGTGCATGTTGTCTTAATGGTTGTCCTCCAGATTTCGTGGTGGGCCTTGATGATTGGCTGAGAACGATTTTGCTGATTTTGATGCGGTCTGAGATGGCATGGAATTTTAGGCTGGCACTCTACAGTGATTTGGATAAATTGGTGGATGATGGGGGTTAACACAAATCATGATGGGGCTAATAGAAGTTCCACCGATAAAAATGATGTGTAGTATCTAATTTAGAGAAATTTAGGAATGTGGACCCCACCTTTTATCAAGCTGTTTTTATGAAAGAAGACAGACCTTCTTTTGCAACTTAGACCTGCATTTACGGACAGCAAATTTGAGGACGAAAATACCCCTCCCTTTCAAAGACGAGCACTGACGCTCCTCTAGCCAAGAGTTGTACGAACGGCTCAAAAGAGATCAAAGTTACCTGGCCCCACAACTATGTATTTATTATATCCACAACGTTCATCCATATTTAGAGATCATTTCGGAGCATTATCCAAAAAAAAAAAAAAATTATAACCAGATCAAATGGACCACACCACAAAGAGCAGCGGGAAAACTGATTTTCATTGTTAAAAATTTTGTAGGGCCCACCACTTGATGGTTAGATCTGTCTTATTTTATGTCTCAAGCTTAATATGAGCTCGCCAAATCGATGGACAGTTTGGATATAACACAGACCTCATGATGGGACCCACAAAAGGCAGTGGGATTACAACAGCAAAAAAAAAAAAAAAAAAAAAATCTATAACTACGGATTATAACCATAGCCATATCCATAGCCTAGAAAATCGGCGAGATAAACTAGAAAACGGCGGGGCAAACTAAAAAAACGGTGAGGCAAACTAGAAAACGGCGGGACAAACTAGAAAACGGTGAGACAAACTAGAAAATCGACGGTAAACTAGAAAACGGCGAGGCAAACTCGAAAAACAGCGAGGCAAACTAGAAATCGGCGGGACAAACTAGAAAATTGGCGGGGCAAACTAGAAAAACGGCGGGGCAAACTAGAAAATCGGTGGGGCAAAATAGAAAAACGGCGGGGCAAACTAGAAAATCGGCGGGATAAACATGAAAATCGGCGGGGCAAACTAGAAAATCGGCGGGGTAAGCATGAAAAGCATGAAAATCAGTGGGCAAGCAAAAAAATCGATGGGGGAAAAAAAAAATTCCATGTAACGTCGATATATCTACATATTGTCGATATATCGATGCGATATATCGACAATATGTCGATATATCGATGCTTGATTTTGTCGATATATCGACATATGGTCGATAATATCGAATTACGTCCTCATTTGTCCAGCGACTTAACCAAAAAATTCCATCTAATGTCGATATATCGATGCTTGATTTTATCGATATATCGACATATGGTCGATAATATCGAATTAAGTCCTCATTTGTCCAGCGACTTAACCAAAAAATTTCATGTAACGTCGATATATTGACATATTGTCGATATATTGATGCTTTATTTTGTCGATATATCTACATATTGTCGATATATCGATGCTTTATTTTGTCGATATATCTATATATTGTCGATATATCGATGCAGTCTGTGTTGTTTATATATATATATATATATGTTGCTTTTATGGGTCCCATCATGATGTCTGTGTTATATCCAAACCGTCCATCTATTTGGCGAGCTCTTATAAGGCTTGAGATGAAAAATAAGATAGATCTAACTATGAAGTGGACCACACTGTAAAATACAATGGGGAATTGAACATCTACCATTGAAACCCTTTTAGGGGTTACAGAAGTTTTGGATCATTATGAAATTTGTTTTTCCTCTTCATCCAGGTCTTTGTGACCCTATGAATGAACTTAGACTGGGAAGATTTCTCAAAAACATCACAGTGGGCCCCCAAAAAGTTTTTAATGGTTGATGCTCATTCAACACTGTTTCCTGTAATGTGGTACACTTAAGATTTACATATACCTCATTTTTTGTCTCATACCATAAAATGATGTGAAAAAATATATGGACGGCATGGATGAAAAGCATACATCATGGTGGAGCTTACAGACCACCTAACATCCACCATTGCGTGGTGGCAAGGAAGTACCCAATCCGTTTCCGTTAAAGGAGGGGTATTTTCGTCCATAAATTCTGTCCCTGCACGTGGATGTCTAAGTTGCAAAAGAAGGTTTGTCTTCTTTAGTAAAACCAGCTGGCTAAAAGGTGGAATCCACGGTCCTAATTTTCTCTCCAATTTACTCGGGAGAGAGAAAATGGGTGTTTTATGAGCTGGTGTTACCCGTCGATAACATATACCAACGAGAAGCAACAGCTGATCAACTCGGATGGCAGCCTAGTGGGTGTTACCCTTATGTGGGGCCCACGTTAATGATATTTTGTATATCCACGCCGTTCATCTGTTTCTCCAGCCCATAATAGAACGGATCCCGAAAATTAAGTAGATCCAAATCTCCCGTGGACCACACAAGTGGTGATTGAGTGCCTTATCATTAAAAATTCATCATAAGGTTTTCTTAACGTTTATTTTCCATCCAACCTGTTGATAATGTCAAGAAGATCTGGATAAAGGGAAAATACAAAGATAAGCTTGATCCAAAACCATTGTGGCCTACAAAACGGTTTTGAATGGCTATTCATCATTATTTTTAGTCGTATGGTCCACTTCAGATTTGGATCTTCTAATGTTTGAAACCACTTCCAAAAATGAGATGGAAAAACAGATGTACAAAAAAACACATCAAGGTGGGCCCTAGACGGTTAGAGTAACATCTACGCTAAGGTGTTACCCGGGTAAAAGCTAATCCACTCCCGCCTTCAACGCAGACGATCCGCTTCATTAGAAACTAGAAAAAAATTAAATAAAAAAATAGTGCTCTTACTCATCCTCTTCATTCTCAACCGTTCCGTACATTCTAACCATCTCATTGTCTTTTTCCATAGCCATGGATTTCATCAGACCAGTCATCAACGTTGTTTCTTGCTTATGGGTTCCCGCCACCCTATGCAAACAGTACGTCGTTAACCTCCAAGAAAATGTCGACTCCCTGAAGGAAGCCATGAACGAATTGAATTCTATAAAGAATGATGTGAAGACAAAGGTCGATGAAGCCGAGCAGCAGCTGCTCAAATGCAAGGACAATGTTCAATGGTGGCTACAAAAAGTTGAAGACACCGCAAGAGAAGTGAATGAGATGGAAGAAGCTCTTCTGCAAATGAGGTGTTTTGGGAGTTGCCGACCCAATTTCTGGTCGGGCTACAAGCTCGGCGAGAGAGTGGCGAAGAAGCTGGAAGATGTATCTGAGTTGAAGAGCAAAGGTGAGTCCTTCAGTGAGGTGGCGGGCAAGCCGCTTCCCGATGCCATTGAAGAGATGCCTAGCACATCAGTTGTGGGGATGGACTTGATGTTGTCGAATGCTCTAGCTTTGATTAGTGAAGACGAAGTGGGAATTTTTGGAATATATGGAATGGGGGGAGTCGGGAAGACGACTCTCCTAAAAAAGTTTAACAACGAATTCCTTGTAAGAACTCATGAATTTGCTTTCATCATTTGGGTGGTGGTGTCTAAAGAATTAAATGTGGGAAAGATTCAGATGGATATTGGCAAGCGATTGGGCTTGCCTTGGGCAGAGAATGAAAGCTACAGCGAGACACGGGCTGGAGACATTTACAAGGTCTTGAGGGGGAAGAAATTCATGCTGTTGTTGGATGATTTATGGGAACGGTTGGATCTAGAAATGGTCGGAATTCCCCATCCAAGTAGCCAGAGCATGAGCAAGGTTGTCTTCACTACACGATTTGAGGACGTCTGTGGCCATATGGCTGCCAATAAGAAGATCAGAGTAGAATGCCTCCCAGAGCAAGAATGTTGGTGAAGAGGCCATGATTTCTCATCGGGACATACCGTTCCTTGCTATGAAGGTTGCCAAAGAGTGCAAAGGTCTGCCCCTTGCGCTAATAACCATCGGGCGGGCCATGGCATGCAAGAAGACACCACAGGAATGGAAGCATGCAATATCAGTTCTTAGCACGAGCAAGCCACCATCAGAGATATCAGGCATGGATGATGAAATGCATTTGCGCCTGAAATTCAGTTATGATAAACTCGATGGTGACACGATTAAATCATGTTTCCTGTACTGCGCACTGTTTCCGGAGGACTACTCCATTAGCAAAGAACAACTAATAGATTACTGGATAGGCGAAGGATTCTTAGATGGGTGGGATGATGATCTTGATGAAGCCCATAACAAGGGACATGATATCATTGGAAGATTAAAGGCTGCATGCTTGTTGGAGAGTGGTTCTGATGAAAAAACAGAGGTAAAGTTGCATGACGTGATTCGTGATCTAGCGTTATGGATAGCTACCGAGTGTGGGAAGAAGAAGAACAAGTTTTTGGTGCGAGCAGGCATTGGACTGAGGCATGCACCGGACGTCGAAAGGTGGAAGGAGGCCGAGAGGATATCTCTAATGAATAATTACATAAAAGAAATAACAGAGACACCTCAATGCCCCAACCTATTTACCTTGATGCTCCAAATGAATTCGCATTTTGAAAACGTCCACACAGAATTTTTTCAATTCATGCCTCTTCTTAAGGTCTTAGATCTTTCACATTCATCTATTAACGAGCTTCCTGCAGGGATAGGTAACTTGGCAGAGCTACGATATCTCAATTTATCATGCACATGCATTGAATCATTGCCTGAAGAGATAGGAAATCTGACGAAGCTGAAGCACTTGGACTTGGAATCAACAGATTGTTTGCAGAGAATTCCTCGCGGGGCAATCTCTAGGCTTTCTGACTTAGTTGTGATGAACCTAAATCAAAGTTATTCAAAATGGGAAGAGGGGAGTGGTGGATGTAATATGACTGAGTTGGTAGGCTTGAAACGTTTAACCCATCTTCAAATCTGCATAGAAACTGTGGAAGCTCTTGAAAGGTTGCTGAGCTCTAACCAGCTGAGGAATGCTACTCGGTTTCTGAAACTGGAAGGATGTGAGGGGCTGACTACCTCCACCCAACCATTATACTCTTTTTCAGCAATGAGGAGTCTTAAAAGACTTTCAATTCAATCTTGTGATATGTTGAAGGAGGTGACGATTGGTGCTGATGGAGAGAGAGATGATGATTATCTTGTTTATTGCCTAGAATCACTCAAACTTGACCGTCTCCCGGTCTTAAATTACATTCATGTGGGCCGTGGATGCTTCCGGAGCTTTCACAGTATATATATGGGGAATTGCTTCGAGTTGAAGAAAATTCATTATTTACTGCAACTTGAGAATCTTGAAACAATCGAAATAATAGATTGCCCTGTACTAGAAGAAGTAATAAGCACAACTGCTGACGATGAAGTGGGAGAGAAAGGGCTAATGCAGCTCAAAGCTATAAAGCTCTGGTACCTTCCAGAACTAAGTAGCATATGTAGCTATGCACTGCATTTTCCTTCCTTGGAGGTACTCGACGTGATGCACTGCCCAATGTTGAAGAAGCTCCCACTTCATGTTGATCAGAATTCTCTAAGGCTTATAAGTGGTGAAAAAGATTGGTGGGATGCATTAGTGTGGGAATCAGATTACATCAAGTCCTATTTTCTTCCATTTTTCAAGGAATGGTGAGAGTTATTGTAAAGGTAGAAATCTTTTTACGGGTATTTCATAAATCAAGTCTTCATTTTGTTATTAATGTAATGCCTGATACCTGTTCCATATGATATTAAATTAATTTCTCATGAGATGGCCCATCACATTAGCTTGCTACTTATAGTTCTCCAAACTCACCTTTTTCTCGCACTAAAAATAAAGAGAAAATGAGTTGGTTCTTCCCGGCGTGAGATGTATTATATAACTCTTGAGATTTTTTAAGTTCATTCCATCAGTTAATGAATACGCCCCCACATATGCCGGCATGATGAACAGGTGCAATATCGAAACCACGCATCAGAAGGGTACCACTAGCCCAAGAATCACGTACGTCAGTCCACTAGTCAAGCTAACCACAATTACGTGATTAAAAAAAAAAAAAGAAGTAAATTTAAACTTGTAATTCTTTTCTCATGGAGCCCACATGTAGGCAATCAACGCTAAGCGCTGATTCTCATGTAGGATAGGTAGTAGTTGATTTCATAGATTTTCAAGAATAGGATAAAAAGGGCTGGAAGGCCCAAACCAGGACAAAATTAGCCTAAATAGCATTATAGTTTTGGACGGTTATAACTTTGTTCCAATTATCGGATCGGCTAAATTTGCGAAAAGGTTTGCATAAGTACTCTAACCGGTCAACTCCATATATGATGGTGCACCTAAATTAATGGACTACCTTTATCTTTTCGCACTGTGAGATCGACACAGTGAGGTCCTGACGCAGGGGAGGACGTGAGGTCAAGCACCATCTTCCTCAAGAGGATAACTATTTCGAATCCACGGAACTTCTCTGGACTCCTCACAGAGACTTCTCGAATCCACGAGGAAAGAAAGCAAAAAATAAGAATAAATTCTAATAAATTCGAAATTGATTAATGAATGAATAAAAATGAGTTCACAACCCTTTAAATAGGGGTACCAAGTAATGGGAAAGATATCAGAATCAAACTACAACTAAAACTCCTAAAAATCGTGACTTACTATAAATAATAAACTTACTATTTATAGACGGTCGTGATGTCTACTAGTGCGAAAGGTTTTCGGCCAAAAATAGTAAGTGTCCTATTTGGCTTCACCAACCCGTTCTCCTAATTATTCTAAGCTCTTTTTACGTTGGGCGCAATTCCTAAAGCCCCGATGGATGAAGAGTTATAATCAAACTAAAACTTACTATT